>OY365792.1:6076952-7466952 GCA_959347355.1 Napeogenes inachia
CTCGCGTATATTGAATTAAATTTTAAATTTACATTTTAAATCTAACCCGACGTTTCGAATGCTTTGCAGCAATCGTGTTCACGGAAAGACGAGATGGAGGTGTCTGTCAGTAAGTCAGTTAATTAGTCATCTACCTCCAACGGTTTCTAAGCTTCCGGGCATACAGTTCAGGATTCACACAAAACGCACTAACAGTATCTTGAGGTCTTACAGTGCGGTCACAGACATGGGATTTTATATTTTTCAAAAGTGGGTCCCAGGTGTTAGATAATCCCCAACCATCTTCTCTATTAAAATTAGGATGTTTTTTAATTTCAATAGCCTCACGAACCATTCTTGGAATATAACGTTGTTCTTTAGCGAGGATTTTAGGTTTATCAAATCTTATATAATGATTGGGCTTGTCTATGGTATGTTCACACACTGCAGACTTCGATGTACGCCTATGCTTGATATCCGATATATGTTCCTTAACTCTTTTAAAGATGCTCCTCTTACACACATACAGATAGGTACCTCAATGGTAAATCACACCACCACCCTAGCCAGTTAGCTACCGTTGGCAAATCTTTGTTTCAGAGAGCACAACACATCTGTGACGCTGAATACCTAGAGGACGAGCTGCAGCATGTCAAGCATGCCTTGTTCAACAACCACCTGCCCGTACCTCGCCAGCGTCGCAGAAACCACATCAAGCCACCCACAGTTGAGCGTCAACCGGCCCTACTACCATATGTGAAAGGAGTTACTGACAGAATCGGCAACATCTTAAAAAAGGTTTCTATTAAAACTATCTACAAACCTCAAAGGAAAGTGAGCCAATTCTTGAGACCTATCAAAAGTAATATTCCTTTACAATGTGCTGGAGTATATAAACTTGACTGCGATTGTGGCTTGTCATACATAGGTCAAACAAAGAGGAGCATCGGTAAAAGAGTTAAGGAACATATATCGGATATCAAGCATAGGCGTACATCGAAGTCTGCAGTGTGTGAACATACCATAGACAAGCCCAATCATTATATAAGATTTGATAAACCTAAAATCCTCGCTAAAGAACAACGTTATATTCCAAGAATGGTTCGTGAGGCTATTGAAATTAAAAAACATCCTAATTTTAATAGAGAAGATGGTTGGGGATTATCTAACACCTGGGACCCACTTTTGAAAAATATAAAATCCCATGTCTGTGACCGCACTGTAAGACCTCAAGATACTGTTAGTGCGTTTTGTGTGAATCCTGAACTGTATGCCCGGAAGCTTAGAAACCGTTGGAGGTAGATGACTAATTAACTGACTTACTGACAGACACCTCCATCTCGTCTTTCCGTGAACACGATTGCTGCAAAGCATTCGAAACGTCGGGTTAGATTTAAAATGTAAATTTAAAATTTAATTCAATATACGCGAGTTAAATCCGTAAAAATAGTTTTATTACTACAAGTAAGCAATGCATTTTAAGCTTTTTAAAATATTTATTTAAAGTTAAAAATACGCTGCTGCTATTATGAGTGCTCAATGCTTTGTTATTTACTGATAGCAAAATTAACAGAATGCACATGTTAACAATATTAAAACTTTTTAAATAAAGCTTTAATAATATATAAAACACGTAAATTAAATATAAAACAATTTGTTTCTTTTTAGCTACCTCCAAATATATTTATAGTTGTACTTTTTGTAATCATGTAAAAATAAATGTAACTGGGTCATAATTTTAAATTTACAATGAAAATGAGAATGAAAAGTAATAAAGATTTGTTTTTGCTTTCAGCCAAAGAACAAACTTAACATTCAGAAACTTATTACTTGTCTTTTGCTAATTATGCTTGTTCCTTTGTTCACAACTTTGTTTAGACTTTAATATTTCTTGTCTTCGCTCATTGTGTCCGGGTAATATTTTATATTTCTGTAGCTGTACATATTTTCTATAGTATATTATTATAATCTTATTCTGTATTTTGAGACAGTCGTAGCACATAAACTTCCCCGATCATGTACACTTCGTGAAAGATAAATGAACTGCTACAAAAATGTGACTACAAAAAAATCAAACCCATTTAAATCACTTCTAAAGAAAAAATAATATCTGTTATTTCATTTTTTAATATTTTCTCAAATATATAACAACTAGCGAACCCAGCCCTTACTTTACCTGGTGGCGAGTTACATCAACGGACATAGCATATTCGTTTTCTTCGAGGAAAAATACATGGTCATACCAATTTTTATGACAATCGGTTGAACGGGGCGGAAGTCGATATTTGACAGCGCCGCCTGGTGGCGAGTTACATCAATGGACATAGCATATTCGTTTTCTTCGGGGAAACATACATGGTCATACCAACTTTTATGACAATCGGTTGAACGGGGCGGAAGTCGATATTTGACAGCGCCGCCTGGTGGCGAGTTACATCAATGGGCATAGCATATTCGTTTTCTTTGAGGAAAAATACATGGTCATACCAATTTTTATGACAATCGGTTGAACGGGGCGGAAGTCGATATTTGACAGCGCCGCCTGGTGGCGAGTTACATCAATGGGCATACCATATAAACCTTCTCCGTGAAAAAATACATATACATACCAATTTTCATAATCATCGGTCCAATAGTTTTTGAGTTCATCGATTTCATATATACAAACATCCTTCTATATATATATATAGATTAAATAGTTGATAAGTTATTACATAAATTATTAGGAGATTAAATCTTTTAAACAATGATAACGATATCATAAAATATGACAATTGATTTTCGAATTTAATTTAAAACACAAACTGCATTTACAACAGCAATACATATTTGAAAAAGTATCTTTTAATGAAAAGAAAAACGATCATGAATAATATGAGCGACTCAAAAAATAACATTTGTATAAGATGCGTCAGTATATTTTTAAATTCTTCAAAATGTAATAGGTAACTGTAGTGGGTGTAGTTACAGTCTGTTGATAAAAAAAAAATTTTTGGAAAACTCACACCAACAGTAGACAAGAGTAAACTATGTGTTGATGATCCTACATCCTTAATAAATATATTTTGTACCACAATTTACTTTTATTCTATATAACTCTTTATAAGGTGTAAGGTAATGGAATAAAAATTAAAATGTACTTGAACATAATTGCGTCTCGCTTATAGGTGAAAGTAATTATTAGGAAAAATCTCAAGATCTTACATTCCTTAAGCAATTTAATAGATATTTATTGTAAGATGTTCCAAATTCTTTTTAAATTAAAATAATTCAACAATTTTAAATTGAATTTTAAATTTTTGTAATAATATTATTATATAATCATGGAATATTCAATGTTTCTTCATATATTTTACTTAACTGTGTTGTAGAAATAAATATGATACAATTTGCTTTAATGTCATAACAATTACATGCTTCTTTTTATATTGGAATCTTCAAAGAAAAGAGAAAATAATTTTAAAAGGTTAATCAAAAAACTAATTAACAATAGATATTTTTATTATATTTTATAATTTATTGTACTTAAAATTTGTATTTAATATAATTTATTTATAGGAGACATCAATAAACAAAAGTTTAAATTGCTTTAATAATGGAATTTTGTTTAATTCTGTTAAAACAGATCTATCTAGTAATAAAGAAATAATTAAATATTCTTTTACCCTATAACAGTTAAGTTCTAACTTTATAATGATATTAGACAAACATGTATAGTTTATAATAATACACATTAAAAATATATAAACTCGGACAGGACTCTAACCTGCGACCCCTGAGATAACGTTTCCTTCGCTCTGCTAAAGGAGCTACCGGTCAAAATATAACAAGCATTTAGGCTTTATACATTTTCATGTAAGAAAATATTAACAATAATAAGAATAGACAATGTAATACTATTATTTCAATATCCTATAAAATATTAAATTAAAATCCCGAAAATATATTTTTTCTCTAAAATATTTTAGGGGGCTATGTTCTTGGTAACAATGTGCAGTCAGCAATAATAACGTTTGAAAGAGTAGTCGAAAAACAATTATTGTTATATTCTCTTTTTCTCAACAGCTTCCTTAAACGATTTAAATACTTATCTAGTTTTATATGCATATAATATTCTAAAACGAAAAATCAATAAGCCAATAAAATTATGATATAGTAGTTTAAAACAACTATACACGTACTGACAGGACAATGTATTCATGTGCAGACGGTAGCCATTGTTAATTCCAGCCTCATGTTCCTGTTTGAGCAGATTCTATAGTTTTAAACTTTTAACGCGAATAGTTTTGGTTTATTTACGAAACACAAAGCTTGAACTAGCCGCAAAATAAAAATCAAATACTCTTTTAAAAGAGTTTAGAAATAGAAGGCGTTTATTCTATATTTCGCTTGGCTGTCAATTTGTTCGACAGTTTATAAAACACTCTCGTAGTATGCGGAAGTGCTCGAGTGCCGAGCTTTCACGCACACGAGGCTTTTATCTAAATATATTAATTATTATTGTTCCACATTAATTACTTTTTCTGAGTATGAATAAAACTCAACTAAAGTGAAATTAAGATAAAAAATAATCATATATAATACGATTTTAATTTTATTTATTTTGTCTATTAACAAACCTAAAGCCGCTAAAACATTTCTTTGCAATTAATACTCTATTAAAAGCTTAAGGCTATTATTATTCTCTATAAAATACCACAATTTCTAAAAACTCGATTGAGGCTTTTCTAGAAACTATCCAGTTTTATAATTAGGAAGTATAATATAAAGATAAGACGAAGCTTCTTAGCAATCCATGGATTCATCGTGCGGGTGCCGGGCCCATCGCGTTGCAAGGAGAGGAGTGCAAGCAGTGCCTGGGACTTGCGACCCAGGAGAAGGTTTAAGGGGCCCCTTTAATGTTGCGCAGAAATGCTCACCTTCACCCTCCACACTCCTCTCCCTACCTAACCAAATTTGGAAAGAACCTACTAATGCCGCCTTTGAAATACGTTCTAGAAATGAACCGATGCTTGTTCTAGAGAGGCCAAGGTCTTTAAGTAGGCTATAGAGAGATTTTGCTGTTATACCTCTCGCTCCCACTTCTACCGCGTACAAACTAACTATAAATTTAGTCCTGATCAGTTCGTTGGTTAGTTCGTAATACTTATTGAGCTTGAATGTGTGATCCCTTGGAATGTTTGTTTCCCAAGGAACAGTAAGCTTCACAAGTATCACGCGCCTCAGTTGTTTCGAATACAGGAATAAGTCCGGTCTGGATGACGAAACACCAACATCCCCAGGGATTTTGTAATGAAAAGCATTTCATACGTGTCCATCATGAGAATCCAATCAGGAGCCGCGCCTAATATGGAATAAGGCTTCGCTTTTGATTTTTTGGAGGAGCCTTCTTTTACGAATTCTACAGATCGTTTGGTGGTTGTTATACCCTTCCGCGCTCTTGCTATTAAAGACTAACCGCTTCCCGTATAATTTCTAATACCTTGTCGTGGCGACGCGAGTATTGACCCTTATCTAGAAGTACCCTACACCCTACTAATAGGTGTTTCGCGGTTCCTATTGCCTCCCCACAGATGTTGCAAGACTTTTCGGTGGCTTTGCCCCATCTTACTAAATTACTTTTTGGAAGTAATTTAGTAAGATGGGGCAAAAAAAGAATAAAGAATTTGGAATGCATTAAGATAGAATTTTAATAATGCCGGGGACCAATCATAAATTAAGGTGCGCCACTTCAAAGCTAGTGGAATACAAAAATCTCCTATGATCACCCATACGTTTTGAATTTCTAGGCTCATCGCATGGAGTCGGTAATTATCGTTTTCGTCTTGTCGAATAAAAAATTTTGTTACGTCTATGTCTTGAACTTTCCTACTTGATCCTAGCCCTACTTTATTTGTTTGAGCACCTATCATAATTTTTTTATGGATTTGAAGTCGTGACTCGAGGTCTGAGGTAACTTTGTCTTTTGGGAGAGAAGTTACAGTATCATCTTTAGATTTTCCGATGATATGTCTTTTGGTAACTCTTAGATGTTTGTAGAGCTCCGATGGTTTCTTTAATTTGAATCCAAAATTGTTTCGGTCTCTAAATAAGGTTGAAGAGTCCGCTGAGTGCGCTAACCCGAGCCATAACTTCAATGTCTTTATGACGCTTGCATCTAACTTTGACAAAAGGGTTTTATTAATATAATAAACGAGGAAAGGCCAATTTAGACGTGATGTTAAAAAATTATCGTAAATCCAAGCTTTTTTGACGTAACTTATTAAAAAATATATGAAGTAGAATACTTGGAATACATATAATTATAGAAGGGTATAATGAAATATAAGAACTTAAAATCACCCTATATATACCCAAAACCTTTTAGAAGTATCAATTCTAAGAAAATTCTTCAACTTCTTCTTCAATTTAACTATTCTCTGTAGAATAAAAAGTTTTTACAACAAAATATAAATATCATTCTATCTCTAAGACACACTCTATAGATAAAGACAAAAGACCATCACTTGAAAATATAACACTAAAATGCGCGCAAAACAATCGCTCATTTATTTTACTTCACCAGACAAAGGAGGTTTGCTAGCTGCAGGCGGGTGTCTTGAGTAACACGCTTTTTAGTTTCTCCAAGTTCAGTTGATCCCTCTACATGTTAATGATATGAACGGAAAGATGCGCATTCCCAAGGGTCCTCATAAAATGGTCACTTTATACATGTCTTCCTCGCCGACATAAAATACGAGAATTCCAAGTGGACTGTGACGTGTCATATATCCATCTGCAGTTATCAGCTGGGACCTTTTGATGGTTGAGGCTGTTTTGTTAACGTCGTATGTGCGTTATATTACCAATATTTATACAACATTTTATCTACATTACAGTAAAAGACGTCGTAACATTAAGAATTATGTTTAAAGGTTTGAGGTTGACTGAATTATTAAAATTTAAATATAAGTCTTCCAACTTAGCTAAGTAAGTCAACTTGCGGTATTAACCACACATTTTTCAGCTGCACTTATGGAGCTAAACTTTTGAGTGCCGTCAAAACTTACGACATCTTTTGTCTAGGATAGTTTAAACCTTTTCTCAGATTTTATTTATAAATTTACTGAAACCTACAAATCAAGTATTGCTAATAAAATTCCATAGTCAAGAATACAAATAAAATTCGAATCAGCAAAAAAATGTATTGTCATTTATATTATTTATTTCAGTTCCCCGTGATAAGGTTATTACTAATATTTTTTCTCAAATATATTTGTTTATGGGATCATTTATTACCTTAACTATTTTGGTTAAACTTTATCACTTTTCCAACATTAAAGTTAAATAGTTATCAAAAACATAAACATTAAAACCGTGACATTGCGATAAATAAAAAAAAAAATTTTTAAATACAAATCATCAAACATGGAACTAGTAACTGTACACAAGATGATCTTATTTTTTATTAAATATATAAATGCTTTTCCAATGCTTGACTCAAAGTATCATTTTCTCTTAAAACAAGTAAACTCAAATTCATATAAATTAATCACAACATAACTTAACCCACAACATTTTAAACATGTAATGAAACCGCACCACTTCTTGCGCAATGATTCACAACACAACATCCAGGAAAATAACTTAGCCATTAACGCGAATAAAAACGTGTAATTTTAGCAAAACTGAGACTAAGCGTTACTAAGCAAAGGGTTTTTAATGTACACACGGTGGGTAAGGAATCGTGTTTTCAGAATGTATGTTTTTTTCATGTAAACTTTCATTAACTAAAATAAATTATGGTCGAGAACGAGAACAAATATTTTAAATCGTAACTTTTAAGATGAGAAACTGTGAAATTTCAACAAATACAAATTTACGGCCTACTTTTTAAAAGTGTTATATGATAATTAAATTATTAACCACTAGTATAACAATATCATTTGTTCGTAAATAGGAAAACTTTACTACGAAGCACTCGAAGAGAGTCTTGAGTAAAACAACAAAGTTTCTTCGAGCCGACAGTTCGTGAAGGTTAAAAAGGACGTGTTTACTCTTTCGGAAATTAAAAACACGCCCTTTGAAGTTTTAAAGGGAAAAGTTTTTAGCTCAAGTTGATGTCTTTATACAACTTCTTTATTGCTCAAACTTAGTGGATTCTTAAAGTCTATTAATTTATTTGTCCTGTGATAAGAAAAGCTTTATTTGTTAATAGGTCAAGTAGAGTAGAGTCGAGTAGAGAAGGTATGTTTATATATTTGTACAAATGTTTTCTGTTTTCAATAATATTTATTTGAAAAAAGAATATTTTGCTTACATATATTTATGAAATAAAAGTGGATATAATTCAGGGTAAATTCCAGGGGATCAGGTACAGTAAGGATTTGTTGACATCTTGATGGATGATAGAGAAAAAGGGTCTGCCCTGGCTTGGGACATTTATACGGCTGTCAAAAAATATTGCTTCATTCTTGACATGCGATTCCATCATGGAATCAATATCATCTGGTTGCTTTTACATATTTTATTACGTTCGTGAACGTTGATTGCAAAAAATAGTAATAAATGTTATGTTTATTTTTTACTCTTGTGCGAAAAATGGAATAATTCCAACTGTAATTGAACGGAACCAAATTGTGTGACTGTAACATGATTTAGTGAATGTTTTTTCAAGTGTAGTGGCTTGCAATAAAACTAACAACCGAAATAGAAACGACCCTTTTGATACAATTCGGGATTCATTAGACGTCATGCGAATAGCTGTGGAGTGCGTATAAAAAGCCTTCCTGGGGATAATCTGCATTTATTAGGGCTACGCAATTTATTCTATTACCCTACTCTAGATTCTTTAAGATTACCTTTGTAGTTTTTTTTACAATTTGCCGCATATGCAATATGTTATTTTTTTATAAAACCAAATAAATAAAATTTTCATCTAATATAAATAAATAAATATTTATTTTTTTTTGACGCAAAAAGATTCTAAGTATTAACTTGATCTCCAATGATTCATAAAATATTCCGCATTCCTATAAGGAAAACCATCGTTACCAGTGCGTCAAGATTAAATTATTTTCCATCAATTTCTCCCTATTGTCCGCAGAAGATATTATATATTATTATTTTTCCTTTATTTCGTTTTATTTGATGGAGCTTGGTTCTGTTATTTATGGGCCACTGAAACTGGAAGAATATTATCAGAATTATTTTGTCAATCTTTTTTCAGTATTTTTAAGCAGCATGATAAATAGAATACTTTAAATATTTTCCATAATATCTCCATATTATGAGTGAGTACATATTATGAGAAAGCTTTAAAAATATATACCTAATATTTCCATCTGCGTTATAAAAAAATATAATTAAAAGAAACCTCGATGTTTATAACTTAGCATATCAAACTATCTTCTCTCTTACGCTAGCCGAATGTTATTTTTTGTTGAAATCTCTCAATTTCAATACAAACTCCTTTTCACAAGGAGAGTCGTAATAAAAAGAAATAAAAATATGATTTGATAAGTTTATTTAGTTATAAACGGTCCGAGCTCACTTCCTGTGTCTAATTCGATTTACAGAAGCTCTTCCGTGGCAACTTTGTATGTTATATTTATTTTATTATTTACAGTTGTAAGAGCGGTCGCAAGCTTACTTTAATAACAATATTTTAATTAATTAATATGAAAACGTAAGTAATAAATGATTGATTTATTTTATGTATTTTTGGTTCTAGATTCAAATTATATATTCAATCCGAAAATATAATTTTATTGTTGTGGTGTAAACGGTCAGCCAACCAAAAATAGAAAACTCGAAGTTATAAGGGTAAAACTTTAGATTTGGTTCAATTGTTGAACTCTGAGATTGGTTTGATTTCATCTTGGCTTGTTCATGTACAACTGTATTTTAATTGTAATTATCTCAAAAGTCTACAAGAAATGAATAATAAGTTACAAAAATAAAGCAAAATTCTAAGTCAATAATTCTGTATTTCATGAAAATGTTTTACATTTATTTGGATATATCAAATTGAAACAAATATTGTAAATATTAAAAAAAAATTAACGAGTTAGTTTAGTTGAATAACAATTTTTACTTGACTTTATATAAATATAAAATGAAAAATAAACCGATACAGGCAGGGATTCGAACCCGCGACTACTGGGAAACCATCCCGTCGCTCTACCAACTCAGCTACCGTATCGCTGTCCGGCTCGGTTAATAAAGCATTCTATATGTGATCGTCTCTATCCGTACGGTGGTGACATCTATTAGGTTTCTTTCGAAAATCCTAACCAATGTTTCTAACTTTGCAGTATAGGTAAATATTGAAAAGATGCCAGTACCGAATTTAATGTTTGAAAATATCTATAAATATGTATAGACATCTTAAGCCCGTATCGGTTTAATTTTAATTTTATATTTATATAAATTTAAATGAGCTTAACATAGTTAACTCTATGTGCTTAACATGACTAACTCCTTTTTTTTTTTTTTTTTTTTAACGTCAGGAATCCTCATGGATACACACCTCCATCAAGGGGATGATGGAGGTGGTTATGTGAGACTCCTACTCAATAAACCTGACGGTTGCCGCCGCCGTCATAATGGGACACCACGGGATCGCTTTCGCACTCACCGCGATGCCCCGACGTGATCCACGGAGAGGGCACCCCGCAACGAGGAGCACCCATCCCTTTTTCGCAGGCTTGATAGATCGTGGAGGGATCCCCTTCCCCCCACCCAAGCCTGCTGCCTCTGAAGGGGGCCGAGACCCCCTTCTAGCTGGACTCAGTCTCAGAATCGAGCCAGTTGGACAGACCGACTCGACCATTGACCGTGTCCAGCTCCGCCGCCGGTTATCTCCCCGAGAGGAGACCACCGGTCAGACCCCCTGGAAGAGCACACTCCCATAAGACCCAGTGATGCGCAGACAGCCTCACTGCAACACACTGGAGTCGAACGTGAGTCCGCTCACGTAGGGGGCCCAACGTCGAACCCGACAGGCCTTTACCGCCGGCCACGGTGATCAGCCGAGACCAGCAAGAAAAAGGCATAAGTCGGGAACCCACCACGCCCAGACCAACCATCACCAAGCGCAACCGTGGCGTCGCGCTCGGCAACGATTAATCCAGGCAACGTCCCGGACCGTCTCCCCACCAAGCACCCTCTCTAAAGTGCTTGGTGGAAAGAGGTCCAGACCCTAATCGCGGACCCGCCCACACAGCCGCGGAACCACTCCACAGTCCACTCTGCTATCAGAGAAGTACCCAGGAGTAATTCCGCAGCCGACCCCGGCAAAGAGGGCCTGCGCCCTCCCACCCTCAACGCCCAGGCCAACTTTCCAACGTGATCAAACGATGGAAAGAGGCCCGAGCCCCCCCGCAGACAGACCACCCCGAAAGGCAGCCTGCCCGCCAGCCAGCCATGAACCGGGCACAAACCCCCATGGCCGACCTCCACCGCGCCGAGTATTAGCCAACAGCTAATGCAAACCCGAAGGATCACATTAACCGTTGTCGCCCAGGGAGCACCGGCCCGTACCGCTTCCGATGCCACCGGACGAATCCGAGCAACAAGGGAAACAGACGGGCACACGAGGAGGTTCCCGGCGACGGCCCCCCAACATGACTAACTCCTAAAAGTAAGTAGATTGTCCAAATAGTCCTTTTCTGCAATATGAAAATTGTTTTAATATCATCTGCATGTCTCTATAAAAGTAAATACTACAACATCAAGCCGTAGAAGTAGCTGAAATAAAGTAACTTCGTCTGCTAGCTGGCGTATTTTCTTAACTGCAAAAGCTGGTGAACTAAGTCTCTTCGGTAATGTAATTATTTATAAATGAGCATAACATTCAAACATAAGCTACCGTATCCCCACTTGTTTTGATGATTCTATTTCTTATATAAAAATGTGTTTTACGGCTAATCAATATTTCAAAATTAATAATAACATTGAAAAATGCTACAACCTAATTTTTAAACATAAATGTATTATTTTTTTTTATACAATTAACTATAAAATACCCATGCCATAGGTATTAGTTTTATTCTATACAAAATTAAAATTTTAATTTGCATGACAAGTTTTATAAGCTTATAAAGTACTAATTTGCATTATTCATTTCATTGTTATATTTGCATATAACATAAATTATTCGGGGTCTGATAAAATGTAATAAATTTTAAATACTAGATCTTTTTTAATGTCTTTGCTAACATTTGCAAATATATTTTATTATGGGTAGGTAACAGGGACCATTTCAAATCGGAATATCGGATTTTTTCAAAACCTAAATCTGAGATAATTAAAAGTGTTTTTATTAATTTGACATAGTCTTAAAGGTTATAATAACATTATATTATAAAAAACAAGTAAAAACCGATGATAAAAATTGTAAGCTACAATTTTTAAATTAATTACTTAGTAACTTTTTCTATCAAACGATAAAATAATGAAGTTATTATCAGACTCTTACGCATCGAAAATAAGAAGTGCCTATGTTAAAAATAAACAGTTGCTTTATAACATAACGTAAATATACGTAAATACTAAAATGAGTGAAATATTACTTTCATAAAAATGTCAACAGCAGATTTTTCCCGGAGAGTATTCTTTAGTTTTATTTTATTTTTAATATGAATTACATATAATAACTGCACACTATAATTTTGTGGAGAGTAACGTATGTTTAATAATTCTCTGATGGATGTTGGTCTCACACTCGGACACCGTTACTGACTCACTTGGCATGACAATTTAGTAGCAAAGATGAAGACAAAAAAATATGGCCTCAAATAAAACCATTTCTATTATTTCCGAAAAACAATACAAGCCGTCCGTTAATGTTCGTCCGTAATGCGTCAACTAACTTACCCAATAAATTTATTAATTTGCAAATAGTCCAAGCTCATTTCCTGTGTCTTATCTGATCGCTAGAAACGTTTTCGTAGCATCTTTGCATATTTTATTACCTAAATAGATTTTTAATTTACCTTAAAAAATTAATTACTAACGTCACTAATCAATAACTAACTTTTTATAGACAACCTAGTTTAGGTTTAAAAAGTATAAAACCCTGAAATACCATTTAATATAATCAGTTCTTCATTTAATCAATTCTTGAGCATAAATATCTCTTCAAACAGGAACACTCAGATTCAAATAAATTAATCACAACAAACTCAACCCACAAAATATTAAACATGTAATAAAATCGCACCACTTCATACCCAATAATTTACCAACATAAAGTAATATTTATTTATTTTTTTTTTTTTAACGTCTGGAATCCTCATGGATACACACCTCCATCCAGGGGAAGATGGAAGCGGTTATGTGAGACTCTTACTCACTAAACCAGACGGTCAACACCTCTCCGTCATAATGGAGCGCCACGGGAACGCTTGCGCACACATCCGCGTTGCTCCGACGGAAGGCCGCGTGAGCGACCACCACCTCCATGGAGTGACGCGCTCGGTTGACTTGAGCGCGTCCCACTCCGGTGGCCGGCTTGTTGAATCGCGAAGGGCTCCCCTGCCCTCCACCCAAGCCGGCCGAGCCAAATCAGGACTCCCTCAACGAAGAAGGTGTCCCGATCCGACTCAACCTCCCCAGGCCGGACCACGTCCAAAAACGGTCGTGGTCCGAACCCGAAGCCGCCACCAGCGGCTGGTGTGCGTCGCGGGTGACCCTCCGAAGAAGACCACCCCGACACACGGGGCCGGAAGAGGTACACACATCTGCGCCGCAATTTAAACTGCCACCTGCAGACGACGCAGAACATGCGACCTCGACCGTCCCGCCACCCCGCTAACGGAGCCCTCCCTAGGAAGAGCTCCGTAGCCACCTCACCCGGACTAATCATCGTCAGGCGCTATTGTACCTGATGATGACTATTCCGGGCCACCACCCTATCAGCGCAACGGCCTCTACCTCAGCAAGGAAGAGACCGCCACGTACCCCCCACACAACCACGGGACCGCCCCACAGTCCACTCTGCGCACAGAGAAGTACCAGGGGCGACTCCGCTGCTGTCCCCGGTAGAGAGGGCCTGCGCCCTCCCACCCTCAGTGCCCAGGCCAAAAGGCCCGAGCCCACCCCGCAGACAGACCACCCCGAATGGCAGCTTGTCCGCCGGCCAGCCATGAACCAGGCACAAACCCCCATGACCGACCTCCACCGCGCCAGGTATCAGCCAGCGGGAGAACCCGAAGGTTCTCAGTAACCGCTGTTGCCCAGGGTGCTCCACGAGGAGGTTCCCGGCATCGCACCCCAACATAAAGTAATATAACTTAGCCTTTAAAGTTAATAAAAAGGTGTAATTTCAGCGAAACTGAGACTAAGCAACACTAATGCAAAGAGTTCTTAATGTAATGGACGTATAAAAGTTTTAATATACACAGACGCACACACACACACACACACACACACACTTACAGAACAGAGGCAAACTATCACACAGAGTTAACGAGTACACACGTCCGGTAAAGAGTTTTATTTGCTTTCAGAATGTGTGTTTGTTTCATGTAAACTTTCATCATTAAAATACATTATGATTGAGAACTTCTATTTTTTAAAGCACGCATTAAGTCGAAAATCCTTAAACAAATTTTTAAATCGTATCTTTAAAGAGAACAAGCTGTGAGATTTCAACAAAAACAAATTCACGGCATATCCTTTAGAAGCATAATAATATGATGATTAAAATATTAACCACTACTATAGTATATATTACTATACTATAAATTAATTCAATGTTCACAAACTTTACTACAAAGTAATCAAAAAGAGTCTTGAGTGAAACAACAAAGTTTCTTCGAGCCGACAGTGTGTGAAAGTTAAAAAGAACTCTACCACGTGCTTACTCTTTCGGAAATTAAAAACACGTCTTTTGAAGTTTTAAACAGAAAACTTTCTCGCTCAAGTCAATCTCGTAACACAAATTCTTTAATGCTCAAACTTAGTCGATTGTTGAAATCTATTAATATATATGTTCGGCGGTAAGAAGTTATTTATTTAAATAGATATTCAATATAGGTAGGGTACAATAGAGTTTGGTGTTTTTATATATTTGTACAGATATTTTCAATAATATTAATTGAATATGAAAAAAAACACTAAGAAAATAAATATTTATAAAACATAAACGGGGAATATTAATAAATGTAAAACTGAAAAATTTAAAATAATGATCTTGAAAAACTAATTTTTATTCACATTTTCAAGTGTAAAATTATATTTTATTCCATTGTAAGAAGTATCGAGATCAAAATCCTGCAAGAAAATTACTATCCTTTCAGATAGTAATTCATGTGTGCTTCTATACCATGGTAGCTTCTACAACGTCAGCGTGTTTACAGTATTATCAGCCTTATGAATAAAGTATAAGATCTTTAATGCCGTGGATGTAATTCAGGATATATGCCGAGGGATCAGGTAAAGTAAGTATTTGCGGACATCTTGATCGATGATACAGGAAAAGGGTCTGCACTGGTTTGGGACATTTATTCGGTCAAACACTATTGCTCCATTCTTGTCAAAATACGCGATTCTATAATCGGTATCATCTGGTCGCTACTACATATTTTATTACGTTCATGAATATTGTTTGCAAAAATGGTAATAAATGTCATGTTCATTTTTTTTATTTTGTGGGTAAAATGGAACAATTTCAATTGTAATTGAACGAATTGAAATTGTGTAACAATAACATGGTTTAGTAAATGTTTTTTCAAGTGACTTGCAATAAAACTAACAACCGAAATAGAAACGACCCTTTGGATTCAATTCGGGCTTTATTAGACGTGTGGCGAATAACTGTAGAGATTCTATAAAAAAACCTACCTGGGGATAATCTGCGTTTATTGGGGCTACGTAATTTGAATTCTTACATAATGCATATGCAATGTGTTATTCATTTTATAAAGCTAAAAGTATAAAAATCTCATCTAATACAAACAGACAATCCTTAATTTTCTTAAACGCAAAAGATTTCTAAGTATTAACTTGATCTCCAATGATTTATAAAATATTCCGCATTCCTATAAGGAATTCCATCGTTACCAGTGCGTCAAGATTAAATTATTTTCCATCAATTCCTCCCTATTGTCCGCAGGCGATGTATTGTTGATTTATTCACCCTAGCTCAGTTTTAGTATCTTGGAGTTATTATTTTTCCTTTATTTCGTTTCTTTTGATGGAGTTTGGTTCTGTTATTTATGTGCCAATGAAACTGGAAGAATATCATCAGAATTATTTTGTCAATTATTTTTAGCCAGCAGTAAATCTAATACACGTTTATAATTTTCCTCATCGTTTGGAAATTCTAACAAATATTAAACTATGGTAACATATTATGAGTAAACTTTAATATATTATAATATTAACTTTTATATAATTGAAAAACCCACCCGTTTTACAATGTAAGTTATAAGAAATATAATTAAAAGAAACTTCGATGTATATGATTTAGCATTTCAAACTATCTTCTCCCAAAAATATATTACGTTAGCGGAACGTTATTTTTGTTGAATCTCTCATTTTCAATACAACCTCCCTTTCCATGCAAATACGTCATTAAGTTTTCAACGATAACAATATGCAACGACGTCGAATTTTAATACAATAGACGTTCATTTGAATTTGGAAGCTGTATCTCATTTGTTTGTCTAAAATTCTGAGAGATCATATGGGCCGGGTTTTTTCTAATAATTAAATGAAAAAGAAAATTTAGTTATATTTTAAAAAAATATATACATTTTTAACATTAATCACTTTATTCATGTACAAATTTCTATCAATAAAACAATATAATTCTTAAAGTTATATTTTTCGTAATTAAGGTAAGTTTTATTTAACAGTACATTTACAACCAGTTTCAAACAAATTAAATATCCAACATTGCAATTCACAAACACAGCAAGCACTATAGTAACCCACGAAAAGGCCTGAAGTCTCGTCTCGGAAATTTGAATAGTTTTAATGAGATGGGCAGAAAACTTTGTTCAATTAGTGCAGACAAATTCAGTGGGACTGTTTAATAACGATGTGTCAATTATTGAGACGCGTGGCCTTAGCTAAAGACTTGGCTTCAAGTTATTTTATAGATGACTTGGCAAGAAAACTTTAACACTTGAGGTTATTTTGTGCAGTTTGAGGATAAGGTTTGTTTAGAGTTTTGATATAGGTGTGATGTTTTAATTATTGTTTTTACTATATTATATGATGTATTATTTTGTAATTTTGAATATTTCAATAAAAAAAGAAAATTGATTTTGATGATCCCAGCCCTTTCATAGGATTTCATTAATTAACCATTTAAGTTTTTCTTTTCGAACAATTTTATGTTTTTCTTTTACTTGTTACAAACTGTTTCCAAGATTTATAACATAAAATAGTATATATATTTTTTTATCTGTTTTACTCTGATAATTAATAAGTAGATAGTCTAAGTAAGTTAGTGTTTTTTCCAGTGAAATTGAGAAAGTTTCATTCGTAATTATCCATTGAGTAGTTTTGATTTATAGTAATTATAGCCCTGATAATTTATTATGTTATTCTATGAAACTTTAATTATTTTAAATTATAAAAAGTATTTCATATTTAATCTTGGATAAACTATGGCCTCATTCAATTTTATCAACATTTTTAAATTATATTTTGCGTGATAGGCGAACGTATAGACAAATAAAAAAAGTAAAATTAAATCAACAACTATTGTGTAGTGGTCCATATTGTGTATTTCTTAAAACGTAATAGACAGATTTTTATTTTGATTTGACTACATTACAATTTTTTATATGTATGAATTATCAATTATTGTTTTTCTTTCATGTCATATCAGTTTCTAGTAACTTTAGAATCTGGTACAAAAATTGAAAATATTTTTGAACAGTTAAGAATTGAATCTCACGAAATCCTATAAGCATTCCGGCTGCAATTGTAAAACATTAATCATATAAAAGTCGTCACAGTGACAAAAGTTTCAGCTGTAATTTGTTTCGCTGAAAATCTCTCATTTGACGCTTCCTCGCGTTCTTTGTTAGCGTTCTGAAAGTTGTTTCTTAATACGTATTTCCGGTGTTGTCATTTATAAAAATATTATATATTTTATTGAAACTTAAATAATAATTACTGTATATATTTTTACTTATTTGAATTCCCAACATTTGAATGTGATTTAACTTTATTGATTTTTAAGTTTATTGATATTAAATTAAGACAGATAATGTTAGATTTTTTTATAGGTAATTCAAAAAATATTTGTCACAAATTTTATTAAGACTATTAAACGCAGTGTCATTAGCAATTGCTCCAACGTTAAGCAGTAGATGACACATCTTATTAAACAATAAGACTATCCAATGCAGTGTCATTAGCGAGTGTTCCAACGTAAAACAGTAGAAGTAAAATTGTTTGGCCGCAAAGAGAACAGAATAGAAATTTTGATGAACCCTGCATGGTTTGCCGCTCTGTTATTTTTGTAACCGTCGTCAGTTTTTATGAGACCATTACGAGTTACCTTTACGAGTTAATCAGTTGTTTCTAAAACGGAATTCAAAGGCAATCATTATTGATATATTTAATTTTTTCTTTTAATTGACTAAAACCCTGAATATGTTTGAAACTAGTATGTGTAATTTGGTAACATATTATGAGTATTGGTATATATGTATAGTATTAAAAAATCACGAAAGTTTAAATACAAATAAAAAATCATAATAATTAAATGGTTTTCTGTACAATTCGACAAAATGACTTTCTCAGCTACTTCATTTATATATTAAATAGAAGATAATAATATTGGATAACATTTACCTTTTATGATACAGAATAAGATCTTTTGCGTCTTTTAAAACAAATTTATGGAGAGACAAACTTAAATCACAGAGTCGGAGGTCAAACACATAGTCGATATTTTATGCCCCAGTCGGTTTAGCATCAAATTTTTATTCATATATATTTTTTATATAAATGGCTCACTGTTGAAAATTTCAGGAAATAAACATTGATTTTGTTGATCGTGATAAAATAAAAATTAAGCTTAACATTTAACAATTATTTGAAATTAATTCACGATTCCTCTATCTAGTTACTATCAAAATTGGAGACCATAGATCAATAATATAAACTGGTCGTTAGTAGTTTACGTCCTGATATACGACCACTGCAATGATGACTATATTTACTCTATGTACATACGAATGCGTAATAAATGATTGCAGAATTCAATAAAAGATAAAATTCCAGTTCATCTATGAATAGAAAATAATCAGGAAAATTAACGATAACGAATATAAATACAAAGGAACGAATATAAAAAGTCTATAAAAGCAATAAAGTTGGACACCGCTTGGCATTCTTATGTCCACGTCAAGCTTGCGATGTGACAAATGCATAGACAAAAAAATGCACTGTAAGAGTATTATACACATACATACATTAAAAAAAAGATATAATGCACTAAGAATTTTGAAATTAATTACTATTAAGTGATCGCCGGAAACATCAGTGGACTAGGCTTCCCAATTGACTATCGGGTTTTATTATATTTTGTGGTCAACCACCAAATTTATATTTATAAATTTATATATATATATATATATATATATATATATATATATATTAGATTAAACTTACATATAAATTAAAATATTTGTTTGTTTGTTTATCCCTTATGCTTTCCCAAAAGTATAGAATCGTCTGCGATAATTTTTTGGAAAGTTATGAGTAAATTTTGACAATAATGTTTACTAATTCTCAACAAGATTTCAATCCTTCAGCATAACCATACACCAACTATTACTTCTAAGAAAAGCTAGCTATGAAAGTGACACTAAATAATTTTAATTCGAAAACCTTATGATATATTTATATGAAACTAAGCACCGCAATCCCTCAAATTAGCATCGAAATGAGCGTAAAATGACCCAGACCCTCATTACTACGAGATCCTCCATACTTTTGTCTAAGCTTATATGCGCCATTTTGTCGCGTCCGCTATTTTGTTATGAAGATCTCTTTATGGAAACTCGCATTGTGTCATATTTCTTATTAAAAAACGACGGCATAAATAATTTGTTTTCATTATTTCAGGATTCCCACTCGTGTCTACTTTGAATTTTAAATATTTCTATTTACAGTGTACAAAAGAATACATTTTCTGTGACTGTGTCTTATAAAAGTACTCAGGCTCACACGTAAGATCAGAGTGCCCAGTGTGGCCGATGGGAGAGCGCCCAACATGTACCAACTGCCACCAAGCAAAGATGGAGAGGGTGGACCACTCAGCATTCGATGAGGACTGCCCTATAAAGAAGAGATGGGACATTATAGCCAGATCTACGGTCTCATATTGTTAAAGGCACCCTGGGGGCTATCACTGTGCTGCAGGCAAACCTGCAAAGGAAGAAACTAGCCACTATGGAGCTTATTAGAGAGGCGGAGAAAAGGAAGGTGGATATCTCGATAGTTCAGGAACCCTACGTTGGAGCAGGCGGAGAGATGTCCAACTACCCCGATACCAGAATCATACAAGCCCCGAAACGAAGCGAGAAGCCGGTCAAATCCGCAATCATAGTCCACAATCGCCACCTCGTAATCCACCATGACCCTACCACCCAGACCGAAAACGTCACTCACGTGACTATACGTACTAAGCATCGTAACCTAGTCATTATTTCAGTTTACCTCGAAGGGACCCAACCACTGAAACCTTACCTGGATTGCATTAACAGGATCCTACTAGCAAACAAATTCACAAATTGCGTCCTGGCTGGTGATGTAAACGCTTGGAGCCCATGGTGGGGCAGTAAAAAGGAGAACCATCGAGGGGCGGAACTCGCGGACTACCTCCACGAACAGAACCTACATATCCTCAACGTGGGAGAGGACCCCACGTTTGAGATATTCAGGAATGGGAAATCGTACACAAGTAGGGTCGACATAACAACCTGCACCGAAGACCTGATACCCAGGATTGCGGAGTGGAAAGTCGAAACCGATATAACCAGCTCGGACCACAACACGCTGACGTACAGGATTGAATTGGAAAAAATACTAAAAGAAACGAACACCACAACACGAAAATTCAACACTGGAAAAGCAGACTGGATCAAATTTCGGGGCATCTTTAGGGAATTCATAAATAAACCTGACTTCATGAATACTCTCAAAATAGAGAACACAGAGGGGCTTGAACGGGTAGTACGGGAGTACACGGAGGGTGTGGTGACGGCGTGTGAGGCCGCAATCCCGAAGATACGACGAAAGGACAGGGGATGTTTTCCATGGTGGAGCGAGAAAATGGAAGAATTGAAGCGTGACATGAAAAGGAAAAGGAGACGCATTAAAAATGCAGCACAAAAAAGAAAGAAGTTTGTAATTGAAGAATACCTCGTCAGCAAGACATTATATGAAGAAGAAGCGAGAATGGCCCAAACTAGGAGTTGGAAGGAGTTCTGCACAAAACAAGAGCGTGAGTCTATGTGGGACTCCATATACCGGGTACTCAAGACGACGGCTAAAAGGCACGCGGACCAACCATTGGTCAAGGATGGGAGAGCTCTGTCACTAAAGGAATCCGCTCAACTCCTGGTGGGTACCTTTTTTCCTGACGACCTTGAGGTGGAGGACTCAGCAGAACACCAAGCTACCAGAATCAGAGCCGATGAAGACCCTCAGCCTGGAACAATAGACCCAATCTTCACCCTAACGGAGCTAGAAAGCGCTGCAAATTCCTTCAGTCCCAAGAAAGCTCCAGGTGTAGATGGACTTACAGCCGACATATGCAGGGAGGCCATTTGCACAAATCCCAAAACCTTCTTAATGATCCTCAATAAATGCTTACAGTTCTCTCACTTCCCTAAACAATGGAAGATAGCGTCAGTGATGGTGCTGCCGAAGCATGGCAAGGATGATTACACAAACCCGAAGTCCTACAGACCTATAGGCCTCCTTCCCATCTTTGGGAAGATTTTAGAAAAATTGCTGGTGCAGCGCTTAAGATGGTATATTCTTCCACGTCTAAATGCTAGACAGTACGGTTTCGTACCGCAGAGGAGTACGGAAGACGCCCTCTATGATCTTGTTAATCACATAAGGGATAGAAGAAGAGCTAAGGAAATCACCTTAGTAGTATCTTTAGACATAGAGGGCGCCTTCGACAGCGCCTGGTGGCCTGCGATCAAGTGCCAACTGAGCGAAAGAAGAAGAAGAAGAATGTCCCCATAACCTCCGGAAGCTCGTAGACTCGTATCTCCAGGACCGATTCGTGGAGCTGTCTTACGCTGGTGAAACAGCAAGCAAGGTGACCAACAAAGGATGCGTCCAAGGGTCGATCGGCGGACCTCTGTTCTGGAACGTTATTCTGGACCCGCTTCTCAACAAGCTCGACGACCTCGGCATCTACTCACAAGCTTTTGCCGACGACGTGGTCCTCGTGTTTTCCGGCCACAAGTCACTCAAGATCCAAGCTGAGGCGAATAAAGTGCTCCGGGAAGTCAAAAAATGGGGGGAGGATAATAAGCTGCGGTTCGCCCCCCACAAAACTAAGGCGATGGTGATCACCAAGAAATTAAAGTACGACGATCCACTAATACACATGGGAGGGGACCAAATCCAGCTGGTAACAGAAATAAAAATCTTGGGGGTTACCATCGACTCGAAACTTTCGTTCAAGAAGCACGTCTCGCAGGTCTCGAAGAAGGCTATCAATATCTATAAACACCTCGCGCGGGCGGCAAAGGCACAATGGGGACTCAACCCGGATATAGTGAGGACTATATACCTGGCGGTGGTTGAACCCAAGATTGTATACGGGGCGGGAGTTTGGGCCAGCGAAACCGAAAAGGTCGGAGTGGCAAAACAGCTGAGAGCAATCCAAAGGGGGTTCGCCCAAAAGGTCTGCAAGGCGCACCGAACAGTATCCTTGCACGCATCACTAACCCTAGCAGGCCTTCTTCCATTGGAACTCAGGGTCAGGGAGCAGGCGTCCCTGTATGAGATAAAGAGAGGAAGACCACTGGAACAAGCAACGGATGACTACAGCCTTGAAAAACGCGTAAGCTTTTTAAAGTTAGATCACCCTGCCCATAGAATAAAAGTGGAATACACCTGCCTCGACACAATCAACACAGACATTGAAGAACAGTTCGATATGACGGGGAAAAACATCTATACGGACGGAAGCAAGATCGGTGGAAAGGTGGGAGCAGCGCTCTCAATCTGGGCGAAGGGAGAAGAAATCAGCTTCAGGAAGTTGCGTTTGGCGGACCATTGCTCGGTCTTTCAGGCGGAACTCCTGGCACTGGCGGTGGCCACCGAAGTCGTGAAGAACAGGAAGTGGATGAAGACGGCGATTTTAAGTGACTCCAGATCGTCACTGGAGGCCTTGAACAGCGAGCCTCTCACTCATCCACTAGCCTACGAAGTAATTAAAAATATAAAAGAGATCCGACAAGAAGGGAAGGAGCTAAAATTCTTTTGGGTCAAGGCACACGTGGGCGTGGTGGGTAATGAAAGAGCGGACCATCTAGCCAAGGAGGCGGCGCTAAAAAGTAAACAGAGAGCGTATTACGACAGATTCCCAATTTCATACGCCAAGAGGGCGTTGAGAGATGGGACTGTGGAAAAATGGCAGCAGCAGTATACAAACGGTGAAACAGCTGGAGTAACCAAGCTCTTCATGCCGGACGTGAGAGCAGCGTACAAGATAGCCAGAACCCTCAAACTCAACAATCTCACCACCCAAATCTTGACGGGCCACGGAGGGTTCTCGAGCTATCTCCACAGGTTTAAACTTAAAGATAGCCCAGCATGCAAGTGTGACCCTCATAAAAAGGAAGACATAATCCACCTTCTAACAGAATGCCATAGGTTTGGCGCAAAAAGATACAACGTGGAGATGGAACTCGGACACAAAATAGAGCAGGAAACTCTACACCACCTTTTGGAAAATCCAGCAACAAGACACAAATTCATTACCTACTGCGAAGAGATCGGGAAAATAATAACGAAAACAAGACAAAATAGAAAAAAAAAACAAAAAAAAAAAAACAAAAAAAAAAAAAAAGAGAATAATAAACAAAAAAACAGAAAAAACATATATACCCGAACACAGACTTCGAGACAGGTCGAAGGCAAAATAAGTGAAATTTAAAAAAAAAAAAAAAAAAAAAAGTACAAAATGTTTGTGGCTGTTTTATATATAATAATAAAAGTTATGATTGTATATTTATATGTACATGTGAGTAATAGTAAAGTTATTTGTTTTGTGAGCATATCTTGAACTACGAAGGTACTAAACTTATTTTTAATTGTTTTTAATATCGATTACTACTAAGCATAGAGGTCATTAAAATGTATCAGTATCTATAAAACCGCGAGTTGGCTTTCAATGGGTCGTTAAACACAAGTACCTTCTTAGAAAGAACGTTTTAAAAAGATGCCTACAGGTTGAAGTACTCTTGAATTCATACAATTTCATTAATTAAAGGACAGTTAAATATTTAGCGCACGTACGTCCTAATTAAATACTTGTTGTTCCGTCCTAAAATAAGAGGGTCTTTTCGTCATTATATTATGTCGAATAAATTTATATAAATATAGAATGATTGAATGGTAAACCGTCCCGTCCCAGAGGTCGCGGGTTCGATCCTGCCCGTATCGGTTTACATGTTTATAGATATTTTCAAACATAATGTCAAATATATCTATTAGGACGGCTTTGACGAGTACGGCTTTAGTGATCTTAATTTACTTTTTACTCATACTTGTTCTTCCATAGGCTCGACTTTGAATTATAGAAGAATGTACTGAAAAAGAACAATTAAAAAGAAAAGCAGTGAGACACGAAAATATAAATAAGTAACTATAACCTATATATTGACATAGTAGTATAGATTATTATATACATATTATTCCGGCACATCAAAACTCCTCTTATCTGCAGATTTATCCCAAGATTTCGTCTTTTATCGGTCAGAGGGTATGTTTTATAATCCTGACCTGAGATGAAACGAATTGCCACTAACTCTACTAAAAAAACCTTCGTTAAGTGTGATTTAAGAGCAACTAAAACAACGTTTTTTATCCCCGAAGGTAGTTTTTATCAGTCTAATTCTACACACTATATATATTGTTATCATTTATCGTTTTTATATATACGTTAATCGCGTGTTTGTTTTATTACATGCTGAATAGTTTATCCTGTAATAATAACATCTCTTAAAAACATACAATAAATAAAAATTTCACCAATCACAATGCATCAATTGATATTTCAAATTCAAAGTAAAAACATACTTATTTTAATGACGTAGGTAGGTTCTACGTTTCATAAATGCAATGCTTAAGAACAATGAAAATGATCGGACAAATAACGGCATGGATAACTAACTATTTTAACTCTTTTAATTTACTAAAATAACTTTCTTAAAGCGAAATAACATTATTATAACCTCTTTTCCTTATTATCCTTAAAAATTACAATGAAAACTTAAATATTAATTTTATACCAAACATAAAACAGATATTATTTTATGTAATCTCCTTGGTGACTGAGGTTCTTCCCCCAGGCGGTCCACAGAGTATATCAATAAAATATTCTGTTATAACTTGTGAACGACTGTTTCTATTATTTATTAAAGTAGTCTAACCTAATCGATGCCAGTGTTGAAGTTTTATATTATTTTAAAATTCCTTTGTATTGTCTTTATGCTAAAATCGCGGCGCTGAGTGGTTATATTAAATGCAGGTTCTATGAATTCTTTTGTTTAATTTTTAATTACTGACTTGATGAGTTTTAATTACCTTAATGTGAAATCTTTATTTGACAAAATTATTATCAACATTTTTAGAAGTATGTTATAAATTTTTGATTCTTCAATTTTGAGACTACGGTCTATACAATCGGGGATGGTTGACCTCTATTTATAATCACGCCTACTCAACCTAGATTTATATTAAATTCCTCAGTAACAATTTGTCGAAACAATTCCCATGGACGTTTTATAAGAGGTTCGATTTTATTAAATCCGACGGAATAGTTTAATGATCTTATATATCTTGAAGCATTTTACAATGTACGGAATTATGAGAGGGGCTTTATTAATGAATCACAGATTTTTTATAATAATAGTAAAAATAAAGTCAAAATTTAAATTGAATAAATTAATAATAGTACTCGTTCTGAAGCGCTTGACGTAATTGTTGTTTTTGCTGTTTTTTTGTCAAATAAGAAAGATTGAACTGTATGCTATGTAAGCCCCACAAAATGAATTTAAAATGTTTTAAAAACGTTTTGCAGTGCTTTAAAAAGCTTTACTAAAATCTGAACGTAAGCCGTGGAAACTTATCATATTATTTCTATAATCTATGTTTTGTATTATTTCATCATAATATAGTATAAATTCAAGATTTCATATGTTAAGATAAAATCTTTCGTTTCTGTAGTGACATGTTGTTGTATAATTTACTTTAAGTATATCATACAGTAACAATTGTTCTTCTTTAGAACTTATAAATTAGTTTGTTAATTTTAAAAATAGTCAAAAAATAAATAAATTAACATTTATTTATAAAATTATTAGTTATGACCTTCCTTTATTATACCTATCAGCAGTATAATATAAGTCTTGGTCATTATATATATAAATATAATATATATATCTCTATATATATATATATATATATATATATATATATATATATATATATATATATATATATATATATATATATATAATCACTATATATATATATATATATATATATATATATATATATAGTGATCTGCGACATATATATATATATATATATATATATATGTCGCAGATCACTAGAATTAAACTATAATGAGACACTCAATTGATATCTTAGTAATGGTAGGGTAAAAGCCGTGACGTCATAAGTCATGTGAGCGGAATCGTTTGGAGGAAAATTGGTTATAAGCAAAAGGTTGAAATGATGATGAAGGATATTTTTGAGTAAACTTACCACTAGTTCAGTCCTTCCAAGCGGGACCGTTGGTTTACTGTGCCAGTAGATTATAGTTATTGTGATTAATTCAAATAAAATTATTATTGTTACTGTGTATTCTCTGAGACCTGCGCGCCATGGATAATGTACCAAATGACTGTATCAATAAAGAACAAGCCACCAGTAGATCGCTCTCTCCGACATATATATATATATATATACATATATATATATATTATAAGCATATATGTATAAGTATCTCTAGATATTTCCTTCTTCATTCAAAAGAAAACATACACATGTGTGAAAAGCACATGTTAGGCGATTCTGAGACTTAACCTATTATGTTAGAGTTTACTTTTTAATCGTGGACTCATGTCGTTATGACATTTTGATTTTATTTCTCCTGACATTTTATTTTCAAGACTGTCACATTATTTTCAAGCTTCCACCTGCGGTCTAAATATTTTATATAGGTTTAAGCTCTATTTTAATTTGCAGTTATGAACTATAAAATATTTAAATTTATAAACGATATCATGATATTTTTAAAGTGATACAATATTTGAAACTACCAATGAATTAAAATTGTTAAAGTTATTAAATGGAAAATATATAAAACTATAGCAAAAGCTATGCACGTAAATATGTTGGTATAGAATTAACAGTGCAATTTTTGATTTGTCAAATCAAATCAAATCAAATCAAACAACTTTATTTGGACAACATACATTAAAAAAAATAATAATAACAATAACCAAAACATTAAATAAAAAAGTACTAAAAAAAAAATTTAAAAAGAGAAAAAAATAAAAATAAAAAAAACAAAAAGAGCAAAAAATAATTAAAAGTTACTTTAAATAAGGTATAAAATAAATAATAAAATAAAATAGAAAACACAGTAAATAAAAATGTATATATGTCATCCAAAATGGAAAGCCACTCAGCTAATGTCAAAGAAGTCTTCGACGCTGGTATTCTGTGGCTGCCACTTACAGGGTTACGTCGCGCCGTAATAACAGCAATATCAAAATATTTGTTATCATAAAATAATATTCATATACACATATACACACATACACACATATATATACATTATACATACACATACATATATATACATGCATATATATTGCACACACATACATACATACAAATACATATATTCCCACGAGTGTTACGTAAATAATAATAAATGTACAGTTTTATTACTGCTCAGTTCCAAAATCCAAGCAATGGCCAATGAGAGATGGTTAGTTGACATTCAAACACGGGCGAGAGTGCACGTCATGTCGCTTCAATCGCGTAATGAGCTGAACAAGGATATGTGTATTAATCACTCTGATATACAGCCTGTATCACAGTAAAAGCTGAAATTATTAGAAATTATTAATTATTGAGTAAGTAAATATGAGAGGGTTGTTTTTACTTTTGTTACAGTTAGAATTAAGTTTAAAATAAAAAGTTTATAACATAATGTTTCTCGACCTTTGCTAACTATGAAATATAATTTCAGGCAAGAAAAACACAATTATATATATATTTCATACATAACGATTGAAAGATTGAAAATAATCATAGTAAAACCTTCATAGCTTGTCGTGACACAAAAGGAGGTAAGTTCATAAGGATATAAGTGACATAATAAATATAATTATAAGCTAGACGTCCATTAATTACTCTGTTTATCTAATAAAAATAACTTATATTTAAATTTAAAACTATTTATTGTTCGTAGGTCACGGAAAGGCGGTGGAAGGTTATTCCAACATTTCGTCGCAGCATATTTGAAACTACCTCGGAAGGCGGCTGAATTAAACTTAGGCATGCTAAGCATATATGTTGAAGCTCTGGTCTCATGAGTAGATCGTGAATCACCGACCCATTTTAATTTATGGTATAGGTACGGTGGCATTTTATATTTAATGGTACCGAACAATAAAGTGGCGAAATGTAGTTGTCTGCGGTAATCCATTTTAAGAATTCTTGCGGTGTTTAAGAACGGTGTTACGTGTGATCGAGCTGGAATATTGAAACAAAATCTCGCGCACGCATTTTGTACTCTTTGAATGAGGCACTTAGTACGCGAGAGTAGTCTCGGACCAAATACAACGTCACCGTAGTTAAGTTTAGACAGTATGAGAGCCTCACATACTGTGATTCGCACTTTTATATTTAAATATTTTCGTATACGATAGAGGAGTTTGAGGCGATAAAAGCATGCTCTGACGGTATTCTTTACGTGACTCTCAAATCTTAGATTATCGTCTATTATAACTCCAAGATTCTTTGCCTCAGTAACTCGATCTATTTTTGTGTCTTGCAATTCCACGGAAGGAGATAGATTTAAAATTTTTTGTCTTTGTGATGTAGTCCCCAAAATCATATATTTGGTCTTATTCGGATTTAAAACAAGATTATTAGAACTACACCATAAAGCGATGCTTTTGAGATCATCATTAAGCCTTTTTATAGCGACGTCCATGTTTTCCGGCTTAAAAGACATATACAACTGTATGTCATCTGCATAAATGTGATGTTTACAATGTTTTATATTATTGACTATGTCTGCGCAGTAAAGAGTAAACAACACAGGACCCAAGATAGAACCCTGTGGCACGCCAGTTGAAACTCTTTTACATTTAGAAAAATGTTTCGAACCATCTCCGCGAGTAACCTCAACAATTTGTGATCTATGCTCTAAATAACTTTTAAACCATTTTATTGTTGTTCCGCTTAATCCATAATAAAATAGTTTAGACAGGAGTAGAGATAAGTTTATTGTGTCAAATGCACGAGAAAAGTCAAGAAGCACTAAGATAGTGGCCTGACCAGCATCCTGTGCGCTTAAAATGTCATCAACAACGGTAGACAAGGCCGTAGCAGTACTTCTTCCTTTTCTAAAACCTGATTGTAAATATGGCAAGAAATCATTAGTATCTAAGTACTGTGTGAGTTGATGACAGACTACTTTCTCCAAAATTTTCGAAAGACAAGGCAAGATACTTATAGGGCGTATGTCACTCAAATTGCTCGGATTGTCTTTTTTGGCTAATGGTTTAATGACAGCCTTACGCCAGGAATCAGGAAATGTGTTCGACTGTATAGATTTATTTATAATTTTAACTAAAATGTTCAATATAGAAGGCATTGCGGCATTTACCATCTCTAGGGAAATACCATCAGCTCCTATAGAATTTGACTTAAGACTACGCAGTGTTTTTAAAATAGTGTTTTCGTCGACTAAACTAAGATTGAACAAAGATGCTTCATTTAATTTATTTGTCTCGAAGAAGCGCTTATATGTGTCTGATACTTTTAAATTTCCATGAGTTTGAAGAAAATGTGTATTTAAAGCATTGGGGTCATTAAGCCCTTCAGGAAGGTAGCTATCTTGTTTCTTTTTATAATTTATATTGTACTTTAGATGATTCCACATACATTTTGAGTTTTTGGCATTATTATTAACAAAGTACGTAAAATAAGCGCTTTTCTCATGATTAAGTGCAGAGTCCACTAAGTACTTTAACTTTTTATAATAAGAAATGTGCTGTTCCTTATTTGTATGCCGAGCCCTAATATGTGCGCTGTCACGCTTTCTCATCATTTGTTTGATATTGTACGTGATCCAGGGATATTGGTGGACGCTGAAATAAGCACAGACTACCGGGGCCAATATATCAAATATACTTATGAGTTTTCTTGTAAATTCATCAACCATATAATTAACATCTTTGTCGTCAGTATAATCCCAATCGACCGTAGCTAAAAGAGCCTTGAGATCTTCAGTCTCAATGTTTCGAACCTTTCTAAAATATTTAAGAACCGGTCTTGGCTTTTCTTTTAGTATATCGAGGTTAAATGATAACATTGCATGTGTACCCAGATCTCCTATATAATCCACCCAAACATCACTGAAGTTGCCATCGACACATATAAGATCAATTAATGTTTCGCTGTAACCTGTAAAGTTCGTTGGCTCATTAATTATTTGGCTTAAATTCGTACAAGTTAGAAAATCACGAAGCATTTGAGTTTGATCATTGTAAGTATTTAGTAAATTTATATTAAAATCACCCGTTAAAACAAAGTAATCATAATATGAAAATGAGGTAAATGTGTCTGTTAGCGCATCTAGAAACACTCTAGTATTCAGCCACGGCGGTCTATAGGCCGTACCGATTATGAGTTTTTTCCCCCCCACGTTAACACTAAGCCACATTTGTTCTACACATGGGGTTATTGGATGTAAAAGAGTCCGAACTGTGATGTTGTTTCTTATGTAGAATCCCACTCCACCACCCCGTGATCGTACTTCGGGGGGTCTGGGTCTGTGACGAAGGCGATAGCCAGGTATAGCTGGGGCGCGACCCTCTTCGCCTTCCTTTAACCAAGTTTCGTTTATAGCAAATATATCAACATCATGACGGTATAAAGCAACTATCAATTCATCGTGTCGCGTTCCCAGTGATCCCGCGTTTAAAAAACCAATTCTCAACTTTCGCGATCCTAACATTTTAATAAGATTATACTCAATAACACAAAACATTGGACAAAAACATAGTTAAATACTAAAATTTTGCAGTAAAACAAAATATATAATATAGCAATGCATTTAAAATACAAAATATTTGTATAAAATTTGTTTACTATGTAATTATTTTTATTAGATAAACAGAAAAGGATATTTAGTGCTAGTAAATAATTAACTAGTATGAAAACATGTATATATAAAAATATAAATTTAAAACTATACCCTACGATATTGTTTAAATTATTATCGAAATTAACAAAATTATAGCCATTCTTAATAGTTGTTTTACAATGAATAGTTGATACGTTGCAAGATGAGTAAGTTAACATAATTATTTTAATTGCACGGCTAAAGTTAAGAAATATTATTACTAGGTAAGAAAACAACAATACAGTATTAAGAACTAATTTACATTTATAGAAAAAAACTTAGCAATATCAGATTCCGTTCGTATACGATAGACAGTCGTTGTCAAATCACGTCTGATGTATATTCGTCCATGTTTAGTCCAAACGAAGCGCCATCCTGTTTTCTTACCTTCCTCCCGCGTTTTGTACAAAAGATAACGATTGAGAGGGGTTAAACGCTCATTAATATAATATCGTCTGGGCTCCCCGTCAGTAACACCGGCCGAGTCGGCGTGGCGACGTACTCGTGCCGCTCGCAGTAGTTCGTCGCGTATAGTACGCCGTGAAAGACGCACCACAATAGGACGAGCGGAATTTCTCCCCGCGCCTCCTGCCTCATGGCGTCGCTGGCCTGACCGTTCCGCACTCACGATATCTTGTATAGAGAGATCAACTCCTACTTTCCTAGCCGCAAGATGCACGATATTGATAACACTTTCACCTGGTTGTTCCTGCAAACCTGCAATTTCTAGATCATTACAGAGATGTTCTTGTTCGCGATCATTAAAATCCAGGCGAAGACGTGAAATCTCATCAATAGTGCTTCGTTCATTTGGCAAGGACGAGGACTCTAATGCTGATACCCTGTTGTCTAAGGTGGATAAACGATTATTAAACTCGCTCATAGCACCGTTCAAGCGTGATACCTCCTCCCGAAAGAATGACATTTCTCTTGAGACTGCCGTCATCTCCTGACGTAACAAACGTATTTCCTGCACCAAATCTGACAAATCGGAATTATCGGCTACATCGGCATCAGCGCAGTACTCTTCACTATCCTTAGGAGCATGTTGTGAACGGTCTTGGACAGGCGTGCACTGTTTATGGCGCTTATTTATATTATGCTTTGGTTTGCACTCTTGACAGACCCATTTGGGAGATATACGAGCCTCAGGACTAATATTTGAGCAGACACGGTGAAATACACAGCTACATTTGGCGCACTTAGCACCTTCTGCAGTAGCAAGGAATTTACCGCAATGGTTGCACTTATTTGCCATTATAAAATCACCGACGACTATTATTAGAAATAAAAATGTTATTTAATGGAATGTGTGTCTAGTATATTTATTTAAATAATTATGTAAAACCACTTAATAGGTGAGTGTTCGCACAATGTGAGTGTTCGCACAATGGTAATGATTTGTAATTAAGTATTACTTGTTTTTCAATATTCAAGCACACGCAAGTGCCTATAGCTGAGTTAATTGAGCTAAATGTTCCTTAAAATGATTATAGTCTTTTTTCAACTAAGATAACTGGTATTTTTAGCTAAGATAATTAATCTTTTATCGTTTAAAATCACGGGTTTTTATTTTCAAACGATGTCACGGGATCGTAATATCACTGAATATAATTTCGTGAAACACGAGTCTCGGCAAAACCTTACTTGACCTACATACATTTTTATTTAAATAATACAAGGATTGAAATTGAATATATGGAATTGAATATATATATATATATAATTCTATTTTTTACAAACAAAAATGACGCAATTCATGGTTAACAATACATATTTCAGGCCTAATCACCAGAAAGGGTTTTTGCCCAGAACTGCTGGATGCCTGGAACATAATACGTTAATATCGGAAAGCCTTAAAGATGCTAGAACTAGCGAGAGACAAATTACGATTTGTTGGATAGACTTAGAGAACGTCTTTGGGTCGGTTGGTACATGAACTGATGATGTTCGCGCTTAAATGGTGTAACTTTCCTACGGTAGTTCGCGACATTATTGCATCATACTATTCAAAATTAAAATCTCTATAATTGAATGAAAACCATTCAAAACCACTTAAATATAACGTTGGTTTATTTCAGGGCTGTTGTAATTCTCCTGTTATATTTAATATAGTTATTAATATTTTAATAGACAAATTAATTAGAAATGAAAAATAGTAGGGTTATAGGTTTAAGTTCAACAGCAAATACACAGAATCCATACTAGCTTTTGCAGATGATATCGCGATACTGACACGTAATCCAAAACAATGTCAGGCATTTTTAAATGTAGCTGAAGATTTCTGTATGTGGACGGGTGGATTGAGGACAAAACCAAGTAATTGCTTTAGTCTGTGTCTGGGTAGACGGAATACCAAATATACTTCTTATGATCCGGTGCGTCAGTACGGTTACGGAAGCAGCTCCGTTTAAATTTTTAGGTAAAGAAATAAAGGCCGTACTCCAAATGATCTCTTGGCCAAATGAATTGGCCTTTCCTCGTTTATGATATTAATAAAACCCTTTTGTCAAAGTTAGATGCAAGTGTCATAAAAACATTGAAGTTATGGCTCGGGTTAGCGCACTCAGCGGACTCTTTAACGTTATTTAGAGACCGAAACAATTTTGGATTTAAATTAAAGAAACCATCGGAGCTCTACAAAAAGTTCAAGATATAGACTTAACAAAATCTTTTATTCGACAAGACGAAAACGATGACTACCGACTCCACGCGATGAGCCTAGAAATTTAAGACGAATGGATGACCATAGGAGATTTTCGTATTCCACTAGCTTTGAAGTGGCGCACCTTATTTTTGATTGGTCCCCAGAATTATTAAAATTCTATCTTAATGCATTCTAAATGACTCTCCCAGATCAAAGTAATTTAGTAAGATGGGGCAAAGTCACCGAAAAGTCTTGCAACATCTGTGGGGAGGCAGTAGGAACCGCGAACCACTTATTAGTAGGTTGTAGGGTACTTCTAGATAAAGGTCAATACTCGCATCGCCACGACAAGGTATTAGAAATTATACGGGAAGCAGTTAGTCTTTCAGTAGCAAGAGCGCGGAAGGGTATAACAAACACCAAACGATCTGTAGAATTTGTAAAAGAAGGCTTCTCAAAAAATCAAAAGCGAAGCCTTATTCAATATTAGGCGCGGCTCCTGATTGGACTCTCATGATGAACACGTATGAAAAGCATTACAAAATCCCTGAGGATGTTGGTGTTTTGTCATCCAGACCTGACTTATTCCTGTATTCGAAACATCTGAGGCGCGTGATACTTGTAGAGCTTACTGTTCCTTGGGAAACAAACATCCCAAGGGATCACACATTCAAGCTCAATAAGTATTACGAACTGACCAACGAACTGATCAGGAATAAATTTATAGTTAGTTCGTACGCGGTAGAAGTGGGAGCAAGAGGTATAACAGCAAAATCTCTCTATAGCCTACTTAAAGATCTTGGCCTTTCTAGAACAAGCAACGGTGCATTTCTAGAACGTATTTCAAAGGCGGCATTAGTAGGTTCTTTCCAAATTTGGTTAGGTAGGGAGAGGAGTGTGGAGGGTGAAGGTGAGCATTTTTGCGCATAATAAAGGGGCCCCTTAAACCTACTCCTGGGTTGCAGGTCCCAGGCACTGCTTGCACTCCTCTCCTTGCAACGCGATGGGCCCAGCACCCGCACGGTGAATCCATGGATTGCTAAGAAGCTTCGTATTAAAACTCAGTAGTTTAATCGGCTCGATTATGACAAAACCCTTGATACCAAGCTGATTACAGGCTTCTTAAATAAAATCTTTAATGTCAGTATAAAATCTTAAATTATGCATGCATGCATTTATTTAGTTGTTAAGGTAATTATTTAATACTTTATTGGTAAGTGACCAAACAATATAATAAAGAAATTTAGACATCTGATTGATGCTAAAGGAGTTGTCTCTGTGTGAGTTCTGATATATATTCAGACTAGGAAAATGCTATTTAATAAAAATTTATAACGGATAAATTAATGTTTATTAAATAAATATTTATAATTAAGTATATTTTTGTTAAAAGAAATAAACGTCGTTTAATTCAAGCAATGGGAAATATAGTATTTTTAATTTCTTATTAAAATATGTATTTCCCTGTCTCATCCCATAACTGTTGGAGCATAAAAAAAATAAATAAAAAAGTTTGGTCTCTCTTTCCCACACACACACACACTAAAAAACTAATATGTCTATCTGACACGCACTTTTCAGCTTTCTAAAGTTATCGCTAATCGAAAGCAAATCGCACTCCTTGTAGCTTAAACACGCGCAATTTCAAGTGTTACAAAAGTTGATGTCGCCTATAACAGCTAGTACAAGTAGAGTCGTAATAAAAAGAAATACAAAATATGATTTGATAAGTTTATTTATTTGTGAACGGTCGGAGCTCACTTCCTGTTTCTAATCCAGTTTATACAAGCTCTTCCGTAGCAACTTTGTATGTTATATTTATTTTATTATTAGGTACTTACATATGAAATTGGCACAAATTTCTTCTCTTTGGTAAAGAACTCCAAATAATTTTTTTACAGCTATTAACACATATATTTTTATTTCGTTGACCGTCATTCATATGTTTTTTCTTCCGTTTTTTGTGTTTGCGTTACTCAGTTTACAAAACGAAAAACTTAAAATATCGTATTATTTACGAGTACAAATTCGTCCGTGGCACTAGTGCTGAACGGTTACTGATATGTATGGCGGTCGTGCTGTAAAAGAAAACACAGTTCGTTTCTGGTTTCAACGTTTTCGTTCTGGAAATTTCAACCTGCAGAACAAGCCCCGTGGACGGCCGGAGACCCAAGTTGATAATGAAGAATTGAAGGCTATTGTGGAACAGGATCCATTTCAAATTACGTCCGAATTAGCTACAGACTGCGGTATTAGTTATAAAACTGTTTTAATTCACTTAAAGCAAATTGGGAATTTTAAAAAACTTGAAAGGTAACCTCATAAATTGACTGAAACAAACCGGCAACTAGACCCGGCACAATAATGAAGGGATTTTAAATGGAATCATTACCTGTGATGAAAAATGGATTCTCTACAATAATAAGAAGCGCTCATCGTAATGGTTGGATCCTGGTCAGCCAGCCAAATCCTGCCCCAAGCGAAAATTGATGCAAAAAAAATACTCGTAAGCGTTTGGTTTACTAGTACCGGTGTTGATAATTACAGTTTTTTTTAATCTAGCCAGAATATCACGGCAGATGTCTATTCTTAGCAATTGCAAACCGTGCTGGAAAACCTAGCTTCTAAACAACCTAGGCTGGTCAATCGCTCCACACTACTGCTGCTTCACGACACATTATCGCTAGACAACACACTGCACAATAGACGGCTACCAAATTAGAAGAGCTTTAATTAGAACATCTAAGATATCCACTGTACTCCCCGGACTTTGCACCAGCAATTTTAGTTTTTTTTTTTAAAGTTTGGATAATTTCTTGCATAGGAAAAAATACAACTCCGATGGGGTTGTCTAAATCGCCTTCAAATATTTTTTTCATTCCCGTCTGACTGTTTTTTTTTTACTAAAAGGATTAATGAACTACCTTTAATATGGCAAAAGTGCATAGAAACCAATGGTCCATTTTTGATTATTTAAATACGTTATATTAAAAAAAAATATCCGACTTTTTGTTTCTCCCGTATAAAGCGCTAATTTCTTTTGTCAGGGCTTAATATTTACAGTTGTAAAACCCGATCGCTAACTTTAATAACGATATTTTAATTCATTAATTTTAAAACACAAGTAATAAATGATTAATTTATCTTATGTATTTTTGATTTTAGATTCAAGTTATATATTCAACCCGCAAATACAATTTTATTTTTTTTGTGTAAACGGTATATTTTTGGTTGGCTGACCAAGTGAGAACTCGAAGTTGTAAGGGTAAAACTTTGGATTTGGGTAAGTTGTTGAACTCTTAGCTTTGTTTACTTTCATCTTGGCTTGCTCATGTGCAATTGTGTTTTAATGATAATTATCCAAACACGTACGTATCCACGTATACAAGAAATGAATAATAAATTACAAAAACAAAGTAAAAGTCAAAGTCAATAATTCTGTATTCCATCAAAACGTTTTACATTTATTCGGATACATCAAATTGAAACACATATTGTAAATTTAAAAAAAATAACAAAATAGTTTAGTTAAAGGAGCTCTCAAGAAGATCCAGGCAGAGAAACTTCTGGCCACTCATTACTACTATCAATATGATTGTTACAGACTTTTTATGAGGTAGGTTTACAATAGTCTAGTCCCAGGTTTTTTATCATTTATATAATTCTTAATCGTTTGGTAGGTTATAAATCTTTGCCAGCTTGGTATTTGTTGGAAAAAGTTCGTCTTTATTTCTTGTATTTATAGAAGGTAGTTTAGTCAAGGGTACTTCATCACACTTTCTGGACCGAAAGTTGTTATGTGGTATACGAGTACGCGACCCCGGCTTCCCGAGCCTCTATTGTCTCTTTCTATCTTCCAGACAGTAGTATCCTTTTATCAGTTTTCCTTTCTTTGTTCCACAATGTCCATTCCCATCCATCCCCTCCTGGGTCCAACACAAGCAGCCCCCTCCTGCTTACAGTACAAAGTCTGTATCGGCGAGAAAGGCAACCCAATGCAGATAATGCAAAAGGGCTTGGCGGATACGGCGACTCAGCAAGGCGAGGTGGATAGCCAAGGGTGACGGTAGAGGGCCCGTGTAGTTACCGTCAGCCAGACACTGCATCTGACCTCTCCTTCAGTCGTAGCGGTTTTCCGTTCCACTGAATCGTGGAGAGGGAGGACTAAGTGCGCTTGCGTTTGCGCAAACGTCTACGCACCTTAATATATCCTGCGCAACTGACCGCTTCCGAATTTGGACTCCGATGTCGTTAAGTCCTATGGCGATGGGTTGAAGTAGAGAGGTCTGGCGTGGTGCAAGCTGGGCTTTGTCTGATTCCTGCACATAGGCGGTCCCAGAGGTGTGTGTAAACGCCGTGGTCGCTTTTGCATTGCTAATCGGGGCGACAATGCAAATTCGGCAGCAGCTGGGATGACAGAGCAGCCCTATTCAGGGAGGCACTGCTCTCCTTGCTCAGCCGAGGAGGGGCCTAGAAAAGGTGGCCTAAAAAATGCTCGTCCCTACCTGGAAGATGGTAGTAACCACGGCTGCCATCGCATCACTTAACTCGTGGTCGAAATAACCAAAGAAATAAAAAATGCATAAATCCATCTATTATGACTTTTGGCGCGTGGAACGTGAGAACTCTCATTGATCGAGATGGCAACGCCTGCCCTGAACGCAAAACCGCCATAGTTGCTCGTGAACTCCATCGCTATAACGTGGATGTGGCTGCGCTCAGCGAAACACATCTTGCTGATAAAGGACAGCTGGTGGAAGATGGAGGTGGCTACACTTTCTTCTGGAAAGGTACCCCTGCAAGCGAACCTCGACGTTCAGGGGTAGGGTTTGCCATCAAAAATTATTTAGCAAAGAGACTGCAAGAATGTCCTGCACACATCTCGGACCGCGTTACCACACTGCGCCTTCACATAAACAAAGACAACTACCTTAATGTCATCAGTGTCTATGCTCCAACGCTAGACAAGTCTGATGATATTAAGGACAAATTCTATGAGGAGTTATCTCAATGCCTTGACAGCATAAATGCCAGAGAGCAAATTTTATTGCTGGGCGATTTCAATGCCAGAGTTGGTCGGGACTATGAGGCTTGGCCTGGGGTTCTGGGGCGACACGGAGTCGGCAACATGAACAACAATGGTCAGTTGCTACTTAGTCTTTGTGCTCAATACCATCTAGCGATAACGAACACAATGTTCAGACTTGCCGCTAAACACAAGAAGACGTGGATGCACCCGCGATCCAAACACTAGCATTTGATCGATTATGCTATTATGCGGCAAAGAGACATCGGTCAAGTTCAGATCACCCGCGTCATGCGTGGTGCTCACTGCTGGACTGACCACCGACTTATTGTCACAAGACTGCGACTCTACCTCCGTCAACCTCGTAGATCCTCAATGAAAAAGCCTGTGTATTTAAACGTGGATAGGTTGAAAGATCACGAGGTGAGGGCAAAATATGTTGAGGCTATATCTAAAATACCTTTGCTGTTAAATGAGACAGGTGATGTCAGTGCTGCTTGGAAAACTTTATCATGTCATCTCATGGAAGCCGCTTCCGCTATTTTGGGTAAGAAAGACCGGCGTAGCGAAGACTGGTTTGATGACAATAGCGAAGTTCTCAAAGCAGCATTCGACAAACATCGAGATCTCTTGCGACAGCATCATCAAAGAGGTAAAAGTGTTGCGGCGATCAAAGAGAGTGACCAAGAATTGCGCAGGCTGTCTCGGAAAATAAAAGACAAGTGGTGGCGGGACAAAGCTTGTCAAATGCAGTGCCTTGCAGACACAAATCAACTTGGGGAGTTTTATTGCGAGGTGCGAAAGTTGATAGGGGCGTCTCAACAAGCTAGAGTACCTTTAAGGTCTCTAAACGGTAAACGACTCCTGACCAGCAAGGAGGATGTACTGGAACGTTGGGCGGAACATTTTAACAACCTGCTTAACGTAGATCGATCAGCTGATCTGCATAATATCAGTCTATTACCTCAACTTTCCTTAGCCACTGAGCTGGACAAGCCCCTGTTGTGTGACGAGGTCGTAACTGCCATCAAACAGCAGCATAATAATCGGGCGGTCGGTATTGATCTTATACCGGGTGAAGTACTAAAATATGGCGGTACGGGGCTGCACATGTCGCTATGGAAAATTTTTGTTCGAATGTGGGAGGAAGAGAGAGTCCCGAAAGAGTTTAAAGTGTCCCGCATCAGTGCCCTCTACAAGAACAAGGGTAACCGTAGTGACTGCGACTCATATCGCGGTATTTCGTTACTGTCGGTCCCTGGAAAAACCTTCGCAAGAGTCTTATTAAACCGCCTGAAAGATCTGTCAGAAAAGATTCTGCCCGAAACCCAGTTTGGCTTCCGAGCTGACCGAGGCACTTGTGAAGCAATTTTTTCCGTGCGTCAACTGCAGGAAAAATGTAGAGAACAACATCGTCATCTGTACTTCTGCTTTGTTGATTTAGTTAGTTAGTTAGTTAGTTAGTTAGTTAGTTAGTTGAAAGCATTTGATAGTGTGCCTCGTGAAGCTCTCTGGATAGTGCTAGGAAAGCTAGGGTGCACGGAGAAGTTTCTGCGCCTCCGAAGACTCCTGCATGACGATATGCAGTGCTGTGTCTCTGTAGATGGTGAAAGGTCTGCTTTCTTCCCCGTCACCTGTGGGGTGAAGCAAGGGTGTGTACTAGCACCCACCCTGTTCGCCTTATACTTTGCGGTAGTAGTCAAGGAGGTCCTAAACACTGTCTCCGAAGGAGTTCGAATCCGTTTTCGCACAGATGGCAGTCTTTTCAATTTAGCTAGACTTAAGGCGCGTACCAAAGTCTCGCATGCACTAGTTACTGAAATTATGTATGCCGATGACTTGTGCTTTCTCGCAGAATCCCCAGATGGCCTGCAACATTTGATGTCCAGTTTTCACCAAGCATGCTGCAAATTCGGCCTAAAGATTAGTGTCAAAAAGACGGAAGTGATGTCCCTAGACACACATTGCCAAGACACACTGACAATTAAGCTTGGTGACGATATACTGAAACAGGTTGACAAGTTTCGTTATCTGGGGAACACCATAACAGCCAAATGTGACCTTGATGCTGAGATCAATAGCAGAATCAGTGCTGCAGCTGCTGCATTTGAGAAGCTGCGCTCAAAAGTTTTCTGCTCACACGACCTTAAACTAACCACAAAAATCTCGGTATATATGGCAATTGTGCTGCCAAACCTTCTGTACTCCTCTGAGACCTGGTGTGTTTATCGTCACCACATACGCACCCTTGATCAATTCCACCTCAAATGCCTTCGCACCATCATGAAGATCAGATGGTCCGACCGAATTCGCAACACCGAAGTTCTAAGACGAGCCAATGTCGGTGGCATTGAAGCCCATTTAATGCATCGGCAGCTTCGGTGGTGCGGCCACGTTTTCCGGATGGCGGAGGAGAGAGTAGCGAAGCGCATCTTCTATTCTGAGCTAGAGGAGGGCAAGCGAAAGCATGGCGGTCAACTCCTCCGATACAAAGATGTTCAGAAAAGACACATGAAAAGGTACAACATCGAGCCCTCTCAATTTGAGGGTCTGGCAGCACAACGGCCAGAATGGCGCGGTCTTATAAGGAGGCGTATCCGCGATTTCGAGGAGCAGCGTAAAGCAGACCTCGATGCTAAACGCAATGAGTTGAAGGCCCGTCCTCCCGTCGCCATGAATTATAATTATATCAGTGGTAAGCTCACGTGCCCACACTGTGCGCGGGAGTTTGCTGCCAAAATTGGCTACAATAGCCATATACGTGCGCATCAGCGTCGACATAATTAAAGGTTCGAAGTGGTCGCCATGGCCGAAATCGGTCGGAGTAATCATCATCATCATCATCATTTATAGAAGGCACATTAATATTATTTTTAAATTTTCTTAAGTTTAGGAAAACGTACATTTTATTTTGAAATACAAATAGACACAGTGAAATTAAAACAAAAGACTGCCTCCTAGACAGTAAGTAGATTGTCCAAATACCTCTTTTCTGCAATATATAAATAGTTTGAATATCTGCTGCTTATATCCATAAAAGTAAATACTAAAGCATCACACAGTGAAAGTAGCTGAAATAAAGAAGTCGCACTGTAACTTCGTCTGCTAGCTGGTGTATTTTCTTAACTGCAAAAGCTGGTGAATTAAGTCTATTCAATAGTGTAGTTATATATAATATAATTTCAACAAGATCGTAGCGTGGGTAATTGAGGGCGGTACAAAGCTTTTAGAAATCGTTGTAATCAGATGGTAAGGGCTGCCAAACGGCTACATATTCACAATAAACGTCGATTCTTCCTCTTCCCGTTGAATCTAAACAGTGGCGACTATACCGAGAACCAATAAGCAATCACTAACGCATAACTGCAATTTTTTGTTAAAGATACATACTATTAAATTCGATATTGCAGTAACTCATCAATGGGGTGTATTGGTTAATGAGTTGTGCTAGCTAAATGACATAAACATAATCCCGAGTTCTTATCGACTTAGTGATTTCTCTGAACTTTAAGTGTTATTGATATATGTATATATATATTTGTATTTTTTTTATTTACTATTATCATATTTTTTTTTGTTCGAATAATATTATTGTATAGTTTTGCTCAACTATCGCCTACCAAGGAAGGCATATTTTAGAAAGTATATTATTCTTATGGATTTTCGTACAAAGGTTTCATTAGTAGTGAATACGCAGACCAAAAAATAGATAATGCAGCGCACTCCGGAGTCTGGGCATAATGTTATGTACTCATCTCAAGCGAATCTTTTCCAGGGAGATGTAGAACTGATTAAAAATATTAATTTGAGAAAAAGAAGACATCCTGAACAAATTCTAGGAGTTTTAAATTTAAAAATATTTTAGTTACACTATTCTCTATCGGATAATTTTTTTTTTACAATAAATATGAATATCATTCTAACTCTGAGACAGATAAAAGACAAAAGAAATTTCAACACTTGAAAATATAACACTAAAATGTGCGCAAAACAATCGCTCACTTTTTTCCCTTAACAGACAAAGGAGGTTTGCTAGCTGCAGGCGGGTGTCTTGAGTAACACGCTTTATAGCCTCTCCAAGTTTAGTTGATCCCTTTATATGTTGGCTATATGGAAGGCAAGATGAGTATTCCCAAGGGTCTTTATAAAATGGTCACTTTACACATGTCTTGCTCGGCGACATAAAATACGAGTCTTCAAAGGGGAGTGTGACGTGTCATATATCCATCTGCAGTTGTTAGGGACTTTTTGAACGTGGAGGCTCTTTTTATCAATGTCGATTGTAAGTTATATAACAAATAATTATATCAAAGAATTATATAAAAAGAATTCATAATAGAAAAAAGAAGATTTATATAATAAATAGTTTTAAAATTTTCACGTAAGTCTGCTAAATCAACTTGCAATATTAGCCACACATTTTTCAACTGCACTCACGTCATTAAACTTTCGAATGCCGTCAAAACTTACGACATCTGTTGTTTAGGATAGTAAGGAACATTTCGCAGATTTGATTTATAAGTTTACTGCAAACTTCAAGTACTCATTAAATTTCGAAGGCAAGAACGATACAAGTAAAATTCCAATCAGATTAAATTTTCATTGTCATTTATTAGCATTTCTACCGTTCTTAAATGTTTTTATTTATTTCGGTATGTTTTTAGAAGCGTTATATAATGATGATAACCACTACTATAATAATATTTATTGTTCACAAATAAGGAAAACTTTACTAGAAAGCATACAAAGAGTGTCTTGAGTAAAACAACAAAGTTTTTTGGAGTCGACAGTGTGTTAAAGTTAAATGGAAACCCTACCACGTGCTTACTCTTTCCAAAAAAAAAAACACGCCTTTTGAAGTTTTGAACGGCAAAGATTCTCGCTCAATTTAATGTCTTAATACAACTTTTTTGTTGCTCAAACTTAGTCGATTGTTCAACAATCGACTAAGTTTGAGCAACTATAAATTTATATGGTCCGTGATAAGAAGAGCTTTATTGGAAAAGATATTAGGTAGGATATTAGATAAAAATAGATATTAGGCAGGATATTAGATAGAGTAGAATATGGTATGTTTATATATTAGTACATTTCTTTAATAATATTTATGGACCACGAAATTAATAATTTATTTTATAAATATTATGTTTACAAATTTTTACAAAAAAATAAAAACAAAACTTTAAATAATTAATTTCAAAAATCAATTCCACTCGATTTTTCAAGTCTATTATTAAGGTAAACGTTTACTCCATTTAAATAATATCGATCTAAAAATCCTGCAAGATAATTATTATCCTCTGAAATAATGATTTATAGATAAAGTGCGCTTCTATACCATTCAATCTTATCAGCCTTATGAAAGTGCATAAAAGGATCAGGTAGCATAGAAGGATCAGGTAAACTAAGGATTTGAGGACATCTTAATCGATGATACAGGAAATGGATCTGCCCTGGTTTGGGACATTTATTCGGGCTGTCAAAAATTATTGCTCCATTCTCGTCAAAACACGAGATTCCAGAATCGATATCATCTGGTCGCCTCTACATATTTTATTACGTTTGTAAACGTTGTTTGCAAAAATCTTAATAAATGTCATGTTCATTTTTTATTTTTGTACGCAAAATTAGACAATTTCAACTGTAATTGAATGGAACGAAATGTAACTGTAACATGGTTTAGTAAATGTTTCTTCAAGTGGCTTGCAACAAAAACTAATCACCGATATAGAAACGACCCTTTTGATACAATTTGGGTTTTATTAGACGTGTGGCGATAACTTGTGGAGTGCGTATAAAAAGCCTATTTAATAAGAGCGTTAAAATTTAATTATTTTCATCAATTTCTCCCACATTCTCTCCACTGTTGTCCCCCATGTGGACAATCCACAGGCGATATTAATGTTGATTTATTCACGCTAGCTCAGTTTCAGTATACCGGAGTTATTATTTTCCCTTTAGTTCGTCTCTTTTAATAAATCCTGGTTCAGTTATTTACGTGCCATTGAAACAGTAAGAAAATCATCAAAATTATTTTGTCAGTATTTTTAAGTAGCATAATAATAGTAAAAGTAATATACATTTAATATTTTTCACAGCATTTAGAACATCTGCAAATACTAATTAAACTATGGTAACATATTATGAGTAAACTTTAACAATATATAATATTATAATCTGTGTTATAAAAAATATGTTTTAAATAATCCTCGACGTTTATGACTTAGAATTCTCTCAAAAACACTTACGTTAGCCGAACGCTATTTTTGTTATTTTTGTTGGAGTCTCTCAATTTGAATAAAAACTCCTTTTCCATGCAAATACGTCATTAGGATTTCGACGATAACAATTTGCGATGACGTCGAATTTTAATACATGGAAATTCATTTGAATTCGGAAGCCGTATCTCATTTGTTTGTTCAAAATTCTGAGAACTAAATAAACTGCCAACACACCTAATATACATGCGATCTGTGTTTTAATAATTTCAAACGATAAAGAAAATATGATTATAACTATATCATTCAGAATTTAGGTAACTTATACATTAAGGTACATTTAAAACCAGTTTTAAGCAAATTAAATAGTCTAACATTACAATTCACAAATACAGCTTTCAAATCCCATTTAATATTAATCGTTTAAAGTGCTTATTTTAACTGTTTTCCGAGAACGTGAAAAGTGGATTTAATTACATTTTTAAAGCTTCGCCAACGCATATAAAAAAGGTTTTTGCTACTATGCACTCCCGACCCATATTATCTTTCATCAAAAGTTGTGTTATTTATAACGTCATCAATATTTTTGAATAAGTTATGCGGTGAATTGAAATCAAGACATATGTATAAAAAAAATAGTGTTTTAAAAGTTTCACATGAAAATTGCAATTACATTAAAACGAACAGGACACATTAAACATTTATTTGTTGTAATATTCAATTATTCATCAAAATATATTTTTAAAATAAAAGATACATAAATCTTTGTATTCCGGGTTTCTATAAAAAGAAACATTTAAAAGTAAGTATGAATTTATGATTTCTTAGTAATCATTCCAAAATATTTTTTAATTTAGAGGGAAAACCAATTTTAGAATACAATTTCCATACACAGCTCTACTATCTAAATCCTCGTTTAACTCGTTACACTTATAGCAGTTTCAGCTTCTTAAAATTATTATTTAAAGTTAAAGATAAACTGTTTGTGTTCAATGGATTGTTACTTATGGACAGTAAAATAAACTGTAAAGAATGAATAAAATAATATTACACCACCCTTATATATGAAGCTTTTTGAATGTATTTATTTAAAACTTTTTTCATAAATATAAAATTATATTTAAACATGTAAATTATATTTATAATTTACTATTTAGCTTCATCAATTATATAAATTTTATAGTGTTTTTGGTAATCAAGTAAGAATAATTATAACTGGTTTTAAGTTAACAACGAAAAATGAAAATGAAAAGTAATAAAGATTTGTTCCCGCTTTCAACCAAATAACAAACTTAGCATTCACAAACTTATTACTTGTCTTTTGCTAACTATGCTTTTTCCTTTGTTGACAAACTTTGTTTAGACCTTAATATTTCTTGAATTCTCTCATGGTGTTCAGGAAATGTTTTCTATTTCTGTATTTGTATATGCTTTTTATATTATATTAGTACATATAATCTTATTTTATACTCTGAGACAGTCGTAACGCATAAACTTCCCCCATCATGCACACTGCGTGAATGATTTATGAACTGCAATAAAATTGTGAGCTGTGCAGAAACCACAAAAACGTCAACTCATTAAAAATCACTTCCTAAAGAAAAAATACTATTTGTTTGTTCTTTGATTCATATTGTCTCAAAAACTCAGCAATTACTCAAAAAAACCCTTAACAATTATAACGATATTATAAAATATAACAAAAGATATTATAAATTAAATGAAAAACAAATATACTTCATTTATAATGGAGATGTGATACAATAGATTGTAATATCCATCTCACCGGACAGAGTGTAATAGAATCCTATCATAGACGATCGAGTAGGTGCTCAATAAATAACATTGAATTTTTGGATTCTATAAAATTCCGTTAAAATATTACTTTATATACCTTAAAATATAAAATAACTGTCCTTGTTATGTCAATTACAACCCACATCAAGTTTACGATAGACAAAGAATACTGTGTTAATAATCTTACGTAAGAAAATTATATATTGTATAACAATTTTGGTTTTATTCATATAACTTCTAAGAAGACATTTGTTGTTACCGACATCTTTGCCATTTAACTTTTTTTCACAGGACTCGTAGTTTTGCGGGAAAGCGCATCAAACCGTTTTTTACCCTTAAAAGCTCTCTCCCACCCTTTTCCCGAACTCAAACCGCCTTTAATTTACTTTTTCTTATTTTTTTTTTATTTTAATATTTTGTTGCTTTTTCAAAAGATTTCATCCTGTTACTATTTTTTCGTTCTAAGAAAATATAGGCACTGGAATATAAGTACAAATTACTGCAATAAAAAATCAAGTATTAGGTACATATTATTAGGTAAACATTACATTTTCTATAAGGATACATGTAGAGTCTATGCTATGCAATTCTATAATTTATTAGGAAAAATAAATAAATGATATGTTAGAATCATAGATTCAGACCTTTTGAAAAGTACAACAACAACAACACACACATATATATATATATATATATATATATTTATATATATATATATTATAATAACTACACCTTTATATGTAAATTACTTTCTCAAAGAACAAGCATGGAAGTATATTTGTGTACTGTTGGTTAATTACCCTTCCACAAAGTTGTTAATGAGGGTTAAAAGCTTACAAAGCGTAAAGCACTTAGGTAATTAAACAATAATAATCGTAAGCGGTAAGCAGTTATGCGTGGAGCAAAGAGACATGCGTCTCGTCGTTTCTGACTGAAAGGCGCCGGCGGCACAGGAGCACGGCCGCTGGAGCCGATTTGCTTCAGTGACGTCACTTGGAAATTGGAATTGTCCACAGCGTTGGGCGTATCGACTCCGACATTTCGGTTCCGAAACGGCTGCTGATATTATGGTTAGTATTGTTGTGTTATGTATTTGTTTATTTATAAATTAATAGCCTTACCCTTAATAGCCTAGAGTTTCAATTTTGATACCAATCTTTTAAACCGAATGTTCACATTACTATAAGTTTTTTTATTGGTTGGCTGTACGTATTTTACTGTTGTATAATATTCTTTCCAATGAAATTAAAAAATAAACTAATGTCATTATTGTTTTATATTATCTATAACATATTACTTGCGCGGCAAAGTGACCAATTAAACACATTTTACTAAAAGTTTTGTTGAATACAAATTTGATATATTTTCTTTTTCTGAAGAATATAAATACTTTTGAGGTAAGTGAATATATTATTTTTGCTATGATATAATTATTTTTTTGCGAGTGCATGTTTTACTTGAAGAAATTAGTGCTACTTTTGTGAGTATCAATTTTGATACTTCAGGCATTCCGCCCTACATAAAACCTACCTACTAATTCTTTAGCTATAAAAACTTTTTGAACTCCCGTTTCATTCTTTTTCTGCATAGCTTGGTGTTGGGATTACATTTATTTTTATTTTATTATAGAAATACACCCAAAATGCGACCAGAAGAGATTGAGAGCATATTGAAGTAGTTAGAAAATGGTGAAATTTCGGAAGACAATGAAAATGACATAGACTATTATTCTAGCCAAAGATCGTCTGATGGAGCTAGAAGATGAAGAGGATGTAGGTAATTTTCCGACTGACCCAAATTTGAATGCAGATCCGCCTGCAGCAAACGTAGACATGCAACATAATTTAGAGACTGTAGAACGAAGCCCAACTCCTACAATTAGCAGCCAGAACAAACTGCAAACTGCACCTTTCAACTCTAGAAACTTAGTGTGGAGAGTAAAAAATATGGACACAGCCCAAAAGGCTTTCCAGTTTCCTGGAAATACTGAGTATTCACAAGAAATTATGAACTTAGACACTCCTTTTCAGTTTTTTTCTTACTTTTTCGGTGAAGAAATTTTGAAATTTCTAGTGGACGAGTCAAAAAAATATGCCTTCCCTTTTGGGATTCTTTAATCCCAACTTTACAGAACCTGTAACTGTCTTAGAAATACGTAAATTTATTGGAATTCTTACTTTTACTAGTTACTTACTTTTCTAACACTACAAAGTTTGAACCCATAGCACAAACAATGAATCGCAACAGATTTGATAAAATTTGACAAATTCTTCACATGAATGACGACTCTAAACATTTACCCATTGATCATCCCCCGCACGACCGACTGGATAAAGTAAGACCAGTGGTAGACTATTTGAACAAGAAATTTATTACTGTACCATTTGAGCATCGTTTATGACTAGACGAGCAAACGGGAAATTATGAAGTCTAACGTACCCAGAGGAACATATCACGAAAATGTGGCCTCTGACGAAGGCCAAGAATTTTCGGCCACAAGTTGGAAAGACAACAAACAAGTACTATTATTTTCCACGTATGTTGGCGCTGAACCAGCGGTTACTATAATCCGCTACGAAAAAAAAGTAAAGGACAATGTTCAAGTATCATGTCCTCGGGTCATAAAAGAATATAATGCACACATGGGCGACGTTAATTTGATGGATAGCTTCATCGGTCGATATCACATCCGCATAAAGTCGAGAAACTGGACAACGAGGCTCTTTTACCATTTGTTAGACATGACAATGCTTGGGTACTATACAAAAAGGTAAACACAGTGAAAGGAAAACTTCAGAAGAATATTATGAAGTTAGCAGATTTTAGAACTGAGCTTGCCGATACTTTATGTAGATATCCAAGTCACTCGAAAAATAAAAGGGGAAGACCCAGTACCAACAGTCGACAAGACACTACAGTAACTTCTAAAAGACCCCGGACAGGTGTACAAGTACTACCCTCTACTGACGTGCGTTGCGATTGTATTGGTCATGAAAAAATATTTATGGATTCTAGAAATAAGTGTAAATTTAATATTTGTAGGAAACTTACATCCTGGTTCTGTAAAAAGTGTAAAGTGTCGTTATGTGATAATAAAAACAATCAATGTTTCGCATTATTTCATGCATAGGTATATCTGATTTCTTTATGGCCTTAATGCCTGAAGTATCAAAATTGATACCTTTTTTTTTCTAAATAAATATGTAAAATAAATATGTGATTTTTGACGTGACAACGTCTTAAATTAGGTTAAGCTGGGAGTCACTTATGAAAAAGTGTAACGCCCGGTAACGTTACGATGAGTGACCGAACGAGAGAGAGGCCCGCCGAATGCCTTGCGTCTCTCTCCCACTCAAACATGATCGGTCCGCCGAGCAATGTTTTGATTTTCAAATTGATTCTTTAAAATTACAAATATTAAGAAAAAGTGGCAGATATAAGAAAACTTGATTTAATTTATGTGTTGAGCAAGAATTTTAACATCTAATTTAAGTAAATGTTTTAATTTTCAACTTCATTATTTACAATTACAAATTTGAATTAATTTCAAATTTATTTAGCAAAAATTTTAACCTTCGATCTGAATAAGTGTTTTGATTTTCAAATTGATTCTTTAAAATTAAAAATATTAAAATATATAAAATCAGAAGTGACGTCACATAACATTATCTGTACTTATTATTATTTAATATGTAGGCCAGTACATGTGACCATACTTGGTAGACACAATTGGAAATAGTATTTTTTATAACTGAAAAAAATAAATATATAAAATACTGGTAGCAAACAATAACTTCAATGATCGATATCTCCGCAACTAATTGATGTATCGAAAAAGTCTGTAAATAAATTTTGTAAAAAATAATAACATCAATAATATAATATAAAATAAATAATATATAAAATGACGTGACAACGTCTTCATCGTCCTATCCTCAACAAAATCACTCAAATTTTTTAGTTATTTTTCCCTTCATCTAGACCCTCAAGCAAACATAGTAATATAAAAAAAAATCACTTCCGTAAATCAGGCTACTAAGGGTCGGTTCCCCGGTCTCCCCCGTTGTTGCCGATATCTACATGGAGCACTTTGAGGCAAGGGCTCTATCCTCTGCACCGTCTATACCAAAGATCTTTAAACGGTACGTAGATACAGACACCTTCACAATGCTACCTATGAATCAAACATCTTTTTTTCTAGAACACCTTAATTCCATTAACAACAAAATACAATTTACAATGGAATTGCAGTTAAATAATATGTTAGCTTTCCTTGATATTCTTATTATCAAGAATCCTGACAACACATTAGCACACACTGTTTATAGGAAACCCCCACATACAGATAGGTACCTCAATGGTAAATCACACCACCACCCTAGCTAGTTAGCTACCGTTGGCAAATCTTTGTTTCAGAGAGCACAACACATCTGTGACGCTGAACAGGTGTTCAGCGTAGAGGACTGAACGCCCTCTAGCTGCAGCATATAAGCAAGCCTTGTTCAACAACCACCTCCCGTACCGCGCTACATTCTATACGTAACAACGTTACATTCCAAGAATGGTTCGTGAGGCTATTGAAATTAAAAAACATCCTAATTTTAATAGAGAAGATGGTTGGGGATTATCTAACACCTGGGACCCACTTTTGAAAAATATAAAATCCCATGTCTGTGACCGCACTGTAAGACCTCAAGACAATGTTAGTGCGTTTTGTGTGAATCCTGAACTGTACGCCCGGAAGCTTAGAAACCGTTGGAAGTAGATGACTAATTAACTGACTTACTGACAGACACCTCCATCTCGTCTTACCGTGAACACGATTGCTGCAAAGCATTCGAAACGTGGAGTTAGATTTAAAATGTAAATTTAAAAACTAATTCAATATACGCGAGTTAAATCCGTAAAAATAGTTTTATTTCAATGTATACATTAACTTTATTTATTTTTAATGTTCATCGTTTGTTATAACTTATTTACTCAAGAATAATCAAGAAATTTTCCTTAAATAAACTCTAGAATATCTATTAAAATAGCAGCTTCGTAGTGTCGTCCAAGTTTGCTTTAATAATCTATGTTTCTATTAAACGTTAATGTATTCTAATTCCAAAATCACCTTACATTTCTAGCTATTTGTTTGTAAGACAAGTAATTAAAAGTGAGCTGAGAATTTAGTTACAATTAATAACAATATTGTATAGAAATTAAAATTATAATGTCGTCCTAGTAATACCAGTTTTGCTTAGAGATGCATAAATAAATATACTAATAAAGTTCTGTTGATATCTTAAATAAAACCTTAACTAAAATAAAAAAGATAACTAAAATCTTAAATTTATGCAAGCATTAAAATTCAGCGCTTATAATTGAATCGTTAACTACACAAAGGGTCATTTTAATGTTTATTTTGATTAATAGTTTAAAAATGATGGTCCCTTTTTACTAAATAAGAGTAGAATTTATGTTCTAAATTAAAAAAAATATTGGTCTGCTGTCAGTCAAAGTAACATTAGTGTGTTTTACTATTTTTAGCTTTTTTATAATTGGAGGGTAGATTATGAAAAATATTATATATCTGTAATTTGACTAACACGTGTAATGTTTGTATAGAAGTTTAACTGACTAAGTAAATAATTTTAATATTGGATACCGATTTAATTAAGAGTAGTGAATATATAGTTAAGAATATATAGTGAAAAATAAGTTTTTTATGAGTCTTAGCCCAATAGAAGGAGATTAAAATAAAACAATGTGTTCGTTTTTGAGATGTAGACTATTCTAAAAACAATATCAGTGTTCCAGCTCTTTTTTCGATAACCTTGATTACGTTATTACATATTTTTTTTAAAACGGTGAATTTTGAAGAATTAAATTTGAGAAGTTTATTACTTTGTTTTTGTTCATCCAAAGGTGAATTAAATGTTCATATAAAAATTAAATTCACCAGATTTTTCAAAATCTGATTAATATTTGCTTATTCTGTTGACAAATCCCGAGTAAACCTATTTGATTGGTTGATGGGCTGATAGATAGCCAATCAAAATGATTGACCGCAATTTCAAATGTACTATAATTTACCCGACAGGAACAGAACAAGGTAGTGTCCAAGACAACAGATTAGATGTCATCGTGTATCAATTGGTTTTCATTACCATACATATACTACGTCATTACACTGTATATAATATAGTGACCACGGGTCATTTTTTATATATATATATATATTATAATACTTCCGTTTTCGTTATACGTTAATGTTCGTTAGTTTAAATACCTTAATGTTTGCACAAATTTTTGATGAACATTAAACTTGATCGAAACCTACGAGTAGTTAATTAGTATAACTTTTAACGAAGCTTTGCATATAAATGAACTTTTTAAATTAATCGTCGTATTAATCGTTTCTGCTATGTTATGAATGAACTAGATAATGGTGCCTTTCTACTGTCAATTGTGTTGTCCACCTTTGCCAAGATTCTTATAATAATATCTTGTTCAAAAAAAGGAAGTGTTTGTATTTTATTAAGCGATTGTTAACGATATTATTGTCTGAATGAATATTGTTTCATTATTGTATTGATGAATAAATGTAAGGAACCTTAAAAAAAAAGTCACATATCTTTCTTAGAATACTAACAAATTTAATCAAATAAGCTTTAAATCTGAAAAAAGGATACTACGTTTTGAATATTTTTTGCTGTTTAAAATCATTCTATTCTTTGAAATACTTTATTGGCACTGCTCACAAACACACTAAACTGTTTACTATTTAAACTCTTTACTATCACCGTTACATTCTGTTATCTATTACATAACTTAGTCTCTCAATCACACACTGCCTTCTCTTAACTGGGAGACCATTTATATATTTACTAATCTTAATCAAATCTAATATTATAATTACAGTATCTACTCTTACAATTTTTTATTTAGTCAATTAAACTTCTATACAAACATTACATGTTTCAGTTTTATACAAACAATACATGTTTTTTCTATACAAACAATGTTAATGTTTGTATATTTTATTATTTGTTTAAATACTTATGTGTAATTTCATACATGTGTTGTTCATACATTATGTTCAGAGCAAATATTCTTGAAAACATCAATAAAAAATAGTTAGTAATTTTTCTAGAATTCTATTCTAATCATAAATTTTTCTATAAATAAAGACATTATGGTATATTCTCTGAACTTACATAATTTAGAATCATTAAAGTAGTTGTAGCTATAGTCAAGTAGGTATTATTTTTATTATCATCTTAGATATACATATATTGTTTATATTAAATGTAGAATAAATAGTTTGATAACTCGGACACGGACAGGCCTCTAACCTGCGACCCCTGGGATGACATCCCCTTCACTCGGCTATAGGAGTTACCGGTCAAAATCTAACAAGCATTAAGGATTAATATATTTTCCTGTAAAAGAAAGATTTCCAATTATTTTATTTTAATATTAATATTTTAAAAGATTTAAGATAAACCGAGGCAATATCATTTTACCCCAATATACCTTCGTTTGACGCAAACATAAATACTAATTACTAATGAAATAAAAGCGTCTCAAACATATTATAACAGCACAAAAACATATTATTACTATTATTTAAACTTATTGGTAATGATGCGTGCTCAGCAATAATAACGTCCAATAACATTTGATTTACTATTACGGTTCAAATAAAAACGACAACAAAAAACAAAACAGTAGAGAAAATACCATTATTGCTATATTCTCTTATTCTTAAAAGCTTTCTAAAATTACGTAAACCTTAGTCTATGTTTATAAGCCTATACTATTCTAAAAAAAAACTCAATAACCTAAATTTATGAAACAATACTTCGTGTTTAAAACAAAATCACTAACTATATACGTACTGACAGGACAATGTATTCATGTGCAGACGGTAGCCATTGTTAATTCCAGCCTCATGTTCCGGTTTGAGCAGATTCTACAGTTTTAAACTTTTAACGCGAATAGTTTTGGTTTATTTACGAAACACAAAGCTGGAACTAGCCGCAAAATAAAAATCAAATACTCTTTTAAAATAGTTTAGAAATAGAAGGCATCTATTCGATATTTCGCTTGGCTGTCAATTTGTTCGACAGTTTATAAAACTACGAGAGTAGTATGCGGAAGTGCTCGAGTTCCGAGCTTTCACGCACACGACGCTGTTATCTGAATATATTCATTATTACTGTTTCCCTTTTTCCGGATATGAATAAAACTCAACGTAAGTAAAATAAAGAGAGTAAATAATCATATATATAATACGATTTTAATTTCATTCACTCATTTTGTCTATTAACAAACTTAAAGCCGCTGAAATATTTCTTTGCTCTGAATACTCTATTTAGAGTTTAAAGTTATTATTATTCTCTATAAAATACCACAATTTCTTAAAAAACTTTAAATGCTTTTTAACAAAGTATCCAGTTTTATAATTAGGAAGTAAAATATATAAAATATATGTCGTAGAATACTTTTAATATATATAATTATAGAAGGGTATAATGAAATATAAGAATTCAAAATCACCTTAAATATACCCAAAACCTTTTAGAAGTTTCAATTCTAAGAATGTTCTAGCTAAACTATTCTCTGTGGAATAACAAGTTTTTACACTAAAATATGAATATCATTCTAACTCTGACACACGCTGTACGGACTGTACTGTCAAAGACAAAAGAAAACTTACCACTTATAACAAACATAACAAATATAACACTAAAATGCGCGCAAAACAATCGCTCATTTATTTTACTTCACCAGACAAAGGAGGTTTGCTAGCTGCAGGCGGGTGTCTTGAGTAACACGCTTTATAGTTTCTCCAAGTTCAATTGATCCCTCTACAGTCTACACGTTAATGATATGGACGGAAAGATTCGCATTCCCAAGGGTCTTCATAAAATGGTCACTTTACACATGTCTTGCTCGGCGACATAAAACACGAGACTTAAAGGGGACTGTGACGTGTCATATATCCATCTGCAGTTGTCAGCTGGGACCTTTTAATCGTCGTATATGAGTTATATTACCAATATTTATAGAACATTTTATCTACATTACAGTAAAAGACGTCGAACAATTAAGAATTATATTTAAAGGAGATTCGATGTTGACTAAAATAGTATTAAAATTTAAATGTAAGTCTTCCAACTTAGCTAAGTAAGTCAACTTGCAATATTAGCCACACATTTTTCTGCTGCACTTATGAAGCTAAACTTTTGAGTGCCGTCAAAACTTACGAGATCTTTTGTCTAGGATAGTTAAGAACTTTTCTCAGATTTTATTTATAAATTTTCTGAAACCTGCACACCAAGTTTTGCTCATAAAATTCCAAAATCAAGAGCAATACAAATAAAATCAGAAATACAAATACAAATAGAATTCGAATCCGCAAATAAGTTTATTGTCATTTATATTACTTATTTCAGTTCCCCGGGATAAGGTAACTAACATATTTTTTTCCCAAATACATCTGTTTGTGGCATAATTTATTACCTTAACTATTTTTATTAAACTTTATGACTTTTCCAACATTAAAGTTAAATAGTTATAAGAAAACACTGAAATTAAAACCGTGATGTTCCTATGAATAAAAAAATATTTTTTTAATTACAAATCATCAAACATGGAAGTAGTAACTGTACATAAAATTATTTTGTTTTTTAACCCCACACTAAAAAGAGGTGTGTTATAAGTTTGACCTGTCGATCTGTGTATCTGTGCATCTGTCTGTGGCAAATTTGCGGCCAAACGCGTAGACGAATTTGAATGCGGTTTTTTTTATCTAAAGCTATGCTCATCGAGATGGTTTTTATCCATGTTTGATTGAAATAGAAATAGTCGTCTCCAAGATATTGACGTTTTATTCATGCGGGGGAGAGGTTCTTATGCAATAATTAGCTGTTCCCAGCGGGTTCGCCTGCGCTATAGAAGGAACAAAAGCCTTATTATGAAGACCAAAAGGTTTTTACACTTACTTTCTGAGGTAAAACACTTTATTAGGGATAGCTGTTGCCCGTGACTCTGTTCACCTAGACTATAAAATATATTTATATGGCTTATGATCGTAGTCATAAAGAATCACGGGCAACAGCTAATGATAATATAAATCCCTTCATCATAGTGTTATTAGTGATTATAAATCATTTTAACTCTAAATGTTTATATTTCTTAATATATGAAACCTACCTATCTACCTCCCACCCAGATGAAAAAGTCTTGAATCATGTTACTTAATACATTTATAATTTATTACATTGTCGAAACTTTCACGTGGATCCAGATTTTATTAAATATATATATATATATATATATATATATATATTTCTCGTATGAAATATAACCTTTGTACATCATAATGTACGATTCTAATGCTAAAAGATTTTTTTAAAATCGGTCTCGTAGTTTCGGAGCCTATTCAATTCAAACAAACAAACAAAACTTTACTCTTTATAATATTAGGATAGATTCATAGAAATACTTAAACAATTGACAATTAAGTGTTTTTGTAGGTTCATTTAGATCAATTCAGAAACCAGTAACATAACTTTAAAAAGCAGAAAAAAAAACCCCGGTACAAAAAGAGCTCTAAAAAGAATAAAAATAATATTATTATGTACTTATTGAATTCGTTGCGTCGGGGAACCGTTTAATAAAGGAAGAAATTAAAATGCAAGTAAGTTAACGAGGCAAATAAAGAAATTACGATATCGAATCGTATAGTCTAAGTCCTCAATAATTAACTTCATAAAATATACACTATCATCGTACGTACAACGGTCCCCCGAGGCAACGACTTCAATAGGTACATAATAATAATATTTTCATTATTTTTAGAGGTCTTTTTGTATCGGGGGTTTTTTAAATTTTTAATTTAATTATTAAATATATTTGCTTTTCCAATGCTTGTCTCAAAGCATCATTTTCTGTTCAAACAAGTAAACTCAAATTCATATAAATTAATCACAACATAAATCAACCAACAATATTTTAAACATGTAATGGAACCGCACCACTTCTTACGAAATAATTCACAAACATCAAGTAAAATAACTTAGCCGTTAAAGCGAATAAAAAGGTTTAATTTCAGCGAAACTAAGACTAAGCGGTACTATTGCAAAGGGTTCTTTATGTTATGGACGTAGAAAGTTTTAATATACGCACACACACACACACATACGGGGTGAAGTTTCACACAGAGTTAACGAGTACACACAGTAGCTAAAAATTTTCACTTGATTTCAGAGTGTGTTTTTTTTTATTGAGAACTTCTGTCTTTTTAAGCGTGTACTAAGACGAAAATTTTAGAATTTTAGATTAGAAAAGGAATTGTAATATTTAAAAAAAATACAAATTCACGCCATATCTTTTAAAAATGGAATAAAATAATGATTGAAATATTAACCGCTACTATGATAATATCCATTAACCACAAATTAGAAAACTTTACTACGAAGCAAACAAAGAAAGTTTTGAATAAAACAACAAAGATTCTTTGAACCGACAGTGTGTTTAAGTTAAAAGGAACCCCTACCACGTGCTTACTCTTTCGGAAATTAAAAACATGCCTTTTGAAGTTTCAAAGGGTAAAGTTTCTCGCTCAAGTCAATGTCTTAACACAACTTCTTTATTGTTCAAACTTAGTCGATTATTAGAGTCTATTAATTTATATGTTCCGTGATAAAAATGATTATGAAAACCAACTTTATTCACATTTTCAAGTGTAAAGTTCTATTTTATTCCATTTTAAATAGTATCGCATTCAAAGTCCTGCAAGAAATTTACTATTTTCTCAAATAAGAATTTATAGAAAAAGTGCGCTTCCATACCATGCTAGCTTATATAACTTCAGCACATTCACAGTATTATCAGCTTTATGAATAAAGTATAGCATCTGTAATGCCATGGATATAATTTAGGATATTTGCCAAGGGGTCAGGTAAAGTAAGGATTTGAGGACATCTTGATGGATGTTACAGGAAATTGGTCTGCCCTGGTTCGGGAAATTTATTCGGACTGTCAAAAATTATTGCTTCATTCTTGTCAAAACACGTGATTGCGGAATCGATATCATCTGATCGCTTCTAAATATTTTATTACGTTCGTAAACGTTGTTTGCAAAAATGGTAATAAATGTAATTTTTTTTTGGGCGAAAAATTGGACAACTCCTACTGTAACTGAACTGAACGAAATTGTGTAACTGTAACATGGTTTAGTAAATGTTTCTTCAAGTGACTTGTGACTTTCTTCATGTTTTTTGACTTTCAATAAAACTAATCACCGAAAAAGAAACAACCCATTTGATACAATTCTGGTTTTATTAGACGTGTGGCGATTTACTGTGGAGTGAGCATAAATAGCCTACCTGGGGATAATCTGCGTTTATTAGGGCTATGCATTTATTCTCTTACCCCACTCTAGATAGCTTAAAGATTACCTTTGTAGGTTTTTTTGCACATTGCTGCATATGCAATATGTTATTTATTTTATAAAACCATAGGTATTAAAATGTAATCTAATAAAAACCAAAGAAAACCAAACAGATAATCATACATTTTCTTTTCAAAAGCAAAAATATTAAAGTATTAACTTGATCTCTTTTGATCTATTAAGAAAACCATCGTTACCAGTGCGTCAAGATTTAATTATTTTCCATAAATTTCTCCCATATTCAGTCCACTATTGTCACGTCATCTCTCATGTGGACAATCCACAGGCGACATGAATGTAGATTTATTCTCACTTGCTCAAATTCAGTATACCGAAGTTATTATTTTCCCTTCAGTTAGTTTCTTTTGATAAAACCTGGTTCGGTTATTTATTTGCCATTGAAATAGGAAAAATTATAAGAATTATTTTGTCAATCATTTCGTCAGTATTTCTAAGCAGCATAAATATAATATCGATGGGTCCTATGTATATGGGCCAAAATGCAAAATTACATCTTCGCGGAGAGGCTTTCAAAGTTTAAATAATTATAACTCCAGATTAATAAAACCGAAGTTTACGAAAATTTTATTGTTTGCTAAGACAACAATATTTTTTTTTTATTTTTTTTTTTTATTTTTTTTTTTTTGTCTGTCTATGCTGTTAGCCCTGTTGGCTATTACAGCGTCACCGGGGTAATAAGACAACTATCCTCCTCATTAATACTATAGTATTTTATACCTATATTTATTGTTATTTTTTACGTCAAATTAGCCCTTAATTATTTCTCTTTTAAAACTCCCTAAAAGGGGCAATGGTTTGTGTTGGCCAATATACGCATATTACGTTTATAAATATAAAGTATATATTTTTTATTAAGATTGACTTGTCCGTAAAAACATATGTGAAGTACTTACGTAGGTTATCTTTATTTTCATAACCTACTGTTATTTATATTTCCCAGTTCCAAATTTACTAAGTTCCGATTTCTACACAACTGAGCGCAATAACGGGATGCCATTTTGTCTTATAAAACACATTCGTAACTCAAAAACACAAAAATTATATCAACCGATTTGTTCAAACTTTAAAAATCGCGCGGGGAATTCCCCGCGTTTGAGTCTTCAACTACTCTTAGAATCTTGTACGTTTAGATTCATGTTACGTATGTCCTTATACAATAATAAGAAGTGTTTCTATGAAGAAATATTTTATTTATCAGCTCACATGAGTAATTATATCGATAAGATTCGTTTACAATAAAAAAGTAAAAATGACCAAATTGTTAGTTTATATATTATATCTTAATAGTTATCACCGTCTTTGGAATATTTGGAATATATTGCAAATATTAAACTAGGGAAACTATTGTAAGTAAACTTTAACAATCAATAATATTACAATCTGCGTTATAACATATCTCGATGTTCATGCATTCATCTTCTTTTAAAACACTAACGTTAGCCGAAGGTTATTTTTGTTGGAATGTCTCTAGTTCAATACAAAGTCCAACGTCGACGTTAACAATTTGTGACGACGTCGAATTTTAATACAAGAAAATTTAATTTAATTAGGAAACCGTATCTCACTTGTTTATCCAAAATTCTGAGAGTTAAATAAAGTATATCTAAGATTCATGAAATCCAGGTTTTCATAATTTCAAATAATAAAGAAAATATAATTGTCTATTTAAAAAAATATATATATTTTTACATTCATTATTTTATTGCTATAAAAATGTCAATCATTAGTATATCATTCTGAAATTCATATTTTTCGTAATTTCAATAACATATTACAGTATATTTAAAACCAATTTTAAACAAATTAAATATCCAACATTGCAATTCACAAACAGCAATCATTGCAGTAACCCACGAAAAGGCGTGAAGTCTCGTCTGTTCGAAATTTGAATAGTTTTAATGAGATGGGCAGAAAACTTTGTGCAATTAGTGCAGACGGAACTAGTAGGACTGTTTAATAACGATGTGTCAATTATTGAGACGCGTGGCCTCAGCTAAAGACTTGGCTTCAAGTTATTTTATAGATGACTTGGCAAGAAAAGTTTAACACTTGAGATTGATGTGTGAAGTTTGGGCAAGAGTTTATTTAGAGTTTTTATATATGATGTTTTAATTACTTTTTTTATTATATAATATGATTCATTATTTTGTCAATCTAAATATGTCACTAAAACAGAGGATCGTTTTTATTATAACCTTATCATACCATTAATTATAACATCTTGTTCTGTATGCTCTATTAGTAGGTAGGTATGTTTTTCTTTTACTTGTTACAGACAGTTTCCAAAGTGTATTACACAAAATAGTATATATTTTTGGCTATGATAATTATAGTTTAAACAAACCTGTGGATTTTCCAGTGAAATTGAGCAAGTTTTATTAATGTTATCCATTGAGCAGTTTTGATTTATAGTAATTATGGCCCAAAAAAAATCGTGTTATTCTATAAAACTGATAACAGTTGCTACAATAAGAAGTATTTCATATTTAAACTTAGATAAGATATATCCTCTTCAAGTTTCCTCCAATTTTCTCAACAAATAAATCTGACAAAATAAAAACAAAAAACTATTATTTAATGCTCTATATTATATATTTCTTAAAACGTCACAGAACGTAGAAACTTTTAAATCTTATATAATAATTAAAAATATTTCGGAGTAAGCAATTAAATCTCACAAAATGTCTTAAATATAAATTAATTCAGACTGCAATTGTAAAACATTAATGAGTTATAAGTCGTGGATGACGTCACAGTGACAAAAGCTTCAGCTGTAATTTGTTTCGCTGAAAATCTCACGTTGGACGCTCCCTCGCGTTCTTTGTTAGCGTTCTGAAATCTTGTTTCTTAATACGCATTCCCGGTGTTACCGTGTATAAATAAAATGTAACATGTTTTATTAATACTCAAAATATTAAATAACTCTGTAGAAACTTTTATTTTTTTTCATTGCCAACATTTGAATGTAATTGGATGTTATTATTTCTAAGTAATTTTTTTTTTCTAAGTTTATTAAAACAATATTTGATACAAGTTTTAATAAGACTTTCTAATGCTGTGTCATTAGCGAGTTCTCCAACGTTAAGCCATCTTAAGCTTATTTCAATTTATATAAATAAAGAATGAAAAATAAACCAATAAGGGCAAGGATTCGAACCCGCGACTTCTGGGAAACAGTCCAGTCGCTTTATCAATTGAGCTACCGTATCGTTGTCCGTCTCGGGGAATTAAACATTATATATATGATTGTCTTTATTGGGACGGTAGTGACATCTATTAGGCTTTTTTCGAAAATCCTAACCAATGTTTTTAACTTGTAAAAAAATACAAATATAATTTGAAATTACATATCCAAGCGAAGATAACTAATCAAATAAAATATATAATTTTTTGTATCTAAAAATATTGGATAATATTTCCCATTTTTTGACATATAATAAATGCTTTTATTTTACTTCTTTCGAAACGATTTGGTGGAGTGATAAAGTTAAATCACAGAGATGGAGGTCAAACACATAATCGATATTTTATGCCCCAGTCGGTTTACTTAACTTCACTTTTTATTTATGTCTATTTGTTATAAAAATGGCTCACTGCTGAACATTTCAGAAAATAAAAAAAATAACTTATATAAAAAATGGAAATAAATTATTGTCTTTATTTTGTTTGTGAACATTGTGATGAAATAAAAATTAAATTTAACATTCTACAATAAATTGAAATTGATTGCACGATTCCTCTTTCTACTTGTAAACGACATTGGAGACCACAGATCAATAATATAACGTTAGTAGTTTATGGCTTGATATACGACCACTGCAATGATAACTGTATTTACTCTGTATACATACGAAAGCGTAATAAATTATTGCAGAATTAAATGAGAGAATAAATTACTTTTCACTATGAATAGAAAATTAAAAGTAAAATTGACAATAACGACTATAATTACAAACGAACGAATATAAAAAATCTACGAAACGTGTCTTAACGTTTCCTTTACCGAAGTTTTCATATTTGCTCTTATTTCGTATTCTGATAATATGGCGTGAGTTGTGGTTTCCAATACACAAAATAAACCGAGAATAAACAATGGAAAAATAGTTTCAAATTCTTTCCTGCTACTGGGTCATGCATTGCTGCTTAAGTTATAGACGCATGACTGAATGAATTTCATTATATAATAAATATACCTATGACTAAATGAATTAAATTTAAAATAAATTATTTGTTATATAAGTATGTATATGATGGATGAATATTTAAAATCAAAGCCTTTTTCTTCAATTAGGATTCGCTTGGGAATCATTAGATTAGTTAGACATGGTTCGAAAGTGTTAGGGCTCTAGAAAGAGAGGTCACGAAAAACTTACTAAAAATATTTTCTAAGAAAGGTATACTTAACTTGTTTCAGTCAATAGGAAGTTCTTAAAATCTTTTGGATAAAAATATTTAACTAAGGTGTAATAAAATTCTACGCTCTTTTGTGATTCTAGATGTCCTTTTATTCAAAACTTACAATTTAAATTTTTTGCGATATATTAATATCATAATATAATAATATATAATATTAACATGTTAGAAAGTCTTTGTAAAAAACTAGTTTTAGAGACCTTATTAGTTCGTTTACTTACTTATTCACATGGTTAAGCTGGTCTATAGTCAATTTCAAATAATACATATTTATTTTAATTATAGTGTAAACATAATTAAAAATAAATTGGTAAATCGCTTTTGAATTAACCCGTATGTAATAAAGTTGGACACCGCTTGGCATTCCTATGTCCACGTCAAGCTTGCATTGTGGCAAATTTGTCTCTACGACAGAAATATGCTCTCTCGGAGTATTATACATATATTAAAAAAAATATTTTATATAAGTTAGCACTAAGAATTTTGATATTTTTTACTTTCATTGGTCACCGGAGACATCAATGGAAAAGACTTCCAAATTAATAATCGGGTTTTATTATATTTTATAGCCAACCACCAAACTTTACTATAAAGTTTACTTAATAATTATACAAAATATATATTTAAATATATATTTTGTTATTACAACAAAGTGTTAATCATCTGACCAAATACAAAATGTTATGCTAGGATTAAATGGAATAAAAAAAACACTTAATAATTATACAAAATAATTATACAACTTAATAATTATATAAAAGTATTAACTTTTGGTCCCCAATAGATAAAGATACTTGTAAAATTCTTTAAAAAATAAAAAATCATTTTTAGTTAAAATTGCAGATACTAATCATTTATATACAGACACAGCCCCAATAGAAATAGTCCAGGGGATTTAGATCAGGTGGTGGCCATTAAAGTATCCAGGGTGTTGGATCGGGTGCCTTGGTCCAATCTAAAAATCAAACAATGACTAAAAAAAAAATGTAATCATCTTCGTTTTATTTCAATCGTTTTATTACATTTAACCTTTTTAAAAACCAAAAAACTATATTGTATAAGTGATTACTGCAATATCTCTCTTGTTCAGAAACGATGCACATATTTTTTTTTGTGACATGTATTTATAAAGTGTTATACTATTTTGTAATCTTGATAAGTTGCGTAGTTTTAAAAGAATTTGCTGTAAAGGTGTTTAAACTTTTTTTTACACTGCGACGATTTAAAAAGAGCTAAAACTAAAAATAATTTAAAAATTCAAGAAAAATAGTTGTTTCATATTTTTTTGTGAAAAGTCTACAGATTTTCTGGAACTTTTAAGGATTGTAATGTATACCGAGACTTCTTACTTACCTATTGTAATGTATACGAAACTACTGTTGTTAAATCCAAAAAGAAGAGAGAGATATTTTAAAAAAATGCGCTCATGATAATTAAAAGTATGTAAAAGATAAAAAATTTCAAAAAAACAATTTTTTTCTTTTTTTTTCTTGAGTAGGCACAAGCAACGCCACCCGCTGAATTCAGTTTATCTTTGTATTATAGGAGACGTTGTATACATATATACGAACATTTATAGTTGTAGAAACACATACATTGCTTTAAATGCCAGCAAAATCAAGCCCAGCCAAACAAGTCGTATTGTGTTAATTTATCTAAAATTTGTGTTCTAAAAATTTATCAATAATTATTGCCTACCTATAGTTTATGTTGTATCTAAGATATGATTTATTAAAGTTTATGAGGATTAAGTGTAATAATAAAATCAAATCAAAGACACAAACAAACTTAACAAAACCAAAAAAATAAAAACGTAACCAAAAACATAGACAAAATATTAATAGCGATAACAATTTAGTAGTCGAGTGTATACTTAAGGTGAGCGGGGGACGTAACGCTACTGGAAATCTAGTTAGCGCTGTTTAAGCCCGCCCTTCATTCCTTTGAGTCCCTTCAAGTCATCAAGTCAAGTCCATCAGGGATGATTCGTGCCATTAGTTATACTTCTTCTATAATTGAGTGTGTGATCTGTCGTGGCAATTACTTTCTCCGACATTACAGAAGTCGCAGGCACAGTAAGATACTAAAAAGCTTTTTTTTTCCAAAGGTATTGTAAATGTATTTTTAATTTCCAAAATTTTACCACATAAAATAAATATTTCACTCGACTGCGATCACCGGAGCTTAAACAGTTATTAACCGATTGATTCAATCGTGGATTTTTTACCGGTACATCACCGGTTATTCTCCGATACTCACTGCTCCGGTGCAAACCTCGAAATGTCAATATATAGATTAAAACTCAGATTATATTCAAATTTAGATAAAATGTTGTTCGTTTATTTGTTTCTTTTGCATTCCAAATATACTGATCGGTCTGCGATAAAACTTTGCTAATTGTAATTGTCACAATAATTAATGTTTACTACTTCTCAACAAGATTTCAATCTTTCGCCATTTACAGTACAACAACCTATTAACCAGTAAGGCTATTACTTTAAGAAAAAGCTTGCTCAATGATAGTGGCACTAAATAATTTTAATTAAAAACCTTATGTTATATTTACATGGAGCTAAACACCGCAAACCCTCGAATTTGCATAGAAATGAGCGTAAAACGACCAGACCCTTATTACTACGAGATCCTTTTATACTTTTGTCTAAGCTTATATGCGCAATTTTGTCGCGTCCGCCATTTTGTTATGACGATTTCTTTATGGAAACACTCATTGTGCCATATTTCTAACTAAAAAAAACGAAGGCATAACTGATTTATTTTCATTATTTCAAGATTTTCACTCCTGTCTAATTTGCATTTAAAATACTTGTATTTACAGTGTACAAAACAGTGTACAAAAGAATACATTGGGTGACATCTTACAAAAGTACAAAATATTTATGTCTGTTTTACATAAATAAACAGTTGTGATTGTATATACATGTATATATATTTGTGTAATATCAATAGCAAATATCATTAAATAGCAAAGTTTATTTGTTTTGTGCGGATATCTAGATTCAAGGAGCTACAAAACCGATTTTAAAATGTTTATAACATCGACACTACTAAGAATAGTAGTCTACGTATAAATATTTATAAATATGTATCAGTATTTATAATACCGAGGGTTGGACTTTCAATTGATTGTAATTACAACAAAAACTTAAAACAGAAATTTAAAACAGGTGTCTATATGTTAAAACCAGTTAAAGTACTTTTGAAAGATTTTCGTAATTAATAAAAACGACAGTTAAATATTTAGTGCACGTACGTCGTAAAATACTTAATCATCAAATTGTTGTTTTATCTTAAAATAAGAGGGTCTTTTCTCACGACATTATTTTAAATTGTTCTATTATAGCGGCTTCACCGTAGTAGGTATACAACCTCGTTTTCCATAAAGATGGATTACGCTTAGAATTATAAAAAAGAAGAAACAGAAAAACAATACTAAAACGAAAAGTGAGTCGTGAAAAAATAATTTGTCATAATACTAAAAGAAAGGTATAAAACAGACTAAAACTATTTATCTACCTAGTACTATAGATTATTATTCTGTATATATAAGATTCCGGCAAACCAAAATGCTTATACGTTTTAGAATAAACTCCTTAAATCTGAATTATTATCTCAGGACTTCTTCACTTATCGATCAGAGGGTATGTTTTATAAGCCTGACCTTAGATAAAACAAATTGCCACTAACTCTACTAAAAGAACCTTCGTTAAGTGTGATTTAAGAGCAACTTAAGCTACGCTCTTTATCCCAAGAGGTAGTTTTTATCACACTAATTTTACACTACATACAATGTTTTCATTTATCGTTATTTTATATATTGTAAGTAGTATAATTGTCTTATTACATCCTAAATAGTTTATCCTTTGATAATAACATCTCTTACAAACATATAATTATGAAAAAATAAATAACAATGTCTCCAAGCACACTGCATTAATTGATATTTCAAATGCAAAGCAAATACATATTTATTTTAAGTACGTAGGTAGGTTCTACACTTCAAGTGCAATGTATACTACTATATGCTTTTTAACCGCCCCGTTGGTCGAGCGGTTAGCGCAGACGCCTAACGTGTCACGGCGCAGTGGGGCTCGGGTTCGATTCCATAGATGTCTGTGTTTCTGGGTTTGGTCGTTTATTAAATATATTCTCAGTATTTATATGTGTATTTCTATGTATTTGTATCATTGTCTAACACCCTTAACACAAGCAAATAATTTGCTTACTTAGGGGTTAGATCAATGTGTGTAATTTGTCCTGATATTATTATTATTATACAATACATTTAAGAAAAGTACTAAGAAACATTTAAGATAACTAACTATTTTAACTCTTTTAATTAACTAAAGTAACTTTCTTAGACCAAAATAATATTATTTTAATCTCTTGCAAATCGATTTCGTTTTAGTTTTCGTGTGGTCTCTAAAAAATAGAATGAAAAACTTAAATATTAATTTTATATCAAACATAAAACAGATATTATTTTATGAAATCTCCTCGTTGACTGAAGTTCTTCCCTAAGGCAGTCCACAGAGTATATGAATAAAATATTCTATTATAACTTGTGTATTAAAGTGAGTCTAACCTCATCGATGCCAGTATTGAAATTTTATATTATTTTAAAATGCCATTGTATTGTCTTTATGCTACCATCGCGGCGCTGAGTGGTTTTACTAAAGGCAAGTTCTATGAATTCTTTTGTTTAATTTTTAATTATTGCCTTGATGGGTTTTAATAACCCTAATGTGGAATCTTTATTTCACAAAATAATTATCAAAATTTTTAGAAGTATGTTATAAGTTTTTGATTCCTTAATTTAGAAACTACGGTATGTATAATCAGGGATTGTTGAACTCTATTTATAATCACGGGTAAGGGCTACGCCTACTCAACCTAGATTTATATTAAATTCCTCAGTAGCAATTTGTCGAAACAATTCCCATGGAGGTTTTATAAGAGGTCCGATTTTATTAAATCCGACCGAATAGTTTAACGATCTTATATATCTTGAAGCATTTTACAATGTACGGAATTATGAGTGTAGCTTTATTATGGAACTGAGGATTTTTAGTTACAGAATGTCAATATAAAAGTCAGATAATAAATTTGTAAAATAAAATACTGGTTCATAAACGCTCTGAAATAGCCATTCTCATTTCTTTTTTTATATAATAATGTTTTAATGAAATGATATGTAAAACCCTCAAAATGTGTTTTAAAAGTACGTAAAAACGGTTTAGAGTACCTATTTTAAAAGGCTTTTAAAGGCTACATACTGTTTTTACAAAAAAAAATACGCAGACAGTGGCAACTTACCGTATTATTTGTGGGTCTTACATACCCTTACTTTCATGTTTTTAAACAATTATTGTACAATCTAATTACAGACTAACAGATTTATTGCTTAGTTTATTATTTTATTTATTAATGTGAAATTATACAACTATAACACATATTATTCTATTCGAATAATAGATAAATGTAGTATATATATATATATATATATATATATATATATATATATATATATATATATATATATATATACTACATTTATCTATATATATATATATATATATATATATACATATATATATATATATATATAGGTATAGGTATATAAAAATAACATCACAATTAGTTAAGATAATTATGGCGTCTTATTTTTGCGGAAGTAGATAATTGGTTCGTTTACTGGCCCTAAATCATAGAGGAAATTGAGGACAAGAAAGATTTTGTTTTGAATACTTACTATCGGATTGTGTATATAGGAAAGTCATAACTATTATTGCTATAAATTAATTTTCTTCTCTATTAATTTTAAATGGGTTTGTTAGTACTAATATATTTTTAACCTATGTTTCTACTTAATATTCTTATTTGCATAAAACTTTCTTCAAGTTGTCCTTAAATTATTTCACGACCTATAAATTCATTTTGTATGTATCCCTAGATATTTATTTTCTCTTACATTCAAAAGAACACACATACTAATAATTATTCCAGGGACCATAACAATATCACAAGTTAGGCGATTTTGAGACTTAATTTATTATATTAAAGTTCACTTTTTAATTTTGGACATTTGCAGTAATGATATTCTGTTTTTCTTTCTCCTGACATTTTATTTCCAACACTGTCACATTAGTTTCAGGCTCTCACCTGCGGTCTTAATATTTTGTATAAGTTTATGCCCATTTTTTTGCATTTATAAACTATAAATATTTGATATTATAGATAATATCACGATAGTTTTAATATTATTCAATTTCTGCTAGTACCAATGACTTTAACCCGGCTAGCGTAAGGTTAGGTGTGATAAACCCAGACCTAGAAATATCAAATTGATATAATAGCAAATTGTTATTATGCTTTGTGCGCCTAAGTAACTGCACGTAAGTAGGTAATTAAAGGTTGATTGCAACTGCTTCAGTCAAACGCCGCCCGGCGAAAGGTGTAGACAAGGTTAAAGCTTTCCGCGGGTGCGTGAAACCTACCTTACGCTACGGGTTACGAAATTGAACAGACACATTTAATTTTCTTTTTATTAGGATAAAAACAAATTTGATTTGGTTTATAATTAGGATAAAAACAAATTGTTACGAGTTTTTAAAGAAGCTAATCTGGTAGTGACCAAGATATTGACAATGTTAATGAAAGAAGCTTTGAAAGTGATACAGAGCAGGAATTGGATGACGAAGAACAACCTGTTGGATAAGAAAAGAACGATAATGAAGGTAGCTATTTGATAGGGAAAAGGGAACGAAACGGTTCAATGGTTCAAGTCCAAACAGGGCTAATATACGTACTGGGTCAGAAAATATTGTAAGAGAAAGACAAGGAGTGAAATCTATCGGAAAAAATGCCTAAACAGCTGATGAATGTTGGAACATATTATTTACCAACGACATTTTGCAAGAAATTGTGCTTCACACAAAATTTCAAATAAGTCTCATGCGAGCGACATTTCAAAATACTCACACAAAGAATTATACTATGAAGGATATCACTTCATCTAAAATGAAAGCTTTTATTGGACTATTGTATTTAGCTGGTCGTTTCAAGTCTAATCATCTAAATTTGTAAGATTTATGGAGGAGTGATGGATCTGGAACATTAATTTGAAGAAATTTCAATTTATTCAGAATTGTTTCTATTTGATGACAAGGCTACACGTCAAGCAAGAAAAAGTATTAATAATTTAGCGGCTGTTCACTCCGTCTTTGAGAAGTTTGTTGCATGTTTCCAGTCTACATATTCACCATCTAAGTACATGACCACTGACCAACAACTTCCATTTTTTCGTAGCCGTTGCTTAGTGATCATCGTTTGACAAGCACAGGGACTGTACACAAAAAGAAAACTGAAATTCCAAAGAAAATGCTTCAAAAGCAAAACAAAGATGTTTCTAGTAGCTGTTTGGTTTTCAAAAAGATATCTCAATAGTCTCTCATGTACCAAAAAAAATAAAGTGGTCTTGTTGATGTCAACATTGATCCTATAAGTTTAAAAACTAAAAATGATGTTGTGGACCAATTATGTTCCAATTACAATGTTTCACGTAACAGGAAAACATGACCAATGGGATTTTTTTATGCAACTTGGAATATGGCAGGAATAAATAGCGTAATAATCATTTACACTAATAACAACTCATTAGTAAATTGTCGAAATTTTATAAGAGACCTAGGAATAGAGTTAATTTCGGAACATTTACGAAACAGGAAAGAAAATCTATATTTATCTACAGACCTTCGTAAAAAAATCCAAGACCGGAATCCTCAAAAGAACCACCACAAAAAGTAGCTAGATTAATGAAAAAATGGGAAATATGTCCTTCAAAAAAGATCGTAAGACTAAATACGTTTGTTACCAGTGTAGCCGTTATTTATGTATGGAACATGCCATTTTCGTTTGTAAAAACTGCACAATATCTGAAGATGAATAATTTTCTTTCCATAAACTTTTTGTTCCAGTATAAGTATTATTTAATTTTTATGTTTCATTGTTGAAGAGAAAAATACTTTATTTTGTTTTTATTTTCATACATTTGATAAAAAGTGATAAACATGTGACTTAACTAATAAATGTAAGTTCATATTAAATAAATACTAATAATTAATTATTATTTCTTATTGCATCCTAAAACTAGTTCAAAATCAAATTAAACATAAGAAAAATATAAATAAAATAAGATTTAACAATAATAATTTATAAAAAGCTTACAAAAATTATCTGGGTGTGTCACGCCCACCTAACGCTTCGTATTACATATTCTAACCTTACGCTCGTCAGGTTAAATTGTTAAATTTATTAAAATAATGAAATCAAACAACATTTGTTCTACGACTTTTTTCAAATCTTATTAACAACACAAAAAAAAAACGAAAAAAAAAATTGATTTCTCTTTTACTCATTACTCTCTATTTTGTAATAAGTACTTTAAAGGTTAAAGGCACAACACTTGGGCGTCATATCTACGCACAGTTTTAGTGCCAGGGAACAAATAAAGTTTGTATGGGAAAATTTAAATTTTTAAAACTATTAATTTTAAAAAGTCTGCCTGCAAGAGGTGGCCAATTAATTACAAATAACGCTGTATATATAAAATATTACTAACATTTTAATTAGCATATCATGGCTCAACATATTTATATAAATTTTCAAAAGTACTAATTTGTATTCTTATTGTTAAAATAAATTAGTTAGGGTCGGGTAAAATGTAACAAAGTTTTTATAGGCTTTGCTTCCTTTTGCAAATATTTTTTATCAAGCGTAAAAGGGGCCTTTAGAAATCGGAATAACGGGCTTTTTCCAACCCTAAATCTGAGATAATTAAAAGTGTTTTTATTCAATTTGACATCGTTCTAAAAGCTGTAATCACATTTTATTTTTTAAAAGTCAAATTCTACGGAAAAAGAATTGTAAGCTGAAATTTCTAAATAAATTACGTAAGTAAAGCAAAATAGATTATTTATTTCCTTTATTAGCAATATGTTATGTTGAAAATATTATATTATGTTAATATATATATGAACAGAACTAAGCAGGCAGGTTACAAAGTCGCAACTAATTAAAAACCATAAAACACAAAAACCATTCATCTATAATTATAATACAGGAAAAATAACCCACATTGTTCTAACCCCTAAGTAAGCAAATTATTTAGTTGTGTTAAGGGTTATGTTAGACAACGATAATAGAAAATAATAGATATCCCTTTACTTTACCCGAGTCACTTGTAGTATAAATAAAAGAAAAAAACTATCTGCATCATATGCCAAAAGCTATAGGAGTACTTAATTGGATAAGGAATAATGTGCAATATTTACCATTGATGGGCATTGTAAATACAGTATTAAAATTCTATGTTTTTATTTCATTATTTTGTTTATACTAACCTCAACAAAGTAAACAATTTAACCATACGTTATTTTCCAGTAACTCTAACGGTTTAAGCATTGTAACTACGCAGAAATAGGTGTCAGTTAAATTATACTTATATTTCGGTCAAATTATTTATTTATTTATTTAACATTTATGTACACACAGCAAACTTACATAATAAATATAAACATATTTTAACATGGATTTGTACAAAGGCACTACTTATTTCAAAATGAAATCTCTTCCAGCAGACCTGTGAAAGGAGAGTACAAAAATGAGTCGCAGTATATGTGCACACTACATAAAATCGATTATAAATTATTTCGAAAATTTATTATAGCTTATTAAATTTATTATTATTCTTATATATATGACCAAGTCTTGAATCATGTTACTTACTACATTTATAATTTATTACATTGTCGAAATTTTCACGCAGATCCTTATTTTTGTAGTATTAAATATAGTCTATGTTCATCAGTAATAATGTAGTTTCAGAGCTTATTCAAATAATCAAACAATCAAATCTCTCCTCTTTAAAAAATATGTATAGATATTATTATTTTATTTTACATAAATACTACAATGCTTCTTTAAGAATATATAACAAAGATAAAAATAATTAACAACAAAATTACTTAATCAAACCAACAATCTGTGAATCACAAAAAAAGTTTTTGTAGAAATTCAAGACTAAAGACTTTCAATTTAGCATTCAAGGTGTTTGTCTTTAAATATCTCAATTTAAAATAAAACACAGTTAGAATATATACACTACATTTAAGAAAGAAAATTAAACTCAAAGAGAATATCCATGTACATAAAACATTAAATACAAATTTAATAAAAAAAAATATTGAAAAAAAATACTGAAAATATATTATATTTAAAAATCAATTGGCTCGATAAACAATTCATTTTATTGTATTATCAGAATAAAGTATAAATTGTGTTACGAAATTGAATCTAGATTATTATAAATCGGAACAGTTTTCGTGTGGTAGAGCTATGCTTCGGCACGAATGGGCTGGCTCGACCGGTGTGATACCACAACCTCACTCTGATACCAGGATTTGTTTTTTCACTGAGTGAGTGAGGTTTCCGGTGGCCCAACCCCCCTCCCCCTCTCCATGATAGTGCAGTTGGAACAGAAACTACCCCAGGGGGGTACCAACTGCCGTAGGGTTGGAGAATCCCCCTCTGGGCGTCCAAGCTCAGATCATAAAGTACCTGGGCTTGGACGCTCAGATTGCCCCTCGTATTCTGGGGGGGGCACAACCGCGCTCGGTGGCGAGAGCAATAATATTAGAACAGCCCCTGCCACTCTTACCGTGGACTTCTGCAACATTAGGGGCCTACATTCCAACATCCACGCTGTCCACTACCACCTCGAGACAGCAAAGCCGGCCTTGCTCTTTTTGACCGAGACGCAGATATCATCTCCAACAGACACATCGTACCTCTCCTATCCGGGGTACGGTTTGGAACATACCTTTATTCCCAAGGCTGGTGTGTGTGTGTATGTTAGAGATGATATCAGTTCTCGTCGCCTCAGCAATCTTGAAGGTCCTTTCCATCTTGTGGCTCCGCGTTGACAGCGACGACCACCCTCGCATCTACGCATGCCTATACAGGTCCCATAGCGGTGATGCCAACACTAATTTTCTGCTGGACTACGTCCAAATGGCCACAGACCTCGTACTGCAACAGATCCCATCCGCAGAGATCGTGATACTTGGTGATTTTAACGCCCACCACGCCGATTGGCTGGGTTCACGTAAAACCGATCATGCGGGTAGATCTGTTCACGGACTAGCCCTGGCTTATGGCTTGACACAACTGGTAACAACGCATACGCGAGTCCCAGATGTGGAAAGCCATGAGCCTTCACTGTTGGACCTTCTGCTGACCTCTCATCCGGATGGCTACAAAGTCTCCGTTGTGGCCCCATTGGGTTCCTCGGACCACTGCCTGATCCGGAGTATGGTGCCATTCAACGGCTCAACGCGACTGCGAGTCGCAGGTTACCGACGTGTATGGCATTATAGGTCAGCAGATTGGAATGGGATGCGGTCATTTTTTGCATCCTACCCTTGGAGGCAGGTTTGCTTCTTGCCGGATGCTTGCTCTTGCTTACATCGCCAGAGTTGGCAAGAGACTGACGAGCCTTCCTTCCGGAACTCGTGCGTTCTGGTCTCTTGCCAAAGCTGTCGAAGGAAATTTCTGTAGGCCATCCCTTCCCCCTCTGCGCAGGGAAGACCTTTCATTGGCTCATGACGCTAAAGAGAAAGCCGACCTCCTGGGCAAACTCTTTGTGTCCAACTCGACACTGGATGACCAGGGAAACGTACCGCCGACCATACCGCAGTGCGAGAGCTTCATGCCGGAAGTCCGGTTCTATGAACGCTCAGTGCGTAAAACACTTCTTTCCCTGGACATTCACAAGTCTTGTGGGCCTGATGGAATCTCTTCTATTGTGCTGAAAACGTGCGCTCCGGAGTTGGCACCGGTTTTGATGCGTCTTTTTCGGCTCTCATACTCTTCCGGCGTCGTCCCGAACTGCTGGAAAACAGCTTTAGTCCACCCGATCCCTAAAAAAGGTGATCGCTCGGATCCGTCCAACTATAGACCCATTGCCATTACCTCCTTGTTCTCAAAGACAATGGAATCCATTGTTAACTGCCAGCTCCTTCGGTACTTAGAAGATCACCAGCTGCTTAATGACTGACAATACGGTTTCCGTAGGGGTCGCTCAGCTGGTGACCTTTTAGTATATCTAAGTCACCGTTGGGCACAGGCGATTGAGACCAAGGGAGAGGCCTTGGCGGTTAGCTTGGACATAGCAAAAGCCTTTGATCGGGTCTGCGGCAGCGGCAGCATTCATTCCTATGCGGATGATAGTACGGGTGATGCCTTTTATACCGGCCGCACTAATATTTCACGGCAAAACGTCACTGAGAGCCGAAATAAACTTGTGTCTGAAATCGAAACAACTTTGAGAAAAGTTTCAGATTGGGGCGGACTTAATCTAGTCCAATTTAACCCTACAAAGATACAAGTTTGCGCGTTCACCTCAAAAAAGACACCGTTTGCCGTATCACCTTCATTTGAGAGCACTCCCCTAACTGCCGCAGCTTGATGTAGCTTCCCTCTGCATCCTCTATCGCTTATACCATGGGGAGTGCTCTGAAGAGTTGTTCGAATTAATACTACCCACAGATTTTCGCCATCGTCCATCGCGACAGAACCACCATCCCTATTACCTGAATGGCTGGCGTTCCACCACTGTGCGCTTCTCTAGAAGTTTCTTACCTCGCACAGCCAATCTGTGGAATAAATTGTCTCCCGAGGTATTTCCGGACCGATACGACATTGAAACCTTCAAAAAAAGAGCGTATTCCTTCTTAAAAGGGCGGCAACGCGTTTGTAACTCCTGAGTTGCAGACGTCCATGGGCGACGGATGTTGCTTACAAGCAGGTGACCCGTTTGCTCGTTTGCCTTCTATCACATAAAAAAAAAAAAAATGTTTTGAATTCTTACATCTAGCTAATAATTAAAGAACAAAGTAATTATAATGAAAAGTAATCGTGCAGTCTTAATGAAAAATAGCTTTACTTTAAAAGCAACCGAAAAAAGTCCAAGTCCGTAACATTTTTAATTACGTCAAAAAATAACGGAATTCTTCTGAATCTTGCCAGTCCATTACGTTTTACCGTTATCTTTGTCTGGTCTGTTTATTAATATTACTGTAATATCGTAATGATATGATTAGGAAATATTTTAACGATAATGTGATGAAGTAATATCTAGTTACTAATAAGTTATTAAAGATTGACCTAATAAGTTTTTATTATTTTTGTGTCTGTAGTATTTATATATATTTTTTATTCACTTTGTTTGATCTTCGAATATTGTCCTTACACAACTCGTGGCATTTTCTTTTATATTGACCTAAATTTAAAAAAAAAAACAATTTATTTACAATCAATAAATCAGCCTTTGTCGATTCTATTAATAATTATATGATGAAAAAGCAATCGGAATTTACTTGTAGGTATTTCATCAAATGTATTCAATTTGTTCTTTAACGTCCGACATGTCCCAAACTTAATTCAATCAAACTTCGCACTGTAAGATTAGAATTTTATTTTTTAAATGACACTGCGACTCCTGTTTTCAGTTTCATGATTATTTTTACACATTGAAAGATATTTTAAGGCGTTTGAGTTAAATTTGAAATTTACACAAAACACATTCAATTTCTTACGATATAGAGATTTAAGCGCCACTGTATACCAAGACATACTTGCAAAAATAACAGTTAATACTTTTGAAAATATTTACATTCCAGACTAGAAAGTAACTCATTGTTGTCTCTTGTTTCATTTCAGGTTTGTAGCTTTGAAACATTTTTCATTTTGATTATTATTGTTAATTTCTAAAAAAATAATGTAATTGTAGTAATTTATCACAAAATAAATAATTTACTACAAATATTAATAAAAATAAACATGTACGTAATTATGAATAAACTATATGGACTAAATTACTCACAAACATAAATAAAAAAACCTGTAATAAGAAGAAACTTAAAATGTTATTATATTGTTAACTACATATACAGTATAATATAGCAATACACATACAAATTATTCCAATACCAATAAATATAGCACATGTTAAGTCATTTTCATTCTTAAAGTATTATTATTAAAGTTAAATTTCATTTGACGTACTTTGGTAGTTAAGATGTTCTGGTTTTATTCTTGATTACATTTTATTTTCAACAGTGTCACATTAGTTTCAGGCTTCCACCTGAGGTCTTCATATTTTGTACACGTTTAAGCTCGATTTAGTTTATGCATTTAAGACTATAAGTTTGATATTATAGATGATATAGCGATATATTGAGTTTTATAGTATTAAAGTGTACTGAAATGTTTACAGAATTTATAAAAAAAAAACTATTGCAGTTACTATGACAACGAATCTACCCGCTGGGATTTAATTAAACACCTACTTATAGATTTATTAGTTACAAACGTAAGAATAGTTTAAAAGAATGTAACTTTTTAGAATCTATATCTTTTATAAGATCAACATTTTAGAAACATGATAAATAAATAAACAATTAAAAATACGTCCGGGACTTGAATATGTGACGACTAGAAAATAATCCTGTCATTTTACCAATTGAGTTACCGCATCGCTACTCGACTCTTCTTGATTTTATTTGAATCTATCAATCTATAATTAACCATCTTTATACGGACCGATGCACTATCTAATACTCTTCTACCGAAAGTCCTAACCATTGTTACAAACCATGATATACAGGAAAAAATTGAGATGACGCAACAACAGAAACCAAATTGAGTTACTATGACCTATAGATGTGGTCCGATTAAGGCGACTATAACAGTTAACAAAAGTGAGTATAAAGTAATCGGATAAGGTTACGATATAAAAATTCAATAATATATCTTAATGAAGCTGAAAATTAACTCAAGTAACGTAGCGCGCACTCTTCACTAGTCTACTTTAATATTGAAAATCTTTACTAGTTGCAGTCGGTGACTTCATGCGTCAACTAACTTCGATCTTTTAATTATAACTAGATAAAATACAGAATATGTATCCTAAAGATTAATTTCAAATATTGCTTCAAAATTTATAATATTGCTTAAAAATGGGTAGACATTTTGAAGGTGACGTATAAACTTTATCCCTTTTTAAGATTAGTATAAATTTCGGTCTACCCGATGACAACTACATAATGATCCATAAATCAATCAGAGCGTCAAATGGCTATATTTAACCGAACCCGGTTAAATATAGATAAAATTAAATAAAATATATATAAATATAAAATTAACATAAAACTAAACCTAGTTTTATGTTAATTTTAAAACTATTAATTCTCTGTAAACCTGATAATTTAACAAAAGCTACCCAAAATAAAATATTGACTTTAGTCCCTATGAGATCAAATACCATCCCTATATAAAATTATATTATGTAAGAAGCAATAAAAATATTATTTATTAATAAAACATCAACTTCCCCATGTGTTAGTTTGCAGAACTATCGCATCTTCAATGAAACGTACTTTTAATGTCGTTGAAGTTTGAAAAGAACTGCCAATCTCCAGTTAAGTTGAGGAAGCCTTTAATGACGAGTATAAATACAGTCATAATTAAGATAAATACAAAATATTATATGATAGGTATTTTAAATATTAAATGATTTTTGCAGTAAATCTTCAATAGCAGCTTTTATCTTTGATTTTTTAAACCTCTAACACACATTTTCGGTTTGTCTTAAGCATTAAATGACTAACTTCATATTTCTTTACTTGGTCCAATAAAAAAAACCTAAATAATATTTTATTTAAAAAGCCCTTATCGTAGCACTGCGGTAAATTTTGGTTGGATAACCAAGAAGGAATTCGAAGTTGCAAGAGTAAAACTTTGAATTCTGGTAAATTGATGAACTCCTAACTTTGTTAATTTACATCTTTGTTTGTTCAAGTTGAGTATAATTGAAATTATCTAAGCACAAGAGCAAAAAATCAGTAAATGTAAAAAGAATCGCATGACGCAATCGAGATTGAAAGATATTATTGCATTTGTTGCATAATTTTTGATCATTTTCAATAGAAATCTCGCAAAAAAAAATGAGTCGTAGACACCTTTATGTGTGGTATTTATGAGGGTAATGTCATATCTTTTGTTTTATTGCCCTAAATTGATACATCCTGTATTTGATATCATTTCTTTTGTTATCAACCTTCTTAGAGATGTTGATTTGCTTTTTTTTTGTTTGTGTTTTGTGAATTTAGTGCCTTTTTATTTAAGTTTAATAGATGTTATACAATATCTATAAATAAACGTATTCGTTATCTAATCTTATAAAATTAATTTTCTATATAAGTTTCACTTAAAGTTGGTGTATTTTATTATCATATTTCTGTTTGCCATAATTTGTGCTAGAGACAAACAAATATAAATTAATATAATAATAATGCCGCTTTACCTCCAGATAAATACCAAACCAAACTCGTAAATTTCCAACCTACATCGTGACATTAATATCCTAAGTGACATTAACGAAATATTTTCTGTCCTCTTGAAGCTACCAACAGGCATTTACAAAGTAAAGAAAAATAAAAATAAGGATAATAATTTTTTTATCAAAGTCAGAATTGTTTTATAAAAAATATTATCACGAACCCGAATCCAAATTTTCGAAAAACACTTCGAAAGCTTGTCCCTTTTTCAACTCATAGCTTGGACCTTTTTTTAACTTATAGCTTAGATATCCTAAGTGACATTAATGAAATATTTTGTGTCCTCTTGAAGCTACCAACAGGCATTTACAAAGTAAAGAAAAATAAAAATAAGGATAATAATTTTTTTATCAAAGTCAGAATTGTTTTATAAAAAATATTATCACGAACCCGAATCCAAATTTTCGAAAAACACTTCGAAAGCTTGTCCCTTTTTCAACTCATAGCTTGGACCTTTTTTTAACTTATAGCTTAGATATCCTAAGTGACATTAATGAAATATTTTGTGTCCTCTTGAAGCTACCAACAGGCATTTACAAAGTAAAGAAAAATAAAAATAAGGATAATAATTTTTTTATCAAAGTCAGAATTGTTTTATAAAAAATATTATCACGAACCCGAATCCAAATTTTCGAAAAACACTTCGAAAGCTTGTCCCTTTTTCAACTCATAGCTTGGACCTTTTTTTAACTTATAGCTTAGATATCCTAAGTGACATTAATGAAATATTTTGTGTCCTCTTGAAGCTACCAACAGGCATTTACAAAGTAAAGAAAAATAAAAATAAGGATAATAATTTTTTTATCAAAGTCAGAATTGTTTTATAAAAAATATTATCACGAACCCGAATCCAAATTTTCGAAAAACACTTCGAAAGCTTGTCCCTTTTTCAACTCATAGCTTGGACCTTTTTTTAACTTATAGCTTAGATATCCTAAGTGACATTAATGAAATATTTTGTGTCCTCTTGAAGCTACCAACAGGCATTTATAAAGTAAACAAAAATTAAAATAAAGAGAATAAAAATCTGATTTGTTAAAAAAAAATATCACGAACCCGAATCCAAATTTGCGAAAAACACTTCGAAAGATTGTAACTTTTTAAAAATATTTGTTTAAGTTTTACATACATTTGTCTTTATTGCATAAATATTTAAAAAAGTTATATTCGTTGATAAAATTGATTCTAGCTGTGTTGTTGCAATCGAAAAAAGCAAGGAAAAATGCTTAATTTCTTGTTAATGGCACTCATTATTAAACTTACCTGTCCACTATACCTACCATTTTATATTTTTGGTGCATTTTCTTTTCTTGCTCTTTCATACTCTTAACTTACTTTTTTCATAACTTGGTTATATAGGAGTTGAAAAGAGTGAGTGCTACGTAACAAAAGAGACGAGAGGGGTAATAGCGCATTAATTTTATAAGCACCTCTGGCAATTAATTTCATTCAAGTGTTTAATTATAGTTTCGTAAATTCATTTCATTATGATATTAAAGTAATTTATGTTTGTTGCGGTAAAAAGCTTCATTTTGTGTGATATTTAAATATTTATGAAAGAAATTGTAAAAATACGAAAAAAAACATAAAATAAAACATTGAAAAACATTTTTGCAAAACAGACAGAATAATAAATAAAATCTTATTTTATTATGTATCACAAATAAAAACAAAACATCAAGTTACCAGAAATTGTCGATTTATTGAGTTACGGACAAGTCCATTCCGCAACTTTCATTCCGGTTAACGTTATTGCTGACGGAACAATAAAAATTGTTTATCGAAGCAATATCGTTTTATTTGCGAAAAGAATTACGATCATTTATTTATTTCCGTTATTATTGGTTTATTTAGTGTATCTTGAACTATAATATCTCTTTATTGGAGTAGTTTATGTGTTATTACTAATTCTATTGTTTCATACAAACTTGTATACCTACTTATTTAACAATTAGAATCAGATTCCATTTCACCTCATTATAACATATTCACTGTGAAATCTACTCTTTATTGAAATTAGTATACATGATATTATGTTTGCTTTGGTTTGATATTATCCTAATCGAATAGAAATATATTATGCTGTAATGTAATACGTAATTCATGAATGGGAAATTATTTTTTATTATCTTGTTTTCAAATAAATTAAAATCTTTGAACAATACAGTAGATCTTTTGACTTTTTTATTGCTTTAATTTGTAGAGACCTTCTCTCCAAATTAATGGAATCATTGTTTAAAGGAACATGAGACTAGTGATAGAAAACTATATTCTTAAATAAGCACCAGAAAACATTAATTCTTATTTATTGTCTGCGATTTTAATGTTATTTTAAGTATTAATTAAATTCAGTCTTTTCTACTCCACCGTAATCCAAACCTGACCCGTTCTAACCACGTCACTAAAACATTTCTAATACATTACGTTCATATATTTTGTATATTAAGATGGCTACCATTATTTTCTTTCTCGTTACCATTTATTTTTACCCCCGACTCAAAAAAGAGGAGTGCTTAACCTGTTGATTTGTGTATCTGTGTGTCTATGTCTCTGTCTGTGGCATTCTAGCAGCGAAACGCGTAGAAGGATTTGATTGCGTTTTTTTTTAATCGAAAGCCTTGGTTCGTCGAGATGGTGCTTAGCTATGTTTGGTCGAACTAGAAACAGTCTATAAGTACATAATAAGATTATTTTTTACTCTTTTTAGAGTTATTTTTGTATCGAGGGTTTTTTAATTTCCTTTTTTTAGATAGAATTAATAATTTGTTCAACGGTTTATTCACTTTTAATTTGAGAACCATTGAGTGGACTTACATGTGAGTGGATTGATTTACTCACGATATTAAGTCTAGCTTATTATAAATGGGAGAGATCCAATTTTTATCTACGTGAACCGACGAGCAAAACTAGTACATAATAATTAACATCGTGAAGTCGTAATGTAAACGAGCTTTACTCTAACAAGCAAGCGGGAAACAGTCTAAAGCTATAACAGTTTTAATTACGTTAAGAATTACGGAATTCTTCCGCATCTTGCCAGTCCATTAGTTTTTACTGTTATCTTTATATCCTGTGGTCTGTGTATTATAATTGCTCTATTAGGATGTAATAATGAAATATTTTAATGATAATGCGGTCATGTAAATTACGAGTACATTTTACAGTTTATTTATCTTTAACCTTTGTGTTTTTGTTTTCCGGTATTAGTCTCTAAAACTAGTTTATAGATATTTTGTTTTCCAGGGCAGAACTAGGCTTAATTTTTAAAGGAGATTTTTAAACAAGCCATTTTACTATGATAACAATATTTTTGTATGTGATACCGCGGTATCATTCAGAAATACGATAGACATGCACAGCGACCTCTATTGAGATCTAAAAACTGTTAGCTTAAGCCTATGGGATATTCAGTTTTTTGACCATATCTTTAGACCGAAACAATATTTTTTTATTCTGTTTTTTGGAAAACAAGCCCCGTCACGCCCTTGACACACGTGCTAATTTTGGTTAAAAGTTAAGTGGTTTTTCTGTGATGTTGCCTCAAAAAATTGATTCCCAAACGGTTAAAAGCTTCGCGTACGCTCAGTTCAATTAATAAATAAATCTTACTATAACATTCAAGAGTTTTTGGTTGAGAGAAATGTGTGGAACTTGGGTCATTGACTCATTTGCAGGGTTGATATTATAATGTATAAGTCAAACATTGTTAAATTACATTTAAAAAGAGCAACTGTTGAGTTTCTGGCTAGTTCTTCTCAGCAGAACAGTGTTCCGAGCTGGAGTTGGAGCTTACTCACAGACTGACTATACTGACCAATTTAATGTAATTGACGATTCGAAAGTGCGTGTAAATGCCTACTTGAATAAAGATATATTGAATTTTGAGTTTGTAAAAATTCCAAACATGAGCATTAACACGACTATTCACTTATAAGAAGGATTAAAAAAAAAACAACAATTTGATATTGCGGGAGAAGTAGCAATCAGCGCCTTAACGGTCTTTTCCTGCTATTTCAGACTAAGAAAATGTTTCCAGTAAATGCAGAAATATCTCGCATCATGCCGGATCGAATGGTATCAACATTTTATTAATATGTAATAGGTAGTTTACCATTAAATAAAAGCATCTGTAAAAAGTATTATAATAAGGTAAAAAATATTTCTTTGATAATTCAACGGAACACAACTCATACTGCTATGTGTTTTGTCATATCATATCTTTTTTAGTGAAACATAAAGATTTTGATTCTTCAAGTATTATGATATTCTCGGAGAGGCTCGGAAGCTCAGAACAGATAGTAAATAGCTTTTATAAAATTATAATGATCAAAATAAAATACTTTGCGAAAATTCTAAATTATAACATAATTTAATTCATAATAAATTCAATTAAAGTGACACGCACTCTTTAGAAATCATAAACAAGACTTCAAGCAGTTATTTAAAGTTAGTATCTTAATTTATATACGTTGTCAATACCTAAAAAAAAGTCTGGTATACTGCTAGTTACGGCTATCTTTTTCAGAAATACAACGAACTGGATATATAAGTTTATAGAATAAACTTTAAAAAAACCTTGCTTTTTTCGAATATAAACCAATAATATCTAAATATACAAAAATATATATCAAAGATATTATTAACTGAAAGATTTGCAAGCCCCTTTTTTATATTAGTCGTATCAGCGAGCGAGCTGATGGACATCTGGATGGTATTTACCGCCTTCTGTGTGCACATGATGCTGTAGTTACTTGAAGAACGTGGGAGGAGTATTCTGTTATAAAATTAATTCTTTTGGTCACTTCTATTTATGTAATGGTATTTGTATCTCCATTTTCTATTCATATTTAGTAATTTTATAATTACACACGACTCAGTTTAAAAATACTTATACATTATAAGTATCACCTAAAATTAGAATTATACGAAATTTCCGCCAGACAGGTAAATTGGTCGACGGTTATATTTGCTAACAAACTTTGAATATGCGTTGAAAGGAACCGTTAGTAAACTTTTATTTTCTAACTAGAAGCTGTATTAAGATAACCGCCATTAGACCTACTACTTTGTTTACCTTGGTATAATATTAAGACTAAAAAAAATATTTAGACGAAGATCCAAACACGTTTTATTGAAACAATTATATTCACCTCATTTTAACGCAGCTCTTTACTGAAACATTAATAAGTCAAAAAAAAGAATAATATTTCTTTGACTTGTTATTGGTTTCTGAAAATATTTTTTTATTATTTTGTTCGAATTTTTATTGTTAACGGATTTTTTTAACAACTCCGAAACATCAATAAATAGCAGAGTTTAAATGAAAAACAAAATCGTAGTGAAGAATATTTTATAAAAATAAAATCAGAAAAATTCCTTATCTGGAATTAACAGCCGTTTCATTTGGAATTAGGAGATGTTTCAAAGCGTCCCAAACTTAATCCGACCCACGTTTGTATGGCCAGATAAGAAATACTTTGTCAAATTCACTTTATTTATATTTTTATAATTCACTATCATTTGTATCATTGTATTTATTAAAGTTTGTAAATTTAACAGAAAACAAAATACAAACCTTAAATAATATAAAAATATAAGCACTACAACAATTTATTCAATGTTATTTTCACAAAAGTTGTTATTATATAAAATGTAACCATGCAAAAGCATCATTTTATGTTGTTAGATCTCGAGCATTGCCAAGATCATTTAATTGCAAAGAGGAAAATAAAACAAAAACTCACTAGAAATTTGGCACGTGTTGAAGAGATTGTGATCTGTTGGTGCCCTAATGGTCTTTTTTTAATGTTTCAGATTGTTAGAATGTCCACAGTAGATGCTCTCGCAAGGCTGCCAACATTTAAATGTAATCAATTCAAGATATGGTTCCATGTGTCAACAAGATTAGACCCGATTTTTGCAGCAATGTTGCCAATGCGGATTTGTATATACATAACTTTGACGTGAGCTAAGGTTTGATACTAACAAAGAAACAATTTATATTATAATATATCTTGCGATACGCTTCATCTTCGGCTCACGTAATTATGATCATATTCCCAATTTTGTACTAAACGAAAATTATTCCCTATCCACCCTCGCCGTGATAAGCACCTCCTTTCTTTTCTCTATAACATACTCTGTAGCAAAAATTCTCCCATCTACCGTCAGTCTCGTTTCCATCATATTCCCACTCCTTCCCGTTCTAAGAGGTCTTGCATCATTGCGATGCTTGAAGTCCTAAGCCACAACACCTGCTTCCTACTCCACTCCTTTACAATACGTACTGCAAAGCTTTGGAATCGATTACCGAAAGCGGTCCAGAAAAGCACTTCAATTTATGCTCTCAAGGACAAGCTTAGGAATTATCTTTAGTCGGAAGTCACAAATCTCTCATAACTGCTGGCCGCTCATTTTATGTATGTATGTTGGATGTATGTTTATATATATGTATACATACATATATATAAACATACATGTATGTATACATATATATAAACATACATCCAACATATATACATACATATATATAAACATACATACATACATAAACATAGACATACGTCTATGTTTATGTAATAACCGTACACATACATAAACATAGACATACGTCTATGTTTATGTATATGTACGTTTAGGTATTTTTATTTAATAAATTTTGTTAATGCATTTATAAATTTAAGTACTATATTAATAGCATTATTTGTTTATCATAATAAAATGCTTCTTAAGTTTTACACATAATTATCATTTCAGAAATATTTTATTATAAACAAAATGGGCCTTTCTATTCTTTACGCTACACTATACTTATTGGCATTTTGTGCCAGCAACTTCATTGAAAGTCCTTGGGCGCGGTATGGACCGACTTAAGTGGTATCAAAAAGGGGGAGGGCGCTCAGCTCAACTCCCGCAGCGCATTGTGGCGGATCCTAGTTATAATAATATAGTTGTCCTAAATATTACACATTTTCCATGACTGTTTCTACTGCTACTAGGTGTTTTTATCGAGTTTGTTATTTTTCAGATACTTTAATCATGATATCAAATCTACTCTTCTGAGGTAAGAGAAATAGCTGTATATCTCAATATACAGCTATTTCTCAGTAGAGTAGAAGGATCCTTCTGAAATATCAACAATAAAATACTTACTAATAATTTTATGTTAATGAATACAAACTTTTATTTAATACCACCTCTTATTAACTGCGTTACATTTATATTTTGAAGGAAATTCAACTCTTATTTCATGACTTTGTTATAAAGGTGTTGAAAAAATTGAGTGCTACGTAACAAAAGGTGGAAAGGGATAAATAGTGTATTAATTTTATGAGCAACTCTGGCAATTAATTTCATTTAAGTATTTTAATTATAGTTTCGTAATTTCATTTCATTTCATTATGATATTAACATAATTTATGGTTGCGGTAAGAGCTTCATTTTGAGTAATTTTTTAATATATGAATCATTTTAAAAACATATCTTATACAACATTACAATGTTTATTAAATGAGTTGTACAAAGATAATTTTACCTGAAACTTTAAAGTGATTGTAAAAATCATATTTATTGTATATCACAAATCAACACAAAACATCAAGTTAACCGATTTTGTCGATTTATTAAGTTATGGACTTCTATTCCGTAACTTTTATTACGGCCAGCGTTATTGCTGACGAAACAATAAAAATTGTTTATCGAAGCAATATCGCTTTATTTTCCAAAAGAATTACGATCATTTATTTATTTCCGTTATTATTGGTTGATTTAGTGTATCTTGAACTATAATATCTTTTTATTGGAGTAGTTTATGTATTATTACTAATTCTGTTGTTTCATATAAGCTCGTAACATTCTTGTTCATACAAACTCTTAACGAAATATATTCATTGTGAAGTCTTTTTTATAAGAATTGCGTTTTTAAGCGACTTCAAAAAGGGGGAGGTTTGAAGGCGAATTGGTCTGCCCCATGGGAGTTGAATATTTTCCCTTGCAAGAAGTTATCCAAATTTCGAAAAAGATGGTAATCTGTTGGAGCAAGGTCCTAGGATGTTAACTATAGAACAAATTTTAAGACTGATTTCTACAGATATTCTTGTAGAAAGAATCAAAATGTAAAATTGAATCTTTACTAATGTAAATAATAAATAATATTAAGACGTTTAGTGAATAATATTACAAAATATCATACATAGCATATTGCACGGCACTTTTTAATATTTGGAACTGTAACGTTGTATGTCCGAAGAGGTGTTATTAAATTTTATCACAGCGCAAAGGTAATAAATAAGTAAGGATTATAAGATCTTGGAATATACAGAAATGCGAACATCTCTGTGTAACGCTTTGTTGCTTTTATTATTGGGAATTAGTATTGTATTACACTTGAAAACATGACTAAAACAATAAAAATGAAAACTTTCTAATCCTTTCGTAATCAAACACAATAGGTATAATATATTTTACTTATCCACATGGTACGTTACCCTTTAATGTTCGTACATCCATGGTCATGAGAACATGGATGTACGAACATTGCTCTTTAATTATTGCTATTTATGTGAACAAGAAGCAATAATTTGAGAGCACTCCATATGTTTAATCTAAAAGCAGGTCTTAAACGCTCTCTTTGAAGCAAACATAGATTAATGCAATTTCTTTGATATCAAAGTACTTTCCGCTTTGAAATACACCTTTGAAGATAAACCGTGTTCAAAACACTATTATAAATATAAATGTAATATCCAAGTAGAGAAAAGAAGTAAACAGATTTTATAATAAGCGTCAGAACGTAGAAATGTAATTATTTTCCACATTGCTTTTTTTAACTGTAATTTTTTTTTAAATACAGAGACTAGTCCTTTAGAGATGTGTTGCATGTACTGAAGAAGATTTGCTTGATACCTATTACGGGATTGACGAAAGATAACATAACTTTTTTAATTCTAAACCGATTTAAATTAAATAAACATTAAATGTTAAGTAAAAAATATTTCAATATACTCGTATATCCGAAAATTGCATTCAAATTGATCAAGCCGTTTTTTGAGATTAGCGTGCAAAAACATACAGACATACAGACAAAATTAACAAGCATTGTTTTTAAATATTTTTCACGTATAGTTTTCGATCAGTGACAATTTTATTATATGTATAGATTTACAATAAAACTAAAAAGCAATCGCAATTCACTTGAATTAAATTCCATCCAGCATTTAAACGAATTGCAATCACCCTAAATTCTCTTAACATTCTTGAGAATATCTCCAACAATAGAACATTTAGTCGAGAAGTTACTTATCTGGAATTAACAAACATTCCAAAGCGTCTTAAACCTTATCCAATGCAACTTCATATTATAAGATTGGAAATATTTTCGTAGAGTATCTTTGGAAATGTTTTTAGTAAATTTTATAAACATTCTCGTAAAGCTAGCATTTTCAAAAATTATTTTCCAACTTTAACTTCCGTCAGAAAGGTAAAATGGCCAGAGGTAATTTTTCCGATAAACTTTGTACATGCTTCCAAACATTTTACTAGCATGTTATAATTTTGTACGTAAACGCAACGCCAGAATTAAATAACCTTGGTTTTAAAAAACTAATTTGCTTTTGTTATTATTACTTAATAGTTAATTGTAATTTGGTAATTAGAAATATTATATACTTATACCTATGATGATTCATAGGTATATAATATAAGTATATAATATTTCTAGAAGATGTAAAAGAAGCAAAAACGATAAATAAATTTGGGCATAGATTCAAAGTCAAGTCAAACCTACAATATTCATAGAAGTGATATAAGTAATCGTGATAAACAACACAAGAAAAACAAATAAAAAAAATTAGCTTCCCGTTTTACTTATTACTCCGTATTTTGTAAAAAGCATGTAAAAGTTCAACGCTCGGGCGCCATACCAACGCTCAGAGTTAATGTCAGTTCAGAGACAACAATCAATTTTGTATGGAAAAATATAAATTTTAAAAACTATTTATTTTAAAAAGTCGTAGAACAAATATTGTATATTAATAACAATAATAAATTTGTGCTTTCAAACCGGGTCCAACATTTCATTTATATAATTAATTAGAAGCTTAGCTTAGCAGGTGAAATGTAATGTACAGGTGCAAACTAATTATTATTAAACAATTACAATCAGATCCTATTTCACCTCATTACATAATGCGCTGCGAAATCTGAATCTACTTACATTTCAATACACATAATATTATGTTCGGATCGTAATTAAATGGAATTATAATGTACTATATTATAAAATTCAATTCACGAATTGGAAGTTATTTTTATTGTGTTGTTTTCAAATTAATTTAAATGTTTAAATAGTACAGTGGATCTATTTACTTCCTATTGTTACTATTTGTAGGGACCTCCTTTCCAAATCAATAATATGATAGTATAGTAAAATAAGACTCCAGAAAAAAAAAATGAATCTCCACTACAAAAAAGTAATTCTTATTTATTATCTGTAATATTAACTTGTTACTATTAAAGTATTTTTTAAATAAACTCATTCCTTTACTACCATAATCCAAACCTGACCCATTTTAATCACACCACTAAGACATTTATAATCCATTAGAAAGCAGTCAACCATTACCTTTATATATTTTTTACATAAAGATGGCTACCATTATTGACATATTTCGCTACCATTTATATTTAAAGAATAGAGCTAATTTTTTATCAGGTTAGTCTTTTAAGCCGAGAACAATTGAGTGAACTTATATTATTGCAAATATATATTAGAAAATATTTTCTTATCAGTATATATTTAGTGACGATATTAAATCTAGGTTATTATTAATGGGAAGGATCTAATTTTCATCTACGTGAACCGACTAACAAAACAAGTACATAATAATTAAAACGACACAACATCGTGAATCGTAATGTAAACGTGCCCTACTCTAACAAGCAAGCGGAAAACAGTCTAAAGCCATAACAGTTTTAATTACGTTAAGAATAACGGAATTCTTCCACATCTTGCCAGTCCATTAGTTTTTACTGTTATCTTTATATCCTGTGTGGTCTGTGTATTATAATTGCTCTATTAGGATGTAATAAAGAAATATTTCAATGATAATGCGGTCATGTAAATTACGAGTACCTACATTTTACAGTTTATTAAACATTAATCTAACATACCTTTGTGTTTTTGTTTTTAGGTATTAGTCTCTAAAACTAGTTTATTGATATTTTGTTTGACTCAGTAACTACTTGCGATTTTTTTCTTTGTATTGAAATATTTTTCTGTTTGTATCTATTATTACTTACTAGGCATAAAACCAAACAAAACTCCTTAATCTTAATTCTGATCAGTTATCATTAAATGTTGTTACTTTATCTATCACATATATCTTACAATTATTTAAAAAAAATAAATATGTCAAAAAGCAATAGAACTACATAAAATGTATTTTTTAAAATTCCACCAAGAATTTAACGGAGTTCAAGTCCACCTAAATCACTTTCAAATTCTTTAGAATTTTTCAAAGAATAAAACGGTTTGTAGTAGTTTTGAAAGTCTTTTTTTTTATAGAATACTAGGTTAATGCTTGACTACATTCCTCCTGATGGAGAGTGGAGATGTAGTCAAAGGTGGTAAGGCGCATTAACCTAGCAACCCATTCACTCTTCTCTTTAAGACACCCACATTTTAATTGTTCCAATCCTTTGCTGTACACACTAAAAAAAACGAAGCATACCGCTTCGTTCGGACAGGTAGAGTGTCCACCACGTAAGGATGGATACCTGCCGTGTGTCTAAACGTCCGGTAATGGAACGGGGACGGGGGAATTAGATCTTGTAATGCCTGCGCACACTCACCAAAATGTATCCTGTAGAATACTGAGAGGCTAGCAATTCTACGCCTGTGTTGAAGGCTGTGGAGATCGGCTTTGACCAATTCGGGATCACCTATAAGCCTCTTCGCTCGCCTCTCAATTGAGTCCAGAACCGCAAGATGAGACTTTGCGGCACCAGCAAATATGTTACCACAGTACTCTACACACGACCGGATCTGTGCTTTGTATAAAACAAGAAGATGTCCCGGTGTAAAGTACTGCCGGACCATCGCAAGAACGGCAAGCTTTCCTGCAGCTGCTCTTGCTCTGGACTCAATGTCCCGACCAAAGTTGAGGTTCGAGGAGATCTCTAAGCCTAACAACTAAAGCCGGCCACTGAATTCCAAGGATACATTTTGGAAAGTAGGAGCCCCTTGGCCCTTCTCCTTAGAAAGGTCTCCTTTTGGCGGTGAACAGACGTCTGCGTTTTGGTGGCGTTGAATTTGACAAGATTGGCATTGCCCCATGCGGAGACTGCCTGAAGTTTGTCATTCAAACGTTGCACCATGGCTTCTCTTTCATACTGTACTTGATCTCCACTAGCCCGAGGACTCGGCATATATCTTTCGACAACTGTGCTGTTGTCTGCATACCCATGGATACCGGGCTCCAGTAGATCATTAATGTGCAGCAGAAAAAGAGTAGCAGAAAGAACGGATCCCTGAGTCACTCCGGAAATTATTGTCAAGGTTTCCGAGGAATACCCGTCGACTACTACCAGGAGAGATCTCTGCTGAGAGAAAGTCCGTTATCCAGCCAATCAGACCAAGAAATATACCGTACGCTATAAGCTCGCTTAAAAGGCATGCCAGACCCTGTCAAAAGGCCTTCGAGACGTCCAGAGAGACGGCGACTGCTTTTCCATACTTTTGATGGCCTTGCCTAAAATGTGTGTAGCTAGAAGGTCCCCAGCGGACCTATTTTGGCAAAACAGGTTGGTCACTGAGGAGATCGTTACCTTCTTGGTACGCTAGAAGCCGCGAGTTCAATACACACTCCATAATCTTGCAGAGTATAGAGGTGATTGAAATAGGCCTGTAATTGGCAAGATCGGCATACCTTTTTTTGGCAGAAGTTAGCCCCCAAATATCTGCGGGCCAGCGGAAAGCCGTCGTATCGGATCGCGCTACCTTCCTCGACTAGACACCCGACAGAACAAACACCAACTCAACGTCAACCGGTTCGCCAACGCAACGCAGCTGTTCAGATCCATTTCCCATATACGGCTTTATCTAGCAACGTGCCGGAACACGACTAGGTCACTCTGTGGCACGACTTTGCCGGCGACCCGATGTTATGGTCTACCACCGTTGTGATATTAAATACCTCCAAAACAACAATAAATACCGGAGTTTAAATCAAAGAAAAATGTCTCTTGTCTGGAATAAACAAACGTTCCTACAATTACCAAAGTTTATTCAATCCAACTTCGTATTGTTAAATAAGAAATATTTTCTTAGTCCACTTTAAAATTTCGTCTATTTGAAAATTTTACTTTCTTTCGTTCTACAGTTGTTTAAAATATCTGTAAGCATTACAAAAACAGCATTTTAATTGTCATATAATATGGAAATGTAAGCACCACAGTGATGTTTACGTTGATATATAGGCAAAAATGTGCAGTAAATTATAAATGGTCGCAGCAGAAGATGCAAAAAAAAATAAGACATCTTAAAATTATTTTGTTATAAAATGCACAAATTACATTATAGTTGATTTTAAATTGAGCTGCTGGTAGCTCACAATCCGAATAGTCTAGATTCATTAAAATTTGTTTATATATTCTGAAAAAAATCTGACTCTACGATCGAAATAGTCTATGAACTTGACGATTGTTATAATGAGCGATATAATAATGCGAGCTGGAGCGTTACAACGTAACAAGTTATTGAAAAAAATGTCACAATTCCAAAGCAGCTTTCATGTTGCAATTTGTAAAAATTCAAAACATGAGCGTTGCACAGATTATTCTCTTGTAAGAAGTATTTTTTTTATTTACAACAATTTAGCACATGTGGAGGAGATAGTAATTATCAACGTCTTAATGGTCTTTTTGTGGTATTTCAGACTATGCAAATGTCTCCATTAAATGCAGAAATGTCTCCAACCATACGGGGTCGCATGGCTGCCAACATTTCATTAAAAGTGTAAATTAAGGGAGCGAAATTCAAACTTCCAAAACGCGCCACCATTGGTCGAAAGGAAATGTGACGTCATTTGACACACCATTCAAATTATCGGCTTCAAAGTTCATACTGTGGTATTAGTGTAACTGAGAAAAATAAATAATTTAAACCTATGTTTTCGTGCTTAAAGGTTTTATTAAATGATACGATTGTTCAGGTAATCATTTTCCATTTCACTTGACTCAGATAAATAACTTTGTTGATAATCAGCAGATATAGAAGATATAAGATGCTAAAGAAGTCTAAAGCTAAAGAAGTCAGCTATGTTTTCAGTAAACCATTTTCTTTTTAAAACATAGTTTTACTGGTAAAATAAAAGTATTGTGTTGAATAAGTAAATGGTAACAGTGCTAGATTTTGATTTTCAGTAGGTATATTTACATTGACACCTTTACTTCTGTACTTCAGTTTAATATTAGCTTGCACAGCTTAGTCACTTGGTAATTTATCTTTAATATGCAAAAAGCAAGGCTCTGCCTTGTGATCACATTTAATATTGTCTTGGCTGATTAATATTTTTTTTTTTTGTCTGTCTATGCTGTTAGCCCTGTTGGCTATTACAGCGTCACCGGGGGAGCGGGTGGGTCAGGAGACCCACCCTTAAAAAGGGGGGGCCAGATGGGCCCCCATGGGGAACGACGTCCCGAGGGCGTCTCAGATTGAGACACGGACCTCGGCTCGGGGCGTCGTTAGTCAGGAGGGAAGCTAAGGAAATTTGGACACTAGCGTCCTCCGACGGCAGAACGCCGGAGCAACGGAGCACTTACTCAGTTGGGATCTCGTCTATACGGGTATAGAAGGTGTGTGTCTGTATGTTGTGTGGTATCACTTATGCCTACGCGTACACGTTATTACCTACTGTGAACGCGTCGTAGGGGTCAACGAGTACCGACTTGGGTCTTCTTTTTCTGACTAAAGTAGTCTTACGTGGTCTATACTCTGCGGCGTCAGCCACCAGTGGGTTCGGGTGTCGCTCAGCACGTTCAAAGTACTTTTGGGAAAGCCCCTTGAAGTACTGAGCGATGGTCGGAAGGTTCAAGTCTCTACGGAGATCGATGTTGCGTACAAACCACGGCGCCCCGGTTGCAATCCGTGTAAACCTGTTCTGAATCACCTGAAGGGGTTTCAGATTAGCGTGCGCAAAAGCGGGACTCGCATAGGACATGACGGAACGTATGCAAGCTTTGTAAAGTGTCACCTTATTGCGAAGGGACATTTTACTCCGCTTGCCTAACAGCGGATATAAACGACCTAATATGTAGGCCGCTCTGCTACGAACGGTCCTAATATGCGCAGTGAAAACTAACTTTCTATCTAACGTTACTCCTAGGTATTTTGCCTCGTCTTTCCAAGGTATCGGTTTATCAAAGAGTTTGATTCGCGGGAGGATCCTTGGGGGGCCCCGTTCGAAGAGCACCGAAACGCTCTTCTCAGGGTTTACCTCGATCCGCCATTTCCGCAGCCAACTCTCAAGGGAGTCGACTGCGGATTAGAGACGTTGGTATATCTCCCAGTGATCCTTAGAGGACGTGTAAAGCGCGGTATCGTCCGCGTACATGGCAAGGTGCACTTTAGATCGCGGCCTAGGAATATCGCTAGCGTAGATGGAGTAGAGGATGGGCGAGAGAACTGAACCCTGGGGGACACCCGCCCTGATGGGGCGGGGAGTTGTCAGAACGCCTTCCACTCTGTAGCGAAAGGAGCGATTCGACAGGTAGTCCCGTATGATGAGTACGAGTCTGTCCGACACCTTGAACTGGTATAGCTTGTACACCAATCCATTGTGCCAGACCCTGTCGAACGCCTTAGCTACATCGAGGAAGAGCGCTCCTGTCCTATGCTTCTTGGCCCTCACAGTGGCCCCTATCAGTATGTGCTCCGTGAGGCGTTGCACCTGATGGGAACATGAATGGTTGGCTCTAAAGCCGAACTGCTCATTTGGGATGATTTTGAGTCTCTCGACTTCCGATCTAAGTCTACTGAGGATGATTCTCTCATATACTTTCCCTAAGGAACTAAGAAGACTAATGGGACGGTAACTACTAGGCAGATGCCGGGGTTTGCCCGGCTTATGGAACCCTATCACTATGGCCTCTTTCCACTGGACCGGAAACGAGCAACCGGCCAGTAGAGCGTTAAAAATGGTAACCAATAGGTAAATTAAAGGAGGCGGAAGAAGCTTTATCACTTTGTTAGTGATCCTATCGGGACCTGGCGATTTCTTTGCGTGAAGCGCCCTAACTATGGACGTCACCTCGTCTAGGTTCATTTCCTTGATTGGCGGACCGACAGCTGGCTGAGAACACATTATATTGACCGATTTGTCGACTATTTCGACATGATCGCGATCAACCGATTGAGCAGAGAGACGGCACTGGCTCTCTAGACTGTCGGCTAAGCACTCAGCTTTGTCAGGGTCGTCAAAAGCGATGGCGGAGTTAGGTCCAACCAAGGGAGGCATATCTGAGACAGTGGCCGCCTTCAACGCTCTCTGCAACCGCCAGAATGCCTGGTGTGTTGGAGAGAGCGTCGCAAGCGTCCTATCCCAGCCGCTATCTCTGAAGTCATCGAGAGCTTGTCTCGACTCCCTCTGGAGACGGCGCAGCCTCCGTCGGTTGTCATCTGTCGGGTATCTGTCATGGGCTCTAATCGCGGCGTTTTTACGGGTGATTAGAAGTCTAATGTCCGGAGGGAGTGCTCGGTAACCCTCGAAGTTCACTCGGACCTCCCTCGAGGACTTTCCTATGCTGTCTACCAAATGTTCTGTGAAGTTAGTCGCGGCTGAGACAGCGTTCTCGACCGATGTAAGCTGGTCAGGAATTTTGTCGAGGTGCGCTGATACGGGGCAATGGAGTTGCTCTCGAAGCTTCGTCCAGTTAATAATTGTTTTTGTCGCGGGTTCCCTAAGGGGAGGAAGGCTGATTAATATCACAAACATTTGTATGGGCAGTACTAGGACTTACTTACTATATCACTTCTTTGTAAAGGTAACCAACTCTGAAAAGGCTTCATTAACTGATGTCAATGTTTGCCTTTTATCTACGCACATTCTCATTCTCTCAGCTGGTGTTTTTGCCACAAAAATATATGAGGAACAACTCCTTTCTTCAAACTTAGATTACATTTTTCTCCTAGTTGTTTCGTTATCTATATTATATTCAATATTATTAGCTGTATCTTCCTTAACCTGAAATAAATCGATAACCATACAAATTTCGTAAAACCAAGAAAAGAATACGGTTTTTATAGAAATTTATATGAACTTTTGTATACTAGGTTAGGTTAATTTTAAACACAAATTTTCTAATGTTCAATAGCTAATGCAACTTACTAAAAATTTAAACTATTAAATTAAACTTATAATAAATAAAGTATACTTACGTTAAATTGATCTTCACAACAATATAAACACAATTTGATGCATATGATCCCTTTTAATTACCATAGACCATTGTTTTTGTATTTTCGCATCTCTTGGAATTTAAAAACCACTTTGTCGGGTGTTTTTCTAATACTATTTTTGCACTCCGGTACTACACATTACTTGTACGATGGTTTTTATTTTCTTCCATGACTTGTAAAGCACTTAAAACTTAAAATATGTATGAAGTAAATAAAACATTGACTGGTCGTGTCATTAGACGTCACGCAGGGCGCGCGCAAAATGACGGCGTTGGAACGGCTCAAATTTACTCAATGTTTTAATTTTCACTTTGAAAACAACTAGAACGTTTTCAAGCCTTTTTATAATTTTTTTCTACGATATAGAGAGGTAAATGATTAATTTACGTCAAAAAAAACATGAATATTACCTATTGTAATAAAAAAATATTAAATTATTAATATAAGCTAATATGCTAATGAATAATATTTGTATACAATTTTTGTATGATATTTCGCCGATAATTTAAAACAAATGTAAATAAAATGAATAACTAATTTAAAAAGTGTTAATCAATAAACCCATGATTTATTGTCACGCCACCTAGCGGTTTCACTTTGTACAGATATGTTTATATAACAGATGTAGTTATGTTTCCCTAAGGTATAAATAGATGGCGTTGTTACAAAACATTACGAGTATATTTGATTACAAATTTGTATTATTATTTTCATTTAAACTGTCTTATTTGCAAATTAATTCTAAAAGAACAAACTCCAATATCAAATAAATAATAAAGAACTACTAAGCAATTCAATTTAATACAAAAAATAATAATGATAGAAATGAAAATATCTCGCTTTCTTTCTATAAGAGAGAGAGAGAGAGAGAGAGATAGCAAAACATTTCGTGCCAAATTTTGGTAAGAATTTTTACCGTCTATCCCTCTCTCACAACGCGCGATAAGGAACGTTCCAATAAAATTGGACCCAATATTGAAACTTAAATGTATATTTTCTATCAAACAACAAAAAGATAATATTTTCCGAATTCTCCAAGTGGCTGTCCTTCCCCCAGGCGGTTCGCAAAATATTTTTATAAAATATTTTGTTATGAACTTTGAAGAATATAGGCCCACATAGACATGTGAGAGGAGATCGTCTATTCTACTGATTATAGCAATCTCAACCTTACCAACACATCTGCTTATAAAGATTCAGACACTGTTTGGTTTTCGTCACTGGTTGTGTTACAGTTGTGCTTTTACTATTTTTTTTTTATATTCGTTGCCTGAAATAGTTAGGCTTCATGTTTAATAGATTGCGGCAGTTCTAGTCATTCGATCGAATTGCTCTTAATATTGAAGTTTGAAACCCTCATAGCTTGGAAAGTGCCTTTACTTCTGTATTCGATCTTCTTCCGATAAATCTATTATCACACACAAGTGATCACTGATATTGATTTAAAGTGAAAAGATGTAAATAAAAAAAAATAAAAATCAGGTTCAAACACCAGGCCCTTAAACCCTAGTTATTGCTTTTTTGGATTACTATTTGATACTATCGATCTTATCGCAGTAGATTGAATTTCATACAAATTATTAGTCTACCAATGATCTTTAATATTTATAACATTTATAATAAAGCTATAACAGTATCAATGTTAACGGATCGGGACGCTTCATTTAAGACGTAGATGTCGTTTTAATTAAAATGAATTTAAGAAATGTAATCTTTTGTAAGATCAGCGTTTATAAAATTACAATGTAAAATTCATTAACACGTGCAGGATGCGAACTTGCAACCTCCGAGAGTCCCATCGCTCTAATTATTGAGCTATTGACCCTTGATAAGTTTACCGTACTCTTCAGTGACGCGCGAGAGTCTGTGGTGAGCGCACGTAACAATCGCAACTGCATTTACTTTGTGTAAAGATTATCAAACTACCCACTTTTAAAAAAGTTATAATTAAATATGAATATATCGGCTTTGAGTGATGAGGATGATTTTGATAAGGGTGATTCACTGCCTGTAAATAAAAGCGATCACGAGTTGAATAATAGGAGCTTGGATCAAATGGAGCAAACTAAGAAAAGTGAAAAAAGATTACGTGAAGGTGAAGATAGTAGTGAAGAAGGATTTATGACTGTAACGAGATGAAAAACAAAGAGATTGATACGGAGTGATTCACTGAGTAATAAACATTATAGGATGGAAGAACATTTAAATCAAGAAGGAAATAGGAATGGATCTGTTCTATATGAAGTTTGTTTGTCCTCATTAAAAATTTTGCCTGAACAAATGGCTATGGCCAAATTTTTACAAAATGAAAATATAACTAATGTTACAAAAATAAGATATAAAACTGCATTTAAAATTTTTATTCAACTTAATGATAAAATACAAGCTGAAAAACTTGTACAATGCCGGAAGCTTTTAGAGATGGATATAAGAATTCAATTTACTGACGTAGGAAATTTATCTTACGGTATAATTAGAGAGGTAGATTTTGATATATCAGAGAAAGAGCTATTTCATAATTTGAGTTCCGTAATTAAGATAGTATCTATTAAAAGATTAAGACGTATCAATGAAGATGGAAAATGGGTTGATAGTCAGTCGGTTCGAGTATGTTTTGAGAGTTCTGCTCCACCACAATATATATCCGCATATGGATGTAAAATCAATATAGAAAAATATGTTTTTCCAGTTACGCAATGCTCTAACTGTTGGAAATTCGGTCATTCAAAAAAAGTATGCTCCATTAACAAACCGACGTGCCCTAAATGTGGCAAAGATCATAATAATTGTGAAATTGAAATATTTTGCTGTCCAAATTGTAAGGGTCAACACATGGCTATAGATAAGTCATGTCTGTGGTTTTTAAAAGAAAAGAAAATTCGATTAATTATGAGTGAACAAAATTTAACATACAGAAAAGCATTAGAAGTTTATTTAAATGAACAAAGACAGGAAAATAATTTGTTACCTGAATTATTGAATTTAGATAATGAAGTGTCTAATAGAATTTTATCGAGAAACTTAAATTTAGAAACAACATACAGCTCAGTTCTGAAAAAAGGAAAAGAACAAACAACTACTGACGAAAAACCCAAAAAAGAGAACATTTTAAATAGATCACAACAATTAAAAAAAAATTGAAAAAGAAAAAAGAAGAATCATATGCAAACTCAAAAACAAATTACAAGAAGAAGAAGAAGAAGAGTTGAAATCAGAAATCTCAGAATATAACAATAGTGATTCCGATTCACCGACAGAAAACCCTGATATAAAGAAATATAAAAGAAGTAGAAAACAGAAATTTGATATTTGGCGTTTAATAATTAAAATTAAGAATGTAGTAACGTCTAAAGATAAATTTGAAGAGAAGATACTAGTGATTATGAAAGTAGTGTTTGAAGAATTTAAATTGTTTGTGTCTAATTTAATATCTGGTACAGTAATCAGTGAACAATTTTTAAACTTATTTAATGGATAAGAACTGCAACATTAATATATTACAATGGAACTCACAAAGTTTGAAACCAAAATTAATTAGTTTTGAGAATTTATTATATCAAGAAAAAATTCATATTGGTATGATTTCTGAGACATGGTTGAATACGGGTACTGCTGTCTATTTGAGTGAGTATAATGTTTATAGAAATGATCGTTATGATTCTTACGGAGGAGTAGCCATAATAGTCCATAAATCCATAAAATCGTTTGTTTGCCCCACCGGTAGTGTCAATTCTGGCATAGAAGTATTTCATGTTAAAATAACTAATTGCAAATATTTGGATAATATAATCTCTATTTATTGTCCTTCATCTGTTACAACACGGCAATCTGAGTGGGATAATATATTTGCAATAGCATCTAGTAAAACATTAATTGGGGGGGACTTTAACGGACACCATACCAACTGGTCCTACAAAATAGATAACAGGGGTCAGCAATTATTTGATTCTTCTTTGGATCAAGGTTTTATATCGCTCAACAATGGAGATGCAACAAGAGTTAAATTAGTAAATGGTGTTTTGCAAAAATCATCTCCAGATATAACATTTGTATCGTCCGATATAGCTATTAATTTTAACTGGCGAATAATTAATGAGAACCTCGGGAGTAATCATCTTGTGATTAAAATTATTTTGAATTTTGCTGGTGAAATAATGTACATTGAAAAGCGTAATTTTAAAAAAAGCTAATTGGAAAAGGTATTGTAAGGATCTGACTAATTCGTTTGTCTCAGTAGTCAGCCCCGACTGTTCTAGTAATAATATACAAAATGTATATGATTATTTTATAAACCAAATAAATTTTTCGGCAAACAAAAACATCCCTGTAAGTAAAATTTGCATAAGTCCTATTAAAAATTTCAAACCTAAACACTACTGGTCTCCAACGTTATCACACGCAGTTGCAGAGCGTAGACTAGCTTTAGGTAAATTCAGAAAGAATCCTACTCCAGATAATCTTTAAAAACTTAAGGATAAAACGAAGCAAGCAAGAACAATGTTGCTTAATGCTAAATCAAATAGCTGGAAAAAATTTTGTTCAGATATTAAAGAGTCTACATCCGTGACAGACATGTGGAATAAAATGCGATGGTATAAAGGTTATCAAAAAAATATAGTTACACCACCCAAGGATAAAATAAACGAATTGCTTCATTCTCTTACCCCGGATTATGTCCCAACATGTCAGCCCGTTGTCCAATCTAATAATATCTTACTAGAATCCAGTTTTACTATTCAAGAATTAGAGGTTTGTTTAAAGAAGAAAGATACGTCTCCTGGTAGTGATGGCATTACGTATTCCATGATTTATAATTTACCTTCTTCTGGTAACAAAGCTCTTCTAACAATATTTAACGCTATATTCCGTTCAGGTACTATACCAAAGCAATGGCGTACAATTTTGATAGTTCCCATTCCCAAAGCTAATAGTGATATAAATTCAGAAATTAAATTAAGACCTATCTCACTTTTATCGTGTTTGTGTAAAATATTTCATAATATGATAGGGAGACGATTGGAATGGTTTATAGAAAACAAGTTGATTTTATCACCTTTCACTTGTGGTTTTAGAAAAGCTCAATCATGTTCAGACTGTTTGTCACGTTTAGTTACGTATATTCAATTAGGTTTCTCAAATAAAACACCAACATATACATGTTTTATAGATATTGAAAATGCATACAATAACATTTCAGTAGACAAAATGGTTATGGCATTGGATAGATTAGGAGTTGGCAGGACAATATGTAATTACATTTGGTCTTTTTTAAGCAACAGACAACTAATGATCAAAAATATATCATTTGCTCATTTAACTGATCGCCTTGGGCTAAGCCCCTGTTAGTACACCTGTACTAACAGGGGCTTAGCCCAAGGCGATCCGATTTCTCCATTACTTTTTAATATAGCAACTTTTCAAATATGTACTCTAGTTACCAATGTATGTGTAGCACAATATGCAGATGACTTTATTTTTTATATTTGCCATAATAATTTAAAACATTGCGAAACGGAATTACAGAAAGCTTTGAACTTGGTGGTTGAAATGTTAGATAATATTGGCCTTCGAGTATCTGGGAGTAAGTCTAGGGTGTGTATTTTTAGTAGAGGACGCCGGAGAAGGAAATTTGAATTAAAAATTAATAATGAAATTTTGCCAATAAATGAAAATATTTAGGTCTGTGGCTGGATCGATCGTTACGTTGGAGCAAACATATCAATGATATAGTTGAGAAATGTACAAAAATTTTAAATTTATTAAAAATGTTAGCTGGCCCTGGATGGGGTATTCATCCAAATCATATTCGTACACTGTACATATCTTTGATTAGAAGCCGGTTGGATTATGGCTACTACTTCTATAACAACAGTGCAAAAACACATCTCTATAAAATTGACAAGGTTCAAAACCAAGCCCTTCGTATAGTAGGTGGATTCATTAAAAGTACTCCCATACATGTAATGGAGAGTGAGTTATGTATTCAACCATTGTTTATCAGGAGATTATATTTAGCCTATAAGTATTGTATGAAATGTAAATCTAGGTCTCATAATACAACAATTAAGCTTTTAAATGATTTGAGTTCCTCAGGATATGAGAGATATTGGGAAAATATTAAAAAGCCACTACTTTTATTGGTATATCGTGAATGTAAACCAGTCCAGATCCACTCCTCAAATGTATTAGAAATGTTTAAATTAAACACGTGGGTGAGTCGTATTAATTTAAATAATGTAATTGAAATGAATTTAAATTGTATTGAAACATCTAAAAGAAACTATGAAAGAACATCTCTGAAAATCAGCGTTATGAAAGAATTATACGAAAAGTATTCTGGTTGGACTTAAATATTTACAGATGGGTCGAGGAGTGAAGCTGGACTTGGTTGTGCTTATTGTAACCAGGAAAGGAATGTTGTTGGTAAATTTAAAATTTTATCAAAAGTTTGTGTAATGACGGTGGAACTCATTGCAGTTTTAGAGGCTTTAAAATATCTCAGCGCACAAAATAATCAAAAAGTTGTGATTTTTTCGGATAGTAAAAGTGGTTTAGAGCATTTGGCTCGATGTGCCTCTGGATATAGCAGAGGTCTACCGATAGCCTACAAAATTATTAGCAGCTTACATGAACTCCAGATTAGAAATATAAATGTGAAGATGCAGTGGATTCCATCGCATATAGGTCTTATTGGTAACGAGAAGGCTGACTGTCTTGCAAAGTTAGCTATAAATGAAGGTTCTAAACTACATACTTTACCTATTTTTACAGAAAGAATGACCAAATTCAAAATTAATTGTTACACAAAGTTTAGAGAGTATTTCGACGAAAGAAGTAGGGAAAAGGGTATATGATACAAAATTATTCAAAGTCAGCCTCCTCATTTACCTTGGTTTATAAAAGCAAATATTGGCAGGAAGTACATCATCACCGCACACAGATTGCGTTCAGGGCATTTTCCATCAAAAAAGTTTGCTTTTTTGATGAAAAAAGCAGAATCTCCCGACTGTGAAACATGCAGCTTCTTGGACGATGTACAACACATATTACATGAATGTGTTAAATACAAGGCGGAAAGAGAGTCATTGATTAGACAGTTAGACATTAATAAATATGATGTGAGTGTATTTTTATCCCTTTTAAGAGAGCCGTTATCTGACGCAGCAAAATTATTAATAAATATGGTCATAAATCATCAATAATTTTCTTTCCGTTTCTTTGATTTAGTAAGACTTAGGGTATGATGGGGCTGACATGTCTATGTAGACAAAAGCCCCAAAAAAAAAAAGATTAAAAAAAAATAAAAAAAAAAAAAGTTTACCGTACTATATATTATTATACCTATTAGTCTTTTATAAAAAATCGTAATCATTATAAGCTTTGCAGAATAGAATAATATTGAAAGACTGTCTTTACCGAAATAAATGTTTGATATAGTAAACTTTTTAGTCCTCGTGGTTTTTATAAGAAAAGTAAGCAAAAAAAAAAAAAAAAAAAAAAGTAAGCGTTTTTAACTTTAATTATATTTTTTATAGGTAGTTTGTTTTAAAATAAGTATAATTTTGACGTCTTATCCAATATTAGTTGTAAGACTATGCAATATAATTTTGGTAAAGATAACGCTTAGAAATCTTCTTATTTCTCTCTCATACACTATGCACCTTGAAGATCCTAAATACTGCTAAAAGAATAGTTGTAAACGGATAGATAGTTTCGAAGTTGATGGATGGACCTACGTAGTTTTAAAATGTTGCATTTGGTTTAAGTTTTAAAGTTACCACCCAATTCCATTCAGTTTTCCACGCGGTCTAAGTCGGGACAACATCCAGAATAAATATGGTCCTTATAAAAAGAAAAAACAAATATGATTTGATACGTTTATTTAATTATAAACGGTCCGGGCTCACTTCCCTGTGTAATCCGATTTTCAGAAGTGCTTTCGTAGCAGCTTCATATTTATTTTATTATTTACAGTTGTGAGAACCGGTCGACAGCTTACCTCGATAACGTTATTTTAATTATTTAACATTAAAACATAAAATTAATAAATGATAAACATCATATACATTATGTATTTTTGGTTTCAAATTCGAAATAAATATCTTATACTAAAATACTATTTTATTTATAGAACCATATCCATAGTAGTGACAAACTTCGAGTAACCAAGAGGGAACTCGAAGTTTTAAGGGTAAAACTTTAGATTGGGGTAAATCGATGAACTCAAACTCTTTTTTATTTACTTTCATCTTGGTTTGTTTAAGTACAATTTGGTTTTAATGGTAGATAATTATCTGAACACATACAAACTCGGATAGATTACTTAAGTAAAGATATCAAAAATAAAAATGTATGTAATTAAAAAAAAAATGCATAGCATATTAATTGAAAATACATTGATATAGTATCTACAATATAATATTAGAACAGATACTTTAAGAAAAGGATATTATAATAAAACGTCGGTAAAAAAAATAGTTTTAATCAAAAATATTTTTCTTTATCAGAAACTGCTTTTTTCTTATTACGTTTTCTTTCTCTGTCTATCCGTTCAAAAGATAAGTATTTGTGATATATATTTAGGAGTCCAATATCAGGTCTGTCTTTCATGACGTTGTTATATTTACTAGACCCAAAAATGGTTTACTTCTAATTCCATTTTATCTCAAATAAACAGAACTGCTTAAATAATTTACAGCATCAATGCCTTAAATCCGACCGAAAATTACAAAACGACGCGCTTTTACTGAAACTGTAGCAAGCGGTAGGATTACGCGTTTTAATGTATACATATTTATTTTACATTATGTCTTTATATTTAAAAATAAAGTTATGTCGATTAAATTATATTCTTCATGATTAAACAAAACAGCATTAAAAATAATAAGAGTTTTTTTTTCAGCTTTGCTAGTATTTTTAGATATATTTTAATTTTTAATTAACTATCTTGGTATAAAAAAACACGTAATCTTACTGAAGGATTCGTTATCGTTATATAGGTATTGGAAATTTCCAGAAACAACCAAACATGCTTTTATATCCTACCATCTCTTGTTATTTACGTTTAATTCCTTTCTTGAAAATTAATTTAACCTATCGGTATTCTTACGAATTCATCCTTTGTAGAAATCAGATTTTTTCCAACCCTTAATCTGAAATAATTAAAAATGTTTTTCATTAACTTGACATCGTCTTAAGGGATATAAACAGAAATTATAAATTATAATTATAAATTTCAAGCAACTGCGGATGGAAAGAATTTTTTAAGAAGAGTTTTTTAAATTAATTACGAAAGTAAGCAAAATTCTTAGTTTCTTCTTTAAGCCACTCATTAACAATCACTTTTGATTAAATATGTATTGTTCACATGGTTTTTGAATAAATTATGTTATAAGTACAAAAAAGGATTTAAACGCGGATATTTTTTTTTATCAGATCTGGTTATTTAATTTAAGTATAATATTAATTATACGAATGAAAATGTTGCTCTGGTGAAACTGAATTTTCATATAATTTAAACATTTTTTGAATTTATCTCTTGTGTTTTAACAGTGGTTACACGCATTAAGTGTCATCCTATTATTAAAAATGTTAAAAACAATCATTTAAAGCCTTATGTAAGAATTAGTATTAAATAAATTCATATTTTACTAAAATATCACAAAAAAGTTAATAAAATGTTGCTGTGTTATTTTTTGGTGCTTACGGAATTGTTTATCTAAGCAATAGCGTTTTATTTGTCAAAATAATTACTTATATATTTCTGTTATTATTGATTGTTTCAGTGTAACTTAAACTATAATATTCTTTAATTGTTGTGGTATATATATTTTTACTAATTTTTATGTCATACAGTATAGTATAATAAACTTATTGGAATATTATTTTATTCATGGGTTTAACAATTATATTTAATGTACAGGAATTCAGATAGCCACAGTATTGTGCAATCTTAAGATACATGCTCTGCTTCCTTCTATACGTATAACGGTTTTTTATGCATTTTAATAGCGACGCCTTAAATTTTACAGAATATTTACTTACGTATTCACTTTACGTTCTATCTGGAATTACAAAATATTACAATGCAATATTACTAAATTTTTATATTATCACTTGTTACATCTCAGAATTAATCGTTGCCTAAATCATTCTCTAGTAAAAAGAACTATAACTTAAAAACTCACAATAAATTTGGCAAATGTTGAAGAGATAAATGATCTAATAGTATTTGTTATGTTTCAAATAGTGAAAATGTCTCCACTAGATGTTCCCGCATGGGTGCCAAATGTATTTAACTTGAGTTATGGTTCAAAGTTTCACGGAATGTGTCCCCTGTTTTTGCTAAAATTTTGGTGATGCCGATTTGGATGTACAGCAATCACATCAGCAAATTTTATTAATATCAAAGAAATATTATTACGACAACAAACTTCAAGCAATATATTATCGTATATTTTGTGTTGTAATGTTATTTCATTACTAGTTTCCTGAATAAGATGTTATACCAAAAAAATCAAACAAACATCTTTACCTGACAACATACTTTGAATGTTCGTCCAATAGTCCCATTAGTAAATTCTTATTTTGTAACCGTTGCCTCCGCTGTGTTAAAATAACCGCCATTCGACCTACTTAGATCACCTGTTTAATTTGAGTCGAGGGTATTTCTAAATAATTAGTAGAGATCAACTCCTATAAATTAGTAAACAAGTGTTAGGTTTATTAATTATCGTGTCGTAGTCGTTTGAGAGCGGAAGCTCTGTAGGTGTGAATAGTGATTGTCGATGTGATCTTTAAGTACCTACTTTGAGTAGCTTATCTAGTTTTTGATTAATGTAGTAAATTTGTCGTTTTATTCCATAGTTTTATTACTAAATTAGTAATAATTTATGTGAAATACGTAAATTTGGCAATTACTTTAAATTTTTATTATTATTTGTTTTATTAAATTCTTCATGATATCTGAGAATATATATACATATATATAGCACTGTTATTGACAATTAGTTATTTTTAGTCCTACGATATACTTTCTTTAGTAATTTTGATAATATTTAAAAATACAAAACCACTTTGATTTAGAAAAAGACCCAAACACAATTTATTGAAACAATTACAATGTTACTTGTTTATATATTACCTACCTATTTGTTCAAATATATATTTTTTAAGATTTTTTCTTCAACAATCCTGAAGCAGCAATAAATAGCGGAGTTTTAATTTAAAAAACAATCGACGTAGAATAGTTTTGTAAAATAATTACAGTGACGAAGTTTCTTATCTGGAGTTAACAGCTGTTCTATTTGGAATTAGGAGACGTTCCAAAGCATCCCAAACTTATCAAATAGAATTGGAAGATTGGAAATACTTTCACAAAGTCACTTTACACATATTTTATATTTAAAAAAAGGTTATCTTCTGTATCATGTATCTTTCTGGGGGACTTTAATGCCTGTCATCAGGACTGGCTGTTCCCGTACCAGAAGACCGACCATGCTGGAAGAGAAGCGCGGAAATTTGCGTTGTCCTTGGACCTCTTTCAGCTGGTGAAGCAAGCGACAAGGGTACCAGATGTGGTAGGCCATACAGCTAATTGCCTGGACCTTCTGCTGACAACTGATCCGGACAGGTATCGTCTAGAAGTCACCTCCCCCTTGGGAACCTCAGGCGGCAGGTCTGCTTCTCTTCTTTGGATCCGTCGAGTTGCGCGGATGCTATAACCGATGTGGTGCATCAGGCAATGGAGTATTTTATTCCTTTTGCTTACGTACCCATCGGTGGCAAAGCTCGCCCATGGTTTAATGCCGAATGTGGTCATGCTCAAGACCGAAAACATTCGGCATATCTCATTTGGGCTGATGCTCGAACCCGCAAAACTCCGGATGTAAGTTTGAAGAAGAGAGCCTTTAACCAAGCTGCCAAGTCCTACAAGAAGGCATTGCGGAAGGCTCGTCTTGATCGGATCGTTAAGAATGGCGAAAAGCTCTCTGTCAGACCAACTGGCAGTCGAGCTTTCTGGTCTCTTGCCAAAGCGATCGAGTCGAACTTCTGCCAACCCTCACTGCCTGCTCTGCTGAAGCCTGATGGATCCCTGGCACATCCCACACAGCAACAGAGAAAGCGAACGTACTTGCTTCTCTGTTTGCTGATAATTCGCATCTAGACACTGGCAATGCTTCTCCAGCACATCTTCCTCACTGCGGTATTTCGATGCCTGAAATCCGCATCACTAACAAAGAGGTATGGAGAACATTGTGTCGTTTAGATGTGAATAAAGCCAGTGGTCCTGATGGTATACCAGCCATTCTGCTCAAGACATGCGCAGCTGAGTTGTCTCCTATACTGACACGTCTGTATCGCCTCTCTTTCATGACTGGAATAGTGCCGAAATCCTGGAAGTTTGCTAATGTGCAACCCGTGCCCAAAAAAGGCAGCCGTGCCGACCCTGTCAATTACAGACCGATTTCAATCACCTCCATACTCTGTAAGATTATGGAGCGTGTATTGAACTCGCGCCTACTAGCATACCTAGAAGGTAACGATCTCCTCAGTGACCGACAGTACGGGTTTCGCCGTAATAGGTCTACTGGGGACCTCCTAGTGTATGCTACTCACATTTTAGGCGAGGCCATCGAGAAGAACGGAGAAGCGGTCGCCGTCTCTCTGTACGTCTCGAGGGCATTTGACAGGGTCTGGCATGCGAGCCTTATAAGCAAGCTTTCAGCGTACGGTATATCTCCTGGTCTGATCGGCTGGGTAACGGACTTTCTGAGCCACAGATCTCTCCGAGTAGTTGTCGACGGGTGTTCCTCGGAACCCTTGACAATAAATGCTGGAGTGCCTCAGGGGTCCGTTCTTTCTGCAACTCTGTTTCTGCTGCACATTAATGATCTGTTGAAGCCCGGTATCTATGGGTATGCAGACGACAGCACAGTTGTAGAAAGATATCTGCCGAGTACTCGGGCTAGTCGAGATCAAGTACAGTCTGAAAGAGAAGCCATGGTGCAACGTTTGAATGACAAACTTCAGGCAGTCTCCGCATGGAGCAATGCCAATCTTGTCAAGTTCAACGCCACCAAAACGCAGACGTGTCTATTCACCGCCAAAAGGAGCCCTTTCACCTTGGCTCCTACTTTCCAGAATGTATCCTTGCAATACAGTGACCGGCTTCAGTTGTTAGGCTTAGAGATTTCCTCGAACCTCAACTTTGGTCGGTTCATTGAGTCCAGAGCAAGAGCAGCAGCAGCAAAGCTTGCCGTTCTTGCGAAGGTTCGGCAGTACTTTACACCGGGACAGCTTCTTGTTTTATACAAAGCACAGATCCGGTCGTGTGTAGAGTACTGTGGTCACATATTTGCTGGTGCCGCAAAGTCTCATCTTGCGGTTCTGGACTCAATTGAGAGGCGAGCAAAGAGGCTTATAGGCGATCCCGAATTGGTCGAAGCCGACCTCCAAAGCCTTGAACACAGACGTAAAATTGCTAGCCTCTCAGTATTCTATAGGATACATTTTGGTGAGTGTGCGCAGGAATTACACGAGTTGATTCCTCCGTCCCCCTTCCATCACCGGACGTCCCGACGCACGGCAGGTATCCATCCTTTTGTTGTGGACATTCCACCTGTCCGAACGAAGCGCTTTGCTTCCTCTTTTTTAGTGCGTACAGCAAAGGACTGGAACAATTTGCCTGCGTCGGTATTTCCGGCCAAATATAATGTGGGTGTCTTCAAGAGAAGAGTGAATAGGTTGCTAGGGCAATGCGACTTACCATCTAAGACTACATTCCACTTACCATCAGGTGGAATGTAGTCAAGCATTTCCCTAGATCATATAAAAAAAAAAAAAAAAAACATCGTATTTAAATTATAAATTGAACAGAAAACACATTTTAAGTCTTAAATAATATAAAAATATTAACATGCAAGCATGGCAGCCAACATTTAGATGTAAATAATGTGGTTCAAAGTTTCACCAGATCCCGTTCCACCTATAATGTTGGCAACGCCGATTTGTATGTATACCTTCAACATGAGCCAAGTTTTGATAATATTTTAATTAGTTTTTAACTTCATTGCAGGAACAGTCAACGAAATTCTAGATTTATATCATAATTCGAGTCAATGAATTAATGTATATTCCAAACATTGAATTTCTATTATTTTAATCTAAATATGAGCGTTTTACAAAACTACTAATAAAAGATGTTTTTTTTTTGGTTACGTACTTTTATAATATTAGTATAAATTGATCATATTTTAATCAAATTGAAACCCAGACCATTTTCTGTGTTTTTCCGTTTATATTAGATTAGTTGTTTAAATATGGACATCTCAATAAAATATAATAGCATCAATGTAAAAAAATAAATATATATTTTAATAGCAAAATACAAATATTATTTTCTTAATTCTTAAGTGGCAGTCCTTTCCTCATGCGGATATTTAAAAAAAAATGTTTATAAGTTCAGAAAATCATGTTCCTATCGAATAACAAAATATGATTCAATTTAATCGATGCGAGAAGTAAAGATTATTTAAATTTCAAATTATCAAATTAATTATTCATTATTTACTGACGCTGCTGCGCAAAGTGTACTAAAGTCAAATTCTGTGAATATATTTGTACTTTACATTTCTTACTGTACTTTTACACTTTGTACAAAAGAAAACAAAATGTAATGTATATAAAGCATTGTAAGGAAATATAGTCTTCATTTAATTTAAACATTATGGCTAAGTTTCTTATAAATCCGAAATCATTATACACTAAAACATTTTGCGAAGTATTTCAAAAATTAAACAATTAACTTCAATTTTGAAACTACCGTCTATTCATGGGATCATGGGCAAGACCCAAATACCCTAGATTTATATTAAATTCTTTAGTAGCAATTTGTCCATTGAGTTTTTATTCAGGGCAAATTTTATTATATCCTTTATACAAAATAGTTTTGCGATCTTATATACCTTTAAGAATTTTAACATTTTTATTATGTTAAATATTATGGGTCTTAAGAAATAAATCCCAGCACTAATTAAACTGTTTATTGTAAAATCTGGACGTAAATTGTCGATTCTTATGATACTACCTCATCCTCATGTAGTTTTGTTATTCCAAGAATATAAATAACATCGCTCTTAAGTGGTGTGGTGTTATAAGAAGAGAGCGTAGCATTTATTGCCGCGTTATGTTCTTTTATTATTTCATGGCATCACGTTTTGCCATTAGTTTTATGATATTATATAAAATATTGGTTTGAATAAGGATATGCTTAATAAAATCTTTGAATATTAGATTTACTGTTTTAATATATTCACAAATGCTGTGAAATTCCAGAGTTGTTTTTAATATATATATTCTAATATATGTGTTTTCTGTATTCTTATGTTTGCCATTTTGTACAAAAGTAGTGTAGTTTTAAAAGAAGAAAATTCGCCAAGAAACGTTCGACGGTATTAAAAAAATATAGAAAACAGTTGAGTTAGCTGCGTAGATAATGAATTGGCAATTAAGGATGTAATGTAATCTAATAATTTAGAATAAAATATATTATGACGCCGAATATATTAAATACAAATGAAACATAATAAATTATACATAATATAAGAGAAGACATCTCGACAGCATCCGGCACAACGACATACGGGACCAATTAAATTAAGCACCGATTTGTTTTCGCATCGCAATTAACTTTATTTATTTACGTCTCTCTCATTACATGGGCCTTTATGAAATGACACTCTTAAAGGATATTTTGATAAAACAAAAAACAAATACCCGTTCTTGATCATCTAATTTGATACTTGATACATTAATAAAAATACAATTGTTTTTACAGCAATCTGTACTTTGAGTTTCCAGTTACTTGAAACAAACGAGTCGCGATAATTGTAAAATTGATTGATTTAACAAGGTTTGAAGTGTCCAGAAGGACACAAAAAATAACGATTTTTTTTGTTTTGTTGCAAGTTAAATAATCGTTTTTTATAAACATAAATAGAATAAAGAAAAAAGTATTTGGTTGTAATTTTTATTCTAAAAGAAACTTGGTATGTGCTATAAAAATATTTAAGTGTAATTAACACAATATTATATATTAGATAAATGAGACTGCAATTAACGAAAGTCCTTTATCACACATGACAAATAGCGAGTCATAAGTGAATTATAGCGGCTTATTTTTGGGAGAGTTGACAGTTCCTCAACTGGAATCAAAATCTTAGAGGTAAATTAAGAGCTAGAAGCGTTTTATGTGAATACTGTCCGATTATATGAGAATAGAAGGTCGTTATTATATGTATTATTATTATTTGTTTGTTTATTATTTTGGAAATGTGTTTGTTATCTCAAACATGAGTAAAAAGCCGATAAAAGTATGTATGTATGTAAGTAGTCATGAATATATGTGTTTCAAACTATTCAGAATTCTTAATGTATAATGTTAATATATCAATCTATAAATTATCGATATTCTTTTAATTGCGATAACGATAAATTAACAATGGACTCAAATTTGTATATTTGCATATTATTTTTTGTATTTTTAATTTCTATTGTTTATTTGTATACTTCCAATCCTATTTTATCTCAAATTAACAAAAATGTTAACTAATGTACAGCGCAAAATGCTTTTAAATCTACCAAAAATGTCCGGACGCCGCGCCGTGCTCTTACTGAAACTGTAACAAGTGATAGGATTACGCGTTTTTAGTATATTTTAATTTAGCAGTTGGTTAGTTATAACTTATACTTATATATATATATATATATATATATATATATATATATATATATATATATATATATATATATATATATGTCGTAGATCACGATAATTTAACGATAATTAGTAACTCAATTGATATCATAGTAACAGTGGGGTGTGAACATCGTGACGTAACAAATCACGTGACCGGAATCGTTTGAAGGGGCACCGGAGACATTTTAAATATTGGAGCGCATCGAGTCGGAGGAGGATTTGATTAGTGAGAGCCTTACAGTTCGGACCCCAAACGGGATCGGTAGTTCACGCAACTCTGATAATTGTATACCTACTAAGTAATTTGTGAGAATTGATTACCTACATTTAATACAAGAATTGTCATATTGTGTGTGTGGTTTAATTGCCTGAGACCTACGCCTCGGATCCTGTACCAGAATATTCCATCAAGAACGAGCAAGTCACTAATATGCTTCTAGCTCCGACATCAGAAGTGGGATTCACTCGGGCATTACAACCACCAACTACCCGCGAGATAAGTTTATTGAAGCTACAAATCACGTCAAGCAAGAAATGTGATTTTATTATTTGAAACGCACACTACAAGATAATAACAATGAAGTTCCAGAATCAATACAATCAATCAATAGTTGATAATCAATGGTTGTAAATCAATCAATCAATCAAAATAAATTTATGTTATCTCGAAACTTCAAAATTGAAATCTACCCACATATCAAAAAATCTAGTGAAGTTTTTATGAAAGAAGAAATCGATGCTGATGAACAAAGAAGTGAGAAATTATGGCGGTAATGGTGCGGGGCGATGGTGGTGACGGCGCGGCGCGGTTGGCGGTGACGGCGCGGCGCGGCTGGCGGTGACGGAGCGGCGCGACTGGCGGTGACGGCGTGGCGCGGCTATCGGTGACGGAGCGGCGCGGCTGGCGCTGAAGGCGCTGAAGGCGCTGATGGCGCTGATGGTGCTGATGGTGCTGATGTTGCTGATGGTGGTGATGGCGGTCGTGGCGATGGCAGCTATGGCAGCGGTACTAGTAAAGTACGGTGCGAGCAACGCGTTGAGGTCTGAGCAATTTATCCACCATCGGATACGTCACAGCATAAAGGTGAATTCGTTTCGATTTACTTCCAATTTTTGGGCTAAATACTCGCTAGTTAAAGAATATTAAGCTATCAAATATAGTGGTAAGCACTTTATTATTGTTATTGGTATTGAGATTAGCAATCAACCCTCACGGTCTTGTTTTTTAATTTTTACTGATAATTATTTTACTTTAACTTTACGTCGTTTTGTTACGTATGATAAGACGCGAAATTATTTTATCCCGGATTTTCGTAAACGTGAATGTTTGTTTTAAACTCGGAAAACAATGTTTTAAACTTTTGTTTTAAATAACTTTGTTTTAAATTCGGAAAACAATGGTAACGCGATAGCTCTAAAGATTCAACCGATTAAGACCAGACAAGACTTTAAAAAAAAATGTAATTCGATTTTCGGCATATTTTATTTCTTGTCTACCTACATGTGTAGGAATCACGGGCGAACTTACAATTATTAATTAATCGTATATTGTGAATGCGTATTATTGCCGATCAAGGCCCGTAAATGCTGTAAAATAAAGCGGTTAGTTAATTTAGCAAAAGTAAGAACTTATTATTTACGTCTTGTAAATGTTTTCCGCAACAGAGACTAGAAATATTCGATCGGGGTAAGATGCCATAGATAAAATTCAACACGCGACAAATTGTACAATGACCAGGGTTGCAAAAGTTTCATTTTTAGAGCTTATGATAGAAAAAGTTAAAAAAACCTTTGTTTTTGATATATAGCGATGCCAGAGGGTTAAGTACCACTTAAAGTAGAGCTTGTAGTAAAAGCGATTGAGTAAAAGTAATAGTAGTGAATCTTAGTTCAAATTGGGTACTGGTTTGGTACAAAGTGGGACTCGGAATTGAAAGTAATGCCATGAAACAAACAGGAGGTTTGTTGGTAGGGCTTAGTGAAAAGCCATATGTGACGAATAAGATTCATGCTTTGTGTTTTATAATGTTTTTAGAATACAATTTTGGTTTAAAATGTAATGATAAGTGGTGCTTAGTTGCTTTAGGCTTTAGTTGAGGGGGCATTTATTTTCAATTATGATGTTCAACTTATTATAACTGATTTTTCCTTTTTCAATAAGTTGTTAAGGCGACAGGTGCAACAGGGGTACGAGTAGTTTCGATACAGTGCCAGCAGCAGGCAGCCACAGAGAAAGAAGGGTTGAAGTGATCACGTAAGCTACCTTAATGGTACTATAGGACTTTGGTGAGTCATTTTCATATTGTTTTGATTCTTGTGCTGAGAGTTCTCTGATCACAGAATGTGTAGCAAACAATTTTTGTGTAACGTTTAAATAACTCAGTAATTCTAACTGGCAACGATCATAGTGTCCAGAGTACGTTATAGATCTTATCAGAGGTTATGATTAATAATTTTCTATTAGAAAGTATATTTCAAATCATTCCGATCACAAGGTCCCTCAGGAACTAAATGTTTTAGTTGAGCAAAGTGATATTGAGTTCACTACAGATAATAGCTTGCCTACTCATACTCGTTGACCGCACCTCACGTGTGGTGTAACACGTGTAGGCGATGGGTCTGTTTTGTGTTTTACATGACCGATGGACTGGTTCATGGTAGTTGTTTGTATATGATCGATGGACTGTATCATATTGCAAAAGTATTGAGTTGAGCTGAGTTGAGTACGCAAGTCTGGTAAAATCATGATTGATTTTGTAAAGTAAAGTGATGGATCTAATGATCAGAGTAGTTTTTAATTGTTGTAAATAAGGTGTAGTGCACACCTTGTGTTAAGAATGTATATAGAGTAAAAACCTGAGACGTGACATTCACTGGTTTTGTCAGAATAGCCGAGCAAGTTATCCTTGGAGTTATTTGTTTTATTTCAGACCCTACATCCCAGGACAACCGCGAATCCTAAAGCTACTCGATGGAGGTGGCGTGGTGGTTATCGTCACTCGATGGAGGTGGCGTGGTTATCGTCACTCGATGGAGGTGGCGTGGTGGATATCGTCACTCGATGGAGGTGGCAAGATACGTGCACACGAGGGCGTGTGACTTGTCAGAATGGCCGTGTCGTAGATCACGATAATTTAACGATAATTAGTAACTCAATTGATATCATAGTAACAGTGGGGTGTGAACATCGTGACGTAACAAATCACGTGACCGGAATCGTTTGAAGGTGCACCGGAGACATTTTAAATATTGGAGCGCATCGAGTCGGAGGAGGATTTGATTAGTGAGAGCCTTACAGTTCGGAACCCCAAACGGGATCGGTAGTTCACGCAACTCTGATAATTGTATACCTACTAAGTAATTTGTGAGAATTGATTACCTACATTTAATACAAGAATTGTCATATTGTGTGTGTGGTTTAATTGCCTGAGACCTACGCCTCGGATCCTGTACCAGAATATTCCATCAAGAACGAGCAAGTCACTAATATGCTTCTAGCTCCGACATATATATATATATATATATTAATATATAATGTTATAGTACTAGCTAATTTTAACGGGTCTGCTTAAATTTTTAATATTTTTCTGTATTTATAAAGTATTTTCAAACTCATTCACTCTAGTTGTTAGTAAAAAAAACATTAAAATTTTATATATATACAAACACACGTAACAACTATCTACATATTAATAATAATACAATTTCTTGTAAATTACGTTCCATTTCTTTCTTTAAATAAATTCAACTCATTGGTATTCTTACGAATTAATCCTTTGTAGAAATCAGAATCTTTCCAGCCCTGAATTTGAGATAATTAAAAATGTTTTTTATTAATTCGACATAATTGTAATGGCTGTTAACACATTTTATTATAAATAACAAGCAAATTCCTATGGGAAAAGTAATTAAGGCGAAGTTTTTAAATCAATTACGAAAGTAAAGCACTTTCTTGATTATAAAAATATTACAAGTTTTTTTCTTATCTCTGATTAAATAAAGTAATAATAGTACATAAGTATATGGACATAGTATAAGTAAAAAAAAATGTGAAGTATATTCCACCCACTATAATATTATCCCTAAATTTGCCTGAGAATCTCTCAAACATTTTTTTTTTAATTGTAAAAACAGTTTTCCAACAAGTCTGAATACATAGTAGAGTTCAATGTTTGACAAAAGCTTTATACTTGTATAGATATGTTAAGTTTATTTTAATTTCAATAAATATACAATTATAGGAAAATACTCGTGACCTACATCTTCACTCCACGGCAAATCTAAAACTCTTCACTCCTTCTCACCATACCGGGTTTCTCTCAAGCTCTTTTACAGTCCACATAACTAAACTCTGGAAAAGCCTCCTTGAAACCATAAGACGATCACCCAGCAGTTATATCCTTTAAGAGAGCAGTTTATCTGTATTCGTTCGAACATCTATAGAATAATAATTAAAATGTCTATATATTATTTTTTTGTATACTTATTCTTATTATTTATATTGTAAATTAATACGTATATGTATAAATGTGTATGTATGTATATATATATGTATATATTTATATGTATGTGTATGTTTGTATATGTTTATATATGCATATAATATGTATTTGTGTAGGTATATTGATTTATTGAAAACAAGTATTTATGATTTATAGTTTACTTTATGTGTAATGTGTTATATGCACATAAGTTTTATTTAATTTATTCTAATGTTGTTTTCTTAATTGCTCTTTTCCTGTATTAATGTTTTATGTTTTAAGCGCCTTACCCTATGTTTGTAATGTATTTTTGGGTTTACTGGTAGAGAATGCTTTTAAGCATTAAATCCGCCTTTTGTATTAGTTTTGAGCAATAAAGACTGCATTAATAAAATAAATAAATAAATAAATAAATAATAAGCTGTTACGGGCAGGGATTCCTGTGACATCTGGAAAACCATCGAGTGACCGAGTGACCGTATCACTCTATCCGACTCTCTGAATTAAGTATTCTATATGTGATCGTCTTTATCGAGACGATGGTGAAATGTTTTTGTTTTTTTTTCTACTGACCAATGTTTTTAGCTTTGGAGTATACATTAAAAACAAAAATAAAATATTAAAAATAAAATATAATGAATAATAAGACGAAAACAAATTTTCATAAAAAGTGTCAGAACGTAGTACTTAATGCTGACTTATTTTCCGAGATATTTAATGTTTTACTTTAAGTTTTAAATCCAGATTCAAATAATCAGAACCTCGCCTCCCCCGAGCACACCACTTAAACATAATCCCTTAAAAAGCTGTCACCCGTTACTTTTATATTTTTTTTTGTAAAGCTGGCAGCCATTATGAACATTGGTCGTTACTGTTGAATATTCATAAATGAATAATTAGACAGATTCTTTTGTTATATCATTGTTCAAAATCAAAATTCACATAATAATCGTTGTTTTGTTTATAAAACAAGGTCAACTTTGGAATTTTATGTTCAGGTATATATACTTAAAACATACTTGTATATCCTTGCTATAGTATAATGACTTAAAATTGTACTTTTGACCCAAATAAAAGGCCTGGACACAACGTTCGATGTATATAAGTGTATTAACATTCAAATGTTTAGCTCACAAACAAAAACTTAAGACATATTTTGTGTCTCTAGAAGGGTCTAGACCCTCTAGACCCTTTCTTGACTTTAAAAAAAAACAATTAAAAACGCCGAATAAGTAAAGGCATTTTAGCATGCACACATACTTTTCTTAAGTGTTTTATTTGTGAGTAGGGTCAAGGAAGGTGTTAGCGGTCACAAAAATTCCGGGCGCTACACCCCCGGACCATTATGTTTATTTCTGTACTGTACTATAAGCATAATAATGCTTATAGTTTGGGAAAACATTATCTAATCAGATTTAATTGTGCAATTAGTTACTTTAACGATTCTAGGTCATTTTATATAGTGTTGTAATTTTGTATCCTTTTTAACAACGCGAGAGAAAAGACAGTCGACTGGTGAATAAAATTTAGTAATAATTAAAACGACACGACATCATAAAGTCGTGATGTAAACGTGCCCTACTCTAACAAACAAGTGGAAAAACAGTTCAAAACCATAACAGTTTTAATTACGTTAAAAATTACGGAACTCTTCCGCGTCTTGCCAGTCCATTAGGTTTTACTATTATCTTTATATCCTGTGGTATGTTGATTATAATTTCTCTAATAGCATAAGTCTGATAGGGAAATATTTTGATGGTAATGTGGTGATATTTTAAGAACGTTACTAAAGATTAAAATACTTGTAATGTACTTCTGTTCTTATTGTTTTGATCTGTATTAGTGTGCATTTTTATAATATTTTTCTCGCTCAAAAATCTTTGAAAGTCCCTCTCTGAAGTTTCTGTAATTTTTTCTGTTCTTGACTTTTGTTGCTTCCAAGATTAACTCCAAAAACTTTTGAAAAATCAGAGATAATTAGCAGTTGCAGTTATTATTTACAATTATATCAAAATGCAGCCAGAAATTAAATTTAACCTTAAATTTAACCAAAAGTGTTAACTAATCATTAAAACGAGTGTCATCGTATCATTCAAAGTCAAGAAATTCTTTATCTGTAAATAACAGCCATTCGCGTCTTGAATTAGGAAACGTTCCATTCGAATCGCTTCGCATTGTGAGATTGGAAATACTTTTGTAGAGTCATTTACAAAATGTCTTTTCTTTGAACTTTCTTTTTATCAATTTTCATTATTGACTTTAAAAAGTTGCTATTTAAATTAATATTGCCACTTGTAACATCTCAAATCTCAATCATTGCCAAGACCAATTTCGAAGGAGGAAATAAGGTTAAAACTCACAAGAAATTTGGCACGTGTTAAAGAGATAGTGATTTGTCGAAGTTTGTTGTGTTTTAGATTGTGGATGTGTGAATTGAAGAAATGTCTCCAGTAGATGCTCCCGCACGGCTGCCAACATTTAGATGAAATTAATCTGAGATATGGTTCAAAGTGTCACCAGGCGTGGCCCCGTTACTGGTACAATGTTGGCAATTTCAATTTGGAGTGAACTTTGACGTGAGCCAAGTTTTGATAAAGTTAACGAAACATTTTATACGAAAATCGAAATAAACTCAAAGAATTATTATTATTAGGTTTTTTCTACATAATAACATTGTGTTGGATAAAATTCAAACTTTTTTTTGTCCTATACATTAACACTTTTTTAGGAAAACGCAACGGTATTTTAGAGTCATATAATTCAAGTTAATCAAACAATTTCTAAATAATTTTCATTGTCTTTTATAATTTTTTAAGGATTAAAGTTCTAGAGGAGAAAGAATTAGATGAAGATTCGCCAAGAAATGTTCGACCTTGTTAAATAATTTTTATATAATTTATTAAATGACATATAATACAAGAGAGAACATCCTTGAAAATATCCGCAACAGAGATATACGGGACTAATTAGATACAGTAAGTAACGCTATGTTTTCACACTTAACTTTATTTATTTACGTCTTTCTCATTACGTGGACTGTTATGAAATGACACCCTACATAGATATTTTGACAAACTAAAATCTATTCTTTATCATCTCATCTGATTCTTAATTGCGTTTTCAATATTGATAAATTGTAAATTTTAAACAGCAATTTTTATTTGAATTGTTCTATTATATAAAACAAACAAGTCCAGTTCATTGAAACATTGATTGATTTAACAAAGTTTTGAATATTCGCTTGTGTAGAATAACCATTCTTTGGTTAATTTTTTTTTGTATTCGTTGGTCGAAAATGTCCCTAGTCATAATATAAATAGAATAAAAATAAGAAATGAGTTTACTTACATATTTTTACTGTTCCTTCTAGAAACTTAGAATGTTATGATTTTATTTTATTATAGCATAGACAATATTCCATTAAATAAATAACACAGCAATTATTAAAACAAGTTATATTTTTTTTCACCCTTGATAGAATGCGATATAAGTTAATTATGGCGGCTTATAGTTAGCGTTGGTCGAGTGGTTAGCGCAGACGTCTAACGTAAAGCGACGCAATGGGGCTCGGGTTCGATTCCCGACAAAGACAGGCATGTATGTAAGGAACGTAGATGTCTGTAATTCTGGGTTTGGTCGTTTATTAAATATATTCTCAGTATTTATAATGTGTATTTCTATGTATTTGTATCGTTGTCTAACACCCTTAACTCAAGCAAATAATTTGCTTACTTAGGTGTTAGATATAACTTAGGTGTAACTTGTCCTGTGTTATTTATTATTTATTTATTATTATTTATTTATGCGGGAGTTGATAATTCTCTAGCTGGGATCGAATCATGGAGGTATATTGAGCATTATGTATACAAAAATACAGAATACTTTCAGAATATGTAAAGACGTCCTGTCTTTATTATTTTTATTGTAAGTTAATTATTTGTTTATAAATTTAAAATGTTATCTCACACATCATCAGAAAACTTCTTTCTTATTCTTAAAATAACGACCTTTAAAAATATCTGTTTTAAATTGGTTATAATTTTTAATATAAAATGTTAATTTGCATAAAACACTCTTCAAATCTCTTTTAAGTTACTCCAGATTTAAAAAAATATATTTTTATCCGCAGATGTCTATTTTCTCCTATATTTAGAAGAATACATACACATATCCCTACATTATATCGAGATTTGTAACAAAATCATGTTAAGCGTTTTTAATACTTCAAATATTGGATTAAGGTTATTTTTCGATTGGTGGACTTCGGTAGTTAAGATGTTCTGATTTTAGTTGTCTAAACATTTTATTTCCACAACTGTCACATTAGTTACAAGGTTTCACCTGTGATCTTAATGTTTCTCATACCATTGAAAACCGATTTATGTTTTTTTTTATTATTTGATATTAATGATGACACAGCGATAGTTTTAATATGATACAGTTTATCCATCTTTATTAAAATCTTCTTAGATTGTCCTCTCAAAGTTAATTTCAAACAGAAATTACACATTGTTATTACTACAGAATTTAATCACATATAATAACAACTTAAAAGGTTTTTTGGAGCAGATGAAACTCACTGATTATATTACCAATAATGTTAAAATGATATACCTAAATGAAAGTGATAACCAAATACATAAACATGTTCACGGCACTACTGCTACTACAATACTAGTTATTTTGTTTCGTTTCGTTTCGATTCAACATTTCGTTTGGTTCCGCCACGATTCATATTTATTGTATCGATTCATATGTATTATTATTTAGCTTTGTTTCTTATGAAGGTTCTCTAGCATTACGTTGACTAATCATGATATTATATAAGTATTTCATAAAATAAAGGATAGTATAAAATACAAGGATATATAAATAAATTATAAGGAAGAAAGTTATTTTAAATATCAGTTGTTTAACACGTCATAACGCAAACACAAATTGAAATAGTACTACTTTAAGTATTTTTATATTTCCAAATGAGATGTGTTTTTTTGATATCGTCAAAACTTGGCTCATGTTGTAGTTATACATCTTATGTGCATTGCCAATATTGTAGCAAAGCTCGAGGCTACGATCGGTGACACTTTGGGCCGTATCTCAAACAAACTACATCTTAATGTTGGTAATGCTACATTTACTGGAAACATTTCCAAATTTAAAAAAAAACACAACAATCCGTTAGTTCGCTGATAGATCACTATCTCTTCAACGTTTGCCAAATTTCTTGAGTTTTTAACTTAATTTCCTCCTTACAAGTGAATAGTCTTGGCAACGCTCCAGATCTGAAATGTTACAAGTGGTAACATCAAATGCTGCTCTGGTATCGTAATAATTTATTCAATAACAATTTTTAAAAGTTGTATTTACTTATTTAATCAAATTTATGTTTTAATACATGCATTGTTGTCGTAGTAACATTTTTTGTATTATATAAGTGTTTAGGACTATGTTTTTTGTTAAATTTACAAAGTTTAAGAATATCAATAATTTAAAAATTTTGAAACAGGTTAGTGAAAATATTTTCAATATCACAATGCGAAATTGTATTGTATTGAGTCTTAGACGGGTTGGAATATTTTCTATTTCCAAATAAAACGCCTGTTAATTCCAGGTAAGAAATTCCACCAGGTTGATTGTTATTTGAAAGTTTCCATTTTGGCGGTTTTTTAATTATAAACTCCGCTATTAATATTGCAGAGGTGTTAAAGAATTATTTTATATTTCCGACTAAAAACAGTCAGACAATAAAACATTATCGTATGAGGTATTCTCAATAATATTGAGGAGACAAAGGTAAATTTAAACAATTTTACATACTAGTTTTACTATTTTTATGTAACGTTTAGAAACAACTAAATAATGTATGTTTGTTTTAACTAAATAATATATTGTTTAGAAATCACTAAAGATTACTAGAAACGTCAACTATAACTGATCTTAGATGTATTAATAACTTTTGTTTTAGAAAGTATCTGTGTAGGAATAAAAGTTTGGAACAGGAACAATGGCATAAGAATTTAAAGGGCTATACTTAAATAATATAAAGGAATGTTGCGCTAATAGTCAAAAAAATTACTATTAAAATGGGCTAAATATAAAACTCACAAAAGAAAATTTGGTCAATTTTTAAAAAAGTTATAAGAATTTAGGATAATAGCAGCCCATTGTTAATATATTGAAACAGTTCCTAATGACACATATTTAAAATCCAGAAATCCGAACCAATTTCAATTTTATAATATATGCCTTGAACTTCAACGACAATAATAATTTTGAATGTCTGAAGAGATTCATTGGATAAGTAGGACCGGATGTGAGAAAAGGAATTTTTAAGGCGTTTTTTAGGGTTAGTGAAAGAGAGAGAGGGAAGACGTAATGGAATGAGTGCTTTTGTGTAATTATTTCAGTATGATTGGCTCATGATTTTAAGTCGAAACAAAGGAAATATTTTAACGACTGTAAGTTTTTCAGAATGAAAAAATAGAAACCAACCAGTAAACAAGTAAGAATAAAAAAAACGAAACGAAACGAAAGAAACGAAAAACGAGGACAGCTTTTAAGTTTTTATATTTATTAAGATCATCCTCAGATATAATATTGGTAATAAAACATTACACGTAAAGATAAATGTCGTATTCAATCCTTTTGCCTCTGTCGCTTTTCATACGAAGGTTCAGGAAGCGGTGGCCGACTCCGCCTGCTGTTACGTTAGCGGATGCTGCGCTATTTGTCAAGTCGTAAGCAAGAACACCCTGTAAAATAAAGATAATCTAAACTAATATACTGGATTAAGACTATGATAAGATATAATTGCTATCAAACAATGAGTGCATGACTATTAAAAATAATGATCACCCAGTCAAAGATAAAAACACAAAATATAATAATTATAAACATAAATTTGGAACCAAAAAAATATTTTCTTTGCACATCAATAGATTTTTTGTGTTTTTAAATGAAAAATGTTATGATTATTAAATTTATGTAATGTTAAGAATTACAAATTATTATTAATTTAAAATTTATGAAAATACGTCTCTAAATTTACAATTGATTAAAATATTTAATAATTAAAATTGAAAAATAAGTAAATACCTGTATAACTTGGCCGTTGTTGCTTTGCACGGGAAGTGTATAATTGAAATATTCAACTCTCTTTTTTAACGTAAGTGAACTATATTTAACTTTACTGTTATACACCAAGCGCTTGAAGACATTTGTGCCTAGAAATGTATGACTACATTCTATGACCACAACAGCAGCCAATAACACTGACAGAACAAGACCCAACCTCATTGTGGAAGTAACAGTTAGTAAGTGTGTTTAGAGTCTTGTTATGTTTTATTTATACCTATCTGTTATCAATATTACTAAAATTCAATAATTTATAGATAAACTGATAATGTGATAATTTCAATTTAGTTTATCCAAAAACAACAAATAGATTAGGCAAAGATTTATTGAGGGGTTAAACTATCTTCTATATTATAATTAGGATGTTTTTTCTTTATTTAAATAGCCTCGCTACCATTCTTGGAATGTAACGTTGTTCTTTAGCGAGGATTTTAGATTTATCAAATCTTATATAACGATTGGGCTTATCCATGATATGTGTACACACTGCTGACTTTGATATACGTCTATCCTTGATATCCAAGATGTATTCTCGATGCTCCTCTTGTTTCACCTATGTATAACAAACCTCAATCGCAGTAATGTTTATGTATATAAATGTTCAGCACATTAGAAGATATTAAACTTTGTAACTTTTGAAACAAAACTTCAGAATTGCAAATATACATACACTGTAATCATTTGTACAACTCACTTTTTTATTACATACAAACAAAAACATTTTGATTGCTTTACCAAAAACATTTTGATTGCTTGTAAAGCACTAGGGTGTTGTTATTGTAGTCTTTAATTTTATTTATTTTCCATTGTTTTATATATAATATTGATTAAAATAAATGAATATAAAAATGAACAGGAATAGTGAAAAAGCACTAAATTATATATATATAAATATATATATATATAACTACTAAGCTAACATAGTTTTTAGTAAGTTAATCTTAAGCATCTAATTTCAATAAAGAAAATAATATTATTTTGTAAATTGTTCTATTTGGACGGGGACTGTGAATATACAAATCAAACATTATTATTGTATACATTGGGTTAATATAAATAAATAAATTTACTGCAATACAGGTTTATTTTTAGTGCTAATAATTTTATAATATTTTTATAGTTTTGTAACTATTTTCTACCCTTTTTATATTGTATTGTACCTTTTGCAACTTTTGAAAATATTTTTATTATTATTATATAAAATACAAACTTTTGTCATATCAGATCAAGTTTATCTACGACAATAAAATAAGTAAATAACATACTTAATGTAATATAAGATAATAAAGATGAATCATTGTTAATATACATGTACTGATTATTATCAATGAGATACCAACAGGTCATATTTCATTACATTAGAACATAATTAACTGTGAAATATTATTATAATCACAATTCAATACACATTATATAATTGTTCAACCTTAATAAGAAACTATAATATTATATTATTTTGCTGAAGATACCTACGTGAATAGACTTACACTTCAGAATCTTTAGTTAAAAACATTAAAATGCAGTCGTTCTATTTTTAGTAGTACAAAGCAGATCTAAGGGCAATTTCTTCATCATTCCTAATTTTTGGTCATTTTTTGATATTGGATAAAAATTGTATTGTGATGTTATTTAATTTAATTTGTCTGGCAAAATGTAACTTTATGTGAAAATACCCTGGATAAGGAACAACCTGAACTAAGCTATTGAACTATTTGTGCTGTGCACAAGAGACTGAGCCATTAGGAAATTTAATTGGAATGTAAACCTCAAAGACATTCTCATCCATTAACTTTTATTATAAAAAAAAATGGCTTACATTTAGAACTACAAAAAAGTGTATTATTTTAATCATTTAAAAGTTGCGATTTTTTTTTTAATCTTTATTTTACGGGTCGTTTAATGGACCCAATGTTCTTATTATCACTTGTTCTTGTTTTACCATCACATCGGTGGTAATTGTAGATGAATTTTAAGATTCATCAGAATTGTTTTTTATTTTCGAAGATATTGCCCTGATCGCTGGCTCGTTTAAAACTATTTTACAAAATGATATCATGTTTAGAATGATGTCATGTATTTTAAGAGATTAAAAGTAATAACTAATACAGCGATAAAATAAGATATAGAACCAATAAAAAGATAAATAGCGAAAAGGCGATAACTTTCCTTAAAAAGAAAAGTTAGGCCCTCACAACAGTTTTCATTATTATTTTTTTAAGTTTGTGAATTGTTTTTATTGTCCTTTGTTACTACAAAGGACACTATAAAGTTTAAACTTTATAGTCTCAATGATCGCTTTCCAAGCCAATGGTAGCATCTAACCCTTATCCTTGTTTAAATTCGGTAAACGGTTAATTTCGATTGCTTCACGTATTTTACACGGTAGAACTTTTCCTTAGCTAAAACAGATTCTTTGCCAAGACTTGTTCCATTATTACTATGCCATTGCTGTTCAGATTTTTACAATCCTTGTACGTTTAGTAAAGCTTATATTCACGTTTCGCCGAGTTTCCACTATATCTTGTATATCAAGTCGTTCGGTAGAACGACGACGGCGATTGTTTGTCCGCCTGACCCGACCCCGACCGATGACTACCGAACTACTTATTTACTCCGACCAACTCGATTTTCGACATCACGATAATTTAAAAATTGTTTAAAAAATAGTAAACTTGATAGCTTGTAGCAAGTAATCAGCTTATAAATTGTAAAAATATTTGTTTTATCTGAATAATTTTTTTCCGAAGAAAAACATTGAAAATTAATTAAGCTGTAACGTTTTTAATTTTCAGAGTGTGAAAAAAAATTTCATCTAACCAGTATATATAGATATACAGACAATGTATAACCAGTATCACCGCAGTCGGCGTGAGGCCGTTGTCGGGAGTGGTCGCTGTACCGCTTGTTAGCAACAATGTCTATTGGTAAAGATCGCTGTATGAACTAGGGTTGCCAACCATACTTTATAATAAAGTATTATACTTTATTTTTGGTAATTATATTTTATACTTTTGCATACAAATAAAGTATGTGAAAATACTTTATTTCTAACCTTTACTTCGATGATTAGAACAAAACACTCATTAACTATTATTCATTAACAACTATTTAAAATATAAGTTAGAACGGATAATGGAAACGATTTATAATTACTGAACAAAATGTTACTAACATTTCATTCACTCACTCATATAGATGTTAGTTTGTCATCAACCGAAATATTTAATAAAATTATCAATAATTTTTCAGTTTTTATTAGCTTAAATTATATGACAAAATGGTTTTATTTTAGCAAAAATAACTAACTGGCTTTCCAAACTTCCTAACACGTCTTTGAAAAATAAGGTTAAATTTGAAGATTTTGAAATGGTAATAAATTTAATTAGAAACGAACTGTTTATTTATTTAAATTTAAATATTGATTGTCCACCAAAAAGTTTAAAAATCTTTCAAAATAGTAAAAATATATATATTTTCTTGCTAAAATAAAAGCACACAAAAATACTTTTTTAAGGCCCTAATACCATAGAGTCTTAAAAATACTAAATACTTTTTTTTTTTCAGTAAAATACTTTTTTTTCCTTCAAACACTTTTTTCCTTTCCAAACCATTTAATACTTTCTTTCGCCAAAAAAAGTTGGCAACCCTAGTATGAACACAAAATACAAAATATGTAATTAAACCTAACTTGATACTTTTCAATTTGAATCTTTTTTTGTCAATTTGTCAAAGTTTTTTGTTTGTATTTAATTTTGCTTCTAGTATGTACGGATTAGGATAGGATACGGAAGGGTACCCTGATGGATGGATGTTAGTGGATCTCATAGATGAATAGAGCTGGGTGCACCGAGTATGGGCTTGTTTTTTTGCTTTTGATGAGATCTTACCATCAGACTCCAGACTTGATGGAGTGATCTGAAGGTTTCAGATCACTCCATCAAGTCTGGAGGTAGTATCTCTTTATGATTAACACAACGGGCCTAAACTCGACTAGCCTTGCTTTTTTTTAGTTTAAAAGATCAAGTAACAGCCACCGAAGAATTCTGCTATTATTAGGTCACAGAATAATTAATACGTTTATCATATATGTAATAATAATTTGTAATTTTATCACATGTATAATATGTACATATTTAATCATCTATAATATAAAAATAATTTAAAAAACAATAATTAAACATTAAATATGTGAGAAAAAAATATATATCAAAAGTATCAAAATTGTTTCATTCACACAATATTCTCGCACTATACCTGCGTAAGTGTGCGTAGTCAATATTTGTCTATGTGTGATGCGATTTGCTACCTATCAGTTTTGTAAACGCGTCCTTAATCAAGTGATTGGTGACTTTGAACAAATTGCGGTAATTTTACTGGATTTTTTTAGTCAACCAAGTTACAGGTGCATAGTATGACTTCTATTATAATATTTGTACAGTTTTTAATATTATTTTGAAACTTAATTTTCTTTTTTCCTTTGCAAAATGAGATTTGTTATTCAGTGGTTTCATAGTTACATTATCAATCAATCGAAACAATAAAAAATTTGTTTAACTGAAAAGCTGTAATAGTCCTCGCGTTTTTCATGGCTTTTTTCAATAGTCTTAACAGTTGAGAAATTTTATACATTTATCATATCATGCAATAAAATTTTTACACTGTCTACCTACAAAAACCACGTGGATAAATGTGAAGAATCAATTTTCATATTTTTGTCCAAAATACAATCAATATTTCTCTTCATTTTATAGTATTTGAATCTGAGATGAGGTTATTTTTCTATATACTTTTTCTACTTTCAAAGTTATATTTTTGAATAAAATCAAGATGTATTAATTGCTAACTTTTATTTTTCAGGTTTTGGCTCTGCAGTTACTTGCTTTCGTTCCAAGTTTTTCGTTTTTTTTTTATATTTCTCTTCATTTAACAGTATTCTAATCTGAGCAAAGGTTAATATTTCTACTTTCAATAATATATTTTGTAATAAAATTTAGATGTATTAATTACTAATTCTTATTTTTCAGGTTCCGGCTCTGCAGTTAACTGCTATAGTTCCAAGTTTTTCATTTTTTCTCTTCATTTTTGATTCTGAGTTAAGGTTATTTTTCAATATAAAATTTATACTTTGAATAAGAAATTTTAGAATAAAATTGAGATGTATTGATTGCTAATTCTTATTTTTTAGGTATTGGCTCTGCAGTTACCTGCTTTCGTTCCAAGTTTTTCGTTTTTTTTTGATATTTCTCTTCATTTAACAGTATTCTAATCTGAGCAAAGGTTAATATTTCTACTTTCAATAATATATTTTGTAATAAAATTTAGATGTATTAATTACTAATTCTTATTTTTCAGGTTCCGGCTCTGCAGTTAACTGCTATAAAACCCAAAAACAAAAATTGTAAAGGGTTCGGCGATTGTTTGCCGAAAAACGAAAATTGAAAATCAACGAATTACAAAAACATAAAAATTCAATATATTAAACTTCAACAAATTTACTATATCTATAGAGAGTTGAAAAACATTGGCAATAAGAATATATTCTCATTGTTTCTTCGTCGTTTAGTATCTCTTCGACGAAGTAATATGACTTATGTTGAAACCAAAAAAAATGATGATATAAAACCCAAAAAACAAAAAATTGTAAAGGGTTCGGCGATTGTTTGCGGAAACACACTACACACTAAACTACGAAAACCAAAAACGAAAAATTAAAAAATTTATTGAATTATATTTTCCAATTTCAAAAACAAAAAAATGTTTTTCAAATAGAAAATCTAAAAAAAAACTGATATAAGAACGCGGCGATTCTAAATTCATTGAATATTTATCCAATTTCAAAAACAAAAAATGTTTCTGAAATACAAAACTCTAAAAAAACAACTAATATAAGAACGCGGCGATTCTAAACTCATCAAATATTTATCTAATTTCAAAAACAAAAAAATGTTTCTTAAATATAAAATCTAAAAAAGAACTGATATAAGAACACGGCGATTTCTTAAACTATACCAATTAGAAAAACACTGATATAAAAACATTTTAATTAACTATTTGTTGAAAACTTAATCTGAAAAACAACTGATATAAGAACGCGGCGATTCTTAATTCATTAAATACATTTCGAACACTTTACTTCTGCAACTGCCTGAATCAGCATGGTTGTAAACATAAAAAATAATAAAATTGCTGATGGGTATATGCATATGAAGTGGGTTACGTGATTAAGTATTGCATGGAATGAGTGAAAACCTGATCATAGGAAATGTGTTAATAAATTAAAATTTACAAATTAACAAATTAACTAATTTTTTACTGACACCTAGCTACTTAATAAGTTTTTTATAACTAATACAAACAAGTACGAGAACATTTTATAATCGCTTTTTTCTATTTATCAGAGAATATGTTTAATCAGGGTCAAGAAACAATCGCCGGCCCGATGAAATATTTTTATCAACAAACTTAAACTTGTTCTTGAATTCACGAATGTTCATGAATTACCTAATGACAATAATATCTGATCATAATTCTGAACCTCACAACTCGTCACGGCTGACGACGAGAACTTAAAGAAATAATCAAAATATATAAGCTTTATTGCGAACTACCTCGGCGCAGTAAGAACTAAAAAATTACAAATAAGAATACGATTTTATACTGGACCGTTCAAATCGAATCACTGCAGCCTAGTTGAACCTTCTTCTGAATGGAATGCGGATGTACAAAAAGGTCAAATTATTTTACTAATTGCTTTTCAAAATGTAATAAAGAAATGATGATAAATGACCTATAACATATAAAATAAATATTGAAAAAGCATTGTAAAACGCGCGTGACATGTACGAATGACAGCATTTACGTACGCTTTTAAAAACGGGCGTTCGTTCTGTACAGCCAATTACAACCCTGGTAGCCAGTTAAATGTAAAATTTACAAAAATATGGAAATTATCAAAAAAAAATTAAAACATGCTTTACAAGAAAATTTACGCAAAGTTCACATACGCCTGACTTCCTTCAACTCCGTTAAATGAGTAAAACATTCGTAAAAAGAATCAGCTCGAAAACTTTTCAACTCTGTTTTGTTTTGTTCTACTGGTAAACACGGCAGGGTACTTGTTTCGCACCTGCAGTACAACTTAACCAGAATAGTTAAGTTGTTCTGGCTGTGCCGTTTTAGCTGAGCGGCTTTTGAGCGTTCCAATGCCAACTTCACACATAACCAAAAAAATCTTTATGCTGGCTGTGCCAGAACAGCATAGTTGCATAGCCAGAATGGTAAAGTTTTTCTGTCAGTGTGCTGTGACACGCACTCGTGACACATAGTCATGTGCGTTAATGCCCCAACAGTTAGTAACCTAAAAAGCGTCTGAGTCAAAAGTCCCGAAGGTGAGTACGATAGTCTACTGTATCATTAGAAAAACGGACATTTTTCATGACTAAGTGAAGAAAACTAGCCACCTTAAACGCCACTTACTTTGACGCCATTTAACGTTACTTCGAAGGCATCGTCAGCAAAAATTTATGCGTATTGTACATATTATCATGTTGAACCTGTGTAAAAAAAGCAAGATATTAGAGCCACTGTCTAAATTCGTCCGCTTTCAGCCGGACGAATTTGTCAACAAATATTTTGTCTGCTTGCGGCTAGACGAACAATTCTGTTTCGATTCTCTTTTGTCAGCCAACAAAAACCTGTTCGTTCTTTCGAACCTCAGTGTTGCTTTAGCTTTTAGCTGCTGAGTTTCTTGAGTTGTAAAAATATTTCATCGGGCCGGCGATTGTTTCTTGACCCTGATTAAACATATTCTCTGATAAATAGAAAAAAGCGATTATAAAATGTTCTCGTACTTGTTTGTATTAGTTATAAAAAACTTATTAAGTAGCTAGGTGTCAGTAAAAAATTTGTTAATTTGTAAATTTTAATTTATTAACACATTTCCTATGATCAGGTTTTCACTCATTCCATGCAATACTTAATCACGTAACCCACTTCATATGCATATACCCATCAGCAATTTTATTATTTTTTATGTTTACAACCATGCTGATTCAGGCAGTTGCAGAAGTAAAGTGTTCGAAATGTATTTAATGAATTAAGAATCGCCGCGTTCTTATATCAGTTGTTTTTCAGATTAAGTTTTCAACAAATAGTTAATTAAAATGTTTTTATATCAGTGTTTTTCTAATTGGTATAGTTTAAGAAATCGCCGTGTTCTTATATCAGTTCTTTTTTAAGATTTTATATTTAAGAAACATTTTTTTGTTTTTGAAATTAGATAAATATTTGATGAGTTTAGAATCGCCGCGTTCTTATATTAGTTGTTTTTTTAGAATTTTGTATTTCAGAAACATTTTTTGTTTTTGAAATTGGATAAATATTCAATGAATTTAGAATCGCCGCGTTCTTATATCAGTTTTTTTTTAGATTTTCTATTTGAAAAACATTTTTTTGTTTTTGAAATTGGAAAATATAATTCAATAAATTTTTTAATTTTTCGTTTTTGGTTTTCGTAGTTTAGTGTGTAGTGTGTTTCCGCAAACAATCGCCGAACCCTTTACAATTTTTTGTTTTTTGGGTTAAAGTTTAAATACAATAACTGCCAACCAAACGGCGCGGTTTGAAAAATAAAGCTACGACGTTCGCGAGATTACATGTCAAATGCATAAAACTTGAGTACCGTTTATAGGGACAATAGAGTGTTATCAATATTTTTACGAGTTAAACCTATTAGGTGCATTTTAAATAAAGATAATTTCTTTCGCAAATCAAGTGAACAATTTTTAAAACAAGTATTAAGGACTTTCGTTAAAAAATATAAATAAAACAGCATAATATCTTCATCTGGAATTATTTTGACGTATGAAACGTTATTGCTTCGATAAACATTTTTACTGTTCTATCAGCAATAACAATACTGTTATGAAAGTTACGGAACGGAAGTAGGTAACTTAGTAAATTGATGGTTTCTGTAAACTTGATGTTTTCTTTTTTGTGATAAATAATGAAGATATGATTTTACTTAATATTTGTTATTTTATAAGGTTTTTAAATAACTTGTTTTATTTATTTTAACCTGTTTAAAATAAGTTGAAACTTACGGATTTACCTCTTTTGCAACATAATACAATATATTACCGTAAGGTATGACTCCAAAAAAAATGGTTTATCATATGAAAATATATAGTCTTATTACAGCAACAATAAATAGCTTAAATATAATAATAAATTGGAATATAATTTGAATTACTATAATTACACTTAAATGAATAAGCCAGATCTACTGATAAAAATAATCCGCGTGTCCCTTCTTTCTTTGTGTAACTTAATGTAATCAGAAGCATTAAAAACTAATAATATTACAAGTGAACAAAATATAATTAAGTCAAAGGAGACTGTTAATGAGTTTCATTAAGAAGAAACCTAGAATTTGTGCTCACTTTCGTAATTTATTTAAAAAGCTCTGCTTCAAATTCTTTTTTCGTCTCAACTTGCCTGAAATTTAAAATAAAATGTGATTACAACCATTTGGACGGTGTCGAGTCCATAAAAAACATTTTTGATTTAGGGTTAAAAATATCAGATTTCCATAAATGATTTATTCGTAAGAATAACGATAATTTAAAATATGATTTAAGAAATGTTAGCTATTATATAATTGGAGTATAGATTTTGATAAAAAAATAAAGATTTCAGTTGGTGGTTTGAATATAACTAATGGAATATGTGTATAGAAGTTTAATTGACTAAATAAATAATTGTAATATTAGATACTAATTTGATTAAGAGTAGTGAATATATAAATCGTCTCCCAAACAAGAGAAGGCAGAGTGTGTAATCGAGAGACTAAATTATGTAACAGTAACAGCGATAGTAGTATAGTATAGATAGTATACAGTAGTTGTAACAGTAGAGTTTAAATAGTATACAGTTTAGTGTGTTTGTGAGCAGTGTCATAAAGGGGGTTAAATTAAATTAAATTAAATTAAATTAAATTAATTTTTTTTTAAGTAATTTACACTTTGTGTTGATATTTCTTGATGGAACTTCATAACTAAATGTTTTAAATGAAAAATATATGCTTGTACTAAGTTCCACTATTTAATGATTTTATATTTATGCTATGCGACCGGTTCCGAACATCATCGTCAGGCATACTAAAATAGATTGTGTTCATTGATGGGTAATTTACAAAAATAATTTTAACTTACTACCCACTAAATTTACAATGCAAGCTATTAAGTTACAATCAATTTTTAATATTATTTTAAAATTTATAATAACAAATTCATAATAATTAGTATTGAAAATAATGTCAAAGTTTTAAAAAAATTACAATAATGTCAATAGAGAATAATTAATAGTTAATTGTATATAGATAATCACAAATTCTGGGGTATAAATATTGCTAATTAAATTATTTAATTTTTGTTGAGATGTACTGTAGTAATGGCGATGTACTTAATTGCTCCTGCTCATTAAGTAATAATTCCGGGTGTAGGTGTTTATGTTTGTTTATTTCTATAGCTTCTAAGGCGTTCAGTTTTCGTCCTTTGTCACACACATGTAAAACAGTCATGTCTTTTTCGGGGTCAAAAGTATGTTTGGTCTGATGTAAATGTATTGCGAATGTGGATTTTTTATTATTATTTTTCCAATTTCGTATATGTTCTTTCAGTCTTGTTTTAAAGTTTCTTCCTGTTTGACCTATGTAGACTGATTCACACGTAGAGCACTTTAATTTGTAAACTCCAGCTTGTTCCAGAATAGGGACTTTATCTTTATTGTTACATAAAATACGTTCTAAATTATTATTATTATATAAAACTGTCTGTCTGTCTTTGTTGTCTATGTTCTTTTTTAATTTTACAGAAAGTTGTCCTACATATGGAATTTTGGTCCAAGTTTTCTTTTTATTTGCATCCTTGTTATTGCTACAATATAATAGATTTTTAGCGATTTTTCTTTTCTTTTTTCTTGTAATGTCCCGAATTAAATTTTCACTATAGCCGTTATTTTTTGCAATTATTATAATATTGTTCAATTCGGTTTTATAGTCTTCCCTGGTCATTGGTATATTTAACATTCTATGAATTAATGAATGAAAGACTGCATGTTTGTGTGTACTGGGGTGTCTTGAAGAAGAATGTATTATGATATCGCTATAAGTTGCTTTTCTGTAAATTTTGTACTGTGGTTTGCCTGAAGAAATATCTATTGTGATGTCTAGAAAGTTTATGAGATTGTTGCCTATTTCCATAGTAAAATTTATATATTTGTTTATAGAGTTTATATATGTAAGAAATTCATTTAAATCATTTTCCGTACCAGTCCATAAACATAAAATGTCATCAACGTATCTATACCAGTAAGTAATATATTCTTTGTATTTAGATTTGAGTATATTTTTTTCCAAATTGTCCATATATAAATCTGCACATAATGGTGAAAGAGGGCTTCCCATGGCAAGTCCGTCTGTTTGTTTAAAATATTTGTTCTTATATTTAAAGTAATTTTGATCTAGGCACATTTTAAAAGCAGCTTCTAAATCTATAACTTGTTGACATTGTAGGTTTGATTCACACAATTGTTCACTAATGATACTTAAACAATCCTTAACGGGAACACTTTTAAATTAAATTAAATTAAATTAAATTAAATTAAATTAAATTAAATTAAATTAAATTAAATTAAATTAAATTAAATTAAATTAAATTAAATTAAATTAAATTAAATTAAATTAAATTAAATTAAATTAAATTAAATTAAATTAAATTAAATTAAATTAAATTAAATTAAATTAAATTAAATTAAATTAAATTAAATTAAATTAAATTAAATTAAATTAAATTAAATTAAATTAAATTAAATTAAATTAAATTAAATTAAATTAAATTAAATTAAATTAAATTAAATTAAATTAAATTAAATTAAATTAAATTAAATTAAATTAAATTAAATTAAATTAAATTAAATTAAATTAAATTAAATTAAATTAAATTAAATTAAATTAAATTAAATTAAATTAAATTAAATTAAATTAAATTAAATTAAATTAAATTAAATTAAATTAAATTAAATTAAATTAAATTAAATTAAATTAAATTAAATTAAATTAAATTAAATTAAATTAAATTAAATTAAATTAAATTAAATTAAATTAAATTAAATTAAATTAAATTAAATTAAATTAAATTAAATTAAATTAAATTAAATTAAATTAAATTAAATTAAATTAAATTAAATTAAATTAAATTAAATTAAATTAAATTAAATTAAATTAAATTAAATTAAATTAAATTAAATTAAATTAAATTAAATTAAATTAAATTAAATTAAATTAAATTAAATTAAATTAAATTAAATTAAATTAAATTAAATTAAATTAAATTAAATTAAATTAAATTAAATTAAATTAAATTAAATTAAATTTATATTAAAAGTATATTTTGTATTTAAATTAATTTAATTATTAGTGATTCTATTTCAGTAAGAGAGTTCTTATAGAAAGGAATGGAACGTGGTATACATGAGATGGTATTAAGAATTTTTGTTTGTTTCCTTTTTTATAGTAAAGATGCCATAGATGTATATATTTTACAAACAGCTAGAGCTAAAGAGCTTGAAACTATTAATCCTGGCAAATGAAATAAAAAAATACCCTTGGATCCATAATAATAATTAACTATCTGCAAATGTTAGCAACACTGATAAAACAGCTATTATTTTGGTACAGGACCGCTACTAAATTATATTGTCATGAAGTGTAATAATAGGGTTGGAACTATGTTATTAAAAGATAATTACAAACTAAACGTTTTAAATATCGTAAAACGCGTAATCCTATAACTTGTTACAGGTACATTGAAAGGGCGGCGTTCCAAATATTTTTGGTCGGATTTAGAGAAACTGGCTGTAAATTATTTAACCTTTTCTGTTTATTTGACATAAAATAAAATTAGAAGTAAACAATTTTGGGTCCATAGTAATAAAACGAATGTAATTATTTTGTAAAAAGATGATCATATCATACCGAGTCATATAATAATATATGATATAAAATATTATTTGTCATTATTATCATTTGAAATTAAACATAAAAAACTTATTATAAACAATTTCATCATATATTCGTTTGTTTGCAAGATTTAAAATAAAACAAAGATAACGCAAAAAAAAAATGTTTTTAGGTCTTTGGCGGTTCATTTTACGAAACAAGCCAGCTCTTATAGATGAAAAGATTTGATCAGAACTAATATTCTGTTATTCTTTTTTTAAAGTGTTGCTGTATTTCCCAATTATATATCAAATTCAAGATTTTTGAAATTATACACATACACTATATAATTTTGCTTTAGCTCTTCTACACGGATAGGTATGTGTTCAGATAATTACAACTTAATCCAAACTGCGCTTGAACAAACCAAGAAGAAAGTAAATAAAGTTGAGAGTTCATCAATTTACCCCAATCCAAAGTTTTACCCTTAAAACTTGGAGTTCCCTCTTGGTTACTCGAAGTTTGTCACTACTGTGAACAAGGTTCTTTAAATTCAATTGTATTTTAGAATTATGTATATGGTTCGAGTTAAAAACCAAAAATAAATTACATATATGTGTTATTTATTACTTTCGTGTTTTCATGTTAAATAATCAAAATTACGTTATTAAAGTAAGCTGGCGACCGGTTCTCACAACTGTTAATTATAAAATAAATACGAAGCTTCTCCGGAAAAGCTTCTGTAAATCCGATTAGAACCAGGGAAGAGAACTCGGACCGTTTATAAATAAATAAAGGTATCAAATCATATTTTGTAATTCTTTTTATGGCGACCATATTTACTGGCTCTTTTCCCAAATTCGACTGCGTGGAATACTTGGAATTGCCTGGTCACTTTTAAACTTAAACAAAATGCAATATTCCTAAACTATGTAGGTACATCTATCAACTTTAAAACAATCTATCCGTTTACCACTATTATCTAGGAACTATTTAGGATCTTCAGGATGCATAGTGTGTGTGTGTGTGAGAGAGAGAGAGAATTGTAATGGAATAATTGTATAAAATTTAATCTACCGCGATAAAATTTATAATATCAAATTGTTATCCAAAAATGCAAAACTAAACGCTAAAAATAAGCTTTTGTTATAGTTCTTGAAATATTTGTATTTTTATATTTCCCATAAATGGTTTACAGTGCCGTGTACTGGCACTTGGTAGTGGATGAGCCTTTATAACCAGATGGGTTATTAGGGTTTGAGATGCTGTATATATAATCCCTAGAACTGAGGAGAGGTGCAGGCCCTATGTTCTTCTGAGTTCATAACAAAATATTTTCTCAAAATAATTTGCGAACCACCTCGGGAAAGGACACTTTAAATACTAGGTCAGTTTGTTGTTTGTTATAATATATATATACATTTGAGTTTTAATATTGAAACCATTTTTTTAAAGTCGACTACCAGAAAAATATAATCGATTGGTTTTATATTTATGTCTTACTAAACGAGACATGTCGTCGAGATTTGTCATGACAAATCATATGGATCTAAGAATTGTGTTTATTAAATTATTAAGGTGTTTAGGATTTTCATAATTCTAATACTATTTAGAGATGCTTTTATCAAATGAACTAAACTATCTTTTACATATTAATGAAATTTTGGCAGCCAATGACATTTCTGCATTTACTGGAGACATAATCTAAAACACCACAAAGAGACAATTAAGACGGCTGATGACTTTTTCTTCAACATGTTCGTAATTTTTTTGAGTTTTTAACGAAATGTTCTTCTTATAACTGAATAGTTTTGGCAGGGCTCAAGTTTTGAGATTTTATAAATGATATATATTTTATTTAATAACTTGTTATCTTGTAGCGCCCCAGCTCGCATCATTTTATTACTCATTAGAATAATCGTATAGTTCATGGACCATTCTCATGGTAAAGTGCGAACGTTGCCAAAGTGTCGAAACAAAATTACAAAATTTATATTAATCTATATAATTCAGATTGTGACCTAGCATCTAGCTAGCACCGACCTAGCTTCGTTTAAAATAGACGAGAGTGTAATATGTGTTTTTTTTTATAACATTATTTTAAATATTTCTTATTATTTTGTCTATTCTTTTGCATCCTCTGCTGAGATCATATAAAATTCAACGAATATTTTTTCTTATATATTGCTGTACTTAGATTTATATTTTTTACTGACATTTAAAAACAACTATAAAAAGAAAAAAACAGAAATTTCAACTAGATAAGATTTCCCAAGCTAAGAAAGTATTTCCAATTTCAACATGCGAAGTTGGATTGGATTAACTTTGGAAATCGTTGGAACGTTTGTTAATTCTAGACAAGGAACTTTTCCACTTTGATTTAAACTCCGGTATTTATTGCTGTTTCAGAGGTGTTTAAAAACGACTTCCAAATCTTCGACTAAATGTTTTATTGTATAAGAAATCTTAAAGAATGTGGTGCCTTTACCTGTCATTGTGATTTAGGTGGATTCCGTTAAAAATACTTGGGAGAATTTTATAAAAATACATTTGATAAAGTTCTATTGCTTTTGATATAATTTTTACTAGAAGATATATTTGTTTAATAAAGTAAAAACATTGAATGATAGCTGATCAGAATTGTAATAAATAGTACTGAGTTTTGTCGGGTTTTGTCTAAATAAAAAGGTTTTTAAAGATTTAAACCCTAAAAAAGTTGCTCAAGTTGCTACTAAGTCAAGCAAAATGATGCCTATAAAAAAGTTTGTGAGACAAATGAAAATAAAAACACAAAAGTTAGTATTTAATGTAGTCATAATGTTAGAGTAATATTTAATAAACTAACAGATACTCGGTATTGCATCACAGCGTTATCATAAAATTTCTTAATCAATCATAAAACCTATCCTTATAGAAAAATTATAATAAACAGACCACAGGATATAAAGATAACAGTAAAACGTAATGGACTGGCAAAATGCTTAAGAATTCCGAATTTTTTAACGTAATTAAAACTGTAATGGCTTTAGACTGTTTTCCGCTTGCTTGTTAGAGTAGGGCACGTTTACATTACGACTTCACGATGTCGTATCGTTTTAGATATTATGTACTGGTTTAGTTCGTCGTTTCTCGTAGATGAAAATTGGATCGTTCCCATTTATAATAACCTAGACTTATTATCGATACTCAATATATACTTAATCCTTATGAGGTAATGTTTTCTTATATATAATATTTAATAATCTGTTCTTTAAAAATAAATGAAATTTCAATAAGGGTGGCCATACTTATATAAAAAAATATATGAACGTATGGTTGACGACTTTTTAATGAATTCTAAATGTCTTAGTGGTTTGATTGTAATGGGTCAGGTTTGGATTACGGTGGTAATGGACTGACTTTATTTAAATTTTACTTTAAGTAACACGTTTTATATTTCAAATAATACATGGGAAATATTATATTTTCTGGTGCTTATTTCAAAATTTTGTTTTCTTTCTGCATTCTTGCGTTTTATTAAACTATCATACTATTAATTTGGAATGGAGGTCTCTTTAAATAATAGCGATAGAAACTTCAATTGATCTACTGTAAAATGTATTATTGTTTGAAAATATCTATAAACATGTATAGCCCTGTTAAGCTTATTTAAATTTATATAAATATAGAATGAAAAGTAAACCGCTACAGACAGGGATTCGAACCCGCGGCTACCGGAAAACCGTCCCATATAGGACCATTCTATATTTATATAAATTTAAATAGAATTTGAGTTTTTGTAACTTTTAAATAATGATTTGTCGTAATTGTTGGATTTCTGTGAAACAATTACGACAGTTTTGTAATTGTTGACTAACCTTGTTGATGTTTTTAAATAGATGTTTGGATTTTTGCCCCTATCTATTTATAGTTTTAGATTATTTTAAAATTTGTCAAAATCTTTAAAATAATGTAAATAAAAGGGACACAAAATGAATAAATAACAGTTTGGAACGTAAAAGTCATTACCAATTCTATTTACAAATAATATAATAGATCAGACACTTACATATTATTAGTAATTAATAAATAGCATCCGACCGAAACAAGAGAGCATCGCTAGTTATACAATCAAGTTATTACTTTAACCGACTAAGAAACTAGCGAATAAGCAAGTTTATGTAAAACCCAATATATCTAGTCTATTGTTTTCAGCATAGTAGTTCCTGGTTTTGTGAAGCAAAGTCTACAAACATAACAATACTAGTTGCCAACTTAAATTAGTTCTAATGATAAATTTGCCAATTTAATGTCAGTTTTTAACTTACCTATGAATGACATCAATAACATTATTAAAGCTTTAAGATATTACAAGTGACAACATAAAATATTACTCCGGATTGTGATATTTATTAAATAACAACTTTTAATACATTTTTATTTTTGTAAAAAAAAATTAACTGTATGTTTTTTTGTAAAATTTACAAATGTTTAAACACAAAAATTTTATAAAAAAAAAACACTTTTAAATAGATAAAAACAGTTCAAAAGATACTCTGGAAAGTATTTCCAATCTCTTAACGTGAAGTTGCATTGGATAAGGTTTAAGCCGCATTAGAACGTTTGTTAATTCCAGATAAAACAGCTGTTAATTCCAGATAAGTTACTAATAGTTTTATTCTTGGAGACATTCTCAAGTGTCTTACGAGAATTTAGATGGTTTAAAATTCGTTTAAATGCTGAGTGGAATAAAAAAAAATTAGTATAATTGCTACTAAAAACAGATAATATGTGATTTGTATTTTTAATAATCCGTATGTCATCTCAATTTGATATAATGCTACTACCTACAAGGAAAATATTAGTAACATCAATTGTTAATAAGGGATGCCATCTTTGTACAAAAAACCTGTAAACTTAATGATGAACGGACTTTATCAGATTATGATTTAGTGGAGACGTGCTTCTAGATTCAACAAATGAAATGAAATAGTTCCTACCCTTAGTATAGATAATGAATCTTGAATCCATAAAGGATTTCCACACGTTAAAATATAAAGCAAAAGTACTTTCAATGTGCTGAGCGACACCCGAACCCACTGGTGGCTGACGCCGCAGAGTATAGACCACGTAAGACTACTTTAGTCAGAAAAAGAAGACCCAAGTCGGTACTCGTTGACCCCGACGACGCGTTCACAGTAGGTAATAACGTGTACGCGTAGGCATAATTGACACCACACAACATACAGACACACACCGTCTGTACCGGTATAGACGAGGTCCCAACTGAGTAAGTGCTCCGTTGCTCCGGCGTTCTGCCGTCGGAGGACGCTAGTGTCCAAATTTACTTTTTTACTTATTTTACTGACTAACGACGCCCCGAGCCGAGGTCCGTGTCTCAATCTGAGACGCCCTCGGGACATTGTTCCCCATGGGGGCCCATCTGGCCCCCCCTTGTTAAGGGTGGGCCTCCAGACCCACCCGCTTCCCCGGTGAGGCTGTAATAGCCAACAGGGCTAACAGTATAGACAAACAAAAACAAAATATATATATATATATATATATATATAAGTATGATAACGCTACTACAGCATTGAAGTATAGTGTTAATAAAGTATTTGGTGTTTGTTAAGCTCCTTTCTAGAATTATAGAATTATATAAATTAATCGTATAGTATTAAAGTATGAAGAAAACCAATAAAATAGTATTTAAATATCAGTCATGTAATATGTTATGACACAAGACAAGAAATTAAATAATGTGTTTTGAATTTAATTAGATTTCCAAATATAATGTTTCTCTGATATTGTCCAAACTGGGCTGAATTTGAAGTTATACATTTAAAGTGGCATCGCCTACATTGACTTGTTGAGTCATATATTAAAATAATAATATCTAAACGTTTGCATAAGGCTACTAGCGAAATTTTCACAATTTGATATACCAAAAAAAAACCATTAGGGCGTTAATACATCACTATATCTTAATCACGAGCAAAATGACTTGAGAGTTTTTAACTTAATTTTCTCCTTACAAATTAAAAGCCCTGGCTACGCTCGAGATCCGAAATATTACAACAGACAGCATAGAATGCTGATCTCCAAATGTGATACTTTATTTAATAAAAAAAATTCATATCAGGATTCGCATGTCTTTTTTGTTAATTTTACAAATGGTTAATAACTTCAATAAAAATGATAAACGTTATTTTATCAACTAAAACACATTTTAATTGTGACTGTTTAAAAGTATTTCCAATCTCACAAAGCGCAGTTGACTTGGTTAAATTTGAGACGAGTTGTTTCTTAATTCTAAATTTCTTAATATTTCTTAATTTCTTATGGAACGGCTGTTAATTCCAGGTAAAGAATTTCTCCATTTTGATTACTATACGAAACTTTTCCACGTCAATTGATGCTTAATTTAAAACTCCGCTATTTTATTGCTATTTTAGGTGTTAAAAAACGAATTTTATATCTTCGACTAACTAGTATATTGTTTGAAAAATTCTCAAGACTGATATGGAGAATTAGGTGGAATTTAATTAAATACTTCTAAGGTAAATGAGGTAAAATCCAATTGCTTTTTTAACTTATTGTAGCACGAAACGACACACACACACTTCCTTATCACACTTATACTAATAGAGAAATAATACATATTAAACAGTCTTCAGAAAATAAAAAGAATAAAAACACAAAAACGTAATCGACTAGTAAGGCAATAAGTAATTTACACTTTGTGTTGATATTTCTTGATGGAACTTCATAGCTCAATGTTTTAAATGAAAAATATATGCTTGTACTAAGTTCCACTATTTAATGATTTAATGAGTATGCCTGACGATGATGTTCGAAACCGGTCGCATAGCATAAATTTAAAATCATTAAATAGTGGAACTTAGTACAAGCATATATTTTTCATTTAAAACATTGGGGGACTAGTAAGGCGCCGAAAAGTTGTGTAATTTTTAACTTTATAGCTTTAGACTGATCTCCTTCTTTGTTTGAGGAAGGTTCGATTATATTACGACCTCAAGATATTGAGCCGTTTTAATTAATGTTCACGATTTAAATGTAAAATGTACTGTTTATAAGAACATAGTTTATTTAACATACCTCAATAATATATCTATACATATAATAAAATTGTCACTGATCGATTTCTGTACGTGGAAAATAATAAAAAAAACATTATGGGGGGTTTTTATAAAAGCAAAAGAACCTAAAACAATGGTTTTTCATTTATCTGTTTGTTTGTATGTCTGTATATCTGTATGTTTGTATAACTGTATGTCTGTATTTCTGTATGTTTTGTATGTCTGTAAGTTTGTGCACTATAATATCAGAAACGGCTAAACCAATTTGAATGCGGTTTTCAGGAATATATTGTAACAGTCTTCACGTAACATTTAGTGTTATTTCATTTGAATCAGTTAGGACATAAAAAAGTAATGTAAATTTATGTGAACCATGTAATAAATACGATGCAAATCTTCTTATATACATGTAATAAATCTGTAGATGAGTAGTCTCTGTACATTAAAAATATTAAAAAATATGTAGCCAGGATGCAAAGGCATAACTAACCAAATCCATTTCTTCTGTTTCTCTTTTGGTTGTGTTCGCAACACGACAAAAAATATACGGCTAATGTAAATAACTTTTATACATAGAAATTGAGCGTCAGTCAGTCAGTAACATTTCGTTTTTAACCTTCATTGCTCTCTTCACTCTAGAAAAAGATATATATATTAAAGTGTCCAAGAAATGTATCTTTATACATCCCCAGGGATCACACATTTAAGCTTAATAAGTTTTACGAACTGACCAACGAACTGTCCAAGAATAAATTTATAGTTAGCTTGTACACGGTAGAAGTGGGAGCAAAATCTATTTATACAAGCATCGGTTAATTTCTAGAACGTTTCAAAGGCGGCATTAGAAGGTTCTTTCCAAATTTGGTTAGGGAGGGAGATGACTGTAGACAGTGAAGGCCAGCGTGTTTGCGCATCATAAAGGGGCCCCTTTAACCTACTCCTAGGTCGAAAGTCCCAGACACTGTTTGCACTCCTCTCCTTACAACGCGATGGGCCCTGCACGGTAAATCCATGGAATGCTACCAAAATTGTGTACCACTTTATTTATTATTAAATATAATATAATAAACATAATTACCATATCATTTATGATAGAAATATATGAGAGACAAATACTTTAAACAAATTATGTTTGATTATGTTTCATTAAATTATAGACATGACAGAGCAATAAAATTAACTATAATATATAAACCTCTCTAATAAAGTATATTATAGTTCAAGATACACTAAATCAACCCATAATACTGTGGACCACTAAATAAATGTTTTTCTTTTGGAAAATAAACACGATATTGCTTCGATAAACATTTTTTATTGCTTCGTCAGCAATAAGTTTGACCGTAATGAAAATTACTGAATGGAAATCTTTTACTTGAGAAATCAACAGTTGCTGATTACTTTTTGAGAAAGAAAGAGACAGAAAGATATGTTTTATTAAATACTGTAGGTATACTGTATGGTTTTTCGAAAACCTTGTTTTATGCATTTCATAATTTTTAACACTCAGATTTTATTAATTTAAAACGGTTGATAAATTTATAATAATATTTTTTTTACTTAATTAAAACTGTCACGGTTTTTAAGAGTTTTCCGCTTGCTTGTTAAAGTAAGGACTGTTTACTTTACCTAGATATGGAACGCTAAACGATACCCAATTTGTGTGTTAAATATATTTGAATTGACTTCGTACTTTTTCACTATTATTTGCAAGTTCTTCACATTTTATTTAAACAAAAATGTAATATTTACATTTAATTAAGAAAGAATATAAAATAAAGTTTAACATTATAATAAATTCCAAGAATTTAAGAAGCAAAGCGTGAATTTTAATACTGTCCTACACAGAAATGTCTGGATTTCTGTACATTTCAGCATCTGACAGTCCTTAGGAGTGTAACTACTGTAAGTGTGTAAGATGTCAAAAGCTCCTTGTAACATAAACTATATGACACAGAGGAGAATTTATTTCTTTGAAACTGCTGATATATATTACAGGTTATAATATGACATGATATGAACACCTAAATAAACAAATAAAATATTGGGAATACAATATAAATTGTTTTAAGGTTATATGGAAATGAAGATAAATTATCGCAATGAAATATACAAAGCTGCTCATAGATTTGATATGCGTGTCATTTTCTTCTTTGTTTGCGTTCTTTGGCGCGTTCTTCTACTTCCAACTACCAACGTCCTTAAACCTTATTATGTTATTAGTAGCCTACAATTATTGTAATTTATTTTAATCTCAGATGAAGAAAGTGGGATCAAAATAAAATTTTCTTAAAGAAGAAAACTCCGCTTCAAATCCTTTCCCCTCGAGTTTCCTTATTATTTAAAATAAAATGTGATTACAGTCATGACGACGATGTCAAGTTAATTAAAAACATTTTTAATTTTCTCGGATTTCAGGTTGGGAAAATTCCAAATCCTACTAAGGATTAATTCGTAAGAATACCGATGAGTTGAATATAATTCAAGAATGGAACACAATTTACAAATGCTAATATTTAAAAGAAGTGGGTAGCATAGGGTTAGTTATTAAAAATATTTAATTGTTTCCAGCAACTAATCGAGAGATTTAAACGGTTTCTTAACACCTAGCTAGAAAGTTTCCAAAGTTTGAATAGCCTGGCAGATTAATGTTACTCGATAGAGGAATAGAGTCATATTTATAACCAATAAAGTTCTAATAAATAGTTGTTGTTGAGAAGATCGATAAAAACAGAAAACATTTAGATAGGCCTGTAACAAATTTGTATCTTCATGAAGATCTTATAAAGTTAAGATCAGAACTATTTCATTATAAGATAAATACATAATGTAAAATTTAAATATATTAAATCGCGTATCCTTATCACTTGTAACAGTTTCAATGAAAGCGTGAGGTCCTGAATTTTTGGTAGATTTAAGAGCAACTGTCATTATAAATTATTTTAACATTTCTGTTTATTTGAGATAAAATAGAATTAGAAGTAAACAAGTTTCGGTATAGAATATATCACAATGTAGTGAAACACGTCCTTGATATTGGAATCTTAACCTTTATTGATTACAACAATTCGTCGACCTATCCCAATTATTTTACTATATTTTATATAATGAGCAGTAAAAAGTAGTAACATAATTTATTTGAAAGACTATTATAATCATAGCAATTGCTTGGTTTGCTTCATAACTTCTATAACGTGTTAATATTTAAAGACCTTCTCAGAGCTCTGAGGCAGCAGTTGTATGTGTGTCGTAAAAAGGTCCATGCAATGCCTTATGTAAAGATAATATTTCTAAAGGTGTTATTCATTCTTTAATCGGTATGGATAGTTATAGTGTTGTAAAAAAAGTTTTGTGCAATATTTTACGTGTGTCATTTAACTGAACATTTTATTTAAATTAAATTTGAGCATAATTATTTATAAAATTAGATCATGTTTGACCATTTGATATAATATTTTCTTGTCACCTTTATGTTATGTAATTATTATTATTATTATGACTTCATGTTAATTAATAAAAAAATATTATTTCTATGGATCGCCCGAGAAAAGAACTACCATTTCGGCATTGCTCACATTGTAGCAAAATCAGGACCTTGCCCGGTAATATTTTAAAACATATCTCAAATTAATTGCACCTAAATGTTGGCACCCATGCAGGGGGCATCTACAGGAGACATTTTCACAATCTGAAACACCACAAAAAGGCCATTAAGGCGGCGACAGTTCACTATCTTCAACACGTGCCAAATATCTTGTAAGTTCTTAACTTAATTTCCTCCTCACAATTAAGTGATCTTGGCAACGCTCGAGATCTGACAAGCAAAATACTGCTTTTGCGTGGTCATATTTTATTTATTAACAACTTTAAAACACTTTATTTACGTAAATATAACTTATACATTGCTGTAGTGCTTATTATTTTATATTATATAACATTTTATATTTATGGAATATGCTTTTTTGGAATATGTTTTTTGTTAGGTTTACAAATGCTTAAAAGGTTTTATCAAAAAAAAATTTAAGAAAATATAATTTAATTCTTTCTGAATTTAAACGCTGCTATTTATTGTTGTTCCGGAGTTATATAAGATTAAAGCTTTAAATACTGTTACAATTAAAAATAAAAAAATGTTACATTTGAATTTGGAATCTGTCATTTTGACACGATTGTTCATTGTGTTTTCTCTCAATACATTTTTACAATATTTTGCAATATCAAAATGGAGTAGGGTGATAAAAAGAACAAAATCGCTGTGATTGCATTAAACAAAGTAGGTATGGAGCCAAATGCAATTTTAAAACTCTCCATACACTTGATATTAGTTAAATGTTTGTGTACAATGAGACTTCCTCTGTTACTGACAGAGAAAGATCTAGACATCCACGTAGTGTTAAAAGCAGTAAGGGAAAGAATCCGAAGAAATCCTATCCGAAAGCAAAAGATTTAATCTCGGAAAATGAATATAGCACCTAGAACCATGTCATTAAGAGATGATTTAGGACTTAGCCTATAAGAGACGCACTGGTCATTTTGTGACTGATAAATTAAAGATGAATAGGGAGGTAAAATCGAAACGGTACGCAAAGAGAGGTCACAGTAAATTTGATCATGAGGTAAATTTCTGTATACGGATGAGATTTCTTTTACAATTGAGCCAAATTTTAAGAAACAAAATGACCATATTTATCCTCAAAGCTCTAAGGAATTAGTTACTTCCTAATTAGTCGACAGAGTGCAACGTGGGCATTATCCGACTTCAGTGATGGTTTGATAGGGTGTTAGCTATGAAGAAGTGACAAAACATCGGCACAAGTATATCAAGATATCATTCTTGAGAACATAGTTTAGTGTCTTAATAACACCATGGTCAATAACCAAGTATGGTCTTTCCATCAATCGTCGTCAATCGTCAATCGTCCATCAATCGTCAATCGTTCATCAATCGTCAATCGTCCATCAATCGTCTTTTCCATCTTTTGACCAAGTATGGTCAAAAGCTCGGTCCACGCAGTCTTGGTTGGAAGCGAACGTTTCGGACTTAATCAGAGCTGAATACTGGCCATCGTCTTGTCCGTAAATCCGCTGGATTGTGATTTATGGTCAGTTTTAGAGAGTACAGCTAGCTCTAAACGCCGTGATAAATTGGAGTCCCTAAAACAATCCATACGAAGATGCCATTCATCCATTGCCCCATGAAAGAATTCCCCCGAGCGTCTATTGATAACTGACCTCAACGTTAAAAGGACTGTATGGCAGCCAATGGACACCACTTCTAATAAGATTTTTATACTTTAATTGTTTTTTATTTGTGTTTTTTCACTAACATACTTTAAAAGCAATAAATATTATTTGGAATAAATTATTTTTTTTTGTTTGTTACAGAATTTATGGCAAGACTAGGTATATACTTACGTTACTAACAATAGTGAATAATAATAATAAGGTAAACAAAGTGGATTGATCAAATGGCGGTTATTTTAAAACAGCGTTGCCTCTAGTTACAAAATGAGAGTTTACTAACGGTTCCTTTGAACGCAAAGTTTGTTAGCAAACATAACCGACGGCCATTTTACCTGGCTGACGGCAGTTTCGGATAATGCTAATTTTAGATGAAAATTAACTAAATTATCCTCTGAAACTCAAACTGTAGGTATTAAACCTATAAGTATTTTAAAATTTTGACATGTGTATATTTCAAATTGATGAATTTGAATTGTTATGATGTTAAAAATATTACTTAATCTCTATGTACAAAATGCTTTTCAACATCCATTAGTTTTTGCACTGACAATAAAGAAACAATTATTAAAATAACATAACATAGATAGAGGCGACAAAAGGATAATAATAATAATAATAAAAATAGATTTTATTTCCATCACAATCAAGCTGAAACATTTTACATTGGTACTTATCTTAGGCTAATTCTAATAAACACAACTTCATTGGTGAGGGACTTGTGCCTAAAAAAAGGTATAAAATACCTGTACTATTAGGTCACCAGGTCCTCCCATCGGTTAGGAACTAATACATGCTAGATTATACTTAGATGTTAAATGCTATGACAATATTATTAGGTATTTAAAAAAAATAATAAAAAATGAAAAGAGATAGAAATACATGCTCTTATTTAGAGAGGAAAAACGAGAAATATAATTACATCAAAATTAAAAACCAGAAAAACTCTTAAATTTAGACATGTATACAAAGGCAATATCCATCCAATACAGAACTACACAGTGTAAATACAATATTAAGTATGTGTAAAGTCAGCCGATTAAAAAACAAGTAGATTTTCAATGTCTATGTAAGTAAAGGATTTAAGCCAATTACTTATAGTAAGTTTGCATTTCAGTTTAGGGAGATGATAGATTGGTATTGATTTGTTGACTCTATTGTACAAAAAATTGCCTAGATAATAGTAATGCTTTCTAGCAAGACTGGTGGAAGCCTTGACGATGGGACATACCTTGCGTTTTCGTCTTTTTCCAGCGTTCAGATTTGGATCATATGTCAGTTCTACGTGTTTTTTGAGTAATGTTCTTGCGATAAACAGTTTCCTCACGGTTAGAACGTCCCAGAGCTTGTAAAGATCACTAGTTGGGTATCTAAAGGGAAGGGATGCGGCTGTCTTAAGGATTGCTCTGTGGGCTCCCTCCGCTTCCAAAAGTATTGTCTTACCAGCACCTCCCCATGCAGTGATACAGTATATAATCAGCGATTGGCAAAGAGCAAAATATATAGATTTGATAGTTTTTTGGTCTGCTTATCTTAGAGATTTAAATATATATACAAGTTTACGGAGTTTAGTCACTAGAGACGTGATATGTAGCTTGAAGTTAAGCAAGGAGTCAAGAGTGACTCCCAAGTACTTAATACTTTCCACTCTCTCAATCTCAGGACAAACACAAACACTATTTAAAATGGGGTTGCAGATATGAGCGCGAATAAGACCACAAGCCGGAAGACCCTCCTTAGATGCGGAGAAGGCTAGGTATTTTGTCTTAGAGGAATTCAGCGTTAGGATGTTATTTTTTAACCACAGTGAAACTTTGTCAAATCCCCATTGCGCAACCGAAAAAACGTCTTCCCATGTACTCTCTCTAAAGAGCAGAGCAGTATCATCCGCAAAAGATATAACTTTGCCCTGAGGTATCTGCATTTGACATAAATCATTTATGTAAACGAGAAATAGCGTGGGACCTAGAACGCTGCCCTGTGGGACCCCATAAGAGATGGGAAGTTGCTCACTAGTCGTCGGTCCCAGCTTAACTCTCTGACTTCGGTTTGTTAGGTAATCCTTAAATAGCTGAAGTGATAGACCTCTCACACCGATTGCCTCTAATTTAACAAGTAGTAGGGAAATCGCAACTGTGTCAAATGCCTTGGCCAGGTCAAGGCATATTGTCAATAGTTTTTGTTTACCCTCGAGGCCCTCAATCAATGTGTTGGTCATCTCAATGACAGCATCTTCTGTTGACTTCCAGCTTGGAAACCAAACTGGGAGCTAGATATAATATTATTTGATTTTAAAAAAGACACAAGTCTTTTGTTCATTACTTTTTCTAAAATTTTGGAAAGCACAGGCAGAATCGAGATGGGCCTAAAATTGTTGACATTTTCTTCATTACCCTTTTTGTGTATTGGTTTGATTAGAGATATTTTAAATTGATCTGGGAAGCGACCAGTGCCGAGTGCAACATTACATAAGTGGGTGATGGGAGCAACAAGTAAATGAGAATTACGTTTTAGGAGCCAGACAGGGATACCGTCCACTCCTGACGCACAGTCATCTCTCATTGACTTTATAATGTTAAGCACTTCTTCTATATCTGTGGGCATGAGGAAGAGGGAATTGGGATTGAGGGTGGTATTATAATATTAGGGTCATTAAAGTCGGTGGAATGAATAAGGGTTTCGGCCAGCGACTGTCCAATATTAGTAAAATATTTATTTACAGCATCGGCACTGGCTTCGGGATCATCTCCCAATACCAAAGGGATCGATTTGTCTTCCTTTTTCTTGGTGTATGCGATGTCTCTTATGACTTTCCAAAGTTTTTTCTTATCGCCCCCAGCTTGTTCAATTTGCGATCTGTCATAGTTTCTTTTAAGTTTATTTAAAAGTGCTGTGCAGTAGTTCCTATATCTTTTATAAGTATGCTTTAAGATATCATTGTCAGGAGTCTGTTTTACTTTTTTATTGAGGTTATCTCGGTTTTTCAGACATCTTAGGAGACCCGGTGTAACCCACGGCTTGGCTGTTCTTTTACGTTTAGGTATTTTCTTTTCTCGTGTGTTTGCAGATAGAGAGTTTAGCAGCGTACTTACCAGAAACCTGGTAATCTCATTTACGTCATCCATTAAATATATGGGACCAAAGTCGAAATTAGTTAGGAAACTACTAGCACCATCGCGATCAACTTGCTTTATGATGCACGGACCACGTATTTGTCTAGGGGGTTTGACGTTAATGCATACTGCCACACAATCATGATCAGTAATGGTAGATTCAATGACGTAACAGTAACACAATCTTTTAGTTTTAATCATAGCATGATCCAGGCATGTACGACCATGAGTTGGTATATAGTGACCAGGTAAAATTCCGTGACTAGCAAGTAAGTTCAGATATTCATTTTGTCTATTGTCAAGTGATGCTTTGGAAATATCAATATTAATATCACCCATGATAACAATGTTTTTAAACTGAGACAGACCAGTTAGAAGCGATTCAAGTGAGTTAATAAAATTGCAAATATTTTTATGACTTGGTGGGCGATAGATAGCAATAATACATGTATAAGGATTAATTTTTAGGGTTAGACAATTTGCGTCATTAAAAAGCGGTTCCTCTATTTGCGGGTTTAAGTATGTTTTATAGTATAGTACAACTCCTTCATTTTGAGTTAAATTGTTTCTCGTTTGATATGATCTATAGCCATCTAAAAGAGAAATAGGCTTGGGATTTTGCAACCAACATTCAGTTAGTATAATGACGTCCCAGTCAATTTTAGCTCTAAGAATGAGTGTATAGAAGTTGTCTATGTTACAGGAGATGCTTCTAATATTTTCAGATATTATACGTAAGTTACCCGGTACAGATGGGATGTGATTTTTTAAGTTCTCAGGATCACAACTCATTGCCTCCGCGATCTCAAAAGACTCCAACTCATCAATGATTACTTTATTTCCATTTATAGTTGCCATTTCAATGAAATAATAGACATAGGGTAACTAATGAATTGATCCACATATTGTAGAGTAAATTTATCAGATCCGAGCTTTCTCTTCTCGATTTGCGTAGCTACAATTATAATAAAATATATATAATGAAATAAGGGATGTCCACTAGTAGTATATAACACATTGACAAACCTAATTATAAGGGTGAGTAACAAGTAAGATGTTCTAGGAGCATTAAATTTATAGTTAAATGAAAAGTAATAATCAATTATAGTACATGAAAAAGACATTATAACGAAACAAAAAATGTCTACCAATTGTGTATAACTGGCTAAAAAATCTTGTTAAAGCGGTAAGTAATATGTATTGTCTTCCGAGAGCATAATATTTATAGTTAAGCGAAAAAGAATTATTAACTAAGGTACAGACATGTAACAAAATAATATAACAAAAAAGAAAATAATATGTTAAGATAATTATAAAAAAAGTTTTGCGATATCACTCTCAACATTAACTCGCACGGCGGGTTGACCCTCCTCACTTCTCACATACACGTTCCCATAAGAAGTCCAAGTAGCTGCTATCTTTTTGGTCTTGACAAGGTCTCTAGTAAGATAATAAACTCGACGGGCCCTGCTAGTAAGGGCTTCAGACAAATAAAATGTTTTGTTAGGTCCTGGAATCTTAAGAGCTGAGGTACCAAGTGGAGGTCGATTAAAATTCCGCTGGCCTTTATTAAATTCCTTAAATTTATACAACTTTATATAAAAGGAAGAAATTTTATACAACTACTACCTCATGTGATCACGTGGTATAACAATTAGCTTGTAGAAGAAAAGACCCATTATTAGTACTAAATACTAAACGAAAAACAATTTATTATTCACAGATAGTTCACGTAGAAAAATAATGTAATATAATTCCTACTTAAAAATTGTTAAAAAAATTTACGTTTTAAGGTCATAAGGTCAAAGTTTAAATTTTAAGGTCAAAATCAAAGATAGTTCGAAGTAGTAATATAGGTAATATTATTCCTGATTGAAAAGAGTTAAGAAAATATACGTTTTAAAAACAATGTTATTATTTATTCCAAAACTATAAGAAGCAAAATGTGTTAAATCTTAAAGTTGCTGTGGATTCGAGCAGCTTACAATCTTTACTCTTATTTGTTACCTCTGTACCATGTTAATATAATATTAAACAAGATCTCCTCAATCAAGATCTCTCTTAAGATACAGATAGATATAGATTACTGTAATATTTTATTAAGATATTAAATTAATTTACTAATAATAATCCCTCAAAGCATTTTATCCCTCTTCCCTCGTAACATAATTTGTTCAAAAGCATATAAAACTAGTAATATTAGAAGTGAACAAAAAATAATAAAGTCAAAGGTGATTATTACTGAGTTTTATAAACAAGAAACCTAACGTTTTGTTTCTTTCGTAATTGATTTAAAAAATCTCTGCTTCAAATTCTTTTTTCGTCCCAATTTGCTTGAAATTTAAAAAAAAGTATGATTAGGGCGATGTCAAGTTAATAAAAAACGTTTTTAATTGTCTCATATTAAGGGTTTAAAAATTCCGATTTCTATAAAGGAATTAATAGGTAAGATTACCTATGAGATAAATTTAGTTCAAAAAAGCAATGGAACTTAACTTACAAGAAATGGTATTAAATAAAAGTTTGTTTCACGTAATTTCTTGTAACCGTACTATATATATACCTATATATTTATCTAACACCAACAGAGTATTAACTGTTAGTTCTACAGAGCTTGAAGCAATTCATCCTAGTTGATAATTAATCATTACAGAGTAAATGCTGTTATTTTATTACCAAGACGGTAAATTAAAAAAAAAAAAAAAATTGTTGTATTATTTTTGATGCAGAATGTATAATTTATTAAATAGACATACTTCTATTCAATAAATAAATAATAAATAAAAAAATAAGATATGTTTTATAATTTATAAATATTAAAACGCATAATCCTACCACTTGTTACAATTTGGGTGAAAGCGCTTCGTCCCGAAATTTCCGGTCTGATTTAAATCAACTGACATTGTAAATTATTTAAGCATTTCTGTTTATTTGATAAAATATAATTAGAAGAAAACAATTTGTCCTACAATTCTATAGTAAATGTAACAATGTGGTGAAACAAAGACCTGATATTGGACTCTTAGATATTTATCAAAAATACTTCTCTTGTGAAAAGATAGATTTAAAAGAAAAAGAGAAAATCATTTTGGTGTAGAATCATTATATTTTGTTTCGCAATTATTTTCTCACATTTTTATTTTGTTTAAATCTTATTTCTAAACTGAAGTTTTATTATTCTTATTAATTAATTTAGAAACTGAAATTTAGAATTTAGAAAATTTAGAAAATGCAGTTTGCATTTAAACAAACCTAAAAAATGATAAAAAATGGAATTTACTCCAATCCAAAGTTTTACCCTTACTACTTTGAGTTCCTTTGGTTACTCGAAGTTGGTCACTACTATAGTTAAGGTTGTATAAATGCAATTGTATTTTAGTAAAAGATATTTATTTCGAATTTGAAACCATAAATACATAATGCATATGATGTTTATAATTTAATAAATTTTATGTGTTAATGTAAAATAATTAAAATAACGTTATTAAAATAAGCTGGCTACCGGCTCTCACAACTGTAAATAATAAAATAAATATGAAGCTGCTACGGAAAAGCTTCTGTAAATCCGATTAGAACCAGGGAAGAGAACTCGGACCGTTTATAAATAAATAAACGTATCAAATCATATTTTGTACTTATTTTTATAACGAGCATTAACAGCGTGTTGTTGTTCCTGAAATCTACTGTATGGAATAATTAGAATTACCAGAAGTATTTATTATTACTATTTTTTAGACTTCCAACAAAATGTTACAAAACGAAAATGATATTATTGCCCCGAATTTTCACGTGATAGATGCCCTAGAGGCTTCTATTCCTCCATACTGTAAAAGCTTTGTGTATGTGTTTTAATATTACGTAATGACTTTTCTGGTTCTTACTAATAGATATCGTACCTAATGTCTGTCTATGTACTTGCACGCCAATAAGTATTTATTTACGCCCACTTTGAAACATTTCTGGATTTACTGAAAATATTTTCATAGGCTGAAACCCCATAAATATACCATTAAGACACTGATCACTATCTCTTGCACGTGTGCCAAATCATTGAGAATTTAAAAAGCAACGCTCAATTTTGAGATTTAATAAATGACAACATGAAAAAGTACTTTGTAATTGTGATACATATATATTTTTTCAATAACTTGTTACTTAGTAGCGCTCCAGCTCGCATAATTTTATACCTCATTAGAATAATCGTATAGGTCATGGACTATTAGGAAAAGGAAGAAAGACAAATTTTCAGATACATGAAATTTCAAAATTCACTCATAAATTATTTCTAATTTTACAATGCAAAGTTTGGGAATCGTGGGAACGTTTTTTAATTCCGGACAAGGAACTTTTCCACTTTGATTTAAACTCCGGTATTTATTGCTGTTTCAGAGGTGTTTAAAAACGACTTTTAAATCTCCGACTAAATGTTTTATTGTTTGAGAAATTCTAAAGAATGCGGAGGTGATTTAGGTGGACTTCAACTTCTTTAAATACTTAGTGGAATTTAATTAAAAACGTTTGAAAAATTCAAATAATTTGATATAATTGTAAGTAGAAGATGTATTTGATTTATAAATTAAAAAAAGAATAATAACTGAACCGAACTATAATTAACATTAAAGTATTGTTTTGTTTTTAGATCGTTAAGAATAATAGACAAAAACAAAAATAGCAGGTTGGTCAAACATATTCTCAAAAATTCTAAATTTACTTTTAAAAATGTTCAAATATGTTCAGTTTTACAGACAAAAAAAAAACAAAATCGTAAAAGTATTTTGAGTCACTGTTTAATAACGTAACATGATCTCGGCATTATATGACCCCATTATCACTAAAATAGATCTTTATGACATTTATCGTATTAGAGAAAAAATAATAAACAGACCACAGGGTATAAAGATAACAGTAAAACGTAATAAACAGAAAATACGCAGAAGAGTTCCATATTATTTTAACGTAATTAATTAAAACTATTATGGCTTTGGACTATTTTCTGCTTGTCAGAGTAAGGTGTGTTATTTTAATTATTACTAGCTTTATTCATCGATTCAAGTGGGTATTAAATATAGCGTTCCAATTTATAATAACCGAAATTAATATTGTTACTAAATGTATAGGTACTCAAAAAAATCCTTATGAAATAACGTTTAGTAGTAAACGTTATTTCATAAAGATTTCGGGCGGACTTATATTTAATAACATAAGTCCGCCCGATGAGTCCCGGCTTAAAAATGAACAGGCCATTATAGAGATACTTAACTTATCTCAATAAAATTATTAAAAATACTATTCTTAAAAATTAAATGATAACAAGATATGTCAATAAGTGTGGCCATCTCTACCTTAAAATTAAATAAACGCAATGTTTGACTACTTTTCAATAGAGTGTGTCTTAGAGGTGTGTTCGAAAAGGGTCAGGTTTGAGTTACGGTAATAAGGGATGACTGGTATTCATAAATATTGTAAATGATAATTTTAATAATTTAGAATAAAACAAGAATTACTTCTGATGTGTCTAAAGTTTCTGATGTTTATTTAATTATAAAAAAATTGTTTTATTTGTTTCATTTTTTTTTAAAGAATAATAATAATTATGTTGTTAATTTAATATATTTATCTGTATTCTTGTGTATGTTTTTGTATAAGTAATGAATAACTGTGCCATTCAAATATAACAATAAAAAATTAAATTAAACATTTTAAAAACCCCGATACACAAACCGGACCGTAGTACGTACGTTGACGATGGTGTCTATTTTACAAAGTTTTCGAAGTTAATGTTTGAGAACTTAGACTATACGATTATATAGTTATTTAGTTATCTGCCTTGGTAAGTTACTTGCAATTTGATTTTGCCTTTATTTAACGGTTCCTATACGCCAAGACTTCAATAAGTAGATAAAAATGTTATTTCATCCTTTTTAGAAGTATTTTTATATCGGGGGTTTTTTACATTTTAAATTTAATTTTCTTTTATGCTTTTTAAAATTATAGTACTCGTTTATGTTTTGTACTAAATAAAAATACGAACACACTAATTTTCAATTGTTTAAGTATTTACTATCTTTATTGCATAAAAACATTTCACGAGCAACAATAAAAGCTCAATACACACTTGAAACTTATAACACTCCTTTTTTTGGGTCAGGGTTTAAAAACAAAGGTCGTGTCAAACAAACAAACAAAACAAAATAATTTAATTTAACTTTAATTCTCAAAGTAAAACACATTCATTGATTCAGTTCGATTTATGCGTTGTGTGACCTAATTGCATATTATGTTTAAATTCAAGTAAGAATATTTTGAACATAAAAAATAAAATGAAAATAATATTTATGTATTAATATACAGACTTTTCTTGAATATTAATGTCTGATACATTCCATTATAGTTCGCAATCTCTTTTTAGTCTAGTTTTTTTATTACAATAAAAAAGACTATTCAAGAAATCAGAGAAATATGATTCATGGATAAGGCTACAGACGCATTGGAACGGTTGTTAATTTCAGATAAAACAGCTGTTAATTCCAGAGTAACTTCTCGACTAAATCTTCTACTGTTGAACATATTCTCAACAATGTTAAGAGAATTTAGGTGGATTTAAATTCGTTTAAATGCTGGGTAGAATTTAATTGAAAACATTTAAGTAATTTGGGATTGCTTTTTAGATTAATTTCAACTAGAATCCTTTCATTTAGATTAATTTCAACTAGAATTGCTTTTGTGGGATATTCATTAGCGACTTATTTTTTGAAAAATACGATAGTTATGTGATTTCTATTTTTTATGTTCAATATATCATTTCAGTTAAATTTCAAATTAATACTACTTACTACATGAAAAATATAATTAAATTACTAATTTAAATTAATATATAACGGTTGTTCGTTCCGATAAACGTTATAAAATCTGTTTACTTATTTGCAATACTTGTATATTACATTTATATTTAAAATAGTGTATGGAACATACTTTATCCTAATATTTCAAAGCGAGAAGTAATGCACTTTAATATCAAAGAAATTGCATTAATCTATGTTTGCTTCAAAGAGACGGTTTAAGACGTGCTTTTAGATTAAACAAATAGAATGTTCTTAAATTATTGCTTCTTGTATGCGAACATGGATGTACGAATATTAAAGGATAGCGTATCGTGTGGATAAGTAAAATACATTATATGGTTTTTATTAAGATACATATACTTTATTTATATACTTTTTATAAGTTACATATAATAATACTTTTCTATGCTTTATTTTAGTTACATATAATAGTATATAGTCTTTACCATCTTTACTGTATCTTATCTCTGCACTATGTTAATATTTAATAACATCTCCTCGAAGATTTAATACTACAGTTAAAAATGAAATCTCTTTTATATAATTCTTAGATTTCGGTACCGAAATATCGTTACCTGAAAATATCGTTACCTGAAAATATCAAAATAAAATAAAATATCGTTACCTGAAAATATCAAAATAATCTTATCTGAAAAAAAGGCAATTTTTGTATTAAATTAATATGTAAAAATAATATGAGATTATAAAAATTGTTAAAAATACACATTTATATTAGAACGAATGTAACTATCTATCCAAAACGCAATTCTTATATTAAAAATATCACAGTATTCAATATATTTCATTAAGTATACGATTCTGTACAAAATAACAAAACTTGTAATAATGCATAAACCTCTCCAATAAAGAGATATTATAGTTCAAGGTACTCTAAATCAACCAATAATAACAATCATAAATAAATGATCGTAATTCTTTTGGCAAATAAATACGATATTGCTTCGATAAACAATTTTTATCGTTCCGTCAGCAATACCACTGCGCGTAATGAAAGTTAGAGAAGGGAAGTCTGTAACTTACTAAGTAGATAGTTTAATAACCAATACGTTTATTTAAAGTGATATTTTATTATATCTATACAATTTACATAAAAATTATCTAAATTCACTAAATTTAAAAACACAACATTTAAAGGAAGATTTTTAGATAAAAGGATACATACGTAACAAGATATATCAGTTTAGAATAGGAAAACAAAAGATCTGAAACACGTTACCTCATCAATACCACATTATAATCTTTTTCTTTTAAATTTATCTTTGCTAAATGACAAGGTACACAAGGATGTCTAAAACGCGACAGTTTAAGCGAAATTTTAATTAAATTGTTTTAAAAATATTCCAATAATGGCATATTACATTAATTACATTTTAAATATATCATAAAAATCGTTTATTTTGTTCTTGTGTTCAGGTAATTAAAATTATACTCAACTGCACTTTAACAAACAAAGAAGTAAGTAAGTTAAGAAAGTTAGGAGTTCATCAATTTACCAGAATCCAAAGTTTTACTGTTACAACTTTGAGTACATTCTTGGTTAGCCAACCAACCTTGGTTTTAATCAAAATTAGATTAACATGAGGTATATACACAGAAAAATATACACAATATATACAAAGTTAGTCTTTTATTACATAAGGTAAACTGAAAATATTAACATTTTATAGCTATGCTTGAAGGCTAAGCCTATACTTTATTTGTGGGTAGTTTTTGTTAAACTATCACTATTTAAGAATAAAAAAACACTAATCTCGATTAGATACAACCCACTGCAAATCAGATTGATTTATTAATACATAATGATTTGTCATCGGGTAGAGCTGCGACAGAAAAGCAAGCGAAGTCTATACAAATCTTAAAAAGAGGTAAAGTTAGTAAAGAGGTACTTGTACCTTTAAAGTTGTCTATCCATTCTTAAGCGCTATCACAGTTTTTAAACAATATTTGTAATAAATCTTTTAGATTCATAGTGTATATTATAAGTGTAAAAATAAGCTCAGACATAAAGTCAAGTATTACTAGTATTACTATTTAAGTTTACTGTTAATCTATTATTAATAAACTACTTCGTGTTTGTAAAATACCCAAATTTATGTATTTTTAGTTGTTTGTTTAGTTGTCTTGAATTATTAAATAACCTAAAATACCGTTAACTATTTATAGAATCATGTTAAAATAAAAGTAAAAATGTAAATTTGATTAATTAATTAATTAAACTAGTATTCAAATAATATATACAACAATATATTGCTTGAATTTCGTTTGAGATAAATGTTCACCTTAAATTTCTTTTTAGAGGAAACTTTGTATTGATATTATCAAAACTTGGCTCATGCTGAAGTTATACATCCAAATCAGTATTGCCAACATTGTAGCTAGTACCAGGAGTCTGCTTGATAACACTTTGGGCTATAACTAATATTTATTACATTTAAATGTTGGCAGCTGTGCGGAGACATCTACTGGAGACATATCATATCCAATTTGAAACATCACAAAGAGACCATTTGGGCAGCGACGGAGCACTATCTCTGCAACAAGTGCCAAATTTCTTGTAAGTTTTTAACTAAATTTCATCCTCACAAGTGAGTGATCTTGGCAACGCTTGAGGTCTGATAACATAAAATACAGCTTTTGTATGGTATATTTTATTTATAAACAATTTTAAATCACTTTTTATTTTTATAAATATAACATTGAATCATAGAGGATTTCAGTAAAATTTACAAATGTTAAAAAACAACATTGATTGATTGAGAAAATTAGATAAAAACATTTCAAAACAGACTCTACAAAAGTATTTCCCATCTTACAATGTGAAGTTGCATTGGATAGGGTTTAAGACGCATTGGAAAGTTTGTTATTTCCAAATAAATTAATAGAACAGCTGTTAATTTTAGATAAGCAACTTCTCGACCAACTGTTAAGAGATATTCTCTATGTTGGAGATATTCTCAAGCATGTTAAGAGAATTTAGGTGGATTTAAATGCTGAGTGGAATTTAATAGCATACATTCAAGTAAATTGCGATTGCTTTTTAGATTAATTGCAATTAAAGACAACTGCTTTTGTTGATATTCATTAGCGACTTATTTTCTTAGAAAAAACAGATACGATAGTTAAGTGATTTCTATTTTTGAAGTTCAATTATTCATTTTAATTAAATATAAAAATAATACTACCAAAAAGGAAAATATTGGAAATGTCAAATGTTAAGCCATCTTTATACAAAAAACCTATAAACTTAAAGGATTTTAAACAGATTATGGTTTAGCTGAGTGCTCGGAGCCGGTGAGGTTCAGATAATGATGATAAAGAAATTACACATTTTAATAAATATTTAAAAAAAAACATCGTAAAAAAATATTTATGTTTCTACGTTCTGAAGCTTGTTGTAAAATCTGTTTACTTCTTTACATTACTTTTAAATTACGTCTATATTTAAAATAGTATATTAAATAAGGTTTATCTTAGTATTTCAAAACGGAAAGTAAAACATTTTGATATCAAGGAAATGGCATTAATACATGTTTGATTCAAAGAGAGAGACCTGCTTTTAGATTAAACAAATAGAATGCTCTCAAATTATTGCTCCTTGTATGAGAACATGGATGTACGAACATTAAAGAGTAACATATCGTATGAATAAGTAAAATACATAATATTGTTTTTGATTAAAAGAACACATTTTAAAGTTAAATATAAACAGCAAAAAGATGTTTGCATTCCTGTACATTCCAGGATATTAAAATAGTTACTTTGTACCTCTGCACTATTAATATTTAATAACATGTTCTCGAAGATAAGGTGTTACAGTCGCAAGTAATAAAAAGTTCTGTATAACATGTTATGTATCATATTTTATGTTATTATTTACTAATCGCCTTAATATTCAATTCATGATATTATTTTCATTGAATTACTTTTATATAATTATTAGATTGTACAGAGATATCGTACTGCGGTAGTCGTGATAAAATAATTATTATTATAATGATTAATATTTAAATTTAAATTTTAAGACCAAAATCAAAAAACCAAATCTTTAAAAAATACATAATAGTTTTATTTAAATCTATGAAGGACCTATTTAAATCCCACGACACATTTATTTAACAAATAATTCCTTAGTAGTATGTTTATTAAATCTCTGATTTGTCTTAATTACGTAGTAATTTTATTTTAATAAAAAAAAATAACTTAAATAATTTATGTATGTAATATGTTGTTTGAACATTTGTCACTAAAATCGATTAAAGTCAAGTTTAAATATTAGAATCCAAATACAGTTAAAGTTTCTATTAAATTTGTCTAAAACCTACTTCTTTTTTCTGGTATAAGCTATATTTTTACAAAATATGATAATATCAAAGATATTACCGCTCTGTTGGTCGAGTGGTTAGCGCAGACGCCTAACGTGTCACGGCGCAATGGGGCTCGGGTTCGATTCCCGGCAGAGACAGGCATTTATGTGATGAGCATAGATGTCTGTGTTTCTGGGTTTGGTCGTTTATTAAATATGTTCTCAGTATTAATATGTGTATTTCTATGTAATTGTATCGTTGTCTAACACCCTTAACACAAGCAAATAATTTGCTTGCTTAGGGGTTAGATCAATGTGTGTAATATGTCCTGATATTATTATTTATAATAGTGTGATATAACAGTGTGATATATAAGAAATAAACATAATTGTGATATGATATAATTACCTAAAATACAACTCTCATATTAAAGATATCAAAGTGCTTTATATATTATAATAAGCAGTTTGTATAAACCACAAAATTAATTATAATGCCATACCTGTAAAGTAAACCACTTCTATAAAGAGTTATATTAGTTCCAGATACATTATATCACCAATAATAACGGAAATAAATAAATGATCGTAATTCTTTTAACAAATAAATACGATATTGCTTCAATAAACAATTTTTATTGTTCCGTCAGCAATAACATTGGCCGTAATGAGAGTTAGGAAAGAGAAGTCCGTAACTTAATAAATTGATAGTTTCTGTTAACTTGATGTTATGTATTTATTTGTGATATGTAAAAATATAAATATATGTAAAAATATGACTCTATTTAAAAATATTTTTTTGCAGAATGGTTTTAAAACGTTTTGTTATATTTATTTTTTATTTTTACAATATTAAGGGAACATTATATTTTTATATTGTAATGTTTATTTGTAATGACACAAATTGTAATGTTTATATATTCCATTGTAAAACTTCATTACTTTTAATTGGTCTCAATTTCTAGAACATAAAAAATTAAATTAAAAAATATGGTTGCCTGTAAAGTCGGTTTTACGGGCGAAGATTTACGTGACCACGTCTTTTTCTCGGTAGAATATTTATTGATATGAATATTATTAAATTGCACAATATTTTAATAATTTGAGTGATTTTGTTGAGGATAGGACGATGAAGACGTTGTCACGTAAAATCATTTTATATATTATTTATTTTATATTATATTATTGATGTTATTATTTTTTACAAAATTTATTTACAGACTTTTTCGATACATCAATTAGTTGCGGAGATATCGATCATTGAAGTTATTGTTTGCTACCAGTATTTTATATATATTTTTTTTTCAGTTATAAAGAAATACTATTTCCAATTGTGTCTACCAAGTATGGTCACATGTACTGGCCTACATATTAAATAATAATAAGTACAGATAATGTTATTTGACGTCACTTCTGATTTTATATATTTTAATATTTTTAATTTTAAAGAATTAATTTGAAAATCAAAACACTTATTCAGATCGAAGGTTCAAATTTTTGCTAAATAAATTTGAAATTAATTAAAATTTGTAATTGTAAATAATGAAGTTGAAAATTAAAACATTTATAGTTAAATTAGATGTTAAAATTCTTGCTCAACACATTTTAAATCAAGTTTTCTTATATCTGCCACTTTTTCTTAATATTTGTAATTTTAAAGAATCAATTCGAAAATCAAAACATTGCTCGGCGGACCGATCATGTTTGAGTGGGAGAGAGACGCAAGGCATTCGGCGGGCCTCTCTCTCGTTCGGTGACTCATCGTTACGTTACCGGGCGTTACACTTTTTCATAAGTGACTCCCAGCTTAACCTAATTTAAGACGTTGTCACGTCAAAATTTAAAAACCCCCGATACAAGAAGACCTCTAAAAAGAGTAAAAATAATATTCTTATGTACTTATTGAACTCGTTGCGTCGGGAGACCGTTGTAGGTACGTTGATAGTGTATTATATATTACGAAGTTAATAATTGAGGACTTAGACCATACGATTCGATAATGTAATTTCTTTATTTGCCTTGTTAACTTACTTGCATTTTAATTTCTTCCTTTACAAACGGTCCCCCGACGCAACGAGTTTAATAAGTACATAAGAATATTATTTTTACTCTTTTTAGAGGTCTTTTTGTATCAGGGGTTTTTAAATTTTTAATTACATTTTTTTTTCTGCTTTTTAAACTTATGTTACTAATTTCTGAATTGTACTAAAGGAACCTGAAAAAAAAATTTCAATTGTTTAAGTAGGAAAGATTTGTTTGTTTCTTTAAATTGAATAGGCTCCGAAAGTACGGGACCGATTTAAAAAAAAATCTTTTAGCATTAGAGTCCTATATTATGATGTAGGTACATAGGCTATATTTATTAAGAGAAATATATATTATATTTAATATAATAAAATAAGGATCCACGTGAAAGTTTCGACAATGTAATAAATTATAAATGTATTAAGTAACATGATTCAAGACGTTTTAATGTGGGTAGGTAGGTAGGTTTCATGTATACGAATATTAATAAATATAAACATTTATAATTAAAATGATTTACAATCACTAATAACACTATGATGAAGGGATTTTTATTATCACTAGCTGTTGCCCGTGATTCTTTATGACTACGATCATAAGCCATATAAATATATTTTTACAGTCTCCGTGGATGCAGCCACGGGCAACAGCTATCCTTAATAAAGTACTTTACCTCAGTACGTAAGTGTAAAAACCTTTTGGCCTTCATCTTTTTGGCGACACCGCTAGGAACAGCTAATTATTGCATAAGAACCTCTTCCCCGCACGAATAAAACGTCAATATCTTGAAGACGACTACATTTATTTCAATCAAACATTAATAAGAACCATCTCGACGAACATAGCTTTCGATTAAACAAAACCGCATTCTAATCCGTCCACGCGTTTGGCCGCAAACAGCTAATTATTGCATAAGAACCTCTCCCCCGCACGAATAAAACGTTAATATCTTGAAGACGACTATTTTTATTTCAAGCAAACATAAATAAGAACCATCTCGACGACCATAGCTTTCGATTAAACAAAACCGCATTCAAATCCGTCCACGCGTTTGGCCGGAAATTTGCCACAGACAGATACACAGATACACAGATCGACAGGTCAAACTTATAACACCCCTCTTTTTAGTCGGGGGTTAAAAAAGGGTAGGTGTATATTAACATTCAAAGAGGGGAGAAATGCTATAAACATTTTAGGAGACTAATAATGTGTATTCAATCTACCGCTATATCATCTATAATATCAAACTTATAGTCTTAAATGCATAAACTAAATCGAGCTTAAACGTGTACAAAATATTAAGACCTCAGGTGGAAGCCTGAAACTAATGTGACACTGTTTGAAATAAAATGTCTGGCGGAATAGAACCAGAACACCTTAACTACCAAGTACTTCAAATGAAATGTAACTCTAATTTTAAGGCATTAAGTATCAAAATACTTTGTCATTTGCTTTATTTATGGGCAATGGAATAATTTGTATGCGTGTTATTTTTATTTACGCAATAAATATTGCTTATATTATACTATTTAAGTAGTAAATACTCGTATATCATATAAAACCATTTCAAGTGTCTACCTAGACCCAGATTAAAAAGCTAAATCAAAGTTTTTTGTGTGAATTTTAGGTCATATAGGTCATTTTTAATTCTTATGTTATTTTTTATCTATTATCTTATGTATGTAGTGTTCATTTTATTATGCTTTAACCATAGATTTAATTTTATTTTACCATTTTAATTTACATAGATTATATATTTAACAAGAAATTAACAATACTAATCAATCAATCTATTTCAGCATAGATATATAGTGTTAATAAAGTATTTAAAGTATGTGTTAAACTCACATTTATAGATTGAAATAGCAAAACATCGATGTTGGGCATTCACACTGTTAGTTAGACTTAAATTATTACATAGTTCTGGAAATATATAAAACTATCGTAAAATAATATTGATGTACGAAGAAGACAAATAAAATATTATTTAAATAATAATAATGTAATATGTCGTAACAATACAAAAATTGCAATAATGTGTTTCGAATATAATTAGATTTCCAAACATAATGTTTCTTTTATATTGTAAAAACTAGGCTGAATAACATCTAAAACTGTTAATGTAAGACTGTTAACTTAATAGTATCGGAAAACGTTGTTTTATCAAATGAAATACATTTTAAAAGTGACAGTGTAAAAGTTTCCAATCTCACACAGCGCAGTTGAATTGGATTAAGTTTTAGATGCGTTGGAATCTTTTTTAATTCCAAATAAAACGTCAGTTCCAGATACGGAATTTCTACACTTCGATTGTTATACGAAACTTTTACAAGTCAATGGATGCTTTATTTTAAACTTAACTGTTTATTGCTTTTTGGAGATGTTGAAGAATGATTTTTATATATCTGACTAACTATTTAAGTGTTTGAAAGTTTTTCAAGTCTGTTGAGAAAATTTAGTTGAAATTCTATTATTTCTTAAAATTAATTGTAACTAGAAACAAAAACGGCTAAAATCTTAGATTTTAGAATAATAATGCTTGGTTTTAATCTAAATAGCAAAAGATTCGTGAACAGAAAAAAATACACAAGCTGTCAAAAGCTACTAGATATTGATACTACGAGATATTGATAGAAAGAAAAATTGCGGAAATATGACTCTATTGATCAAAGTGACTACTTTAACTTATACTATTTTAGAAAAAAATAAAAAATGTAACCTCTACTCTTTATAAAATGCTAGGTTATTTGACTTAACTAAACCAACACTAAAACCTAATTAAGTAATATGTTTTAATACTTTAAGAACAAAAATATTAATTAGAGTAGTGATCCTCAATTTACCAGCTAATAAACAAATAATAATAAAATTACCGCCCCGTTGGTCGAGTGGTTAGCGCAGACGCCTAACGTATAGCGGCGTAATGGGGCTCTGGTTCGATTCCCGACAGGGACAGGCATATATGTGTCGAGCAAAGATATCTGTATTTCTGGGTTTGGTCGTTTATTTAATATATTCTCAGTATTTATAATGTGTATTTATATGTACCTATTTGTATTGTTGTCTCACACCCTTAACACAAGCAAATAATTTGCTTACTTAGGGGTTAGATCAATTAGTGTAATTTGTCCTGATATTATTATATTATTAAACCTAAAATAGTGGAGCCTTAAAATATTATGTAAGTACAATGAACTTTTATGTTACATCATATTGTTATATAAAAATATGTATGTAATGTAGAGACATTCTTTGTTTTATTTAATTTTATTAAACTTTTTTTGTTTCTTTTTTTTTTAATTATATCATTTTTACCAAAAATAGAACTACTGTATATTATGTAATACAAGTATACAAACATACCTAGGTAATTAACATAACATTTAAGATAAATATTCGAAAGACAATTCCTTATAAAAGATATGAGGGTAAATAATAAATTCCATCTAGTACACCACAAAGTAAACCACTTCAATAAAAGGGCATAATAGCTCAAGCTACACTAAAAGACCTAATAATAATTGGGATAAATAAATAAATATTTTTCCTTTGACAAATAAATACGATATTGCTTCGATAAACAATTTTTATTGCTTTGTTAACAATAATACTGACCGTAGTTATAGTTAGTGAATGGAAGTGACAAACTTAATAAAACGATCGTTTCTTTTAACTAGATGTTTGCTTTTTTGTAATATATATTAATTTATTGTTTTTAAGTGACTTATTTTACGTATCTTACAATTTAACTGTTCAATGAGACTTTGTTTTTTAACCCTGTTGTATATAAATTGAAAATAACGTAAATTGCTTTAATATCATAACTAAATTCAATTAAATTATCTTATTAATACATTTTATGAAATAGCCGGAGTTGCTCATAGATTTGATATGCTTGTCACTTCCTTCCTTGTTACTTGGAACGTTACTGTTTTCAACCATCTTAAACCACACAATGTAAATAGTAGCCCATAAACATGGGCGTACCGAGGAGGGGGCAGGGGGGTCTACTGCCCCCCCAACCCCCCCCCCCCCTCCCCCCGGAAATCGTAAACCGCTCTACTACCTTCTATTGTAAATTAAAATTGGTATTTTACATTAACAAATAAAACCAATCATGTTTTAAAAATTGAAGAAGGTTTAGAAATGCTTTCTCAGGCAGTTTAGTCAGGGACGAGAAAAGTGGCCTATCAGTTGTTATAGATTTGTTTTACAACAAATATAATTCTTTAGTAAAACTTTTAGAACTTTAAAGTCTAAAATCTTCATTAGAAGCGAGATTCGGCAAAGACAAATCACCAGCGTTTGCTATTTAATTATTAAACCATGCTCAGAAATTTAAAATTACAGCTCCAAAATTACAAAAATATATTAAAGAAATCTCGTTGCCCAGAAACCCCCCCAAACCACCCCCCTCCCCCTAGCACAGAATCTGGGTATGCCCATGCCCATAATTATTAAATATAAAGTTGATTAAATGAATAAAGTGCGTATAAAAAATAAATTGCGAACAAAATTAAATTATCTCAAAGAAAACTCCACTTCCAATCCTTTTCCCTCAATTTTACTTATTATTTAAAATAAAATGTGATTACAGCCGTTAGGGCGATGTCAAGCTAATGAAAAACACTTTCAAAATATCCCGGATTTGGGGTTGACAAAAATTCTACAAAGGATGAATACCGATGAGTTGAATATAATTCAAGAAAGGGATGGAATGTAAATTGCAAGATCTATTTTTTCTAAAAGTACTTACTATTAACCTAGGTTTAGTAATTAAGAGTATTCGATTTGTTTTTAGTTAATCAAGAGATTCAAACAGTTTCTTTTTAGCCAGCACCTAGCTCTAAAATTTTGTTAGCACAAACATCCAAAGTGGCTCATAAACTTAATGTGATTTCCCTCCTATAAACACAATTCGACCGAGAACAAAATCAACACAATTCCAATATGAGCATAATAATAAAGTTTTAATAGACAACAAAATTAAATACACACAAGAGCAATGTAATACAATCCTAGATGAAAAGATAACTTCTTTAAATTTTATACATTTATTTTATATATTTTACTATATGGTTCGAAGAATTAAAAATATTTACGGACATATTCAGCTTCTCGAACCTTAATTTATTACTCCAATAATAAATTAACTAAATATTGTAAGGATTTACATCTGAAGAGTCAAACATAAATTGACGGTATTGATATTTTTATATATTTTTTTAATAAAATTTTTTCATTAAAGTTGCATTTCACAGAAAACCAGACTGAAAACCTTATTACAATATATTTTTGTAATTTACAATATAACTTATAGTGCTGGTTTCAGTTGAACCAGGTAAAAGATCATTGTACTTTATGCACAAGTTCATTTTACGCACTATTGGGTTAATACTTCAAATCATGAAGATATTACTATTAGTTGGAAGGATTCACCACCTTAGTAACGAGGTAAACTTATAAGTCATAATAATAGAACATATTTTTTGAATATACTGACTTTGATCACCTGTAAGTGTAGTGGTTAGTGACCCTGACTTCTGAACCAAAGGTAGTGGGTTCGATTCCCACACGAGAATTATTTGTGTGATCCACAGATAGTTGTTTGAGTCTGGGTGTACTTTATATATACATCTAACATCCTCCAGCAAAGACTTTGGAATTTAGCTCTAGTTTCAATTGAACATGACATTTAAGACAGTTTAGATACAAAAAAGTTGGTAGAAGATTTCGTAAATACCCAATATTTTTTACCCAACATTTGAAAAACCAAAATCCGGGCAATCCGTCCAAGATCTACGATCTGGTCTGTCCGTCACGAACGAAATGAAATAAAGAATCGAGACTAAATGAAGCGAAATATCGAATCATAATGAAATGAAATGAATAGAGACGAAACGAAACAAAGTATCGAATACGGACGAAATAAAGTGAATATTCGAATGTAAGATTTAAGAATGCAAGATGTAAAACATTATTCTCAAAGATTTGAACCAAATAAAATTAGCTAACTGAATCAAGCAACACTAGTTTTAAAGCCAAAAATAATAAACACAAAAATATGTTAGGCATTTTTTGTATAACGTATAATGATGTTGTAAAACTTTGAGATAAAAGAAATTGCATAAATTTGTATTTTCTTCAAAGGAAGCGCTTAAGACGTGTTTGTAGATTCAACAAATAAAACGCTCTCAAATTATTGCTTCTTGTATGAGAACATGGATGTACGAACATAAAGGGAAACGCATTGTATAGATAAATAAAATTCGTTGTATGTTCATATTGTATTTCATTTAGAAATTACAATAAAGAACATTATTTAAATAAAAACGTATTTCTCAAAAATATAAACAGGAAATCGCTACACAGAGATATTTACATACTTGTACATTCCAGGATCTTACAATCTTTACTTACTTCTTAACTTTGTACTATATTAATATTTAATACAATCTCCTCGGAGACACAGTATATAATATATTAGGATTAGGATACATAACAATGTATAATATATTAGAATCTTTTCACTGACATAATTGTCACGACATAAAATATCTTTTGCAAGTATACTTTTGAATACACAGTGCTCACATTTGTATATCGTGAATGAATTTTATGTTTTTTTATTAAATTCCAATTTTATTAAAACACAAATAAAGCTGAATATCATTTTTTTTTCTAATAAAATACATTAATGTGTCTCTGCAAAACGTTTTTTATAATAATAATAATAATAATAATATCAGGACAAATTACACACATTGATCTAACCCCTAAGTAAGCAAATTATTTGCTTGTGTTAAGGGTGTTAGACAACGATACAAATACATAGAAATACATATATAAATACTGAGAATATATTTAATAAACGACCAAACCCAGGAACACAGACATCTATGCTCATCACATAAATGCCTGTCTCCCGCCGGGAATCGAACCCGAGCCCCATTGCGCCGTGACACGTTAGGCGTCTGCGCTAACCACTCGACCAACGGGGCGGTCAAATTATTTTTTTTATGTAATGAAAAAAGTTATAACTTTAGACTGTGTTCTTGCTTCTTGCTGTCTTCTTGTTTGATTGTTAGAGTTACCTCGTTTACATTACGACTTAACGATGTCGTGTTGTTTTAATTACTACTGCCTTTTGAAATCGACTCCATCACACATATCGCTTTTAAAAGATGTAACCTTTATTATCTATATTATCTCGCTTAAATACCCTACCTAAATGAATACTACATAACACTATTTAAAAAAAAATATGTGTGTGTGTATTAGTGTACACATGTAAGAAGTGAAACTTCTTTATGACATAATGTTTTTGAAAAATGATTCACTAATTACAACTTTACAGGAATGGCTAATTAAGCTAAATTAGATAAAGTTTAAGCAAAAATAAAGCTGGCGCGTAACAGAAAAACGTTACAATTTTTTGGCATTGCTATAAAATTTCTCCCATCCGTCGATAAAAAAGTTTCACTTCAAATATGGCGCGTAACGGAAAATGTGACTTAGAAATAAAGATGGCGCGTAACAGAAAAACGTCATAATTTTCATTAATATTAATTAATTAAAACGTAAGAAGTGAATCGACTGTTTCTGACGTATAATATTCTCATACCATATATATAATAGTACCATAAAAACAGACAAATGTGCACAATTCACTTTAAAAATAATAACTTTAGACTTCTTAACATGTTGGATCGTCACTATATCACAAATAAAATTATTCTTCATCATGGTTTCTGCTGTTTCGAGTTTTTGTTCGTCCTAGGTATAGCAAAACAGACCTTGTAAAGATCAGGACCGCAATGCTCCATTTCTCAGCCAAAACTCGTATTTCTTTTCATTCTTACTTCTTCTATTTCAGACAATCAATGTATTTTAAAAATATTATAAATTATATTTCATAATTTCTTCTTCATGTTATAATCTTAATTTATTTATTAGTTTCAATAGCAAGTCCATAAAATCATATTGTCCAGTATGAAATTACAATTCATTATTTAATTATAAAACTCTAATCCGATAATTTTATTTTTGGTTAATGTAAATTGTGTTTTATAATCCACATACTTGTCATTTTGATTTTTTAGTATTTCCATAGCAAATTTCCGACTTAAAGGTTGATAAACAAACTGAAGGATAAATATATGGGTTAAAAAAACCTTTGGTTAATTCTGATGCTTGATAAATATGTTCTGTTTGCATTACTGATTTTTTTTATAATTTAAATTAAAAATAGTGTATTTTTCTTCGTTTTACTTTATGTTTCAATACGGAATGTTTGCGCCAAAGAGCACGTTTAAGACGTTCTTTTAAATTGAACTAATTGAATGTTTTCAAGCGGTAGCTTCTTGTATGTGAACATGAATGTACAAATATAAAAATAGAATGTATAATATGTATAGTAGTGATGGTGTCATCTCAATCATTAATAGTGTTTATTGTTTTATTTATATGTATTTAATTAATTTCTACTAACCCGTTTCCTATAATAAAACATATTTTTCAGTGAATGTAACAGACACAATAGTAAAAGTGTATTTGTATAAAATTAAACAACGTTAAGAAGTATGTACAAATATAATAAGTAAGGAATTTCAAAAGAACAAATGCACGAGATGGTTTTTTTTCTCGGAGGTGGAACATAAAAACGGTCTTTTAAGTAAGGGGAAGAGAGTTGTTCAAAATATTAAAAATAAGTTATAAAATGTGCACATATAGGAATAAGATAGGAAGCCACTTCAATTATAGACGATTTTTAAATATATTATTAAATTTGGACATTTTTAGTGTTTTCAACAGTTCAACGCGCTAGGCCATAATACTTGGTTGAATGTGATTGTTTCAATAAAGGGTTTGGATGTTTGCCCAAATATATCTCTCGTTTTTTTTGCTATAAAACTAGTTCAATAACTTTGGGATAAAATAATAGCAGTCGCTTATAATTACTAAATAACCATTTCTAAGGAACTAATCTGGATACATTAATGTTTGTTTCCAGTAAGTCTTAAGCGGTTTCAGTCAGGTATTGGCAACAAAAACAATTTAAGTTGCCAACTTAAATTAGTTCTGTCATATAAGGCAGTCTACACAAGAAATATGTACACTATAAACATTTCAGTTTATGAAGCACATTAAATATTTATTATAAAATCGGTTTCTTATTCCAAAATGTTTATTCTGTCTTGTTTTGTAAACAGTTAATCTTTTTTATATTGGTAATATGTAGTTTATTTTTTCTATTATTTTTTATCGAGACTTAATATTTGTTCACAAAACTGTATCAAGTACATTGAATCTTTCACAAAAGTTAACAATAATAAAAAAATTTATAAGATGATATCTTATACAAGTATCATAAAATTATTGAAGCATATATCCTTCTAATAAAGATCTCGGTGTTTACAAAACTTTCATATTTAGGTTTAATTAGCATAACTTCGATGGTCAAGATTTACGATGCATGTGCGATTGACCAAAATGATAACACTGTTCTAGAATAACGTTATTTGTTCGTAAAATAGAAATTATGTGTAACTATTTTCAAGAAAGAGTACCTAAAACTATTTGTATTTTAGTTTTCCTAGTTTATTTTATGAAACAAAACAACAATTAAAATAATATTATTAATAGTTTCATTCCATTTCCATTGTTATTTTAATATTATCAAAACTTGGCTCACGTCAAAGTTATATATTCAAATCGACATTGGCAACATTCCGGTTTCACTATGAACCATATCACAAATTAATAACATCTAAAGATTGGATCCTTGTATGTGCTTCTACTGGAGACATTTTCACAATCTTAAACACAACAAAAGTCCATTAGGATACAGACTAAACATTATTTCTTAACGCATGCCAAATTTCTCGTGGGTTTTTTAACTTTGAATACATTGCTGTAGTGCTTGTATGTTTATTGTGCAAGATTATTATTTTATTTCAAAACGAAGCTCACAAAATGAAGTTGAATATTTATTATGTTTTGGAACGTCTCATAATTCTAAAAAGAACGACTTTTAATATTATATAAGGAATTTCTCCACGTCAATTGTTTATTTTTTTAGACTTCGCTATTTATTACTGTTTCACAGTTTTTTAAGATCAAACCATTAAAAAAGGAAATTTGAACAAATGTTAAAAAATATTTTGAGTAATATTTTTTCAAATAAATGTCAACCTTATTACTGTAATCGTTTTAGAGTTCCAGTAACGAGCTCAGTTATAAGTTTTGATTACATGTAAAATTTTCAATAAATTGCGTTTTGATCTTTGTCCGTATCAATTATATTGTCTATGTTTGTTTTAGAACTTATCGAAATAACTAAAAAATGATATCTGTAAACTAAGAAACTCTACTGTAACTTAATAATTTATGTTTAAAAAAATATTAAACCTCGTACTATGTATGTACGTACGATATTAGTAGAGTAGTTTTTTTACCTTATTATTCAATATTATAACAATAAGGTAAAAAAAAGTATCTCAGTCTAATGGCGGTTATTTTGTTACAGCGTTGCCTTCGGTTAGAAATAAAGAGTTTACTAAGGGTACCTTCGAACGCATGTTTAAAGTTTGTTAACAAACATAACCGACGGCCATTTTACCTGTCTAAAACAGAAATTACGGGTAGTGCTAATTTAAGGTAAAATTAACTAAACTACTGTATGATATTCTACTTACAATATATAAGTATTTAAAGCGAAATACCCCTTTCATCTTCCTCAAGCAACTACTGTATCATGTTACACATCTCATTGCAGCCTATATTTTCAGATAAAACTTTCAATTGATTTTATCAAATTCGGGCCAGCCTAAAAGACCATGAGAGAAACACTCTATTTTCAACACATGCCAAATATTATTTTTTAACTCAATTTCCTTCTTACAAGTGAATATTCTTGGCAAGGCAAGGCTTGGTAGACCTGACATTTTACCAGTGATAACATATGATTCTGCGTTTTCACTGTAATGTTTTATTTAAGAACAATTCTAAAATAGTTTTTATTTTTTATTGTATAAGATTTCGAAAGTGTTTTTTTTTTTTGACAAATTTACAAATATTTATAAACAAGAATGTACAGTATATAGTAATTTTAAGAAATAAAAAACATTTTAAAAGTGATTGAGATATAAAGTATTTCCAATTTTAGAATATAAAGGTAAATTAGGAAGTATTTTTGGTACTTCTTAGAACGTTTCTTAGTTCCAGATAAGACGTATGTTAATCCCACGCAACGCAACTTCTCCGCTATGGTTATTATACAAAACTTTTCCACGTCGATGGTTTCCTTATTTAAACTTTGCTATTCTTGCTGTTTCAGAGTTGTTTGAGAGTAAACGGTTAATAAATGGAAATTAGAACCAATCAAAGAAGTAACATCCTTATTATTTTAATCGTTTTAGAGTTTCAGTATCGATCTGAGATATAAGTTTTGGATCAATGTAATTGTTTCAATAAAACGTGTTTTTATCTTTGTTTGTTAGCTTTCTTATAATTGGAGGGTAGGTTTTGATAAAAAAATAAAGATATTATTTGGTGGTATGACTAAAACATGTAATGTTTGTATAGAAGTATAATTAACTAAATAAATAACTGTAATACTGATTTGATTAAAAGTAGTGTATTTATAAATCGTCTCCCAACTAAGAGGCAGTGTGTTATCGAGAGACTAAGTTGTGTAACAGTGATAGTAAAGAGTTTAAATAGTAAACAGTTTAGTGTATTTGTGAACAGTGTCATAAAGTGCTTTAAAGAATAGAACGACTGTCGTTGGTGATTCTTTGGAGTAAGAGAGTTTTAATATGTTAAAATCTCATTTGTCATCTTTGCTTGTTTTCGACTTTAGCGAAATCACTTCAAAATAAAATATAGAATAAAATATGACATCTATAAACTAAAATTACACAACTGCAACTCAATAACTTATGTTTAAAAAAATAATTAACCTCGGAATACGAACAAACGTTACTTATAATAATTCGTAATAAGGTAAACAAAGTAGTTGATCTAATGGCGGTTATTTTAGTACAGCATTACCTCCAACTAGAAAATAAGACAATAACAATAAGACAATAACAATTTCTTTGAACGTATATTCAAAGTTTGTTAACAAACATAACCGACTTACATTTTACCTGAATGATAAATTTAGGACAGTGCTAATTTAAGGTGAAAATTAACTATTTTACTGTATGACATTCTACTTACAATATATAAGTATTAAATAATTATGTTTTTATTTTAAAATGCTTTCCAACCTCGATTACTCTTACACCCGAAAATTTAAATTGAATTATTCTAATAACATAAAATAAATAGAGTCGACAAAAAAATATATAACAAAATACACCCCTTCCATGTTGCTCAATTAACATTTATATTAATACTAATTAAATATTGTTGTTATATTAAATATTGGCTCAAGTTACACATCTCATTTTAGCATATATTTTTAAATAAAACGTTCAATTGAATTTATCAAATGAATGGATCACTTTGAAGTTATACATCCAAATAGGTATTTCCAACATTGTATCAAGTACCAACCCTGCGCTTAATATCACTTTGAACTATAACTCAAATGAATTACATCTAAATGACATTCTCAGAATTTGAAACACCACAAGAAGATTATTAGGGCGCCGACAGATCGCTATCTTTTCAACACGTGCCAAATATTTTTAAAATTTTTAACTTAATTTCCTCCTTACAAGTTAAAAGTCTTGGCAATCCTCGAGATATGAGAAGTTACAAGTGACAATATAATTTGGTTTTTTATGTGATATTTTATCTAATAACAAATTTTGAAATAAGAATTGGAATGTGTTTTCTGTTAAATATACAAATATTTAAAAACACAGAAATTATTAACGTTAAAATTTACGTTTAAAAAGTGACTGCGCAAGTATTTCCAATCTCACAACACGAAGTTGAATTGGATTAAATTTGAGGCGCGTTGGAACGTCTCCAGATAGAACGTCTTTTAATTCCAGATAACAGGAACTTCTTCACTTTTATTGTTATACGAAACATTTGCACGTTGTTTCTTAATTTAAACTCCGCTATTGTTATTTCAGGGCTGTTTAATAACGATCTTTACATCTTCGACTCTCAATTTTGGATTGACATAATAAATAAATTAAAAACATATTTGAATTTTTTTAACAATTATAAATGTATGTCGCTTATCCATAATGACTTCTTTGATTAATTAGAACATGAAGAAAATGCGAACAAAATATAATAATATTATTGAGTTTTTAATAGTACCTATTAAATAAAGTATCATAACAATTTCAAACCCGTTAAAAGAATTAGTATTAATATTTATAATGTTATAACATAAACGTAATGCTAAATTAAAATATAGTAAAACGCGTACTTCTATCACCGGTTACAGGTCCAGTAAAAGCGGGGCCTCCGGACTTTTTTATACAGGTAAAAGTCTATAAATTAATTGTCCATTTCTGTTTATCTGCGATAAAATACAACAATATGGATCCGATATTGGACTGGTAAATATTTATCGCAGGACCAAAAAATCTACTTTAGCCTCTTGTTATCACTTTTACAAATTTTGAAATGAATGGTAACATAATATGTACATTATAATTATATATAGTGATTATGTATTATTTATATTTAATAAGTATAATATAAAAATAAAATGTTTATGAATATATTTAAATTCAAAGTTGTCTGATTTGTTGTAATTGCATAGATAATTTAATATATTTTTGTAAATGGTATAAACTATTTCATTGATAGATTGGTATTTTTTATGAAATCTACCCTACAGCGATATAATCTTTATAGATTAAACTATCAACTTGATATTATCATTAAATTTATATACTGAAAATGGGAAAAGAAAATCGTACTTAAAAGTATACAACCTATCAAGACCGCAGGTGAAAGACTGAAACTAATGTGACAGTGTTAGATATAAAATGTCCGGAGAAATAAAATCAAAACATTGTATTGACCAAAGTCTATCAGATAAAAAATAACTTTAAAGTCATTACTTTAAGTATCAAACTCCTTTACTACGTTATTCTGTTATGGTCCTTGGGGCAATTCGTATGTATATCGTTTTTAATATAGGAGAAAATGAACGTCTAGGAGTGCATCCAAAATGTCTTTATAAGATGTGGAGTAGCTCAAAGAATATTTGAAGATGATCTATGCAAATTATATTTTTTATTAAAAACAGTAAATTATTCAAAATAATAATAAATAACAATATAAAGATAAAAAAAATGTTAAAACAAATATTCAGAAGTTTTTCGCCTACTATTGGGACAATGAATACATATATAAAAAATATTAATATTAAAGAAAATGAATTCTTAATAAACACATTTACAACCATCGTATTCTTACAGTATCTAACAGTATTTTGTACATAAATCCCTCTTATCCTCAATTTTCTTTCAAGATTTCAGGTTCAGCTAACGAACTGTCAACTCCCGCCAAAATAAACCGCCATGTATAATCTATATAATCTGTACATCAAGTATATGTAATAATCTCTTCTTCAATTCCAGCAACATTTCTTCTACGACTTTTTTCAAATCTTGATGAAGAACACAAAAAAAACCAAAACTAAACAATGTATGGTCCATCTTTTACTTATTACGCTGTATTTTGTAAGAAGTACTTAAAAGGTCAACGCCCGGGTGTCATGCCTACGCTCAGAGTTTCGCCAGTTTCTGAACTGGTCAATAAATAAAAATTGTATCGGAAAACTTAAATTTTTAAAACTAATAATTTAAAAAAGTCGTAAAACAAATGTTGTTGGGAATGATGTAGAGAGGCTGCCTTCAAGAGGTGGCCAACTAATAACAAATAGCCCTGTATGTTGTATGTTTAACTATTTGTATAATTAGTGACGTCTAGACACAGGATACTCAAAACCTCGTTAAATCAATGTAACAATTAAGTCGGATCGTTTGTTTTGAATAACAAAACAATTAATTGCATTGGAGTACAAATCGTCAATTGTATTTTTATTAATATTTATGACTCAATTAAGCATCAGATGAGAAGATAAAGAATATCTATCTCTATCTGTTGTCAAAATGTTTATAAAGAGTGTCATTTCATAGAGGTCTATGTAATGGGAAAAACGAAAATAAATAAATTTGATTGCGGTGCGAAAACAAAACAGTACTTAATACAATTGTTTCGGATACTTTTAATGTATTTATGAATGTTCCCTTTATATTATCACATTTATTGTGTTTCATTAGGACTTTATGTGTTTTAAGATACATACTCCCGCTTTGTATTATTTTTAAAAGTGTTTATTACTATCATATTTGAGGATTATCTTTAAGTGTGCCTATTTTTTGTTTAAACACATTTTTTTTTCATTACATTCCTGAACGGTTCTTGACAAACTTCCTTTCTAGAACTACATTCTAAGTACAAGTATCATGTGTAGGGCTAACATCGGTGTTGTTACGAATTCAAACTTTGTTTAGCTCTGAATTTTTCCGACCCTATTTCTGTGATAATTAAAAAGATTTTCATTGCTTACTTTGAACCCATGGCTGTTATTACATTTTGTTTTAAACAACTTTTATAAAAAAAAATACTTTGACCTTAATTTTCTTATCAAAAATAATGTCTAGTACACTATTAAAGTTATTCCGTGAATAAGACTTTTCTGAGATTTAATAAACAATATTCAAGTAGTAAAAATATCAGCAATGCAAAGAAATAACCAAGATTTCAAATTAAGCGGCAGGACCAAGTACCTAATACTGATTCATTATTACGAAGTAATACTGATTCAGTTTATTTTTACTTTATGTATTCAATACTTTCAAATGTGAACAAAAGACAGTTATTATTAAAACGACACGACATCGTGAAGTCGTAATATAAACGAGACTTACTCTAAGAAGCGAGCGGAAAACAGTCCAAAGCCATAACAGTTTTAATTACGTCAAAATGACGGAGCTATTTCCCGCCTTGCCAGTCCATTACGTTTTACTGTTATCTTTATATCCTGTGGTCTATTTTTTATAATTTCTCTAATAACATAAGTATGATTAAGAAATATTTTAATAGAAATGCGGTGATGTAATCCCTGGTTCACATTTAATTAATTTATTGAAATATAACTTATTTAAATGTGGATCTAATATACTTTTGTGGTTTTTATTTATCTGTTTAAATATTTATTTTTATAATCACCTTGCTTGATTCAGCCGCTGTTTGTGAAATACTTCTTTCTATTAACATCTCTCAATGTAGTCCTCTACAGCTTGTACCACTTTATCTATATATCTACATTTCAATAACGCTAAATCATTAGATATTAAAAACGATGCTTGAGACTCTTCTTAGATTATCTGATCTAAAACTATACATATCACTACGGAAACGTCTTATATCTTACGAATTCAACTATTTTATAAATATAATTTATAAACAATTTTTAGAACGTTAAAGCTTCTTAAAGCCGAAACATGAAAATTATGAGATTTATACCTCATTTGTAACTCAGTAATAAAGGCGTTTTTTGTTCGAAATATTATAAAATAGTTCAAAATATATAAGATCGCCAAACTATTTGGTCGTATAATATAAAATCACAGTCATAATAAAATCTCCATGGGATAGTTTCGACAAATTGCTACTAAATGAATTTAATATAAATTTAGGGTAAACTGGGAAGGCTTGGAATTATACAGGAGGGTAACCATAGATTGACCCTGATTGTACAGACAGTGGAATATTTTAATGTTTATTGATTTTGTATTTATGAAATATACATCTGTGATACCATAATTATATCAAGGGTATATGTTTTCTTACAGTGTAAAAGCAATTAAGAAAAATAAGGTACAAACAAATTCAGAGAGTTTCCATTTAGTTCATCACACTACGTCAGGTAAAATGCAATGAAATATTATTTTGAAATTAAATTAAATTTCAGCTCTCGCATCGATTAAATTAAATTGTATTTTAATATGTGATGGTAACGGTTCTTCTGAAATCATAACCGATATTTTATTACAATATTCTGAGGTCCGCCTGAGGGAAGGACAAATTTCCTTAGAGAGTTAAGAAACTCATATCTGATTTTTGTTTGTTATAAAATATATATTTAATTTTTTTATTATTATTGCAACCATTGTATGTTATTAAAAAAATCATATAAAAATAAAATATATAAACAAACAAATACAGACATAATAACTATCTTTTGTTTTCTGTCTAAACTTTGATTTGTCATAAGAACGTTTTAATAAATTTTAATGGTACTTTTATTGGAAGACGGAAGTTTGTTGATCTTCTACTTATAGTAATAAAGAAGCCAACCATATTTTGTCAATTTAATTTTATTATTTCATTAATATTTAGTGTTGAAATTGATCGTCAAAATCGAATAGAATAAAAAAACGTATCTGATATTTATGGTAAAATACAAATGAATGGTTTGGATTTCATAAGGATTAAAACTATAAATAATATTATTGGAGTCGGGATGGTAAGGAGAGTAATCTCTTGAAAACCGACTCTTCACTAATTTGAAAAGTCTTGACCGATTTGAAAAACCATTTTTAATATGATGTTTGTAAAACGCTGAAAAAAATGAATTCGTTGTTTGAAATTCACATTGTTTGATTAAATTGAAATGCTGATTAATTCTCAAATACCTGTTCGTTTTGATGTATATAGAAAAAAAGTGTGAATATTAGATATCTAGTATTATGCTATGAAGCAAAAAAATTATAATTAAAATAATAATAATAAGAGATTATTCTTATTTCCAATAAAATGTCGTAATATTATCATAACTTGACTATTACCTGTATATATAACAAACTATTATCAATAAAATTCGTTAATATTATCAAAACTTGGCTCACTTTGAAATTATACATCCAAATCGGCACTGCCAACATTGTAGCAAGAACGGGGGCTACGCTCGGTGACACTTGGAACCGTATCTTAAATTAATTACATCTTAATGTTGGCAGCCATGCAGGGACATCTACTGGAGACATTTGTACAATCTGAAACACCACAAAAAGGCCATTAGGGCGCGAACAGATCACTATCTCTTCAACACGTGCCAAATTTCTAGTGAGTTTTTAACTTAATTTCCTCCTTACAATTAAATGATCTTGGCAACGCTCGAGATCTGACAACGTAATATACTGCTTTCGCGTGAATGTTTTTTATTTTATAACAACTTTAAAACACTTCTCATTTTTGTAAATATAACTTTGAATACATTGCTGTGGTTTGCAATTTATTAATGAGACTTTTGGAGGCATATTCAAAGTTTGTTAGCAAACATAACCGACGGCCATTTTACCTGTCTAACGAAAGTTTTGGGTATGATAATTTCAGGTGTAATTAAATAAATTACTTTCTGAGATGAAATTCTAATAGAAACGTATGAGTATTTGAAAACAGGTTCATATGTAAATATAGAGTTACTGAATATTATTAATAATTATAATACATATATTACAGAATTTTTATATTGAAACCGCGTACTAACACCCTTTACAGTAAGCACCTAAAATGAAAATAAAATTATTTAAAGAACATTAAATAAATAGAGCCATAAATAGAAATAATATTAGAAATGTTGGAATGTATATATAAGAAACAATTATTATAATAATTTAATTTTAATTCGAATCAAACGATGAACTGATAAGCAGAGTCATAAACATCGAAATTACATATGTATGTATGTGTGTATGTATATATTTATGTATTATGTGTATTTTCTTTTTTTGTGTCAAAAAACATTATATTACATAGTAATATAATATAAATATGTACGTATATATTGATGTATATTTAAATTTATGTGTTTATTTTTTTAGTTAAGTGTGTTATTAATAATGTGTACTATATACCATACCCATGTTAATAAATATATTCTTTAAGCAAGAGTTTATGGAACAGATTTCTTGTAAAAGATAAGTTATCCTTTGTGAAAATTGTCCATACTATGTTATTATTACTGTTTTTTACGGTTTTTAAATGCCTTCTTCCCCCCCCCCCCCTCTTCAACTTTTTTTTTAAATAAAAAGCGTAAAAGATCATTTTTTGTACTTTCTTTACATTTAATATTGCAGGTAAAGATAATCCAAAAAAAATATTTAATTTTGTGGAGAAGTTTTAAACGGTATTAAAAAACAGTTTGTTAATATTTATATAAAATTAATAGTTTAGAGAGTTTGTGTGTAAAGTAAAAGTTTTTTTCTAACGCCTAGAATAAGAGGGCTTGAAAATATCCTTCTACAAAGGAATATTAAAATTTTAGCAAACCCGATATAAAAGATAGTATTAATGATATTTGAGTGATTATAAAATAAACCTATTGCTAAACTAAAATATAGTAAAACGCGTAATCCCATCACCAGTTACAGTGTCAGTCAAAGCGCGGTTTCCTGACTTATCTAGTGGAGTTACAAACAAAGGCTCTGTATATAATTCCACATTTCTGTTTTTCTGCAATAAATTATAATTAAAAGTAAACTATTTCTCTGGTCTTACGAATTACAACAATGTAGACTCGATATTGGACTCTTTAATATTTATCACAGAAACAATAAATCTACTTAAGCCTCTTGTAATGACTTTTACTAATTCTAAAATGAATAATAACTTTGTTAAAAACCACATTTATAAATGTACTATTAACATTAAAATATAATAGAAAATCAAATACTAATATTTAAATGTTCTTCTGAAATAATGTTTAGTCGGTTCATAATTAAGTAACAATGCAAATTTTATTTTCAATTATATGTATATACCATGATTTTTTTTTTAAATTTTATTACAATTATAAACATTGAATTATATATTATATATATTCCATAAATATCATCATTACAGTATAAAGCAAAGTCGCTTTCCGCGTCTGTTCCTATGTCTGTCTGTCTGTCTGTCTTAATCAATTTAGACTAACACAAACACAGAAATAATTTTACAAATCGTTTTTGTAAATGGAAATATCCTTTAAAGCCCTTGTAATTTTGAGAGTATCACATAATTACATGTGGTGTAATTAGCTAGCCTAGACTTCTTTTATAGTAATTATGAATAATGTAGTTGCTTGCTAAAATAAATAGGTACGTAAATTATAAAGTAATAACAAATAAATCTGTCGCTAAAAACTAACTCAAAATAATAAAATTGAGCATTTAAACAATATTACATTCTAAATCCATCTTGAATAACGAACGATTTCTAAATGTCAAAATTAGACATAAAAGTAATATTACTTTTATGTTTCTATTGTCAAAAATAGTTCATGGTACGAGTTAATAAAGGTTTATATAGTAAAAGAGTGAATTATTTAGGATGACGTCATCAAAACTTCTTATCGAAACATTATTAAAGTAATATTACTTTTAGGATGTCATAGTACGAAAATCGAAAGTAAGATTATTGTAATACTGATATAAGAGTTCATGGTAGCCCTTATTATGTGTCCCAAAGTTCTTTAAGTGAAAAATAACTTTAAATCCAATACTTTAAGTATCAAACTCATTTAGCACGTTATTCGGTTACGGTCCTTGGGGCAATTTGTGAGTGTATAAAAAATGAATAGTAGCTTAAATGATTTTTGAAGATGTACTATGCCAATAATTTTTTTTTATTAATACAGTAAATAATCTAACATGTTTCATATATAGACAAAAAAAAATTGTTATGAGAAACATTTAGTGGTTTCTCGATACATTTATAAAAAAATGAATATAAAAGAAAATGAATTCTTAATAAACACATTTACAACCATCGTATTCTTACAGAATCTAACAGTATTTTATACACCAATCCCTCTAATCTTTAATTTTCCTCCAAGATTCAGGTTCAGCTAACGATCCTGTCAGATCCCGCAAAAATAAGCCGCCATAATTAACTTACGTCTCGCATTTTGTCATGTGTAATAAAGAATATAACTTGTTTTACTAATTTTTGGATTTTTTTTAATATATACGTAATAAATTTATTACAATATATATATAACCATAGTATATGAACATTAATATGTATCATATAACATTAGTATAGTTTGCAATGAGTACGCAATAATAGTATGATTATCTCATAACAAGTAGAGACATATGATTTACAGATGAGTCTGTTTGTGGTTTGTCTTTACGTTTGAGATTTTAATAAAAAAACATCCAACAGCCAAGTCACAATTTTTTTAATGAAATTAAATACCAAGATTACTCAGACGAGATCCAAGCTTTTTGAGTAATAGATTCATTCATAGTCATTTATAGGAATTAAAAGATTATACTATATAAGACTTAGATCATCACGATAACAAAAATCTTGTAAAAAAATATTTCTAGGACGCTGTAATGCGCTCGTGTATTTTTTTTATACATTATATGAGAACGTGCGTGTGTGTGCATCGCATACTTTTATTATAAGTACATCACATCACTCATATAAGAATTTTTAAGTGCACTTTACACTTCTCTTATTAGATATGATAACCTTATACACCGTATGTTTAACTATTTTTATAATTGGTGTGGTCTAGACACAGAATACTCAAAACCTTGTTAAATCACTGTAACAATTAAGTCTGACCGTTTGTTTCGAATAACAAAACAATTAATTTATTTGCAGTACAAATTGTATTTTTATTAATATTTATGACACAATTAAGAATCAGATGAATTGATAAAGAGTAGGCATTTATTTTTTGTTTGTTGTCAAAATGTTTACAAAGGGTGTCATTTCATAAAAGGTCATTGTAATTGGAAAGACGGATATAAATAAAGCTGATTGCGAAAACAAAACAGTAATTTATTCAATTGTTTTTGATTCTTTTAATGTGTTTATGAATGTTCCCTTTATATTATTACATTTATTGTGTTTCATTTGGACTTCATATATTTTGATATACATGTTACTTTGGCATTGCATACTTTTAAATGTATTTATTACTATCATAATATGAAGATTATTTTAGTCGTGCTTATTTTTTGATTAAACATATTTTTTTTTTGCATTACAGACCTAAAAATTTCCACCCAAACTTTCTTTCTAGAACTACATTACAAATACAAGTATCAACTATAGTGCTAATATCGGTAAACTTACGAATTCATCCTTTGCTAAACTCGGTATTTTGCCAACCCTAAGTTTTTTGCCAACCCTTACATAGACATCGACCTAATGGGTGTTATAAAAATATATGTAAAAATCCAGTTAACCAATCACGCGGGGAAAAAGAGAAAAGACGTAAAAAAGGGCGGTTATTATTAAAACGACACGACATCGTGTAGTCGTAATGTAAACGAGCCTTACTCTAAGAAGCGAGCGGAAAACAGTCCAAAGCTATAACAGTTTTAATTACGTCAAAATGACGGAGCTATTTCCCGCCTTGCCAGTCCATTACGTTTTACTGTTATCTTTATATCCTGTGGTCTATTTTTCACAATTTTTCTAATAACATAAGTATGATTAAGAAATATTTTAATGGAAATGTGGTTATGTAATCCCTAGTTTCTATAACGTTTTTAAATGTGGATCTAATATACTTCTGTTGTTTTTATTGATCTATATAAATATTTATTTTTATAATCACTTTGCTCGACTCAGCCGCTGTTTGTGAAATACTTCTTTCTTTTAACATCTTTGAATGTAGTCTTCTACAGCTTGCACCACTTTATCTACATATCTACATTCCAATAACGCCAACTCATTAGATATTAAAAACGATGTTAGAGACTCTTCTTAGATTATCTGTTGTAAAACTATACATATCACTACGGAAACGTCTTTAATTTCCGAAGTGATATATATGGTAGCTGTGTGAAATGCAATAATAGTATTATAAGACTCAACTCTTTTGCGTCAAGATTTTATCACATTTTTTTACCTTCTTAAAACTGGAACATGGCCTTAAGATTTATATTAAAAAAAATAGGTGTATACATTTTAAGGCCATTTCCGAGAAGTTTCCTTTCGTTCAGTATATTATAAAATGCTTCAAGATATATAAGATCGCAATACCATTTGGTCGTATATAATAAAATCACTGCTATAATAAAATCTCCATGGGGTTAGTTTCGACAGATTACTACTGAATTAATTTAATATAAATGTTGGGTAAAATATATAGGATCGTAATTATACACTAGGGTAACCATTGATTAACCCTGATTGTACGGACAGTAGTTACAAATTGAAGTCTGGTTAGTTTATAAAATGCTTCCCAAAATGTTTTAATGTATAATGATTTAGAATTTATAAGTAACTCACCTGTGATGTTTAAATTGTATCAAGGGTATAAGTTTCCTTACAATGTAAATGGAAGGAAATAATATAACAAAATATTAACCGAGTTTTACTATTAGTACAATCATTGTAGGTACACTGCGCAGCGACGTCAAGCGACAAACGATGAAAAATAATATTAAATAATATTTTATTATCTGATAGAAACTGTTCTTATAACCTTATTTTTTTACTTACATTTTTAGATAAATCTATAATACCGTTGCTTGCTCGTAAAAAGTACCTTTAATGTGTAGGAAAACAAAATAGTTTGAATTTTAGCTATCCAGGATTAAGTTATGAAGCAAAAAACTAATAAAAATAATAGTTTTTTCGTGAATATTATCAAAACTTGGCTCATGTTGATAATATACATTCAAATCGACATTACCAACATAGTAGCAAGAACGGGGCTACGCTCGGTGACACTTTGAACCGTATCTTAAATTAATTATATCTTAATGTTGGCAGCCATGCAGGGACATCTACTGGAGACATTTGTACAATCTGAAACACCACAAAAAGGCCATTAGGGCGCGAACAGATCACTATCTCTTCAACACGTGCCAAATTTCTAGTGAGTTTTTAACTTAATTTCCTCCTTACAATTAAATGATCTTGGCAACGCTCGAGATCTGACAACGTAATATACTGCTTTCGCGTGAATGTTTTTTATTTTATAACAACTTTAAAACACTTCTCATTTTTGTAAATATAACTTTGAATACATTGCTGTGGTTTGCAATTTACTAATGAGACTTTTGGACGCATGTTCAAAGTTTGTTAGCAAACATAACCGACGGCCATTTTATCTGTCTAACGAAAGTTTTGGGTATGATAATTTCAGGTGTAATTAAATAAATTACTTTCCGAGATGAGATTCTAATAGAAACGTATGAGTATTTGAAAACAGTTTCATATGTAAATATAGAGTTACAGAATATTAATCATTACTATGGTATAAATATTACTATTTTAATCAAACTACGTTTTAACATCGAAATACAAATATTTAAAGAACGTGAAACAAATAGAGCCATAAATGGAAGAATATTAAAATTTAATATTGAATAATTTCTTTTCTTTGTAACAAAATGAATTTGCCATAAAAATATAAATTATAGTGAAGTTATGTTGAGCGTTAACACTCAAAAAATATTATTAGCGTGTATACACAATTTAGGTGTGGGTAATATCTTTGTCGCATATCGAATCGAAACTATATTGATAACCGATATCGGATTACGACACTATATCTCGATTCAAAATCAAATTTCATATCAATTATTGGAAAACATTATGAAAGGAAAATTAATTAAAGTTAGTATAACGATCACATCTTTTATGATGTTTTTTTTAAGCAAAATTTAATTTTTATTTAAGTTAATTAATTAATCTAAACACAAAACATAGTTGAGCACATAATTCATCAATATATCAATTTTTGTTCCTAGTTCAAAACTAGGCAGACAAAGAAAACGATATTATATCCGATTTGATTCGAAACGCTTCGTGAGTCGTATTCGTATCTTGCTATTGTACTAATACAGCAATATAGTGTTTTGGAAAATATTTAGTTTTATTTTAGTTTAGGTTAGTTGCATTTTATTTTTATTTTGTTTTTTATGCGTCTTGATGTATTTACTGTTTATTTGAGGGATGAATTTGAGGGCTGCTGAAGTTTGCAGAATGTGTGCAATAATTAAAATATATCTTTTTTTTAAATAAATAGTTTTTGATACAACTGGGAGTAATTATTTAGCAATGAGACACCAGCTACATCAGGGTTGTCAACATCATAACAGTGTTATTATAATGGAGCATAAATTTTTCGCATTAAAAAAATCAAGCCTTTTTTTCACTTCGCATTGCTCTTGTGTAATTGGGTTAGGTTAGGTTACGATTAGCTTTCGGTACATCTTACTAATTCAATATGTCAAATGTCTAACAGCCAAAAAAAGTTTACCTACTTTTACTACTACCATAGACTGTGAATGCCATCAAAATGTCCGTCTGCTTCCTTGACAATAAAAAACTATATTTTCTTAATAATTAACAAAGCAATACTATCTAATATTAATATCGTCAATTACCTACATGTTCTAGCTGCTACTTAATAAATAGCATTCTAGTAATAATATCGTAATAGTAGTAACTAAATAAGATTATTCTAACAACCAAATTGTACAGTTCATTGTTTCTAGTACATTAATTTGGCGCTTTTGACAGGTTTTACCAACAAATACAAGTTGTTGCCAACTTAAATTAGCTCTACTATATAAGGCAGCTTACACATGAAATATTTTAAATATTATTATTTCACTTTATAAATCACATTGGTTTATTATTCTGTTTTACAATATATCAATCAGATTTTTCCGAATAGTTATCTGATCTGATACCTGCAGCTGATGTCCTTTTGCTCTGCACCTGTCATCTGCAATATCAGTCCTATATGCAATATATCCCCACCCGAATGGATGAAAGATACATATATATCCCAACAACAATTCAAACAACATTTTTACACAAGTACTCTACCCAATTCAACAACAGTTTAACGGTCAAATAATTCATGTTTAGCGATATTACTCAACGATTATATATTATTCAATAAATGAATAGTGTTATTAATAAATGAAGACAAAACGTTTGTATTGAAATTTATAGATTATTTTAAATATTTAATTAACTTACTAAGCATTGGAATTATAAAATTCAAATCATAGAAATAGTATTTCATATAATAATAGTTTTGGTCTCAGAGGAGAATACATTATTTTTTATTGTATCTTACGTTATTTTTGTTTAGGAAGCTCTACTGATATATAAAAGTAAAATGAAAAATAATTAAAATGAAAACAAAGTTTGTATAAAAGTTGTACGAAATCCCAACTGGACTAATTTGAACTGAAAAGAACTCTGTAATAAAAAGTTTTGATAAAAGCTAGTCCTTGTATAAACCAGTCCGACGTCAGTGTAATCTCTCTCAAAAAGAAATACACGTTGCCTGTTTTTCAGTTTCAGCTGAAAATAACTTATATTCGGTTCTAATTCTGACATTACAATTTGTTCTTAAAATATTTTATATCTGTGTAATACAGATATAAAATATTGCGTTTTAGTCTAAGAATAAACAGGTTAAGTTAACTATTTAATAATTACTTAGATTCTATATATAATCACGATTGTTTTGATAACTACTGGGTATTTTCAGAACGAACTAACAATATTAAAATTATGATCATATTAACAATAACAACACACAATTTAATATATTCTATGGTAAAATTCCTGCACTATGAAGTTATAAATTAAATACATATTTTTTACATTAAATTAACTTTTTAAAAGTCTAGACATTATAGACTTTAATATTATTATTATTCCGTAACAATACATTTAGGTCAAGTTGTATCAAAAATCTTTTCAGAGATCATCTCAAGATGGCGTCAAATTGATACATCCGGTTTTGTCGCACTCTTCAGAAGGGCTCTTACTTCTGCTAACCACTCCTCTGATTCCAATATCCTTCCTGTAAATGTATTTTGATATTTTGTGGTTTGATATTTTTATAATCTTGTGATTCGAACATCGGTTTTTTGGTAAATTTAAAAGCCAATTGTTTTAATTTGATTTTAATTATATTTACTTTTGGAAAATTGTTTTATTTTTCAATTATTTAAAACACCAACGTTAACATTGTTTCATTGTTTTTTTGTCTATCATTCAGTGCTAGTGAGTCTGACATTTCAGCTTATAATTAGATGAATATTTGAAAAGTTTTTTGTTATTCATTTTTTTTAAATTGACATTGTAACTAAACCTTCTTTCGTTGTCAAATCTATTAAAATATTAGCAATTAAATAATTTAAAACATAGATTCTTTTGATATATTTTCCTAAATATATCAAATGAATCTTATGTATTAAATTACAGTCCTCTGTTAGATAAAAAAAGGTCACAAGCCATATCCCAATAGATTTGTTAAAATATTTATTTACATCAGAAGCAATTATCTATAACATAGGTATATATATGTATATGGTTATATCTATATACCTAAATCGTAGTTATAGTACTTCTATTTTTCCTTCAAAAGTTAAATTAGGAAATCAAATCTTTCTTATCCATAAAATGTTGAAAATAAGCTGTTATTATACCTGAAAATAAAGACATTATTAAAATGTGTAAATATTTTATATTTTTTTATATAAAACATTACTTTCTGTAAAGTTTAAAAAATAATTAAAAAAATATATTAGTAGGGACCGAGAAACAGTATTACTCAGAATTTATGGCCCTACTTTAGGACTCTTTGGTTAGGAATATAATGAGTATAAAATAATATATAGAAACTTAAAAGGTAAATAAAATACTGTTATATTCTAGGTGAAATATAGCAAACTATTTCATACCCTGATCGCGGGAACACTCACGCAACACATACATTTTTCAGTTGGCTGGAAGATGCGAACGCTGAGGTGAATTCGTAAATATATTCCATCTCCTGAAATCCTCAGTCATCTTGCCAGATCTCACCTGTAGGTGGAATACAAATCTGAATGACGAAGTATTTACATTTATGAATATTATTATATGATAACAAACCGAAATGTTAACAAACACAAAACAATAATATGGAAAACAAATGAAATAGAATAAAAAAAATATATAAAAAAAATATTAAATTGTATACATTTACCAATTACAAAGGATTTGATAAAACTAAATCTCTGTGTACATAATTGTTTAAAAAAAACAGAAATTAAAGCATACGAAATAGGTATCAAATACTGTTTATTTGCCTGAAGTTTCGACTAGTATCCCAAAAACGCGTTATGACTTACAAAAACTATGACAATGTCTCTAAATATTTGTTATATTATATTATGTTAATTCTGTGTATAAATGATCTTAAATAACTAAAGATAAATATAGTTTTTAACAGTTTTTTTTAATATCTAAATACATTTTGATTCATAGAGTGTATAATATTTCTATGATTTGATGTTATTATTTGGTAAACTGTCACAGTTTTTCCCGTCTAAAATAATAATATATTAAAAAAAAACGTTTAAAAGTTAATATAGATATCGTAGTCTTTATTACTGTGACCACATAATTAAATATTGGAAATATTGACCGCAAATGGTTAGTTCATCTATAATACATTTTACTCTTGATAACAGCTAGGTATATATAACATAACACAACTTGTATATACATTCGTTATATTTTAACCATGAAGTTGGTTTTAGTACTGTCAGTGTTAATTGCGGTTTTAGTAGTCATAGAATGTAGTCATACATTTCTAGGCACAAATGTCTTCAAGCACTTGGTGTATCATCATGAGGTGAAGTACAGCTCGAATTTGTTGAGAAAACGGGTTGAGTACTTCAATTACACCATTCCCTCTCAAAGCTACAACGGTCCAGTCATACAGGTAATATTTTGAGGTTTTCAGAGCTATTTGGCCTAAGCGAGATTTTATGAAATGGTGTTACGAAAACACATATTCTAAATATAAATATTTAGATTTGAATCTGTGTTTTTTTAATTCTAAACACAACTGTAACTCCATTTTGAAAAAAATCGCTAAGTGTGAGACGGAACTGATGTTTGTTTTTTTTAATCAAATCATATGTTCTACTGTTTTTGTTTAATTTAACTGAAAAAGTATATGTTAGTTATTTAAATGTTAATTGAATGTATTCCTAATTTATCTTACTAAATTATATTATTTTTTTTTATCATAACTATTTTATATTGGAAAACCAATTACGATATCCGAAAAATATGGCTTGTCCTATATTTGTTTGTAAAACTTTATGATTCATGGCTCTCAATTAAAAATTATCATGAAAATAAATTACAATGGATTTAATTATATCTTATTATAGATTTAGTTTAGAACTATTACTTATTTTTTTTTTAATTTCACAGGGTATTCTTGCCTACGATTTGACACACTCAGACGCGTCCGCGAACGTAACAGGAGGAGGAATCGGTTACCGATTCGTGAACATTCGTATGAAGAGCGAGCGAGGCAGCAAGATTGATTACGATGTATATATTTACGCGTAATGTTATATTACTAATACATATATAACTATATATGTATTTGAAAACGAACATACTAAATAAAACATTTAAAATATATTTAGTCTTTTATTTATTATAAACATTTTTTTTGTTCAATTTGTCACTAAAACCTATACGTTAATCTTTTAGTCATGCCAAAAAGATCTGTACGATAATTATTAATTCTAGAGATCTTAATCAGTATAATGAGATAATCTCATCGAATTATTACTGCCATGCGTATTTTATAATAGAGTATTGTACGTGATTTCAGGTAATTGTACTATAAACTTTATGACAACAATAAAGTACACGAAAATACTTTATTTTACATGAAACTGAAATAAGCAGACTTCTTATATTTTTAAAACCAATTTACTATATTTATTATTTTCTCTTACACTTGTTTAGTGGTTAACAAGATATGTTTGAAAAATTGCATGATTGGTTTTTTAAATTTTAACAGGTGCATTTTTTTTAAGGTTTTAATTGTTTATTTACCAAACAAAAAACACATAAATTAAGCGTCTGCTAATATTGCATGATTACATTTCCTTGTGTTTTTGAAACGTTTACTTGTAAGTTTTTACAGTTTATCGAAATTTATCGATAGATGTATGTTAGAAGAGAGGCGCTGAAGAAAATGTAGCATCCAGAAACTTTTATGAAATTTAACGCCGGGTGCCATTTAATTAATATTTTGATACTGGCAATAAATAAATAATAAAGAAAATAATCATAATAATAAATATATTGTACTCTTTTTTGATACTCTACTATGTACTTTTTTTACTTACGTTTGATAAGAAATGTACTTTATTTTAAAATATAAAAGATGGCACTCCTACTTACACACGAGATCCGTTGTCGAACTATATAATGTAACCGCAGTTTACAAAATTAAAAGATCTGCAAAATTTCCTCTAATGGTGTATAACAAATGTGTCAGATGTTTGTTAACAAAGAAATTTTGGTGTATACTGTTTTAGTCTGGGAGTAAATGAAAGTTCAAATTAAACAATACACGTTTTATATTATTTAAAGAAATATTTTAACTGAAAATAAACAATAGTAACCTATTGCATTTTTAATGTCTTTCTTATAAAATTTACAAAACAAAGAAGTCAACTTTCATATGGTTTATTTTTATTACGATCAATAGATTGCTTAGTTTCTTCATGTTACAATCTCCTCGTTATAGTAAATTAAAATAGTTTGTATCTCTTTGTACAAAGGACGATGTCCTCGCCTGGTCTTTTTGATTTTATTATAGTTTTCTTCCATTCCACTGAAAATATATCTTCACTTAATATTTATTGTTGAGAAAATATGTCACAGTAAAATATTAATGTTAACAAATGTATAATCAGACATTATTGCTAAGTGTAATTCTAAAGGCGCTAAAAATTGATTTATTTAGTTATCCGAATATATTGTACTGAAACTGTTACTATACTGAATATATTATAACCAACGCAAGGTAAATGTGTCTTCGTGATTGGAGTTTATCTAACAGATAATAAACAATAGTTTAAAAAACTAAAAAAACACGCTTTTATTGCTAACCGAACTAAAAACTAGAAAATAATTTTTAATGACAAAGAGTATAAAATTACAGTAGTAGAAGATCGAACAATTAATCATAGTGAATCGCCTTCATATAAAATTATAATAAAATTTAAGTTATTAACAGAATAATTCAATTCTGAGTAAAAATCGTGGGGTGCATTTTACTGTGATTCATAACTATCCTCTCATAGATAGTTGCTAATAGAATGATTGTAATACCTTAAATATCGAGCACCCCACGCTTTTTACTCAGAATTGAATTATTCTGTTAATAACTTAAATTTTATTATAATTTTATATTAAGGCGATTCACTATGATTAATTGTTCGATCTTCTACTACTGTAATTTTATACTCTTTGTCATTAAAAATTATTTTCTAGTTTTTAGTTCGGTTAGCAATAAAAGCGTGTTTTTTTTAGTTTTTTAAACTATTGTTTATTTTTTATTTTTTTTTATTTTCTTTTTTTATTTTTTTTTTGGGAAACTTTTATCAAATTATTGCATTGTCATCGGTCCTTGATACGTGTGCAAAGTTTCAATTTAATCGGATCGCTGGAACCTGGTGAAAATTAAGCTCGAAGATTCCGTTACATTCATACATACATACATACATACATACATACATACATACATACATACATACAACCCAAGCTAATAAAAGCGTATTAAAAATAAACCATTGTCGCGATGTGTGTGAGTATTTGTATATGTGTGTGTCAATAAAATATTTAGTCACTTAACTGTATAACAATAAAATATACCTTTACTCTCTCCAACTGACAAATAGTTTTTTGCTTTAAGTTTTTTTAATATCTTCTTATTTTTTCTGTAATATTTTGCTAAATTCTCGGATCCCAATTTCAAAACTAGTCCTAAATAGTTAAGGCGTCGTCTTAGTGATTTATTTGATAATATAACTCTTCTCCATATTTTAGATGTAAACGCGGCGTTACGAAGAGCTGCATCATCGAGAAACCTTCAAAGATACTTAAAATTACAGCTGGACTTATAATTATAATAAAATAGGAAAGAAACTCTATACCAATAAACCGATATATTTATTTATTAACCGACATAAAACAATTTGGAATCTTTAATAAGGAAAAGAATTGAAATGTAATTTACTAAATTACTTTGTTATCGCCAATTACAATAACCGCAATCGGTAATCGATATCGTATCGGCAAAATTATGTTTAGATCACTATTGAGAGTTTTATTATATATAAACAAATAAACAACAGTAAAGTAGCATACTTTTTTAACATAATATCCGACTAGTCTCATTTATAAAACACAAGGAACTGTAACAAACACTCCTCTATTCTAATAGGATTACTTAAAATACACACTGTATATAAATTAAACATGAAATGATACTTACGTAAATATTTTCCACAAGATCTCAAGCGGCAAAGACGAAATATCGTCTCGAGATTCCTCCGGGAATATTTTAGTGCCAAAAACAAAAATCCCAGCATCGTACATTTTGTGAAGTACGGGAGGGTAGACAAAAGTTGTAGTGACGGAATAAATAATGTTTTTATATTTTTATTATATTAAATATATTTTATTTTATCAAAAAATGTTAAATCTTATTTATATTTCATTAACTTTTTTTTTTACTGCAAACTTGTCTTTAAATTTTAAAACTTGTTTAGAAAGTATTCAGATATTTATTTACTTTGATAATAGACTATTATTATTGAAAACAAGCTTTATATACTTGTATATTATAACTTAAAGGGCATAGCCGGATTAATATGAGAAATCTGCCCCCGCGACTTTTTTGGCTCATACTCAGGGGATCGATTTAGTATCGAATAAAAATAATTCACACCAATTTTTAGCTCTTTAACTCTAACGGTTGTCGAGATTTCCAAAAAAAACTGTTTTTTCAATTAAATTTTTATTTTTATAGTAAAATTCAAATCTTATTAATGACGATTTTTTTTCTAATTCTTAGGAGTTAAATACATGAGAAAAAAATATAGTCATAATTTTTTAACGAAAAGCCGATTTTTGGCAGATGAAAACATTTTTTTAAAATTTTTTTTTTAGCCTTTTTGAAATATGTCACTCACCAAAATTCGTCAGAAAATGTCTATTATACTCCTCTACATGCAGGATTTTTTTCAATTTTTTTGAAGTGGTGGAACAATATGAAAAAAATAAAAAACTATTTTTTTTCTAAGGTCTTGCGTTTTAAATAACTTTTATTAGCTTAAAAAAATTGTGTCCAAAATATTTTTTTGCTTAGAATTTATAGTGAAATTATTTAAAAGATAAAATCGACATTCATTTTAAAGACAAAAACATAAAATCGGCAAGTATTTAAAAAGATAATATGCTGGTTACTGACAATCTCAGTAGATGGCGTTAGAAAGCGTCCGCTAGGCAATTAAATGCACTTGAGGGGCCAAAATAATTTAACGTATTCAATGGTCCGTCCGTGAAACGTGTCTGTTTCGCATATAATTTCATTATAAATTGTAAGCAAAAAAATATATAAGACAGATTTTTTTAGCTAAAAAAAAGTTATTTAAAACGCAAGACTTCAGAAAAAAAATGAGTTTTTTATTTTTTTTATATTGTTCCACCACTTCAAAAAAATTGAAAAAAATCCTGCATGTAGAGGAGTATAATAGACATTTTCTGACGAATTTTGGTGAGTGACATATTTCAAAAAGGCTAAAAAAAAAAATTTAAAAAAATGTTTTCATCTGCCAAAAATTGGCTTTTCGTTAAAAAATTATGACTATATTTTTTTCTCATGTATTAAACTCCTAAGAATTAGAAAAAAAAATCGTCATTAATAAGATTTGAATTTTACTATAAAAATAAAAATTAAATTGAAAAAACAGTTTTTTTTTGGAAATCTCGACAACCGTTAGAGTTAAAGAGCTAAAAATTGGTGTGAATTATTTTTATTCGATACTAAATCGATCCCCTGAGTATGAGCCAAAAAAGTCGCGGGGGCAGATTTCTCATATTAATCCGGCTATGCCCTTTTGTCCTTAAATCATTTAGCAATGTGTTAATACTTTTATGACACAATTAGATTTGTAAAATAATTTAAAATATAACAATAATTATCTTATATTTCTACGTATAGAACTAATAAGTAATTATTTGATTTATAAATTCGAAATTTATTTATTTGAAAATGTCGTAAACTAAAAAAAAAAGTTTAAGTTAATACCTACCTTCCAATCAGTGGCGGATTTAGGCTTAGGCCCGTGAGGCCCGGGCCTAGGGCGGCAAATTTTGAGGGGCGCCAAAATTTTTATGTACCATTGTACCATTTTGAGGGTAGAATTTCTTTGTTAAAATAATTAATCAGGAAAGTCCTAAAATTTGAAATATCTAACAAAAAGATTAAAAAAAAATATTTTTTTAATGCTAGCATATTATTTATTTACGAATTTAGATTTTTCATATTTTACATTCAAAATTTAGTTTTAGCATCTGTTTGCGCTTTATTATAAAACGAAACATTATTTCACCATGACAAATTATATAAGCGTCAGTTGACTCATGCAATAAATTTTTTATTTTTCAATTTTTCGTAAAAAATTATAGTTTTACGTAATGTGAAGCCCCTAACGATAAGTTAGAAGCCCCTAACGATAAGATAAATGTTTAATTTATACCTGAATTAGATTTCTTATTATTATTGTTATTATTTTAATTATTTTATATACACACACACATATATGTATATATACTGTTGCAAAAGATAAAGGGCGCCATATCGTCTCGGGCCTAGGGTGTCCTCAAACCTAAATCCGCTACTGCTTCCAATAGTGTTAAGATATTGTATACGAATCTAATAAATAACTACAATGGCTACAGTGAAAAAAAGAGCAACGAAAGATTCTTAATATTTTTCTTTTAAATGTCGGCAACAACAGCTAAGACCGGGGCACCTAATGGCCTTACATCTTGTATATAAAATTCATACCTCCACATTAAGAAGCCAGATGATAGGCAAAACTCAGAAGACCCAAGTCGGTACTCGTTGACCCCGACGACGCGTTCACAGTAGGTAATAACGTGTACGCGTAGGCATAAGTGACACCACACAACATACAGACACACACCGTCTATACCGGTATAGACGAGGTCCCAACTGAGTAAGTGCTCCGTTGCTCCGGCGTTCTGCCGTCGGAGGACGCTAGTGACCAAATTTCTTTAGCTTCCCTCCTGACTAACGACGCCCCGAGCCGAGGTCCGGTTTAGTACTCTGTGGTCGAGGTGTATAGTACTCTGTGGTCGAGGTGTATAGTACTCTGTGGTCGAGGTGTATAGTACTCTGTGGTCGAGGTGTATAGTACTCTGTGGTCGAGGTGTATAGTACTCTGTGGTCGAGGTGTATAGTACTCTGTGGTCGAGGTGTATAGTACTCTGTGGTCGAGGTGTATAGTACTCTGTGGTCGAGGTGTATAGTACTCTGTGGTTAAGGTGTATAGTACTCTGTGGCCGAGGTGTATAGTACTCTGTGGCCGAGGTGTATAGTACTCTGTGGTCGAGGTGTATAGTACTTTGTGGTCGTGGTGTATAGTACTCTTTGGTTTGTACGTACTTCGTTCAAGGGCTCATTTAGGCCGTATTCCGAAATACAAACCAGCATACTGGCCAGTGCTGATGACGTCAAAAATCAGTTTGTAAAAAAAGTAGTTTGTATTTCGGAACACGGCCTTAAAAATCGGAACAAATACTGAAAAACCGTTTGACAGCTGTTTCAGCACTTTGACAGTTGGAAGTTTAAACTTCAAGAAGTTAGAACTTCGGCTTTGTTTTCCTATTATTTCTTATATAGGTATATATATTTTCTCTTAGATATTGAACAACTTAAATATACGCTATTTTGAAAATTACTTAAAATATTACCACTTTTTCTTTAACATTACAAACTACTAAATTTAAATAAACAAATAAGTTACAGTACAAGTTTCATCTTTGGATCAATTACCAATTTCAACTTATATTTCTTCTATATAAATGCAAATAGCACTATAATGTGCCGACCACACATAAAGAGGGGAAAGGGCAGGGATGAGGGAGGTGATGACTATAATATTCATATGTATATGAAATAAATAAAAAAACTCAATAAAATTAGGAACATTCTAATTCAAGTTACACCACCTTTTGGTCACAGAACCATTATGTTGATTCCGAATCTCGCCAATATTCCTTCTTACTATGACACATGGTTATATATTATAAATGTGTGTAAATAATTTATCAAATAAAACAAAGTAATAGTTTTAATCATTTTACTGTTTACACAATACAATGTCTACCAGATTTCTTAGATACCCTTGATAGAACAAAAAAATATATCAAAAACTCCACAGAAATGCAACTAGCCACCGCAACACTACAAGATTCAAAACCTACAGCAAGCAGACAAAATAAAAAATCCCACTATTGCATAGACTTATTGACAATTATTTTTTGTGGTCATTGTCCTGAAGATCACTTGAAGTTTGAATTAACAGTTACAATAACTATGTACAAGTTAGTACATATAACATTGAAAATGCAATCGAAAAATGTACACTTTATTTATACACTTATTTAAACATTTAGTTCGTTAACAGGCCTCAAATATTAACACTAGTAGGCAGTAATAGACACTCGTCTATTACACATCAGTGCGTGAGGCCTTTAGTATTTTATATCAGAAGAATAAACTATCCGCACAGTTAAATAATTTATGTCGCCCTAAGGCACATACTGACAACGATTATTATTTATACATACAATAAATTTATTAATTCTTATAATTTTAGTCAAATGTTTTATGTATCATAGTATACAAATTGGAATATTCGAAACCAATACTGTAAGGATTTCTAAACAAATAAAAATAATAGAAATTAAATATCATTAAAGTTTTGATAGAAAATGTCATATAAATATTATATAAAAAATCAATAATCAAAGAAAATGTTCAAAAACATGGTAAATCATACAAAAATCTTATATCAAAGCCTTATCTAATACCGAAGTGAGACCATTATAATTACACAATCAAATATTCAATTAACAATATGTTTTGTTATTTTTAGAATGTTTTTTTAATAATACTAAATTTCTAGAATGTTCCTTTAACATTTTTGAAAATTTCACACTTACAATACAATTACACAAAATTAGATTTTTTATCTTATACAAGATTTCTTAAGTATATGTTATTAGAAAAAATATTTTTATAACATTAAGAAAAAAATATAGAAAAAAAAAATTGTTTTTCATAACTGCTTAGAAATGAACCATTTCCCAATAAAAAAAAAGAACCAGGAATTGTAATAACAAAATCTGTAATTATTATAGTATATATAAATCAATATTGGTACATATTTTAATAATTTGAAAAAAAAAAATACTCAGAAGACCAAATACCCACTTCATTTACTTAAATTTAATCTTTTATTTATACATATTATATTAGTAACATCCACACTTCATTCTCGTAACTTAGCTACCAATGACATTGTACTGTCTTCTATCACAATGTGTGAAAACATATGTAATATTATTTCTTAGTATTAGAAGAAAATGCATAGTTTATATATTTGGCTTCTCAATAAAAAACCTCATTATAGATATTAAACTCTAGGTAATGCATAGCAGCCATTCTGTTTAAATTTATTTTTCGTAAATTTCAATTATATTATTCATTATATTTAGCGAATGAAAATGGATTCATTCATTCAGAATGAAATAATTAGGATATACAGACAAATGAATGAATTTATAAATTATTATATCCTAAAATGGTATAGTGATCAATATAATTTTATTATATGAAAATAACATTAGATAAGTTTTGAAGACTAGTTGACATGATCAGCATCCTCTTTATACTGTTTTGATATTATTATTTGACCGACATTAATAAAATAAGTTAATTTTAATTAATTGTTATACTAAGCATAGTAAACAGAAAAATGAAACATTTTTGATAGTTGAGCCTGACAAGCTTAAATTTTTTACACAGATCTAGCTTACCTAACTTAAACTATGAGAGTTTCATCCAAACAGGTCCATCACTAAACACTAACACTAAACTAACGCCGCAGCACTCAATGTGTCAATTCTCACGAATAATGAGCACTTTACGGAAGTCCCAGGATCATTCGGGCTCAGCGTACATAAACGAAAACTTATCGAGAGCGGTGGGGGCGATGACCTTGCCTTCAATCAAACACTGAACGACCCAGGTCGTCGACACCAGCGGAATGTTGTCTTGATTGGCCTTGTTCTGCACCTCATGGGGACAGTCCCACTCGGTAACCAAGGTCAGGGCCCCACACATGTTGAGGTTATCTTCATTAACAACCCTGGTGGTGGCACCGGCTAGAGTGCACACCCGTTCCCAGAACTTCACAAATGTGTCTTGATCTCCACATAGTAAGATGATCTTGTCCTTGAAGAAGGTTGTGTTTCTTTTACCAGATGGTGAATCCTGGAATTTTTTTAATTTATATATTTATAACATTAACAGTCTACACTATACGGGGTTTGCTTTACTACTGTAACTGCCTGTTTTAATATATTTACAGGGTTATTTTTAATTAATTGACCACCTCTTGCAGGCAGCCTCTCTACATCAATCCTAACGACATTTGTGCTACGACTTTTTAAAAATCTTGATAAACAACACGAAAAACACGAAACAAAAAATAATTGCTCTCTCTTTTACTTTAAATTACTCTGTTTGTTATATATACTACTGATTAAAATATTTAAAATTAAGTAACTTCTATTAATTTTGTGTATTTTAAACAAATATATTGTTAGTAAAGTATTTTAAATTGTTTTGTTTTGTCATATAATTAACAAATTAAAAATATTTTTTTTGTGATATAAATTGTCTCAGAGAAAATTCTACAAATCTAGTTTTATAGATAGTTTCATATTATAGCTATGAAGACTATTCAAAATTTCACATCACACATTTTTAACACATTCAATGTTTTTTGAAGACAAAATTTATCAACAACGAACCTGCGACTTTGGGACTCAAACAAAACCCTCAACTGAGCACTCATGACAGTATTTGTTCTCATAATATATAGAAGCATTTTATATTTAACATTGAACAACAATGTCACAACAAACAAAATTTCAATTTCTAATATTTTTTCATATTATACATACATAACTTTGAAGATATTATCAAAAAAGTCAGTCACAAGATAATACTTTTGACTTTTGAAATTATATTCATGCTTTATGACTAGGGGCTTTAATGAAGATCAAGAAGTTTTGCTTGATTTTAATAAATATTATTTATAACTAAATGAAATATGTATGTCTGTTCATAGTATTATTAAACAAATGCAGTACCCAGTTAACGAACACAGAGTGTCTAAGGCTCCAGCCGGCCGGCAGTGAGTACGAGTCCACGTCCAGCAGGCGGCCCGCGGCGCACGACTGGATCACCCACGCGTGGGACACGGCGCGCACACCAGCCGACAGACACGATATGTACTTGGCAGTGAGGCACGGCCGGGGCGCGATCAACTTGCACAAGGGGTACATGGGCGTCGGCAGGTCATCGAAGTGACTGAGGGGGAGTTGGTTTGTTATGGTTTGAATATTCGAAATTAGTGTTGACAGTTTGTTATATGAATTTGGACTTTAGAACATACAATTGTGGCCAGAGTATATTTAATATTCTTATAGAGTTATCACAAACCCCAAGCCTAATAAGTACTCTCATTACCTAACTTTTTATTTACTGAATTAAAGCAACAGAATGCAGACAAACTTCATTCTTAACAATCCCACTAAATGATGGAACTTAGAAGTTCTGCCCATCTATTTGGGAGTAATGACACTGCAGACCCACAGATACACAGAGATGTTAACCCCTCCTTAAGTATCCCCAGTGCTGTATCTTAATGACCTGTAGACGGCTCCCCCTGCTGCCTCCAGCTGTTCTCTGAGACGTTCCTTGTTGAACGCTCTGTCGCAGAACACTAGGTCTTCGCTGTCGGTGCCGGCCGCCGTGCTCTCGCCGTCCTCCTCTGATGAGTAGTGTCGACTGTCCTGCACCTATGAGACCAGTTAGAGAGAGATAGAGAAATAGAAATTCAATAAGCCATTGATATTAACTCCCAGTAACCAATTGTAATATAGGAAAGTGGTGTTTATTTTTTTTTTGTAATGAAATAAAGATTAAAAATGATAACTAAATAAAAGTTTACATTTTGGTTAAGTTATAGACATAACCAGCAAACATTTCATCGCAGAATGAAATGCAACAAATCACAAAAGTATTTACCTATTACACATTATTTTATAATTATATATCTTTTCAAAATAATGCAATAGAGAATATAGTATAAAAACCCAAGTCCTTGTAAAATAGTATCTTACCCGTTCCTCTTTCCTGTCTCCTCGACTCGTCTTCGGTGGTTCAGTACAAGTAAGCAGGAAGCACATTCCGGAGAACATCTTGCTATCATTTGGTATTGGTCCAAGAGCTGATACAGTGTCCTCGTCGTTCTCGAACTTTGTCAGCTTCGAGTTTTTCTTACCTATGTTTTGTTTTGCTGCACCTTTGAGCTGGAGCGGACCCGCTGTAAATTGTTTTTATTATTAGTATTGTTTTTGTAAAATATGTGAGAATAGTTAAATACGATAATTTCAAGTTATAATATTGATAAATAACATAGACTGGAAAATGTTGTTGTTGACTGTTGTATTTGTTTGCAAATCTAGAATTCCATTAAAAATATTATAGAAATATGAAGTCAAAAGTAAAGATCCTCAAATAATCCCATCTCTCCCTTATGCTTTCTGGTCTCTGCCTCGTACACGGTAGTTTATATAGCGGAAGTCTACTGATCTTTGGGCTACACCACCTCATCTTTCTTCTCTATAACACTTTAGACATTGACAACCATCCTCCAAAATATTTGTTTCTTGGCTCCTTGAACAACCTTCCCATCTCATCTCTCTCTCCTTTTGTCTTTCATTCCGATAACCCAACCATAACCGAATCTTTCTTTCGCAAGTTTATTGTCCCACGCTCTACATAGACATTATCTCTCTCTTCCTCTATCTCTCTCTTTTTCTCCTACCACGTACCCTTGACCCCATCTATCTTCCTGGGTGTTCGTTGCACCTCAGGCTCCACCCCGGCCACCTCCTCGATGCGTGCTGGCGCGGAGTTGCTGCTCTCACTCATCTCGCTGCTCTCGCTAGCGAGACGCTTGCGAGCTATGCTCTTCGTCTTTAGACCTGGAAGTGTCATTAAGTTAGACTTCTATAAACTGAACCGGATATCTTAGATGATTGGTTGAATTTATAAACTGATTTGGTCTAAGCGGGTGATTTTGTCTAGAGATCATCATTTCCTGATGTAATGCCACTTGCATCCATATGGTTTGTCAATATGGTGCGTTCTGGTTTGTTTCCTTAGGTAATCTCCCTATTCCTTTATATTATGGGTGGTTACTGGATTCGGCAGTCATTGGCTTCTAATAATATTTTCTCTTTGTCAATAGAACCTTATCAGTAGATCTACAGCAAGTTTGCATTTGAATATGTAAAAAATTGTTTAAATTATTGTTACTAACCTGAGGTAGACGCTTTAGGACTCTTTGGTGACGCTACCCGTTTTCTGGCGCTGGAATTACCCTTGTCTCGAGTTCTTGCACTGCGAGGACCCTGAAACAAAATATTATTTATAAATATCACATCTTACAAAAAATATATGTTCATTGGACTCAGGGCGTCTAAAAGCAGGCTCTTTTGATTATTTACTATACAATAAAAATACAATTCTAAGATGAGTTATATTCTTCTTCATTGGAGCTGAAGACTTTTGAACAATACATCCTTATCACACAAACTTTTCTAGGAGTAATCGAACCTTTAACTTCAGCGACGACGTACCTGTATGATGTTGTCGAGGTCCAGTTCTCGGTGGTGCCTCCTCCTGGGTGTGGAAGGGGCGGCTGGTGACCTCGCGCGGGACTCCTTCAGCGATCGCGCCTGGTCCTCCGTCAGATACAGTTCGCTGGCAGTTACCACCACTATAGTGTCCCTGAAGCGAGTCAGATTATTCACTTTTATAGCGACTTCTCTTTCTTTGTGGAGCTTGAGTGAAAAAAGGATGACCTTTATTATCCGACAAACAACTCTCACGGGTGGAGGAGCTTTGAAGGGATAGTGGTATCCCCATACGGCGATAAAGATCGCCGTTAATATATTCAAGAAATATAGCAGGAAAGTGGGCCCAAGGCTCACAAAATTTTGAGACATGTCAAAAACTAAATGATTCCTATCCTGACTTTGGTAACAACCTGCAGTTAATATCTGATTAAACCAAAAATTTGTAATAGGTATCTTATGATTTTATTTTAAAATATAGTCTCCAGAAAAAATATATTTATTATAGTAATAAATTGCTAAAATTTAGAAAAAATATATATAACTTCAGCTCACCCATCCGTCGTGCATTTGTAGGTAACAGTGCCGCTATCGTTCTCCTCCACTCCGAGAACTAGTCCAGGTTCGTAATTCTGTTCTTCATCAACCAACGCGTAGACTGACTGTCCTTGCAACGGTAATTTCTTCATGTCACCGAATATTATGAAGTCATCTAGAAGTACTTTACTCTGCCCATCGTCGAATTTGATCAAATATTTGTTTAGTTCCGTAATTTCCAGCACTTTTCCAGAATAGTATCGTTTGTCCACCCATTTTGCTAACACGACCGTGTCTGGAGCAAATCCTGGATATTCTGGTTTGACCACAGCCTTTTCCACTGGAGTTGCCGGTCGAGGGGACGTCGGTCTTCGCTTTTGTTTTAGTTTCGTGATAGACTTTGGGGTGCCGACCACAGACGACAAATTTTTCTCATCCTTTAAAAATTTTACCGGAGACATTTTACCATTATCCCCATTACTTGGTACCATTTCTGGAGAATTCATTCCGTGCATGTATTCAGCTTCTTCAGGTTGAGTTGGTAATAGTGCCCTTTTGGTTTTTCCCACTATAGGTCGTCGACCTCTCACTCGACTTTTTTTGAGAGAACTCTTCGGTGTGGCTTTGTCACATTTGCTGACTTCTTCTGGACTTGCATTGCCATTGCTGAACGCGTTCTCAGACATCGAAGCTTGAATGCCTACAGATATTTTGTCGTCATTAAGCGATCGATTTTCTTCTGCAATCGAAGCATCTCTGATATGGGAGAAGATATCTTGAAGCTTTTTCATTAATGCTTCATATCCTTTGACGGTAGTTGAAGGATTCGAAACAGACTTCCGAGGAGGTTGAGGAACCACGAACGCTCCATCACTAGTACGAGTGCTTGACGCTGATGAGGAACTAACTGTTGATGCAAAGGATGTCCTATTCGCAAGATTGATCATCCCACCACTAGTCACACTGGATGGAGAATTACTAACTGACACATCACCTAAATAAGGATCGATGGTAAATCTCTTCGAGATTCTTTGGTATTCTTTGTACATATCCATACCTACATCACTATCTGTTCTCACTACATAGAGAGACAAAAACTCGCAATCGTCATTATGGTTTACGTGAACGTCAAAAATTGGTATTTGAGGAGTATTTATTGGTAGTGAATGACCATTTTGCAAGGGAGATATAGTTGATGGTGTGGTTGTATTATTTGCTCTGAATATTTCATTCTTTGCCCGTTTTCCCTTATTTCCATTCAACTTACTCATATCAGGAGTAATTTGAGAACCATCTTCACATACTTCTGTTGGAGTTGATGAGTTCCCGTTTGATAGTTTCGATATTAACTTTGACGCTACATTTGGGACTGGTTCAGGGCTGTCCAATACCATGGAACCTATACTGTCAGTGCTTTCTTGGTCAGTAGCTCGCTCCTTATTATAATCCTTTGGCATCGGCTGGGACAAATTACTGCTAAGATCTGAATAATTGTAACCTTCGCTTCTGGTTGGTTGAATTTTTCCAGCATCTAAAACTTCTTCTCGATCTTTAACTATCACTGGATCACTATTAAAGTCGGTTTGTACTTTGGGTTTTTCATTGCTGTTCTGATCATCTTCAACTGGTGATAAGACTAGCTGGAAATTTTGAGAGTCATTCAATGTGTCTGAACCACTTTCTTCTGGAATAGTATCTATTACTTTAGCAGGTATTTCTAGTACAAACTCTACACTGGGACGACTTGAACTTTCTGAATTAATCACTACTGCTTCATCATCTTTTTGAACTTTTTCTTTAAACAAATCTAATGGAATTTTCTTGGGTGTCTTTAGACTTTTAGTTGTATCAACGCTGGCAGACCTGGATTTTGGGGTTTTTGGTGTTTTTGGGGTAAGTTCAACGCTGTTGCTTCTTTTGGTTTTCTTTTGATCTTTGATGATCTTCCTAGGACTTGAACGCACTGGGGTACGCACACGAGATGTTGATGGTAGTACATCTTCTAGCTTTCGTTTTGCTATGCTAGTGATTTCTGAAACTTCATCATCTAGGGTTTGAGTTGATACAGCAACTTCCTCATCTGTTAGTTCTAGCTTGAGTATCTTTGCGCTGCCTTCCGATGATTCTTCAGATAGTTTTCTTTTAGCATGGACGAGATGATCTTCTGAAAACAATTTAATTTAAAGCGTAACGGAAAAACACATATGGTGTCATGGGCGACCTAAAAATTCAATTACAATATGTTATGAGTATGCAGGCAGTTATTAAAATTTACTTAATACAAAATATTTTGTAAGTAATACTAAATAATGTTAAATGATAGCTATGAGTATTATTTTGCTGAAAATATAATGTAAATTGTGAAGATTCTAGACCGCGAGTACACTTTCTTACCTTTCAGATCGGTATCTTCAGTAGTGCTGTCAACCTGAAAAAAGAACAGCAATTTCGTTTTATTTTAAACATGAGTTATAAATTGTAAATATTTATAAATTATAATATCTGGACCAATATTATATATATATGTAACGTAAGTAGAGTTGCCATTTTTTTTATAGAATTATTCCATAAAATGTATATTATTTTTTTCGAACTGCGTTAAAAATATAGTATTTTAGGAAAATAAAAACATACATTTTTATCATTTTTTTCTAATGTACTAACAATTATTTTCGGCTTTAGCAATCAATTATTATTTTAAAATATTTATAAGAATCTAAACAATTATATTAAAATAAATAACATTTTTATAACAATGTACAATTTTAATTATGTGCCTCTAGAAGTCTACCTGAGCGCTCTTGTATAACTGGTAGAGATCTCTTGTAGGAAATAAGTCATCCTTTGTGAAAATAGTCTATACTATGTTACTGTTAATATTTTATGGGGCAAAAATAAATAAATATAATCAGAATCATATTTGGAGTAAAAAGACATATATTGTCTGATTGGAAGAAAATCTTGGTTAATAAAATGGCAATCTATAAGACCATTCTAAAGCCCGTCTGGACATATGGGATAGAGTTCTGGGGTTCAGCAAGCAGTAGTAACATTGAAATCCTAGAGAGATTTCAGACCAAAGCAATTAGAGCAATGTTTAATATACCAAATTGCATTAATAACAAGTACATATTGCATGACCTGAGGCTTAAATAAGTTAAACAGGAAATTGCCGAACATAGGCAAAACTATTAACAGAAATTTTCCAATCATGTCAGTGAGCTGATCGCGCCACAATTGTCTGTATCTGGAAGTACTCAGTACAAGACTGAAAAGGAATAGCATTCCGACTCTGATAAACAGATTTTCCAAATAAATTCCGAATGGGCCAATGGGCATTCTCACAGCGAATAAGACAAATCATGCAGACATTGGTCAGACAAAAAAACAGCAAAATGTTCACAACAGATTGCTGTGTTGAGCGGAATATAAAAAAAAAATCAATCAATGGATTGGATTTCACAGCATTGAGAAAAACTTTGAATTTGTGGGGAAAAGTATAGTCTTTTAAATACAATATTGCTTTTTCTATAATATGTAGCTCATTTTACTAAAGTATATTAAATAAGAAAAATATATTTAAGAATCTATATATTATTTTTTGGTTTGCAACCAAATCCAAACTTGATTTGAAGTTTACAAAATTATTATACTAAAATGAAATAATCATTATTTTTTGGATAGAAGACAAGCAAACAACTTTTTAAGCACTTTATTTCTTCTAAGTCTTATTAAAAAAGTTGTAAAAATATTGTAACAGTAACGGTGGCAGGGCTATTTTGTCAAAGTTACATTTTTACAAAATGAAGTTATATACATATATAGATTTATAAAAAAAACTGATACTAAATATGTATATTAACTCCATTTCTATAAAAAAAAATGTGCTTGGTTTCAGGGCTATTTGGTATAAAATTATCAAATAGCCCCGAATATTTGATAATACCTATAATTTATATAAATAGACAAACCTCTATACATTTTATGTCTTCTTCAGGTTCATAAACAGGACTGTCGGAGAAAAGATTCTGGGATGTATCCTTCAGTTTTAAAGGACTTTCAGCATTTTGCTTTTCATTTTCTGTAACATTTTTCAAGTCATTTGTAACACTTTTATAAATATTTTATATTTTACTTAACTGTAGATAACTAAAACTAGTAAATTCTAGTTTATACAAGTTATGTAATTTTAGTTGTAATCTTAATTTAAATGATAGTATAGTTATGGCAGCATAAGAAAATAATACATAGTATATTTAATTTAAAGATCTATAAATTTCATAATATAATAATATAAAAACTCAAAACTGACTACTCATTTTATTTATTAAACTTTATATATGACCATATAAAAGAAACCTGATATTTAAAGGCATGTGGGCTATAACAATGTAATCAATTTCTATTTAGCTTGATTTGATAAATTTTAAAAGCATCAAAATTTGACAGTAAATATAACCTAATGAGAAAATGACAATTTGGAAACTAATAAAGTATTTGATATATGTATATATAAATATATATAGCATATCTTTACATTCATTATACATATAAGTGCATAACATTTCGCTATAAACCCTTTTTTGCTTACTATATTGATGTTTTCAAGGCATATTACACGACTAAATACGGTTGTAATTAGAATCTTATTAGAGTAGCCCATTTGGCATACGAGATCGTTAATAACAGTTAAAAAATGTTAATAAATAGTTAAATATGTTTTTTTAAGGTAATCAGAGAAGATAGTTAATACAAAAACCATAATTTCTATGAAATATCATACAAAATTGGGTTAAAACGAAGATGTCAATCTATCTTGGCATACTTGTCAATTTTGTCGGTTAGTACAAAGCTATCCTCTCGATTATCATTAAATATAATCGACTAAAAGATGATTCACCTGAATCTCCTGTAGATGAAAGAATAGTGATACAGTTATCACTGGAATCTTCCATAATTATAACGTAATTTCACTTTATTTTGTTGAAATCTGCCGCGTTTTAGCACAGAAACATCTGTCACTTGGAATAAGCCAATATTGTAAAAAAATCCGTATGCAGGACTGCACCACAAAATATCAATGAATAGTCTAAATGTTTATTAAGATAACTGGTAAATGAAAATAGAAAATGAAGATAGAAGTATTTAATATTTTAATTTTAGCAAAAAGTCAAGCGAAGCACGGCCGCTTGTTGATTTGGCCAGTGTTGCCAAATCAGATAACTGTATGGAGCTTCTGTCATCTTGTTCCCTAATCCTGTTACGATTTAGGATAAAATACTGAATATTAAGGATAATTAATAAAATATATACTAATGAGCTTCGTAATGGTAAGGCGTAGCTATGAAAAGTAGTTGGTTATGCTTAACATCTTCCAATCATATTTTTTCTAGCAGTAACTACTATAAAAACAAGAAGGAGTTATACTACAAGATAATATTATACTACAAGGAACATTAAATCAGTTCATGTTTATAGTTGTAACACAAAACCACCTTGCAATTGAAATATGAAATGACGACTACCTCTTATCTCATTACTGTTCATCATGAAACGATTTTTTCAATTTTGTGTTTTACTGTTTATGCTGGTTAAAACAAGGACGTTTCAAATTGCCTCAAAGTATGGTATAGAAAATACAATTTAAGAACTTATATGGAGATAACTGTTGAAAATAAAATAATTAAGCATTGAAAAACAAATTATTAAAAGTTACGATGGCGCTAGTGGCCCACCAATGAATGATACCAGGTTATAAGTTCTAAGCAAATAAGTATAGTATGGAATAATAATGTTGGTATGAAATAGAAAATCAACAACTATTCAATTTTAAATTAACGAAAGCAATCTAAAAAAGGATATGGTTCTTTGTTCTATAATTATAATATTTTTAAAATTCTAATTTTAAGTGAACATTTTTAATATTCATAAAACATTCTGCAAATTTAAGACTATCATTTTCATTTGTTCACTGGTCGATCACTTTGATAAAAATTAGTGACTTCAAATAGCACGCTACTTTTACTGACACTTTTTGAACCAGCACTCATCTTCTTTATTTACCATGTTCTAAGTTCTACTTCTTTGTATTATATGGCAATTTCGAAGATCCGTTTTTGCCAGTGTGTCGTGTGAAGTGTAGTGTGTACATACTACCTGATCAGTCATGAGAGTCAATTTTAAGTGATTGACCACATTCGGTGATAAATGATCATTAATTAGTATATTTTTGTGAAATTATTGCTTAAATTCTTAAAAAAAAAGGTAGACCACCATCGTTTTATAGCAAAAAATTGGTAACAGAATGGGTAACTGATCCTAAGATGAAACGATTAGAAAATCACAAAGCTAATTTGGTTTCTCTTTTTGTGTTTATACAAAATAAATATAAATTATAGAAGCCATTAGACTTATATTGGAATGTAATAAATCTAATTTGATTTATTAAGCTTTTCGGTTTACTTTAAACAAATTTAATATAGCGCCATCTATGATCTAATAGTAGAAGTAATTGGCGAGAATCAGAGTTTACAGAAGGCGTACCTGATCCAACGATAAAACTAATTGGAATACCTACCTATCACAAATTTATTTTATTGACTTCTTTTATTTAGGTTTTGATTTTGTATAGCTTTCTGTATTTATATAAAAGAAAATAAATAGAAATGATCCTAAGATGAAACTTTAATTGAAATGTAATAAATGTAAATATATAATGTAATTTTGATTTATTTACCACTTGTTTATTTCAAACCCATATTTGCAATAGCGCCATCTCTGATCTAACATTAGAAGTAATTGGCGAGATTGTGACCAATAGATAGCATAACTAGAAATAAAATGTCAATTTGTTTATTGGGCTTTTATTTCAGATATTCATGCTTATTATAGTCCTATCTGCATTTATATAGAAGAAATAAATGATTAACTTTTCCAAAGATTAAACTTAAATTGGAATGTAATAATCTAATTTGATTTATTTAGTTCTTTTATTTGTTTCTAATTTATACTTAATAAAGCGCTATCTGTGTTTGATTAGTAGAAGTAATTGGCGAGCAATAGAATGGTTAACTGACCAAAAGATGGCGTAACTTGAAGAAAATAAAAAAAAATCAAATATACTTATATATTTATTTATTTGTAACGAATAAAAACTGACTGTCTGACGTCTGATAATAGACGTGTAATTCATATTTATAAAATATAATAAATAGTTCAGTATTGAATAAACTGGTTTCCTTACAAATGCCGATCAAACGACCTACACCTGAATGTACTATGAAGCATAATATTCTTAGATAATGGATTTTTCCACATTCAAAACTTAATTCAGACAATCCAAACAACAGTGGAATTAAATTAAGAATTTAAATAATTAAAATTAGCATACAATAGTTAACACACACCTACATCATTATCAGAAACAATGCTATGACCCACGGGTGAATGAAGTGTATCATATAACCCTAAGTGTAACGTAGGGCTTATAAAGGTTACACATATAAAAGCGACTTTATTAAGACACCACCAGTTATTGCCTCCTTGAGGTTTGTACTGGTTAACATTTCACTAGAAAGTTCCATTTTTTCTAAAACGCCCCAAGTGAAGAATAACAGTGAATTTGAACTAGAATTTTCCAATTTTACGCGGAGTGCTATTGTGAATATGTTTGTTCCCTGGATAAAATTATTAATTACTGATAATAAGATTGTTAGATTATTTTTATTTATTTTAATATTTTTTTACGTATGATCTAGATTTTTATTTATTTAGTGAAGTTACACAGGTTCTTTAAGTTATCTTTATTTTTTTTTACATAATTTAAATTTTCTGAATCTATAATACATTTTGTAAGTTTATGAAGATTAAATCAACTTTGAACTTTTATTCAATTTATGTTGCCATAAATAAAATACTAATATCTATTTAGTTGAATTATTATTAGTATTCCTTGATACTTACTTACTGTACGTAGGTATATCTCGACAGATAAAATAAACGATCACATACAAACTTATCAACTGTATTGAGAGCAGTCAAAGTTTATCTTTGAAGACGCTGTTATCTTTTATTTCGTAATTATTCATTTATATTTTACGTAGGTACAGTGGCTCGTGATAAAATAATATATTAATATTGAAATTATCTTCCTTATTTTAATTGAGGATAAATATAAAATAAAAATAAATAAGTAATTTAGAGTTTTATTATATTTATAAATTATTGTATTTTACTTCTATATTACTTTTAAGTATTTCTTTGCTTCCGAACATTTTTTATTAACTTTATTGTATGTTGTAAGTCGTAACTACTTTTGGATATTATTAAAGATAACATTACATATTTCAAATTTTATTTCATTTTATTTTATTACTTTTAAGTATTTTCTCTTTGCTTCTGTGCATTTTTTATTAAGTTTGTTTGTTGTATTTTGTAACTAATTTATATTATTATATATATATATTGAAGATAGTCTATAATATATATTATTTCAGGCAATGATGTCAGTCTGTTATCGGTGCTGATAACAAAACATAAACAGACTCATTTATTGTCTTCATTAAAGTTATCTCGAGCGACGTCTTTAAAAGATGCTGTATATGTTTAAATTACGTAAGAAAAATTATTTAAGTTATTCATTGAAATATACTAGCTTATTATTAATATATATACATGTACCTGGAAATAATGTCTGAAAAATTTTGTTTTGTGTTTTGATATTAAAGTTTTATATTTATAATAAGTATAATAAGTTATTATTTTTTGTATTATTTATTAATTTAAGAAGTAAATTGCTTTTTATGCAACTGAAACGAATGTCGTTTGTGTTTTTATTAAAGTTTTATTATATATATAGTTTTTGTTCAAATGCCAACCCCACTACTGCTTGTCAAAACTACCATCATTGAAACCTAAAGATAAATTGGTATCTTAAGTATTTTCTCCAAAATCCTAATCTTAGAAGCTCCCTCGAGACGAGAGAAAAAACATTGCTTTTATGATAATAACTACTTTATAGCCTGATAAGACTTTTTCGGACGATAAGTATTTTATGTGTTAATATTATTTTTGTTGTATTTTCTATAACGTTCTCGGTTTTGATATTTTATGAGAAAAAGATAAAGATATAATAAACTGTCTTTATATGTTTTATTTATAAGTTGTATAGATTCTTTTGATGATTTGCTTTTTAGGTCATTTTAGTTTTTTATATGTACTTACTAAAAATGTGAAGTACATATCCAGATAGCAAATTTAGAATTCTAGACCTGATTAGCTTTTGGGGCTGGACTTGAATAATATACTTCTGGTGTATTTATAAATCGTTTCTGAATGGGAAACTATTCCATGAAATTTATTTAATATTTTACAAAAATATTATAATCGAGTAAATTTCAATATTTTCTACAGGAAACAATTAAACTTTGTAGACTTATATGATGGAGTTATTACTATTTTCAAAATCAAAATATATATATATTGAAATTAAGTTTCATACAAAACAATTTTTCATTGTAGAAGCTTGAGTTTAATATAATTCCCAGAGAACTGAAAAGAGAAAACAATTGCATGGAGAGCTCTCTTTCATAAAACGAAAATGGTATTAATATACTTATATTTATATATACGAAATTATTTCGACTCTATAGTATAGTCCTAAAATTAAAAAATAGCAGGTTTGTCGAGTGAACACTATATAAAAAAAAATTCTTAACTGAAACTAAATTAAATAAGTATATGGTGTTATTTGATAATTGGAGGCTTTAGCGCGTTGCTATTGGCCCACCCCGGGGTCACGACCTCACCAATCATAATTCACCGCCCATAACCTCGCACTGAAACTGAAACTTTTTTCAGTAAGACATACATAAGATAATCATAAACATGTTTCTGAATAAAATACATCAAAATTCAGTTTTTTATCACTTTTCAATCTATTCATGATATGTTTCTAGATTTCAAGCTCGAACTGATTTTTTTTTTCAGTAATAAATACATAAGATAATCATATTACTTTTTAACTTAACATTAATATTCAGTATTTTAACGCTTTTCATATTTTTATTGGATTTTTGATTTTGTTCCCAATTCTGTAAAATTACATACTTGTTATATTTCTAATTAGATAAAGCAGTCATTAAATAAATTAGATTTATGTATTAGGTACAGGAGTTATTAGTTAATATGTAAACATACGGCTTCGGTCTTTGACCTGTTTACAGTTGTTTCTTGTTTTGTTGGATATATAAGTTAACGCAGATGTTTCTTATATTAATATACTTATTAGATATTATTATAATATTTTCAGATAAACAGTAATCAAATAAAAGCATGTAACATCAAAATGATTGTAAATCTTAGCAAAAATCCCACAATTTTCTATCGAAAATCTAATTAATAATATTGAATACGTAAACATAAGATAAAATATATTTCTTGCATAAAATATTAAATATGCTTATTACATATAAATATAATATCTTCAAACTGTAATAAAATAATATAATAATTTTCAAAATAATTGTATAATTCATTTAATTCATAGCAGGAATCGATTATTCCTTTAAAAATATCGAAAACGAAAACATAAGATGGTACAAATTATGTATGGCATAAAGTCGAGTCTAGATTTTATTATATATAATAATAATATATATTTATATAATATTTTTAAGTAGAGAACTGAAAACCTTGCCAAGGGTCTATTTAGTAGGCGAGGCGGGCGGGGAAGGTTGGGTCTTATTGATTTTCAGCTGAGAAGTTTCTGCCGCCCTGAAATAGTTTCAGTTTTTGCGGTGACATAAAAATTGCGTATGTTTCAGTTAAAAAAACAAACAAAACATTATATTTTCTGTTTCCTATTTTTATATTAAAATAATTACAAAATATTAATTAAACACGAATTTGCTTACAAATATTTTACAATGCATCAAACGTAACAAACAAACAAACATTCAGCTAAACAAAACCAGCCCTCATTAGTGCCTGAAAGACCTAGCTTTTTCATTTCGCTTTGATCTCGCCGACCTGAGGCGGCTTCAAACGATCCACCTCGAAATTAAAAGTGGGGGATGTAACAAACAAACATACATTTATATATAGGCATTTATGTGCTTTTTATATACATAATGTTTTATTAACGTATGGTTCAAGGTTTTTAAATGTTTTATTTCTATAATATCATGAACATATTTTTATTTCAGATTGATATTAGCTGTCTAGCCTGGCTTGCTTATATGTTTTTTTATGAATATATTTTAATTTACTTCTAGTTTTAACTTAAGACTTTTTTTCAAATAATGAATCACTATTTTTTAGGGTTTCGTACACAAAGGGCAAATCGAAATCTTACTACCAAGGCTCCGCTATTCGCCTGTCCGTCTGTTTGTCTGCTGTCTGTATGTCTTCAAGTTGTATCTCATAAAACCATGATAGCAGATGAAATTTTGAAATTATGATGATGTTTTTTGTTGCCCCTATAACAATAAATACTAAAAACAAAATAAATAAATATTTAAGACGTACTCTCATACAAGAAACGTGATTTTGTGGCTATTTTTATATATATAATGGTACAAAACCCTTCATGCGCGAGTCCGACTCGTACTTGGCCGGTTTTTTGTTTTGTTGAAAGAATAAAAAGTTTAAGACCCACTTTTAACCTTACATATGTATTTCCTATTATTTCTTTCCTTCTATTATCGATTATATAGTAACTCTTCTTCCTTCAAATCTAGTTAAAATTTAATAAAAAGTTATTATATTTTATAACATAAAAATGCTACTACTACTATACTGCTACTAATGTTACTAATAATTTAAAAAGCCATCAAATTCGGTTGAACTGAAAATTTATCAATCTAGATTAGATTTCATATCATAAAGAACTGCTACTACTACTACTACTATTACTACGACTACTGGCACTGATACTACTACTACTACTCCTGGCACTGTTACTACTAATGCTACTAATCACGCAAAAAGCCATCAGATTCTAAACATTATTTAGATCAACACAAATAAACATACGTCCTATAAATGTAAATTTCAGTTGATATGATATTTAGTTCAGAGATGGTTAATTAGTGAGATTGACCGCTGACTGACAACGACTACTCTAACTATGAACATTGGACATAACTAAATATTACTAATTTGACAGATATTATACTGTTAGTTGAGCACAGATTCAATGATTTTATTCGTATATTTAGCAAAATTTTGTTTTGACTTACAATAACACTGTAATTATGAACATAGGTTATTAAATAAATATTAATAATTTGACAGATTCAATTTTTTTAGTTGTACATTTTGCGGCATTTTGTTTTTCTGTTATTATTCCTTAAGTACATTATCGATCACTGGTTTTTTGTAACACCCTCGATGAAAATGCTGTTATCAAATAAAAAACCCAATGAGAAACGGTTCAGTAGTTCGAGAGAAGAAGTATCAGGGAGAACCAACTACGCACCTCGCTGCGCTCAATAAATTATTATTATCCACATATCACACATGTAAATTTTTTAATGTATGTAAAATGGCCGACAAACATTATATGTGATAATTTAATATCACAGGACAAATTACACACATTGATATAACCTAACCTAAGTAAATTATTTGCGTGTGTTAAGGGTGTCAGACAATGATACAACATAGAAGTAGTACACTTTATAAATACGGAGAATATATTTAATTAACGACCAAACCCAGATATACTGTATACAGACATCTATGTACATCGCAAACATGCCTGTTGGGAATCGAAACAGAGGCCTTTGGCGCCACGATACGATAGGCGTCTGCACTAACCACTCGGCCAACGCGTACGGGGTGGTTTTCTATACAATATTTCTTTAAGTTTTTCTGTGGGCAGTAGTATCCCGGTCGAGCCAGCCCGCATATGAGCAGTTAGGCTACCAGCTACTTCCAAAAAATATTTGGGGACACATTTAAGGTTGAGTTCATTGTCCGTAATTTACTAGTTTGAGAAAAAATATATATCATAAAAGTAAATAGAACTAGGTATAATATAGTTCATTCTAATTCAATTCTGCCTAAATTTTGATTTAGTTTTTAGGTGTTTTTTGTGATATTTACAAATGATCCTTAGAACTGAAACTTTCAGAAGTATATAGAAGGATGTGGGTTCGATTCCCATACAGGACAGTTATTTGTGTGATCCACAGATTGTTCTTCCGAGTCTGTGTATACTTTGTATCCGTTATTTAGATATTTGTGAAAAAGAAATAATATAATCTCTAATGAGGACAAAAAATGGTCAAGTGCGAGCCGAACTTTGGACACAAGGGTTTCGAACAATTATTTATAAAAAAATTACCCACAATAGATTATTTTTTCTGTTGCCGTTAATATCGAGAAAAAGTACAACGTTTACTGTAGGGATGCCCACCTTACATATTATAATTTTTTTTACTATTTGTTGTTGTAGCAATGTTGCTAATTTTTAAATATTTTTGATTTAAATTTAATATTTACGTAAATACATAATCTATGAAAATTTCAATTCACTATCCATCAGGGTCTATGATACAGTCTTGAGACAGATAGACAGCGAAGTATTGGTACCTAATAGAGTTGCGTTTTTACCCTTGGTTACGGAACCCTAACAATGAAGAAATAATAAATAAAAAAAAGTTAAAAATACGATTTGTTCTTGAGACTATAACTATCGAAATTTTTAAATAATGAGCCAAAGTCCACAGTCACAATGGTTCCACCAGCTAGTAGTAATTGAACACGACATGCAGGGGTTGTTTGATTACCGCTAGTTTAGGCGATTGATTAGAATGGACCAACAAACACACGCTTTATTGATGCTAATAAGGTAATATTGGTATTTTGATGAAGTTTTCGTGATACATATAATAGTAACTGTACTGTTCATTTTTAATATAATTATTATATATATACATATATATAATTTAATCCCCAAAAATCATCCCTATTAATACGATTTTCAACCACTTGAGGTATTGTTAAATCGTAAATCCACGACCAGATAATAAGACCCTCTTCTCTCCGCGGAATTATCCAAAATAAGGGATATTTAAAGGAAATGAGGGGTGTTTTGGGGATCTTTTTAAAATGGGGTCTTATACCCCGTTCGTTTACAGTGTGTTTGGTTATTTAAGAGTTCTAAGCGTATTAGTAATGTTTATTTTGTAAAATCGATTTTACAATGTTTTGTTGAAAATTACATTGGAATTAATCTATTTGGGACATTATTTTGTGTTTTTTATCCAAAATATAGTTTGCCAATTTATAACTAAAAAAACGGCCAAGTGGGAGTCGGATTCACGCCTGAAGGGTAGGTACTGTACCATATATAAAAATCGGTAAAAAAACACGTTTGTTGTATGGGATCCCCCCTTAAATATATGTAATTTATTTTAATTTTATTATTTATTTTTAAATATACGTAATACGTAACTGCTATTGCCGCAATAATATCAAACAAAATAACGTTCAAATATAACCATTAAAGTTACTGAAACTGAAATCAATCTAAGGAAAGAAGATATGGCCAAGTGCGAGTTGTACTTCCGCACAAAGGGTTCCATTATACACATATTGTAATAATATGTAAGATGTTAAAAAACTGCAAACTGCGATTGTTGTATGGGAGTACCCCTTAAATATTAATTTTATTTGGTTTTTAGTATTTGTTGTTATAACGGCAAAAGAAATATTAACTGTGAAAATTTGCACTGTCTAGATATCACGATTCATGAGATACAGCCCGGAGACAGACGGACTCTTGGTAATAAATATAAATAAGGTTTTATTTTTATCCTTTACGATCGGAAAAATATAAATTATATGTCTATGCAGAATAATTAAAACTATTCTTATTACATAGGTACTTTTCATCCCTCGTTACTTGACAATACAAGAAACAATTCTTACTGAAATTAATATTAAAATACATATATGTATATAACACTTACATTTTACGAGAAGTTAACAATGTAACAGTTTCAAATACATACATACATACATACATACATAATGGTTTATTTTAATTATCTTCAAAATCAATACATATATAAATATTTCTATTTCCTTCAGGATGTTCGGAAATCCCTGAACTATCGGAATGCACATAAAAACCACGCGAGGGACGGAACCACCTGCGTATTCGCTCTACAATCGTACCATATTTATGTATATACAGGGAGTTTAAAATAATACAACAATATATTAAAAAATATTATTATTTTATTTTATTTAATAAGAATAAACTGTATTATATATTTTTTTTTTTGCCAAAATCTTTATAAATATTGATTCCTATCAGAGTTTTTATACAAGACTATTAAGTCTCGTATTAACCCATAAGCGTTACGCAACTTAATAAGAATATAAGCAACTTAATAAGAATATAAGCAACTTAATAAGAATATAAGCAACTTAATAAGAATATAAGCAACTTAATAAGCATAAGCAAGCAACTTAATAAGCATATTTAATTTAGTTTTTTTTTATACAAGACTATAATACAAAACTTCGTATATATAAGAAATATATTAAAAGCATATTTAATATATTTCTTACATGTATATATATTTTAATAATTATAATTTTAATAACACCCTGTATACAGCTAATATACATGACCCCGTGGGAACTCTAGCATTTCACTTGTGATTTCAACCAGGAAATAACTGTTTTTATTAGTACTACTTCTTCTGTAATATAGGTTTTTACAGAAATGACAGATTTGTTATTCATAATGAACAAACATCTTGAAAATATAAAAAAACAACTATTAATTGTATGCAAAGAAAAACTTATAATTATAAAATAATATCGAAATTTTAAATATATATTTAAAAATGATCAAAGTAGAAAAAAAAATTAAAACCAACTTAATTTCTAATTCCTCAAAACAAAAAAAAACTTAAAATACAATAATTATTAAAAAATCAAATCAACCCTATTTCCGTGAACCCCACCTGTGGTATTTCCCACGCGGTTATTTAGTCAAATCGCTAATTATTACCACTCAGGTGGTATTCGTGATTTTTGTGATATAGTTAAACGGGTAGTGAGTTCGATTATGGCTGATAAGTTTTTAAAAGTAAATATTGAAATCAAATAAGGTTTGTTTCTGTACTCGTAAAGTATTTTATGTAATAGAATTAATAGGTACTTGATATCGAAAGAATTCTTATTTAATAGTGAAATTCTCTTATAAGAAATACCAAAAAAATATCTTATCGTATTGTATAGTATTAAAGAAAAATACCAATAAGTAAAAAAATCTCTTAAAAATTTTTAGTACCTTTAGATACAAAGATGCTTCTAAATTATTTTTTTCAATCGGCTTTTGGATATATATTAATCGGCTTTTAGATATATGCATATACAAATCGGTCTTATCCCGTATAAACACAATATTTGCCAGACAAAGGTTATTTAACAGACGATATAATTCAAAATGTCCCTATCAATCTGTTATATAAAACCAGAATGCATACGTGACTACACGATTTCCTACCATTTATTAGAAACATTGATTTTGTAATTTAAACTCTGTTGAATATATAATAAGACTGAATTTGAATTGTATTAATTAAATTAGTCAATAGCAAAACTTTTGCTTTGCAAATTTGAGTTTCATTCCAAATGAATATGATTGTGATTTGTTTGTAAGGAATATTTAAATTAGTATACCGAAGTTTAGTTGTAGAATGAAATTAATCTGGTGGCATGTACTGAGGACGCTTGATTTATCACACCTGGACTTCCGCGCTTGGATTTTGGCGGCTTTTCATTATATGGCTAAGGCTAAGGTCGAAGAACGTGCTGCTTTCACTATATCTTTATGACAAAAACTGTTTTGTTTTTTTTTAAGTAACATGACATTTGACAAGCAACCATAAATCCATTAACAGTTCACCGTAACACATTAATTTAAAATAAATAATCTTGTCAACAACTGTATTCTCATGTCAATAAAGAAAAGGTATCTAAGAAAGTAAATTACCGTAATAATTATTTTATTGTCGTCTAATTCCCCGAGGCCGCCCACATGGCCCTAATTTTTTCCACGACAATTACGTAATGCCCATAAAATTAATTGATACATTCACACCCGTGTCCGAAACATGACCAGTGTCCCTCTATAAAGCACAACATACAAAAATATACTTTATTACGTACATACAAACTCCTACAATTTAAAAAATATTCCCTCATTGATATCTCAATACATTGACATCTGACAGCTGCCATCTTGCCGGCGCGCGTCATTAACAAATAATTTGCGGCCATTTTGCGGTAATTGTATTCCTTTTAGAAATCGGTGTCTTTTGTGTCTTTTAATAAAAAATAATCATTCTTTTTATGTATGTAATGTATGGCAAAACTATTACTAGTATTGTTGTTATATTTCATTTAGTTTTGTTAAGTATAATATATATAAAACAATTATTATTTCCCTAATTTTTAAGAAACCATATTAGTGGACAAGCAATAGAAGATTCGTTTCCGGCGTCGCGTCGGTCAAGACTTCCGTACTTATTGGCTTCTTGATTTAGTGTCCATACGTTTGTTTGTTTAGCGGATAATAATATTATAAATATACTTAAAACACATTTGGACAATTGGATATATTTTGATTATACTATTCATCGTAATTTTTTTAATCATTTAATTTCGTGAGAGCGTTAAAAATAAAAAAACTTAGACACTGTTGTAAATTTTTATTTTAATGTGACGCCGTAATTCATAAAAGGTTTTATATTATCATCATATATATGTTCTATTATATATTATAGTTGCTATGTTTTAATTTAGTGCATTACATATTTAATTTTAATTTATAATAATATATAATATTAGGTAAGTATTATTCATGTTCATTCTTCATGTAGTCTCTATTCACCGCAAAGGAATTGAATGCGACGGACAAGCTTCTTACCTTTGCTCCTTGCTGTGGGGTTTCTTTTATTACTTTATTTGTGCTGTATGGAAAATAATCTTAAATTTACATTATTATGTGTGTATGTCTTTTTGTTAAAGATTAATCCTCATATATTGTTTTCTTTAAAATTACGCCATCTTTAAACAATATAAAAATAAGTGTAAATTTTCACCAAAAACTAAATTAATGATTTTGTAACTCATTCAAAATAACCAGCTTTTGTTATAAGTAAGCTTAAACCAAATAAATAGTCATTAGTAGATTTCCCTCCATTTTTCAAAACCGCCATTACAAAGAATAACATTAAAGTAAGACTAACAGGATATCACCTCGACCTTCCGTTTCCGAAACAATCAGGCGATTTTAATCTTAGTTCGTTTTTGAATAAGGACTGAAGTTCATTAATTTAAATATATATTATGTTGATATTTACATAAATCATAGAATAGTCTCTAATTTTAAAGACATTCCTAACATTATTCTCACATCTGGAGAAGTTAGAATGAACGAGAATTAATGAATATTTGATTTCGTTCATTCATTAAGTTTATATGAAAATTGTGATTTCTATTTGGTCTATTTCAGAAAACATTTAGTTTTTTTATGAACCAATATTTTCCAGTTTTTCTAATTATTATTTTTTTTTAATTTTAATTTAATGGTCAAGTCAGTATTTATTATTTAGACTTCCCTTCAAGCTATATTGTATTATACATTACTATATCAATATTATATAAATATAAGTCATATTTTAATAAAAAATATATTTTTTTTGAATTAAATAAAAGTATATATAAATATAGAATGAAAAATAAACCGATACGGGCAGGATCGGTTCATTTTTCATTCTATATTTATATAAATTTAAATAAGCTTAACACGGCTATACATGTTTATAGATATTTTCAAACAATAAATAAAAGTATATAAAGATTTGTGAGACTTACAAACTGTAAGATAATAATATAACGCAGGCAGAGTTAAAAATATCAATAGTACTACAACATACAGTACATGTAATTGCTCTACCTATAATAGATTTAAATATTACTTATAAAAGACCGGGAATTGAACCAGGGAGCTATTTCAAGGTAAAGTTACTTTATAAGTGTCATGAAACCAAGTGGTCATTTGATATTAAGGACACGTGCTACTTCCTCCACACCACTTCCTATGTTAATGGAGTACCTGATACTAATATACTGATCGTTTTTATTCACAATTATAATAAATATAATAATACAAAAGTTTCACTTTAGATTTAATTTTTATTAATCTGAAAATGTCATCTAAATGCACCTGCTACTTACAGGTCATTTTATTTATTGCATTGGCTTGATTTTTTGTGTTTAAATTAACCAATTGAATATTTATCCTCTCTTTTGTCGTTTATATTTAGTAAAAACAATATGTTTTTACTAAATATATACGACATATATAAGGTTCATTAAACTGTGATTAGCAAAAAAACGATAAGTAAAATCACAATGTTTTTAATTAACAAAATGCACCCAAAATACTACAAACAAAGGAATTGTGTAAACGAATGCTTATTCATTAAAATTCATCGAATAAAGAATTGTGTTTTAAAAGACAATTCGTAAGCAACTTCCCGCCATAATATTTCCATAGTTTTAGTCGTTTACCAACTTTTTTTTCTTGTTATATATAAAAAATATCAAAAGTAAGCTCTATCTTATAAAAGATAGAGTTGAGAATGTTATCGCCATTTTTTAGGGAAGTTTAATTTAATTTTGTATAAAACGTTATATGGTAGCAAATAATCGCTAAGAAATGGGGGTGGGTTTGAATCGTGTCATTTTTACGATCATATTATGGGTGTGAGTATGTGGGGTTGTGATGGGATTGGTACAATCACTTTTAAAAGTTATGGTTTTTTAATATAATTCGTAGTGTTGATTTTTTTATAGATTTTAGATTTACAGATAATAGTTTTTCATGTAAAAACTAAACAAGAAGCTATTATTTTTAAGTTGGTATTATAATAAAAAAAAAATATAGATATTACATACGTTAAGAACATTCACTAAAAGACAAATCAAAATGTATTGCAATATAAGATAAATAGTTGTTATATATTTAAAATTTTAAATAATAAATATATTGAAGTCAAATCCCATACTCGGCTCATTGCATCATATTGAGTTTCATGCACAATATACTCGCGCCCAATGTCGCGGAACGCCTCGAATCCCGACTAGAATGCTCGTTTTAAAAAAATATCGATTTATTACCAACCGTATTCAATTGCAAAGTCCCCACCGTTACAAATTTCTACAATTTACTTTTTCCAAATTTCATATAAATTCTCCATGCAATAAAATTAATGCGAGCTAAAATGATTTATTACTGAAACATTAAAAAGTTTGTATATAGTGTTTTTACGGCAGAATGCATTAAATGTTGAGCTTATATATTGTCAATTAAATGACAGAAAACAAGTTTGACCAAAGAGTTTGTGTAGTTTGTAAATTAGTTTTATATTGATATTTTTAATGTCGGGATTTCAAATGTCATATAATAACGAATTCATAATAATCCGTTATATCCTGACTATTCTGGAGTGTATTTCGTAAACATGACAAATTTACTTAAAAGAGATTAATTAAGTAAGTTTTGTGACTTTATAGTTTTATTTTTATTTATAATAGTTAGTAAAAATTCAAAAATAATCTTCAATTCTATTTTGATCTTAAAATCCCGCCTGAAGAAAACATTACAGAGCCACTATCTGAAGCTGAAACGGATCTTTTTCAGTAATGGGTGATATTTTTTGTTCATGGGTGGGGTTAAAGGTGACGGACCAATACCGTGTCTGGTAAAGAAATATAAGTCTTCAACGAGCGAGAGGAAGCATTCTATTCTTGGTTGAAGTCTGCTGTTTCTTTGGTACTGTGGGTTATAGAAGTGTTAATCATTTTAATATAGTATATATTGTATAGGCGTTATTAAATACTTTTTGATGATTTTTTTGACAACTTTGTATTGTAATTTATTTATATATAGAGTACGTAATAAGTATATGACTGATATTAATAAAAATAAATATATATACATAATACGAAATACTAAATAGGTACATGTTGTTTAAATATAAAATTCTTTATTTATCGAAAATATACAGGGTTATTTGTAATTAATTGGCCACCTCTTGCAGGTAGACTCACTACATCGAAATCTCAACCACATTTGTTCTATGATTCTTTAAAATTTAAAGCTTAAGGTATGGCGGCCGGGCGTTGACCTTTTAAGTTCTTCTTACAAAATACCAAAATACAGAGTAATAAGTAAAAGAGGCATCAAAAACTTTTTTGTTTCTTTTTTTTTGTGTTGTTTATCAAGATTTGTAAAAAGTCGTAGAACAAATGCTGTTGGGTTTGATGTAGAGACACTGCTTGCAAGAGGTGGCCAACTAATTAAAAATAATCCTGTAAGTAGGTAGGTAACCTATTTATGAGTACAAAATATTTCAGTTAGCAAAATATACAGTACGTAGTGTTATTGTTTCCAATATATCAAAATCTATACATATAATAAAATTGTCACTGATCCATTTCTGTACATGGAAAATATTAAAAAAAACATTGTAGGGGGCTTTATAAGAGCAAGAGAATCCAAAACAATGGTTTTTCAGTTTGTCTGTTTGTCTGTATGTCTGTATGTTTGTGCACGCTAATCTCAGAAATGTCTGAATCAATTTGAATGCGGTTTTCAGGAATATATTATCATAGTCTTAACTTAACATGTAGACTTTTCATTTAATCTAAATCGGTTAAGAAATAAAAAAGTAATGTCAATTTATGTCAATCACGTAACAGGTACCCTGCAAATATAATTCTATACTTACATCTAATAAATCTGTAGAGGAGTAGTCTTTGTACATTATAATATACCAGGATGTGAAGTGATAATTAACAGAATCCATTTTCAGCATCCAATCCAAAATCTTCGTCTGTTTTTCTTTTTTCCTTTAGTTGTGCACACAACACGAAAAAAATATATTTTCAAAAATACATACAGGAGGACCTTTATATAAGCAAGAGAACCCAAAAACTGCTCTTTCATTTTGTCTGTATGTCTGTATGTTTGTGCACGCTTATCTCGGAAACGGGTTAATCGATTTGGATGCAGTTTTCGTGAATATATTGTCACGGCATTCACTTTACATTTTGTTTGTTTTTTTTTACAATCGGTTAAAAAATAATGAAGTTAACGATCTCTTTTTGTCATACCATTGCTGCTTACCAGTTTGAGGGTTTATATTTTTTACATACATTGGTAAGTACAAAGGGTACGTTTTATCAAAATCGAAATCAACGCGTACGAAGTCGCAGGCACAGCTAGTTATTAAAAATATTAGACATGAGACATAGTCATAGTAACGACAATTAGTAACTTTTTGTAATAATTTTTTTAGGCCATTATCCCCCCTCAAACTAAAACGACTGAATAAAATATCTAAAACTCTTGGTTATCCTGGTATGGCAAATTCTTTCTTATGATTTCTTTTCTTTTCTTTATTTTCTTTTTGAATTCTGTTGTATGATTGTCTGTGAGTGTACGCTGTCTATTCCCGGCCCATACGTGATGAACGCGGATTGCTGGAGAGTTTGGAATTACTTTATATTAGTGGAAGTATTTAGAATACTTTTATTTACTGGATAAGTAGTTTTATTTAATGTAAGATACGACAAAATATAATAGTATAAGATTTTCTGTTTATTACATTTTTTTTTTAAATATTTTTTGAGATAAATACATTGCATGAAATGTGCCTAAATCGATAGAAATGGAATAAATATATATGTTTAGCTAAATTGATATTGATACCTAATATCTTAATAAACATAACAAACATAATTATTATATTTTAACTATATACAATGTACATAGTTAAGAAAATCAAAAAAATCTTGACAAAAATAAAATTAAAATAAAATTAGTTCTACAGACCTATAATAATCATTAAAACAATGATCAATATAATTTACACAAAACTGGTCCCCAGACACACACTTACATACAGATAGACAGTCAGACACACACAAACACACGTTCACACACATAAGTATACACGCACATTTCCACTTCATCTAGCACACATCAAGCAATACGAACAAATCACTGAGCACGAAAATAAACAAAATCTAAATAAACTCATTCCCCACAATTAAAAAAACTCAAAGTTATTTGGATTTCCATAAATACTCCGCCTTTTTTGAGATATATCTTCCTGGCGACTTTTTTCTGTACTAGTGATGATTATTGTATCGATATTCAATATAAGTTGGTTTGATGATTAACAATTAAAAAATATATTTTTATCTCTCTGTTACCCGATAAGAAGAAACGGAACAGAAACACATGTGCTATATAATAAGGTTGTTACTCTATTAGCAATAAATCAATTATTGTCATGAGCTATCTTAGAACATGTTTAAAACTATGAAATAAGCGAGAGCCGGGCAATGACATTAAAACTTGTCAGAGATTAAAAATACTATAATATATAGAATCAGAAATTAAAAAACGCCGCCGGAGGTCGCAGGTTCGATTCCTGTCATGCATTCATTCTATATTAATAAAAAAATATAAGTTTAACATAACTGATGTACAGACACTTTAAAGAATATCTTAAACCCAGTTCTATTATAATTATAAATTACAAAAATATCTACATTAATAATAATCTTGTCAAACCCCATCACTAGTAAGTGTTTTACAACATATTGTATTTGGTTTTTGAATCCTCACCGCGTTAGTGTCTTCATAAATTGTCGGGAGTCCTCGCTTCCGACAAATGTACGATAATGACATTTTGTTGCCGATTATATGAAGATGTCTATATTGAAGACTTTTTATTATTATTATAGTATTTTATTAATTCTAATATTTACTCAGATAAAAGATATTTATAAAAGGAACTGATTTATTTGCGTAAAGAGCTTTTTGTATTAACTCGAAGTTTAAAAATAGAACAATAAGAATTGGTAATATGGAAAATGTTTAACATTTCAGAACATATTTTAAAAATGGAATGAATTTGAAAATAGATATTACTAACAAGCAACAGGGAACAAAATTAATTTAGAATACAATTTAAAAATGGAATACAATTGATTATGGAAAGAAAAAAATATATTAAAAGAGCTATTTTCAATTCAAAAATTGCAGGCCATGTGCCATAATAGTAAATTCTTAAGCAGAAATGTAATTACATTACATACCTATTTAGAATTTAGTTAAAAAAATACATTTGAAATTTAAAAAAACTTAGAAATTAGAACTTTTTTCAATTTAAAATTAAAACACAATATGGCATAAGGCAATGCTTAACTAGAAATATAATGAGGTTCAATACATACCTACTTAATAAAAAAATAAATGAAATGATACTATTTTTAAATAAAAAATAGAACACAATACGGCATAATAAAAAAATCTTAACTAGGAACATAACGTTGCAAAATACATACCCAGTAGGTACATAAAAATATAAAAAAAAATAGCACTATTTTCAATTTAAAAATAGAACACAATACGGTATAACAAGAAATACTTTACTAGGAGTAAGTACAATACATACGTTTTAAAATATAAAAAAAAATAAATAGAAGTATTTCTAATTTAAAAATAGTACACAATACGGTATAACAGGAAATACCTAACTAGGAATATAAAAAGGCACACTGCATAAGTTAAAAAAAAACTATTTCCAATTTAAAAATGGAACATAATAGGAATAATAAGGAATAATTTAACTTCGAAATTTAGAAATGGTCAAGTGAACCTTTCTTTAACTGGTTTGACTCGCGTCCAGTCTCATTATCATCTCAATGAGATGAAAGGTGATCTCGACGCGTGCACGAAGTGTGGATTGAAAAAGGGTTTATTTATATTAAATTAAGGGAGATGAAAATTGATTTTAAACTGGTTTTTATTTATATGGATAAGATTTGATTTCTAGACAGCAAATTGTAAAACTTTAAATAGATCTAAAAGTTTTAATGTATTAAAATATTGAACAATAATAATAATGTAAGGTCAAAATCTACAAACGAGTAAACAAGTGGCGTACAAAGTTAGTTCTCAGACCCAACGGCCACTATTCATCAATATTCAAGAAATTCAACTTTCTACCCAACTATCTATTCATAGACATAAATAACAAAGATTCGCGCCATTATCCGCGAAGGTCTCACAAAGCGATCGAACGAGACATTAATTACAAGCTCTGGACGTTCATCATTGTCCAGAGGTCACCGCTTGACCCGTGAGAAAAGTGGACAATAAAATATTCTATATTTAAAATCGCGGGACCCTAAAATTTGAATATCCCCTTCAAATAAGGTCCGTTAAGAAAACACTTCATTGTGGCCCCTTGGTCATCTTTTGTGTGCAAATAATTTATTCTGTCGCATGTAGCGATGCAATGTCATCGAATTATTATTCAAATTACACGCAGGTGTGGCTTCGCCGGACACAACAGAACTGACCTTCGATGTTCTCCCGGTGTACGAAAATTGAAATGTTTTTATTTTTAATTAGCTAATGAGTGTTTACTGGCCAGTTTTATGTTTTAATGAAAGATTTTTATCGATTAAAGCAAATATATATTTCTTAATTATAAATTATTATCGAATTTTTCAATGTTTTTAAATTTTTCTAAGTTTAAATTTAAGTATCAATATCGACGGTAATAAAAATATATATTAAGACAAAAGTATCAAAATCCAGTTTTATGTTTACTATAGTTGCATACCACAACAGTTTCCCTAAATTATTCATAGCATTAGATATCCGCAGTTTCCCCAAAAAAGGGAAATTCACAAAGGAGGGTCATCAATCAATGGGATTAGGAGTGATCGGACCTCGTCATCATGAGATATGAACCTTCTCTATGTTCTATTATAGACATTCCATTAAACAAATGAATATATAAAACCTCTTTATTAGAAAGGAGTTTTTATACAAAAAAATTAAAAAGAGTTTTAATTTTTTTTGTATATCTTTTTTTTTAGATAGTCTTTTTAACATATTACATTGATATAGATATAGTATAGATAAAAACAAACGATGTGGTGGTATTACAGTATCACGGCGTGAGATCAACCCTTTGTATTTGATTCAGCATCCATTGTACCACGACAAACCACTTTTCATTTATATGTGTGTATTAATATGATTTTATAATTTTCATAAAAATCAAGAAAATTATGTTTTTTTCTTATGATAAAGTTTAAGATAAATAATTCAGTTTAAATTAGTATTATAACTGAAAACAAGGCCTATAATAGTAATACTACTTATATAGACATTGTTATATTTCCGTAACAATGAAAACAGTGTACGTACTTCAGCACAGTTCGTAAATTTTGACGACAAGATGTCTCTCAGTTGATGTGTTATTTATACACACCTATAAAAATAGTAAATAGTACATATAACTGTCTCTATATAATTATACTATGTAGAAAAATGTAACAAAAAGTACAAAATTGTAAATATATTTAAAAAATACAATTTGAAAGGAAAAACGTAATTTTTTTGGAAATTTCTTGTCTTTTAAAAATTTTATCTGAAACGAAAAACAAAAACAAAATACAATCTGAATCTTTATTTTTTTATTTAAAGGAAGATATTAGTTATTTTAATAATGTCATCATTTCCATAGCAATGCTATTTATATCAGAATTATACAGAGGGACCCTCGATGGTCAAATAACGCTGTAAGATTTGGAATATTTCAATAATAGTTAAGCTGATTACAAGAATGGACCCTTTTTTCCGGTATTATTATTTTACTATGGTAACCAAGTTTTTTATTACAAATATTTCTTGTGTGGCAGAAATCTCTGAAGTAAGAAACGTTGTTTTGTTTTTTTATTCTAAATACTTATTATTTTTCTTTTATTAATATATTTATGAGAATTCGTGGTTTCTATACTTTCACGTAATAACAAAATTTTCAACCTAAATATTGGAGTCCATTTTTATTGCGTATGGAAGTATGTATGTTAGGTAGTATTTGTAGTATAAATTTTTTAAGATCGGTTATTTATCACGTTTTTGTAAGCTTATTAAAAGTGATACAACAAGTGAGCTTATATTTCGGTTATATTTATCTTAAATTCTTAATAAAAATATATACTACCTAGTTTTAGATACTACCTACCTAGATATTGGTTAAAAATTCCAAGCATTTTTTAAAACTTTTTCTGAGCAATCATTGAGCTCTTAGTTTTTTTGGAAAATGTTTAAAGCTGATAGACTATGTCAAAATATCTTAAACATCCAAAAATATATCTAGGGATAATATAATTTAATAAAAAAAACGTACTATAAATATAATACGGGTCTCTGTAAATATTAATCTCGTAAATTTCGTCAACAACCCCCGTGATGGATGGGGGTGGATTATTGACAATATCTTAACATTTGATGTCCTTCATATAACTTATTTTAAACTTAATACCTGGAATATATTTTGTTTTGCATATCATTTTGAATTATTTTTAATAGGTTGGATGGATAGGTTGAATTTTGTTAGGTATAATACAAAAGTATTTTTATTTATTTTTTTAAATTTATTATATTTTGTTTCGTATATAATTATTTTAAATAGGTTGGATAAATTGCAAAAAATTATGTAAAAAATAAAAGCAAAAAAAAATATTTACATTTATTAAATATATTAATAAAAAATCTATCTACTGAAACTAGCTAGCTATCAACTGAAAATTATTATCCGTAATTTTAAATATTTTTATTGAAATCATTGCCAATATAAACATCTGGTCAAAAAAGGTCAAATAACTAGGGCGTGAGACGTACCAAAAAATATTTCTTGTTAGCGGTCAGTCCTTTTAATTTTTTTGACAAAAGACCAGTAAGTACAACACTTACTGTTAGTAGCTGCGAAAACATTTTTTTATACATATTTTTGTCAATCTGTGTACAACAAAAGTGTCCAGGGGACTGAGATGTTAACAGAATATTTTTTTATTGATGATAGTTTTGGAGTATCGAAAAAGTTTTTAGTTGTTAGGAAAGTTTTAGATTAGCAATTTCTATAAAATATTACTATCATAGGTGACTATTATTATTATTGTATCCTAAGAAAAAAACACAAAAAAATATATTATTATAATGTGCTCAAGAAATATATATTATATAAAATAAAAATACTTTATTCATTATAATAAAACCTCATTTCATAGTATTAAAACTAATTCAATCAAGAAAAATATAGGACATAACAGATATGATCAGACAAGTAATATTTTCTAAGCAAACACACCGCCGTGCAGCCGTCTATTGTCCGACCTTACACCGGCACTAAACATAATTGCCTTTGCCCCTCGGTTCAAAAAAAAAGATTCGATATTCAAAATAAACGTCACTTCGACTTACGATGTCTTTGTACCGGCCCCTAGTAAAAAGAATCGATATTCAAAACATATGTCCCGTTATCGTAATGTCCTTCATTGTGGTACAGTTTTTGGGACATTTCTGTAAAACCGTGAAGACGCGGACAGTTCCCATGACGGGTGAATTAATTTTTTGAATTCCGAACGACATTTCTTTGTTGGATTTCGGAAGCAAAACGGATTAGTGACGTCATCGGTTGTGAAATAATTTACATGAAATGGTTTTATTGAAATTCCCCAACGATGTGTTTTTAAATTATGACAACTTAACAGCTGGACCTTCTTAATCTGTGATTTCATGGAAAATAATTTAGTTTAGAAGTATTTCTGTGATTATTATTTGTAGAAATTGCATTTTTTTCTATTTGCAATTTATTTTTGGAAATTGATAATAATAATACTTTTATGATTATTTACTAAAAATGTCGTGTTTCTTTAATTAGCTTTTTTCTTTTTACAACTCGATCTAATAAAAAAAAATTCTTAATGATTTTTCTATTATTAATTCGTAGTTAACTATATAGTTGCTATTGTCCGTACCCCGTAAGTCGAATCTCTGATTACTTCGTAACAAAAGTCTAGATGTAGCAGATAACCACAATACAACCCCTCAGCGATTACAGGGTTGAACAATATTAATAATTTTATTTAAAAAATATAAAACAAAATAAATACACAAAATTAACATTTTACATATAAATAAATATATTTTTTTTAATAAAAGAAATATTAAAATTTAGAAAGTGGCAACCCTAAATACCACAAAAGGTATCTCGAAGCCCACGCAATGAGTGACATAATAACCGACGAACTGATCAGAGATAAGCTATTAATTTGGCTCAAGTATCCCATTCTATATCAAACTTTTAATCTACCATTATCAACCAAAAATACTCTTTATCATGTATATGATAGGGTTTAAATTATATTTAAATAAATTAGCACTGTAGTACAATGGGTATATTGTTTATATGAGGTATTATTTTCGCTGATTAGGGCTCGAGCCCTGGTTTGATTGATTATTATTCAGATTAAACGCTTTGTGAGCGGAAGTTTTATTTGGACCTTTATTTTATTGGAAATAAAATATAGTTTTTTTGTCTTATAATTAAGAAAAAAAATAAACATGGTATTCTATATAAATGTTTTTGAAGTGAAACTTCTTTATCGGGGTTGGAAAAAAAATTAGTGTAACATTTTTTTCGTTACGCGTCACATTTTGCCGTTACGTGCCATCTTTTTGAAGTGAAACTTCTTTATCGACAGATGGGATAAAATTTTATAGCAATGTCAAAAAATTATGACGTTTTTCTGTTACGCGTCATCTTTATTTCTAAGTCACATTTTTCCGTTAAGCGCCATATTTGAAGTGAAACTTTTTTATCGACGGATGGGAGAAATTTTATATGTCAAAAAATTGTAACGTTTTTCTGAACGCCATCTTTATTTTTGCTTAAACTTTATCTAATTTAGCTTAATTAGCCATTCCTGTAAAGTTGTAATTAGTGAATCCTTTTTTTGAAAAAATTATGTCATAAAGAACTTTCACTTCTTACATGTGTACACTAATACACACAACACATGTTTTTTTTATACGGGTTGACTCGGATAAAAAAAAATACATGGATTTTTTATTGATAAAAATTGTCTTTTTTAAGATTAAGCCATTTTTTTTAATGACATAGTATAAAATTACTAAGTTAAGCTTGTAAGCAGAAACTAGCGTTTAAATATGTGTCCAAGGTTTTTTAATTTATACAAGTTCATAAAAAATACATATAAACCAAATAAAAATATATTTTACTCTTTTAATCATATATATTTTTTTATTATTTATATATGTAGGTATAAATGATATTTTTTTATAAGTTTTTAAATTTTTATAAGTGTGTATGTATACAAAAAAAAAGATTTTTTTCGTTTTAATATTTAATAAAAAGACTATATTTATAGGTCAAATAATTATTTTCCAAGCACTTATATAAGGTTATATTTGATTACTGTAAGCTGGAAAGGCTAGATATTATGAGGTCAATTACAGGTAATGTTTTATTGTCTTCTCTCATGCCACGGTTAATGGAGGCTGCGTTGAAAATTAATTATCTTTTGTTAATATAGATTAACTAATAAAATAGCTGGTTTTTCACGGTAACATATAAAAATATATATAAATAAATTGATGTGTCTGTTTGTTATTCCAAATTAATAGCGTTTTACCAAATGTATGTATTTATGGTATTTATATATATATTTATTATTTGTCTATCTGTTTGTTACAAGTTATTTCTGAAAAGCCTTGATCGATTTTAACACGTCTTTCACTGGTAGATAGGCGATGTTATCTTTATAAGTTACTCCTTTTGAAAATATCTATAAACATGTATAGCCATGTTAAGTTTATTTAAATTGATATAAATATAGAATGAAAAATAAACCGATACGATATTTTTCATTCTACATTTATATCAATTTAAAGTTACTCCTTAGTAACTTAGGCTAAGTTACTAAGGAGTAACTTAGGCTACTTTTAGGTTTACCCCCGACCTGTGATTGTCTCTGCGAGTCTGTCTGTATCGTTCTGACAGCTAACAAACAGCTAGACAGATTTGAATGCGGTCTTTTCAATTGAAAGCTTGGTCAGTCGAGATGGTTTTTACCTATGTTTGGTCGACATAGAAGCAGTCGTCTTCAAGATTTTTAACTTTTATTGGTGCGGGTGAAAGGATCTTGTGTAATATTAATAGTAAAAACCTTAACAACTGAAAATTTGTGTGTATGAGGTTAATTTAGTACAATAAAGAATCCAGTAACATAACTTTAAAAACCAGAAAAAATCTATTGGAAATTTTAAAAACCCTCGTTACAAAAAGACCTATAAAAAGAATAAAATTATATTATTATATACTTATTGAAGTCATTGTACCGGAGGACCGCAAAAAAAGAAACCAAAATTCGAGTAAGTTACCAAGGTTGATAACGAAATATCAAACAAACAATATCGGATCGTATAGTCTAAGACTTAAGTTCATTCGTATATTCATTAGCTCCGAAAACTTCGTAAAATAGACACCATCGTCAACGTACGTACAACGGTCCCCCGAAGCAACGACTACAATTCTTATTTTATATAATAGCATATATTATTATTTTACTTTAGCCCAAATTTATTAAAATACTTATATTTTTATTTAATTTTATACAGAATATTAAATATTCACTCTCTTAAAAACAACTTCAGACACTGAAAGCACACGCCACTTTAACTTCGCAAACCAAATACTTCTAGAACTTTACAGTAATATATATAAAATATAATTAAAAAGAAGGATTTACTGAAATAAAAATAGTAAATGATATAGTAATTCCAATTCGCCAAATGTTTCTAAATCCTTCGCAAAAACAATGACATAAGGCGGGGTTTCTTGACAAATTTACGACGGTTTTTGCCGCGCTTTTTTCTCGTACCGATTTTATGGTTCCCGTAAGTGCTGCGTTTTGAGTTTACGGTTTTTTTCTCCAGTTTTTCGGTGAATTATAGATTTAAGGTGTTAAACGTTATCTTGGATGTTTGACATTTGGTACAGTTATTAATGTGGCCAAGATTAAGATGGCTTGAAAGATATATCATTTCTAGCAATATGGCGTAAATAATTACGTATTTTTGTATAATTTTTTTTGTTATATACGTTTTTATTACAAACAGTGTTTCAGCAAATATAAAAAATATCAGATTTTTTTATACAAATAAAGAATTTGTTAATTTGTAAGTCCTGTAGTTTTAAATTACGAACTCTCTTCATATATTTCATGTATAATAAGAGTTTAATGGACATACGTCCATTAAAAAAAAACATACAACTCAAAAGAAATTGGTTACATGAAAAATTTAAAAATATTTTTTAATAATTTCTTAACATTACCAAAAAAATCCAACCGTTTAGCTGGAACAGATTAATAAAAACTAAAAAGGATTTAAACACATTACCGAAACCCCCAAAAAACTCAATCTTAACCTAATCTCCCATTGAGGTGTAAATCCATATCTGATACAGACCGGCTGACGCGTGCTCAAAGATGTATCTCAACCCTTGAGATGAATCTGTAAACGCGTGCCGGGTTCAAGACCCACCCAGAATCCTCCCCGAACTAAGCACAATCCCTTTTCATCCCTTTCGTAAGGGTTAGGGTTACAGATTCCGTACCACGTGTCCTTTGTTCAGAAGATTGGTCTCTTTTATGGTAAGATCTTTTATTTGTGGGTTTATATAATACCTACACAGACATACACAGCATATTAGGTATGTGTGACTGATATGTACAACTTGATAAATTATAAGAAAATATGTTTAAAAAATTTAAGAACTTGGCTGACACTGACATATAGAATATATATATATATGTATATGATTTGATTTCTAAGTTCCCAAAGCACGTGAAGCACGTGGGTACAAACCGTGGGACCACACAGGCGGTTCAACAATACCGACAAATCCGAGAACCAGATTCCTTTCTTCATCAATATTCACAATATTAGTTGAAGCCCCTTTTTGGAATATCTTTTTTTGTACAGGTTTAACGAGTTTTTTCTTCATCGAAAAGACGATGGTGACCTGTGACCTGTGGCACCCCTTGAGCGGTTGAGTTTAGCGGATCTAGTTTGTAAAAAACGACTGTACGTTTGTTTGTGATATGACAAACGGAAGCTTATGAACTGGGGGCTCTAACTGACCATGTATTATATATATAACGAAAATAACAATAACTAGGTATGTGTTTGAAATATCTATAAACATATATAGCCATGTTAACTTATGTAAGTTATAATGGTGTGACGTAATAGTTGAATTGGTAGAGCGGCGGTAGAGCTTCTAGAATCGCGTATTCGAATTCTACCCCAATCAGTTTTATATTATGAATCTGACATCTAACATATTTATAAAAAATACATAAATGTCTGTAAATTACGAATAATGTAATCTTTGAAATAAACAAAAATAAACTTTATATAACAAGTAAGTTGTAAAAAATACGTTCTTCAATTCCCCCAAAACCCATCACAAAAGCGCCGGTAAGTAACCCAATTTTTACACCATAAATAAAGAAAAAACATACAAAAGATAACGGTCTTCTAAGTTTTTTTGGTGACGTGTATTGGATGTATGAATTAATTTCCATTACGCCCTGTTACTTACATACAAAGTGGGTTTCGAGATCGAAAATTAGCCCACATTCAAGTTTTTTTTATCTTTTTGTGTTTTGTTATCTTTTTGTACCATTTTTTATTATTTTCGTGACAATATTGATCCGCTTTGATAAAATTGAGTTTGTAAATAATGTTATTGAAAATTAAAACTATTCTTGAGATCTTTTGATTGCTTTTATTGTTGAACGTACAGAAGCTGAATAATTTACATTAAAAAATATATATATTATTATTTTAGTAGAATAATTAAATAAAATTTGATTTTTATTTTAAGATACTTTGTTAAGATTAAGATCTTTTTTTAAATTTTGTTTTAGGTTTACGGACTAGATTTAAACCTAATATTCGAGATCTTATTACGTTTAATCAATCTAGAAACCTAAAAATGTAGTTCGTAACCTAAAATAAAATTCAGGTCCCAAAAATACAATTCATTATTGATGTTATGATAAATACAGAATTTCTTCACAATCCATCATCTTAAAAGATTTTGACCCCAAAATAATACAAGTTACCCACTAATATATATTTTATATTAACCCCATACAAAATCCTTTACAAGATCGTACAATGTGCAGCATCCCTCATAAAAGTTAATTTTTAACTGAGTAACCCTACCACGTGCGACAATATCTTAAGATCAGGTTTTTATATATAGGTACATCTATACATATAATAAAATTATCACTGATCGATTTCTGTACTTGGAATATATTAAAAAAACAACGATTGTTCATTTTGTCTGTTTATCTGTTTATGTGTATGTATCTATATGTTTGTGCACGCTAATCTCAGAAACCAATTTGGATGCAGTTTTCAGTTATTTTCATATAAAGTTATTAGTAATTTCAATAAAGTTATTTTCAACATTTTGTTATTTTCATATAAATCGGTTTTCAAATAAAAAAGTTATGTTAATTTGTGTCCCTATTATGGTATTATTATTATAATTATATTAGGTCTTAGTAGGTACCAAATAGGGTCTTAGTAGGTCATAATTGGACGACTAATGAATTTTCTACGATAGTACACTAATACATACTAAAGCTTCCTTTCCTGCGACGTCACATATTTTAAAATGTTACTTAAATTCAAACCACAATTCTGGAATCATTTTTATTTCCATTAGAATTATTTTTTCATAAATTCAATTTATAAGTTTATATTGATATTGAGTAATTTTAGAAACCACTGGTTGGATTTGCAAAATTCTTTATTAAAAAGCATTATTATTAGGTGTCATATAGGTATATATTGATATTTTAAATATTGTATATATGTATATATATATTATTTAAGATATATCCATGGTTTATATATTATAGTAATAAAAAATCCTAATAAGCGTAATGAACGCTCAGTTTCACAATATCTTTGTGTGAAGGCGACCAATTGTGTAGAACCCCTGGCTGATCACTTAATTGACTACAGAACGGTGATTTTCATATTATATATAAAACGATGATAAAAAACACCCTTCATACATTACTGCTTCAATTATTGAAAATTTCAGTATGGTATTAAACCCGCAATGTATGTTAAAATGAGAAAATGGTCGTAATTTGGTAGGGAAAATCGGTTATCGGCTTAAAGTGCAGTGAAAATCAGATTTGTTGGGAAGTGATGGGATTTTGTGTAATACCACTTAAGCTATGATTACGGAAGGTTCCTGTTCGCTCGGTTTGGTATAAAAAGAGGCGTTCACTCGATTCAGTTCCCGATTTATTGGATTTGTAACTCTTGAGCTTTATGAAAGGAATATTATAATATAAGCATATGTAAATGAGATTAATATTATGATTATTTATATTTAAATAAAAAAATGAAAAATAATTGGGATTCGAACTCGCGGTCTCGGGAAAGCGTTCTGTCGCTTTAACAACTGAGCTACCGTGTCGATACCGGTTTCGGTGAATTAAGCATTCTAAATATGATTGTCTTTTTCAAAAAATGATTTATATGAGGTATTCGAACCCGCAATCTCTAGGAAGGCGTTCCGTCACTTTAAGAATTGAGCTACCGTGTCATTCTATATATTATTGTCTTTATTGGGACAGTGTTAACATCTATTAGGGTTTATAATATATAATGGTTGGATTCAAAGATTATTAATGATATAAAAAAGTTGATATTGTGGTTTTTATAAACATATCTCAATAAGGGATGCTGGAGTGGACCGATCGCGATCTTATTTCCCCAGAGAGGAACCTAATCAATACTTAATCTTTAATCTCTCCTCCACTTCATCAAACTCTATGGACTCTCTGTATTGGAAATATAAAAAACTTATTTACTAAATCTAGATGTTTTTTATTACCCAATACAATTTTTAAAGGCTCAAAATGGCGTGTCTGTTCCCGCGCGTTCATTTTGTAATCTCATCATGGATAGCTGTGACCGAGGATTATGGGAAACCATTTTAAAAATCGAGCATAATACTATTATAGACATGTTTGGAGTTTAGTAAATTTGAGGTAAATATGTTCAAAGTATATATTTATAAGAATATTTATTTATTTAAACACTGTTTATGATATTGTTGATACGGTGAATTCACATTTAATATTTATTTGAAATAAAAAAATCTGAGGTTTCTTAATGAACGTTTTATGTTTATATGAAAAAGTTATTTTATGAGCGTTTCAGTTTTTTTTAGTTTGTATCCTTATTTTTGGAAGGACTTCATTCTTACATTTAATAAAGAAACTATAATTATTATTTATATTATTATATAATAGCATCAGGTTATGAAAATAAATCAGAAGTACCTACACCTCTTTACTTTCCTTTCCACCTGGAATATATCGCTTTTTAGGTATTTATACATTATATATATATTTTTTTATTTATATTTTGTCTTGTTTTACAAAAAAATTACGTAACGTTGTTATATGAAATATTATTAATATTATTATTAGTATATCATAATAATATGTTGTAAATATAAACCAGCTGAACACCTGTTTCCGCCATTTTTGTTATTTTATTTACCCTTTTTTTTTTTTTTTTTTTTATTAACGTCTGGAATCCTCATGGATACACACCTCCATCCAGGGGAAGATGGAAGCGGTTATGTGAGACTCTTACTCACTAAACCAGACGGTCAACACCTCTCCGTCATAATGGAGCGCCACGGGAACGCTTGCGCACACATCCGCGTTGCTCCGACGGAAGGCCGCGTGAGCGACCACCACCCCTATGGAGTGACGCGCCCGGTTGACTTGAGCGCGTCCTACTCCGGTGGCCGGCTTGTTGAATCGCGAAGGGCTCCCCTGCCCTCCAACCAAGCCGGCCGAGCCAAATCGTCCCGGGGCCGGACCACATCCGAAAACGGTCGTGGTCCGAACCCGAAGCCGCCACCAGCGGCTGGTGTGCGTCGCGGGTGACCCTCCGAAGAAGACCACCCCGACACACGGGGCCGGAAGAGGTACACACATCTGAGCCGCAATTTAAACTGCCACCTGCAGACGACGCAGAATACGCGACCTCGACCGTCCCGCCACCCCGCTAACGGAGCCCTCCCTAGGAAGAGCTCCGTAGCCACCTCACCCGGACTAATCATCGTCAGGCGCTATTGTACCTGACGATGACTATTCCGGGCCACCTCCCTATCAGCGCAACGGCCTCTACCTCAGCAAGGAAGAGATCGCCACGTACCCCCCACACAACCACGGGACCGCCCCACAGTCCACTCTGTACACAGAGAAGTACCAGGGCGACCCCGCTGCTGTCCCCGGTAGAGAGGGCCTGCGCCCTCCCACCCTCAGTGCCCAGGCCAAAAGGCCCGAGCCCACCCCGCAGACAGACCACCCCGAAAGGCAGCCTGTCCGCCGGCCAGCCATGAACCGGGCACAAACCCCCATGACCGACCTCTATCGCGCCAGGTATCAGCCAGCGGGAGAACCCGAAGGTTCTCAGTAACCGCTGTTGCCCAGGGTGCACCACGAGGATGTTCCCGGCATCGCACCCTTTATTTTATTTACCCTTAACAAATTATTAGGAATATTCCATTTAACATTTTATTTTATTTCTTTTTACTATTTTATTGTCGTATAATATTGATGATGTTAATATTATTATTATATTAAGCCAATATAACAGTATACTGTATATAATTCATTTGATAAGAGACAGATACGTTCAGACCATGGCCGGCTGATAACCTCGTTATCAGAAATAACTTGTATAATAACATCTTTGTGATTTTGTATTTTTTAATTAATTAAGTTTCATTTTGATAGTATTTATTATTATAGGTTTTTGTAAGAATTACGTAAACGTTTTTAAGATCCGTACCTACTCAAACGGTAAAAACCCCATTTGGTACTAAACTTCGCGGTCCGTCTGTCCGTCGGTCTGACTTCATGCTGTATGGTCTAGTCTAGTCTAGTATGTCGGTCTGGTCTAGCTAGACAGCTGAAATTTTCACGGATTACATATTTCTGTTGCCGCTATAAAATGTACAATAATAATAATAAAAATAAAATGTAATAAATATTTTAGGGATGCTCCCATATATACAGCAAACATGATTTTTGGCTTTTTGTGTACGTAGGTATGTAATATGACAGAACCCATCGTACGCTAGTCCGAAAGCACTTGGCTGGTTTTTTTTTTATAGTTAGGTATATTTTACTTAGGAATTTTCAGACTCTAGTTGTAGAGACGAAGAACAGGAAAATGATATTATTTATAAATGTATATATCATTATTGTGTTATGTATATTTAATTAATATTTGTTAATCATTATGAATAATGGTAAATAAATGTTAATCCATTAATATAACCCAACCTAAAAAAATATTCGATTTATTTTTATATAAATAGGAATTCTTAAGATCTTCAATAAGTTATTCGTTTGTAATAGTTCATTCATCAATGCCTTGTTTTATGAAAACTTAAATAAATATTTCATCTAGACTATTTGGTCGCAAGTCTGCACTCAGTCGCGTCTAAAGTTATTTTGTATTCGCTATAGATAAAGTTTGTAAGTTTGTATGTAGGGAGCAATGGTCGAAAGTATCCGATTTTAACCAATATTTAAAATAAAAGCATATTAAATGAGTTTTTTAAAGTAAATCATAATTAAAATAGTTAATACATATTATTTTTTTTAAGTATTTTCCTTATGTTGATAGTTTAAAGTAGCGAAACTCAGTAGATATATTATAAAAAAATATGTATTTTTTTTTATTACAATCATATTTTTGACAATGTTTCCATGATTGTAAAGCATAACATTTAAAAATACTTTAATTTGAATAAATGAAGAAACAAAAATAAACTGATATATGCAGGGATTCGAACCCGTGACCTTTGAGAAACCGTTCAGTTGCTTTACCAATTGAGATACTATGTCAGCTTGGCATTTTTAGGTTTAAATATATTTTTATACTTATACAATTCTTTTACTACACGAAATTCATGCGACAGTCTTGTCTAATCTCTACCTTGGTATCACACAGACGTTCCTAAATTATCCGACACAAAAGGAAAAAGAGCAGTAATGAGTGATTTAAAGCTTGCTTTTTTGTTTGATTCGTTGAGTGATATATGTGTTGTAAAGTATTTAAACAGTCTGTATGTCTGTTTGTGTGTTAATTGAGTTTGATTGTGTGTTTAATTCTGTTTGTGTGTTTATTTTTAAAACATTCTGTCTCCTATTTTTGGTAATATATAAATTCTAATTATTATTATATATTAATATTTTTAATAATAAAATATACAATAAGAAATAATATAGATACCTACGTAATTTTTAGTAAATATATCGATTCTAAGTTACATCTAAATCTGATTTTAAATTATTATTAGTTATACATTTCATATTAATATTTTAAACCTATATTCCACTATAAGAAATCAATTACCTGAGCGTACGGTAGACGCCTCGATCGATGGCACGCTGAGATGAATCTCAGTCTTCCAGCATCCAGTTTAACTTATGAAAGATTGTTTGACTTCAAAATTGTTATTACTGAAATTTTCAGCTATATTACAGTTATGTTATTATTATACATATAATTATTTTTAATAATTTATCTGGAACTGGAAGTAGGTTAGTAGGTAGGTATGTTTTTCATAACATTATTGGGATATCTGAATTATTTTTTAATAAATATGTACATATATAATTATATTATTAATGTATTGGTGAATAAAATGAGAATGTGTGAGTGATATTATATAAAGTATCATACAATTTTAAAAGACAAATAACTAAGTTGTTATATTTGGTTATAAAAAAACTATCTACTGTTTTCATAGAATATATATAATTAAATAAAATATAGAAAAAACAACTAAATTTACATAACATATTTTTTGGGGAAGTTACGTAATTCAGTGTAATAAAAACAAAACTAAAAACCCTAGTTTTTAAACTTAAAGTTATATTGTATTAATATATGATATTAAATATTATTATTAACATATATAAAACCCAGTTTCAGTGATTCATATAAAATAGTTAACGTGATAACTTTCAAACCTACTGAGAACAAAGCTATCCTGAAATCTGTCTCGTGTGTCTGAATTTCAGTATTTCAGCAGACTCACACACACAGAGGCGCGGGGGCGGGTCGACCTCTGACCCGCCTCTCCACCCCTCACCTCTGAGGGAGGGTTATTAGCTGGCAAGGTTGCTTGTACACTTGCACAAGTTAACTTGTACTTGTATAATAATTATATTGATGCAAAGATTTTTTAAAACTAACCAATAATCAAAGAAATTATATAAGAAAAATTTATGAACTTACTAAATATTTGTCTAAAATTTAATATAATGTTTAAAATATTTACAAAATCGTTAATCAGTTTGTTGACCTTTTCATTACTTTGACTTTGAATATAACAAAGGTAAAATAAAAACAGTCTTAGTAGTTCAATAGCCGTTATTTCAAACCGTTAGAATCAGAGTTCAAAATTCAAATAGAGACACGTCCGCTGCGCAGGCGCAGCTACCTCAACTGCGCAGGAGTGGCGCCACTGACCACGCCCACAACGCCCTATAAATCTTTATAATAGAGTCAAATATAGCAATAATATACATTTATTATAAATATGTATAAAACAAAGAAACTAACTTCTACTACACTGCAATTTACAATACGTTAACCGCTAAAAATAAAACTGAAAATAAAGCTGAAAATAAAACTGAAAATAGAGCTGAAAGTATGCTGAAAACCATTGTAGATGTTCTACGTCTCAAGGATAGCGTCTATGTTAATATCGGTAGGTAGCGTCCACAGAATGGAGGACGGAAAGTTGATACGAAGTAGGATTTTCAAGTACTGTCAGCAAAAACACGATTTTTATTTTTTTATTATGTGTATTTATATAATATTGTTTGTTAACGATTAGTATAATATTTCGCATTTTAAAAATTTTTGATTGATTTACAAGCTTTATAATAAAAAACTAAATTATATACGTATTAAAACATACATAATATAAATCACATTGTATCACAGAAGCATCAATACAATAATTTAATATATAAAAACATGGAAAAACAAATAATCAGTAATAAATTTATATACCGACGCTACCGCTGAAAGATTTTCCCCCACTGGAGGGGCGGGGGGGGTCGAGGTGGCGGGGCCTTCGCTCCCTGCCCCCAGGCCACCGGGCCAATGGCGGACGGCCTGGCGGGCTCGACCCGAGCTCAGTCGCGTCTGAACCGCGACCCTTGAACCACGCGCGCGCCGTTTACACCCGGTGCTATCACCCGGCATCATCACGCACGGAGCCCTAGTATACGGCGGGGTCGGAGGCCCGGGACTCTGCCCCCCCAGAGGCCCCGACCTGCCGCCCCTGGAGCTCGGATTCCGCGGTAGCTGGCGAGAGGAAGAACTGCTCCCTGCGACCCCGGCCAGCCAGGCTGCTTCCACGCAGAGCGGTTCCTCCGCCACCGATAAGAGTCAGAATGTGGAGTGCGTGGTTTGCGGCGACAAGTCCTCAGGGAAGCACTACGGGCAGTTTACGTGTGAGGGTACGTAGTGAGTGACAGTGTTGTGAGAGTGACCACTTAGTATTAAATATTTATATTTGGTTTTGATTTAGAAATAGCTAATTGCTGACCCATATATAAAAATTTAGATAATTTGCTAACTTGTGATTTACTTAAAATTTTACTTCATTTATTCAAGTTTGATTCAATAATTATTTTCAATAACTTTTTAAAATTCTTTTAAGTAAATATTTATTTGATATATAACTTAATATGAAATATAAAAATATTAAATAATATTAGATAAATATAGAGTGCAATAAAACAAATTGTCACACATTGTCATTGGAGTGAAAATATAAAAAATATATAATAGTAATTAATTATAAATATACGGTGCAATAATTAATGTAAAATTGTCACTGGAGTGAAAATTTTAAAAATAAAACATAAATAATAATAAATATACAGTGCACTAAATATAAAATTGTCACTGGAGTGAAAATATAAAATAATTATAAAATATAAAAGTGAAATAAATCAATTTGGTAAGTATTAAAACGAATATTAAATTAAAACAAACTTGTCAAATATTAATTCTAAAATGATTTATTCTGTAATTGCTTAAATTTCTCCAAACTGTTTACAAAGATAAGGTAACGTCGTTTTATGCAAATTAGGAATTCAGGAATTATGGCTTTATTTTACTCATAAATAATTGAATTTGAATAATTATTTTACCATAAATATAATATTTTATTAGATTATCTTATAAATGTTTTTAAATTTGCGACGGGTGCATTTTATGCGGAAATTGCATTTTTTGGAATTAATTTTTAAATGTTTTATGTTATATTTAACACTAGATGTATAATAATAAAATATTTAATAACTTCGAAGATTATTGCCTTTTTTATAACATAAATAAATAATATAAATAAAATAACAATATTTTATGAACTTAAGACTTATTTTGAATTAAAAAATAATTATTTTCGTATCATAACTTTATATAGGTATAATTTAAATAATATCGTTTTTACATATATACTTAATAAAAACTAATTTAATTAAATCTAGATATACAATCTAGATCTAGACTAGAATAATATAAAACCTCGTACCTAATATACTGAAATTCAATACTCTATTAGAAATAATGCTTTTATCTTAGTTTCAATCATACCAGTCTATAATTTGTGATAGACGGACAGATAACTCTGGGAGCTTTCTACTATGGGAACTTTAATAACTTAGATAATTTCAATACAAACAAAATCTAATTAAAATACTTTGTAAAAATATTAATTATTTTGTAATTAATTTTAATTTTTTTTTGTTATAAAAATATCATTTTTTTTCACATTTAATTAAATACATAAATACTTGTAATATCTTTTTGTTTAAAAGTGAATTATTAGGTATATTATTAGTTTTTGATACTTCTTGGATATTTCGAGTTTAGATCTAGACTTGCTACAGTTAATCTTGTTCCTAGGTCTTTTGAAATATAATCTTGGATACTTCATGCACTTTCTTATTATATATTCATAATTGCATACAAATATATATTTGAGAAGATTTTCTAAGCCTTTAATAACTAAGTTTAAACCAATCTTTATTTTATACATTTACGAGTTTTTACAGAAATACTGAATACTTATATAGGTAGGTACCTACATCAAAAAGTTTTTAATGAAAATAAAAAACAGAAAATATCATTCTTATTGTAGCAGTTGTTTTTGCAGTTACTTCACTTATTTAAAATAAATTTTATACATAGAGTACAAAATATATAATTACATTACCAAATTATTAATGTTACATTAAATCTGATGTTAAATATCCATCATATTTGTTAAAACAAAACAAAATATAATATTAATCCTAATATTATCCTACTTTGTATAAAATATCCAATAATAAGGTATAAATTTAGTTCAAAACCAATATCATATATCAAAGAACTCCGCTATTAGTATTAATAAAAGATAAAATGGCGCCAACTAATTCTTGTAAGTCGTTATTTCGCGGCAACTTCTATAATATATAATTTCTTTTAAACCGCCAAATAGGTCATGACCCTGTTATCTCAAAAATATAATGATGTTTGTTACAATATCAAATAATATTAAGATTTTATATAGAGTCTAGATTAATCTAGATTTATTTGTTTTACGGAATGTTTTACTAAAATGTAGGTTCGAGTCATAAAAAAATAAAATACTTTGTTCAATCAAATCAACTAAAATATAATATACTAGAATTGTAAATCATTATTATAAATTTCATTAATACCCATCACTATTACCATAATGAGCATATCGATAAAATGCATTAGTGTCGCGCTCATAAACTGTTATTTTGATGTCGACAAATACACTTTATTAACTGTTGGACCTCCCGCTGGGACGAGGGCCCTTGTCGCACTTAAAAGGTTTAATGTTTAAGGTAAGGTGCTCTAAAACTGTTTCCTCTTATTGCGACAAGGTTCTGTCGCTCCTTTTGACTTAAATGCTCGCGTTCTTGAGCGACAATAAGTGCAGTTGACACCTGTGGCTAGTGATGTGCGTGTGTCGATGTAATTATCGGAATTATTAAATAAAATATATATTAATGTTATAAAAAGGTCTGAATTATGATAAAAATACGACTTTAAAATATATCGGTTTTGATATAAAACAGTTAGAAAAATTCATAGAAATATTTTTTTAAAAGTAAAGTGATAGAAAAAACCTAGTGTATATTACACAAAAAAGTAACAGCTTCATAAATTATTTAAATATCTGTTAACAAGTCTACAGATAAGTATTATATTATGCATATAAAACCGCAAATTAAACAACTCGGTCACAAATCGACACGGCGCCTCACTATCAGTAACCGGTCAGTTTATGTTTTGTCCGCAGTTAACTATCTTTACGAGCACCTCTAAACATAAGTGTCTTTCCAAACTTATTTATTTTTATCTCATTCCACTTTTTAAATTGAATCCGAGATCGCGTGTGGCGCTCTCTCGACACTAAAACTGTCAATAAACTCCTAAACTTGCATGAATCATCGACCGTTTAAAAAACATCGATTTTTCATATACAACACTACATGTCCAACATTGATCTTCATAAACAATATGGCGGCTATTGTATCCCTTACGTTAAAATAACGTAAAGACTATGATTATAACAAAATACAAATGCATATTAAAAAGACATTTTAACAAAATGAGACCAAAATTTGTATTAAAATATCGACCAAGTGAGAGGGTGGACTGTCGCACGAAGGGTTCCGTGCCAATATTTATAAAAAAACGATAAACAATCATTTGTTATATGGAACCTCCCAAAATTGTACCTATATGTTGTTCTGTTTTTAGTATTTGTTATAGCGGCAACAGAAATCATAGAAATATTATACAAAGAGTAGGGGAGCCAGCCTAAAATGTCATCATCGAACTTAAAAGCGATAGGTAGATCGAAAAACTCTATCTATTTCAATTTTTTATGAAAGCTCGTGCTTCGTCGTCGTCGTCTCGGGTGTAATTCGTAGCAATTGTCATTTTTACTAATATTATGAAAGCTAAGATGTCATGAATATTTCTTTGCGCATGTGTGATTAGACAAAGACAAACAGTGTGAGATATTGCATCTTTTTTTAATTGTCTTTCACTGACGCTCATACGAATACCTATGGCTCACCTATTCTATGTATATTAATTCTATGACAGAAATACATCATCTGAAAATTTCAACTATACCTATAGCTATCATGGTGTTTGAAATATAGCTTAATGACAGACAGACTGACAGACGGACACGAGTCTTAGTAATAGGGTTTCGGTTTTAATTATGCTACGGAACCCTAAAAATATAATAGGAACTACCACTAAAAGTGTATCAAATACTTGTCTTCCTTCCACAGGATCTCTTATTACTGGGATCCTGTAATTAAACTTCTAATTCGCTAATATCTTTTGTGTTCTAATGAAATGATTGTGGGAAGTCTTCATTTTCATTCAATCATTACATTTACGATAATAAATAATTTCATTTATAAATAAAACATTAATTCGAAATAATACAAATGAAAATATTTCATTAATTAAATAACTTTACATATAATAATTTACATTTGCTATAATAAATAATAAAAATATTTCATTTATTAATAAACATCACATAATAATTAATTATACATAGTTTATTACAATGTAGTTTATTTTCAATAATTAATTTGAAGTGTTTTAGACAGTAATAGCCGCCATCTTGTGATGGACAGCTGGTAATTGATTTTATTAAATGTTATAATAATTTATATTCTTAGATTTCATAATTGATATTATAAGTAAAATTTATTAATCATAATTATTATTTAATAATAATACCTTAGATAAATTTGAAATAAAAATTATCTAATATTATTTATTTGTTTGTTTTTTAATAAAAATTTTATTCTGTGAATATAAAGTAGTTTGTTAAAGACAACTTTAATACATTTTTAAGGTTTAATGATAACTTAATTTTATTTATTTCAATTTATTCAAAATTTTACCGTAATGAAGAAAACTTATAACTTTTAATAATAATAATATACATTATTGAATATATAAAGAATTATTAATTAATTCATAAGTGTTTTGAGACATTTTAGATTTGATATATGAACTAGCTGTTAACAGCGACTTCGACTTCTTAAGTTAGCTCTATTTTACTTGGTACATATTACGAGACATATATTGATTGACGTGACTTCCTTATTTGTTACCTGATTTAAATTAAAGAAATACTAAATGTTAGGTAAAGCCCATTACAATATATCTGAAAACTGCATCCAAATCGGTTAAGCCGTTTGAGATTAGATTGCTCAAACAGAGAAAATAAAAAAAATAAAAACATTGTTTTGAGTTCTCTTTCGCATAAAAGACATTAAGATTTTTTAAATATCACGTACAGACAGAACAGTCACAGTTTTATTATATATAAAAGTTATATAGCATAAATTTAATAACTAGTTTTGTGTAAAACATTTTTGTCTTTATAAATTATCCGTCTCAAGGTAACTAAGCTCTGTATAATCTAAACGCAATTACTTTAATAATTGCTTTACATTTTTCCCACTATTTTAGTGACATTATTTAAATTGTGGTATTTATTGTGGTTTTCCGGTTGATTTAATTTATTGGTATTTTTTTAAATAAAGTTATTTATATTTTTAATTTTCATTTTTAATAAGTTTAAAAGTTCAAGAACTCTTAAGACTTGAATAATAATAATAATAATATCAAGACATTTTACACAAATTGATCTAACCTCTGAGTAAGCAAATGATTTGCTTGTGTTAAGTGTAACACAACGATACAAATACAAAGAAATACACATTATAAATATTGAGACTATATTTAATAAACGACTAAACCCAGAAAAACAGACATCTATGCTCATCACATATATACATACATCGTACGTCTCAATGTCTATGTGTTAGGAATCGAAGCCCCTGTACTTTAGGCGTCTTCGCTAACCACTAAACCAATGGGGCGGTTGAATAGTTAATAAGTATGTTATACTTTTAATTTTGTAAATATTAAGTATATATTTTATTAAATATATAAAACAGTTCTATTTTACATAATTTTCTTTATCTAACTATTGTTTATATTTTCTCTTCGTGTCAATATAACATCAGATGATCCCAGCGATATAAATAATTACTAGCTTGTAGTGTAAAGAGGGATTAATTAAAATATTGTTTAAATAATTCTATAATAAAATACAAGTTACTTCATATATTTTTTAAATATTTTTCTTATTTCTTTGAGATTACTTTTGTATTTTGTTTACTTTTTTCGTACTTTATTTTATTAAAATAGTATATATATTTTTTACATCTTTTTGTTTAACATTTTTTTTTATTTTTAAGATTATTTTGACTTTCATTTTTATTTTTTTGTAAATTATTCCACAAATATTTTTTGATTAAAATGCCATGAACATAAGGCGCTAATAATTAATTTGACACATATGTATGTCTATATATTATGTATATAATCGTCCATCTGTCTGTAACAAGTAGCGGTAACTACAATCAAGTTGACTTTCACACAATTAGCTTACATTTTTCTTACTTTGATCTAAGATATTATTAACTGTTGAAATAACTGCTTTTTATTATAAATCAAAATATTACTTAAATGGTAGGTATCTAAGCGTTACGGGTAGTTAAAAAATGTAGCACTCGTCTATTGTATGCATTACATTGACTTCGGTCATTATATTCGATTCATTTATTCAAAATTAATAACAATAAATATTATTATCTTGAATTTGAATATTAACTGTACAACGTAATTTATTTATATTAAACTAACTTTGGCTAAACACGCAACTTCTAAATAAAACTTCTAAAATAATATAAAAATACTATTAAGATACACAGTCTGTCTGTGGCATCATAACTTCTAAGCTGTAATAAATATTTTTTTCAAAGTATTTCAAGTATTTTAATAAAAATTAAAAACCTGTATAATAAATAAAAATTAACGATATTAAACTATAGGTATCTCCTAAACCAATAGACGCTCCCAAAATTAATTCAATAAATATAATATTTATGACAATACCAATATTATAAATAATTTACGAGCAATAATTAATATTTAATATTAAATATTTGAGAAAGACATAAATTTATTTTTTATTCATAAAGTTGAGTTTCCACTAATACAGTTACAACTGATTTATTGAAAATAAATTATTATTAATAATAGTCTTTTTTTAATAATAAATTTAGCTACTGTTAGTGTTAAAATAATTTTGATTTATTTATTATAATGCTAAGTTGATGGGAATATATAATTATCATAATAATATATAAGGCAGTAGTTAATATGTTTTATATTATCATATAAAGTAGCCAAGGAAAATTTTACCTAAATTAGACATATATACAAGATAATGTGGAAAAAGACAAAAAATAAAATGAGAAAGAAATACTTTTTGGAAAAATTTAGAAAGTATGTAATAAAGTAGACAGATACAAATAAAATAGACAAAGATAATACGTAAATTAGAAAAAGACAAAAATGTAGACAAAGACAAATTAGAAAATGAAAAATACAAAGTAGAAAAAGACAAAAATTTAAATAGACAAAGTAAAAATATAAAGTAGAAAAAGACAAAAAATAAAATACCAAAACGGATACATTAACTAATGTTTAGAATTGACATATTCTAATAAAATATGAATACATATTTCAATATTGCTTTTGAAATTCATGAATTACAGTAAATTTTAATTAAAACGTACATTACGAAATAATATTAATATTATCATATTAAACATTGGAAACATATTTAAAATTTTATTTGTAACCAAATAATGATTATCAATATCACGGTGGTTTTATACTTCAATATGATGGTATCAAATCCCATGGTATTAAAAAACTTCAAGAAAACACCCATGTGGGTTTTACAACTTATATTACGTATTTTGTTCTTATATTTGGTATTTTTTTTAGGATGCAAATCCTTCTTCAAAAGGTCTGTGAGGAGGAACTTGACGTATTCCTGTCGAGGAAACCGGAACTGCCCCATCGATCAGCACCACAGGAACCAGTGCCAGTACTGCCGCTTGAGGAAATGTCTCAAGATGGGAATGAGGAGAGAAGGTGAGTTTCTTAAGCAATCTATAAACACATATATACATACAGGGTTATTTTTAATTAATTGACCACCTTTTTCAAGCAGCCTCCCTACATCAACCCTAACAATATTTCTTATGCAAGTTTTTACAAATCTTGATAAATAACACAAAAAATTTTTGCTCCCTCTTTTACTTATTACTCTGTATTTTGTTAGAAGTACTTAAAAGGTCAATGCCCGTGCGCCATACTGACGCTCAGAGTTAATGCCAATTCAGAGACAATAAACACAATTTTGAATGGGAAAATTAAAATTTTAAAAACTAATTATTTTAAAAAGTCGTAGAGCATAATATGTTGTTGGGAGTGATATAGAGAAGCTACCTGCAAGACGTGACCAATTACCCTGTATATACATATATAAATAATTTAAGTGTCTGTTTCAAATTAACAAAATAACATAACGAAACAAACATACACACATACATAAAAAAAATCTCAACATTGTTGTCTTCCTGTCGGTCATTGAGTTCGGCTTATCTGTGATAACAGCTTACAGCTGTACCAATTGTAGCAGGACTTTTACTGGCGAATAGTTGATGTTATAAGATTATATATGAATACATATATAGACAAAGTAGCGGGTAACAGCTAGTAGACATATATACTAAAAACAATGCAAGCATTTGAAAAACATAGCGTCGAAAACCTTACTTGAATAATAATATTAATGTAAACAAATACATATTACAGAATAATAGGATATTATTACAAAAAAACTATATTTTATAAAAAAACCTGTTCAAAAATTAATGTAACTTATTTTGTATAAATCATAATTCCTAGAAATTTTCGTAAAATAAACAGGTCACTGAACTCAATATAATATACTAACTGGTTTGAATTACCTTCAAGAAACTAACTTTAGGTCTAATAATTTTAATATTTACAATGACCTAGATAGATTTTGCTCTTGTCCTTACAAAAAGGTATATTTATACATTGTTGAAACATTAATCTTAGACAGCTATTTGCGAGACTTGAAGGGTCTAATAATGATAATGACTTATCATTAAACACTGGTTATCATTATGTTATTGATTAATGATATTAATGATTGAATTTTAATTGTATTGTTTTGAATTTTGTGGGTAATGGCAAATTGTTTAGTTAACCTTGAATAACTTAGTTAAAGCACTTAAAAGTAACATATTGTAAAGCGCTTAAAGTGCTAGAATTGTCACTTTTATGGTAAAATATATGAATGTTAAAATGACTTATGGGTACATACAAAGTAAATACAAAATATAATTTCTATACATATTAAAAAGTTGCACCAAAATTGTTACATCACTAGTATATATATTTCTTCAAAGTTTTAATATCTTTGAGGTCAAGTTCAATGTGTCACGGTGGTACCACCTCCCATAATATTTAGCTTTATTTTGTTTTTTATTAAAAAAAAAAACAATTCTTTCATATTAATTTTAACATCATTGTTTCTTTTTTATTTAAAATATTCAGTGGCATTAGAATATTTATAAAAAAAAACAATTTAATATTAGTTTCATATTAATTTTAACATAATTGTTTCATTCTTTATTTAAAATATTCAGCTTTATTTTAATATTTATAAAAAACAATTTAATATTACTTTCGTAATAACTTTAATACTTGGGTTTATATTCATATTTATAAAACAAAAATTTGTTTCATTCTTTTTGTCACATTATTAAAACAAAGTACTAACTTTACAAAAACATAAATATCAAAGGTATATTAAAGTTTCTTGGCACCTTCTGGTCATTACAATCCCTTCCTCCTGATAAAGAACACCGGAAAGGACGAGTAACCTGCTCGAGCAACCCTTGAGGGTTGATGGGGTTGCAACCCTCACCTCATATTTTGTCCACCAAACGATTTGTTTGCTGTCAACAAACAATGAAGGTGAAAGATTCTTATATATTAACTGTTAAATCTTTTGTCAATATTAGATTCAGTCGGATTAAAACCCATTGTTATCTTTCTTATAATAGTGTTTTATTGAACGTTTTAGAAGACGCTACCACCGCCTTTGATAATGCGATTTGTAAAAGATATGGCCTTTTTTGTTCCATTGGTTATTCTTCGTGCTATGATAGTGTTTTATCTTTCTTATCAACACCTTGATGTGGACAATGCAACTCATTTACAGATAACACTTTGTATTTTTATATTATTATCTTCACTTATCTTTTTGCATCTCTATTTATCTTTTTATATCTTTTATATCTTTAGGTATCTTTATTTATATTTTTGTATTATTTTGTGTCTATAACATATAGATAAAGCTAAAAGTTGATGCTGATTATCTTTTTCCCAGACACATTGATTAATTTAACACATCGCAGACTGGTTTATTAATAAGTGCATAAATTGTGGTAATACAATGAGTCCCGGGTTCGGGAGTGGCTCGCACAAAGGTATCTTTTGTTTAGAACATCAATCACTGCCGACATTGTTTTGTATATCTTAATAACTTTTTGTGTCGGACCGGCCATTTAGAAAGATTTTTGATACTTTTGAGGGGCGAGTTGATTTTATTTATATTTAACCGCCCCGTTGGTCGAGTGGTTAGCGCAGCATCTAACGTATTTAGCGCAAAGCTCGGGTTCGATTCCTGGGACAGACATATATGTGATCAGCATAGTTGTCTATATTTTCAGGTTTGGTCGTTTATTAAATATATTCTCAGTATTTATAATGTGTATTTTTATGTATTTGTATCGTTGTCTAACACCCTTAACGAAAAAAATAGTTTACTTACTCATAGATCAATTTGTATAATTAGTCTTGTGATATTATTATTATTATATGTAGTTATACTACTATATTCAATATTCGAGATATATTTATTAAAATATTTTCCAATATTCGATTTTAGAATGAAATATTTGATATCCTATCCGTTAGGACAAATTTTATCAATCAATCCTTGCCCAAAATCTATTAACTGCGAAACAGAAACCCATGAACAATACTGTCTATAAACCCACAAGATATGTCAAAAACGTCATGTTTCAAATTCCCAGGGGTTGCAAATTATGGCAATGTTTGCTTCAGTTATTATTTTTTGAATGCAAAACCTTGCATACGCCTATCAAACAATAGATGTCAAAAGGATAAGAGCTGAGCTTTGAGGAGGGTGTCAGTTGGCGTCTTGGGCCAGGTGTGCCCATTGTTGCCCAACTGACCGTAAGCTTGGATTGTTTATTGGGCCTACTCTGCAAATATTGCGATCGTGAGAACGTTTTGACCGAAACTGACCGCTAATAACCTGTAAACAATAATCTCTCAAATCAGTTACAAGAAAAGCTAGAGGCGGTGCGTTAGTATCACAGTACAAGATATTATCTTGTGGTATAACTGTGACATGTTTCTTATGATGCTTCAGTAATGGTCCAAATTCTGGGAATACTGACATACCATCCACTAACATTAAGATACCATCGGTACGTGATGACGCGTTCCCACGACCATCGCGAAAAGACCTACCATCAGACCCTTAGCGGACATCGGTCAAGGTGGAAAACATTAATTAAAAATCGGTCAAGATCGAGCCGGATTAAGAAAGATTCCGTACCATTATCATTAAAACGCCAAAAAAAAAACTTTGTCTATAGTCCCTCTGAAATATCTATTTTATAAAATTTTTAGTATTTGTTGTTGTAGCGGCAACAGAAATACATTATCTGTAAAAATTTCAACTGTCTAGCTATTATGGTTTATGAGATACACCCTGGAGACAGACAGACAGCAAAGTCTAGTAATAGGCCTCCGTTCTTACCCTTTGGTTACAGAACCCTAAAAATTATCATAATAGAATGGTTCCGATTCCTTACGGTCACGCTGACCCTTGCAACCTGCCGATACAGGTTCCGGGTAAGCTAATTATGTTTCCGTACATTTGCATGTGAATTTGGGGACCGATACAAAAGCAACCAGGGTAATCTGTTGGCAAAAGATTCCGTAACCCTTCGTAAATAGCTTGAAACTTGATAGTTTTAATAAACATTGAAGTTAGTGTTAACAAAATTAAAAATCCAATTTGAAGTTACCGACAAACAATATAAATTTTATAAATTTTTACCTTCACAATGTAATTCCTAATGCACAAAAAAAATATTCCGACACCCTGTAAAACCCAGAAATAAAAAAGATATAAAAATGTGTGTTAAAAATAATTTTTATGGCAATTTCATGTGATTTTATAACAAATTACTAACAAAAATATAAATATTATAAACTTTTACCATCTTAAAGTAATATCAAAGGTACAAAAAATACTCCAACACCTCGTAAAATCCAAAATCAAAAAAGATGTAAAATGTGTTAAAAAATGTAAATGTGTGTTAAAAATTTAATTTAATGGTAAATAATATCTGTTTCTTTGGAATTCTAAAGCAAAAATATAAATATTATAAACTTTTACCTTCACAAAGTAATGTCAAAGGTAGAAAAAAATATTCCGACACCTCGTAAAACCCAAAATCAAAAAAGATGTAAAAATGTGTGTTAAAAAAGGAGCTAGTAAACTAGCGTGAGATGAATCTGACTATCAATCATACCATGATTTATTTCTTAGGGATGATGTATGTCTGGACCCCGACTGGTAAGAGTATTCGATAATTAACTTTTAAAATTCGATACCGAACAAATTTAAAATAAAATCAGCCATTATGAACGCGAATATTTTATATATATCTGTTTGTTTCAAACTTGCACTAACCTGTTCTTGAGGTATGCGGATGTATATACAGACATTTTTAGGGTTCAAATCTAATTGTTAAATAATTCTATTATTAAAACTGTTTGTTTGTATATCTCCAGGATGTATCTCATGAACTATACATAGTTGACATTGTCATCTAAACAAATAATAAAATAATTATTTTTATACAAAAAAAAAACAGTTGTCGTTTTTTTATACACAACAGAACCAATATTAAAATCCAACTCGCACTTGACTTTAATATTACATAAGATTAGCAAGATCTTTAAAGTTCCTTATTATTTGAATGAAAATCAAGGAATGTACAGCGTGTTATAGACGTCAATATAATCACCTACAGGTTGTATGTTCCACTTGCCCGGGAATCGAAGGTGGACCCCTGCAGCGTCGGCGAGATCGTAACGAACTAAAGAAGTGATTTATTAGAACGGTCCCAGGTTCTAATACACGTTTGACGGTCACTGAAATTTCTTTATTTATATATTTTATATTCAGTTAATTTGTGGTTTATCCAATATAGTCTTAATTCGATGAGTTTATATTTCCGTGCGGAGAAATTTTCTCAGGCGTATAATCTCGGATACATGTACATGTACAAGTAGTATAGTGCATGTTGGTTAGTACGTTACTAGTCTCAAACCTGTTCGTGTGGTCGTGACCTCTGTACCGTGGCATACTATACTATAAATTATATTTGTAGTATAGTTTCACTATATTTTAAGCTGATTTTGATATCAAATTGGAGAGTATATTATAGGTTTGATATAATTCGGCTGTTCCAGGGTTATATACATATTTGGAATGAGAAAAAAAATCTGATTCAAAATATGAATATAATTAGAATTGCTACAAAATGTCGCTTATATAAAATAGCCCTAGAACAGTCAATTTATACAAATGTACGTATGTATTGATTTTCATTAAAATTCACCTCATACCCATCTTTCCATCATGATGATTCATCTCGAGATTTCGTGAGGTCATTTAGTATAGCAATTCGGGTGCTTGATATTCGCTATGTTATTAGACCTCTCTGTCTAACATCGACCGTTTCTTGACCTCAAAGCTAATATCTGTGAGATTATCGCTTCACATATACTGGGTACTGACTTTACGTCACGATTTTCTAGCATACCTATACAAAAATATTCAAACCTATATCTATACAAAGTAACCTGTTGCAGTTCAATATTGCATTATTTTGACGACATTAAAGTATAAAGATTTACCTGTATCTGACCCTGACATAAATCTTACATAGATCTGACATAAATTTGATAATTATCAAAGAATGCGCCGTGGCACGAGCCTCGATCACTTAAATTAGCATATTTACCAAGAATTTTATCATTTTAGATAAATTTAATTACTGGTACCATTCTGTCTTCCGGTTTTAATGGTATTTATATGTGGGCGGTTTTGCGGTGACTTTCTATATAAGAATTGATGGGATACAATTAATAGATATCGGGTGTTTGGGGACTTATCAATACATGAATCGGTTTTCACATTTGTCATTGCTTCGGATTTCGTAACCATTTTTAGGGGTCCGTAACCAAAAAGTAAAAACGGAACCCTATTACTTCACTTCGCTGTGGGTCTGTCTGTCTGCCTGTACTCATGAACTGATAGGTAGGTTGTTAAAATTTTCACAGATGATGTATTTCTGTTGCTACTATAACAAATACTAAAAACAAAAATAATAAATTAATATGTGAAGGGGCTTCCATACAACAAACTTGATTTTTTTGCATTTTTATATATTGTACGGAATCCTTTTTTGACAAAACGACTCGCACTTACCCGTTTTTTATATTAAATATCTTGTATAAGGTCTAAGTTCGTATCCAAATAATGTTTGTAGTTGTGAGTGTCGCGTGCTTGAAAAATAAGACACATAAATAACAGATTAACGAATATATCGATAAGTCACTAAAGTACAAGAACGATACTAGAATAATAATATATCAAACTAAACGATATGGAAAATACCAATATTGATAGTTATAGCAATAGAGCTCTAAGGCGCTATAGCTCAGTGTGTAGAGCGGCGGAACGGTTTTTAGAGGTGGTAGGTTCGAACATATGCTATTTTTTATTTGGAATTTTGATAAGTTTAACATAGTTACACATGTTTATAGACATTTTTAAAAATCTCTAACTGCTTTAAATAAATATATAATCGTAATTAAATATGAATCGATTTGTTTGTCTGTTTGTCCTGTGATCTAACTGATGTAAGAGACCACAATATATGTTATTTGTATTCATATTTTATTATATACAATAATTTTGAGTAATAAAATAATATTATGTATAATACATAGTTTTTATTAGTCCTTCTACTAACTCAATTATCTCGTTTACTGGAAATCTAATACTGTTTAATTGATTTTAAATTACACATACAGACGGACATTAACATATATAAATACGGGGTGTGCTAATAATATATATATGAAAAATAGCTTAGATATATTATAGGTAATAAAATATTAAGTATCATTTATAGATCGTAAATCTAAGTCTAGATTATTTTATAATGAGGTATTTGTCGTAAAATACTTACTATTTATTTATTATATAAAGATGGTAATTTTATATATTATTTATATTTACAACTATGCAAGTGTGTATATGAAAAAATATTTTCAAACCCATTTAGGGTTTTAACGCAAGTCCGCTGTTCTTCGAGCTCATAAATAAAAACCCTTAATGGGTTTGAAAATAATCAAATTACGATACAATTAACGTAGGTACGTAGACCAACGCTATTGTATTTATTTATATATATATTTACGAATGTATGTAGGTACATACATTCGTAAATATATATATAAATAAATACAATAGCGTTGGTTTCAATGAATATTAGCATTATAGTGTGTTAATATTGTAATGTGGGTTTTTATTGCAAGGAAATGCTAAATTAAATCATTTTTACATCAGTTAGGTAAAAATAATGATAATTGGGTGATAACGATGATGAACACGAACTTACCAGAAATACAGTCGCGGACATAATACATCCAAAATGTATATATATATATATATATATATATATATATATATATATATATATATATATATTTGGTTATATGTATGTATTAATAAAATATTACTTTTTTGAACGGTTTTTTGATAGATTTTTAATGTTTCTTTGCACTAGTTCCTAACGGAGTAATAAATTTATTTTTATTTTTTATTACTTGATTATTTTTTTAATGCGTGAGTAAACCAGGCGTTTTATTTATTATTTATTATTTTTTTTAATATTTTTTATAATTTTTTGCGATATATATTTTTTTTCTTCTCTCCAATTCTAAATTATGTTATTACTTAATACATAACTCACATAAACATATATTATATATATTTTAAATAAAATAATAATTTGGGTACATTTGTATGTCACGTCAGTACAGCGGCACAGATCTCACAACACAAGATTTTCAACACTTTATCTATTATTAATAACTTCAGCCTTATTACTATTAAGTAAAGTCCATTTTACTTTGGCACGATGAGATAAAATAATACGAGAGAAGAATATTGAGTATTTTAAAGATCAATTTTGAACCTTATTTCTATATAAATAAGATATATCAATTATAAACTGACCATTTACCTCGTATATAGGTTAAGTATAGAGATTATGTAAATAATTTCACAATTTTAGAGAAACAAGTAAACCAAATTGTTAGAAAAAACTATTATTTTTATAAACAATACAGACAAAAAAAATCATGTTTTATCACAATAACTTAAAATCTAACAAAATTGTTAAAAAACTATTATTGTTGTTAAAATTTCAGACAAAAAAAAACAAAATAACTTAAATTTTAACAAAATTTATTCGTCTTATAGTAAACCAACAGACACTAATCATAAATTATTTAACATTATATAAAAAAACGATTATATCAAAAATGTCGCCAATGAGGAATCTATTACAAAAATACCATAATTTATAACCTAAATAGAGTTAATTTTACATAATCCGTTGAGATGCGCAGGCGCAGGCGCCGGAGAGAAAATTAAAAATGTGACTCTGATGTAAATGAAGTCTAATGGACTATCTTGTTGACTTCTATTAATAAATTCCATCTGAATATTATCTCTATCCAAATACCTTATTGCTGTTTTAAATTAAAAATTAACATATCTTTAAATAATATAAATATATATAAAAAAACACAAGAGTGATCTTTAAATAAAATCAATATATTAATATATAATGTTAAAATTATAAAGTTTGAACTAATTAGTTTGTATCAATAGATACAAACATACCTGACTTTAGATACATAGATAAATAGACATATCTCACAATAGACAATAGTCTATAGTGAGATATTTCTATTTATCTATGTATCTAAAGTCAGGTATATATTATATATAGGTATCTACAGTCAGACATATCTATATATCTATCTATCTATGTATCTAAATTCAGATGTATGTAAGTATCTATGGTAACGCTAAAACCATGAGGTGTAGACGTACCGTGAGAATGCACTGGCCGACTTCTGAAACCTAATCATGTTATTACTGTAATTCAGGTTAAATTATAATGTATATACATTATTTAACTGTAACTCCTGAATGTTGTTATAAATATTTATATTATTTCGGTTTAGGTATGTATATTTTTTCAGTTAAAAATGTTTCGGCGTCTGTCTTTAAACAATTTAAACAATAGAAAAACATTTATAAGCAAAGTTTGATGTTATATTTAAATAGTTTTGTTCGAAATGATGACAAATGATAAGTATTTTTATCAGAATGTGATGAGTGATTAAGTATTTTTGATAAAATGTGATGAGTAAATAAGTATTTTTGAAAAAATGTCGTCGGTAAATAAAAATTATTGTTAAAATGTAATGATAAATTACGAGAAACTTATCAATTGTAGATATGTCAACAAAGCCAAATAACTCGAATAAAATAAGGTATTACAGTAAATGAAGTAAAAACGGTATCCAGCGCGTGGACTTCCATTAGTCACAGCTTCAGCAACGCTCTGAATCTTCCACGAGTTTAACATTTTTGGGTATTTATACACTTGTTCAGTTTTTATCACGATTTGTTGATATTTTTTATTTTGTCACCAAAGCGTGCTCGGGTATATAAATATTCATTCATATCAAAAATGCCGTAAATAAAAAATATCTAACCGCCCCGTTGCATTGGTTGCGTGGTTAGCACAGACGCCCAATGTATAGCGGTGCAATGGGGCTCGGGTTCGATCCCGACAGGGACAGGTATATATGTGATGTGTCCCTGTATATGCTCACATAAATGTCTGTATTTCTGAGTTTGGTAGTTTATTAAATATATTCTCAATATTTATTATGTGTATTTCTATGTATTTGTATCGTTGTGTAACACTAACACAAGCAAATAATTTGCTTACTTAGGGGTTAGATCAATTTGTGTAATTTCGGTTGTGATATTATACATACTGATACATTCGATGTATTCAAAATTAACTAATTGTATATTTTAACTTTCTAAACAACCATTATTTTATAAAATTTGTTAAAAAACATGAATATTTTCCACCTGTTTCACGGAATTCAAAATCGTGACTGACATTTCAACATCTTCACGGTCAGGAATGAGGGAAGTGACAAATAACTTGGATCTATTAAAATATATTTGTATATAAATGTTTAATTATTTGTAATAAGAGTGGATTAATAATATAAGATAAAAAATACCCAAAATAAGATGTTGACAGCCATTCTGATTGTAAGTTGAGCGCAGATTCAATGATTTTATTCGTATTTAGAGAAATTTTGTTTTTCGTTAATTAGGTATTTTTCAAGTGCATAACCGATCACTGTTTTTTATTGATACATATTATAAATGTAATTAATATTGTTTTTAGATGAAAATATATATTCAAAGCGAGTAAGTAGTCCACGGTCATAAAGGTCAAGCACAGGTCACACACAGGTCACAATAATTTAAAACACATTAAAATAAGAATTGAGGGAACATGGCGTGCTCAGACAAACATACCATTTTATTTAAACTTTTTTAAATTGAGATGAAATAGTGACATTTTGTTAATATTCATATTTTATATAGTTTTAGAAGATATTTCTCTTTCTTTATATAAGATATACCTAAATAAAGATTTTTGTTATTTTTGAAGATGAGAGACTTATCCTTGTCTTATCTTATCTTTGTCCTATACTTATCTTTGTCTAATCACACATGCAAAAAAGAGAGACAAATAGGAAGCCTCATTTGCTTTCTCTTTTTTTTTCAATGAATATTTTACGCTGGTTTCCGACTTCAATAGTCTTCAGACTCTACGTATAATAATTTAATGGAATTTAGTTCAATACATCTTTAAGAGTGCGCTTTCTCAGTGTTAACAATCAGAAGCTAGTTACAAATATATACAAAACTAAGTACATTAGCATAGTAATATAATTAAAGCTTATCAATACATAATTATTATAATACTAATACATAAGGTAACCGACCAATCAGCATCAAGATAGATTAACTAGAACGCGGAAAAGTTAACATCAACACAATGGCCATATTATTTAACTCAGATATATTGCAATTATTAACTTATTAATTAATAATAAGATTAACAAATCTTATTTAAATTATTTGAAATTTAATTTCAGTATCCAATTTACAGTGCATTATTCGACCTCAAAAAATAGTTTACTGACAGTATTCACACAATGCGATATTAGGACACTAGTTGACCTAGTGCTTGGTAAATTGGATATTATAATGGTTGCTTAAATAAGTAGCCATAGCGTAATGTACGCGTGCACTGGTTACTCATAAAGATTACGATTATAATTTGAATACTAATTTCTTTCTGTTTCTATGCTTTGTGTAATATTAAGCCTGTATTACATTTAACGATAAATTGATCAGTTTTTTAGTGTCGTGTGAATAGACAACAATATTGCACTTTATAAGTAAAGTTTTGATTCTTGTCGAATGTTTATTTAAATCTAAGCAGCGTGTATTTCAAAATTTACATTAAAACAATAGCTCGCTTGCAACATGTCTCGACATGAATTATGTAGAAGCAACTGAACATAATACTATTTTATTTGTTAGTATGTTATTTTTAATAATATAATATATCTACAAATTACACTCAATGATCTTAACTAAATAAGCAAATTACTTTGTTTGTGTTAAGGGTGTTAGACAATAAGATAAATACATAGAAATACACATTATAAATACTATAAATATATTTAATAAACGACCAAACCCGATACCGTTATCTTTACTCATCACATACATGCCTGTCCCTGTCGGGAATCGAGCCTGAGTCTCTTTGCACCGCGATACGTTAAACGTCTGCGGTAACCACTTAACCAAGAAGGCGACATTTAACATTTGACTAATTATTTCTTTTGTTTCAGCTGTCCAAAGAGGCCGAGTGCCTCCATCTCAGTCTGCGGGTCTCGCTCTGCCGGGTCAGTTCGCGCTGACGAATGGTGACCCAGCAGCAGGATTGAACAGCCATCCATACCTCTCATCCTACATCTCCCTCCTCCTCCGAGCAGAGCCCTACCCCACGCAGCCCGCCTCCAGATACGGCCAGTGCGTCCAACCCACGAACGTCATGGGCATAGATAACATATGTGAATTAGCAGCAAGATTATTGTTTTCTGCCGTCGAGTGGGCTAGGAACATCCCCTTCTTCCCCGAGCTTCAAGTGACGGATCAGGTCGCGCTGCTACGGCTGGTCTGGTCGGAGTTGTTCGTCCTTAACGCGTCCCAGTGTTCAATGCCCCTCCACGTGGCTCCCTTGCTTGCTGCCGCTGGTCTGCACGCCTCGCCGATGGCTGCTGATCGAGTGGTGGCGTTCATGGACCACATACGAATCTTCCAAGAGCAGGTGGAGAAGTTAAAAGCACTCCACGTGGACTCCGCGGAGTACTCCTGTCTGAAGGCCATCGTACTCTTCACGACAGGTAAAATTTTGGATAGCTTATTCGGGGAGGCGAGGTTGCTGCTGTACAGGGTCGCTGGAGCTTGTGCGGCGATCAGCAATTACGGGGAGCTGGTAGTGTTGGTTAGAACACATTTAGACGCGTATGCGGAAGCCACTCGGGCTCCCCAGCCTCCAGCACCACCACCTCCGTCAGCAGCTTCCTCAGGGTATTACTCCACTTTGGATGCATCGCTTGGCGTCAACTCCTCACTGTCTTACGGTAGCTTCCTATCTCCTTCGCGAATACCACCTAATTATACCAGCAGTCCACGCATGGACCCTGGTAGCTCATCCTTTAAAGTTTATGATGGTAGTGGGAAACTCTTTAAGACGGATCAGGGGGGTTGATGGAAAGTGACTTGTATTTCGGGTACTTAAGGTGTCGGCGAATGCTTTTACGTTTGCTCGAATTTCGGGGATAGGTAGACGGTACGTTACAACGTTGCTACATCTAGAACCTATCTAGAACGTCTGTATTCCGGATAATAACTCTCTCTCTTCGTTACGGAGAGTTTGCGACTTATTGTTCTTCGAACTACCCACTTGTGATAGGGTGGTAGATAAATAAATTTGATTGTTAGGCGGTCGTTGACCCGTGCCGTTATTAGTTAAGAATCAATATCATGTAAATATTATTAATTTATTATTTATTAATACACGCGAAAATTTATATTTAAAATTAATTTTGTTTTATTTAATTATTTCTAAAGTCATCTAAAGTAAGTTTTGTTAGATAAGGTTATATAATTTAATTTAATTTCTATTATAAAGTTGGTACTAAGATTTCACTTTTACGTTTGATATTAATATATTATGTCGTAAACTTTCGTTTCCTAATGACCGTAAATATATAAAATATTTACTACAACCTCACACTATTATAACATATTATTTAATTAAATATATTTATAAGATTTAACGTCGTAAGTCTTTTTATAAAGTTGTAACGATTTTATAATCTCGGAGTTGACTGTTTATAAAATGGCGGACAGTTGTAATTTTTACATCGCAATGACTATTTGCTTTTATGGAATATTTATTTATTATATTGGTATATGTATGTTAGTTATTATTTATATATTTTTTTCACATTTTACAAAAGTATTATTAAAGTTAGAACTGACATAGATATCTGAACTGAAATAGATATCTATTATTCGTGAACGACATTTGGCGGGAACACTTTTGATACGTCACTTTACAAAATGTCTGTTTTTTTTATCTCGTCACTTTATAAACTATAATTATAAAGAAATACCACACGTAATAAAAATACAAAATAATATTTAAATTTGTTTATTAGTAAATCTTTAATAGTATAAGATATTTTTTATGAGTTTTATTACAAAAAAATCGAAGTTTCATAATGATATTACGTTGTTTATATATTTAAGTTTATATATCATTGAGGATTTTATTGTTCTCAGTGCGGTATAAATATAAATTATTATACATACCTATGGCTGCCTTTTCTACGTCTTGATCAAATATTATTGATATTATTCTTACCAAGTATAAAAAGTAGGCACATTCTTAGAAATGGCTACCAATCGCGACGTTTCCAATTCAATTTGAATAAGGAATATTTTTTATTTATGAATGATTCTTTATCCTTTTCACATTCTATTAGTGTGATAAGGACAGTATGACGTCCGCTGATTAAAGATTGACTCATTTTACACGGTGTTATTGGCTTGAAATATTCATTGACCAATCACAGACGTGCTAGCGACTTAATGAAATACATGAATTTATTATCTTTTAGCAAGTATTATGTCACTACCAGTGTGTTTAATATTGTCTGTAGACATTATATTAAACGGTTTTTAAATTTATTGCGAAAGTGGCCCTAAAATGTTTATGTATATCTTTGGCTTTTAAAAGATAAAAAAAATAAATGACAATATTTGATTTGAAATAGTTATTATATTATGTCACTTGTGGCGGCAATTATATTTACATTTGGAATAATTATTATATAAAAAATAATAATAAAGTAGGTACTCGTACTAAGTATTATCTATAGACATTTTATTATCGGTTTCTTAAGCTTACGAATTACGAAAGAAGCCTTAAAACGTACACATCTTTGTCTCATATTAAAGAGAAATATAAATAAAACAAAGACAATATTTGATACCTATTTGACATATTTATTTTCTGTCAATTTGGCGGTAATTACCTATAATTATACTTTAGGATAATTAATATACAATAAATTAATAATTAGTTTTAGTAATATTGTCTATAGACATTTTAGTAAACAGTTTCTAGGGCTTGCGAATTTCGAAAGAAAACTTAAAACTTATACATTTCAATCTTAACAAAAAAATCTATATTTGACAATTGACATACTTAACTTAGGTACTGTCAGTTTAGGCGGCAATTACTTCTATCAATCCTTTGTTTATTGTTTTATTGAGAGATAATTGTAAAAAGGAAGTAATTTCTTTCTCTTTTATTGGGGTTCTAAAATAGCACTGATTTCGTGGTGAGATGAAGCTCAATAAATATCTCAATAAAACCTTTATAGTAACGTTAGAATCACCTCTCAAGCTGTCTTTAAACACTATTTTATTGAAGTAATTAAATGTCAAATGTAAAAGAGTATTAGGTATTATTAAAATTAAAAAAACAAAAGTATTTAATATTTTTTTACTTAAAAATAAATCTATATCTATATAATAATATTTTAAAGCTTTTAGTCTTATAACAAAAAAAGATATTTAGCATTTAGTCTTCTCTTTTTGTACTAAAATATGAATAAATCCTGGCAAGTTTAAATTTAATCTGTTAGGGAGATATCTCGCGGGATCTAGCAACACTAGCCCGGGGTAACATGAATATGTATGTCTGTCCATCCTAACTTTCTCTCGGTACCTTGGTTTAACTTCCACGAGGTTATTAACGAACGTATAAAGTTCAGAATTTGCTGAATTATTTTCATTATATCAGGTCATAAACATGTTTTTACAATAGATATTACACATGGTTGATTATGCTATATTTTTCAATGTTAATAATATTTTTTAAATTAGTTATTTTTTCAAAGTTCTCAAAATAATTTGTTTATTGTTGCGAATTATTTGAACTAATATTTAAAAATTATTATGAATTCATAATAACACTTATAATTTTAGATCTTATAATTGAGCATAAAGGCTTAGAAATATAATCTTACTTTTACCAAATGATTTAGCATATTTAAATAAAAAAAAGAACTATATTAAAAAAATAAACAGTTATTTACATAGACAGATATAAAAACTTATCTAATATGAGAAATTCGCCAATTTATTTACCGTCACGTACCATATAAATGTGCAATATCACCCGTCTCGCTCTTTCTTAAGCGGTATTAGATGTGGGGGAACGAGACAGTGCGCGTTCATTGTAACGGTACAAAGTTCGTGACGTCGGTCCGCGGCGGGTCACGACTTCAAAGTGTCGGTCCGTCCCGGGATGGAGTAAGTTAGGAACGGAACACATCGAAAGGAACATGGAACGGAACATTTAAAAATATAACAATTATTAAACAAAATGAAAATTCAAATTTAGAATTGGATTTCAATATTTAATTCGAAATTCATATTACATTTTTTTTAATTTGGAATATGATTTTAATATTTGATTTACATATTTAGTAATATTGATTTATAGTAATGGATTTAAAACGCATATTTAAGTTTGCATTACACCGCTGATACATCGAACACGAATCGTGTCGCATATTTTGAGATTCCCAACATCTTTACATATAAAATGGGGTTTATTTTATTTTTATAAATTCTTTTTAATTATTCTTATTTTATATAAGTACTGTAAAGTTAATTTCTCTTATTGTTATATAACTAGTCCATTATTCGGCTATTGTACATGATTACTTGCAGATTCTATTTAGTTCCTGTATCGCCTTGAGCGGAATTAAATTGTTTGTTGACGCGAGGTATTTCAAATATCCCATGCTTTTAACATTTTTATAAATAGTTCCGTGCATTTCGTTCGTCATGTACCGCCAGCATCTGGAATATAACAACTGGTGTACAAAATAATAATATAATGAATTAATATATGATTTTTGTAAAAGACAAATATAATTTTTTGATAAATTAGAATGTCAGCATGTAGAATATAATATACAAAATAGTAAAAATAAAAAGGTACCTATATATTAAAAAACAAAACAATATTCTTTAATAAATTAAAATGTACGGTTATTAATTAAAATAAAATAACTAAATATCTATATGTATGTTTGTAATTTATTTTCCTGCCGACGCCTCCTTACAGTCTAGTCAACATGTAGTTCGTGGTCAAAACCTGACGATGACTTTGACTTCGTTGATGGAAGCGTCACTAACAGACCATTACTTACAATTTACTTGACTTTGTTCAGATTTTGATATATTAACTTAATATTTCAATATTAATATTAAAATCTAAGCCTCGGAAGATTTGCTTTTTTTGTATCCAAAGTGGCGGGATTATATTTATGTACTGATTTATTTTAATTTAAGCAAAAAAATATCTTGACAAATTATTACTGAAAAAGGTTTGTCCAAAAAAACTCCCGCGAGTTTAGTTATAGTTTGAATTTCATATTTTTTTCAAATTATTACTTCTAATTTAAATAATCAATTATTACTAAAAATAAGTGACAATTAAATAGTTTATATAAAACAAACAGACAGTATTAACATCTTATATATATCACTAAAATTATATTGTCAACAAGGGCAAGAACAAATTATAATACAGCAGAATAACAGATGCGTACCGAATCCCTCTGAGGTCACGTCATTGACGATATTAAAAAAAAACAAATATGGCGATTGAAATGGCGCGAACATTGAATGTCACCCTTGACGCGTGAATAAATGACATTATTAAAATGTATACTTAATTAAACGTTACAAAGAACTCAAAATAAGTATTTATTTGTATTTGGTAAATAGTGTAGTTATAGTTCTTATAGTAAATATTTGGTAAGATTGATTGTGTTCTTTATGTATATGCAGAGTGGGTTGTATATTGTTTGTGGGCTGTTGTGGGTGATGAATGGGTTCGAGATAAGTCAAATAAGGGTTAGCACATTTGTTTCTGACCGCGTGTTTTATCTAATCTGGGGTTTGAACGAATCTTATCGGGATTTGTCAAAAGGAAGTGTTTGAAGGAATTTTTGACGATAATTTTTTGTAATTTTTTACAATATTATTATATTATTATTTGTTTTGTATATAAATATTTCATATTCTCCAATTATAACTTTTGTGTTATACCTATTTAATTTAATTTCAACAGAGTGTCAAATAAATATTGAACGCCTATTGTTTCTAAAACAGTAGTATTATTTTAAAATTAAGCACTGTAATGATTTCTTTACATGTATTTACGTTTATAAACATATCATTATTAAATTATTTTAGAAGTGTATTCGATAAATAAAAGTAAACGAATTACTAAGAACCCATATATTTATTCAATTAAAAAATATAATAACAAAATATTGAATTTCTTCAAAAATACAATCTCTGGTTTAAGATACAACAGATGCTAGTAATTACTTTTTTGATCCTAATATGAAATATTGTCAATATTTACTATAAAACTATCAAATACCACAAAAAATATAACATTAAAAATAGGTACTTTTGTTTTGTCAAAAACAAAATGGCGGGTGACTATAATTATAGGGTAAAATTAAAAATAAACAAACCATAAACTAAGTATAGTATAGTTTTAAAGTTAGTTTCCAACTCTTCAGACAAAGCATGTTCTTACCTCAGATAAGACACAATGCCCAAGTTTGTAAATGTAAGGATTGAAAGCTGGGACTCAAATTTCTATCTGACTTGGCTATCCGTTAGGTGTTTTAGGAAGTCGAGATTGCGTCGATGGCTGTCACTTTGACAGGTTTTGGAACCTTGACGTGATAAAGAGCCTGGAATGATTTGGACATTTAATCACGTAATTATTAATTTTAATGTACTTAAAAATTTTATTTAATATATAGAATACTTTTAACGGTGAGAAGAGACAATAACTTTGAAATAAGTCGAAAACGCATTATCATTTCTATATGGGTATAATCATTTATATATGTAAGTACATACATTTTTACCCAAGTGGGTAATAATCGCATTTATAAACAAATCTTGGTCACTGACCCCCTGCTTACTGTAATTTTAATTCAAATTCATTTTAACCATTGATTAATAAAATGTAAATTAACCATAGTTTGGACTACCTGTAACACTTACCTCCATTATCCCACTATTAGTGTAGTTCGATGACGTTGCCCAATTTAGCATAATATTATGTATACAGACGGACAGTAATTACAACTAATATTAACAAATTATTTATTAGTTTAGATTTTTAATATATTATTTTAATATAAAATTATTAAAACCCAGTACTCAGTTGTCAAAAATTTTACTATGTTACAACTAATTTTATTAAGTAAAATGGACCTTTTCTACAAATAAATAAGCTTTAATAAAAAAATATCATTGATATTTTTTAATCTATAATATTAAATAAATAAATAAATTTCGATAAAACATTTTTTGCCAAATTTTCCTTCCGTATATTTTCACACCAAATATTTAGGTACATAGTAAACAATACAGATTAAGTCGCCAAATTAATTTGACCTCTAATACCCCAACAAGATTTAGCAAAACAGGTCATAATAAACTGGTAGATAGTTGTATCAGTCAGCAGTTGGTGTTTACTGAGGTTGTAGCTGACCTCTTGATGTTAAACGTACCCTAATAAATAACAATATTACTATCAAAACTATAATTTAGCTACAGATATTAATAAATACAGAAATTTAGTATAATTTTTTTTGTACATGAACAACTTACACGAATAAATAACAATATAACTACTAAAACAATGATTCAACTACTAATTAATATTGATAAACAAAAAAATTTAATATTAATTATTTGTTATACTAAGTATAAACTCTTAAACATCTTGAAAAAGTACAAAACACTTTATCATATTAAAAAAAATCTCGTTCATGTTATCAAAAATCGTTAAAAGCCATGTTGCAACATGTTACAAAACCATGTCGCAACATGTTACAAGTGGTCCATGTCGCACAAATCACGTAGATATTCAATCTTTAGTACAATAACATTAGAATATCGTCACTGATACCCAACTAAGGGTCTTAGCGACATTACACCCTCATAATAGGCTCGATAACCACTGGAAGAGACGCTATACTAAGATATATTAATAGACAAAAATTATAACTTTCAAATATTATAAACATATTAGTTTAAACTATATTAGAAACAAAATTCCAGCGTTGAAATATGAATTTTATTTTGAACTTTTACTAGCTTCCAACCACAGTTTCGCTCCCGTGTAATTCGGTTATTTATTTCTCAATGAACAGGTTATTTTCGATAGGGCTTGTCTTTATACAGGCTGAAAATATACAAAAATGGACCTAACTTTTTACCTCCTAAGAGGAAGGGATTCAATTTTTTAAATTATTTTCTTATAAAGTATCAAGGGAATTTTTTGAATAAATAAAAATTTCAGTCTATCCCCTCTTTCAAACCCAAGGGGGGAATTGGAAAAGTTCCTCTTAGTTCTCCTCTATACTCAACAAACATGACAAGCTTCTTGGGTTCAGCAGTTTTGGTTGTGTGTTGTCAATCAGTCAGTTTTATATAAGTATGTACATATAAAAGATAGAAAAATGAGCAAGTTGGTAATTAGAAAAATAATTGCATTTGCTTGGGAGTGAATTTCTGTATTTTATATAAAATCAGGCACATCCAGTAAATCTAAGTCTATCTCGATTTGTAAAGGGATACGGAAGGGATAGGTGAGGGCTAAAATTAAGGGATGCTAATGGTTATCTGTAGGATCGCGTCACAGGATGGGGTCTCGAGATGAATTTTAATGTTCGGCTTAGTGGCTGTTATCTGGCTATTTTTGGAGTTAAGATGGATTACACATTTGTATTTATATATACAGTGGTGTACGTAGGTACGTCCACATTAAACAATAAAAAACACTTATTAGAAAATAGATGCAGAAAAGTACCACAAAGTAGACTATATACGTATTAAACTCTTTTTTATGATAAAAGTTGGATAAGTTTTGCTTTTTATGTGTTTTATCAATATTTTAATTTAGTGGCTTTAATGTTATATTATTATTATATATGGAATATGTATATTTCTTACGAATATTGTATGCTGTTTTCATGCTTACATAATTCATATTATTATATTTTATATAATCATAGTAATGAATACAAATACTTGTAATTCAAATACTTTGACACACTTATTTTATTAGTATTTAAATTAACGTAAAAATAATGTTACCACTTTAATAAAAAAATATAATAGCGGAAACATTGCTCAGTAAATATGATTTAGTTCAATAAATGTAATTTAGTAGTATTTATTAAATATCGATTACTATCAAAGATATGGTTATTCGTGACAAATTCAATATCGACTTCGTGAATCGTAACGATGGGTATCTCGGCTCCTGTAATATCTGTTTGTGGGGTAATTTGTATTTTGCCATATTTAAATTACCCGTGGGTATTTAATAGATAAATAATAAATATTATAAATATTATTTGTAATATTATTAAATTATTATTTTTTTAATTATTATTCATAATTATAAAACAGGTATTAATTTATAATATAATTTCCTTTAGAAATCAAGACATAAATTAATTTACTAAAAGAAATAAATAAACCGGTAATTAAAATATTCAGCTTGAGGACTCTCACCCTTAACTCTTAAAAGATAAAGGTGAATTCCTCTCAGCATCACATCAGGGTAGACAGAACTGCTCTCCTCAGATAAGATGGTAATTTGAATAATTACTCCGTAAGTCATCGGAAGATGAATTTTCTTAACAAGTCACTTTAGAAGTTGTTATTGTTATAAAAATATATTATCATTATATATATAGAAAACCATTAATTTGAAAAAAAAGGTCCGTTTACTAGGACACACTTGTACTTGTAATAGGACACTCTTTCACTTTTACAGGATATAGTACACAATAAGAGAAATTCCGTACAAGATATTAAACCGATAATATTCTGTAGTATTGTTTACCTTCGATTTATTTCCAAGATGCTAGATTAATAACCAGATGATCTTTAAACGTGCTTGGTTTTAGTTACAGTTTACATGTTTATATATATATATGTACCCTATAAGCCATATATTTATAACTAATGGTCAAGAATTCTTAACATAAATAATGTTTAACTATTCTCAAACTTAATTACATAAAAAAAATCTATCGTCTCATATTATACTTTTACGATATTTGTGTCACAATTCATAAGCAGCAGCGATTTAAATAACTAAAAAATAAATTATTTTAAATATCTTTTATTAAATCTATATTCAAGGCATGAGCTGTAGCTATTTAAATAATTTAAAAATATAAATATTCATATTAAAAATATATAAATTTGAAATAAATAAAAAATAATAATATAAAACAATAATTCAATTATAAATAAATAAATTATATATATACAGTTATATGTTTATAACTTCTAACACACGGCGACTGTCAGTGATGTTGACAGGTGTTAAATTGAGAGAAATGGACGTGCGCCATGCGCTGTACTGCGCCACGAACTGCGCTGACGCAATTAGTTGAGTCATGGCTATTAAATGTGTTTTTATATGCTTTCCAGGTATTGTTGTGCTGAATAATCTTATATTGTAGGCACTTTATTTACGTAATACATAATACCTTGTCTATAATGTGGGAAAGTTGAGAAGGTATCAAGATCTAGATTATAAGATAGTCTTAAACTTGTATCGTTAAATATCGTGGGAGTACTTTGAACCTATGTTATTTAGTCGTATAATCTATTTATCGGATAATATTGCAAACTTTAATGTTCATTGGGTTTATTTTATCAGCAATTAAGTTTCATTGACGTGGAACTTTCCAAGAGCTATTAATTCATCAATAAAACAGTTAATATATTGAGTAAAGGTAACCCTTTCACAGATCATGATCAAGCACAGCATCCATTCACAGCGAGTAAATTATCTCTGTATATTCTGTGATTCCTTTAAAGTCTAACGGAATAACTCAAAAAAAAATATTAATATTAATAATTCTTAGCTTCTATCTTAATATTAAAAAGAGACTGTAACATTGACTAAATAATCTCGTAATAGCAGTCCCAAATATTCTAAATGTTATAAGCATAAAAATTATTTAATCTTCAAATTATGTTAAAAATATTGTCATTTAGACTAAATAACCTTGAAATATATAAATTAATATTGTTTAAAACAAAAGGAGTATCCAAAAGATGTCCATCATAAACACAGACTGCGCCACACGCCCCACAACGCCATCTTAACACTACCAATTAAAAAAGTCATCAATTTATAAATCTCAAAATACACCTGACACGACAACTTTACATAGCAGGTTAATAGAGGTTCACACGTGAACCTAAGGTGAGAGCGATCCACCGGCGGCAAGGCCGAGAAAATAGATCTAATTGAAAATAAACTCTAAATAATAGTAATAAGGTCAAGATTCCCACGAACTCGCTAGTGGAGTACAATTAAGAAAGTATCCGATAAGGTTCCGTAGTTGTTTTTGAAAATTCAATCTTATTTAGACGAGTTAGAGTTGTTTTTGTTGTCTCAGTAATGGTCAGACCGGTTCGGTCGGTCGCGAACTTTTACCTATAAATTTGTGTCGGCTAGTGGCATGTAGCGGCGGTGTCTAGGATTTTATACTGACGCATCTATTCAGAAACTCACAGCGTGTGTATATGAATAGTTTGTTTGTCAGATTATATGTAGGTACGAATAGAAGTTTTGACATAGTGTTAAAAACTGCGTCTTTTGTGCTAGTCATGAGTTTCTCCTAGAAAAAAAATTGTCATTATAAAATACTTTTTTTAATTTAGCGTATTTATATATTTACGAAAAAATATAGTTTATGTATGTTTATCAATAATCTAGTACTCATAATACAAGCTTGGCTTAGTTCTTGATTTTGGTCTAGATTGCATGAAAATATATAAATGTTTTTATTTAATTATCAAATATACGAGAAATACTGATAAAATTACATTTGATAAAACTTACCATATCTTTTTATTAACATTAAAGTCTAGTAATAATTATTGCATTTGATAAACTTATTTAAATTATATTTAAAAATATAACAAAGATAATAAAAAATAAATACGCTATCTTCTGTGACTTAAGCGGTTCCTAAAATGAAGGGAATTCATACTCATTACAAAACAAGTCAATTAAATAACATCATTATTGTATGTTAATTTAAAATAACTTTACAACAAATAATATCTAAACAAATATTACTTTACTTTTGCAAAATGGTATTGCAATTTATATATATTAGAACAAAACAAAAATCAAACCAAAATTTAGGGTTTGAATTTTGTTCAAATCAAACTGAACTAAACTCAAACTGAACTCAATTTTCTAAATATACTAAGATTATTATGAATTAAATAAAATAATAATTTATTACTCAACTCAAACAGAACTCAATTTTCTAAATATACTAAGATAGCTATAAAATAAAAACATTTATTGTAAAACCAGAATTACGTACGTTGAAATAATAGTACCTACATATCAAGACAGTGTGAAGACAGGTTTATAATATAAAATTAATTTAAATATTTTTTAACGAAATAAATAAATAACAAATAAAATAAATAAATCAATATATTAGTATTGTGATATATTGTTTTATATTTCTTATAGATGTGTGAAAACGCACTTAGGGCAGAGAGCTTATTTTTTATGCACCCTACGTTTGTGGCCATAATAATAATACGGTGAGGACTCATTACAGGCGATACCGGAAATTATATTAACGATTTACACCTAATATTGTTATATACGGGGTAAGTATTTTAATATTATCATTCGTTTCGTTAAACTTTTTTGATATTTAAAAAAAAATATTCAAATTGAAATGCACTATGAAAAAACAACAAATACATATATAATGTACTTTTCTTATAATTTTGTTTTTCAGTACCCGATTAACTTTAAATATACCAGTAGTTAAATATTTTTTCGTTTCTTTCCGCTTCCGCTTCCGCTCATCACTGTAATATGTTCCAACGTATTACTTTAGCGAAGTGTGCGCACTATTTATTGTGGTAAGGGTCATACAGAGTGTAAAAAATGTCGAATTAATAAATTGCTTCGAATAATCAAAAGAAATGGGCCTTTCTTTTGTTTGTTTCAAATAACTTGATTCTTATAAAAGAATAAAATATATTTAAACAATGTTATAAAGATTTACCATTAAACCATGTGTCCAAAAAGATTTGCGTTTTGAAGTGACATATTTTTTTATTATTTAAAATAGTTAAGCAGGCATTATATCCAATGTACTAAGCACTAGATCAACTAGTGTACTAATATCGTACCTACGTAAACTGTTAGTGAGCTAGTTAGTGCTCTCATCTGATTGGTCTACTCACTATTTTTATCAAATAATACGCTTTTAATTGGATAATACATGCAACAAAGAAGCCATAAAAATTCAGTTTAATAAACTGAATTTTTATAGATACCAATTTTTGTTTCACTGAATTAGGATTATTTATTAAGTTTAAAATGTCTTCAATTGTCCAAAAATAAAATTATTCTGAATTAACAGAACTTCTATTTTAAATTTATTTTCATTATTGTAATAATTATAACTATTAACACCATTTTATAATAAGTGTATCAGCTGTATGTTAACACATAGTGCAGTTCTCCCAACACTAAAAATTGGATAATACAATTAAAAAATAAATAAATAAAAATTCTTTAACAAATAAATCATAAAAGAAAGTTTAATAAAAATAGGAATATTTATTTAAATAAGTGCTTCACAGATATAATTCAAAGTTAATATAATTCAAAGTTAATATTATTCAAATGATATATAATTAATATGTTTCTAATATATTTGATTAAGTTTAAACAATATTTAATGACGTGTTGACATATCATTATTTTTTGTGTAAAAAATGATGTTATTAATGGATATTGATTATTTTATATATTTTGTAACGGGACTTATATAAATGAAATTTATATTCCAATTTAATTATTATAGATTGGAATGCATTATATTAGATATAGATTATAATTTTTAGTCTCATTTTTAAATATTTGTTTGTTTACTATGATATCTTATATTATTTTAATAACAATAAAATTATTTTTTGTTAAATAACGAATTCTCTAAAAAGAAATACAACAAAAATGAACCCTTGAGTAAAAAATTACTTATTGAGGACCCAATACTGTATCCCTTACTAGTATATCTAGATAAAACAGTGTCTAGTACGTCTAGGTATTAATCAAAAGACCTAACACAGTAAGTATCGACTGAGCAAAAGTTACAAAAGTTAATTATAAAAATATGAACCTATAATTTTTTTTGATACTATTAAAATTTCTTATTCTTATATAATATAGTAACTATTATTTATATCCGTTTACAAAGCAGGTCAAATTTCTTGGTATGTTTATTCAAATAACTTGTTAGATAGCTATCCGATAGTTATGTGTTTATTATGTACAGACGGCAAAACAATTATATATACATATATTATTACGTAGTTATTTAAGTTTGTTGATAGTATTGGTTAAAAAATATTTAGTTCATAAATATTTTTTACAAACATAACATATATTTATATATATATATATATATACATATATGTTTTTAGTTTCCTTTCGTAAGAAACCAGTTTTTTTACGTATTCTTTTTATTATTATAATAATTATTATTTTTTTGCTGTCCCTACAAAGCACGGCTCTAAAACATTAATTTCCTATAATGAATATTCTATTACAAGAAAAAAATAATATTAATTATTCAAAGTAAGTTGTAAATTAAAAAATATATTTTATGTCTTTATTTAAAACCATTTATTTTAATGTTTAATAAATTGCCAAGTATAATTTATCAATACATTTGATCCAACTTTGGCCCAATGTCCAATAGCCAACGGCTAACTTCCAACGCTGGTAGTGACGTTTTTTCCTGATTTATTTTTTTCTCTGGAATGAATAAACCGCCCTTAGCAATTTATCTCTATCCTAAAGGGAAAATGGAAGATTTAGGAGATTTTTTACAACTAAGGAACCGATATACATTTCAATAAGACATACTTCATCATTATTGGGCCATCAATTTGACAGAGATGGTACATTTGAGTGAACTTAGAATATTTGGAGGGTATAAGATAAATATCAAGAATATAGTAAAATGTTGTTTCCAATTTGTTTTAAACGACGTATTTTACTAAAAGGTTACTAAAACAAATCCAATTTCAAAACATTTGTTAGTAATATAATTAATCTCGTAAAATAAAAAGTCCAAAAACTATTCCTGTTGGAAAAAGTGCTTCCGTCAAAGATTTATGGCGCCCTTCGAATAAAACGAGGGAAATGAGGTGTTGCCAACCTAACAGTATTACTTAGCATTAAAATAATAGATTTTTATTGTTCATTCACCACTTACTTTATGTATATAAAATTATTATATATAATTGATATTTCTATTTTTAGTTTAATATTATAATGTTGTGTTTTTTGTACTTATATTTTTTTCCAATTAGTTATTATTTTTATATGTATACTGCTAGCCAATACTGTTCACTGTTTCATTAATTTCAATTAGTTTTTCCGAAAATTATTTTTTTTCAATAATAGTAGCCTAAATAACTCTTCATAACATCAGCTAGGTATGTAACAGTGAAAGTACTATTAAGAACGGTACAGCCGTTTCAGATATATAACGGAACGAACAGACATTTTAAGTAACATACATACTTCCATAATATGCATTTAGTAAAAAATAATTTAAAATGACAGACGCTTAAATATATAAATATATATATATATATTGCGAATGGTCATTGCGATTCAAACCAAACATCACACATTAGATCCCATTCCATTCACTCAGTAATAATAAAAAACTTCATTCGCTGAAACACATTCGCCTCACGTTCGTCGCTGAAATTGATACAGATTACCAATTTAATACAAAAAATAAACTTTATATCCATACAAATAAGATCAAATTTACGTTACACGCTTTAAAACCAGTAATCGATGTACTCTGGGTATAAGAGTGTGGCTTATAAATAAAACACGGATGGGTCCAGTAATGTTGGTGGTGGTTTTTGTTTTGACCACGTTTTAGGCCTGTCTGGTACCAATTGCCAAATATTAGAAGTGGGGTCAATAGAATTACTGAAACGAAGATGGTGTGTGACATCTTCTGATGGCAACCATTCTGTTTTTACTCAATTTGATGTTTGGGTATTTTGTTTTTTTACTTTTATCGTAATGTTGCAGGAAGTTTGTAAATATAACTTATTTTAATATATACTATATTTTTGTTTTTTTTTTGCAGTACATTGTACATGTTAGTGCTTTTGTTTTTTTTAACCTTGTATGTACATGTTTACGAGTAAATAACTACTATCTTCTAAAAATAAATAATGTATGCTTTGCATGGATTTTGTAGAAAAAATAGAACCTAGATTTGATTTTCTTAGGAATTTGTTAAAATTTAATGCATGGTTATCTTCTTTATTTATTTAATCTTGTTAAGAGCCATTTTTAACATTCATTCTAATGTTAATACATTAATTCATTTGCATTCCATTCATTCATTCATTCATTCATTCATTCATTGCATGAAAGCTTAGCATGTCATTGGTGATGGTTACTCGGTGGTAGGTTACTAACCATCTCTTCTTTTCTGAGCAACCTCAGTAACCAGCACTTCTGCACATATCTTACTAACTTCGTGGGATCACAGAAATAACGTAAGTAGTATTCATTCACTTTATTTGAAGTATTTGTTTAAAAATATTATTTTTTTGATTATTTTTAAATAAATTTTAAATAAAAACTTCAAACCTCTTAGTTAATAATCTTAAGAATTTTTAATTTAGGGTAATTTACCATTTTAGGGTAGTTTACCCGTAATTGTTGTAGTAATTATCAACTATGGTAACATTAGTGCCCAGTAGAATTTCTGTCTCTTATTTTCTTCCTTATTTTGTATGCTTGCTATATAGAAACTAATATCAAAGCTATAGCAATGTGACTTTTGTAAAGTACAATTGATTTTGGAGTCCGAAATAATTAGCCCCTGCCCCGGGGCTGTAGGGTGAAGGGGCTAATAAGTGAAACCGAGATTTATGAGTGCACAGATATGCAAATAATGTGGTCCCCCGATAAAAAGACGCGAGGGGCATGTTTGTCCAACTGTCGGGTGACGGCTTGTAATTATATATGAACTTAGATTTCACTTATGTTATTTTACAAATGTCATATTTTAAAAATGTCATATTTGGGTTTTCAAAAATTTTGTTGGTTTTAATTACTACTGTAGTTATGATTTTGACCATTTTTAGGCAACGTTTTTGATTTCATATGTATTTTGTTTATTTTTATTTCATTTTATCGCAGCTCAGGCAAAGAAAATACGATACAGCTTGTATTGTTGTATTATATTTAACAGAGACAGTTTTTGTTTTAATATTATTGAAGCTCAGGCAGAGGAATACATCTGTATTATGGTAATCATCTTGACAGATTTTTTTTTAATTTTATCGAATCTTATACAAAGGTACGTAGCGGTAGGCTGGATGCCTAATATAGTGAAGTGACTGACAATTTTTTTTTATTTATCGAAACAGACAAAATACAAAGCCGTACAGTTTTTTTTTTGACATAAAAAACTTATTATGTAGCGAACTGAAGCTGTATTCAAATTAGTAAAACTCGTTAAGACATTAATTTATCTCGTTAGTAAGATGTTAATTACCAGAGGGTGACGTCACGTTCAAATTGCTATCTTGTTATTTCATTGTTTTCATAATCTTGTTGCGTCTGGACTTGGAAGATTCCGTTGATTTATTTTTTTTAATTAACTATAATGTTTTATTTATTTAAACATATATAGTTTACCAGAATTAAAGTCCAAGTTGTTCAAACCTTTTGAATAAATCTGAATATAATATAAGATCTCTTTAAGTCAAAATTACTATGAAAAATAAAACCCCAGTGTTTTCTATTACATGTAATACCAAAAAAAATTGTGAAACATCAAACTTATTAAATAACAAAACACACAATAACATATAATATCCACATTCTAAGATTATTATTCATTTTGTAAATATCACAGAATTTTCAAAGCTATATATTAATAATTATAAAGCCTTTTAAAAGTAAATTTAAACTCAAATAACGGGGAACATCTAAATATTGAAGCGACCATCCTGTTTGATCTGACTGTTTGCTCATTAGGTAGAGGGAGCCTTTTATTTATGTAACTTATTTGTTTTATATAGAAAATATTATTTATGTCCTTTAATGGGTTAAGTTACCCTGAAAGTTACATACATAAAACTGTCCTTACTACAGGTGTGCAGGTGTGTTTACTTTGTAACAAAATATACATTAGAATTTTCTTCCATACGGTGAATATAAACGATAATCTGTATATAATTATATATCACTAATAATAGGTTGACCTTACATCCAAAAAACACATATAAATAATAACGTTCAAAAACATAAAAAGCTAACTTAAAAAACTATTTTGTAATAAAACCATTTTCCATATAATCAAAATGTAAATAATAATATATAATATTTAACACAGATTATTCGTATCATATACAAAACATCCTTGATGTCCTATAATAGGAGCATTTACCCTAAATAAAAAAATATCCACGTTAAAAAATAAAAATATAGGTAGATACTTAGAGTAGGTGAATTTATCCTAAATAAAAAATATATATGTATATAATTTTTTCTACGTTAAAAATATAAATGTCCATATATATATTGTTAGTATGTCCGAACTGTTGATACTGTGAGGACCTAACGAGCGAGTATGAATATTCAGACAATGATACAAGGAATTAATTACTCCCTCACCCTACAAATACGTATGGGTTTCGACACATGCAGATTGTTGCAACCCCTAAGGGGGGTTTTATTATTTTCACACCCAAATTTATATCAAATAATATGTATATATATTGGTCTCTAATACATAAACAACATACAAACTTTTTTTTTATATCTATAAGCATGTATAACCATGTTAAGATTATTTGATATAATATATAGATTAAAAAATATACCCATAAGGAATTCGAACCCGCTACTGGAAAACCGGAAAGGTAGCTAAATTGGTAGATCACAAATGGTTTCCCTAAGATCGCAGGTTCGAATCCAATCCCGTATTATATTATTTTTCACTCTATATTTAAAAAAATATAATTATATTTTTGTTGTTGCTATAACTTACCCTTATATTCTAGTGTATAATTTCCACAATTGTTATATTAATAATATACTTGTGGGTGTATTTTATTATTTGATTCAATATCTGTTGATTGCAGGGTGTCAACTCGACACTCGACACTCGAAACTCGACACTCGACACTGACATCAATGTCACTGATGTGTGCAGATTTGATTACAGCCCTCGTAAAGACAAAAATGCACATACATACATGTGTGATAGACCAGAGAACTATCTTAGGAATTTTCTTTTATTTTATTTTAATAAAAAATTGAATTATAGTATTATATAAAATAGACGAAATATTGAGTTTAAAAATACTCTTTAATTGTTGTATTTTTTTCAATATTTTTCATATATTATAATATATAGCTATACATAAATAAATGTTTTATATATCGTTACACACAGACACAATTAGCTAGAAACAATAACATATACCTACATGTATATCCTCAGATCTGTCGTAAGAATTAAAATCAATTATAAAATTGTCAGCAAGTTAAGAGATTGCGTCGAGGGGTCTCTCCCCCCACTTAGTATATTAGGGTTACTGTTATCGGTGGTTTGTTTATCCAATTGTAGATTAGGGTTAACCACTGACTTGTTTTATCTTAAAAAGTACCTTTTGTTAAAGTCAAAGTTAAATTTTAAAGTATTGATTTGTTTTATCTGAAAAAGGTACCTACTGTTCAAATACTAGTGACTTGTTTTATCTTAAAAGTACGTATGGTTAAAGTCAAAACCTAAACCATAGACAAGTCTATTTAGTTTTACCATAAAAAATACATATTGTTAAAGTCAAAGTCATTTTATTATTTCAATTATACTTTTGAAAGTCAAAATAGTTGAACAGTAAAGATGGAGAAAAATCGAAACGGAAAAACATAAAAAAAAATAATAATAATTATAACACACACAATTTTATATTAAATAAAAAGAATGTACAATGATATCCAATACACAAATATTTATTCCTCAGGACAATTTCGTTAAAAAGCTAATTAAAAAGTTGTATGTATCGTTAATTCCAGTCGTGAATTCCCGTTCGGTTTAACTTTTTCTTTTGTTTTCTTAATTGTGAATCTCTACCGGCTTTAAGCAAATGACCCTAGTACAATCGTATTGAAATGTCGCTAAATATTATTTATTTATATATATTAGAGTGCAATTTAAGATATTGAGTTTAATGATCTGTTCGTTTTACAAAATATTTTCTGTAGTATAATATAATATATCATATTTTGTAGGAATTACAATTATTATAGATACAAAATAAAAAGTTAGATAGTATAAGAAAAATTAAAAAATAATTTAATTAAACGTCAATACCATTTTAATATATATTAATTAACATAATAAAAAGATTATTAAAAATATATAAGTAAACTACGTATTTGATTGAAAGATGAAAAAATATAAATTTACGTAAATATATCTTTAATTTAATTAATTTATATAGTATATATATAAGTAAAATGTTCTTAACAATACTGATTCGTGATACACAGACATTGGAACCCATTAGCGCTGTGATTAAACTTTAAAGAGGTACAATACTATACTGAATTAAAAACAATTAACTTCACCCGAATTGAGCACAATGCCCGCTCTGAGCACGACTCAGAACTGAGCGTGGACTGAGTATTGCTTCTGTTACGATTTTATATACATACGTAGGTTTAAACTCATTTATTAGAATTTAGAATGATGTGAATCTGTTTTTAATTGGTCAGTAGGTTATTTTTTAACATTTTCAATAAATATTACTGTTAAAATTTGGCAATTTGACAATCCTGAAGAACTTCTGATATCAAATGAGTTACTATTTCCTTTCTTTTATATCAGTACTCCTAGTATGAGTTTTAACGTTACGAAAAATTATGACAGTTTGCCAAATCGTAAAATTAAAACATATGTTTTTTTATTTTACACTCTATGAATCAACTTTTTTTTTAAGTATCTCAATAGATTTTGACTCATAAGAGTGTATAATAAGTATCATAATTTTAACCTTAATTCCTAGGTGGAATAATAATATTTATATAGCATTAATATTTTATTAAAACTTAATAATGACTTGCCATAGTTATTTTATTAACCTATAATTTTTGTATCTTTTTGTCGATAATAAAATGACATATTGTAATGTCATCGGCTATCTTATCGTCAACCGCCAAGATATTAATTTAAATAATTTAATTTTGATTTAAATTGAGGTTCCTACTTTTTACTATATATATATAAATATTTGAAATTATGTAAAATGATAAATTTTCAACAGAATAAAAGTTAACAATTAATATAATTTCCGTATATTTTTAATAATTAGGTACATTTGAGTTTTAGTTTTAATACAAATTATTTGTAACAATCACAAAAATAAAGATTTAAATACACAAACAATTCTTAAAAGACTTAGTATAAATACTCTAAATACAAGTTTATATGTATATTATTTGCTGTTTATGTTTAAACTGACAAATCAATTAGTTGTCATTTATTACTTGTTCACAGTTAATGGCTGCCAAATATCAAAATGGCGTCTAAAATAAAGCGCCAAAAATCATATTTCAAGAACAAAACAATGAAATAAGTAAATCAATCGTCCTTTCGTGTTAATCGGTCCGTCAAATTAGGTTTCATCGTTTAAGCTCATCGAAAAGTGCTGATGTAACGCCACGAGGGTGACATTTCGCCATTTTGTTTTTTTATTCGCTTCTATTACCGCGCTTTATACGGATGAGGTTTTACAATTTATTTTTTGATTTATATGCTCAATTTATTTAATGTTTTTAAAAAATGTTATATTATTAATTTTATTGGTATTTATAGTTATTGTTTTTATATTTCATTCATCTTATAAACAATATGTTATTTAATATTTGATTATGCCGTATGTAATTTATAAAAAGATATGTTTCCCCAGAGGTTGCAGGTTCGAGTCTTACTTACTAATTCAACTACTTACTTACTAATTCAATATGTAATAAAAATTGAAATAACCTCTACATAGCCAAACTTGTATAACATATTTATAAATTAATAAAAAATTAAAAAAATGTCCTTGTAAATAATTCGATCATAAATAAATAATAATATTGAAATATAAAAACTTTATAAACAACTTCGAAATAAATATAACAAAACTTTTTAATACCTATATAAAAAATGCCACAATTGGCGCCCAAAATGAGGGCCGTATAATTAAAGCAGTGTCGTGTTTCGACACGCGCCAACAAAAGATTTTGGTTTTTAGCCCTCTCCCATTGTGGCGGCCCTTTGAGAGATCGATTATTATCAATGGTTACCACAGATTAAACCACAAAGGATATTAATATTAAACACTGTGATATACTCCTTTTTTAATTATATAAAAAATATTTTACTTTTTGTTTTGTTTTTTTTATATGTATAAAATATATTCCACTATTCTAAATATTCAAATATTACATTTACGCAGTTTAAAAAATATCAGGTATTAAAAATAGATGTATAAATAAATAAAGATCTAAATATTCTAAACTTAAATAAAAGTAGGTATAAATAAAAAAAAATAACTATAACCTAGAAATATTATTTCAAACAAGCAGTTTAAGAAAAAATTTAGGTAAAAATAAATAAAATAGTAATAAAGTATAGATAAAAATAAATAAAATTCCAACTATTCTATAGATATAACATAGACAATACAGACCTAGGTCATCTAAAAGAAAACAAAGCCCTTTATGGTCTGCAAGCCGCATACATCAACCACGACAATGGCTGGACTTTTTGCGATCGTGTTGGCTTTTGAACTGGATTTTTCACTACACTCGGTCTATGTAGGCTTTATTTTCAAAAGCCGGGTTGAATCGGTATTAAAAACTTTTGAAACATTAAACCTCAATCAAAGAAGGTCTAATAATAAGGTATAATAAACCAATTTAAAAAAGATCTTTTGGCTGTTAACATAATAAAAAAATACAAATAATTATAATTATGAATACTTACGTTTTATGAGAATATTCTGTGTTTTATCGAACTGTATTGAACAAACTTGTATGATATATACAGGAAGCTATGAGATAATACGCCACGTGATTGACATCCCTGCAACATTAGTTTCAAACTCCGACCGTACAGTCGTGTTCACCTAAAAACTAAGTTTGTCATGTCCACTACAAATGAGCGCGACTGTACATTTCAAGCCATTCTATTAGACGACAGTTATGGACATAAATATTACGATACCGCCTGAGGGATTAAGAGTTATGTAAATATATTGTGAATACAAATTAACAACTTGATGATAAAAATACTAAAACGGCATTTCTGTGTTCTTGAACAATTTAAAATAAAACCGACGTGTCTTTTCGCGTCCTAGAATAATTCAAAGTAAAAACACGTGTCTTTCCGGGTTCTAGAACATAATTATAATAAAAAGCACATGATTGACGTTCTAGAACAATTCAAACCAAAACGCACGTGTCTTTTCACGTTCTAGAACAATGTAAACCAAAAAGCACGTGTCTTTCCGCGTTCTAGAACAAAATTTAAAATAAAAAGCTCATGACTAAACATTCTAGAACAATTCAAACCAAAAAGCACGTGACTTTCCGCGTTCTAGAACCTTTTGAACGTTCAAGTCGACAACAATCCGCTGATACCAAGTGACTGTCAAGAGGTATCATCGGTGTCAAGCACTTTGTAAGCGTCACTACCGCACTCTACAGATCTCTCGTACGTGATTAAATCTCAAATGTCACAGCATCTTTATAACGTCACATGCTTGGATCAGGGATGGCTTCATTCATCACGAGAGTGCTCCCGGCTAGAGCATATGTTATAACATACAATAGTTTTAAAATTAAGAATACCAGGGTTGTCATATATATAGTATTTCATTATAATTTCCCCGCTAGTTTATTGTCAATATAAAGTAATAATAGTATAAAGCATTTATTTGATAGAAATTAATTGTTAATGTATTTTTATAAGCAGTTTAATTCATTATATTCCTATTATTTGTTTGAAAATAATATAACGTTTATAATTAAATAAAAAATTGAAAAACGTAAATAGAAACGTGTACTTTTTTCTGAATAAAAAAAAATATATTATCTATTTATCACTGAAAAAAAAACTAGCAACCCTAAGTAAGTAAGATTGCAATTTTACACACCAGACATATTATAGACTAGATATATACAATTTAATCAGAATATAAAATATTTGTATATTATTCAAATTTGATCATTACACCTCAGATCATAAAAACGATACAATCGTGTCAATCTCGTTTCCAAGCGGTCATCTCTTTGTTATTCAGATGAAAACCATCTGCGGGAGGAATAATTAACAACCGTTTAGGAAGGGCTTCGAAAATGTAAATTTATTTTAATTTCAAAACAATAAAAAAAATACATATGATTTTGCATCTATAAATCTTTTCAACAATACTCTTATTATTAAATTATGCCAAATATTAAAAGTAATCCATAATATCAGACGAATACATAAAAGTATATTATAGGTATATATTTTTTTAAATATACAAATAAAAAAAGATAAGTGTCAATTTACAAAAAATAATGTCAAAATACCAGACTTAAAAGTTCCTACCTACCACATACACTAAAAATAAGACAAGATTAAAAATAAACTCAAATAATAACAAATTAATACAAACTTATTATTAAATATATATCTTTTATCCGGACTGAAAAGGTTCAGGGCTAATTCTTCCGCATTGCGAATACCTATCACCTTTCTTTCTTACTTTACGATGTCATTAGGTTTATCAGTACAGTCAACCACTTCAAATTAAAATAACCCTTATGCACATATAGATAAGACATAATTATAAACGTGTTGCTCACTGTACATACATGGATGGTTCTAGATAAAACAGTTTATGTAGTCTCGATAGAAACTAGAATTTAGTTTGGATCGTGTGAAATTTCTGATTAGCTTTTAAATAAGCTTTTAGTTATTGGATTATATCTTTAAAGATATAATTTTTATCTTTAAAGAAAGATACACAAAGATAAAAAAATATATATAAATAGAATATAAATTCTAATATTGTCTGAATACAAACAATTCTGAACCTAAATAAACAATAAGAAGTTCAAAAGTATGAAGTCCACATGTTATCCGATAGCACAGAACTGACGCTTTTGTCTGACCTGAACCCTGACTTTATCAGTGACACCGCTGACACCCACTGACACCGGCTGACATCGCTGACATCGCTGACACCGCTCTTGTGCCCCGACACTGTGACCCAGTTGACGGTTTTGTTCGTGGACCGCTTTGTTCTTTTGAATCAAGTGCTTACTGACCTTCTTGTGGTTTATATATCAGTGGTACTTATAATTGGTACTTTTATATAATAGTAATAATTATTATAACAATGATAATAATTTATTTGACCCATTAGGCGTGCGAATACAATTTTGATATTTAAAATTTTCTAATTTTTACAAGATAACATCAATATAAAATTTGCAAATTTCTGGCAACAAAAACTAAAAATTATAACTTATAGTGAATATTATAACAAACACACATAAAAACAGAGACATATACACAGAAACATAATTATAATTACGCACTAGTAGCTAGATTCCTGTTGGTTCCCCGTCGTGTTGTTTATATCATAGATTGAAAGATAGCCATTGTCTTAGCTTTCGCGCCTTTTGCGCTTTCGATTTTTCCACACTGACATTATTGACTCTTACAGTGATTTGATTATTTTTTTTTTATACAGCCAGGTTTTCCAGTTAATACCTATTTTTATAATGTTTTTTTTATTTGAAAGTTGGTTGTTCTTTCTATAGATACTTTTCTGATGTATCAGCTATACATCAGTAAAGTAGTTTAGTAGTAGTAGGTAGTAGTAGTAGGTAGTAGTAGTAGGTAGTAGTAGTAGTTAGTAGTAGTTTTTTGTGATATTTATTGGACATCAACGCTGTTTATTTTTCTAATAAAAATAATATTACTAGTACCATATATTGTTAATAATACGTTAAATTTTTTCTAACTTACTGAACTCAACAGAAATTTTATAATTTCAATTTGTGAACACAATAATATTGTTAAAGATAAATTTTCAATAGCACGTGTCAATCCAACAGACTCGCGGCCAGTTCGCAAAAAAAAAAACATAATACAACAAAACCTATTTACAAATATTCGCTTCCCGCCCACTCAAAGGTGTTTATATTAATATTTCGGGACACAATACAAATACCAGTAATGCAACCTTTTTTCTCTTTTCGCGCCATTTAATACTATTTCAGACCATTAGATAATACCTTTATTTAATCTATTCTCAACTTTTTTTTTACAAACGTCAAAATGACATTCTTTTTCGTACACGTGTTAATGTCATCCAATTTGTGTGTATTGAAATCTATTATTTATTATTTCTTTTTATCAGTATTTAATGTATTTTATAAACAAAAATATACTGTATAACTTAATTATAGTAAACTTAAATATACTTATATTAAAATATAGTCTGTTAACGTACTTGCAACAATGGTAATAATGGTAATAACGGTAATATATTACCGTAAATAAACACCTCAGATCTGGATAAAGAAGGGTGTAAGATACCAATCTGTGACAAACATTGGGGAGCTATTGTGGGTGCTAAATTTGTTTCGCCATTTCCGATCTCCTTACCAGATTATTTTACATTGTTAAAGATTATACAGGGTGTTCAATAGCTTATCAATAAATACATATCAGAACAAAGCAAATATCAAATTATAATAATAATAATAACGATATCAGAACAAATTACACAAATCGATCTCGTAAGTACGCAAATTATTTGTTTATTTTATGGGTTTTAGGCGACAATACAAATACATAGAAATATAAATACCAATATAAAACCAAATACAGACATCTATGTTCATCACATACATGCCTGTCCCTGTCGGGAATCGAACACGAGCCTCTTAGTAGCCCTATAAATTATGCTAACCAACCCATCAACGCGGACCACTCAACCAACGGGGCGGTTGAATATTCTAATATAATCAATAAATAAAATACATCTATTAAATCAATAAATGCATTATAAGTATAACAAAACAAATATAATATTAAAATTATATTTTAATATTAATAATAAAAAAACACCATGTATTTAATAAATTTAATAAAAATAAAACACCATTTACGTTAAAATTGTCTTATTATAATAAGATTCGGTAGAAAAGAGAGCTATTATGTTAGGAGGTATTGTGTAATAAATACTTGTACAAACATCTGCTGAGTACGCCTACAATACCTTTGTGAGACCTATTTATATTGTTTGCTATTTGTTATCTGTGTTCAATCTGTGATTTATAATCTGTTTACTTCGATATTAAATTATTTTAAAACAACGTACATATATGTTAAAAATTGTTAAATTATTTAAATTAAGGTTGAAGAGGCACAAAATAATTCAAGATATATATTGGAAATCAGTTATGTCAATTATGTAAATGACAAAATCACAGTAAGACAAAAACGTATACAACGTTCAGAATTTAGCAATAATTTTATAAAAATAAAAAAAAAAACATTCAAAAAAGAATTTTAAAAAGTTAGACGGAAACTGTTTGGGAAGTCCGTGACTTCTTTAATGTATCTTCCAAAAATAACAAAAAATATATATAAATCAGTTCACGAAATCGAATGTAACAAACAAAAAAAAGATACAGTCAAATGTCAACCTCTTTTTAGAAGTTTATTAAACCTCTTTAATCGTTATCTATATTATATAAAGATATAATAAAACCCCTTTAATATAAATATGAAAAGATCTATTAATACCCGCATGTGTCATTTAATGAGGGAATTTTTATAAAAGATTAATGCCGCGAAGAAATAAATTATATAATGCGGGCAGTCGAACTAATACACCCTTTACTATAGATTTTATTAGAATCAATTTGATGACTTGTTGGTGTAGTGGTTAGTTACTGATTGTTGGACCAAAGGTTGTGGGTTCGATTCTCATATAGGATTTTTTGTGTGGTCCACAGATTCTTGTCTGAGTCTAAGTGTACTATGTATCCGTTAATTATATGTTAGGGATAATATAATCTCTAATAGGGGAGTTGTCTTTAAGAGATAAAAAAAACAAAATATGAAATCTAATGAAGCACGTAACGGCGAAATTCTTGAAGATTTTGGTAATTCGCTCTCCATTCTCCTTAAATGTTACGTTATACCCAACAACTTTTTTGCACAAAATTGATAACATGATAATAGTTGCCACTTAAGAGATTTTAATTCTGTGGTTTTTGATTTAATTTTAACAACAAAATTACCTTACCGTTCGATTTTCAAAACCTTCTCAAACCCCTCAAAAATAACGTTTTACAAGACCCCCCCCCTCGACCCAAATTGCGTTACATTATACTTGATCGTCCCTAATTTTAACCTTAAATTAAGAAAAAAACATATATTCATTTAAATGTCTCATTTAAAACAAAAAGATAAAAACCTAGTGTACATTACAAAAACGTGTTTAAACAAAACATTAGTATAAATTCATTCGTACATTAATTTACTTAATTTAATCTCTTATAAGACTATATTAGAAAAGAAAAAGACATTAATATTTAAATCAAAACGATAAAAACTATATAATTACAAAATAGTTTTTGAATGTGTTGATAGTGTACATTTTAAATATAAACCAACATGGCGCCGGCGCGTTCTTGATTGCGGGAATGGGGCTTTGATTTACCGGGTCATATCTGTTGACATTGCCATCAATACTATTTAAAGTATTAAACGTTATTAGTGATTCAGATCTTAATATTTTTGTAAATTAAATGTAAAATAATATTCAAGTAATTGAAGACAATCAGTATTTGAAGTATTTACAATATTCACGAGCCATTGAAATCGAATCTCCAAGTAATTCTGCTCATTAAGCCCATCTTGCATGAGGCTGGGGTCGGATCAATTAAACTATATTACATTGTTACTGGCTTGCGCAGGCGCAGGGTTAATTACTATTGGCCGATCCAAACGTGATCTTGGACCAAAGATCAGTGAAAATGTATTTGTTGTGCATCTTTTCAATAATATAAGGTATGCTATAATTATCAAGATTAAATTGATTTAATTTTGTTTTATGATAGTGGAACTTTTTTTTGTTTAAGATGTTGGTATTATAATATTTCTATAACATCTCCTCTATGGTTACTTTAACGTAAAAGTTTTTTATCATGAGATTTTTGAGTTAATAGTAAGTTGTAAAGTTGATTTTTTATCAACTGTACTCTTTTTCTCCAGACAGTGAAGAATAACAGTGCATATAAATTCTAAATCCTACCTTTATCATGACCATGTCATGATATAGGTATGTCACGTCATGACAGTTTAATATTTTCTCCTGATCTAATTATGACCTAAAGAACAAACCTGATGACATTAAGTTTGCCCTTAAGATTGCAAAATCAGATCAAAGTTCTACTTCCAATAAAATCAATATAGCATCCAACTTTATTTTCATATAACCTACAAATAACAATACACTTTTAAGATGTCATGACCATATAATTTTACAATTTTCTCCTCACCGAATTATGACCGTAGCAATGCAATGCAAAATTAGATCCAAATTCCATTCCAATAAAACCAATACAGCATCCAATCTTCTTATCTTGATACTGACAATTTATCTGTGTTTTATGAAACAGCTGCTGAGACAATTAAAGTAACTGCCACAATTGATCACGTCACTGGGGCGTGGACTAGAAATTAAAATTGATAGCTTTAACTAGTTTGGTTTTGGTGTGTCTTGGATTGCAAGCTCTTCACTGACTCTTGTATCATTGTTCTTGGTATTATTATTACCATCAAACTTTTCATAATTTTCTAGGTTTAATTAACGTATGTCTTGGATTGAAAGTTTTTCGTCACTGAATCTTGTGTCATAGTTCTTATCATCACCATCATATTGACCATCTTTATCTAGGTTTAACTAGGTTGGTTTTGGTGTGTCTTGGATTGAAAGCTTACTTACAACTTCTTCTTGTGTCAAGGTTCTCGTTATGACCATCATATTTACCATCGTTTTCTACTTTACTATGGTTTATAAGTTCTCTTCTTTTATTAAAATTTTCTAATATATTAGAAATATTATAGAATACAAAGTTGATAGGTTCTACTAGGTTGGTTTTGGTGTGTCTTGGATTTAAAGCTTACTACTTCTTCTTCTTGTGTTCTTATGACTATCATATTTACCATCGTTTTCTACTTTACTATGGTATACAACTTCTCTTCGTCTATTTAAATTCCTCCAAAATACTCTTATGATTTTTTTACTCTTGTGCCATTGTGTACATTACTGTGTACACTACATTTTTTTATTTTCAATTTTCTATCTTCTCTTCTTATTTTCAACCGCCCCGATGTTCAAGTGGTTAGCGCAGATGTGCAACGTATCACGGTGTAAAAGAGCTCGGGTTCGATCCCGAACAGGGACAGGTATGTATGTGACGAGCATAGATGTCTGTATCTCTGGTTTTGGTCGTTTTTTAAATATATATGAAGTATTTATAATGTGTATTTCTATATATTTGTATCGTTGGCTAAAATCCTTAACACAAGGAAATAATTTACTTGCTTAGGGTTTAGATCAATTACTGTAATTCATCCTTTGATATTATATTCTTTAGGAACTTCTGAAGAAATGTATTCTTATTATTAAAAAATTCTAAATTCCTTATCTAAAGTGAACCTAAAACAACACCAAAAACAATAAGACCCATATTTAATAACAACCAAAATAATGACTACCACTACCATTTTATAACGTAATTACTATAGTGGGTTAATTTCTAATTACAGGCCCCAGTCAGTTACAATATTTTTAAGTGGTCGCTTCATTACTGTACATGTGTCTTATAAATTAACTAGAGAATTACTTCTTTATAATTATAAGTAGGTCAACCTTATCAGTATCCCTGGTACGAGATGCCGTTTAGGCTCGTTTAGGCTTCGTTTTATATGTTAAATAAAGTATCAAAAACGGCACACTTAAAATTAAAATCATTAAGTAACTTCTAAAATATTGTCCTAAAACTTATATACCTACATACTTAAATAATCTACCCACTAGTTTTGACGTTACGAAAATTATGAGTATACCAAATTGAAATCAAAACAAACTTACTCTATGAATCAAGATCTATCTATATTTAATTATTTAATATTATTCTATAAGTCGGAATAATATAATTTTCAACAGATTTTTGAAATATGTTAATAGATTTTGATTCATAGAGTGTACAATAATTCTATGTTTTGATTTTACTACTAGGGATTTCGTACTAGGGATGAAGTATTTATGTATGTAGGTATATATAGTTTTTGGACAATTCTTTACACGTTATTAAATTAATTTAATTAAAATTAATACGAGTTTAACAATCAACCATTTTTGTATACCACACTTGACAATATTTGATACTTTAATATATAAAAACGAAAGATAATTCGTTATTTATATCAAGGGAATGGTTATTTTCTTTTCCCTTACATCTGCTGGACTATAATGACGGTTTTGTTTACCGCGTCATTTCTCCATAACAATAAAAATTATTAATGTTACCAGTACCAAGTAGGGTTCTAATCGCATTAAGACGGTTTGCGATTTACGGACTATTATGTCTGTGCGTTTTTATGTCTGGGGTTTCACACCGGAAGGATTATATTTTGTCTTTTATTATATAAGAAGATTGGAACCTGACGTTGCAGTTTAGATCACGTTCGGGTTTGGTATATTTAGTGTACGAGTATAATAATAATAATGTCACAGGGAAATCACAAATAGATCTAACCCCTACGTAAGCAAATTATTTGCTTGTGTGAAGGATGTAAGACAAGGATACAAATACATAGAAGTACATATTATAAATACTACGAATATACTTAATAAACGACCAAACCCAAATATTCACGCCCTGAATGGAACCTGAGCTCCTTTGCGCCGCTTTACGTTAAGCGTCTGCACGAGCAACACGAGTCGAGCGGTTAGACTATCAAAGTTTTTGCTTACGTTATGTATAAAATATTATTATTTATTACTCATTACAATATAAATAGAACTGGTTTGTCAGTCGTTCATTAAGTCAGCCTTTAAGAAACTGTTAGCTAAGCAAATGTGTTATTAGGACAATTATTTGACACTTACCTGCTAAGTGGTCATCTAGTGGCAATTACCATTCACGTATTTATAACTTACGATACATCGTGTTACGATACAACAATAATGTTGTGTAACGTTATTATACTAGGCTTTTCATTTTAATATCGTTAGTTACGAAATTCTTCTAAGCCTTCGTCCGTACAGGCATGCGGCATGCTTATCGCTTCGTTTATGAGACCCCTAGCAAGTAGATTGTTAAAAGTAAAGTTCTAGAATGTATCCCAACGGCCGTACTGTCACTAGTCTCTAGGCCGAAGCAAACCGCCTGCGTGTGCGGACGTAGCCTAATGGAGGGTGATATGAAATCTTGGATTGATTGACCAATTGTTTCTTTTTTTTGCAGATGCCTGTGGTTTATCTGATGTGACACATATAGAAAGTCTTCAAGAAAAATCTCAGTGTGCCCTTGAAGAGTACTGCCGGAGTCAGTACCCTAACCAGCCGACACGTTTCGGAAAGCTCCTCCTAAGGCTACCTTCGTTACGAACTGTAAGCTCTCAGGTCATAGAACAACTATTCTTCGTTAGGCTAGTCGGTAAAACGCCCATCGAGACCTTGATAAGAGACATGCTGTTATCAGGGAGTTCGTTTTCGTGGCCATATATGGCGACCATGTGACATACAATGTGGAGGCAGCTCGCGGCAGCCTGATCCACGTCCTACGGCTTCCCGCCGTACCTGCCCAGCCAGCGGTTTGACTTTCAAAGGTACCAGCGAGAAGCCGAAGACGCCGTGACGTCTTCAAGCGAGTTCCATGACACAGAGGCAACCGCCTCCGAGGAGTATTTCGGCTCGCGGAGTAGAGATGGTGAGAGAGCTGATCCTTGCCCTTCCTTCGACCCTATCTCAGCCTTCTATCCGCCGAAAACGACAGACCATGAAGTCTTCGAATCGACCAACAACTGTGACACTCAAAAAAACGCTCAAAAAACGTCAATGATGATCGAAAATTTCCTCAACATAAGAAGTGAATCGTCTCAACCAGACAAAATAAACTCATAGGGTATATTGGGGTCAGTAGTGTTAGATCAGTTATTTTGTTCCTCTGTAATATATTTAGAATAGATAATATTTAATATTGTAAATAAAAATGTTTTTATTATATTGTAAATGTATATTATATGTGATAAGACTAGAGGCATGTTTTCTACGAAATTCAATGATGAATGGTCTTTAGACATTTCCTTCGGAATTGATTTTATTACTTTTTTACAGATATTTATTTAGACAAATTAACAATCCAAGATTGATGAAATGCAATATGTTTGTAACGTGCAATTGATAAATATCGTAATGAAATTTTAAGTTTTCTAAGTCATTCAACAGATTAAAATGCTTAAAACATTAAAGTATCAATTTTAATATAAACTATAGATTTTATTATTTCCAAATTTATCCTGGTGCTTATAAAGATATAAGTTTCAACCTGTCACAATGTACAAACTTATGTAAGTAATTCCAAGAAAGCATTTAGGTATGAGAAAAGATTTTAAGCAATATTAATAATAATTTGTGTAAATGTTTTTTATTTTCGTTTGTTTTCTTGATTATTGAAGTTGCTTTATTTGATTGAATTTATAAACGCATCTTGTACTGAAAATAGATCGAAAGCTTATTAAAACCTGTTTTTAATTGTATAGTTTGATGTTTTCTTTCACAATTGTGAAAATCCTGCCAAATCGTATAAAGCAATGTAATAATTCGCAATAATTGTACAGAGGTTGTAATAATAGTGTGTGAAGATGCTGTATGAAAAAACGTATTGACGAATAAAATGTCTTTCTGTATTTCCTTGTTTTATTATACATTTATTATTGATATATAAACAATATAGATACTGTGAATCACATTTTAAGAACTGTAATAACTTTAAATACAGTGTTTAAGTCAAATTGAACGAGATTCCTTTTACTTTAGAAACCTGTTTCAAGGATCTCGGTTTCGTATAAGTTCAATTATCTCGAGTCGCTAAGGCTTTTGTGAGGGACAATTGTGAACAGACTCCAGTACAATTTATTTTTAAGTAATTATAATCTTCAAAAAAAGTTAAATATCATTGATGGACATAAGAAAAAGTTTAGGTGTTAAAACTAAACCTTGAGGTATCCTATTTTATTTATTGCCCTCTATAAAGAACTAAATATGGTATTATTGAAATAATATTACAGTTATATAGGCTTAAAGCTACCATGAATGGATTTATTTGGTTTTATTATGCTATTTGTTGTTTCCTGTTTTACAATAACATTGATGTATTCAACATTATTGTAACAATAATATTTAAAAGAACTTATATGAAAAAGATGTATTTGTTACATAATTTATAGAAACGGCAATCAAAAATTAAATTGATATTAACATTCCCATAGAAAGTAACTTGGGGTTGTAATAAACAGATTCATCGATACCCCACAGATAGGGCAATTCATTAGCAGCCGATAACACTAATATTCTCACGCGTCGCGTGCGCACCTGTTACACGCAACACCCACACACACATATTCGTATTTACACACATACCTACGCATTTGCGTTTACACACACATACGTATTTGTCTTTACACACACAAATGCATTTGACTTCTCTCCTGTTCTATGTTCTAAATCATCAATTCTCATTAGGTAGGTATATTTCTGTTTATTTTACTTACGCCTTTTTCTTTCTAACACGCTTTTATTAGTTTCACATATATGTGTTTGTATGTTTGCTTGTAACCGACTTTTTGCGAATGCGACTTTGTCTCATTTCCCAAAAACCTATTTTGTTCAAATTTTGTACACATATCAAGGACCGATAGTAAATTAATAATTCGATGAGATTATAATATATAGATTATATAGATTAATAATTATCTTAAGCTAATTTGGCGTGTTTTTTTGTTTTTTTTCAAACTATATTTATTAATTATTGACATAATAAGGGTTTTATATGTAACGGATTTATTTAGTAATTTTTAAAATTTTCCTGAGTGTGAATAACTAGATTTACATTTTACTTTTAATTTAACTCTACTAATCTTTACAATAATCTTGACGATAAGATCTAGATCTAAAGTTTCTAAGATTTCGGGTATAGTATTCAGTTAAATTCCTTGTCACCAAACTATTATGTCGTGTCTTTTTATACCACTCGAGTTTTGCAGTCATTTTGACGGTAAGATCTAGAACGTAAGTATCTTGGAAGTAAGTATCTAGTCGACACGTACCTATCTAGGTATCAAATTTCTAAGATTTCGGGTATACAATTCATTACAATTTCAAACACTTTTACTTCTCTTTATCGTGGCGTGTCTATGGTGACTTGGTATTCATTGAACTAAGAGGATATAATATTTTCAATCATGTAATTTATACTGAGATTAAGGTACTCGTTTCTAGAAAGTTCTAACATAAATATGTTGAAATCTATAATGATATTGAGGTACTAAACCAAGGGATTAAAAAACCTATAGAGCTCAGTATATTGGGCAATCTTTTTAAAATAAATGATATCAACATACTATATATTATATTTAAACGAGTAATAGATACTTGTTGCATGTCTCACGCAACTTCTACTCAAGGTGACAGAATGTGTAAGTATGTATGATTTACAGTATTATGTAGTACTAAAATTATAGATTAGATGGAGATATAGTTTTCTTATACTTATATATGTATATACATTTATACATATAAATAAGCGAAGCCCATGTAGTTGGCTTCAATGCGATCTTCCTGCTGCTTCTCCTGAACAACTGAACCGATTGTCATTAGGGTTATTATTTGATAGCAGTTTCATCATCATCCTCATCGATGATTTAGCAACAAAAAGATCAATAACCGGTCATGTACCTAAGGAATAATAACCAAAAAACAAAGTTTCAAACACGTTTTATTCCAGTCAAACCTTATATAATATACATACAAACTAATGTATATACTATACAAACTTATATATATTGTATAAATACAATAATATATACAGTTATTTTTTTCTGATATATAAGTTATTACCTACAAGCTGCTTCTAAGGCTCTATACATATAAAAACAAACAATAGTCAAACAGTCAAAGTAAACCTGATTTTATATCAGAGCCTAACAAGCGGAGGCAGGTGCGAACTGAAATCCGTTCGGGTCATACCGATCGTTGGTCACGCACGATGCCTCTTTTGTCATGTTACGTCACACAATTAGTGCCCTGCAAACCAGGCTACCAGCTGCGACAAAACTTAGCTAATTTTACGATTATATTAAAAATATGTTCTATACCTAACTGTTACAGATAATTATATCAGTTTTATACCTTTTTCGCTGGTACTCTTTTATCACGTTAGAACAGCAGACTATTAGTGTCCTGCAAACCTGGATACCAGCTGCAAGAAAACATAGTTAATTTTATTATTAATATATATAATATGTTATATAACGGCCCCAGTTTAGTTAATGGTGTAATATAGGTTTGTAACTCCTTCGCTGGTACATTGGTATACTAAAGAAACTGGGTTATTGACATTGTCTTGATAGGTTGTATCTAACAAAGCAGTTTCAGCGCTTCAGTAGGGCGGTGGGCGTGGCAGGGTCGCCCAATGGGGTCGAAGGTCACGACCCACGACCCCGCGAGTTCAACCGCGCATACTCCTTACCGATTGATTGGTACTCTGATGGATAGGTATTTTAGCATCTTTGGAAAATTTTAAGACGTATTACATAACCACCCCGTTGGTCGAGTGGTTAGCGCAGACGCCTAACTTGTCGCGGAACAATGGGGTTCGGGTTCGATTCCCGACAGGAATATATGTGATGAGCATAAATGTCTGTGTTTATATGTTTGATCGTTTATTAAATATATTCGCAGTATTTATAATGTGTATTTCTATGTATTTGTATCGTTGTCTAACTCCCTTAACACAAGCAAATAATTTGCTACTTAGGGGTTAGATCAATTTGTGTAATTGGTCCTGATATTATTATTATTATTATTAAATGTTCTACTTCTTTATATTTCTGTCTCCTCTGTTTTTTCTTACATCTTACAATATTATCTAATAAGTTAAAAAAATATATATATATTTTTACAGGAATGTTTAAGAAAAAGTTGTTGGCTTGATTCTCTATAAAACGAATAGATTATACGATTATAATATTATATATACTGATATAATAACGTATTTAAACACTATTTTTATCTCTAATATATCATGTTTCTTTTGTTATATTACATTTCCTAAATAGATAAGTTTGTGAACTTTCAATTTGTGTTTATTCGAAAACAAAACTTGTACTAATAAGTACAATTTAAGGAGCTCTTTTTGTAGGCATTGTGATGTATGTTTGAAGATTGTGGCGATAAGACAGACGGACAGACAGCCGGCATCGTAAACGTGCTACACCTATGGAACAGAGAATGGAGTGGATAGTACTAGTTTCTTTATAAATATATTTTTTTATATTTTTTGCGTTTTATACATGTGAAAAATAAATTGATAATAGGTTTAGTTTCAGTTTTTTGTTTAATAAATTTTTGTTTAATATTTATATATATATATTTTTATTAATAATATGAATACGAAAATATAACCTTTTAATTATAAATATTTATATATATATATTTAAACAAATATATATATCATCAAAGTCAGCTCCACTGCTCCCCATCACGCGGGTGGTCGCTTGATTGTGATTGACAGTCTCACATCACAACACATCCATCACCTACCACCACCACCTACCACCACCGCCTTCTACTCACACAACCTTCCCATTGGTCGTTTATTTATCATTAAGTTTTACAATCCCATACAGAAACAGCAATGAATTACGATATTTTTGAGATAATTTATATTGTTATTTCATGGTACAGGTCATAGTTAACTAGAGTTTGGTATTCCTTTAGACTGTTGTATGGATTGACAGCTCAGTGAGAAAGTACTATTATCAAAGGATTTTGAAATATTGTACCATATATGATAAATACTTTATAATAATACTAATATTATTAAATAATCAAAGGCTTCAAAATTGTTAATCTATACGTTTTTATGTATAAGATCGTTTATTTTGTACCTATATATACTTTCGTCATATTCGATAAAATGTATAAAATATATTTAAAATCATAAGTATGCGTCTCCTATAAAGTGTGTAAATATAATTGGATGTAAAAATTCGGAATTTCAGGCAAGTACGAAAAAAGTTTGAGATATTAAGTAAAACAATATTTCAAAAATACAATATTTATTCTCATTATTAATAGTAAATAAGTTAAGTAAATAAGGAAGTATTAATAAATACTTTTTTGTCAGTTTGTCTAGTCCAGATTGATTTAGCGAAACGGTGACCCAAATGAAATTTACGATTCCACACGAGATACTTGTGAAGATAGATCTCGAGATTTGATTTATATTTTCTGTGATAATAGGAAATAACACCCAAAAAATGTTTTTTTATAAAGACAAAATAAAAATGGTGTAAATGATGAAGCTAGAAGCATTTACTTAGATATAAATAAAAACGTAATTGTATGAAAAGAACCATATTAAACTTAGTAATAACTTAATTCTGTCTACAATAAAATAATTCAAAATAAATGAAACTTAATTAAATAAAATATTTAATATAATAAGATTTTAAACTTCAAAGTAAGAAGGTATTTTAATTGACAACTTAAAAATCTCAAGTCTGTAAGATTCAAGACTTATCCTACCCTCGTGTGTATCTACATCAGTACATGAAATTGGGGCATGAAGAAACAAAAGCCCCTGTCCGTTTTTGGGGTGACATCATCCACTTATCCCCGAGATTACCACCACCACCCACCACACTAAGTGATACACTTGACGTGATGCTGAGAGATATAGTTTAGTTATAGTTTAGTTATAGTTTAGTTATAGCTTGGTTATAGTTTAAGTTACTATTACTTAAGTTGTATATAGTATATATGAAAATAAATAACAGAATTAAAATTTCAGAGATATAAGGGATAGAAGAGCTATGTTAAAGCGCATTTTTTTTTCAGTTACCATTTTTTTTCGTTATTTGTTTCTTATCACGGAAAAAACTACTGGATTGATTTTGATGAAATTAATTATAGCTTAATGATCTGGTATTTAGGATACTTTTAACTTCAGAGAAATATCGTATATTTACAAAATACGAAGAATTATTAGAATTCAAATTAAATTACTGGAAACTGCTGAAGATATTTTGATAAAACTTATTGTAATGATAGCTTATTAATCAACTAAAGAATAAATTTCATTTCAAGGATTGTAAATTTAGGTAAAACATAAAATTATTTCGGACATATAATAAAACTAGATATGTTTTTACTTATATATATAGATTATTATTGATTGAAGCAGACAAAGTTATTTTAGGTACCTATTATTTGACTTGGAAGCAGACAAAGTCGACAAAAGCTTTTGATAAAAAAAATATATCAAAAGTCTAACAAATGAAGATTTGAACAAAAGTATAAAATCAACGAACTGAAATCCAACACCTTTTTATAAGACGCCACAAAATTGGCCAATTTACATAGTCATAAATACACTCTCCCCCGCACTTTGCCGAAATCACCCACGGGCCTTTTTTACCCTAAAGATTTTTTTACCCTAAAGATAAGACATGTCACAGACAGACAGATGTCGTGACATTTACAAGTTAGGTAAAACAAGTGGAAACCACTCCAGTTTGTTTTGTTTGACTCAGATTTTTCTTTTTTTTTTAGAATATTTGAATTTTTTATTAACTTGGTATGTATGTCTGTGTAACGGAAACTTTGATCATGATTATGAACTAATTTTGAACGTTGGAATTCTTTGACACTTTTCAAGGAGCGATAAATTAAATAGTTTTTTTTTAATCCTTAAAAGGAGTTTCAGGATTAGCCATTTATTATATTCAAATCCTAAATTAGCTGTAACAATATAGTTTGTTACAATAAAAAAAAAACAAAAATTCTAGATAACTTTGTTCAAGTAGGCATTTACACTCACTTTTGAATTATCAATTACATTAAATTGGTCAGTATAGTCAGTCTGTGAGTAAGCTATCACCAGCTTGGAATACTGATCTATTGAGTAGAGCTAATTTATTAATACAAAATTTAAAACATCGGTTAATACAAATCCTTGGACTGAAGGAATTATCATTATTATTAATATTTTTCCTACATATTATTTATTTTTTTATAATTTTAACCTGGCTAAACATGTGTATATATAAATTATTTAAAACATCGTTTAATATATATCTTTAGGATGGAGGAAATAAAATCAAATGAAAATAAGCTAATAAAAACACGAAAAATGTTTTGTTTTTAAATATCTTTTGCTAAATAGCAATGTTTTAAATATTTTAAATATATTAAAAGAAATATAACCGTAACAGTACAATAAATCATTATAATCGTGTTCCCAGACACGGTCACCACATTTGCTTACTGGTAGTCAGAAACTTTTGTCCGGCTTCCTCTGATAAATGATCTCAACCCGGAACGGTCAAAAGATTTAAGAAAACAAATATCAAATAAAACGTTAATGATATGTCTAATGGCGCAGAATTGTCACAAAACCATTAGTATATATACTAAACGGTTCCTTTAGAAAACCTGTTTGCTCATCCCAGTTGGACAAACAGACGAAACTGTCACGATATCATTAATAACAAACCTTTGCTATTCCTAAAATGTAATAAATTCCAGCGATTAAACTACGTGGGAAGATTATGTACATAACAGTCGCAATATTAATGACATATTTTTGTTAAATCATATAAATTGAATTCAAAACATATATAATTTTATAAAAATATTCATTATTTTCTATAATTTTGCTGTTTCGCATCGTAGTGTGTGTAATGTTTTTATCATTAATTTAATGTCTTAAAAATGCATTATTATTGAAAAATATTAGCGTTCTGCACTTCTCCTACACATGAACTATTAGTGTGCCAAATTTAATACTCTTTGATCCGCGTATTCTCGTAAAAAGGGTGCAAAGTTTTTACATCACGTATTAATATATTGATATATTACTGATATATTTTAATCAAAACTTTATACTATTATAGATAGTATTTTTATTAATATCTATTAATAATTTTCTATAATTTTCAAATTAAATCAACAACGTGTTTCTCAAAGTGTCAAACTCTAAAAGCGTCACATGTAAAATGCAATAAAGTCTCCACGTTCAATATTTCTTGTGTGTTTTCACAAATCACCTTCCATTACTCTCTCGTGACTTTAAAACAAAAGGACTTCAAACTGACTCGGAAATGGATTCAAAATCTGCAAGAGATTAAAGTCAAAAGAGCACAAGCCCCTTGTAAATCCCGAAACGGTGAAAGTTGTCATCAAAAACATATCCTTTGGGCGGGAATCAGTTTTAAAAGCCATTAGAGGGGAAGCTGGATGCCGTAATTAGACGACGTTAATATTTAACAAGTGATGGAGATTAGTACGATAGCCCAGCTGTGCCCGGACACCTTCTGTGACTTAAAAAACCACTCTGGCCGCCATCCTCAAAACGCCATCGTCAAAAATTAATTATGTTTTAAAAGGATATTTTCAGGAATAATGCGTTTTTGATACCATTTTGTTTTTATTTCATCACACGTTTTAACAATCTCAAAGGCAAATATTTTTAAGGAACCGGTAAATATAAACATTGAAAATGTTGGCAACCCTTTCTGTGAATTACTAGAAGACGTCATCTGGGTTCGCTAATGCATTATTGAAGCCCTGCGGTCGGGATAAAGGGTCGGGACAGATTATGGTATTACATAATTTGGTGAATGGGATGTAAAATTTATAATAAGCCGACACTTTCTTCAAATATGAAAGATGTTTCTACTACCGTCAAATTTAAATTCGGAATACTAGTCTTTCCAATTCTTTATTTTACTTTTGACATATACCTACAGGGTTATTTGTAATTAATTGGCCACCTCTTGCAGACAGCCTCTGTACACCAATCCCAACAACATTTGTTCAACAACTTATTAAAATTAAGAGTTTTTAAATTTTAGTTTTTCCATACAAAATTTATTTGTTGTTTCCGAACTGGCATTACTTGGAGAGTAGGTACGGCGACTGGGTGTCGATCTTTTAAGTACTTCTTACAAAATACAGACTAATAAGTAAAAGAGAAAGCAAACATTTATTTGTTCCGTTTTATTTATTTATGTGTTTATCGAGTAAAATAAATGTTTTTGGGATTTATGTAGAGAGGCTGCCTGCAAGAGGTGACCAATTAATTAAAAATAACTGAATAATGTATTTAGTTCCGTAATTGTTACATTTAAAACTACAATAAACAAATACAATGCTTTATTGCCACTTTGTTTTTTTTTAATAGTGACGTGACCTACTAATTATAACCGATATTTAGTGAGCCTGACGATTATAACGCTTTATTGGTGACGTATATAGTGTTACCTCATGAAGGTATTATTGATAAATAATAAATACTTTTTTCATCCTGCTACAGACATATTTTTTAAGTAATGCCTTATGTGTTACATATTTATTAAATACATAAGTCTAATCTTTTGAAAGCCTGTTCATTTCTATAATACGATGCAAAACGTCGAGTCAAAAAGGAATTCTTATATGTAAGTAAAATCCATTGTTTTTAGAAATCGATTCAGAAATGCAATTTGGACATCACTACTTTAGCTGTCACTTTAGCTAAAGTAAATGTTTGGAAAGACTGTAGATACGTTAAAAAAACTTTAAATCACAATTTAAGTATCATTTATAATTCGTTATTTTCCAACGATGGCGTACCTATACCAAAATATAATGTCAAATCACAAAAAAATTGTTAAACAATTTGTTTGGATTTGAGTAAGTCGTAATTATATTTTATTATTGTATATTTTTTTTAACTCCATTCACTTCTCTATCTTGTGATATTTAAGAAAACCTAAATAAAAAAGCAATTATTATATTTAAAATAAATTTCACGTATTATATACAATTTTTTTTATATAATAGCCCAGTAATATTTAAACATCATCATTAATCACGAAAATCGTTTTAAGTAGACAATGAAACTAAAAAATGCCAACGTAATATGCAAAATAGAAATGTCCGTGGGTTTTGAGAAAGTTTTTGAACCCAATCAGTCACAGCCCGGGATATTTTAGCCCAAGATTAGCATAGCCAAAGTTACAATAGCAAACTCAAGATATTAATGGAACCTTCATGCATAATTACGCTGGACACAAAAGGGTTAAACAAAGGTGTTATAAAAAGGTATATTATAGATGTTTTTGATCCGTTAGACCGGTCTGTGTAAGTTTATTAATCTGTTGGTTCTGTCAACGTCAATAGCGGAAAGAGATTTATTTCGTTACGTCAATTTGAATAAGTTTTGTTAGGAACAGTTTATTTATTGCTGTAAATTAAAGAAGTCAAATACTATATTTTAATTTAAATTTAAACATTCTGTTTTTGATTCACAGAAGCTTAAACTTAAAACTTACTTTTAAACTTAAATAGTTATAGAACTATATTATTATATCTGTGGTACCACAGACTACAACAATCAGCTGTCTAGACAATTATTTCGATACTGTAATTCTAAACTATCTAAACCTATCAAGTTTCATTATAATAGCCAATTAGAACGTTGAAAAACGAATTTAGCAACCATTATACACAGACCTTTTCATGGTTCAACATCTTGAACGCTTAAAGTTATTTGATGTATCTCAAGATCCTGGTCTTTTAAAGATGGGGTTGTAATGAGGGTTGGTATTTGTGTCTGCTGTCACCTCTTAGACAAACAATGCATAAATATAGTCGACTTTTGTGTTTTCCCATAGTCTCCATTGTCGTATTGTCAGCCCTATGCCCTTACAAAGCTATTGTGTTCTTATATCTTTTGTGCATACTGTCCACTGTCTACTGTTTTTTCTCCAAACGGTTCCTGCATTCATATAATACGTAATGATGTTACTGGTATTTGGACATCCTTTTGTTTCTAAACGGTTAAACTAACTGAGTTTGTAGAATCACTTAGAATATTCAACAAAAAAAAAAATGGAATCCATAATTCATAAAATTTCCTTCAAACAAACGTCAATCAAAACCACACAACTAGATGTCAAAGGTCAGGATCGTACACCATCAACAGATTTTACCCAAATACCATAAATAAATTATAGGAATATAGCTCTTATTTTGTACCCTTTAAGTAAATTATATCATTACCAGAATTTTCATACAATGACTGTGTTATCCTCAGTTTTTTGTGAACACAAAAGACTTCACTATCCCTTTTTATTACCACTGGTTACAAAGGGTTCTTCAGTAATCACCACTCAGGTGTTATATTATACTGGTTGCGGTAATAATAAGCTTACTACCCCTCATTACTTATAACGTTACATTTAATTACGTAGATAAAAGTATTAACACTTTTATCAATTGTTTTAAATGTACTGACCTTATTTGATATTCTAAAAGCAAGAACTAGTTACAGTTTAAGCAGGTAATATCAAATAAAACCATTATCATATTTATATCTTATTTGATTCATATTTTGACATATACAAAACAAGATGGCGAGGCGAATGGAGCGAAAAATGTTTCATCCTCAAACTTGTTACAAATAGGTACTCCTCTTCTGTCATTTGCTTCTATATATAAAATATTGATTTTTATTTATAATAAATTCTTTTACCCACTTGTTTTAAATAACTACCGAATCACAGACATCACGCTGATTCGCCACGCCTGGTATCGTTTATTGGTTTATTGGGATTGTCAATAAATGTCATGTTTAGCTCAGTGATGGCGAATAAATTGTAGTTATTATAGCTTCTGCCCAGGTGAGGATACCGGAGTGGTAGCTATTTGAATTAAGTAATGCTCCTACTGTGACTCTGAATAAAAATGACGCTACATGATCAAGCTGTTTTATGTTATATAAAACAAAATGCACAAATTTACTACAATTGTCACAAAATGAACAAATTTATTGGTAATGTTATAAAATCGAACATGAGTACTAGCTTTATTTATAGTTATTTATTATTTAAATGATATATTAACAGGTTGCTTGTCAGGTTCGTTATAACTTATTTAAAGCCCTCTCAACAAATATGCCTTAAAAAGTTAATCTCTTGAATGACTTAAATTTCCATTAAAATCTCCCTATTTTTTAAAACGTGTAAGACTCGTGTCAGATGAATTTGTAATGCTGACCTTAAAAGTGACCTCAAGCTAAGGGAAGCTGCGGTCGAGATGAATAAAAATGACGTTTATAGTTAAACCATGTTTTGACCCCTGGATATGAATAATTTGGGACCTTAAGAAAGTGTCCAAACAGGTGTAGTTTAAATATTTTAATATAAATCTGTAGTAAAAATTATCTTTAAAAGACTCCATAATAGAATTATCTTGTCCTTACCTTCCCACGCCTAATACTTTTACTTATAAACATAAGAAAATATTCATATTTGCAATCTAACCCCGAGACATAGTTGTACAGAAAATTTTATGGGAACCCAAAAAGTTAATAATTCATAAACGGACATCGGTCCACTCGAAATCAATAAGACCCGAATTTATTAATTTGTACATCGGACAAAGGGCAAAATCCCTTATACTAGTCTATGATAATAGTGGTCTACTCGTTTAAGAATGATAAATTACGTAATGGAAGCCGGTCTATTCCCACAGATATTAAAATGAGGACAAAAGACCGACCCCAGTAGTCCGGACTCACGCGGTGGTATTCAAGATATTGCAAAACAGAAGACGCATTGTTCTAAACCAAATCCTTTAGGGTATTTAGGGGAAATTGGAAAAGTTCCGCCGTTTTTAGACTTTGATGTTTTCTGATCGCTTGTATAGGTTTTTTAGATTTTAGGTTGCCTTTGATGAAACTAATATGACTGTGGATTACGCTCTATTGTGTAAATATCAATATTGTCCCTTTTTAATATTGTTCAAATAAAAAGAACTATAAAAAATCGATTCGAGTTACGTGAAATAAAAAAACGATTAAAAAAGTTGCCGGTTGCTAAATAGTAGTGTGTAAATATGAGTATTGCTCTACAAATTAAAAACCGATTATGATCTATTCAAGTTACTTCAAATAAGAAATCGATTAAAAAAGATATTTGAATGAAGTCTTTTTTTTTAAATAGAAACAAATAAATATTAAAAATTACTTCTATGTTCGCGAAATAAAAAAACAATAAAAACTGGATTACTGTTTAAATTGTAAGTAAAACCTCTTTAAAACCTTTTTTTTCTAATTCGTGATAAAAAAAAACAATAAAACCTCTAACTCCTTTCACTTCACATAATAAGGTCCTAATGACTATCACAAGATCTAATCAGATAAGTATTCTGCCCACAAGTGACGGTTCAACTTGACAAATGATTGTCCCGGGTTCCGTAGTTAATGAAAATATTATACAATATCGTATTTGTTATATACTTTTACATACAAACGACCGTGCATACATACATAAATACTAAGTTTTTTCGGATAATCGAACCTTATTGAGATTATACCAGTCAGATGTATCAGTGATATATTTATCTAAATGAAAACTATTTTTAAATTTGTTTTTTTTTTTATATTTTTTCTTTTCTGTTTTATCTTTAACTTTTTAAACTATCTTCAATGACAAAAATATACAAAAAGGGGAGTCTTGTTAACAAAACATCATACTTCATCAATCAATTTATTAGTGTAAAAATACGAATATAATGAAAATATCATTTTAAATATTATTAAGAATTATAATATTTATCAATAACTAACAATTTCCACAATAACTGAAAAAGAAAGTAAATTTGAAGTAAACAGTATAAAAGAACAGAATAATAGAATATCTTTAAAGAGTTTTATACAGTACTTGGACAATATTGATACAGCGGCTATGATCGCATCTATCGGGATTATCTCAGGTTATCAGCATCCATACCAGCATCTCACAACAATACAAGATGGCCGAGTTTCCCATAAACATACCGTCCATTGCGGGTTCCAACCCTAACATATTATTCCATATCAAATAAAACTCGCAATGTATTAGGAAATATACATTGATATGGTTTTCACTTTGTTTTAAAATATACTCCATGTCGTTTGGTATTTATGCAAAGTTTAATGTTTTTCTTATCTCTTTCATCAGATATTCAATCAGATCGCTACTAAGTCCTGAGGTATCTTAGCAATCTTTCTAGACTTCCTAGGACAGACATAAGTACTATAAACTATAAATAAATTTACAAAAAGGATTCAGTTCAGAATTAATATGTACAGCCCATGTTAAATGTATATGTAGTAAAAATAAATATAGAATGAAAAATAATCCGATACTGTCAGAGATTTCGTAGCGAGACGGTATCTCAATTGGTAGATCGGTCAGTTTCCCAGAGATCGCGGGTTTGAATCGCGGGTGCAATATTTATTCATTAAAAAATATGTCAATAAATATTTATCTCAGTTATATAAATTCAAGTAAACATTAATTCAACCCTTTTAAAGAACAAAACAAATTAGAACAATCAAAAAACAATGAAAGAAACCACAAAGCACTCAAGAAATTAAAAAAATTAGTAACTGATTACAAAAGTTAAAATTTAGAAAACAGCAGGGTAAAAAACAGATATCGTCTCCAAATTTGTCTGCTGACAACATTCATCTCAATCAAACGTCTCTGATACCCTTCCATCCCCCGAGACCTAACCCTCTCTAACCCAATTAATGATAGGGTAGTGTTACCCCGCACATCAACCACAAAAAATGCAAATTGAAATCGTAAATTAATTTGATCTGGGCCCATATGGCCATGTTGGTATTGAAGTATAAAAAATATACTTTATATTTTTTTTCCAAAAAATTCTTGAATTCTTATTCTTCCTGATTGTTAGTAGGTATTAAAATATCAAAATTAAATTAGATATTATTTTATTAAAAAAATTTGAGTTTTTTTCTAATAGCCTATAATGTAATAAATTCTTAAAATTTTGTAGTAAAATCTAAAATCTTAAATTTATTTCATCTGTTTCTATATGTGCATGTGGTTATTGAAGTCTTGAAATTACACTTTTATTCAATATTTGTCCAAAGAATTCTGAATTCTTCTTGTAATAGTCATGTTGGTATTGAAATCTCAAAATTAAAATATTTATGTTTTTCATGAAAAATCTTGATATGTATCTTCTTCTAATAATTAAATCTTAAATTAATTTGATCCCGCACATGGCTCTGTTAGAACAGTATTGAAGTCTTGCCATTAGATTATAATGCAATATTTTCCAAAAACTTCTTTATATTTTCTTTTAAGATTCTCAAATGTCTTTCACCACGATGTTTTTAAGCCTCAATAGCTGCTGATGAGGTACAAGGGACTGACCCTTCAATAGATTAATTATTCAAAATACGTCGCCAAGAAAAACGGAGTTTCTGAAGCATCTAGTTATCTATTATTATAAAATTGGACGAAATTTGTACCAAATTCTGATTTCCGTGACCAGAATCTTTGGAATACTTTAAACATTGAATATTCAATAATAATACCCTTTAATAATCATTAAATTCTAGAATTGAATTTAATTCTGATGTAATATTTATAACAAAGTATATATTCATTTTCATATTAGACACCAGTTTTTTGATTATCTTACCAGCATAGACCTCACCAAGTGTTCTCCATAAAGATCTATTCCTTGCTTTCCTCATCCAAGTGCTTTCTTTCTTACATCGTCTTTCTGTCCCCAATATTGTCTTTCTCTCTTACTTTTGTCTCTCTTTTTTTTATTTAGGACCAATCTGTCATTTCTTTGGTCCATTTCTCTGTCTTTCTTATTATGTGACCTATTGTGAATACTATATATATAACTTATATAAAAAAAATCTCACCTTCGATGTTATACATTCTACCTACTCTCTTTCTCATCTTTCTTTCTCTTTTTATATCTTATATCTGTCTGTCTGTCCGATCTATTATATGACATTGTGAATACAATATAATATAATATTTACTATAATTATATATTATATACATCCCAAGAGGAAGCTAATCCCAAATGGAACAGGTATAAAAACTTCACAAAGAGTCAAAGAAGCCTATATTAAAATTTCCTTCAAAATAATCCGAACAACACAATATCAAAATTTAATATCATTTTAATCTTAATTCTCCTTATTAATGTTTCCAAGAGGGTTCTTGAATTTCAGCACCTTTGAAATAATATTGCTTAAAAATAGACTTTGTTTTAAAATAATAGAGTTCAAATTTCAGTGTTTATGAAAATTAAGGCTGAAAATCTTGAAAGCAGGTAAGTTCAAAGATAACGTCTGCTTTAGAATACGGATTAATTAGGTTGGATTGAGGTTTTCAGAAATGTATGGAAGTATCATTATTACTGTTCCCTTTTAAGAGTTGTCTTTCTCTCAAAATTTTGACAAATTAGGTTACCTTTCTTAAATTATAACAATCTCCTAACAATGTACAAATCTAAATATTTTTTGAGATAAACAAATAATACAGACTAATTTATTAAATAACTCTATAATACTACACTTACACATTTACATAATCAAAGAGAAATACACGCATCAATAATTACAAATCTAGATGCAATTAATTTAACTCTATGAGTACACTTTTACACGTACACAAAGATGCACGCACACCTAAGAATGTACAAATGTAGCTGCAAATTATTACAAAGAATAAAAACGAACGCACAAAAAACAAACAAATAATAAACTAATTTATTAAATAACTCTATGAATCAACATTCACCACACAAATAAACAGAGATACACACACCCACATCTAAAAAAAAATACAAATCTAGATGCAATTCATTAAAATAATAAACAGATCATATAAACTAATTTACGAAATAACTCTATGATAATACACTTTTAGACTCACATAAACAAGGATACACACACACTTAAAAGCAATTAAATTTAAAATATAAATTCTATCAAATAATATAAACTAATTTATAAAAGAACTGTAGGACTCTACACATACATAAACCCACACACACACACCCATGCTCGTATGTGTCAATGAAACAGTAAATTGAAAAGTAAAAAGCTGATGGATCGGGTCCGTCCATTAATGACTGTATTTTGTTTACTCTGAACCCTCCAGACCTATCCTTCATGGTTTTTCATTAAAATAAAAAAATGTATGTATGTATGTATGTATTTCCGTCTGTTAGTCTTTGTTTTTATAATAATCTTCATTTTAAAACTGTTATAGTACTACGTCACATAAATACAATATGGCGGCCTTATTGCTAAGTACTGATATATTTTAGACAATTCGAGTAAAGAAACTAGATATTGCACCTAAATGAAAGTCGAAGTACATATTAATGTTATTATTATATATAGTATTATAAAAAACCTCAATATAAAGTTAAACATGGAACATTAAAAAGAAAACAAATATGTTCAAAACAGTCCGACTAAATAGTTGGTACTATTAATCACAAATAAACATAAAGGTTAAATAATATTGGAACAATTATTGGTACCATTGAACACAAATAGGTTCAATATTGGTACCATTGAACACAAACAAACATAAACGTACCAAACAACAAACACCCCAGCTCTTCATTAAACATCTTTCAAACTCCACTCCTACTTTCCAATCGAGTAAGCCAACGAACAAAAACAAAAAAGCTAATACACACAAAGGGCTGGTTCAATTGTGAGGAGTTATTAAAGATCCCATCACCACATCACCCATCACCACACAATGTAATGTCTCATGACAAACTTTTATTTTCAATACTTTACTAATCGCGAGGAAAACTTCATATTTCAAATAAATGTTCTCGGTACGGTTTTGAGATTTAATACCTTAATATACATTTAAAATATTTAGGAAGTAGGAATTATATTTTTAAACATATAAATAGATTTATTAAAAAGGAACTAAGAATAGAAAACAATAAAAGAAGACGTAAAATATTCTTGTTTTCTTACCTTTAGCTGTTACCAATTATTTAATCTTTTTCATACAATTTATACATTATTTTTTTATATTTCAAATATTATTTCTTATTTTACAGGTATTATAACTTTTATTAGCTCTAAAATAATTCACATTTTATTATAAATTTCCCGACTCCCGAACTAGGAAACGTCAGGAGTAACTTCCCAAATTCTTATAACGTTATAACGTTCTAATAACGTTAAAAAATAAAATATTTTTTTTAATTTCAGATTTACAATTAAATCATTTAAAGCTTAATCAGTGAGTGAGGTGTGTTGTTGGGTCCAATGCATTCTATGTCATCCAGCTCTTTTGTAGTAACAGAACCGACTTGATTGAATATTTATTAATCAATTGCTATTGTTCTGGTAAGAGTTTATAGGCAAAAAAAAAACAGTGATAAGTCATGCCCTTGAGGAATAATCAAGCAAAAATAATTTTCAATGGTTTGCATTGAGTTAAGCTTAGTAGACTCGATTCGTGAAACAAATTTTTTATATGTAACCGTTTGAAATTAGGCTATTTCATTTCCGACCTCACTCACTTGACAATTCTAACCTAGTATTATACTATTAAACTTAAATAATTATTTTTAGGTGTAATTACTTTGTCATCAACGGGAATACAGAACGCGGTAAAAAGACAAAGCCTGGTTAGACAGGGGTTGGGAGGTAATGAAAAACATGGCGTCGGATTTGACTTTGATTGCAAGTGTTCAAGTGATAGAAGTGACTTCTTTTGACTTCACTGAATAAATCATTAACCGCGACTTCATTTGCGTGTAATTTTTATATATCTGTCTTATTTTAATCAGATATTGATTTCATTTTTGTCATTGAAGATTTTTTTTAAATAACAGTAGCCTAAGTTACTTAATAATATCAGCAATTCGACAGTGAAAGTCCTGTAAAACCTTTCCAGCCGTTTCTGACATAAGAAGGAACAAACACACAGTGAGACAAAAATGATTGTTAGTTAACTGCCGTATATAGTTTCATAGACAATTCTTTATAATATTAAAAATGTAAGAAAACACAGCAAGAAACTACATTGATACTCTAATATTGATTTAGGTTTAAATTTTAAGTTTAAGTAAGTTAGTAATTAAATACTGTTTATTTACAAGTACCATGTAAGTTTCAAGTAAGTAAGTTTACTGTACCGTGTACAATACCATGTCTGATATATCACAAGAGCACTTGAACAATGCTCGTCTCACAGCCGGCGCCTGCGCATACACTATAGTGATGGTGATTAGTTTTGATACTTGCGCAACAATCTGTATGATTCAAACATTCTTATTACAGTGGTGAATTATATTATATTTATTTGATTTCTTTTATTACTCATATTTTATTTGTTTCAGTGATAATGTAAGAATAAAATTAATTCTGTTGAGAATTTTAATAATAAATATATTTAAAAAAAGTATAAATATCTAAATGTTTATTTTGCATGTATTTATTTTTAAGTTATGTTTCATGTAGACTAGATAACAAGTTACACCAAAAAATATTACTAATATAAAATTCGATCAAGTATCAAATATCATCCGCCCACTACATAGATCTCTTAAATACCGCATTATTGACTCCCGGCGAGTCCTGTGGTCAATACAAAAGCTTTAAGCGTCAACCACCTTCGTGTTCCCACGACATTGTACCGAAACAATCGTAAATGTACCAAAAACATTGCCAAATACCAAGACTAATGGAGCATGCTAAATTTCCATCGAGTTCTTATTTATTGGAAGTACAGTTCAAAATTGATTAGCAAGTTTGCTTAGATTGATTTTTATGAGTCCTTTTGTGTCTCGGAAGTCCAAACATCTTTTGCGGTATTACTACAAGTATCAAGATTTATTAGAACACATGTAATGTGTGACCCTGGGAACTTAATAATAATATATTATACTTATTAAATAACAGTGTTATAAACAATTTATTACCTTTCAAAGTAAATTGAAAATAAATAACAATTTGAAATTAAGGCAGTTAAAAATTAAGTATATAAGATATATGTAATGTAAAATTAAGTGTATGTGTGTGTCCTTTTTTCTCCTCTTTGTGTGTGTATATTATGTATTCATGTGTGTATGAATGTATGTATATACATACGTGTGTATGTATCTATGACATATACTGTGGACTGTTTAGGTGTGTGTGTCCGTGTGTGTTATATACATTCAATAAATTTAATTTTAAATAATTATCATATTAAATATAATTTAACTGGATGTAAGTACCTTTATTTGAGAAGAGTTATACACTACTGATTAAATGAATCATGGCGGCTTGTGCATCTGTCTGTTGTGTAGGAAAGTATGATATATACATTATTTCAGAATAATAATACAGTACATTTACAGTATAGTACACTGTACAGTACCTACTTCATATTAAATTAAGATTGCTAAACTGTTTTAATTTCGTAATTTTTTCACAGAATTATAACCAATTTCTAAATTGCATCATCTCTATATGGGTCAATAAAACATCGTTTTTTGTATAAACATGGCCGTTTATACAAAATTGTACAAACGGTCATAAATGCCTTGTGTGTGAATATTATTAACCTACTCAACGGATGCTCGGGAATAACCACAGACACAAAATTCATATATTTTTCTTTAATATTTATAATTTATTTTTATTATTAACATCAGACTACATAATAATTAATAAAAACTCGTTTTCAATGAGTACCTAGAGATTTCTTAAAAAGATAATTTAAGCATTTATACAATTTTTTTTTACATAAATATTTTTTTTTATTGAAAAAATGCAAAATCCGTAATAATTCCCCAACAATAAGTAAATCTCAGAATATTTAAAAAACAATTCTACTTTACTACTTTACCCCAAACCACAATCACATTCAGTTCCACCGCAACTCAAACTATGCGGAGGGGACTCTTATAAACTACCCTTCTACACGATAAAATATATTTTACCCTGTACAATACTATCTAAATATTATAAAGCAAAAATATCTTACACAGAATACAAGCAATGTATGACAAATGGTAATAAAACCGCTAGAACTCTTCAATAACAGTAAAATACAGAAAAATTGATATTTTATTACGTCCTGCTTCCACTTTTTTGCCATATTTTATTCTGTCCCCGTTTTTCTTCGCTAGTTACAAATTTCTTTTCCAAAACATATCTGTTACCCAAATACCAGCACTATTTCCTTAACATACGAGCATTTTTGGGGTTTTAGGGAAATGGATTTTGGGTAAAAAAGTTGTAAATCGACTGCATGTCCTCACACGCACGAATAAACTATTTATCATCTTCTTTGAACAAATGGCTTGGTATCTTTTGTAGCGAAGTAATCTAGTAAGAAAACCACAGTTTATTGTGATTCTCAAAGGGATTCCATCTGCATTCCGCGGGATTCCGAGATGAATCTGATAGAACGGGATGAATATCGCAATGTTTATTTCGTTTTGTAACATATTATATATAAAATACACATGTAACAAATTCTAACAAGAATGTCATTATTAGTTTCAAATTTAAAAATATATAAGAAATTCGATTATCCAGCCCTCAGTTATCTGGATTATTGAACGATTATATTAAAGGAAAGATAATAAAAAAATTACCACCTCTTTTTTTTTTAATAAACTTATAAAATCTTGTACAAATGTATAAAACCTGTTTTTTTCATACATTCTATTATTCGGATTATTGGTTATTAGGATTCCTTACGACAACAATTAGTCCGGTTAATCGAGTACTTCTGTATTTTCATAGTTTTCTTATTAGTAATATGAGCTTCTTTCTTTTCTTTTCTTTTTAAGGATGTTCATTTATATCGCCTGTTCTGCCAGAACAAAACCAGAAATCGAACCTGTAACCCAATCCCCAATAAATCAAATCGTAAAATACTTCTTACAACAAATTTCACGCTTCATTCGTTCTGTTAATGTTTCCAAAATAACATTCAGTGTTTTTTATTTATTTCGCAAAAGAATACCTATTATAGTTTTTATAAATATTAAACAATTTTGATCCAAAATCAGTCAGCTATATGTAGGTATATTATTATATTTTTTTAATATTCTTAGTTTTATGTCTGAAATAATATTCATTAAAATCCATATAAATATTATATTCATGAAACCAAAAATTATTCAATATTTGTAATCTAAATCTATAACAAATAAAATATATCTAAAGTATTTGTATATATATTGTATTCGTATTCATATCTAAGGATAGAATACAAATTATATAATAAATGTAAGATTCAAATATAATAATGATAAAATAGTGTATCCCTTATATGCAATGACCCATTCAACTATACAGTTACCTAAACCTTGCCTCTAGCAGTTTTATTAAGAACCAGAATCCGAGAGCATTCACCCCTGACCCGCTGGTCATCTCGATGTTACTTACTCTATCCCACATATAAGGGATACATATTGCTATCTCATCCCACATTGTGATCGTCTTTTAAGAATTGCACTGGTAAACCTTTACTTAATGTTGTTTAGGATTATTTAGATAATTGTTTGTGTTCGTTTGAAAATATTACTTTTGTCATTGATATATGGTAAAATTAAATTTTTAAACTGTTAATTGTAAAATGTTTGCCAAAATACTCAAAAAAATATATTCAAAATGGTGGTATTATGAGTGACAGTTGACAGGTAAGATGTAATTAACTTGTCATTATTGTCTTTCATATAGAATAGTAATTAAAATGTATATTACACCCAATTCTCAAAATTCTTAAAAATAATTATTCTTAAAATAATATATATAGCCGTATTATGATTCACAACTGATCTGTTAAAAATTATGTCATTATTTCATAGAGTCGTGTAATATTCATAGAATGTATCATATCTCTGTGATAATATTTCTATGACAATATTTCTATGAATTATGTCAAATTAAAATGTATGCTGAAATCAATTGTCCCAATACTTTAAATTGATGATTTTTAAAATGGTCGTATTATGAGTGACAGCTCATCTATCAAAAACTATGAAATTATGTCATTGATTGAATTATGTCATTAGAATTGATGATTAAGGATCAATATACCATGGATCATATGGAAAAATGGTCTTATTATATATTACAGCTGTCAGATGATCTCTTAATAAATTATTCATATAAATTTTCATTTATATGACTTTCGTCTTAAGACAATTATCATCACACAACATAACAGCCTGTAGTGTGTTTTAATCCAACCATTTTATTTATTTTAGTTTGAACAATAAGTAATCTTTTTATTTCTGACCCACTTTGAAACCCCTTAACTCAAAGTCAATACAAGCTACAAGGGGTTGCTACTTGTAACATCGGGGTGGAACAATGCTGTAATCATTTTGATTTGATTTTCACGCATCGCCGCGTCAGGATGTGGTCGAGGTTTGGAAAAGAATTAATTTATAGCTGTGTTTTATTTCAAATTAACTTTGACGAGGAATATTTTATAAGAGTTTTTTATTTTACCGCCCCGTTGATCTAGTGATTAGACCAGACGCCTAATGTGTCGCAGCACAACGTGGCTGTGGTTCGATTCCCGACAGGGACAAGCATGTATGTGATAAGCATAGATGTCTCTATTTTTGCGTTTAGCCGTTTATCAAATATTTTCGAAGTGTGTTTCTATGTGTTTGTATCGTTGTAACACCTTTAACACAAGTAAATAATTGGTTACTTAGATTAGATCAATTTGTATAATTTATCCTATTATTATTATTATTTAATGCGGATATCGAAATAATATTACCATATCTGTTTTGATATGGCAACTATTATAACAAGGTTGACTTTAAATTTTAAACGGCGCCAATATCAACATTGACTTATAAAAGGGCGGGCTGTCAAAACAAAAGATAACGAAATCACTAAACTATTAAAAACATTTTCATTTGTTATGTTTTAACGCCATCTATTGATCAGTTTTAGAACTATGTTTTACAATTAAACTTTTTTTTTAATTTATTATTATTTTTATATTACTCATCACAATTTAACTATTTAATATGTATTTTCGTACTATAAATACTATTTTATGTTATTTATCAGTTTTATTTCATAATTTACTTAAACAATATTTTGTTAATTTTGAATACCTACTAAAAAGTTAAAATTTGTCATTACGAATCAGATTGTTAGGTTAATAATATTATTTGCTAAAGAATTATAAAATTCTGCATTATATAACCTCTTATTTCAACAAGTCCTTTATCAGGGGGTGTAACTCAGTGGTAGAGTGTCTGCTTCGCATGCTGAAAGTCCTGGGTTCAAATCCCAGCACCTCCAAATGATTTTTGCTCTTTTTACATTTTATTTTTTAATTTTACTTAAGAATTTTTATATACATAGTATATGTATTTTTGTTGTTTTATTTTTTACAATATTTTATTTTTCCATAAGTCTCATATTGTATACAAAATAAGGAAACGTTTTTTCGACCGAAGAATAAAATATATATATATATATATATATATATATATATATATGATCTTTGGTTTTTATTTTTTTTGCTCCCTATTACAATAAATTTAATATTGTATTTAAAAAAGACATGAAGCTATAAAAGAAATATTAAAAAAAAAGTTCATATGTACTTTCGGTTTGTTTACAGTAAATTTGATTTTATATGTATATGAAAAGAAACACAAACAATTATAATTATAAATTTGATACATTATTTTTGTAGTTTTATTTTTTTACAATAAGGTTTATATTGTATACAATAAAATTATGATTTTTCGAACCAATAGAGCGCATAGCCGCAGCACGTGGCATTCCTTGTTAACAAACCAGTTATAAATCTTTATTTTAATATGATTGACATACACCTGGTTGATAATACGATAATGATATATATAATAATAATAATATCAGGACAAATTACACACATTGATCTAACCCCTATGTAAGCAAATTATTTGCTTGTGTTAAGGGTGTTAGACGACGATACAAATACATAGAAATACACATTATAAATACTGAGAATATATTTAATTAACGATCAATCCTAGAATTACAGACATCTATGCTCATCACATACGTGCCTGTCCCAGTCGGAAATCAAATGATAATACATATCTATTTATAGAATTGAATGATAATTAATGATTGTTATTAATAAATAGAATTTACAATGAAATCATTCGTTCAAATGAAATCACTATTTGAAATATTGATGAGCGGCCATTTTGGTCTGAACCTCGTTTGATATTCCATTTGTACTGACATTTGGAACTAAACCACTCAAAGATTCATTTTGTCCGTCCATCAGATAATTAATCGACTTATAAGCTTTTAAAGGTTAAAACTATAATATTAAGTTATTCTAAGCTAACAAAATGATTCTATTGACATACAACATTTTGTTGTACAATAAACATTGTATGTTTATATATATTAAAAAATAACAAGCAAGATGTCTGTCTGTAGATTTCCGGACGGATTACGCGTGGAAATTGAGTCTGTGCCAATTTCCGTCGCAAGCAACACTTTTCACTTTGAATTCTTAAATATTTATTTTTGATTTTATATTGGGCTATATTTTTTCATTAATATGTTGTTTTCAGTATATTACACAATTTATGATCTGCAAATAACTAAGTGACTACTGCTTTGGGACTTATAATCAAATCAGAATAGTGCATCAATATATAGATAAAATCTACAAAAGCCCCTAATATTAAAAAACATACATTCTGTACTAAAGACATATGAATAAAGTAATTAAAAGAAAATATGTTTAGTATTTGCTTTATATTTTAACCCAATTATTCAACTACTTTGAAAATCACACGAAATACGACTTATATCGGAAGCTAGCTTTAAAAGCATGATAACTAATTTATTGTTTAAACGATTTAAAGTAGGTCATGATTATAACTTACTTAATTTTTAATATAATCCTACTTACTAACTGGTATACAAAATAATAGCTCAATAAACACTTCATGAGGCTGTCTTATTTGTCACCACAACTGCACTCAGTAAGACGTCGGTTCCATCAAGTCTGACGAGGGGGCCAGGGGGCCAGGGGGCCAGGGGGCGAGGGGCCAACATGCTCATGGGAAATCTACGGTTATTAGCTGTCAATCATCTCAGATCGAATCGCGTTGGTAATTGTGGGATCTGAGATTTTTTTATTTTATTTCTGTTATATTTTATATCTTTTAGGTTAATACAAATATTTTCCTTTAGCAATCTTTCTCTTTGGTTATCTATTTCTATGGCCACCTCTTCTAAAGTTTCTAAGTATTCAAATGGAGTCGAAGTTAGGCTTAAATGATTTGTTTTTGTCTTACATCAAATATTAATGAACTAGAAGAGCTTCTTCGATACTCGATTTAGTTTTACTAGAAGGATCACATGAAATTAAATTGTAATTATTAATTAAAAAAATAAAATCTTTTTAAATATAAAAAATCTGTTCATGAAATAAACTAGTACTTCTTTTAAGTTTTTTATTCGTTTTATATTCGTAATCATTTCAAAATTAAAATTAAATTACGGAAACTGACATGGTAGCTCAATTAACGGTGTCTTGACAGTACAGGATAAGTCGCAGGCTCTATTCCTGTAATGTCAGTGTTTTTTTATTACCTTTTTTAGAAAAACGAAGGTCAATTTAACATAATGTAGTGCTTCAGTAAGCTGCTTCCAAAAATCTGTTTCTGATCAATAGAGCGATAGGATATATATAAAGAATACATTCACATAATAATATGATTTAACATGAAAACAATAATACATTCCCACAAAAATCCCCGTCATATCCAGTATAAAAATATGTTATACATCCGTGTTAGTGAAGTCGGTAATCATAAGGGTGATTGGCTAAAAGGCAATAAATCTAGCCTAGCCGATAAATCACTACAACACTAATTACAGGACCCCATACCACTCAACTCAAGCACCACTTCACTACTACTAGAACTAAAACTACCACTAATGTATTCATTATTATTTAAACTACTTTAAAACATCTTATAAACTAAGTTTAAAATTTGACGATAATTAAAAAAACTATTTTATATTTAACTTATAAAACACGATTGATTGCGATCGAATACAACACGTAAATTTTAAAAAATAAAAATAAAATATAGTTTAATTTAAACTCAAATTTAACTGAGTTAAGTTAAGGTCATCAGTGGTCCCACATCACTATTATCAGCATCTTGATAACCCTTTATAATCTATTAATACAACCCTAATGACGAAACACTATACTCTTGAACCGTTAATGGTTGTGTAATCAAAGAGATTGCGAATATGTCCGTTGGAAATTAGTGGATTATGTGCGAAACCATTACCATATAAATTTAATAGCTATGATTGTAGCACAACCAAAAGCCACAGTCTCTCCTGTACGTTAAAAGATTTTGATACTTTGATTCATGTAGTTTTATTACAAATATTAAAAAAAAAATGGATATTTTTGATGATTCATTTAGTTTTATTACAAGTAATTCCTAAATCTATATGTTCTTTCATGGATCCATATTTACTCTAAAACGTATGTAGCACCTTAGAACTGCCGTATTCTATTCTTTACTTTTCAAGATCTATAGTTTATTCATCTAGTTTTAATTACAACTAAGTCCTGAATCAAATGGGATTTTGTGTGTTGATTCTTCCAGTGTTATCACAACTAATTCTTGAATTTATCTACATAATAGTTACATGAACCTATATGTCTCTAAAACGATTCAAATTCTGCAGCTTCCAAAGACCTGTAGTTGATTCATCTAGTTTTAATTACAACTAATTCCTAAATCAATTTCATAGCCACAACACATGAACTCATATCTCCTAAGCCATTCAAATCCTACATTCCTTATTAACTGTTTATTGCTAACATTCCTGGCTTCATAGTTTAATTTGTGACCAGAGGGTCATTTATCATCATAACACGGCCAATTAGCAGCGTGTCACGAGCGTGAATAATTGTCACGTTAGTAGACACGCTATCTTCAATAAAACTACTAATTTCATTCATATATATATATATTAATAATGAAACTTTCTAAACATATGTAATATTTGCCGAACTGGCTTTACTCTGCGGGATTATATATAGAGAATGTTGTGGAAAACAATGATAAACTATTACTTATTATTTTTCAGTTATGTCTTTAAAACAATATTTATCTATTCATCGTAAGGAAAAACAGAAAAATAACTTACTTCTACCGATATAATAGTCCGGGAGCCAGTAACAGATTTTCATGACCAATTTCCTCCCGAGTGAAAATTTGTAAAATGCAATAGGAAGTTGTGTTATGAAGCTTCGCGATCGTCAGCTGCGACTCCGGTGGTGGAGAAGGCAGTGGCAGCCTCCCACGCACGAAGAAAAAAAAATTTTTTTTAGTCATTTCCTCCCATTCTAAAATTTCTTGAATAATAGTTTATCTAATATCTTGAAGGGAAAATAAAGTCAGCTGACCATAACATGGTGGATTATACGTCAGCTGGCCGCCCGAATATGAAAAAAAATAAAAAAATTCAATGATTTCCTCTCAACTAAAAATTTATCTGGTGATAGTTTATATGTTACTGTGAATGAAAATTAACATCAGCTGGCTGTATCTCAGTGGAAAGTTCGTCAGCTGGTTACTTGAAATGTGTAATGTAGCTGCATTTATCACCTACTGAATCTTATCAGCTGACGACTTTTCCCTTTATAGTCCGGGAGCCAGCTACCAATTTTCGTCATGAATTTCCTCCCGAGTGAAAATTTGTAAACTGCAATAGAAAGTTGTGTTATGAAGCTTCGCGGTCGTCAGCTGCGGCTCTGGTGGTGGAGAAGGCAGTGGCAGCCTCCCACGCACGAAGAAAAAAAAATTTTTTTTAGTCATTTCCTCCCATTCTAAAATTTCTTGAATAATAGTTTATCTAATATCTTGAAGGGAAAATAAAGTCAGCTGACCATAACATGGTGGATTATACGTCAGCTGGCCGCCCGAATATGAAAAAAAATGAAAAAAATTCAATGATTTCCTCTCAACTAAAAATTTATCTGGTGATAGTTTATATGTTACTGTGAATGAAAATTAACATCAGCTGGCTGTATCTCAGTGGAAAGTTCGTCAGCTGGTTACTTGAAATGTGTAATGTAGCTGCATTTATCACCTACTGAATCTTATCAGCTGACGACTTTTCCCTTTACTTAGAGCTAGCTGATTTGTTTTATTATTTACAAGAGTATATTAACTATTTTCTTAAAAATTTTCATCCAGGAGGAAATCACTTTTCTCAGGTTGTTTGGCAGTATATTTGATTTGATAATAAATATGCAGTTTAATAATAAAGGAAATATAGTTATAACTAAAGTTTAATTAATCAATAATTTATTGAAGCATAATTTTATAAATTAATGAAATTTTATTTTAATATAATGAATAAAAATACTAACAACGGTTATTCATTTTCGCTCTCGCTTTGGCTTGAGTCGCATCGACGCAGTTTTAGAATCATATAGAATGTAATTTAATTATAAAATACATTAATTTTAAGTATGTCTTATTTCCTTTTGACCATATATAGTTAATAATTAATTATTAATTAATTAATTAATTAATAATTAATAATTAATTATTTGTAATTTATATTATTATTACTTTTGATAACAGCGCACATATACACTTAATGCTTAAGTAAAAATTATATATGGGTGTTTCTCTACTAACGGGAAAGTTTTGCATGAAATTTGTCCGGCTCACTTTTTTGTTTTAAAATAGGGTTTTAAATATATAGAATGAAAGCTAATAACTAGCGATTTTCAAGTCTATAAAAGGCTGGAAGATTACTCTACTCTTTTTTTTAATTTTAGAAGTTTTCAATTTTAGAAGACTTCACACTGTCAGCGATTCATTCAACACAAAATTGAGTCGTTATCATAGACTATATAATTTTGTTTTATTTTTTCAAATTAACCAGAGGATTGTGTTCAAATATTTAGGACAACATTCAGGCGGTAATTTCGAATAATTATTATTACATTTACGTAGTGTTTGTTCAACATATATGATTTTCAGTATATTTAGTTTTAAAATATACTTTAAATTTATTACACACACTTAAATATTATTTTAAAATTGGATTTAAAGTGAAGATTCTGGGATGGTTGGGATTAAAAGAAAAAAAGATATAAAACATTTACATAATCAACCGGTAGCCTCAAAGATACTGAAATGTACTATAGTTTTAGATATTTTCTTAAATAAAAAATATCCAAAACAATGTGCAAATTACTTGGGACATCAATTTTCCCGTTAGTAGAGAAACACCCATATATATAATGTATATTCTTACTGTAGAAGTTCTCAATAGTGTAATTCCCTAGTTGTAAATAGTGTAATTACACTAAATTATACTTTTTCTTACAATGAATTGTTAAAAAATTATAATCGAAGTAGTAGAAAGAAATAACATTCTACCCATATATTTACGTTAATGTTGAAGGTGTCTCTTCTGATGCTGTACTTATTTGCCGATATTTTTGCGGCAAAGCAGTATAACGTCGATAACACTCACTATGATACAACTGAAAATGGTTAAGTTGTGTAGGAAGCACATTAATTTGACCGGTTAGATTATTAACTTTTCGTATTGTTAATATAGATCTACACTTATTTTAATTATCTTCACTAAATAATTTTGGAAGAACATTAGTTTTTTTTTACAAAAGTGGTAACGTGGTACATTACATTAGACATTTTTATTTTTAATTATCCGTTACTATAATAACACTATGTTCGACTGACCAACTTAAACATGGAATCTTTCACTTTCCATTCGAGTCACATTATAATTTCAACTTACCCTCTCGTTAGTGTGTTTTACTGTTTTATTAGTGTGTTTATAAAATCTGGAGAGGGTAATTTGAATCTACAATCTAGCTACAATGTAAAAAGGGCTCATGTATTACTTTAATTTATATAAGAAAAAGAGATAAATAGAGAAAAGTGATTTCCTCCTGGATGAAAATTTTTAAGAGAATAGTTAATATACTCTTGTAAATAATAAAACAAATCAGCTAGCTCTAAGTAAAGGGAAAAGTCGTCAGCTGATAAGATTCAGTAGGTGATAAATGCAGCTACATTACACATTTCAAGTAACCAGCTGACGAACTTTCCACTGAGATACAGCCAGCTGATGTTAATTTTCATTCACAGTAACATATAAACTATCACCAGATAAATTTTTAGTTGAGAGGAAATCATTGAATTTTTTTTATTTTTTTTCATATTCGGGCGGCCAGCTGACGTATAATCCACCATGTTATGGTCAGCTGACTTTATTTTCCCTTCAAGATATTAGATAAACTATTATTCAAGAAATTTTAGAATGGGAGGAAATGACTAAAAAAAATTTTTTTTTCTTCGTGCGTGGGAGGCTGCCACTGCCTTCTCCACCACCAGAGCCGCAGCTGACGACCGCGAAGCTTCATAACACAACTTTCTATTGCAGTTTACAAATTTTCACTCGGGAGGAAATTCATGACGAAAATTGGTAGCTGGCTCCCGGACTATAAGTCTTTTAAAACAATATCATAAAATAAGCATTAAATTCAATAATATGAAAAAGTTAACGAATTGTAACCAATAAGGTAACCGCATCTAAAACTAAAAACAAAAACAACCACACATCAGTAATCCATATTTAATTAAACAATTTGTCCTGATTTATGTCCTCCCACCTGAAGCACAGACCGACAAATGACTTGTGCATTGTATGATTACTACGAGTATTAAGAAGAGGTAACCATTATATGGATGTGCTTGATATTTTAATAAAAAAATATTACACGTATATTTTAAAATAAGTATATTGTACGACTCGTCCATATGTTTTCATCAATGAAGAACCTAGAACCTAGAAGTAGCCTAGAACCTTCAAATTCTGTATGTCATTAACATTTGACAATTAAACGTCTACTTCAAATTTATATTTGAGTTGACTTTTTTTAAGTATATTAATTATATTTTAAATAATGCATGTGTATATTATATTATTTATGTTCTGTGAAGCTGTTGCCAGTTACGAACCGGAATCTAATTCTCCTAACGTCGGCACAGTTCTGTTTAAGAATGCTGATGTTAATTGCAAGCGATGGAAACGTACAAATATAGATTTGTTGCTCGCTAGAAAATTTTGCCAGCAGCTCATCCCATCTCCAAATCTTATTGAAAGTATAAATGAAGAATATATCGCAAATTTGTTGAAATATTTTCAGAATTCCTATTCCACGGTGAAGAGAGAGATAAAGAATCCAGCAACGCATAATATTATGAACATTGCTCTATCTGATGCAATAGGAGGTTATCTGAAGATATGGGTGTTACCTATTACTAAATACGCTTTCTATGGCGGGACTGTGTCCTTAGATAAGGCTGTCAGTATTTTCCAAGTGTATGAGGATATAAAATCTCAATTAAACACAGATGGGAAAGGGTGGAGAAGTCCGAACGAAAACCTGTTGAATTCTGTGGCTATTAATATAGGATCTCCACCACGTTCTTCATCTACAAGAAGTATGGAAGATTCCTGTAAGCAATTATCATTTTACGAGAAAACTGAATCTGGACTAACAGTCCCACTTCCAGTTATCAACTGGAGGATGTTTCCAATGATGTTATTTGTACCCTTAAAGAATCAATCTTTGGTCCCACTGACGTCACCGAATTCGTCGAAAACATTGCTGCAGTATTACGATATTGCTAAAAACTGTATGAAGTCTCAGAGCCTGGAGAATCTGGACAACTTCAACCAAAGATTTCAGTACTGGATTCTTACTGATGTTGCACCACATTTGAATGATGACAAATTATATGTTGCGTTTGAAAGTATTCTAACGTTAATGAATAAAACTAAAAGCTTTTATGGAAAAGTATCCGATGTTTTGGACGACAAATATTCAAAAATAAGATTTAAAGCCGTCTCGCTAGGCTTGCCAATGCATTATACGTCAAAAAAATATCTGATATTGTTTATAATATTACTAATCGAAATTATATGGTGTGTTCCAACTTTGATCTGCTTGGTACGTTCTAAAAGAAAAAAACGACCAAAGTCTGTAAAAAAATTTATCAGAAATTTTTTTAACACAGATCCCGAATGTAATGTGACAAAATTTTGTAAATTACATGAAGATGTCCAAGCCAAAAACATCGAAAAACGTGAAAAATGTTCAAGAGGTGTAAAACTCTATCTGAAACCCAGAACAAGAAACCTAGAAGTTGATGTCCAGTTTCCACCTTACGACTCTATGATAACAAAAAGCAGTAGCAGTCAGTCTAGATATAAAACTACTTCCAGCGAACAAGTTACTGTTGTAAATGAGACTTCGTTAAAAAATATTCTGCCAGAATTCGATTCTGCGTTGGTTGATAATCAGAAAAAAGAATTGTCTAAGATAAAGATATCTGAGGCTAAGAAAACAAACGCAATTAGATCTCTCATATCGGATGGAATAGTGGAAGCCACAGAAACTCTCACCCTTATTAAAGATAGCGAACGAACTATCCAACAATTCCTGTATTCTGAAGAAAAGATAACCCCTAAACCCAGTATCAGAAAATCCAGAACCATATGTAAATGTACTGTAGCATCTGGAAGTAAAATCGACAATTGTGAAGAATGTGCTTGTACTCCATGCATCACTTACGATAAAAACGATCAAAAACAAGAAACAAAAAGGGTTACATACAATGAACCTCCAACAAAGTTTGGGAGGTTTCATAGAAAAGAGAAGACACAATGTAAAACTATAATGCGAACTCTGGTTGACACCAAGTCCCAGATACAAAAAGAAACAATCATGGAAACTAGTAATATCAATATAAGTAATAAAAACACACAAGTCTCATCTAATCAACCTTTACTAAGGATCAAAATTGATCGACCAAAAACTGAGATAAAAGTAGGTATTTCCAGATATCCTAAAAGTCCAGACTCAAAGAAACCTAGCAAAATACCAAGACTAGCTTTGAATGAAACAAAAAATGATATTAATAGTATGGATGCAATGGCTGGTAATTCAGCTCAAACATGTTCTAGAAACTCAGTAAAATCAAATAAAAATATTAAAAATAGCAAAGACGACAGCGCAATCCAACCATCATTAAAAAACAAAAAAATTAACATCACTCTTTGACTATAATTATAGATTATAATTATAAGTTCTCATTTATATAATTTAATATATTATATTAAAAATTATTGTGTATTTAAATATTAAATATTAGAAAAGTCCTCCCTAATCTATCCAGTGTGTAAATACTGACGAATTTATTGGGCGCGATCTGAGTAAATTATACCCGGTTGTGGTTCGTGAGTTATTGCATATTTTGCCCGGACCGGTTCAGGTGCTGTGCTAATCTGTCATTACAAGCCCACTTAGCAAATTGGGCCGGACTCGGGGAAAGTGGGCTTTTTTTAATCTCACAATCTTTATAATAATTCTTACCGGAACATATATATGTTTTGAATTAAAAATAAATATCTAGGTCGTACGCAAGCGTATATGTTCTACATAAATATAGAACGAACAACAGACAGATGCGGTGAATTAAGCATTCTATGTATGATCGTCTTTATAGGGAAGGTTGTGATATCTTTCGAAAATTAGGGTAGCGATACGGCAGCTCAATTGGTAGAGCAACGGAACGGTTTCCCTAAAATCAAGGATTTTAATCCTCGCGTATCGGTTTATTTTCATTCTATATTAATTTTAAATTTATTTGAACAAAACATGTTTATAGATGTTTTTAAACAAACATATATGTTACTGATACCAAATTTAATTTCCAAAAGATCTCAACAATGAACAAAACCATTTACTTAATTCGCTTTTATTACTGGTGTCCTTGTCTGAAGGGTCCAGTCGCCAAGGGTGACCAATCGTTATAAATACTGCCTGAATAATATTGTGGGCTTACGACCAATTGTCCGGGATAATCCCCGATTGACACGAGATTTGGACCAATTTGTCCTTAGCGTTGGATAATTTATGGTCAATGGGTTCTTGTTGAAGTAATTACCGACATCTGGAGAGATCAATGGAATCTATAAAATTATTTGTCATTTAATTTAGCAAATAAAAACCTATTTTACATTTTTTGTCTCTGCTCTAACTATTGTCTATGACAGGATAAGAAAAGAGGAAAAAAATCAAAAATCAAATAGGTTTTCAAACTTTTTAAATTTTTAAAGGAATAAAACTTGAAATTTACATAACCAAAAACAACTTTAATTAAAAAATGTATAAAGAAATTATATGTAATTCAGGGGAAAGAAGAAAAAAAAACGAAAATCAGATGAATCCTTAAACATTTTGAAATTAAAAACATACTAAACTTGAGATTTACATGAAAAGATCATATGCACATAATTTTAATCTACAAAATGATATATATAATTATTATAAAAATATTTTCAGTAAATGAATCTCAATAATCCCGTACGCAGATGCTGGGGTCATCTGATTTATGTGATCCACTCCCGGATTAAAACTTCCTTTAAACTGATAAAGGTTTGGTACTTATAAATAAGTACTGTATAATAAATTCATATTGATTTCATAATACAAATATATATAAAAAGGTACATTAGATACTATAAAGGATGTCAGTTTTCTTGTTATGCCTTATCTACTTAACTAATGTCATGAAACTTAGCACACACATTGTCAGGGCTACAAGAAAAGATATAGAATACATTTGAGTCTTCTAAATCTTATGATATTAAAAAATGCTGGTTACTTATATGAGCAAAGTGTTATCAATTTAAAAGAAATAAAACAAAATCTTCACAATACTAAAATCAGTCTATATTTTTTTTTTATAATATCGCACTTATTAAACGTAATATGTAAGTACTTTAGTTGGAAGTTTCCAAAAGGGTAGGATAGAACTCAAGAAGATTCAAAACTAAGGTTCATTATCCAAGTCGCCCACACCTCCTCCGCCTCTTTCATTACTCTGGAGGTTATAAATCTCAGTAGCATCTGAAACGATAAGACCCACCACATTCCTGCTATCAGTGGAGTCAAAAGAACTTCTTAAATTAACTCCTTGACAATACCAGTTTAATTTAAATACTTGTTTTCAAAATTCCGATAGCTCTAACCTTATCTCAGTAATTTTCCACCCTTTGAAAGGAAGCGGTGAGGCGTGGATGATAAAATGTAATGCGACAAGGTTGTAAGTTTTTAGGCAAATTCTACGTTCTAATTGAGGGAGATAGGTGTGTTAGTAATGTCAAGGAATTTTGATACTTTTAGGGTTGAACAAAATAATACAATAAAAAATTTAATAAAAACATCTAAAAACCCCCGATACAAAAAAGACCTCTAAAAAGAATAAAAACAATATTATTATGTACTTTTTAAATTCGTTGCTTCGGGGAACCTTTGTATGTACGTTGACGATTGTGTCTATTTTACGAAGTTACGAAGGCTTAGATTATACGATTCGATATTGTAATTTCTTCATTTGCCTTGGTAACTTACTTGCATTTTAATTTCTTCCTTTATTAAGCAGTCCCCCGATGCAACGACTTCAATAAGTACATACTTATTTTATTATGTAATAATATTTTTTTTATTTTTTTTAGAGGACTTTTTGTATGCGGGTTTTTTTTCTGCTTTTTAAAGTTATGTTACTGGTTTCTTAATTGTACTAAATTAACTCAAATTTTCTCTTGCTTAAGTATTTCTATCAACATTGCATAAGAACCTTTCACTAGTAACAATAAAACTTCAATATCTTGGAAACAACTGTTCTTATTTCGACCAAACATAGATAAGAGTCAAAGGACAGACACACAGATACACAGATTGACAGGACAAACTTATAACACCCCTCTTTTTGAGTTGGGGGTTAAAAATATAAAAAAGAAAAAAATATTCAAAAATACAAAATATTTTAGCGTCTACATTTCTTAAAAATTAGATACAATATATTTTTATGTTACATAATTAGTATGTGACAACCCTAACATTATGAAATTCAGTTTCAGTGATAAGAAGTCACCAAAAACACAGATTTTATTACCTCAAGTCACATAAAATTACCTCAAACAAAGACAAACTTTAATTATAGCGACATTATTATTAAATATTTATATATCCGCCATATTTGAATAGACAGACATAATTATCTTATAAATTAGTTGAAGAAACAATCCACGATCCTGTACCAACATCTTATCCTTTATTTGAGGAGTTACCAACCAAATAAATCCAACCATTTTAAAACGACCCATCCAATCTTTCATCCACGAACACATTGCTTTCAACACACCAATGGAGGGGTTTTTACTAATTTGGTGGTTACAAATTGCGGAGGGAGTTAAAACCAATTAATCACGGGTCCAATTTCGTGGAACAATTCAGGAATTACAAGACTCTGGTATTGCACTGTTGACAAATACTCAATGATTTGTTAGGTTGTAGTTGTAGTTTATAAGCTTGGGGTACACGAATACCCCCCGTATGTGTTTTGACGTTACAAAAACTGTGAGAGTTTACCAAATATATAGAACAATTATACACTATATGAATATCTATTGACGTATTAAAAATAAACTGTTAAAAATGATATTTATCTTTTTATTTATATAGAATATTTGATTTTACGATTTTATAAACTGTCATAGTTTTCGTAACATCAAAACTTGTACTAGGAGTAACGTTAAAAATATTTAATTAATATGACTTCTCAAGAAACTATTAATCCTATCTATAGTCTGATATCTATAGCTGTGACGTTACAATTGATGGAAATTGTGACTCTGGAACAGTATCATACTTTACTGTTTTTCATTATATATTTTAACGAAAATGGTCGCTTCATCACCTTCAACTCCTTCACTCCTTGGTCCTTAGACAATAAAATTCTGTCATGATATTCTGAACAGAGAACTACAGACTGAGGTCGCTCAGCAAGTTGAAGTGTCAGTTGACCGGCCATGTATGAAGCAGGGAGCGATGAACGTTAGAGCAGACGAGTCCTGGAGTAGAGACCACGTCTTGGGAAGCGTAGTGTATAAGGAGGCGGCTGGATGAGTATGGCGGAGAACCGAGATATCTAATCTCAAAATAGGGGTCACCTATGTCCAGCAGTGCGATAGGTTGTAGCACATGATATTCTACTACTTTATAAAAATAATAAAATATAATTTAAGACAATGTTCAATTAAATAGATCAACCAATTCGCGTGCTCATATAGATTTACTCCAGCCAACAAGACACATCCGGCAAGATGTTACACGATCACTAATTTGTATTTCCTCTCTGCTGTAACGTTAACTAATGTTTGTGTAAACAATTAACTTTAAATAAAACCCTTTTGAAACAAATTTAAAAATATCTTACCTAAAAATCATATCTATAAAGGATAATTATAATCAATGTATGATCAACAGTAATAGTTTTTACATTACAAAAACTATGACAGTTTATTAATTCGTAAAATAAAACATGGAATTATTATAGACTCTAATCTCTATGAATCCTAATGATATATTAATAAATAACTGTTAAAAATATATATTAACCTTCAGTTATTTAGGATCATTCCATATACCATACTAAATAATATAAGATTTAACAGATTTTTTTAAATACATATGTCATTACATTTTGATTCATAGACCGTATAATAATTCTATGATTGGATTTTACGATTTGATAAATCCTAGTTTTTGTAATGTCTAAACTCGTATTAGGAATACAGAAGCGAAATAAAATCGTATTAATATTAATTATAATGTAAATAAGTTATTTAACATGACGAATTGAAAACATTATAACCATATATGATTTTATTGTCAACATAAATACAATTGACGAATTGGGACCTCACCTGGCGGAAATCAGTCCTCAAAGCGCAATAATTAAAAAAACAATACCACAGGAAGTAGATCCCTCGCGTCCGGTCGTCATTGGTTGAACTTTTGACCCCACCCCACCTGTATATAGAGCACATAAGGGTTGCTTATATACCTCGTATTTCCCCTTTCACCGGTGAGAGACATATCGATTCGTTCAAAGAATTGGAAAAATGGGACCTGTCTGCGAACCATTTTACATCAAACATCCTATAGATATTTAACAAAAAGGTTGTATATATAACTACAAAAGCTACACTATAGATACATTTATAATCGTTAAACGATAACTATAATAACTGTTTATTATTAAAACTACATAACACAATACTATAAATTGTCTTTGGTCAGAATACAAATTACTGGTTTGACTAAATTAAAAAAATAAATCACCAATCTACGAGTACCTAAGTCTTTTTTACACACTTTGTATAAATGTATTAACTGACATTTTGAACTAATTTCACTGGAAAATAAGTAAGTTTTTTACAAGGTTCGTTATTTATATAACTCATTTATTTCAAAATTTCTGTAGTTTTTAATACACAAAAAACATAATCAATATCTAAAGGTGGTTTTAGAAACTCTTTGGCACTTACTTATTATTATAGTTTTTAATTGTAAATGTTATTTCTAGCGGGCATTATCTTCACCAAACCCAGACTCAAAATCTTTATCAGTGCTCGTAAATATTCATGAAGTTTTAAGTATGATAACCAAATTACTGATGCTTATGACTTTGACTCTTTGAACTAAATATAGACGAAATTACAGGTCTGTAATTAGAAAACTATATAATTTATGTATTTCTCTACATAGATGAAATAACAAACTATGTATAAGAAAACAATATCAAATAAATAAAAAAAATATTATTAAGTTTAATATATTTTGAAGATTATTTGCTTAAATATTCAAGTTTAGCTTTGTTAGCTCATATTTTTTTAGCCTGTTAGATTTTGTTTTTTATTTTTGTGTAATAAGTGAAAAATTCTAAAATAAAAAATAATTTTCTTCTTTCCTCCTTTTAAAACTTTTTAGTAAACTTTTACTTGATATACTATTTATAAATAAAATACCTTCAACTTAAATTTTTATTTGGATATTACATTTTATTTTTTTTGATAATTAGGTAATTGAAATATTGTAATAGACAAGTCACCCGCCATCTTAGCGTGCTATTAGTATAATAGGAACGTATTTGTTATGTCAATTTAAGTGTAATTCTCAATTCCTAGGGTCCATTTCCTTAATATAAATTCATTGACTTATAAAGAAAATAATTGACAGAATAATTACTTAAATATAGAATATATTTAAGGCTCGGCACAAAATCCTGAAATAATCTTATAAAAAAATCATAATAAAACAACCAATGTAAAACATACTTTTACTTATTGTCAATAGAGTTTTTAGTATTTAAAGCTACTGGTTTAACTGAATTAATGTTTTAATGCAAAGCTTTAATTTTAAATAAAATAATTTAATTTAATTTTACTGAAATGATTATTAATTCCCTGGAGTAAATCCTGAAATTTCAGAACATGTGACCTCAGCTTCAGATATTACACAAATCTCGAATTCTATAACCGACCGGCCAATATCAGGCTTTCATAACTCATTACTCAGTGGACAATAGTTTAATCTGTGGCAATGAAATTTCCAACGACAAAGACAAACAAATCACTATGGAATTGCATATTATATAAGTATAGAACTATTTGAAAACTAATTATGACACTTTACAACAAAATATTTAAAAATATAAAAGTATTTTTCATAAATAAGGAATAATAATGTGACAAATATTAACATCAAAATATTAAAAAATGGGCCAAGTGCGAACTTGCATACAAAGGGCTCCGTAACTTTACAACATCTATAAAAATTCAAAATAAAACAAGGTTATATTCTATAGCCCCCAGATCCTAAACCTAAATATTTCTTTCATTAGGTTTTTAGTATTTGTTGTAATAGCACCTACAGAAATACATCATCCGTGAATATATCAACTACCTATCTAGCTTTCACTTTTCATAAAATAGTCTGGTGACAAACAGATCAAAAGTCGGATAGCAGAGTCTTAGTAATCTGGTTCAATTTTTAAGCATTGGTGTACGGAACCCTAAAAACCTTTTTTTTTGTCAAAATATCAAATAAAATGTTTTTCGTAAGTACCTACATAAAAAACATATGCCAGATATTTACGTTAAAGTAATTAAAAACTTCTTCTTATAAGTAAATAAAAATAAAACATGTAACAGATCTACGTCAAATAAAAAAAAACCGACAAACAAAAAAAAGGTTTTATTTCCATATTTGTATAGTTTAGTAAATTGTGGTTCTGAAGGTAATAAAGCAGAGTGCAACACAAAATAAGCTATTTACTAAGCTGTAACGTTCATAGGGTAAGTATTAAGCGATACATTCAGAGGACAATAGCAGGTGTACTCAGATCTGCATACTGACTTAAGTAATTGGCCTTCTTGTAGGGCCGGCACTATTTAAAAAATAATTATTTTTAATATCATATTGGCATTCTTATAGGTTTTTTTATGTAAAATTTAAATTATTTTTAATTTAGTGCAGTTTTTTTGTTAAAAATTGAGAACGCTTATTTATTTGTGACTTATATTTATCATTCCTAAATTTAAAGTTTAATAATACCTTCATAAATATTTTTCAAACCGAAACTGTAAATGTAGTAGTTAATATACAGTTCCTATATATTAACACGGAACAATTATATAAAATTAAATCATAACATATATTAATTAAAATTACATATATTCTACTTGTGACAACCCTAGCAAGGAGAGTGGTAGGTCGTCTACAATGGGACTTCCATCACAATGAGAGGCGCCTTCATTATATACAAATGAGTGTATGAATCTACCGAACTAATTGCGAAAACTACATCTCCCTCACTCCAATTGAAATATGGTAACGTGTGACAGGGACAAATCACTAACAGTTAAGATGGCGAAACATAGTTAGTATTCATAACACTTCTGTTATTAGTGTTATAAATGGTGGCGCCAGACATCAGCAAATTGCATATAAAATCATATAATAATTGGTGTAGTTGATAGTAACATTGAATGCTGAACTAAAGGTTGTGGGTTCGATTCCCAAACAAGACAATTCTGTGTGATCCACAGATTGTTGCGAGTCTGTGTACTTTGTATCCGTTATTTATGTTTGTGAAACAAATATAATATAATCTCTTATACTGTTTTTAAAAAAATAAGTAAAATATTTGATTTGAAAATAAAATTCTTATATTTTATTCACCCGATTTCATTGAAGTACTTAACAAGCCACAAATATCCTTCATTAATGTTTGCGAAGACACGTAATATCGGAATCGTCTTTAAATATTAAGAATAATAAACAAATATTAGATTTGAAAATCAAATTCTTATATTTTACTCAACCCATTTCTAAAACCGCTACACGTAACAAGCCACAAAGCACCTCAAATAAAGTGTTACCACGTTATAAAACTCCCTTCCCATTTAAAAAACCCACAGTTAAAGCATCAAGTCAACAGCGTCTTAAAACGATTACAGACTGTCTTCAAGGTGTGAGGGAACACGCAAATCGCATTAGGTATGTTAAATCTGGGCTCTCGAGGGGATAAAATGGTTTTTTTTCATGATATTTTCATTCGTATCGCTTACTTTTGTGATTATTGTACTGGCAACATTTGCATTACATTTGTGTATAGCGTGCTTACATATTTTGATACTTTATATTATATAAAATATTACCAATAATATTAACAAGATATATTTGATACATATAGGTAATATTGTAATCTACAATAGTTATTTACATAATAAAAATTGTACATAAAGTATCAAAATTGTTACTCGCCTTCTTTACCTTAAGTTGATTTCCGAGTTGTCAGCAAATCTCAGCCAATGTAGCAAACGTCAGCCGAATCTACATTTTAAGCTTTCGTATTTTTGTCAACAAATAATATTTCAAGTCTTTTATTTATATTTGTTTTAGTATATATATTTTTATAAAACCCACTGAGTATATTACATCTTATGGTGACTACTTCCTGTAGACATCTCTAAATATGGATAATTGAAGAATACAGGAATGTAGGTCAGGAAAGAACAGGGAAGGGATAAGGAATCAGACCTACTCGTCGTAAATAACGCTTCCAAAATGACTACTTCCTATTTTGAGTAAGATATTGCAACGGTAGCCAAGCGAGCCCGTATTCGAGCTAGGTATATTAAATTAGTAAAAGATTCTAATATATAGTTTATCTTTTAGTTCATACCTTAAAACATTATCAATATATTTTTTTAATCTAAGTACATATTTGTCAGAACAGTAACCCTACTTCCATCCTTATCCAATATTATAAGCAAATCTTATAAATAAGAATGGAAATAAATAATACAAATTGAAATACAAAATAAAAACATAATGTATCACGTTTACACTTACCCATAAAATTGAATAAATATAAATAAAATTTCATTTTAACAGCACAATATAATAACAAAAAGTATCGTAATAGGTAAATTGAAATGACAGTGCTCCCCCTTTCTGCAAATAAAGTGTTTTTTGATGTTTTTATAAGCGTCAGATATTCACAGTTGAGTTACCGATTTCTTCAAGCCTCTGACCCCTTTGTGTACACTCAGATAATGTCACCCACTTCCTCTTAGTATGATTTACTAATTTAAAATTGTACAAGAAAATAACAATGAATCCTTTTCTTATATACGTCATTTTGAGAACACTATTGATTTTAAAACAAATTAAAGTCATTTCCTGTTCATATCAACGTAATTCTAAAACAAAGATTTTACACAAATGGAATCAGCTAAAGTAATGTCTCGAACGACAGGTGCCGGTAATGACAACCCTTTGAAGGGCTCTTTTATACCCCACAGCATTAACTCTTATTTCAATTCTCTTAGATAAGACCCTGAAATAATATAAATTTGAACACCACTACAACGTGATCCCGCGATCGAATTGCAGCAGAAGAAAATTATACCGCAAATCACAAGCGAAAGGTCACAAATAATTGGTTGTGTTTTACAACATCTACAAAATCAGTTAATGATTTAAAATTATGACTTGGGGATTCGCGATTTATTAAGATAATCCCGGTTTATTAGCGAATCTTTGTAAAACACTGTAAGGGGTTGATGTTTTATGATTTCGGAGGCAATTAATTTTAACGTTGGGTATTTTTGTTTTAACAGCGGTGACAGTTCTTTGAATCGAAACGTCACAAATGTCACTGTAACCACATTTTTTTATAAGTTCACGCCCTTTATGGCTCGTCGTTTAAAAAGGTCGCGAACTGATTGCCAAATGCCATGCCCTTTGCTTCTCCCGAGGGACTCCATGGACCAAATGTGTTGAATTCTCACTATTTATGATTTCTGCAGAAACTATTATAATTTCCATAAATGATTGCAGTAATTCAAAACATAAGTTTAGTACCTATGGTGTTTAATATAATAAGTATGGTATTGACTTTATTGTATTTCATATTATTCATAATTTTGCTGCTTTCATTGACATATGAGTATTTTCAAAAATATTTCATAAGCTACAGGATTTTTTTTAACAATTTATATTCAGTATTAACAGTCGAAACATAACGCCCTCGAAATTATAAGCATGGTGTATAATATAATTAACTAATGGTCATTTTTCTTAGTTACTTTAATAAGGTCCTCTGTCCTTGTCAAAATGGATTGCGTAATTGTAAATTTAAACTGTCCTATGCGGTCCCCCAGTAGATGACATATGGGACCCATGGGAGTGATCGACTACAGGGCAAGAAACATCAACTTTTGTGTAATTTTAAATCATATAAAATAACACAATGTTTATTTTAAATATCCATAGCTACAGATAAAAGACACATATCGCCTATCGGATATAAAGTGTCTCATATCACACATCACAAGTGTATAATATATTTTTTTTTTCTAACGCCTTATATTTTAAAATAGCAAAACAATATTTGAATTGATTTGCTCAGTCATATTTTAATTGGCAATAAAATAGTAAAATAATCCTTTGTCGTCATTGTTTCAAATATATAATAAACATATACCATATGTATCGAGGATTGAGACAAACAGTGTATGAGATAAGTTTTATGCTGTGATCCATCATAACCTTATTAAATTACAGCCCTCATCCCTGCGACCCATCCAATTATGGCGTTCTAATAACAATTATAACATTTTTCTGCGCATTTACCACATGATCTGGTAACATTTTTATGACATAATAAAAACTTATGGCAAATATAGTAATTTGATGTCAATTATATAATATTTCGTAATTGATTTCGTTTTGCTATATTGAATTTCTCCGATTATGAATTCGTCTATTTTAAGCTACAAAAACTGCATACCTTAAACTTGAGAAAGACTACATAATAGTAAAATGTGTGCACAATATTGTATGCTATAAAGGTAAGCAAATAAAGTTTTTATTAAATTCCGGAATACAATACATGTTCCGGAACGTTCGTTGTCAATTTTTTAAACCGATAAAGAGGAACCGTGGGGTGTAGGTGCTGTATTGTGCGGCCTTCATGTGACACTAAAGGGGTTTTCGAGTGTGCTTTTCAATTTACGATTCAATGTATGGAACAAGGATGGTGTGTACCGGTTTTTCATATCTATTTTTTATGAATGATAATATATTTAAAATTGTATTTGGATATGTTATAACTCATTACTGTGGGATGAAACTTAATCGTTATGAAATATAGATAGGATTCGAAACTGTGACCTCTGGACAATTTTTCAGTATTTATTTTAATCATATAACGTGTTTTAGTTTGTACGAAAGGAACGAAAGACCTAAATAAAATAATAAACATTTTTAAATGAGTATTAATTTAAGAATGAACTCAAAATTAATTGCTTAGATTAATATTTTTACTAAATAAGAACTTTTACTAATGGGTAAACATATACATACTAGCATTCTCTGAAAATTCGTTGAGTTTGACTTTATTAGTTATAAAGCAAATGGTCAATGTATTTTAAGTTCCATAATCTTCAATTTTCTCTAAATAATAACAAAATATTTAAAATTAACAACATAATAATATTTGAAAACATCAATACCATCTCTGTCCTATCCGAATTAAGTTTGTAATAGTGAGACATTTTTTCCAATGGTTTATTCGAAAACCTAGAGTGCAGCGGAAATGAAACGAACATGTGTCGATGGAATCTACTGAATTGTTAAAAAACTGCGTGAAACGAAACGGTCCTTGTCAAACGTAGCGGGAATTTAGAACGAGAATATTATGTCAAGTGACAAAAGAAAATTTGTTGTATATGATTATATTTATAATATTATCTAATTAATTAGCTATTGTAATATTTTATATAAGTTTTTGTCTCTAATTTAGTTTTCTTTGTTGATGATATTATATTTTTTTCATTAAAATTTTTGGAAGACCCGAGAAATTAATGAGTCTTATAATTATCTATTGCTAATTTATCAAAAAAACAAAAAATAGCCCCTAGGGCAGCCGTACAGCCAAGTTAAATGAGAAATTAGCAGAAAAATTGAAACCGTCGACCGTAAATGAAAAATTAAAAAGTCCCTCCGGAAGCGGTAGCTCGGCCATCTTTCTTCTGAAACGTAATGGCCTTAATTACTTATTGCAAAAACAAACATCCGTAATATTTATAACATTAATCATATCTCCTCTTTTTCTCTGTGTAGGTCAAAGGTTATTAATCTAATATTACATACATTTTATCTAAAGAGTATCTAAGCAAACAAGTTAATAGCAAGTAAGTCAACTTTATTTAACAATATCCCAGACTAAATAAATAAGCTAGTAAGCTAATTATGTAGTCTGTAACACTATTATATTTCCAAGTAAATAAACTTAGAAAGAAGTATCTTTATAACCTTCGCCTCAAATAAAAAAAAAGAAAAATCTTTATACATATAATAAAATTGTCACAGAGCGATTTCTGTACTTGGAAAATATTTAAAAAAACATAATGGGGGGCCTTTATGACAGCAGGAGAACCCAAAACAATAGTTTTTAATTTTGTCTGTTTGTATGTATGTCTGTATGTCTGTATGTTTGTGCACACTAATCATGGGAACGGCCTAACCAATTTGAATGCGGTTTTCACTAATATATTGTCTTCACTTACAATTTAGTATTTGTTTTATTTAAATCGGTTAAGAAATAAAAAAAATACATATGTCAATTTATGTCAATCAGTTAATGGGTACCATGCAAATCTTCTTCTATACATGTATTAAATCTGTAGAGTTATAATCTCTGTGCATTTAAAATATTAATAAACCTTTATATAACAAGAACACTTCTAATCAATGTTTTTTTTTTAATTTTGTCTATTCGTCTGTATGTTTGTATGTATGAACCGGCTGTTTTCGGGAATGTATTATCATATAGTGTGTTTTTACATAAATCGGTTAACAAATAAAGAAGTTAATAATTTCTTATTTTCGTACCATTGCGTTAAGACATTTTTCCAAAATTAATAATACTCTTTACAATAAAAAAATATCTATGATTAAAAATTACAAAAAGATATAAATATAAATTAAAAATACTCCAACAAGCAAAACCGGAGTTTAATGAAACTTTGAGCGAGTACGTTTTATCGAAATCGAAATCTACGAGTACGAAGTCGCGGGCACAGCTAGTGTATAATAATTATAATATTATATAGAGTATACTATTATACAGAATATCACAATTTCATCTAGTTCATAATTATCAAACCAGAGTGCATACAAATTATTTCGACACTTATGAAAGACTAAATCGACAATTATAGTGGTTGAAGGTCCACAAGGATTTTAGCGCGTCTAGGAGCGAGTGCGAGGGCTACGTGCATTTACAAAGAGCTCTTCCGCGACTTCTGCGCGACCTAGATGAGTCTAGGGTTGAAATATCTACAATTTTTTTTTTATTATTTTTATTTTGATGTACAAACAATGATTTAAAAATAAAAGATGCTTTTTTGTGTTTTTATTACTTAAAAGTACGTATTATTTAGACTGTATAAATATACACTTGAGACGAAGTACAATAAATCCTTTTTAAAATGCAAATTACAATAAAAATAACTTTTACTCCATTTCTGAATAATGAAAAAAAGTAGGTACTGCTTTATTGAACGTTTATTTAAAAATGCATTAATTATTAGAATAAGCAGAAAAGTGGGTTAGCAGATAAGTTCGTGAATGTACTTAATATATATTCATTTATTTAAAAAAGCCAAAGCCAAAAATAAGGCAAAGCATCACAAGTCACAACCCTATAAAAAACATCATTATCGTAATGGATGTCACAGGCGGCAACCAAGAGCACTACACGAAAGTTACCACGTTAACTCGATTTTTGTCAGACAGAAAGCGACTGTATTACAAGTAAATAAAGTTCATGGACTGAAAGGGTAAGTTTGCGCTTACAATGACTAGATGGAGCGACATTCGCAAGAGACATTAGCGACATCTCTTGAAGTGAGTGTGAATTACAACGTGGAGAGCGCGCTTTTAGTGACACCATTTTAAATGTCCCATTTCATATAATTATTGTTTCACTTTGCTTTTTATTTAAAAAATATTATATTTATTTTTAAATACATTTCAGAGGTTTGGTGACTATATCTGGTATGGTTGTAGGTTAAACAGTTTTTGACTTGATGGGTTTCATGTTTGAGCCCCGTTCGTAGTTCGTACTAATACCTACATCTGTATTATAAGGTACTTTTATTTCTTTTTTATATAGATTTCAGTGAAGAAATCAGCTACTTATATGATCATCTACTCGGAACACATTTAGAGCCGCCCTATCAACTGAGCTAGAATAAATATTAAGTAGCATAAAAAGCCTTAAAAGGGATTTTCCAACATACTAAGAGTTTCTATATAATATGCAGATAATTAATTATTCACAAGCATATACTTAACTTAAATAAATATTACAAACTAAACCAAGTGTCCGGTTTTGCAAGTATTTTCAAGGAAATCCTATAAATGGTTACGTTTATTAGAAAGTATAAGAAAACTATAACAGTCAGTACCTACTCCTAGTACGAGTATTGACGTTACGAAAACTATCATAGTTTTTGACATATTTAACAAAATCTATAAAAAATATTTTTATCTTTTATCTTCAGATGTTTTATAGAATAATCCTAAATAGTATAAATATAAATAAAGATAAATATACTTTTTAACAGTTTTTTTTAAATATGTCAATAGATATTGATTCGACCATCTTGAAAGCTGTCATAGTTTTTGGAACGTCAGAACTTATACAAGTGCTACCTAAAGTAGTCACGTGTTCTCAAAGTGTAAAAACGTTAAACTTTGTGAATATTAGTTAATTAAACTAAAAAGCTGTTTGAAGAAAAGAATATCCTAGTTTGACATATTTTAGTAAAATGTAGTTTGCATCTTTTATTTCCTTAAAACTTAATTACTTTAACGCATTTGAAATAACGCCGAGATATAAATGTTGAGATAAATTCAGTAATTGGCAAGGATTCAAACCCGCGATCTTTGGGAAACTTTCCCGTCGCTATACCAATTGACCTACCGTGTCGTCCAATCGTTACAATTAGAATCATTCCCTGCTTTTATTCATTTATTTTTCATGATATATAATATCATTAAATATAAAACCAATATTCGAGTGTTCTTTCTTAGATTGGTATTATTGGTATTATTGGTATAAACCCCTAAGTGCCAATCTCTGAACGTCCTTATAATATTTTAAAAAGTTGAGGAATACAAAACAAATAAACAAATTTTATACCTTATCGGTTATTTTGTTGCTACTTAGTAAATATTTATACAGTTTTGAAGTTAATTAGAGGGTTATCAAGGGTTATTCAAGCACCATAGTAATATTAAACAAATATAGAATACATTATTAATCAAAACACAAACTTGTGACCTCTGGAAATTCGTTCCGTCGCTTTGCCAATTGAGCTACTGTGTTTCTTATTGTGAATTATTGAATATAACATTTTATATATAATCATACTTATTATGAGCCTATGTCTACAAGATTATTTTAGAGAATGGTGCTTAGAATAGAATAAAATAAATAAAATAAAAAATAAATATACATAGTAAATGTTGCAAGTTTAAATAAATGTTGAACATCAATGAATAGAATCCACAACCGCAATTAATATTGGAAATTGTCTTTAAACATGTCAAGCCATGTTAAACTTCTTTAATATGAAATAAATAAAAATTTTAAGCTTAATAGAAACATTATTTTCCGTGTTACATCTATGATAACATGAATATTGTGAAATATACATAAAACTACCGTTAATAAACTAATATATGGACATTACACACAGACGACTAAGAGATAGATAAGAGTTATAGTTGTCGGGTCCTCGCGTGTGGTCTCCGGTAATGATAAGTGTTAATTAAATAAACATCTTACGACATAATAATATACATATAAACAGGATTTTAATCTATTTATATAATTATTTAACTTTTTATATAATTATCTAATTAGCTTTTTATATAATTATTTAATTATTTTATGAATAGAATTCATACATGCATAGAGTACATAGAGTACATACATACTTATGAAACATCAGAGTCTAGTTCAGTACAAAATACCATATCTGAGGTGGGTTCCCATGTGTACCACAAACGTAACTTTTTTGCTCGATATTAAAAAAGGCAACAGGTTGACGCTGGAAATAATCAAAGAAAATTTATTTTATATTCACTTTAAAAATAAATAATAAAATTAGAATAAAATACATATTTAAAGAATCCTATATGATAAACGGATTTTTTTTTACTGTTTTTTTCATTTATGCATATTATGGAACTCTTCATGCGCGAGTCCGACTCGCACTTAGCCGGTTTTTTTTTTTAATTTCAAATACATACAATGCACTTTGAAACATCGGACTCTAGTTTTAAGGTTCCAAAGTAGGAGCAGTGGCAGGAGAAGAATAAGATAATGCACCGTGGGTATGAAGGCTGGGCCAGAATACTTCAAAATTATTTACTTAGTATTGTAATGTATTTGTGAAATTTTGAATTTAATTACTAATTAAAAAAACCATGAAAATCCTGCTGACATTTTTGTCGCCAGCTCTTCTCAGGTCTGTGGGAATTATTTTTCTGAGACGGTAGTAGATTTGGCAATTTTTGTTTTGTGTAAAACTTATTTTCAATATAGAAATCCGTCTGTTGTTTCAGTTTTGAGCAATAAAGACTAAATCAAAAATTAAATATATCAATATTTTTCTACAATACCGACTTTTACAGTCAAAGTTTGAAAACAAATTGAAATTCAAGTAAAACGTGATATCGAAAATAAAACTAGAATAACCAAAACATCACCACTATCTGTGATATTTTTCTGTGTATCTATGATACTCACACATTTATAATAAATATATAGTACTTTAATTATTTAGATATTATGCATATTATAATAATTATTTTAATATATATTTACCCGGCTATGTTCACATGAATTAATCGGAACTTTTGGAGTTCGTCATGCTTCGAGCTCATAAATAAGGACATCGACTAGTTTCGAAAGGAGTCTGACTAAATTTAGGTTCATTTAGGTGAATACAGCCAGGTAAGTATATATTTAATAATCATCATGTATGTATAAGTATAATTACAAAAAATACTTTTAGTGTTATATATTATGTATATAATATAAGAATACATAATAGCTTAACCACATATATGTTTAAATATTTGTAGCATTTACTGTATTAGAAACCTAATTCTTGTAAGTTACCATTGATTAACTCTATCTACTAAATAAACTTTTAAAATATTTTTATGACTTTCATATTAATTTATTTGTAATTAAATAATACTTTTATTGTACTTCACATTATAGTAAAAATATATAATAATACATAGCGATATAACCAAGTACAATAAGGCGGCCTTATCGCTAAGTAGCGATTTCTTCCAGACAATCTATTCGAGTTAAGAAACAAGGAATAGAGAAATGATAGGGCTGGTGCAAAGTAATTATTATTGTTAATATTATATACAGTATTCTAATACTTATATTAATACATCATTTAAACTACAAATTAAAAGATTAAAAAAGTTATATAAAGTTTAGAAGTCAAATAAAAGTCGTAACTATTCTGATTCATTTATTATATGCAGTTTCAAATCATAATAAAAATAATGTACCAATTTATAATGTACCGATTTATTAAACAAGATTTAATACATATTAATTACTATCATTTTCGTGAACAACTTGCGGCTTGAACTCCAAATCCACTACCTTTTTAAGGCCGTCCACATACATATCTAACCGTTGCGTCATATAATAACAACGGCGATCTCTGATCTGTCTGTTCATGTTCAGATCCATCACAGAGATGAGCAGACCATCCTTGTTGCGAGAAAGACCTGGACACCTCACGCCGTCTGGAGCAGTGAAATAACTGGAACCGTAGAACAGACCCAGATCTTTATGAGCTGGTTTGCCATCAGCTGATGTAAATTCATTCGGGAATTCTTCGTAACCCACTCTGTTTATCGCAGCTGTGAAATAGCAATTTGTTATAGCCGCATTCCTGGCTTCTATGTTCCACATGTATTCGCTTCCAGCTTCAGCTGCGATGGTCGCTGATGGGTTGAAGACGATTTCAGCTCCATTTTGTCCAAACATCATCCAGTTCAACACATGGTGCCTTCCAAAACAAATGTTTACCGCTATTTTACCGTATCGTGTCGCAAAAACCGGATGTCCCGTATTCCCTTCCATGTAATAGTTGGATTCGTTGAAGTCACCAACCCTTGGAATGTGATTCTTCCGGTGTTTGCCAATAACGTTACCAGTATCGCTGATAACCACAGCGGTGTTCCATAGAATATCAGCGTGCTTTTCATCCCGTTCTAGTATTGAAGAAACGATCACCATGGAATATTTGACACATAATTCTCGTAAAAAGCGCGTGGTTGGACCCTCTTCTGCTGATTCAGCGAACTCACACCACGGTTGCTTCTCCCGGGTACAAAACGCGAATGGCATGTTCCATAGCTCTTGGAAACACAGGATATTAACACCTTCTTGTCCAGCAACTTCAATAATCTTTTTTACTTTGGCCAAAATTGCGTTCTTCTGCTCGGTAATGGAGCGATCAGTTGGTACAGCTATGGAATGCTGGATAACACCTACCTTCACAATTTTAGGTGGTCTTGTAGACTCCTTTTTAGCTGGAAAAGCGTACGCCGCGATCTCAAAATCATTATCTTTGGCTGCGGTCAGCGAAGACTCCTTCAGCTGGACTGCATGATGGTTTTTACGTCCATAATAGATCCTGTTGAACTCATCCAGGTCCCGACCAGTGAGATTATTATTCACAATGGCTTCTAGGCTTTGCGTTTCCGAATCCATGGCGGTGTAAGTAACCAATCGCTACCGAGTTAGCGTTTAAAACTGATCTTTCTAGATCATCCGAGCATTATATATCCACTGGCTACATAGCCAGTGACTAGATCGGGCTGACCTTAGCCCCTAGATGATAAGTATATAACAATACTGAGAGAAAAATATTTGGTTTGTCTTCATAAATATTATGTTTAACTTTAGTATCTACGTGATAAAAGATGACCGTAAGGGTCTGTGCATAATAATAATTTAATTATTGTTTTGCTTTACATGTTGCAATGTTTCTTATTTTTTATTTAGGTAATTGGTTGGTAAATAATAAATATATATTTTGTAGTGCAAATATTGTCTTATTTTTAATTTAAACAAGATAATTATTATTTTGTACTCCTTGTGTATGTAATCTATTTATATTCGCATTTATAATAACCTAGTCCTTAGCCGCTATAGTGTAAGAGCTAGTGAATGATTTCATGCCGTTATTTATATTCGCAGTCATTTATAAGTGTTTTTAGTAATTCTATACCTTGGAAAAATAAATATGTATTTTATTGTAATACTAGTTAATGCTTCCGATTTCATTTGGTCCCAAACATCCATAATGTCATAATATTTAGACAACACATATACCTACTTATCTACTTAAACTTATAATAAAATTATAGCCGAAACCTAAAAATACTTTTTTAATTTGATTCAAAGTAAAAAAAATATAATTTTCATTACATATCATAAAAACTGTTCTAATAACATTGTTGTATTAAAATAATAACTAGTTAATTTATTTTGCTGTAAATATACAGAATAGTTTGAAAATAAAACCTAAATGACATGGGCACTAAACTGTAACCGCAACAAATTTCATCAAAATCAGTCTAGTAGTTTTTGTGTGATGAGCATTCATACAAACAATAATAATAAAAGAAATAAAGTTTGTTGTAGAACACCCCTTAAATATGTATTTTATTTTAATTATTTATTTTAAAGTGCATACGTAACTACTATTGCCGTTACTAATATCAAGCAATAAAATAACGTTCAAATATAACTATATAATAAGTTAGGGAATGTGAAATCATTCTAAGAGATGATATGGATGGAGTACATAAAAAACCGACCAAGTGCGAGTCAGTTTTTTGCACAAAGGGTTCCGTATTATTATACATATAACCACAGTAAATAAATATTTTTTTCTATTTAGGCTTCTTAATTCGTTGAAGAGTACCTATATTTGTATGAGTAAAAAATAGTCATATAAAACGCTACTTAAATTTCATTACAATCTCCCACACTATATCGTAAACAAGTCGAGTTGTCAACACTAGTACTTGCGAGTAAATGCTTCAAGTTCCCAACCGGTTCAAGCTTTAACAAAAACTAGTGCAATAGTTAATATATTCTACGCAGTGTATCTAATTAATTTAATTATAAATATTCCGTAATGGAAAAACTAGAAAATATTATAAAACAACGCTTAAGTGGCGAACAATTAAAAGAATTTAATAGAATTTATTATGGAAGTGAGGATACTGGTGAATTGAACATAAAAACTACTTCAAAGATGAAAAGCAAAGAATGTAATTTCACTTTAAAAGCATATTCATTTAAGGCTTTACATGAAGAGATTAGAAAACCGAATATTGTGAGGTTAGGTTTGGTACAACATTCTATTTCATTGCCTACTGATAAGCCGGTTGTGGAACAAAGACAGGCGATATTTGATAAAATTGAAGTGCTTATTGACGTCGCCGCCTCAGAAGGTGTTAACATCCTTTGTTTACAAGAAACGTGGACAATGCCGTTCTTTCTTTGCACGGCGGAGAAAGAAAAATGGGCGGCGTTTGCTGAATCAGCTGTCAGCGGACCGAGTACGAAATTTCTTAGTAAATTAGCAAAAAAGTATGAAATGGTTATAATATCTCCCATTTTGGAAAATGATGGTGTATGGTGGAATACAGCCGTTGTGATAGATGAAAATGGTAATTATTTAGGAAAACATCGTAAAAACCATTTGCCTAGTGTTGGCAGTTTTAGTGAAACCGCCTATTATGATCCTGGTAACACTGGTCATCCGGTGTTTGAAACCAAATACGGAAAAATCGCGGTAAATATTTGCTATGGCCGTCATCATGCATTAAATTGGTTAATGTTCGCTAAAAATGGGGCACAGATAGTTTTTAATCCTTCAGCAACTATAGCTGAATTTGGACAATCCTTTTGGGGAATAGAAGCCCGCAATGCTGCAGTGGCCAACAGTTACTTCACCTGTAGCATTAATAGGGTTGGTACAGAAAAATTTGCTGTGGAAAATAAAACTAAAATAAGATCTTTCTATGGATCGTCTTATGTGACTGCACCTAATGGTTGTATTACGCCATGTCTATCGGATGACAAGGATGGTCTTCTTATTGCTGAAGTTGATTTAAACTTGTGCCGCCAAGTTAGAGATCAATGGGGATTTAACATGACTGATCGTTTAGAAATGTACGCCAAAGAAATTCAAAAATCGATTAAAAGTTAGTAATTTTGAAAAAAAAAATGTAAAATACTTTATGAAAATATTATGGCAAATAAAATCTTATAAATGAGTTTGTTTATGTCCTTTTAAAATGATATTATATCAATTATTCATTTTTGATACATTCTGTAAGAAGTTTTCGTAAAACTTGCAAACAGAATATTTTTAAACATTATTTATAATATTTTGATAATTAACCTCCAAAAGTTGTAATTTAACACTAATAATAATAATTAAGTGAAATAAATCTAATAAATTTTAGATTTTTTCTTTCAGTAAGTATTGCATAATTAGATATATTTTTTTAATTCAATAAACAATAAACGCAATGTGTAATACTATTTTGCCAAACTCATGGTCATTAGCTGTGGTGAAATATTTAGTAATCTGTGAGGCATCCAATGATATGTCATTTTTCGTTTTCGAAAACCTACAAATCAGTCGCCGAAAGTTGAAATCATCTAAATAAAAAGTGATAATACATTCTCTTTTACTTGTATAAAGAATGGTAAGTATTATTTTAGTCATGAGAGCTGGTTTGCTTATCGTTTTATTTGTATTTGTTTATTAAAACCAGCTATTGCTACAGTAAAAAGTCATATAAAGAATGCTTTGTAAAGAAATAACTAAGAACTGCTAAGAACGTTCTTTAGTGGTTTCTTAATTCATATTTAGTGTGTAAAACTGACGTGTGTAATTTATATAAATGAATATTTTGACCATTTTATATATATTTTTGTTTAGTCCATTTTAGCGTATAATGGTGGTGCCGTGGTGGCGATGAAGGGCCAGGACTGTGTTGCTATTGCTACTGACAAGCGTTATGGTATTCAAGCTCAAACCGTGTCCACAAACTTTCCCAAAGTTTTCGAAATGGGACCCACACTGTATGTAGGTCTTCCGGGACTTGCTACTGATACACAAACTGTCTTTCAACGGCTCAAATTCAGGTAATTTATTCATTTAACGAACAATCGTAAATGACCAAAATATCGTATCGTATTTAGAAAAATATAATTAACAATAATTGTGTCACTTTAAAACATTACAAAAGAAACATTGAATAATTAATTACACTGACTGACTTTTCACTTAAATTTAAGTACAAACATTATGCTTACAATACTTAAGACTTAAACTTCTTATCCAGAATGAATCTCTATGAGTTAAAAGAAAGCAGAGTGATGAGGCCCAAAACATTCTCAGCCATGCTATCTAATCTCTTGTATGAGAGGAGATTCGGACCCTACTTCATTGAGCCTGTGATTGCTGGCTTGGACCCCATTGACAATTCACCATATGTTTGCAATATGGACTTGGTAATATCATCAGTTATTACATTCTTTAATAAAAGTATTTTTATTATTTAAGATTTGCACTTCCCCATCAAATACAATTCCCAAACCCTATCCCATCAAATACAATTCATTCCTTCCTCCTTAAATTACCAATATTAGTTATTTTAAAGTAACAAAATATTGTGTATGCCATAGGATATTTGAAATTTAATATATTGCTTATAATTAAGACATTTTTGTATGGTTGCAGATTGGTTGTCCAAATGAGCCGGAAGACTTTGTAGTATCAGGAACTTGTTCAGAACAGTTGTATGGTATGTGTGAGGCTCTGTGGGAACCAAACCTCAAGCCTGATGAACTCTTTGAAACCATCTCTCAAGTAAGTTTAAGAATGCACTCTTAGTATTGATTTCATAAATAACATTTTATTATTATAAGTATTGGTATATTAATTGCTATAGTCACCCATTCTAAATTATACAGGGTTATTTGTAATTAGTTAGCCACCTCTTGCAGGTGGCCTCTCTATATCAATCTCAACAACATTTGTTCTACAACTTTTTATAAATCATGATAAACAATAAAATAAAAACAAAGCAAAAAAATATTTGGTCCCTCTTTAGCTTATTATTCTGTATTTTGTAAGAACTTCTTAAAAGGTCAATGACCGGGCGCCATACCTACGCTCAGAGTTAATGCCAGTTCAGAGGTAACAAGTAAATTATGTACGGGAATACTTAAATTTTAAAAACTATTCATTTTAAAAGTCCTAAAACAAATTTTGTAGAAATTATATTGTAGAAAAACAATGTGATATCTAAAATACTATATTATATTTTTCAGCACTCATTTGTTAATTGTCAGAGCACCAATAATTTGATGAGAAATTTTGTTAATTTATTTTAATATTGATCATCATTGTTTAGATAGAAGATTAGATTATAATTATTAAAAAAATATAGAACTTTGCTGACTATAACTAAATAATATATTGACACACCTGGAAAAATAAAATATAATATTTTGGTTTATGTAGATAGTTACAGTAAATAATATGTTTTCTTGTACAGGCACTGGTAAATGCTGCGGATCGCGACGCTATTTCTGGTTGGGGCGCTGTTGTGTACATTATAGAAAAAGACAAGATCACTGAAAAACACGTCAAGACAAGGATGGATTAGGGCAGTCTTTATTATTATTAAACTATTTCTACAATATGTTGTATTATTTTTAACTTACCTTCAGTTGAATAACCTGCTACCGTACCGTTATATACCTATACAAAATGTTAAAAATCCATGACTTGTATGGGAGTCCCTGTGAAATATTTTTTTATTCTGATTTAATTAAAGGGAATATATGATTAAATATTCTGTGTATTTCAAGCGTCAACCTTTTGCGTAATTAATATCAAGCAAACAAAAACGTTTGTTGTAGAGGAGTCCACCGTAAATATTTATTTTATTTTTTATTTGTTGTTATAACAGCAACAGAAATACGTAATTTTGGAAAATTTCAGCTGTCTAGCTATTATATTGTTCATGAGATGCAACCTGGAGATAGACAGAAGGACAGCAAAGTCTTAATAGCAATTCGTTCCTTTAGGTACGGAGCTTTAAAAACTTTTAAATTGGGCTTAGCTTTTTATTAACACAAAGTAACTGTGGTATTGCACGTTAACGAGTTTGTAAGGCTAGTTTGAAAATTTGACACCAAAATTAGAAGCTAAAAGTGCCACAATTCAGATGAGAGCACTAGCTCACTTTATAATTACAGCCTTTTCATAATCCAAAATTATGCTAATAGATCTAGCTCTTAGTAAAAAACAACTAAAAATCCTGCAAGTCTAACAAGAATTCATGTATATGTATGTATGTATATTTCCTTATATGCATAATATATTAGTCTCGAAGTGGGGTTAGAGGTTTCACAGGGTTGAAAAAACTAAAAGTATGATTATATGTTAGTGTCATTTGAATGTTTATTTATATTTATTAATACTAAATGAATTGTTTGCATACGTTCTATTTTTTCTTTAAATTATTTAAGATGGGAAAGACTAATGGAAGGGAGATATATTAAAATTTCAAAATCTAATATTTTAATGTTAGGATTATAATCTTGTGTTAAACAGTAATAAAAATACCATATTTGTATGTAAATTACATGGAAAAAGGATTAAAATAAAACAAACATTGCTGAAAGTTTATAAACCGAATTTCAAAAATTAATGTTTTTATATTTTTTAGTACATGTCTTTACAAGAGGAGACTAGAGAATTAACATTTAAATTGTGTTGCTTGCCGATACATAGCGAGCCCTGCAGCTCGTCAACAAAATATAACCTATTATTGTAACACCAACTATCTGTCCACGACTAACAATATTGTTTAAAATTAAATCGATGCTGATATAATAAAGAACTTAATTTAATATTTAATTTTGTGTGTTAAAATGTGCTATTTTGAAGCAAATTCAAGCGTCGGATAAAATAAACATATCACAAAAGCTATATTTAAGGATATTCAGTAACGGATAGTGACAACATTCCTTTGTATGTGAAACTATATAAAAATGTTACAATATTAAAAAATATATAATTTAAATCCGATACACACCCAACGTACGTACTATAACAATCAAAGTCTTAATTCGTTATAGATTAATAAATAACAAAATCTTATATAAACACTACACTATACTAAGCGAAAAAAGTATTGGCAAAGTGATTGCATCCCTCATCTGCCGCTATAAGAGTAAAGGCATTGTTGAGATATTTAATTATTTTTACATACAGGGTTAATTGTAATTAATTGGCCATCTCTTGCAGGCAGCCTCTCTACATCGATCCCAACAACATTTATTCTAAGACTTTTTAAAATTAACAGTTTTTAATAATTAAGTTTTCCCATACAAAATATATCTGTTCCGAACTGGCATTAATTCTGGTCGTAGGTATGGGCTTTGGCTTTTAGATATTACTTACAAAATACAGACTAATAAACAACAAAAGAAGCAAACATAAGAAAACTAAAATTATTTTTTTTGTGTTATTTATCAATATTTATATAAAACCGTAGAACAAATGTTGTTGGGATTAATGTAGAGGCTGTCTGCAAGAGGTGTGGCGTTAATTTAAATTAATCCTGTATAAATGTAAATAATAATATACTAATTGCACATTTCACCGATATCAAAGTCAAACATGTATCTTTAAAACTTAGGTGCATTGATGGCAGACACCAATATCAAACTTGCTACAGCTTTAAACTTCATTCCAATTATTAATAACAATTATTTAATTATTCTACATAGCGGAACATTATAAAAGCTAGTAACGAGTTTTGATAATTATTGCAAAATGTGTGCTAACATTCAAGATATTTGGTGGTCGGTGTAACAGGAATGACGGACATTAGACCTTAAAATGACATTGTAGTGTCAAGTCAATATATCATATAATTATTATACATAGAATAGAGGAGCCATAGACAGGCCCTGTGAGTGTCAGTGTCCGACAAACAATAAGAGGCAAGAGAGACCGATACTTATCTCTTTCTAATCACACATGCAAGAAAGAGAGACAGATAGGTAGCCTCATTTGCTTTCTTTTTTTCGATGGACACATTTCAGGCTGGATTTACTACTGCATGTATAATAATAACTCTATACCATATATTGGTTTTATTATGACTTTCATCCAGAACATAAATAGTATGCTGTGAAAGTCACAGAGTTATATATATATACAAGGCTATTTGTAATTAATTGGCCACTTCTTGCATGCAGCCTGTCTACATCAATCCCAACTACATTTGTTCTATGACTTTTTGAAATTAATAGTTTTAAAAATTTAAATTTTCTAATACAAAATATATTTGTTGTGTCTGAACTGGCATTGACTCGGGCGTATGTATGGCGGCCGGGCGTTGACATTTTAAGTACATCTTACAAAATACAGGGTAATAAGTTAGAGAGGCTGCCTGCAACGAGTGGCCAATTAATTAGAAATAACCTCATATATATATGAAAGATTTCAGACAACACAGAATATTATATATTATGCTGTAGATATTATTCTTTTTACAGGAGAATCATTTTTCAACTTATTAGATTAAAGTTTTCGAGCCCTTCTGTACCCACATTTTAATCTTAAATTTATACAGAAATGTTAATCACCTTGAAAATAAAATTATCAATACAGCCAAACCTGTTACATTTACCTTATCAGTATTAAATATACATGGAATATTAATATAAGAAAATTAACCTTGTGCCAAGAATTGATACCCAACATACAAAGTGTATTATTTTATTACACCAAAACGATAAAATATAAATAAAGAATATTTCTTGTAGGCACGTTAACGATCGAAATACATTTAAAAGTTTTTTTTTTTGGGACACAGAATTGTATTTTTTTATTATTTCTGTCAAAACTGCAACCTCCTTTAGTGCGTTAAGTAAAATAAATATTCCTAAAACCCTGTCAGTTCCTCACATCAATCCCAATTAAAAATATTGTATGTCTGTCCGTCTGTCATTTATATATATAACTACATTTAGACGCTGATATTGAAATCATCCTATAATTGTACTAGTATATATATGTTTCAATCACTTAAACATTTTAGTCTTCATTGGAATGATTTATATTGAAATTAAATTGGCACATCAATAATTGTTTATTTTATATAATTAAAATATGTAACTGGTTATTTAAATAATATTAATTTAAAATACCATTCCTCAACCAGGGTTCGTTTCTAGAGTAGACAAATCAACCCTCGTGACAATCAAAAGGCATTTAAAGATACAATCCAAAACTAGATTTCTAGACTTGAAGCGAGCACTAAAAGAGGTCTAATATTGTTTAGTTGTCAATGGCCTTCGCCACGAATTCGATGAACCGTTTTCCGTATTGTTCGGGGTCACAGGTCGAGATGCCGTCCACATTGCTCCCGTATTTCACGGTCTTGGCCGCTTTCGCCGCCTGAAAAATATTTATGAATTAAATAATTCTCTATTTACAGGTAAAAATACAGTACTGACAATATTCACCTGCTTCTTGACGCCATAGTGCGTGAGGACGTCGATCAGCGCTACGAAATATATCTCTTTTCTCGGAGCACCTGGAACATGACACTTAATTAGTAAGTAAGTTAACCGGTTAGTCAGTTAGCTAGTTATTTGGTTAACTAGTCCGTTACTTAACTAGTTAATTGGAAAATTAAGTGACTGCTAGTTACTTAGTTCACTAGTCAGTCAGTCAGTTTACTAGTTGGTTAGTTAGTAGACTAGTCGGTTAGTTAGTTTACTAGTTAGTTAGATCAGTCAGTTGTTAGTTAGTTCACTACTCAGTTGGTTAATTCACAAGTAGGTTAATTAGATTACTAGTTGGTTAGTTAGTTCACTACTCAGTTTGTTAGCTGGCTAGTTAATAATTAATTGAGTCTTTTAGCGGTTAGCGACTTAGTAAGTGAGCGTAGAGACCGTCGTGGCTGGGGATGGCGTAGATGTCTATCTCGGGCACGATGCCGGTGTAGCGCGCCAGGCAGCGGGCGGCGCCGCGAGGACTGTCCGGGGGGGTGGCGCCCCATCTGAGGGGGGAGGGAAACCTATTAGTCATATTAATTTACCAATTATTTTCGTATATATTAACTTATATTATGTTCATATATTAACGTTTGCAGGCATGCAGTCTGCGTTTGCTTGTTTTAAACTTAAATAATATTATGAGTTTAACGTGTGTATCTGTATGTCTGCCGCATTACATCTCCTAAATGGTTTTGTGAGAAGACTTCATTGAGTATTTTTTGAATGTTTATGTGTAAATGTTTATTTCTGTGTGAGTGTCATACCTGGGGTCGGTATCGGAGTCCGATTCAGTATCATCGGAGGCCTGGTCGGCCAGCTGTCTCGCCGCCTCGGCCTCAGCCTCCCCGCGCCCGCACTCGTGCACGCCCAGCAACAACGAGTAGTCCATGAGGTGCAGCTTGGTCAGGAACTACAAGAATAGTATGGACTTAGACAAGACTGAGTGGCTTGTGCGAGTTTTGTTGGATGGCGTTGCTCTTATTTCATATAATAATAATATCACAGGACAAGTTACACAAATTAATCTAAGGGTAGATGTAAATCAAAGTTTACTTTAACGCTATCGAACTAGTAGTTCAAAAATTCACACTAGACACACTGTTACCAGAACCTTAACTGATGAAATCAGATTTATAAAAAACCTTGCAATACATATAGGATTTATTTCTTAGCCCAAGATTTTCTTTTTCAAAGATAAAATTGGTTAGAATTTTCGAGAGAAGCCTAGTAGACGTCACCAACTAAAATGACGATTTTATATAGAATTCTAAATTCATCAAAGATGATACCAACACGGTAGGCCAATAGGTACGAATCCCGGCTATCGATATATTTACAAATTTGATTATTTATTATTCAGCTCACCTCAACATCTGCAGTGAGGGTTTCCAGCAGTTTGTCCTTGGCGGCGTCTCCAATGTCGATACGAACTCCCTGTTTAATGAAGTCATTATCCTTAAGCGTGGGCAACTCTTTCTCCAACTCCTTCTCAGACGCCTCCCGGTCTACGGTCGAGCCTTTTAAGTCGTATTTTCTGTAATTTGTATAATTATGGCATAATTGAAGATATCATTGCTAAAGTCTTTGCCCCAGAAGTTCCAACCTACTTGTGTATATTGAGGTGGTTGGAGAACACATTCCTGGTGGCCACGAGGTAGTGCTCGATGCCATCCACGGTCAGACGATACATACCCAGGTACTGGGGAAGAAGGGTTTTGCCGTGACGTTCCACTATGTACTGGAATGATGAATTTATTTTTAGGAACAATTTATAGGAACTATAGTATACCATATAGTATTTGAGGAGCTACTTAATAAAACGACATGTGAATAACGACTGGTATATTCCTTATGAAGCCATGCACACACACATACCCTCATATATTATTATACTGATACCCACTACAGGAACGAAATGAAAGATGACATTTAATTCTTTAATAGACCTGGATTGAGGTTATTGTCTGAACTAGATAATACCAATATCTTGGGAATCATTTGATCAACTTATATCATATTTTGTTCGAACCGACACAATTTTTCAGTCAAAATGAAATTTTCTTTATAAAGACACATTTAATTTAGTTTATTGTAGAAATAAAACTATTAAAGTCAGGAACAACGGATTTACATTTCAAAACTTTAAATTTAACCCTCTCATGATTTTAGAGCAATTGTGTTCAATCGGTAAACGAGATGTGTGTGTTTGTCTGTCTGTCAGCTTACTATTATCCCCAAAAAATGAGTAAGAGTATCCACCAATTAGATGGCAGCACTAACTCACTAACAGCTTTTACACAATGCGATGTACTAATAGCACAGTAGTTGACCTTAACACTTAATAAGGGGTCATCCTTAAATTACATCTTTTTTGACCCTCCCTGTCCTTGTCACAGCTAATCACATTTGTATGATGTCACATATTTTGCAATGAATTAATCTAGTAATTATTAAATTAAATAAGCATTCCCGAAATATTTGTAATTTCCATTTAAATTATACATATGAGTTAAATATGACGTCACGAAATTCAGGAATACCCCTACCCCTTGTCACAAAAGGTCAAACAACTCCGAGCCTCCTTAACTAGTGAGTTGTGACGTAAGTTATTTATAGACCCTAGAATATATAGTAATGATAATAGATAATGAAAAGGATGGTTGACGTTACGAAAACTATGAAAGTTTACCAAATCGTAAAACCAAAACATATAATTTTTACAAACTCTATGAATCAAAATCCATTGACATAATTAAAAAAATCTGTTAAAAATTATATTACTTAGGATGACTATAGAATGATCCTAAAAAACTAAAGATATACATTTAATCATTCTATTTTCATTTCAGGATTTGGTAAACTGTGATAGTTTTCGTAACATCAAAACTCTAAACGGGTAGGTAGTGAAGATTTATATTTAATTGCTATCATAATAAAATATTTATTATTGTTATGCGAGTTCGTTATCAAAATGTAAATCTCTCAAAGGAGGCTGGATGAGATTAGATTACAGATGTGGAAAGCTTATCATTTATATGCATTGAGATGTTACACTGAATCATATAACTATATTAACTCATGATTTATTTATAATATATATTTGTTTTTGTATATTTCAGGAGACCTCAACTGAAACAAAAACACTTGAAAATACAACTAACCTACTAAAATGCTGACCGTAAAATTAAATATTAAGAAAAAAAATAGTTTCTTCAAAAAAATATCTCAATAAAATGGTATTTTTTTTTAATAATTTAATGAAGAATTCATGTTTAAAAGTCAAAATTATGAGTGTCTAGACTATTCTGAATTCTAAGCAAGTCTAAATCTATTTTTTTTTCTCGTACAGTAAAAGTTGTGTCTTAAAACGCGTTTTTTTGAAACATTGTTTACGTATTCATTAATCCGATAATAACTTAACTCATGATACCATAGAATTAATATACATCTCTATGCATGTTACAATACCGATATTCATGTTCATATGACATTAAATTCAATCATTCTAATTAATAAAAAACAGATACTTTTTTATTTTTAATTTACATATTTATTTTCACGTTGTTGTCTAATAACAGATACAAAAGGCGGACTTACTGCTAAACACATTCTGTCAGTCAAACCATGACATGCAAAAGAAATAAATCATATACGGCGCTAAAACTCGATAATAAAATTAAAATAAATATACATAGTATATTTTTGTACAGATTTTAGGTAAAAGTAAAATCTAAAATTTCATTTATAGTCAAGAGGATTATTATGTTCAATTTAAAATAAAAGAAAAATCAAACATTTCGAAACTTTTCCTTCTTCCTTTTTAATAAATATAATATTAACAAAAAATATTAAGGAATTTATGAAATATATATACATATATAACCATAACTTTCTCCAAGAAACAAATACATCGGATTACGTAATATATCACGCTGACTTCACTTTTCTAAGAATTTATAAATTTTATCAAACAATATTATTGGAAAAGAGATAATCAAAAAATGATATCACCTTCAGATAAAATAATTTTAAAATATAATCCTTGGAAAAAGAGAAAAAATATAAGACAAAAATTTACTAAGCATTTTTAGAATTTTAAGGATGTTGCTCTAGTGGCTATTATTTTTTTGTATTATGGTTTTGTTAGTGTATGTTATTTCTGTTCCTAAAACCCCAACAACATTTTTTTTTATAGATAAGTTTTTTAAGGTTACTTTAAATCAAAAAGTTGTTCATTACACCTTCTCCCTAAATAAAAAAATAAACCATAACTTACCGGATGATAGTGCTTGAGAAATGAGTGCATCCGCTCTACCTCCTCCGAGGTGAGGGTCTTGAGGATGAAGAGCCTATCGTAGCTCTGGTAGAACTTGGCGCCTGATTTGCCGGACGAGTCATCAGGGATCGGCTGCGACCTGGAGACAAGTGTCAGGGTGAAGCTGGTGTGAGGTGGTGGTGAGGGTTAATAGTGCATTATAATGTAATTATTTTGATAGACCATTCATTTTTTTATTTTATGTAACAACTCCATGATTAAAACCTGGAATGAATATTAACACAAGTCGAAACATGTATTATTAACACACCAACCAACACTGTTATTAATCACAAACTAGTATAAAACATAAGTCCAGTCCAGATAAGTCCTTCCAGATATAGTTTCAGAATCCAAGACTTCTTTGACATACAATCATAATTCATTAACAAAAGTCTCTATCTAATATATATATTTTGTTAGTATATAGTTATTATTCATTGACAAAAGGCTCTATTATTTGACATATACTCATAATTTATTGACAAAGACTCTATCTCTTTCACAATTCTAAGTTTTTCTTGTTACATATTTGTCCTATTTACACATGTTTTCTATTTTTTCTAATCATTTCAAATGTGATCATGTGCATCTACTCCTTAGTTTAGTGAGCTTCTTTTTAGTTAGTTAGATCCTTGTCAGCTGCATTTGTGAACTGTGTGTCTGTGCGTACACTTACCTGTACTTGAATAGCATTGCTGTGATAACGTGAAAGTATCTGCCATTGTATAACCAAATAAATATATATTAACTTTAACAGGGACTGGTCGAGGGGTTTGGGATAAGGTCCGAAATTTAAAAAACAAAAAAAAAAACAAAATGGTTTTCGCAAAATCGTATCAAACACTCCATACATGAGTGCACAAGGCGATACTCAGCGAACAGCCAGTGACCGTGCTGATGAATGTCAGTAGCACACTACAAATTGTTATTAAAAAAAAATATCGTACAGCGAACAAAAAACTCCGCTGACCTCAGACGTTTAATCGTCAAGCCCCTTGTGAACGTGGAGTGGAACACCCCTTGAGGGGCTCCGACGCCGCTGGGAGCTGTGGCGGAGCGCCTTAAACCACTAAGCTTCTTCATCTTCGAGCGGAGGTAGTTATCTGGTGTTCTAAACCTAGAGACAGGAGGGAATGGGAACGGGATGCCAGACCGTATATATGGGATAGAAATAAATATATAAATATATCATTAGGACCCTGAGTGCCGAGGAGGATGGGTAACCTACCTTGTTAGGGATTCCTTATAATCCAGGTCATCGATCCCGAACCTCTCTCTGAGGTTTCTGAACACAAGGGGGCAGTATTCTTTCACTTTAAAATGAGACGGCATGTTCTCTCTGTAAAAAATATTTACTATTACAAATATATTGATTGTATGAAGTGAGCATAGATGTCTGTATTTCTTAATTTTGTTGTTTATTAAATATATTCTCAGTATTCATAATGTATTTGTATAGTTGTCTAACACCCTTAATACAAGCAAATAGTTTGCTTACTTAAGGGTTAGATCAATGAGTGATTTGTCTTGTGATTAATATTTTTGTAAATAAAAAAAAAGATTTTTTTAAAACATGTTTTGGTCATGTGGTAGCAGATTATGTTTTGATTGATTTCCTTTTTTTATTTTTTCCTCATATATATGTTTTTGAGACATAAATATTTTGTCACCAAAGGTTGAATTTGTGACTCACATTCCAAATAAAGAAGACTGTACTGATTGAGTACACAATAAAAAAATAATTTTAATATATTATGGACCTGTAATATTATTCTTCCTTACAGACTATTACAGATTTTTAAAGTACATCCATTAAAGAAAGGTTGTAATAAGAATAAAGAAAAACGGCATTTCCCAATCCTTTATCAGTATGTTACATTTAATTAACTTTAAATTTAAAACACATTAATTCACAAGTAATTAATTATATTTTGACATTACTAATACAACACTAATAGGTATATAGTCAAGTTATTTATGTTATATCTATAATTATTATTTTCCTGTCATAATTATATTAAGCTAAGGTTTACCTTAGCGTAATTTGATATATTTCATAGTTGCTAGTTGAAGCAACTATATAACAAATTTAATTTAATTTAGGGTTCTTTTATGGTAAAAAGTATTAAAAATAATGCACTTTTTATAATATTGGTATTGGATAAGAGTGGATAGTTGGAGATTACAATTCCGAATTATTAGGTTTGTTTTATGAAAACATTTTAAATCTAAGTGTTAGTTAATATAACTTTTGGAAATACAATTTTGATATCCAAGTTGAAATTTTTGCAAGTCAAATATTTTAGAGGTAAAAAGTAAAATAAAGTACTCTTTTCAACCCTGAATGTCTAAAAAAAACTAATAATATATATTAGGATAGACAAAACAGAAATAAAGTATATACAAAAAAAAATGTTTTGTAGCAGTAACTTATAATATGGAAAAATTATTGTAAAAAAAAAACAAAAAATACAATTCAACTCATGTTTTGGGGCATTAAGTGATTTTTTTGTAAATCAAAAAATAACTAATTCTTACTTGTTAAATAAATGATTATCCACTTTGAGCTTGGAGTATGCCCTGAAGTCGTCCGGGAGCAACATGACTGGTATTGACACATGACTTAGTTCATTAATCTGGAATATGATCTAGATTTAGATGTTTAAATTAAAAATAATACTTAAACAGTAAGTTTAGCAATAAATTATGATTTTGTGTCATTGTCAATAAAAGTGATTTCTGTGCCTGTTGCACAAAATCTATATTAAAAATATTTTTATACTAAACATTTTTTCATTCTCAAATCACCAATGTGGAAGAATAATTCCTACAGACCTGAGAGGAGTTGGTGATAGATACAAAATCTGGCATTAATTTATAATATAAATCCTTCACACTGATATCAAACTATATTTAGAAAAAAGAGACAATCAAATTTAATTGATCATTTGCCAGACTATTGTAGGTACATACAAGTATATAATAAAATTTATTTGTTGAATAATTAAAAATAAATAAGTATTTTCGCATAGAACATTAAATTAGAATAAATTATTTATGTGATAATAATTGAACATAAAGATATAAATTGCTTGAATGACAAAAAAATATACCAATATAAGAAAAATGTAATTACCGTATGATTTACTCCCCACATAAAAACAGACAGTAACGGTTCATTAGCACGAAACAATTTCACTTTTTGATGTTTCACGCGAATATGTTTCTTTTTCAATTTGCTCAAACCAGTGCTAGGAACGGACATTTTGGATTTGTTTACGAGAGTTGGTGCACAGCCACTTAATAATGTTTGAAATAAATAATCCTAGTTAAACCATTTTTGGAAACACAAAACCAATTAGACTGCCAAAGAGTTCAAATATAAATAAGAATTTATTACAAAAACTTAACACCCATCAATAAGGCAAACGGCTTTTTGACAGGCAGAATTATGATTGTACAGATTATTAAATATATATTATCAATTGAACAGATAATACGATAATTGCAGGCAATTAATGTAAATATTGAATTATCCATTTAATTTAATGTTGTGGACTTATATTACACTTTACTATTTGTCACGACTAACAATTTATATTTTTAAAATAATGTTATAATATTAGTTTTCTAACATTTTGACAGTGAAAGTCACGAATTTCTTCGTCGACACCCAAATGTCACCTGTCAATTTCAATCCGAAATTTGGAAATGCACCTAATGCAGTTATTGTAATAAGAAAATATAAATAATTGTTTGCTCAGTGTTATTTTAAAATGTCTGGTACATCGTCTTATAATAATGAAAAAGTGGTGCAGGGTGAAGTAGAATATCCTGTCACTGATCCGGCTTCAGGGGCTTTCTTTCAACCAGATTTCAAGAAGTAAGATCAATTAAAAATATGAAATTTCACTTTCTGAATGTTAGTTATAAAAATATTTAAATACTAAATATGCTTAAAAAAAATCTATAAACCTAAAATTATTTTTTAAATAAATATTTTTTGTTTATTAGTTTTAAATAAATTAACTTATTTGATAAAACAATAAACAGTAAATATACAATATCATTGTATATATGTTGTGTTATTGTTTTATCTTTTGTTAATTTGTTTCTTATAGAAATGAAGACCTGAAGCTGATGCTGGATGGATCCAAGGATTCTCTCAAACTAGAGGCTATGAAGAGGATCATAGGCATGATAGCCAAAGGAAGAGATGCTTCTGATTTGTAAGCAAATGCCTTTATGTATTTTTATAAATACTGTAAACCACCTACTACTAAACCTACTACTGACATAGATATGAATTAAAAATCTTCTCTTACTTCAAAATGTCATGTATAAAAAACATGAAAGATTGTTGTTTAATTAAATGAAAAAGAAATATAATATTTTTAATTAGTATTTTATTCAGACCTTACTTTCTGTTAGATTTCCAGCTGTTGTTAAAAATGTTGTATCAAAAAACCTTGAGGTAAAGAAGTTGGTATATGTGTATCTGGTACGCTATGCTGAAGAGCAGCAGGATCTAGCTCTCCTTTCCATCAGCACCTTTCAAAGAGCTTTAAAGGTATGTGGAAGTCAAACTAAAATTTATTACTCAAGATATCACAGAACTTGTTATGATTCATATAGGACTCTTGAAAAATGTTTCAAAATAGTTGTCTACTAATGAAGTGTTATTTGTAATTGGCTCTGACATTTACTTAACCTAATTCAGTAAAATTACTGTGTTCTATGCCAACTGTGAATGCATGATTACCCACCATACCTTTGAAATTTTCTAACAACACAGAATCTAGAATAGATTTTCTAATTCCAGTTAATTTAACCAATATCTAGTAACATGTGAGTAAGAGAAAGTCATTCTGCAGCCTTGTGTCTTTGAATTTAAGAGACCAGACCTATTCTTGACTACAACTCCTGCAGAAACTTTCTTGGTCTGCATTAGCTCAGTAGCGGGAGATATGCTACCATAAATCATATTCTATGTACCTCATACATAGAACTCTGACTTAACAGAACTCTAAGGTCTTTCTTTCTCCAATTAAGAACTTTTGTATAAGAATAGTTTCTGTTATTTTTTACTTACATCCTTGATGGTAAAATAACACTTAGCAATGTATATCTTATATTCACTTCAAGTATTTGAAAATTAACTTTTGTATTTTATTTTGGTTTATGCATCTCCTCAATCACAGGCCAGCACTCAGCATTATTTAAAATCTACTTAGATGAAGTCTAAGTTCTAAAAAAATATCTTCAAAGCTCATCTTAGTAAATTCTAATCCAATAGACCAAAATGTAAAGATTCATTGATATAAAACTATTTTTTTACAGTTGAATTTGCAATATAATTAAATTTAAAATTTACATTTAAATTTGCATTAAATTTAAAATGAAAATCTAAAATTTGGGTAAATTTAAAATGTAAATTTATAATACAATTATATGTGAGTTAGGTCCATAAAAATAGTTTTATATCTATGTACTCTGACAGTAAAAATATACACATAAGTTAAATAAACTTGTGTAATATTGTTTACACAAAAAAGACTTATCTTTATTCTAGGACCCAAACCAATTAATTCGAGCCAGTGCTCTCAGAGTGCTGTCTTCTATCAGAGTGCCCATGATCGTTCCTATTGTGATGCTGGCGATACGAGACTCAGCCAGTGATATGAGCCCTTACGTCAGGAAGACTGCAGCTCATGCCATACCTAAGCTTTACAGGTGAGTTTGTCTAAGATTGTCTTTACTGAAGAGCTTATTTCGATAAGTATGGTATCAAAATAAGCCCTCCTAAGACTTCCCTTTGACCTACACAGGTGACATGTGTATGTCAAAACCAGACCTGAGGTGTGTGGATTCAAAGTGGAAAAGATTAAAACAAATAAATAAAATATATAAGTAAATAAATATGTGTGTATATCCATGCATACCTGTGTGGATGCGTATGGGCATGCGTAAGTGTCCGTATTTGAGAATTTTTGTTTATGTCTATATATATGTATGTGTGTAAGTTTATACATGTTCTACCTTTCACCTACATAAAATGGGAGTGAATTAAAAATAGTAAGTATTTTTAGAAAAGTACTATCTATGATATTAAAACATTAATCCTATATTTCAGCCTTGATCCAGACCAAAAGGAAGAGCTAGTAGCTATCATCGACAAGCTTATCTCAGATAAGGCCCCACTAGTTGTTGGCTCAGCAGCAATGGCTTTCAATGAGGTCTGTGGGGATCGGATGAATCTCATACATAAGAGTTATAGGTATGGCTCACATTATTTATATTATACAATTGATTGTTTGTCTGTTCTTGCTTCAAAAAATGAAGCAAGCAACAATATTTTTAATATTTTGATGAGCTCTTGGTGTGGTAGTTAGTAACCCTGACTTCTGAACCAATGGTTGTGGGTTTGATTCCCACGCGGTCTGATGTGCAATAAAGTAATAGTATTAAGTTCCAAAAATTGTAATTTTATCACTAATAAAAGCATTTGTATTTGTAATGGCTCCCACGACACAGGGACATTATAGTCACTAATGCAGGCTAAGTAAAAAACATAAATAAAGAAATATTATGGGTTTTAAAATAAGACGATTTTTTTAATTTGAGATTAATACTGTATATTAAAGAAGCGTTTACAAAACTGATAGGTAGAAAATCGCATTACTACATAGACAAATCTCGACTACGCACACTTACGCATGTATGAATGAAACAATTTTGATACTTTCAATATATATATTTTTTTTCTCATATATTTAATGTTTAAATATTACTTCTTTAAAATATTTTTATATTGTTGATGATTAAATATGTACATATTACACATGTGATAAAATTACAGATTATTATTTCATATATGATATATGTATTAATTATTCTGTGACCTAAAAATAGCTGAATACTTCGGTGGCTGTTACTTGATGTTTTAGACTGAAAAAAGCAAGGCTAGTCGAGTTTAGGCCAGTTGTGTTAATCATAAACAGATACTAGAATCTATGCTTGGTGGAGTGGTCCTGAAGGTATACTGATGGATGGATGCTTTTGGATCTCCTAGATAAATAGAGCTTGGTGCGCCGAGTATGGGCTTGTTTTGTGGCTTTTGATGAGATCTTACCATCAGTCTTGATGAAGTGATCTGAAAGAATCCTGATAGATGGAAGCTACTGGATCTTCTAGATGAATAGAAAGATTACATACTCGTCGTTCCCAGTTGTATCAGATCACTCCATCAAGTCTGACGATAAGATTTCATCAAAAGCAACAGGCAAGCCCATATTCGGTGCACCCAGCTCCAGTCGTCCATGAGATCCACAAGCATCCACCCATCAGGGTACTCGGGTCACTCCATCAAGTCAAGACAAATCTGTAATAATCCTTACAAACTAGAATCAAAATTAAATACAAAAAAACACTGACAAATTGACAAAAAAATATATATAAACTGTAAAGTATCAAGTTAGGTTTGATAATTGTATTTTTTAGAAATATTTGTTAAAAAGGATCAACTGAAATAGCACATAAAATCAACCTTATTAAAATATATTAAGAGTCATGTGTAACTACATACGTGATAAAAATTAAAAATATTTTTATTTATTTTCTGATATACATATTATTACGTAACATATTTAGGGTTTTCTCACACATTTTGATTTGAGTATATCTTCTTAGCTTATGTATTTTTTATGCCTAAATATGTTATAACTTTTACGACAAAAATGTACCTAAACTTCTCCCGATTTTGTGAAATACCTGACGGAAAATAGTTTTTTTAATATTAAAAACTACAATATTACAGTATTTTCTCTGAGGACACTTAAGATTAAGAAGCATTCTATGTGTTGCAATTTTTGATTTCACTACATTAAGCTTGATTTTGTAGCATTATGTAACCGTAAACGCGTCCATAAAAATATATGTAATTATGTTAAAAGTTTTGTTATTGTTAATATTATTTATAATTTCAGAAAGTTATGTTTGCTCCTAGCTGATGTGGATGAGTGGGGTCAGCTCGCTCTGTTGAATGTTCTTACTTACTATGCTAAGACTTGCTTCCCGGATCCCAACAATGAGGTAGGTTTATAATAAATAAGATAATAATTATTAAACTTTATGTAAACTGCGGAACAAATAATTTTAACAGGCTTCCAGAAATCATTAAAAATAGTTAAAATTAATATGTCTTATGTGATGCTTTTAAATGTCATTGACAAAATAAAAATTAAATTTATAAAACTTATAACTTTGATGCATGACCATTATATGGATACAATAATTACAACAAAAGACCCAAATTTCTTTCAGCTTGTACCCCAATTATCTTCTATACTTCAAAATTGTAAACATCCATTAGAATTTTCAGATTCGTTCTTTTTTTCGAATATAGTATCTGTATACTAATAATAATAATAAATATAAATATATATATATATATATATATATACAGGGTTATTTGTAATTAGTTGAGCACCTTTTGCAGGCAGCCCCTCTACATCAATCCTAACAACATTTGTTCTACGACTTTTAAAATTAATAGTTTTAAAAATTTTGTTTTTCCCATACAAAATTTATTTATTGCCTCTAAACGTGCATTAAACTTGAGCAAAGAGAGGCCACGCTACTTGTCAAAATATGTGCCAAGGCCACGTGCATCGGGGCGCGGGGTGGCGGGGTGACGCAGCGGCGGCTATGCACGTTAGAACTTGATCATTTTCTAAGGTGTAATCAAAAATAGCATCGTTTTCCACTTTTATTTATTAAAATATTTTCTACAATAGTCGAAACACATATTGTCTAACTGTTTAAGAATCTAATGAAAAAACAAAATCTCCAATAGAAGTTGTCCACAAGTTGAATGTCTCAATATTTTTATTTGGATTATGAAATAAGGGCACTGTAACGAAACCAAACAAATATTGTTTTTACAAAACAATAACTTCACTTTAACTTACTTTATACATATCATATTATCTCGTTTGTTAATATTTATATCATGACAATAAAACAATAAGTTACTTACGAATTTCTTGAAGATGGCGCGTAACATAAAACGTCATAATTTTCATTAATATTATTTAATTAAAACGTAAGAAGTGAATCGACTGTTTCTGACGTATAATATTCTCATAGAAGAAACACATAAGTACCATAAAAACAGACAAATGTACACAATCCACTTTAAAAATAATAACTTTAGGCTTCTTAACATGTTGGATCGTCACTATATCACAAATAAAATTATTCTTCATCATGGTTTCTTCTGTTTCGAGTTGTTGTTCGTTCTAGGCAAAACAGACCTTGTAAAGATCAGGACCCCAATGCTCCATTTCTCAGCCAAAACTCGTATTTCTTTTCATTCTTACTTCTTCTATTTCAGACAATCAATGTATTTTAAAAATATTATAAATTACATTTCATAATTTCTTCTTCTTGTTATAATCTTGAATTTATTTATTAGTTTTAATAGCAAGTCCATAAAATCGTATTGTCCAGTATGTAATTACAATTCATTATTTAATTATAAAACTCTAATCCGATAATTTTATTTTTGGTTAATGTAAATTGTGTTTTGTAATTCACATAGGTACTTGTCATTTTGATTGTTTAGTATTTCCATAGCAACATGGTGTAAAAAAGATGACGCTATACGAAAAAAGCTGGCGCGCGCGTTTAACAGTTTCTGACTTTCGCTAGCCTGCCGCGACCTATACTTTAGACTGCTTATAAAATACAGAGTAATAAATAATCGAGGGAGCAAAAATTTTTTTTGTTCGTTAATTCTGAGTTATTTATCAAGATTTTTTAAAAGTCGTAGAACAAATGTTGTTGGGATTGATGTAGAGAGGCTGCCTGCAAAAGGTGCTCAACTAATTAAAAATAACCCTGTATATATATATATATATCTTAATATATATAAATTACGTGTCACGTTGTTTGTCCGCGATGGACTCCTAAACTACTTAACCGATTTTAATCAAATTTGCACACCATGTGCAGTTTGATCCAACTTGAAACATAGGATAACTTACATCTTAATTTTAAGTCGCAATATTATTTTATTGCAAATTATTTCTTTACAATTATCTGTTAGTACAAACAAGTTTAACAGATGGCGTTGTATCTGTTGACTGGATTGAGTTAGTGTTCAACAGATGGCGTAATGTTAAAAGTACAAATGTTTCAAATACAATTTAACATCATAACCAACACGCGATGCTGAAAAGAAATTATGAGTTAATTTTTAGTGTTAATATAGCCCGCCACGTATTACTTAGACTGAAGTATATATATAAACTCATATTATAATGAACATAATACAGTCAAATTATACCTGTTTCTTCGTTGAATCTATTTATGTGAGACGGGTCAACCAAAAATATTGTGCAAAATTAAATTATTAATAATTTAAAATAATAAATATTATAAATATTATTTTCATAAATTTAAAACTATCTGTCCTATATACTTTATTTATAAATTTGTAATGTACTAATTTGTTACCATCTTAAATAAAATAATAATAATTAAATTTAAAATTAAATATCTCAACTGTACGATAATTTTGATCAATCATGTTCAAAGACCTTCTCCTTTAAATCCCAATCCGGTGAATTTTTAGACCGGCTTTAACGTTTTCGTCTTCTTTGGTAAGTAATAATTTCATTGTTGCAACCACCCTGTTGGTCAAGTAGTGGAGCGTAGACGCCTAACGTATATCGGTATAGTGTCGTACAGTGTGGTATAGTGTGGTGTACCCAAAAAAATAGAAATACTGGAACCGAATATATTCGGCATCAAAACCGAATAGTTCGGACAAATACACCGAATACCGAATACTTACCAAATATTCGGCGCATCACTAATAATTATTATATTACTGTATCAAGGGTTAGGTAATGGTAGTAGAAAATCACTCATAGAGGTCGCCATGTTCTTTACAAATTGCATCTATGTAAAAAAACATAGCGGTTTACATCATTATTTTTAACCCCCGACCCAAAAAGAGGGGTATTATAAGTTTGACCTGTAGATTTGTGTATAGTAATATTGATAGTAAAAACCTAAACAGGGGAAATAAGTGTATTCGTAGATTCATTTAGTACAACGAAGAAAAAAGTAAAATAATTTAAAAAACAGAAAAAAAAACCCCCGATACTAGATGACGTCTAAAAAGGATAATAATATTATTATGTACTTATTGAAGTCGGTACGTCGGGGGACCTTTGTACGTACGTTGATGAGTGTCCATTTTACAAAATTTTCGGAGCTAATAAATGAGGACTATGCGATAATATTAAAATATTTTTATTTCCTTATTTGCCTTGATAAATTTACTTGCATTTTGAATTTTTCCTTTACTTGGCAGTCGGGGGTTTTTTAAATTTTTATTTTATTTTTTCTATTATATTATACCGTGACTTATTAAATAGTTTACTACAATGTAATAGGTACATCCAAAACCTTATCAACCACAGCAACGCGTGGTCGGGTCTGCTAGTATATATATATATATATATATATATATATATATATATATATATATATATATATATATATATATATATATATATATATATATATATATATATATATATATATATATATATATATATATATATATTTATATTTATTTAAGAATGTTAGCTTACATTAATTTAAATTATTTTAATTTTTAAGCTACATACCTCTACTTCCAATAACAGAATGTCTATTTTAGTTAAGGACTTCTGGAAGAAATCTCTGTTAAGAGATAAGTTATTCTATGTATTAATTATTTTATACATACACTGTCATTTATGTTTACCTTGGTACATAAATAAATAAATATGAATATGACTAGTGCCTTAACCTGACCTTAGAGGTCTTCAGATACTTTAGTGGGTGCATGTACTGTACTGTTCGTAGGAGCGGGCCGGTGACGGAGATGAAGCGTTTTACTCAAGTGACAGCGACAACCCCCGCTCCTCCCCCCGACCACCCTCACCTGGAACAGCTCCAGACCTGCGTCTGTTGCTGCGCGCCGCCAGGCCACTGCTGCAGAGCAGAAACGCGGGCGTCGTGCTCGCCGTGGCTCGACTGCACCACCACTGCGGACCAGGTCAGACCACACACGCGTAAGGGGTTGCCACTACAAAAAAAACTTTAATTATTGCACACTATCAACAAAATATATATATTTTTTATTTTGTTTATTGTTTTTTTTTATCCTTTCACATCGTTTCATTACCAAATTATATTTATTTCTCTGTTAAACTTATTATATATGGTTAATTAAACCTATATATTTTATCCAGTTCAAGAAATGCCTCCTGTGGCGAAGGCCATGGTGAGGTTGTTGCGAGCCCCCACAGAGGTGCAGAGCGTGGTTCTCAACACCATAGCATCCCTCACCGTCACCAGACCGGTAACATGCATATTATATAACTTATATGTATTTAGTATATAATATAACAATAATGTTTTACTTTATTTAGTAATGGCCCCTAGTTCTGCTTAGAAATTGTCCTACAGGTAATTCTGAAAAGGGGCGGGAGGGGACGTACATTTGATATAAACGTAAATTTCAAGAGAAGACTGCGGCTTACTGAGATATAACATACATTTTTTATATTTTTTTCGGTATTACAATCATGATTTAAAATTGTAACATAATTAATTATTAGGGTTATATAAGCGATCCAAAATGGTTTTATTATATTGTTATATAAAACATAATGTTTATTTCAGTCAGTCTTCGAGCCGTTCCTGAAATCTTTCTTCGTGAGAAACTCAGACCCGACTCACATAAAGCTGCTGAAATTAGAAATTTTAACCAACCTGGCGACTGAAACGAGTGCTCCAGTAGTGTTAAGGGAGTACCAGACGTACGTGTCGTCCAATGATAAGGCGTTCGTGGCGGCCACCATACAGGCTATAGGCAGGCTGGCCGTCAACATACAGACGGAGACGGAGACCTGCTTGAACGGACTGCTGCACCTGCTGTCCAGTAAAGATGGTGAGTTTTTTGTTTGTTAAATCATCAATCATGCTGATCATCAGATCAAAATTCTAGAGGTTACAGGTTCAAGGCCTGCCTAACATCACGCGTTTTTTTTAAAATATATTTTTTAATAAAAAATAAGTTTGATTAACAAGTTTATAGACAACCTTAAACATTACTTTGAATTGTATATTGTAATATATATAAAAAGGTAATTTTGGCTTATAAAAAAATATTTTATTATCGTGAGTGGGACTAAAACCCGTGATTTTTAAAAGTCGCCTTTATGGCAACTGGGCTATCGTGTCAGTACTGTGTGGTGTTGTTATATTGTGTTTGATCCTTAGAGCGCGTGGTGTGTGAGGCAGTAGTGGTGGTGAAGCGCGTGGTGTGCGGGGGCGCGGGCTCAGCTCGAGCCGCTGTCAGTCGCGCCGCACGACTGCTGCGGGCGGACCGGTCAGACCACACGGACATACAGACATGTTGGACACTAATACAAATTATTTAAAATCAACTATAGAATACTGTTATATCCAGGCTGGCAGGCGGGGCCCGCGCGGCTGCACTGTGGCTGGTGGCGGAGCATGGCGCCCGGCACCCGCGCGCCGCTGCCGTGCTCGCTCACATGGCCGCCAGCTTCGCGGACCAGGTGACACGAAGGCTCTATTACTATATGCTTAAGAGCTAATTCCGCTCAATGTTTCGAACGGAGGCTTCGTTATTATAGTTAGAGAGTGGCTTTACGACTACTTTATTGCTTTAGGATAAATTCGGTCTTTGAATTCATTGACTTTACTTAAAATTATGACCAATTTATGCTATTAGTATTTTGTATATAATAAAAAGTTTATAATTGTAGTAGGAAAAGTTCAGTCTAGTTTTATTTGAGTTTCCGTATTTATTTTTATGACGACGGTAGGACGAGCTGGTAAAGCTGCAAATACTGTCGCTGGCGGTGAAGCTGACCCTGACGCAGCCGGACACGCTGCCGGTGTGTCAGTACGTGCTGTCGTTGGCGCGCTACGACGCCAGCTACGACGTGCGTGACCGCGCCCGCTTTCTACGAGGCTGCGTGCCGGGAGGGACGGGCAAACCCGGGTTGGGGCTCCTCTACGCCAGGGAGGTGTTCTGTCCAGACACGCCCAAGCCCAGTGTACAGATAAACAACAAAGGTAAGTTAATTATTATTTTTTAAACCGCGGTTTTATGTTATGGTCTTAGAAATTAATTATTTTAAAATAAAAAAAAAAAAAGTGTCATTTTCCCAGACATTGCGGGTTCAAATCATCGCCCGTATCGGCTAATTTTTTATTCTATATTTAATTAAACTTAAACAAGCTTATTCTGGCTATACATATTTAAATATATTTTCAAACATTCATAATTTTCGTATTCAGAGCGCACACAGTACACCGTGGGCTCCCTGTCCCAGTACATCGGGTCGTGCGCGCACGGATACCGCGCGCTGCCGGTGGCGCCGACCGCGGACACGTCCGCCGCGCTGCGCGACGCGCCCACTACTGAGCACGAACGGGAGAACGAGCGGGAGCACGAAATACAGGTGAGAGGTGTATTATACTACAGACTAGAGCACTAGAGAAGAAGATATATTTTGTCTCGCTCGCACGCGCTCATCTGCTGTCTCTGATACATCCGAGTATAATGTTTTTAGTTTGTTTCATTCACACATTGACAGTATGAAGAAGATGGTTGAGATCGTGGTATTTTTATATACAAACTATTCTCTTAAACGTATGTACGTATATAATGTACTTATACCCTAGAATATATAATATATCTTGAATGTTACAGAAGAACAAGAGTTTCTACTCTTCTCCGGGATCCAGCTCCTCGTCCGGCTCCGACAGCGAAGATTCTTCCGATGAGTGAGTTGGTGTTTCATTTCCCAATGGTGGGCAATGAACCACATTGAGAGAATTTACCAGTGTCATTGCAAACCTTCATAGTCAGTTCAAGATGAAAGTCCAAAATAATTCCAAACTCTTTGTTCATAACCAAAGCTATTACCCACTTGAAAATGTTATATATAAAAATGTATTGTAAATAACATATATATATATATATATATATATATATATATATATATATATATATATATATATATATATATATATATATATATATATATATATGGTTTACTTATTTTGTACTATGTTTTATATATTTTTTAAAGGGAAGAGGCCGTGAACGTTGTAAAGAAGCAAGAGAAGACAAACGACACCAACAACTATAAGTACGAGAATGTGTTATTTATTAGTTTTTACATAATGTTAAAATTGATATACATTTATTTAATTTTCGTCACCACTTTCAAAAATAAAATTATCAAGTAGGCCCTTAGAAGTACTTTTGAATCGTCAATTACATTAAAATGGTCAGTATAGTCTTACTGAACTATCACCAGCTCGGAATACTGCCCTGCTGAGAAGAGGTGTTAGTAATGTTAAGACACATAAAAAATGTGCTTAGTATTAATTAGAAATCTGAGACTTTTACACTTATGAAATAACACGAACTTATAAAAACTGCTTTAATTCATTGAACCGGGTGGCGATACTGGCGATAATGATGTATTTAATCTTATTAAATGTATACTATTTACTTAAAGGTTCTAAAAATAAATGTATTTTTGAAAATCATATGTTAAAACTAAATCTAATTAAATATATTTCCAGGTCATCGAGCTCAAGCTCCTCAGACTCTGAATCTGACAGCGACTCTTCTTCCGAGAGTGGGAGTGAGAGTGATTCGGAGAGTGACAGCAAGGAGGAAAAGGGTGTTAAGGTAGGATAACTCAACTATTTAAACTCAAATTATAATCTTAATCTTAACTCACTAACTGTAGTTAATCTTTAGAGAATCTGTTAAAATAACTTTAATTATATTCTATATTTTCTTTTTAGAACGAATCTAAACCTGAACCGGAAGTGAAACAAAAGAATGACAAGACAAACTTGGAGTTGTTACTAGAGTTGGATGAAGTGGCCAGCTCGTTGCCCACCATGACGCCCACGTGTGGGGGATTCCTGTCACCCACCGCACCAATACCAGAGAATGAAGGTAACATAGCACCAATTGTTTATTTTACAAATACACAACATAAAAAAACACTTGTGTGTGTGTGTTATTACATTCGTTTTTATAAAAATATTGAATGAATAAAAGCAAACATTAATTATTTTTTGTATTTCATTCTCAGACGACGCAATCACGCCGGTGGGTCCGTCGCTGGTGCCGTCCAGCGAGGTGGAGCTGGTGCCACGTGTGCGGTGGTCGGGGCTGGAGGCCAGGAGACGCTGGCTGCGGACACCACACTTGTACTCAGACCGCATGGTGACGCTACAGATAATACTCACCAACCACGCCAGCACAGACGTGGAGAACGTGCGGGTTGAGAAGGAGGTGAGGGACGCACGCACATACACAGACACACAAACAAACCTATACAAAAAAAAGAACACACACAGAGAGAGACACGTAAGCACACGCACATACACAGACACGTACACACACATACACACACACACAGAAACACACAGAAACACACATACTCGTATAAGAATTCGATTATTTATTTAATATGTATTTGGCCACACTACACTTTTTTTAAAAGACCGAACAGATTTCGTGCATTTTTCTTCTATATTGACATCAAAATAACTATAACAATATAACTAATGTAAAAATATTCTTTCAGCCGGGCTCCACCTCCATCCACGAGTTCTCTCCGGTGGCTCTCCTACCGGCGGGGGGCTCCACCCTGGTACTGCTGGGTCTGGACTTCGGAGACACCATACACCCCATCAACTTCACGCTCAACAGCTCTTTCGGTATGTCATAGACAAGTTTTTAAAATACATGTATTCCTTATTTAGTATCAAATTAGGCCCAAATGTGTTAAGTTCCGCTAATAGATGACCGCAATTTATTTTTCAAATATACTGTGCTCTATGTTCATACAATAAGAATTATTTTTGAAAAGAATATATTTTTCTAAATGGCTAATAAAAAACAAAAGTCGACCATAAAGTACTCAAAATCACAAAAATTAACACAACAGAGAGTATTTAAAATTTCAGAGCTCAAAGCTAACATAGAGTACTCAAACCACAGAGCTCTACTCCAACACAGACTACTAAAACCACAGAGCTTAATAGGATACTCAAACCATAGAGCTGAGTACTTACAGCACATACTATACCCGGCTCCGTCTCCCGCAGGTAGTGTGAGTGTGTCGGTGAGTCCGCCGGTGGGTGAGTTGGTGCGCGCGGTGCGAGTGTCAGCGGCCGGCTGGGACGCGCGCAGACGAGCACTCAGGGGACTTACTGAGGTCTGTATACCTTACATAGACCGGACACTATGGCCGATGACTAATATATCTAAAAATATCTATAAACATGTATAAATGTTAAGCTTATTTAAAATAGATATATTATTGAGGTTCATTTTTTAATAATATTTATTTAAGTTGGTTATTTTGTTAAATTTGATCTATTAGCATATAAAGTTTATATATTTTTTGTTGACTGTATATATTTGTTTATGTAATATACGTTTAAATGTGTTATAAATATAATATATAAATATATATATATATATATATATATATATATATATATTTATAACACATTTATATTTAATATACTATTATAAACTTTAATTAGGTATAACTAAAACATTTTCAAAAAAAATCCATGTTGTATATTAATAGACGTAGTTTCATAAAAAATATTAGGGGAACCCGTTACTCGATAACGATTCTAATATTAGTAGGTTATTAAACTAATATTTTTGTACAGTGCACAAAACAAGTTGACAATCAAGACGATGAACAAACTATCTGCAGACGTGTCTTCGAGGCCGCTAACGTAGCCGCCATCACCTCCACCGGGAACTTACTTAGGTTAGTACTTTTCAATAAATTGAACATAATATACTACTACTTCATAAAACTAATTTACCGTCAGAATATGTACAGGTCACACCCAAAAACATTTTTATGTCTGTAATTATATAGCTATGTTATAATATATTTCCGATATATTTTTTTCTCAGAGCTATTTAATATTGCACATAGTGTTCACATTCAGTAATTTATACTAATAAAATTAATCTGAAAGTATAAATAGGACTGAAATGTCAGTACTGTAAAAAATGACTGATAAATAAATATTTATTACTTATTTATTAGTCTGTATTTTGTAAAAAGTACTTAAAAGTACTCAACACCCGGCCGTCATACCTACGCTCAGAGATAATGCCAGTGCCAGTAAAGTTACATTTTTAAAACTATTAATTTTAAAAAGTCGTAGAACACATGTTGGGATTCATGTCGAGAGGCTGCCTGCAAGAGGTTGTGAGTTAATTACAATTAACTCAGTACACATGAACCCTCAGGTTCGCTGGTCGCAGTATGTCATCGCAGTCGCTGGTGTTGGTGGGCGTGTCCCGCTCCTCCCCGCAGTGTGCTGTGAGCGCTGCGTGCGGCAACATGGCGCTCGCCAACCTCCTAGCGGCACACGTGGCCGCCGCACTACATACTAACTAAATGTAAACACTATAATTTGATTTTAAATCAATATATTTGATGTTTATTATATGGCTTATATTCATTATTATAATTTGTCTGTGTCTGAATATTGAAGTTATTCTATAGACTCGTATCTTGGTCATGACAAATAAGAAAATATTAGAGAGCCAGACTATATGATTCGTGCAATGACTATTTGTTATGGGAATATTTTTAGGAGTAGCTCTATCAGAAAATAATAAAAATCGTAAATATATTATGAAATATGTTAAAATCAATAGTAATGTTATATATGGGGAAAAAAATCCTTTTATTTAAAGAATATTTTTATAGATGTGTGTAAGTTTTATTTCACATAATTGAACAATCTAATCATATTTTTACCATGACCTATCATTATCAACCATTACCATGTAAAGATAATAAAACATTTTTTATTTTTGTCTATGACTGACATCATCAGGGATAAAATATTGAAAAAAATATGTTTGAGTTTGTTTATAAATGTTAGGGTTATTGAAATTTTAAACAAAAGTATAATTCAAAGTATCTACTAGTTTCAAAGGCACATTTGTCATCAGAATATTATTGAAGTGAAACTTCTTTAGAATCATTGTGATTTCAAACCTGTTTTTTTATTAAAAGTGATTTTCCTCAAATATATATCTTAATATTCAGATCCTAATGTTTTATATATTTTTTATTATAAATAAACTTATAGTGCCCTGTTGGAAAATATTGAGACCGGTCCATTTGGACTGTATATAAAAAAATATATGTACATTCCTTAGTTAAAATGGCGTTTTTTATATATTGTTGGTAATATAACTTTAATATAACTATTACTTATAATCTGAAATTTGTGGTATTTCCATAATATTGCAGTTATTAAAGGATAAGCTTTGAAATACATATAAGGAGTGGCTGCAAATAATATGTATTTCTATATACGTAGTTTTTTTTAGTATTGTATTTCTTTCATGAATGATAGTACATACATTATGAAATTATCTATCAAAAATAAAAGTTATAAAGACTTAAACATAACATTTATTTCTTATTTAAACTATTGTCATGGAAGTCTGTATCAAGTTATATAAAAGATTCACTTAGAGAAATAAGCACATAATGTATAACAAAATATATAATATTCAAAATAAAAGTTATTTGTTTTATTAATTATCTGAATAATCATAATTTCTATGATATCAGGAACTAAACCAAGTTACGGCAACCCATTTACTGTGTAAAAATATCTTTCAGTCAGTTGGTAAATAAACCTGTTAAAACTTTACATACACAAAAAATAAAAAATCACAAGATCATACATTCAAATAGTAAAATCAGATTTAAAATTCAATTACTAAATATAATTTTTATCTTATTTTATAGTCTATGTACATTCTAATACTGTTTCAGTGTTGTGGGTAATGACCCCACCCGGGAGCGACTCCCACTCCAATACCATATGGATTGTTCATGAGTATCCGTGGTCTCTTTGGATCCTCGTGCATCTGATGCTGCACTGGCATCTGGTGGTGATGAGTCGGATGCGTTTCAATTACCCTATCCTTTTTCGCCATACGTTTCTTTGGATTTGAACAAGATTCTGGAGCTATTCTTCGTTCAGTCCACAATCTTTCTATTAGAATTGCTCTGGTCTGGATTCCATTAGGATCTTCTTCTTGTTTTCTTGATATTGGTGCGTTTGCGACTTTCTGCTTCATAGCTTCCAGTCGCTCTTCTGTTTGTGTCATCGGTACCAGGGGCATACCATGTTCATTGCATATGTTATGTAGGACACAGCAGGCTACTGCCATCTTGGCTACTGTTGGTGGGTCAAACTGTTTATTGCTGGTAGCTTGTAGACATTTCCACCGTGACTTCAATTGTTTGATTGTTTCAGTGACGCAGCCATGAGCCTGTGCGTGAATATTCGTGTAGTACTTCTCGGGGGACATTGATGATTTCTTTGTCATTTTCGGCACTGGTGCCATTAAATATGGTTTTTGAGAATAATGTGGTCCACCTGGTAATAAAAAAAAACCTGTATCACAATGCACATATTTGACTTTGACAACTGCCTGTTATTATGCCTAAGATATTATTGAAAGTGTAAGAATGTCTCTACCAATTAAAAAAAGAGGTAAATATGATATACAGTCTTAATGGAGAGCATATAAGCTGTAAGATCCTACCAAGCAGCCAGCAGAGCTCCCTCGCGTGGTTGAGGCTGACGAGGTCAACAGTGACGGCGTGTCTTGCCAGCAGTGCGTCGTGCGCCAGCGAGCCGCCGCCAGACGCACATGCACTAGTGATGCGCAGACTACTGTCACAGATCTGATGAATACATAGCATATTAGACCAGAGAATATCTGTATTTTGAAGGTACAGCAGAACCTCGATTATCCGGGATCACAATAATTCAAAAATTAAAATTCAAAATATCTTTATTCAAGTAGGCATTTACACGTAGTTTTGAATCGTCAATGATTATATTATTAGTCAGTATAGATAGTAGATAGATAATAATTAGTCAGTATAGTCAGTCCGTGGGTAACTACTATCAGCTCGGAATGCTGCTCTGAGTCCTTTTGTCAAAGTTAGATGCAAGCGTCATAAAGACATTGAAGATATGGCTCGGTTTAGCGCACTCAGCGGACTCTTCAACCTTATTTAGAGACCGAAACAATTTTGGGTTAAAATTAAAGAAACCATCGAAGCTCTACAAACATCTAAGAGTTACCAAAAGACATATCATTACCAAAAGATATCGAAAAATCTAAAGATGATACTGAACTGCTCTCCCAAAAGACAAAGTTGCTTCAGAGCTCGAGTCGCGACTTCAATTCTATAAAAAAAATATGATAGGTGCTCAAACGAATAAAGTAGGGCTAGGATCAAGTAGGAAAGTTCAAGACATAGACATAACAAAATCTTTTATTCGACAAGAAGAAAACGATAACTACCGACTCCACGCGATGAGCCTAGAAATTCAAAACGAATGGGTGACCCTAGGAGATTTTTGTATTCTACTAGATTTGAAGTAGCGCACCTTAATTTATGATTGGTCCCCAGCATTATTAAAATTCTATCTAAATGCATTCCAAATGACTCTCCCAGATCAAAGTAATTTAGCATGGGGCAAAGCCATCGAAAAGTCTTACAACATCTGTGGGGAGGCAGAAGGCGCCGCGAAACACTTATTAGTAGGTTGTCGGGTACTTCTAGATAAAGGTCAATACTCGCGTCGCCACGATAAGGTATTAGAAATTATACGGGAAGCGGTTAGTCTTTCAGTAGCAAGAGCGCGGAAGGGTATAACAACCACCAAATGATCTGTTGAATTCGTAAAAGAAGGCTTCTCCAAAAAATCAATACCGAAGCCTTATTCAATTTTAGGCGCGGATCCTGATTGGACTCTTATGATGGACACGTATAAAAAATGGTACATGTATAAATACATGGTACATGTACAAGTACATGTATAAAAAATGTATGGTATCCCTTATATAGTTTACAAAAAATGTCCGTCGCTCCATAAACATCTTTTAAATATATTTGGTAAAATCTTGTCAAGAAAGCAAATACCGGTATCATTCGGAAAAGTTCCCTTTTTGTCCTCATTCCGAAAAACGACAATGTCAATAATCGTTAAGGATACTAGACCGATAGCCGTAACAAATACAATTTCCAAAATATTTTTCTCTTTTTTACAAACAAAAATGACGCAATTCATGATTCACAATAGATATTTCAGGTCTAATCACCAGAAATGGTTTTTGCCCGGAATCTCTGGATGCCTGGAATATAATACGTTAATATCGGAAAGCCTTAAAGATGCTAGAACTAGCGAGAGACAAATTATGGTTTGTTGGATAGACTTAGAGAACGCCTTTGGGTCGGCACGACATGAACTGATGATGTTCGTGCTTAAATGGTATAACTTTCCTACGGTAGTTTGCGACATTATTGCCTCATATTATTCAAAATTAAAATTCTCTATAATTTTTAATGAAAACCATTCAAAATGTTTGTATGGTTAACTAACCATACCAACCAGGATTTGTTAACTTATAACGTTATCTATTACATATGCACAAAACCTGCTTTTTTCATACATGGGATTATCCGGAATTTTGCTTATCCAAATGCCGGTTCTACTGGAATGTAATTGTGCTTTTGGACTAACAACTTGTTATTAATGGTTTGTTTCTAAATAAGGATATTTTTAATAAATCATAAACCAGTCCTATATCAAGGAAATTAATTATTTTAAATATTTATAGGTAAGACCATTTCAGAAAACATACTTATGTTATTGCAATCTAATAAATAAACCCAAACTTACTATTTGTACTTTCTTTGAATGGTAGGACTTATTGAAGTGCTTCTTCTGATCTTCATCAGGTCTGGCGATCGGGACATGCACACAATCCACACATCCTACCACATTGGGGATACCATATTTCATATAGAACCTGAAAGAAATCATTTTTATCTTGTTTTTCTGTTTGATGTTTGTTTTTTCTTATGTTAATAACTTACCAGCTGGCATACTTCTAAATAAAAACTCTTTATCGTCTAAGGGTAACTAGTACAGATAAGTTAAGGCTTTGTACACTTTTTTTTTAATTTATATTTTTCTTCTATTATATTTTCTGGTATGTAAATAAACAAATAGAAATAATAGATTGCACTATATAATTGTATGAACATTTTATTTAATTATTAGGCTTTTTTAATTTTTAGTTATCAATTACTAAACAAATATCTTACCCATTTTTAATAACTTCTCTCTCGTGTTTCAAATGAGGGAAGTGTATATATTTCTTAACAATACTTGGATCATTCATGGCCTCTGTGACCTGCATCACAGCTGTGGCTACGAAGTACTGAGTAATACTGGGATCTGATCTACCCCCTATTGACTTCTGGTATTTTCCAGTTGCATAGAAGGATAAAGCTGCCAATACCTGTAAATGGATATATATCTGTTACTACACTTTAAAACAAGATAACTGTTAATTAATATGGATTCGTAATAAGGATAATTCGTAACTAAGGATTAACATTAAAATATTTTAAAACTATATCAACTTACTTTGCTTTCAACTGAAAACTCGATAGATTTAACAGAATCTGGCATAACAGGTTTTAATTCATCACAGAGATTTCGCGCCAGATCTTTTGAAAGACGATATATGTCTATAAAGGCAGTATCACTCAAATCAAACGGATCTGAATCGTCTTTAGGTTTTGTCACCATTTTCTCCGGACTTTTTGCTTTTTCTAAACTACTAGGCTCTTGTTGCTTTTGTGATTGTGACGAATCCCATTTAAGTAACTCAAAAAACACCGGTTCCTCGTCAACTACTGATATATAACTGTCTTCTGGTGGCTTATCAGCCATAATAATTAATTTTTTAGCTAATTTATTGTGAAATACAAAATAATTTATGATTATAACAAACGCAGCTTAGGACTTGGCTTGATGAATTTGACATATGACATTTGACGTATGAAATTATATTGACAGCAATAAAAATATAAGATTGACAAAAATTAAATATTATGTGATCGGTTTTTTAACACCCATTAATAGTCGCATAACCCACCTAGACCTCTTCATTTTATTTAAACAACTCAACGGGATCGCTTTTGCACTCACCGCGATGCCTCGAAGTGATTCAACGTCAGGGCTAACGTCGAACCCAACAGGCCTTAACTGACACATAAGGCCTCTCTCTCAGCAAGAAAGAGACCGCCGCGCACTCCCCCACACACCTACGGGACCACCTAACAGTCCAATCTGCTATCAGAGAAGTACCAGGAGCGTTCCTGCAGCCAACCCCGGCAAGGAGGGCCTGCGCCCTCCCACCACCTATGCCCAGGCCTACTTTCCAACGTGATCAAACGATGGAAAGCGGCCCAAGCCCCCCCACAGGGCAGGCCACCCCTAAAGGTTACCCGCCCTGGACTACTACGGTAACTAATACAGCTATATATACTCCTTTGTCAAAAATGTGTTAAAATAAGTTTATTAAATATATTCTCAGTATTTATATGTGTATTTCTATGTATTTGTATCATTGTCTAACACCCTTAACAGAAGCAAATAATTTGCTTAATTAGGGGTTTGATCATTGTGTGTAATTTGTCCTGATATTATTATTATAAATATTAATAAAAGTGCAGTTTACTGAGTGCAAGGAAAAAACTCAAGTTATAAGAAAAGCGAACTTATTTGGTCTATATTTGAACTCTAATTATTCTTGTATTATGTATTAGGAATACGTTGATCAGTGAAATTTAAATGTGTGCTTAGAATAGATCGTAAGAGGTGTGTAAGTAAGCATAATCAAGTGTGTGTGTGTGTGCAGTGTGTCTAATCAAGGAACCAAATAACTTTGGTAATCTCACAATTAAAAAAGAAATTAATATCAGAAAAGGGAGACCAACTCACTTTTTCTCTCTCCGACTTGACTATTGTAACAGTTTTTAAATAATAAAAAAAAATACGTCTGGGAAGCAGCAGCGTCGGCAGATTTTATTGCCTACGGTCTTTCTTAGCATTTTAGAGGTATAGAATGTTTTTAGGGCGCATACTGCATACAAAATAAATATATTGTTTATATATTTTAGAGAGAACGTAGATTATATAAATATTTTGAATAAAATAGTGAAATTGAGGTGCATTCTTAAATGGCGCCGAAAATATTGACATTTACAATGTTTAAATGCGTTACATTTTGGAGCGTTTTGTCTTCAAACTAAATTCAGGGCCTGAAAGTTGTGGAAAAGTGACGATAAATTATTTAAAACACTTGTTAATTTATTATATGTATTTATACAGAAACGACCTATTAAAATAAATGTTATTGAAAATGTATCACTTTAAAAGATAATAATTACACCTTAATATTAAAATCGGCCAAGTGAGTATCAAATTCTTGCACTGAGGGTTCCGCACAATTAAATATAAAAAACGATAAAACAAAGAAAACGCCTCTTGTATGGAAGATACTCTTGAATATTATTTTATTAGATTTTTACTAGCGCAACCAGAAATACATTATCTATGAAAAATTTAACTGGCTATCGCGGTTCATGAGATAAAGCCTTTAGACGGATAGACGGACAGCAAAATTTCGATGCTGTTAGGTAAGCTCTTCCGAAAAAAAATATTTATTATAGGTATAAAATTTTTAACACTAGGGAAGCGTTGTCTGCGCTTTAATACGATTAATAGTTTTTTGTATTATATCTTTATATATATATTTCTTGTGTGCGTGTGTATGTCACTGAACTCCTCCTAAACGACTGGACCGATTTTTATGAAATTCTTTGTGTGTGTTCAAGGGGACTTGAGAATTGTTTAGATTCACAATTTGGTCCACTGGAAAATGGTTTTTTGATTAATTTTTAATGTGTAAGTAGGTGGTGATTTTGGAATGTTTCACATTGGTTCCGACGGACTGCGTTACGATGGCAATGTCAAATATTATATAATATTATATTTTAATTATAGCCTGCCCTGACAGTTGACGTTGCGATAGAAATAAGAAAAAAAATATTTTAGTACCAGCGCGCTGGTATCAGCGTATTTAGTACCAGCGTATCGGGCCGCGCGCTGCAAAAAATATTGGAACAAATACATTTATTCAAACAAAAAATCATTATTTACATATTCATACGGTATCGATTGGTCGAATTATGGTAAATGTACATCTAATGACGTTAGACATTGCGATAAGTTTTTAATATATTTTTTTTTAAGTTTAATTTTTTAAATTAAAGAAGCGTGTACAAGACCACGTCTGTCGGGTCCGCTAGTTTAATATAAAACGTGGATAACAGAAGTTTGTTTGTGTGTTTGTTCAGAAACTATTTAAGAGAGTCGGTTAGTTTTTTTTATATAAATTGTTATTATGTATATTGTAATTATATATACATGTTTTTTTCTTATTGACCTGTTGCAAAAGTACGTTTTATAAAAAACAAAAACTAGGTTTCTGTTTTGTCCGTTTTCAAAACAAAACAACCTAATAATCTGTTATCATTGAACATCTATTTTAACTTCGTTTACTAATCTATTTTTATTTTTCTGATTATGAGTAGATTGACTAGACACTACAGGATATTCAGGACTATTTATTAATGATTTGTTTAAAACAAAGAATAAATAATACATTTACATAACTCCTAAATAATTATAGTAAAATAAATAATAATTCTGTTAAAATGTATGTAGATGTTAAAGCCTTTATCTTTAAACAATGTTATCAAATCAATTCTCAAAAAAGCCCAATTTGACATACATTTTAGACTAATTTGACAGTCAGCCTATCATCTGGTATATCCAATGTTGGTATAAAATGCGCTGTCAGTACAGCCTCCACCAGCGAGTAGACCACACGTGTATTATGAGACATACACATATTATTATTAATACGTATAAATTAATATATTATAGTGATATGTAATTGGATTTCATGTAAGTATATTTTTTTTTATTTAAAATAAAAAAAATCCTTCATATTGGAATATAACTAAAGATTTTGAAGTAAGGATTTTTTTTTTGAGAAAATGTTTGCTTTTTTAATAAGTTTATTTATTCATTTATTTATTTTTCGGGTATAAAATTGTCCGGGATTTCGTATATAAAGTATGATGAAATGGTAGTTAATACCAGTTGTATTGCTGAAACAAATAAAGATCTAGTAACCTCTTTGGTAATCAAAAGGATTATTTTAATCAAGCTGGCAATACTGGGCTTTTAATTATTTACGTGGTGGCGACACAGTTTAAAGCTATATTTTTCCTGTTGGTTAATCACACGCCTCGGTTGTATTTTTTTCTGTATCTTATTACGTCATAAGTTAATTAATAACTTTATAAAAGAACCAATTATAAAATTTCCACTTAAATCTAATTAAGATACCAGTTACATTCCAGAAATGAGAGACAGAGAGAGTAAAGTTTTTTGCCCTTTTTGCACACGATGTGTGCAATTAAATTATGTAATATTTGATGATGAAGTATGTTAATAAATTAAAAAGGAATTATAGATAAGATATTTTGGTTTAAATTATTTGGGTGTTGGACGTATTTTTTTTAACAATAAAGACCGCGAAAACATTTATGTCACTGACAGAAGCTAAAGTTTAGAAAAATAAAAAAAAAATAATAATAGTGAAAATATTTATTAACTTTAAAACTTCGTCAAAAACGTTAGATTAATCAAGTTTTTAAGTGTAAATAAAAGTTATTCAGCGATTTCTTTATAACAAAAATTAATTATCCTTATACAATATTATTTTAATAAGATTTTAAAGAACAGCTGACCTGAAATTTATGAGGATAAATTTTTATACGATGCTGCGTTTTAACACATGGTTTTAAATATAATGTAAATAACGCTGTTGTTACGTAAGTACGTAATTGATTATTTCCAGATGCCTTTTCTACACAACAGACTATTTCTTTATGTCGGCATTTAATAAAATGTAAACTTTTTTCGTAATTCTGTTGATTGAGAGTTTTCTGTAATATTTATTAGTTATATAAGTATATTTTCAATCATTATGATCCTATAACTATAAAGTTTTTTTAAACATGCATTGCACTTTTAAAATGTCACACTAATTTCGGTTCCAAATGTTCGTTGATTGCTCCCTTGATAGAGTGGTTAGTGCAGACGCCTAACGTATAGCGGAGCAAAAGAGTTTCGGGTTTGATTCCCGACAGAGACAGGCCTGTATGTGATAAGCATAGATGTCTGTATTTCTGGGTTTTATTGTTTTTTGAAATTAATTTTATAATGTGTATTAGTATTTATAATGTGTGTTTCTATGTATTTGTATTGCTGTCTCACATTCTTAAGGCAATATTATAATAATAAAAAAAAACAGAGGTATCAAAACGAAACTCCATACTCATCTATTTAAATATTTTTATAAAATGCCAGTATCTATTGAAATAAATAGAACCTACTTCACTCGACCTTAATATTTATTATCACTTTTTCCAATTCACACCACGTGCTATGACAGATACGAATCTTTACATGTGTTTTCAAATTACCGCCATCTTAGGAAGATACTACAGATATTGGGAAATATCTATCTCAAGTACTGTCATAGACAAATGTCGTTTATTAAGTTATTATTTGATATGATCTATGAAAGAAATAAGATAAATAAGAGATTTTGTCTGAAAACCCCACGCTTCTAAAGTAGGTAGGGACTCCCAAACGATTTGTATTTTTCTTTCGAACACTATTTAAAAAATGAAATTAAAATAGAAAAAAAAACCGATACAAAAAGATCTCTAAAATGGATAAAAATAAGATTATTATATACTTATTGGAGTCGTTGCGACGGGGAACCGTTGTACGTACGTTGACGGTGGTGTCTTTTTTACGAAGTTTTTCGGACCTTATTAATGAAGACTTAGACTATTCGGTTTTATATTGTTATTTCGTGATTTTCTTTGGTAACCTACTTTAATTTACATTTCTTCCTCTATTTAGCGTAACAAACAGGTCCAACCAATACACCTCTCTTTTTGGGTTGGGGCTAAAAATAAATATTATATACAAGCTTATTTAATACTAGTTGTTGTCCTCGACTCTATTTTATTTATATTATTATTATTATTATAATTCATACAATCAATTCATTAATTAAATCAGAGTCCTTATTTTCCTCTTTATTCGTTTATTTTGATTAATTTTACTAATTTACTTTTAATTACCAGTTAATAATACACAAAGTAATTAGCGACTTCGTTAAAATAAACATAATTTCTAATCTTTATGATGCTATTTGATGTTTAATAAATATTTGTCAGTTTAGGTCCTTGGCTTTATTTCAAGATAACAAAATTCGTAATATCTTTAACAAATATTCAGGTAATAAGGAGAAGCAGAGTCTTTAACAATGATTTGATAAATATCAGTAAATAAATGATAACTGTTATAGATACATAAATTTACGTATATTATATAGAGAATATTATAATGAGATGAGATATAAGAGAGATAATTATAAATTTGAATTTGTTCGTAAATTGCTCACCAAATATTGATTTGTGAAACTGATTATAATAAATAAATACCGAATTAAGTTTGTTATGTGGTTCTTCTCAGACCAGACCGCGTTTAGAACCCGCGTAGCTTTAATTTTGAATTGGAGAGTCTGGTTAAAGTAGGTCTTATTTCGATAATAATGGTATCCAAATGGAATTACATTTGATACACACAAGTTATGTCTGCTCTTTACGGTAGGGCTTATTTCTACATAGTATCAAAATAGACTTAGGTACATTTGATATACACAAGTGAACTCCGGTATTGATTCAAAGAAAATATTTGTATTTATTTCAAATTATCAAGATATGAGTTTGGAATGGTAATTTTTTATTTTTGTTACAGATCTTGCATACTTCGTTTATGATATTATATTTAAAAAAACAAAAGCATTAAAATGGTGGGAAACGAATTGAACAAACCCAATGGTGATAGTCATATTGAAATGGGCCAGAGTTTAAAAGATATTAACAAAATAAACGCACTGAAATTAGAAGAACTTCAGAAGGAAGACGTTAATTCTATAAAGAATGAATCTATCCTGGTAGATCGAGTGAAGTTCGAAGGATTGGATGGAGACAGTATACTCTCTGTTGAGACTGATGATGACAGGCTACCACCAATCCCAGATGGAGGATGGGGATGGGTGGTAGTGTTTGCCGCCTTTCTAGTATCCGCCTGTGCTGACGGCTTAGCATATTCTTTTGGTATTCTACATGAGGAATTCATAACCTATTTCAACGAATCCCAATCGAAGACTTCGTTGATTGGGAGCTTGTTTATAGCTATACCATTGATATCCGGGCCCATAATGAGCGCCTTGGTGGATAGGTATGGCTGCAGAGCCATGACTATCGGAGCTGGAGTGATAGCGACTCTTGGATTTGTTTTGGCTGCTTTTTGTAACTCCGTGGAAATGCTATGTTTAACTTTAGGTGTAATAAGTGGTTTAGCGATGGGTATTTTTTATGTAACGTCAGTTGTCGCAGTGGCATTCTGGTTTGATAAACGAAGGACTCTTGCTGTTTCAATAGCGTCTTGTGGTATTGGATTTGGGACGTTATTGTATTCCCCGTTGGTAGATCTATTGCTTCAATGGTACGATTGGAGAAATACTTTAGTTTTGCTAGCTGCAACAGTATTAAATATGTGTGTGTGTGGTGCGTTGATGAGAGACCCTGATTGGATAATAATAAAAGAAAGGAGAGAGAAGAGAGAAGCAAAACTGAGATCGAATAAATCGTCCAGTGCTGGTTCTATTTCATCAAAATCACTGGGTGGAGAGTCAGTGTATCTAACTGCTGATGAACTCAATGAATTATTGAAATGTGGAAAGAATCCTGAATATATTCTAGCAGTTCTTACTACAACGTTGGCTGAAGCCGAGCAGCTGGAGGCCACTACACAGATGAACGCTGAGCAATCTTATAAGAGAGTAAATTCTGATATTCATTTACCAACATTCATTCAGAAAAGACAACAGGTATTCTTATAATTCCCTCTTCTTTTCCAAGTTAATGTGTCTTCTAAAAATAGGACCAATTATTCATTACACATTTATTTACAGGTTCCAGCTGAAGTAATAGAAAAGTTAATGAAAAACAAACGCATTTACAATATTATTCTTCAGAACTATCCTGATTTAATTACACGTAGACGATCTGAAGAGAATGTAAATTTAAAACCTGAAATAGCTAATAGATTAACTGAACCTACAGCAATGAAGTTGACGTTAATGGCAAAGAAACCGGTAGAGACCAGTCGACCGGTAGAAACCGGTTCAGATCTGGAGCATGCAAAACAACCTACTAAAACCACAGACGCTAAAGATGGTGAAAATAAAGATTCGAAGGTTATTGAAGTCGTAAATAATCAAGATGTTAAAATTGTACCAGACAAGGTTACGAATAACGCAACCAAACCTCCCATTCAACAGCCTGGTTGGTTGACGAGACAAATCACCACAGACCACCACTACCTCAGAGATGTTCAGCTCCAGAAGAACACCATCATGCATCGTGGTGCCATGATGAATATCCCACGGTACAAGCTCAGAGCGTCCTCATTGCCAGATATTTATAGAAATTCAACATGGTCAGTTTGGTCTGGATCTGAAGATGAAAGGGTTCGTAATCATCCCTTAATATATTTTTATGTCATCACCTTGTTGATTATCAATGTTTAAAATGTATCTAATAATAATTATTAATTGTAATTATTGTAATAATATAATTTTCTTAGTGAGAACTTATCACGCCAGTATGCGGGTTAGTTTTAAAACATTAAGTTAAATATTGATTATAGCCTTTGTTAGAAAATATTTATAAACATGTACAGCCATGTTAAACTTATTTAAATTTGACAAAAATTGAAAATGAAAAATAAATCTATACGGGCTGGAATTTCAGCCTACGAACTCTGGGAAATAGTCCCGTGGTTCTACCAATTCAGATATAGCTCTATTGGCCGCCATTTATTTTTCATTCTACCTTTCTAAATTTAATTAAAAAATAGTAGTTATCAAATAGATAAAAACATATTTTGAATATTCAAATAAATACTATTTTACACCACATTTAAAATATATTTTTTTCTACAGAAATGGTACGATCGCGTGATAAAAGGATTTAAGAGCACTTTCGACTTCAAGATGTTTACGGAGTTCCACTTCTTCATATTAAATCTGGCTACCCTCTTCCTCTTCATATGGACCATAATACCCTACTTCTACCTTAAGTCCTATATGACTGCTAGCAACATGGAGGGAGGTGCTACCATGATCAGTATCATAGGAATCGCCAGTGCTGTTGGTATTGTAAGTATATTTTAATTTTTAAATTAATAATCGGTCTGGATTTAGGTTTTGCTAGTAAAGACTTAAATTATTATCAAATACTGAATTTTTCAGGTATAAATCAATCTCATAACATATAGTTTAAAATTAAAATCACTTATTTTGCTATACAATTATTAGCTTCTGTAAATAGAGAAAGATGAAATAGATACCTAATTGTGTCATGGTATAAAATATATCTTATCTTTGTAAATCTAATTTATTTCTTAGCAAATATTTTTATATCTTTAAATAGATAAATAACTGTTTTTAATATATATATTTAATGCGTGTTTGGAGGTTTGTTGATTTTAATAATCTGTTGCAATGACGTTTGCTATTATACTTAGGTAGTGTTTAAGTTGCTGGTAGGCTAAATATAAATAATAATATAATTATTTTTGACCCTCGTGTACCTAGAATAGAATAAAAAACCAAAGTCTATTTAAAACATTTTCAGTCTTTATATAATGAGTATAATAAATGTTCATATTATATTTTTAGAATAAGAATAGATACATATCTTACGATGTTATTTACGAATCATTTCCAGGTGATATTGGGCTGGGCTGGCGACCAACCTTGGCTGAATGTGTCAAAAACATTTGCCATTTGTCTCTTCGTCTGTGGCTTAAGCATTGCTTCGTACCCTCTCTTTATAACGAATTATTGGGCGTTGGCGGTCATCTCCGCAATATTTGGATTATCCTACGCCAGCGTGTACTCTTATACACCAGCCATTTTGATCGAATTGGTCCCAATAGATTATTTTACCTTGGGCTATGGATTGATTCTGATGAGCCAAGGAGTTGGACATTTGATTGGACCACCTCTTGGAGGTAAGATTTGACCAACATATGTAAAGTAAAAGTTTATATCCATTTGGTCCACCACCGTCGCTGTAGGTACGTTTGGCTTCTGCGTTAACCACCGCCTACTTGGTCGAGTGGTTAGCGCAGACGCCTAACGTATAGCGACGCTATTGGGTGCTCGGGTTCGATTCCCGATAGAGTCAGGCATGTATGTGATGAGTATAGATGTCTGTATTTCTGGGTTTAGTCGTTTATTAAATACATTCAAAGTATTTATAATATGTATTTATATGTATTTGTATCGTTGTCTAACACCCTTAACACAAGCAAATATTTTACTTAGGGGTTAGATCAATGTGTGTAATTTGTCCTGATAAAAAAATATATATCTTAATCAATCATTTTAGGATTGCTTTTCGATTTAACTGGGACATGGGACTTGACGTTCTATGTGGGGGGTGCGTGGGTGGTACTCACGGGAATGTGTATTGCCATTATACCGTATACCAGAAACAGACGTATTTTCGGCAAGGCCCCGCTTTTAAAAGAAGTTGAAGAGGCTCAGAGTAAAAACTCTATGAATGTGTAACCAAAGATAAATAAAAATCTGTTAAGTTTACATATGTTTTATTTTATCATCAAAACACCATGTTTATAAATTAATTTTGACATGTAACCAAAGATAAATACAATGTTGTTAAGTTAATACATCTTTTATTTTATCAACAAAATTTGTACTATATTTATAAATAATGTTTGAAAATATTTTATTTATAAAAATATTTTGAGGCCACTGTATAAAGGGATTTCATATTTTAAATACATACAAATAGGCATGTTATTATAATCAAATGAAATTAATATCTTTTTGATTTACTGAATCGAAACATATATCGACGGATTCGGTGATATTTGATCTAAGCGACATTTTGTCATCTCTCCTTAAAAAAAAAAAAATATTTTTAGGAACATTCATAAAAATGTAATCTGCATACTAATAAAAACGTAATTTTGTTAAATATTCATAGTGAATTCTTGTGAAGCGAGTAGTTATTCTTAAGATTATCAAAATATATAAGTCAAAATAGGTATATGTCAAAATCATGATTCATATGCTCCTTGATAAAGGGGGGAAGATGATACAATAGTACCGAATGCTTCCCCATTCTTTACTAGAATCGCTACCGTGGTAGAATATAAATGAATATAGTTACTAATATTTATTTACAGTTCTTGTTGAGAAACGGTTATGTTTATTTTCCTTGCTATATTATCTAATTGGCTAACCTTGACGGATATTTATTATTAAGCAAGATGACACTATATATATATATATATATATATATATATATATATATATATATATATATATATATATATATATATATATATATGTAACTATATTTTAAATTATTTCGGTAATTAACTAATATAATAATAATTAAAATACAAAGGTACATTTATTATTATTGACTATTTGATTTATTTAAATAGATCTTTTTTTCTTTGCTATCTTTAGAATGGTTTTTTTAATATTAAAATAATAGTTTTTTTTTCTATAATACGTATTTAAGGTAACATGTGATGTAGATTATGTCACTGCGTCATTACATATCTGAGTGACAGAGCCATTACGCAATAATATGTCACGAAACAAAAAGTGGACCAAGAGTATATTGTGTTATATAAATATAACATACTTTTACATAAGATTTAATATAGGTATGTCAAATAATAAGCAACCAAATTATATCATTTAATTATAATCCAGGGGATTATTAAAATAACGTAAGTATTATTTACAATGTACATCAAGTATTTATAAGATTAATTTATTATTATTTCGAATCTGTTCAAATAAAGGCGGTAAATACAAATGGCGACTGTTGTCAAATATTAGAATATTTATGTCTGCTGACGCGATGACAAGCCAGTTAGAATGATAGTGGAATTTTCATAGAATTATTATTATCTCTATGGGAATTTTACAAAACATTGTCTTCTTGTCTAATACAAATCTATGTCAAAGTTAAATTGTAGTTTTTAGGATTTACCGTGAAATAAAAAACGAACACCTTATAGAATCATTTTGCTGTCTATCTGTCAAGACCATTTTTCTCAGGAACATGTGGTGGTATCAAACTGAAATTTATATCAAATACTCAGGTCTACTATCCCTTGGAGCTGTGGAAAATCAAACTTCTAAGCCAATGCAATCAAAAGATACTGCCGTTTATGCCGCAAATTTTCGACATCGAAATTTCCCTTCGAAACTCGTAAGAGAATCAAAAGCAGAATCTTAAAATTTGATACCAACCAACATCTTATAGCAAAGATAAAGCAAAAATTTGCGTAAACCGTAAATTTTTAGTTATATCACATAATAAAAATATTTTAAAGAATTTTAAAGTCTCGTATTTAATTTTCAATAAAAAATACCATATCTATGACCCGTCGACTCGTCGACCTATGTCGTAATGGATGAACTTTTACTTATATGTCTACAGGTATAAGCAGAATCCTCGGTGCAGGTATGCAGTAACGGATTTAGGTTTGAGGACGCCCTAGGCCCGAGACGATATTGCGCCCTTTATTATACATATATGTGTGTGTGTATAAAATAATAACAATAATAATAAGAAATCTTATTCAGGTATAAATTAAATGCAGTTTACAGAAAACCCAATCGATTTAAAATTTTAGTCATCTTAAAAATGTTGGCGCCCCTCAAAATTTGCCGCCCTAGGCCTGGGCCTCACGGGCCTAAGCCTAAATCCGCTACTGCAGGTATGCACAGTTCAATTCGCACTTAGCCGGTTATTTTTCATAGTAAGTAATTGTCAAAATATTAATTTATCTTATCATCGTAAAAGATCGAAATGAAACCATTTTTAACGGATTTATCTCTCGTGTAAATAGACTTACACATTAAACTTTTAATTTAACTGCTTCGATTAATTGCCAAGAATCTTTACGGGAAAACGAGATTTAGGTATGTCAGTATGTGCACTTAAGATACTTTTAGTGGGTTTTGTTTTCATTCTGAACTCTATGTCTAAAATCTTAGAAACCGACAAACCGAAATTTACAAAAAAAAAACTAATTACGCCCGAGCTTAATCCGATAAAAAAAGTTTTATTTCAAACTTCTGAAAAATGAAATTCTAAGGAAATACTATCATAAATTCTAAGGGAATACTAAAATATCCTTGTTTAGTAAAGTAACACTTTATTTAATTAACGAGTTTGAATCTGCTGAGTGTTATTATCCTGTGTGAGAGGATCAGAACAGGAAAACAAAAGATATTGAAAAAGAAACGAAAATAAAAGATAATGTAACTTCATACAATGACAACTTTATTAAGATTTTGAAGGAACAACAATTATTGTAGGTGTTATACATGAAGTGTCTCACAATAATATAATTAAAGATAACAAGTTATCCTAAATAACATGAAAAGATATGTAACTAAATTAATTTACAAATAGATAGGTTATCTATTAAATACAGTATCATTCCTTTAGAATATCATTTCTATCATCACACCCAACGTATCACTTACTTTTATAATGAGTTTCTATTTTTTTATTTAAAACACTAGATAATTTTATGTTCATGTTAAATGGGTCTGATAATAAAAGATAAGTGTTATATAGGTATTTATTTTTACTATCCTTCTTAGAACACTGGTTAATGGGGGCTAATTATATATAATTTTACTTGAATTATTTAACAAAAATTTAAGCATTTTTATATTATTGCTAAATTGACAAAGATTGAGCAATTGATTTAATTTGAATAATTATAACATTGGGTGTGACTTGAGTGACAGTTACAAATTGACACAAATAATATAATTATATTTGTTATATTAATATTTAATATGATTGTACGATATGATAAGTAAGGCATTGTATATTTAATATTTAGATTTTTGCTGATTATAATATAATAGAGAAATATAACTTTTGCAGAAAAATATATTTTTACTTATAGGTAAATTATTTGATGATTTAATATTAACTATATTATTTTTAAACCAATAATGATATTTAATATAACAATAATATCTTTTTCTTTAATTTAAAATACATTCACTAATAAATAAGATATGTAACAAAACTAAATACAATTTTTAATATTGCAAACAGATTTTTCTACAAATTATATACATATCTATTTATATAAACTTATTAATAATAATACTTTTAAGTTATTTGTTGATTAAACAATTCTAAAACATTTAAAAATAAATATTTTAAGGATAAAATTAATTTATGTATAATAATTCTTACATAGTTTAAAATAAGCACAGAGGTAGAAAGGACTATACCTACTAGACTAAAATACATAAAATATCTTTTTAGACTTGTGGGATATACTTTGTAGTTCAAAATTATAGTAACTAAAGGGAAGACCAGATCTGAACAAAATAATAAATACTTATATTTACAAGATTAGCTATAGATAGCTATCAACATTGGCCATGCCAGCTAATATGATTTCAAATTGTGCATATAAGGATTTTTTAATATTTTATTAATGTTGAAACAACCATTTTGACTTACTGACTATTTAATATCAACAAGTCAATGCATAATCCTAATTTAGTTTAAAAAGCCAGACACAACCAGAACAATTTGGGACTCAAACAGAACGATTTGGGACTCAACCAGAACAATTTGGGACTTAACCAGAACAATTTGGGACTTAACCAGAACATTTTGAGACTCTACCAGAACAATTTGGGACTCCACCAAAACAATTTGGGACTCAACCAGAATAAATAAATTAACACAAGATATAAATAAATATATTGTGAGTTTTTTGAGCTACTAATACGTTTGAATCACTAAATCAACAGTTTTGAGTTTCAGATACCCGCTTACTATATTCTGATTAATACTTTTGTTATACATATTTATTTAGTAACAGCTTTTATTATTACTAGTAAATTTACGAGCTAGTAAAGGGGACACAAGTAGATGGGTCTCACAGCCACGCAGAATTCTCCAGAGTCTACATTCAAAATAAGCAGTTATATACAAACTAGGGCTTATATAGAATGCTTATTTGTTTAAGATTGTCTCATAAGAATAGATAAGTTCAATAATTGTATAATCCACAATGTTGGTTCATAAGATCGCTTCGTATAAAATAATATCAGCTTCAAAACGTATGTTATTGACAATTTATTGTTATTTTTGGTTGTTCCGAAATATACACCAGTTTACTGGCCAGTGATATTATGTTGATGGCAAACTGGTGATACATTCCGTAATATGATGATGCACTGATGTCATTAATCCGCGCCATTGGGTAAACCGTTTCACAGAGTACTAAATGTGCCTAGTATTGCAGATTATTTATTAGTCTATGACCTAGGTGTTGGTTTTAAAAGTATATATTTCGACAGTTATACATAAAACAACATTTTAAAGTTTTCTAAAAGAATGAAGTTCTTAGCGATTACAACAATAAGTTGTTATTGACACACAATTCTGAGGTTAATGAAAAAATTCGTAAGCTTGTTTGTTGTGCTAATGTATGCAGTTGTCATACCCGTACAATACGGTTGATAGGGTTGCAATATGGTGTCAGAGTCATGAAGTCGTTACCACTGGTCAGTATACTGGTATAAATTTCGGAACACAACTTTTAAGTCAACACAGACTACAGACTTTAAATATTCTTTAGGATTATATAACAGTTACGTCATTATAAATTATTAACCAGATAACCTGTGAAAAGTCTATATTCTGTGAAGGTATTAAATAGTTTTTCAAACATCCAACAAATTGAATAAGAACTCGTACACTAATGTATATCTAACAATAACACTAACATTAAATGACATAGAAAAGGGTGTAGAAAAGGCTTAAGACGAATTCTCACTTGGAATCACCATAGGTTTCTTTAGACATTTAAAACGGGAGAACGATCTAAAATAAAACTATTTTATCGTATTGAAGATAATAAAATAGTCTCATTTCAATATAACATTTAATACTTATGCCTATTTAGAGTAATATATTAGATAAAACTTGATGTAGATAATTAAAAGCTAACGATTGAGCTTGTGATTTAAACTTTTATATGCCAAGTCTCCTGTGATGTCCGGGATACTTTGACATCTCACTAAGGCTATGAGGGGAGTCGTGGGTTTATAATTGGTAACAGTTCGCTATGCCACCAGGTAATTGCCAAAAGACCGCCTCGAATACCACCTCCTTGCTATATTATTCGTAAACAAATTTCCAACAAAAAACTAAACTAAACTATGACATTTGTTAGAGATCAGAGGGTCTAGACAAATGCTATAATAAACATAATTATTATACATACAGTAGGAGAGTCATAAGCATATGATTGCGAATGCCTAACAAATAATAAAAGAGGGAAGATGAGAGACCGATACTTATGTTTGTCTAATCACACATTGGAGAGAGAGGCAGATAGGTAGCCTCATCTGCTTTCTCTTTTTTACGATGGATACATTTTAGGCTGGCTCTCCTACTCTATGTATAATATTTTTTAATGATTAACGCTTGTTTAATGACAAATAGTATATTTGACTACGATGTACCATCGCTTACGTCCATACATTTAAATAGAATCGACAACAAGCGTTTCAAGTTGGCGACAGCCTCAGGCAATATTATTTATATTTCATATTTTTATAACATTTTATTTGTAGATCAGTTCAAGTTTTAATAGGATGATCAAATCACAGCAGATTTTGATTGCTCGAAAACTAAAAACCAATATTTGTGAAACATTTTGTCCTTGCAACATGATTTAAATAAAGTTATCTTATCATGTACGGTATTTGTTATAATACTTTTCAATGATTTTTTAGTTGATATGGCAACAAATCAAGACCGCAGGGAATTTTACAACTCACGAAAACAATATAGGTAATACGTTTATGAATATGGGTTGGCTTTCAGAAGGACCGACAAAGAAATAGGTGAGTTAAATGTTGACTCGTGAAAACCGAAATAACGCAGTAACTATAATAAGAAAATAGAGGTAATTACTCTTGTACGATAAATGTAGGTACGTATGTTGATTCAATATTATATTAATATAATATTTTAGCAATATCTATAATAGTAACATTTGTTTTAAATATGTCTTGTATATTAGTATTGAATTAAAACAATTTAGATTAAGTTGATGAAATCGAAACTGTGAGGAAAATATTAATAAATAATTTTTTAAAAGATCAATTTAAAGTTAATTGACTAATATTGACAATTATTATTTGATATATATTTATTATTATATATATTTCTGGATATGTATCTAAATTCGAAGAATTAAAATATGAATATTGTATCAAAGAAATTGACTCGATTTGAGCTACAGACGCCTCGGTCACCAGTAAAGCAAAAGGACGTTTTTTGAAAATATCAGAATATACGATATAAGTAATAATCAAAAAATAATATAATACTATCGGCAGTTCTAGTGATGTTCTAACACAAATACATTACGAGCGTAATCGAACAGAAATATAGACTATACGTAGCATATTTACTGTCTACGTCGAAGATGATCATGATAAAAACCGAAGCGTCGTTTTAGGGAGAGGATCTGAGGGTCACGAATGCTCTCATCGGTCGTTCCTGAGTGGTGCGAGAGGGGCCAGAGCGGCGAGTGATGCTCGTCGACGGCGCTGGGCGGCGGGAGAAGCTGGAGTGGCTGTGACCGGCAGACCTCCTGAAGACCCGCGGGGCGCACGGGGCTCTAGCTCCAGGGACAGCGTGAATTGACGCTCCTCCGGAATGATAAGAGACTCCTCCAGCAGGTAGTCACACACCTAGACCGAGATGAGGTCATGAGAAGGGATATTCCGAAAGCGTTCGATTCTGGAGAAGTATACTTACCTTGGGGATGTGATCGATCTTGTATGGTGTCTGTTGAAAATTTCTTATCTCCCGGATCACATGAGCTATCTGTTGATCGAAACCAACATAAAAGTTTTACTTATTGATATAGTTCTATGAACAATATCGATATATCTCTTGATCTTACCATTCTCATTTTTGAAAAATTGAGAAGTCCATCCGGAGTGTAGTTCGATGTCCCCTCCTCTATGAAGGATAGGTCTGATAGATACATACCCAAATACGGAATACCCGGTGGATCACATCTGTTTATGTACATACGATTAAAACACTACACATGTGAAGACTTCAACTTCTAATTTCTAATTTACCTGTGCAAGGATTCTCGTAAGATTCTAAACCTGCATTCCGATGATATTATGGTCTGCATTTTCTCGATAGTCTGCTTGGTCTGTAAAGTTTATTTATAAGATGAAAAATTACATCATTCCATAGTGTAGCTTTACAGTTTTTGACTTACAGTTTTAGATACTTTGTCCCAAGTCTTCTTCAGACGAAAGACAGCAGTGTTTGACAGGGCGGCGCACACTTGTAAAACTCCGTTGAAATTGTGCAGACATCGCATAATATCTGCTACTGCTGCCCATTTTTCAATTGCTGACACGCGACCTTTAATTAATATTGCATTATCACAAAAATATATTTTTTAAACTTTACAAAAGAGTAAAAATTAGAAAAAGTTTTTTTGTTCTTCTTCTTAGCTCTCGTAGCTCTAATTTTAAGTTGATAAGAGTCTACAGAAGGGCTGATTTCGATAAGTATGGTATCAATATTAACCTAACACTTCCATTTAACGTACACAAGTGATCTTTGCTATTTATTCAAAGTGGAAAAGATAAACAAAAATAAAGATATATATAAATTCTATGTAATTTAACCCGAATACGTTTACGTATTAAAGATTTTCATTCGAATGATTGCGCTTTTAAACCTTTACGTAAGCTGTTCTAATTTAAACAATTTAAAAGTTACCTGTGAGAGTATATTTTTTCAGGATTTCTGATATAACCAGATTAGATATATGGTTAAAGTGACCAGTCATCATCAAAATGTGAGGGGCTCGTTCTGCTTTGTCAGCTTTCGTCCAAGCTTGACCAAGGAACTCCCTAATAAAGAAATACTTGATAACTTGAGATTTATATAAAATTATCAAATTCGCATATAATTATCATATTTCTTACTCGCTGTGGATTGCACTAAATATTTGATAGTCCAAGTAAGTCATCTGCTCGGCGATCTCAAGTGCAGATAAAGTTTCTATGCTCTCTTTGGTTGGTACCTACAAATATTATTTTTTATAATATTTCATATTATATAACATAGCTGGAACAGAGGGGACATATAATTTTATAGTCTATATTATACATTACATATTTTTATTATTATATGGGTATGTAATATGTTAATGTATTATATTGTAGTGTATTTATTTTGTATTACATTGTCTATGTCTTTCTCTTTTATAAATTCTTTTTGAACACCAGTTCATTGTAATATTTTATGTTCCCTACGCTTTAGCAAAGAGGCCGCTTGTTATACTTTTATTTGTGTCTTTTTATAACTTTGTATACAATAAAGAGTATCATATCATGGAATAAAAATGCAATTTACCCTCGGTGGAGCAAACAGAGCTTTCAAGTCCACGGCTCTATCTGGGGCGCGTTCCAGCAGTCGTAACAATTGTGCAGCTGATTTATGTTCAGCTGGAAGCAAGCCAGGACTGCCTTCGATTTCTTTAAGGAAGTCCATCGTCAAACCACGTAGACACTCATCAGACCAAAAGTCTGAAGAATGTTTCGAAACCCAGTGCCTAAAAAATTTTAGGTAGATAGGAAAATAAATTAAACTTAAGTTAAACTTTTAGCTATTTGTTTTATTTAAAAAAAAATAGTTGTATATAAAATACTATGAACATAATTGAATATACAGGAGAAAAGTATTGTTTGCAGACCTTAGCACATTAAGCACTCTCATAGTGGCTGCTGTTGAGATAACGGAATCCCTTCTGTTTTGAGGGGGCGAGGTAGGTGGCGGAGACCTGGGATTTGATGAAGCTGATGTAGCCACTGCGAATGCTGCAGCTGCAGTGGACGTACTACTCCTAAACATAAATTGCTTGCTGTAGTTGCTAAAATGTTATAGGATTGTTTTTGTAATTGTATGGACCTTGACTCTTTAATGATTTTGTGATTTTTAGTGATGGCAAGATAAGTGTAATGTGACAGGTAGTGATGTCTTTTGAATTGTTAAAAAGATAAGTGAAGATAAGTGAAGAGAATAAAACATGCAAGTGAGATAATAAAACATGAAATTGATACATAAAAGATAAATAAAGTGAGTGGGAAGTCATTTATGAAATAAAGATAAAAGGAATGTAGCATGCGGAGTCCTACAATATAATTTAATTATTCTTAGCCAATTTTTTTTGTGTGCATAGTTTTCGCTTCTTTCTATATCTCGATAAAAAATTGTTAAGATCATCTAACATAAATTTTAACGGTTTTATTAATAACAATAAAATTGCATTTAATGGCTACAGAACAATTAAACTAAATAAACCGGCCAAGTGCGAGTCGGACTCGGATACGAAACGTCCCGTACCATTACCTATAAAATAGGCGTAAAAGATCAAACTGGTTATCTAGAAGCCCCCTTAAACATTTATTTTATTATGTTTTTATACATTTATATTTGGGCGACCACAGAAATACGTTATCTGTTAAAATTTCAACTATCTAGCTATCACGGTTCATATACACTGTTCATGTAGACTCATACACTGTTTATACAGACAGCGTCGTCTTAGTAATAAGGTTCCGTTTTTACCTTTGGATACGGATCCCTAAAAAGACGTAATTGTTATTACTGAAGTGTGAAATTTTATTATCTTCGTTAATTTCGAGGATGACTAGTTTATATAAAAAATAAACCATTTATTTAATGTAGTAAAAATACAATTTGGAAAACAAGAAAATGCCAATTCCATGCTTCAATGCAAGAAAAAATAATAATACAAAAATCCTGATACTTAACAACGATATTTAGTTGGTTACGTAGTTTATGAATTCCACCTAATTGGGAAACATAAATTCAAAGGGTTTTAGGGTAGGGAAAAATTGTTTTAGGCAAATATTTGTAAGGTATCTCTATGCAGGTCTAGTCTGCGCTACTTTTACCTCCACCTCCTACTCACCACAACAGGTCTTTTCCAAAGCTGTTAAATGAATACTCATAAATAACATGATCTAATGCCAATTGTGAACTTAATTTTATCTAACGATATGTAAGTATGAGTTTGAAATGAGAGCATTAGAATATAGATACATGGTGAAATCAAATTTTATTAATATTAGAAACATCGTGCAAACATTTAGTTTACAAAATCGTAGAAAGGTTGACCCATGCAACACCAAGAATAAATGTAATTCCTTGCTGTGCCAGAAAATCGATACTTAAGAACTGTTAAGTAAAGTTATATAAACTTTAAGTCAGGTGATAAAATATGATCATAATATCTTATACCTTCTGTGCGATTGTCTAAAAGATGTGATGACGACTCCTGCTTTAGGCTGGCTGGTTTCTCGGCGATAATTCTGGAATTATTTATTTGTTTAATTTATTTAACAAGTGTGCCATAAATAATAATAATATCAAAGGACAAATGATACAAAATGATCTAATCCCTAAGAAGCAAATTATTAGCTTGTGTTAAGGGTGTTAGAACAAGATAGAGAAAACAAGTACATAGAAATACACATTATAAATACTGAGAATATATCTTATAAAGGACCAAACCCTGCTGAGTTTGGTCTTATTTCTATACAGACATGTATGCGCATCACATACATGTCTGTCCCTATGGGAGTCGAACCCGAGACTCCTTGAGACACGTTCGGCGTCTGTGCTAAACACTCGACGGGGCGGTTAAATGATAATATAATAAATTAATAAGTGTTGGATATTCACCTGCATCTGTGAGACCTGTGACGTGACGGAGGTACGTGGTTCGGAGCCGCCCCAGTAGCGACGTCTCTCGCTGTTGATTGACGAGTTTGTGCAGCGCCTCTCACTGGTAAAGCCGAATAGTTTAATATGTTTACAAAGTATTATAGATGGGAAAGAGTATTCTGCTTCTTTTTCATGGCACATTAAAACATACAGTCTAAACAACAGTCAGTTTGGAAGGATAATGACTTCATACATATTTGACATCGTAAATCGTAATCGTTGCTAGAGATTTGCGATTTTTTTAATTTCGGTCTAAAGCTTACGTTAACGTTTAAATTATAAGCATCGATTAATATTTTAAACAAGTTTTACTTAATTGCTTACTCCATAAAATTTCGTTTCATTAATGGACCATACAATTTAAATCCTATCATTATATACGTTTGTACCTGACAGACCGTCTAGGCAATGCCCGCGCCGCTATATCAGAAGCACGTCGGGGCTCGGCCTCAGTCGCCTCCCGAGCCCCCTCTGAACGGCGCCGGGCGTCCGCAAGAGCACCAGCGCCGCCAGCACCGCTCACCAGGCCCGCACCGCCAGCACTGCCCGCTGCCGATGGCTGCAGGCGGCGAGGACTCTCCGACAACGTACGCACGCGCTAATGAATAAAATTTCTTTTTAAGGTATCCAATTCAAAATCTGTGTCGTTTGTATGCAACGGAGATGCGAATGCTCACATGGTTGTGTGGGGTAACAAGAAAGGATAAGATAAGGAATGAGTACATTAGGGGAAGCTTGGGAGCAGCATCTGAAACAGAAAAAAATGGAGGAAGTCGTCTGTCATCATATAAGTATATTTTGAGGAATGAAGGCTTGTCATTAGAAGAGTGTTAGATATGGAAGTGGAGGGATACAAAGAAAGGGGACGCCCGAAAAAAAGAGGGATAGATTACGTGAAAGGTGTGGAATATAGAGAATACAAAAATGACGAGTGACAGAGAAAAATGAAAGGAAAAACATACTGCGCCGATCTATAAATTGGGGACATGGCATTGAGATGAAGTATATAATTCAAAATCTATCGATACAGATCGGACTTGTGATCTCTATTAATAGGTTAAGACTTTTAAAATTAAGTGCCCGGTTAAAAATCTAGTTCACGTTTACCATACGAATGTATGTTTTTAATTTCATTGTATTGTCTTGTTAAATCTTTTACATTTATGTACTATTATTTCAAAATCATCAAAACGAATAGGACTTGGAACGGTTTGGTCTATTTGGTTAATCTTCATATTAAATACTACATAATAAATATATTATTCGGTCTTACATATAAAAATATAAAAAGATAATTATACTAACATTGCACACCTCCGAAAATCTTTGTGATATTTTAAATTTATCGTCTATTTTGTACTTGGTTTTTTCTGGTTCTTCTTCCTTGTACTTGATATCTTCATCACTTTGGTCTACCAGTTCAATGCTCTCGTCCTTCATGATGGTAGCGGCGGTGTTATTGTCCTTTGTTGGTGATTTTTTATCCTTTCCTGGTTCAACTGGACTAGTTTTCTTCGGGCTGCCAACTAGAGTTACTGAGCTTAATGCTCCTGGTGATGATGGAGAAGTGCCTATGAATAGAAAAAAAAATCTCTACATCAATCCCAACAACATTGGTCTACGACTTTTTAAAATGAATAGTTTTAAAATTAAGTTTTCCGATACAAAATTTATTTGGTTTCTCTGAATTGACATAATATGACATTAACTCTGACCGTAGGTATGGCGCCCGGGCGTTGACCTTTTAAGTACTTCTTACAAAATAAAGAGTAATAAGTAAAAGAGGGATAAAATTTTTTTTTGTTTCATTTTTTTGTATTGTTTATCAAGATTTGAAAAAAGTCGTATATTAAACGGTAAAAATAACATTAGTTGTATGGGAGCGCACCTTTAATATTTATTTTATTCTGTTTTTGTAGATTTATATTAGACGTCAAAAGCAAAACTAGATCTATTAAAATTTCAACTGTCTAGTTATCACGGTTCATGAGATACAGTCTGGTAACAGACAAACGAACAGCAAAGTCTCACCAATAGGATTTTAATTTTTATCTTTTGGCTAAGAAACCCTAAAAAGTTCGTAAGTAAACCTATTTTGTATTACCTTTTAGTGTCTCGTTACTGGACGAGGTTGCCATAATCTTCGGTATCTGCAAATGACTGTTGTCTTCTTCAGTCTGAATATCAATCAAGAATATATCATTAATTGGTTTTTATTAATCAAAATAAAATAAAACAATTTTCATATTGTATATATGTAAACTTACCTTAACTGCTGACGGCCGTCGAGATGGTGCCATTAAGTACGGAGATAATTTGTCATCTTCTTCACCTCAATGAAAAACATACTCATCAGTAATTGTTTTAGTTTTTAAAGAAATATATTGATTTCATTATAACCCACACATGCATAAACATTTAGATGTTTAAAATTAAATATTACTTTTTCTAGATCCTCTCCAAAATCGAGACTGCCAATCACGGTCGCTATACTCAGATCCGTAACCTAAAAATATTGTATTATTCATATTTCGTGCACTGAATTACTATAAGAAAGAACTAAAAAAACACAACAGAAGCGAAAAATTGTACACAAACACTCCAAATCAGACAAATGGACGACTAGATTCTAAGCCTACAAACCAACGCCAACTCACCTGACACGGAGCTGGCCCCGCTGGCCTTGCGTGCAGCGTCGGGGGGAGCCAGCTCGAGCTCCTGCTGTGACTGCTCGTAGAACACCGCCTTCAGCGCCTCCAGCACCGTCACACCGTCCGTAAACACGCGGTACGTCAGCAGGAACGTGTTCAGGAAGTCCACGGACAGGAAACGCAAGTCTGACGATCGATACGGTTTGAGTACGTGACGGTTCCGTTTAACGATTGGTAAAATTTTAAATCTTCCCATCCGTTTGTATAAAAAGGAATAGCTCACCTGTCAACCTCTGCAGCAACCGTTGCGGGGTGGCGGACCTGATCTGCGGCACCTTGCAGGAGTTGAGGGTCCTGCTGAACCGTATGTCGACGTCATCGGTGAAGAGAGCGCGGTCAGAGCGGCAGGCAGGCAGGCTGGCGGAGGCGGCGCCACACGATCCGCATGCTCGCAGCAGCTCCGTCAGCGCCGCGCTCTCCATGCACTGCGCCAGCTCACTCGTCCACGCGGCTTTCTCCTCCAACGTCGCTGAAACTGTACACAAATATATATATTTCCAATAATTGTTTTATTTTCTTTAAAGTCTCATTATGCCCACCTAGGTGAGCGCATATCTGTTCTCCCTTGACTTCGACGAGTATCTTGAAGTCCTTCCCGTGATATACGTCTCCTCCTGGGGACGAGCATACTGATGTAGAATCTGCATAAAAAATGGAATTCAACATTTACAAAATTATGTTTACAAGATTTACACCAATTTTAAAAGGTTTCAAACTTACATTTTACAAAACACTGCTTTAAAACAAAGTATTTTGTGGAAATGCTTATTTTAAGCTTATAAATTTGTTTAATTTTATAGTTACCACTCCCATGAAAAGATCTTATTGGTGTCAACCCATCGAACCCATAAAGTGCCTCACCGTCGTCATCGTGATTGGAGGGGTCCTCTATGAGCAGGGCGTCATGCAGCGGCAGTCGTCCGGCGGATCCCAGGTGCAGTCTTCCTCCCGTGGCACGCGTCGTCAGCAGGAGGTGGTTGCTGAAAAGAAACGCCTGGCGGGACTGCAGGCTGGCGCGACGACCCTTACCCACCACTTGGGAGAGCGTGCCTGGGGGAGGAGGAGAACGGATTTGAAGGTTGAACTTTATTAATGACAATTACATTATTTAAGACCATTCAGTATTATATAAAATAGATAACGTGACATTTACGGTTTTTAGATGTTGCAAAAACAGTGATTCACCTTGACGAATGAAAACTTGGTTTACATCCAAAAGAATGTCACAACCTTCAATAATCATGCGCTCCACTGCTAAGTTCTTCCTTAAGTTCTCTGTTTCGCTGACCTGAAATTGTCAAACTATAATGAACCAGCTCGTTACTTAACATGAACATGACCGGACAAATGATTGCTCTAATTTAACAAGACATGTGATATATTGGTCAATTGGTTCTCACGAGTTCACGAGAAAATATCGAACTTCTTTACCAATATATACAATTTAACCTTATGAACGATCATGTCTCAGTCAATAAAAGACCACCTCATCGTGCATCTGTCGTGACAGTTCCTCAAGCTGTGCCCGCGCGTGCTGCAGGCTGCGTCGCTCCACGTGGTCGTGCGGCGTGTGTGCCAGCAGCTCGTGCAGTGTGATGATGTAACGTGGGATCTGGAGCATCACTCTCGTTAACTAATCGTTTATTGAACTCTCAAATCTCTATTGACTCTCAAAGTTTGACATCAAAAATCACCTGATGCATGGGATACGTCAGGAATGTTTCTAGCAGCCGTGATTGGCAGGCCGGCTTGCTCTCGAGCCGCGCCAGCAGCTGGGTGAAGGGCTGGTTTTGTTTGCACTCCGTCAGGACTTGGAGTGAGTAGTGATGGTTCCGCACGTACTCTTGGTAGATGGTTAACATCGGCAGCAACATGTCGAAAAGGTCTCCTGTGTGCATGGTTTTCTAAGAATATGTTTGCTGGCCGACATCCGAGTACATATAGAACATATGAAATAATATTAAAACATTGACTATATAATGCTAATAAATAAATATAAAATGAAATCAGAGACGGTATGTCATGAATTGCAGGTTCATTACATATTTATTTAAAAATAAATTGTAAATTATATGTAAAATATAAACCGCTCAGTAAACTCTGTCATTGTTACATCAGACTAATATCGAACATTATTTCACACAACATTTGATTATGAACGAAAGATTTTATGCAATAAGGACGTCTCTATGAGGTCATTAATATTATACTGGTAATAACTACATTTAATTAATCTTATAAATATAACTATAAAAGTAACTTTTTGTTAAAGGTAAAAAATAAAAGCAGAATTTAGAACGTCCATAATTTATTAAGTAAATTAATGTTTGGAAATTGCTAATCTAGCCCCAAACTAAGCAAAACATGTTAAACATATAGACATATGATATACCTACATACATAAACTACTTTTTGTAAAAAAAATATATTTATTAATTAAAAAAAAAAAAATAAAAATTAAAAAACCCCCGATACAAAAAGAGCTCTAAAAAGAATAAAAATAATATTATTATGTACTTATTGAAGTCGTTGCGTCGGGGGACCGTTGTACGTACGTTGACGATGGTGTCTATTTTACGAAGTTAATCATTGAGGACTTAAACTATAAGATTCCAAATCGTTATTGCCTTGTTAACTTACTTGCATTTTAATTTCTTCCTTTATTAAGTGGTCCCCCGACGCAAAGACTTCAATAAGTAGATAGTAATATTATTTTTATTCTTTTGTATCGGGGCCTTTTTGTATCAAGATTTTTTTATTTTCTTTTTAAAGTAACTTTACTGGTTTCTTTATTGTACTGACAGATACACAGATAGACAGACCCTCTTTTTAGTCGGGGGTTAAAAATCTAGTATGGGGATCGAACCTAATACCATCGGCACACTGGACATAATAAGAACTAATGTACCAATAAATTAGCTGCTCTTAAAAAGATGACTGATATTACGTAATAGTAGGATATTAAAATGACGTAACTTGATGTTACGTGAGTTTCATTTTTTAGTATGATATCATTGTTGCATGTTTAGTAAAAATCATGTAGAAACTATTAGTTGTGAAAACTTATAGTTGTGTGTAATTTACCCACCCCTCACAACCAAATATGTATATATATATATAAAGTACCCATACAACAAAATCCATGTCAAAACCTATTGTTGTGTATACTTTACAAACACACAACCAAATGTATATGTAAGTAAAGTACCCACACAACCACAAGCTTTTACCACACAATAATTGCTGTGAGATTAATAAAAATGTGAGGAATATCTCACCTAAAACAAGGGTTGGCCACGACTCCATCCTTGACGTCAATCCCTTGAAGAATATCTGATGCAGAAACAATACCGTCTCACTATTCAAAAATATAGAGTTTACATCCTCATGAGTGCAAGGAGGTTTCTTGGAACTGGCCGCCATTTTGAATGGTCGCAGGAAACAAGTCACTAAACTCTCCATTTGTTCTAAATATTCTTCTTCAGCTTCAACCATCTTGAAAACGAGGCTATAAGAATAATATAATAATAATGTCACAGGACAAATTACTCAAATTCATCTAACCCCTAAGTAAGCAAATTATGGTGCTTATGTTAAGCATGTTACGATTCAAATATATAGAAATACACATTATAAATACTGTGAATATATTTAATAAACCAAAAACAGAAACACAGACATCTCTGCTCATCACATATATCATGAATGTTATATTATTTTTCGATTCCAGAGATATTATTATTTGATAATTTATTAATTAATTTGTTAAAGCATATACTCAACCTTAAGGTTGAATAGAAATCGCTTTTCAGCGATAAGACGTTTTTATGTCATCATTAAAAGTGTATTTTTTTTCTTATTATTGCTTTGTACTTACTATTTATTGATGCAATATAGAATATTTAATATTATTATTAATAATCAAAAATGTTTGTATCTGTAATCTCATAACTGTACCTATTTCGTTTCCTCATACTTTCAGCGTGAGGACTTTTGATGTATTGTTCAACAATTTGCTTCCATCTTCGTCTGCACAGCCACCCTCGGAAGAAACTCTGAACAGGATTAATTATTATAATAGACTAAACATTAATGTAGCTATTTGGAATAATCTATCAGAATAAACAGACTTGGGACAAATAATTCATATTTATTTTACTATATATATTGAAAACCTTATTTTAAAAAACTTTCAAAAACCACCGGTACAAAAAGACCAATAGAGAAAGATTTCTATATTGTACTAAATGAACCTACGAACACACAAATTTTCATTTGTTTAGGTTTTTTCTATCAATGTTGTAGAAGATCCTTTCACCAGGACCAATGCCATTAAAAGCTCAATATCTTGAAAACGACTTCTTGTATTTCGACCAAACATAGCTGAGAACCATCTCGTTGAACTAGTCTTTCTATTTAAAACAAACCGCAATCAAATCCATCCACTCGTTTGGTTGATACGATTCCACACACGATACACAGATATTCAGATACACACTTATAACATCCCTTCAAAACTTATGACATCCCCTTTTTGGGGGGTCCGAGGTTAAAAATACAATGCGATCTTTACCTGAACCTTTTTGATCTTCCGTAGTTCAGTGGGATCTATCTCGTCAGACTCTGTCGGAGATAGACTTGTATCGGAGGCTGTGCGAGTTGCTGGCTCGTGTTCCTTCTTGTACGCGCATAGCTAATATAATAAAACAAAAATAATATTAAAATAACTAATAGACACGCTGATTTAAGATCTAATTAAGAATACAAAATAAAATAAAAGTAAGATAAAAAAATAATTATTAGTTTTGATAAATTTGATTTACAAATATTTATAAATACAAAAAAGTATTTAATTGTAAAAAAACCTGGAAACACATAATAGTTTCTGTTACAAAGATAGCTAAAGATAAGATAGCGATAAGAAAGAAAAAGCGTATTAATATAAACATTTTACTTTATAATACATATATTATAAATAGTATACTGAAATATAAGTTAACTAATACAAAATAACTTTCAATTCCTACCTCAGTCCTGAGCTTCTTGACTTCGTTGCTCAGCTCGTCACACTGCTGCGCATACTGCCAGCGGGAGGTTCTTTCACTCTCCACTACTTGCAAGAGATGCAGCTGCTTCTGCTCTAGTTCCTCCTTCTGGAGTAGCAGCTTGTTGAAACTGTAGGGGATATTTTTGTTTGCTGCATTTTAAACTATTGGAAACGTTGCTTATTATTTTTAGCTTCTTTCTAGAGTTGAAGGTGGGTAAAAAGGAAACGACTCATTAGGTTTTTAATTATAATTGATCATGAGGTCAAATATTTCAATTTTAAGAATAATTTAAAGTGTAAATTCTGTAAAAGTTTTTACAATAACAAATACATTTAAAAAGGAATGTTTTTCAAGGATAAAACAGAAATAAGATCCGTTTATAACCAGTTTGAAACAAATGCCCATAAAATCTTATACTACGTAAAAACAGCCGGTTAAGTATTTATAATAAAATACATACACTGTAAACCTATTATAACCCATATTTTTGGTATACCTCAAAGTAGTTAGTAGTATCTCAATGTTTAAACGTGACCTGACCTATCTTTAAAAAAATACCACATGGAATGAGCATAACACACGTTTTACTTTTGAAATGAAATATAAAAATTAACGTTTTGTTAAAAAAATAATATTTTTTGGTGTGTTTTCTCGGGTACAGATTCAAAAAACATTTGACTGACGGCCTTATTCTCTGTATATTAAAAAAGTTTACTGATCTTTAGAGCGAGGGTCATTTATTTGCTGTTTCTATTTTGGCATGATGAAAAATTTGTGTTCTTGTTATACAAAATTGCTTTTAATAACTTACAAACAGCTGTCATATTATTTTAATTGCAGTTATCCAAGGGACAGGATAATCTTCTAAATACTCATATATATAATAAACTAAGGGTTGAAAGATGTTGTTTTCGAATTACTTTTTATATCTATTTCACTTTGAATCCATGCCAGTGATCACCTGTATACATCAAAAGGAAGTGTCAGGAGGTTCTATTTTGGTACCATACTTATCAAAATAAGACCTTCTAAAGACACAGCTTTAAAATTAAATTTAGGAGCAATCCCAGCGCGTCCTGGTCTGAGAAGAACTCAACCGGGTATATTTTTTTTTTTATTGTGATCACTGTTTCACAAACGTCAATATTTTGTAAGAAATTAACGAATAACAAGAACTATCGCAATCAATTCGATGATAAGGCTTATTGTGTATATATTTAATAATCATCATGCTTCACGAAAGTTTAAATACAAAAAAAAACTTATTATGGTTAAAAAAAACGAAATAAAATGTATGTATGAAAAAATAATCATAAAAAAAAAACCAGACCAGTCACCGCAAGCAGCATCCGTTCACGAGTATAACGCGAGGGTCAGCCATCAGTCATCACCCCCTTCGCCATATTTGAGGGAGGGAAGCAACCCGACCCCCCATTCTACCGCAAGTAGTGACGTCTAGAAAACCGGTGTGATGCACCCAGTTGTTCGAATAAGAGTAAAAACCAACGTCGAATTAACTGTGCAGGTGATTAGTTGGTCGCTAAAATACAAATCATTCCCAAACCATTCCGTCGTTCATATAATCTGTTACACTATAACAGGATTTTCTTATCAAATTCTTTTTAGTATATCATTTAAATTTATTGAGACAACTCTTAAACTTTATTTGGGAGTTTATTGTTAAACCGTATACAATTAACCCTAAAGTAGTTATTTATTTTATGGAGCCTAGTCAACATTGCTAGTTATTACAGCTAGTTTATTTTTGTTTCGAGTTTTAATTGTATCTAAATAATAGTGTTTTTTTTATTTATTATTATTTTATAATAATAATAATAATTCTTATTATATTTTATTTATATTATTATTGAGCGAACTTCATGAGTGTACTCATATTTTTATATAAACAGTTTAAGTGCAAATTTCATATCTGTATCTTTTTGAGGTTTTTTTGGAAACAATAGCATTTCACCTTAACCTCATAAAAAATGCGATGTTTTAATTGCTGTTATTGATTTAATTTTGATTCTGAAAAGTTTACTTACTTCTGTGCGATTATTTTATAATTATAAAACATGAGGTTAATGCTTAAAAATATATATTTAAAAATATATATTATCTTGCTAAGTATATAATAGTAATTACTATGATCTTGTAATCAACACATTTATATATAATAAATTAAATAAATACAAGTATAAATATACAAGACTTCAACAAAATGTTTTTTACTTTTTACTCAAGCTCATCTGGAAATTTATATTATAAAACAACATTTTCTATTTACCTTTAGCAAAGAAACATGCTTTTTAATTAATTAAGTTTTCTACGGTAATCACTTTACGCCGGTTATCGGCCATTTAACTGAATTGAATTTGAATTGATTAACACCCTTGAGTCAATAAGTTTAGAGAGTAACTATTGCCTGGGATTTTATTGTCTAACGACTCAAATTAATAAGACGTCAGTTATTACTAAACATTTATATATAAATATCTATTTTTTGTTTTCTTGGAAATATAACTTAAACCTATTTTTAATTTTTCCTTAAATGTAGAGAAAATTACAGAAAGCCTCCTATATATTGACAAAAAAATTAACAAACATTACTTAAAACTTCATAAAAATCTGTTAGAAAGTTTCGTTGTATTTCATTTAGCCCGCGGTTGGATAAGACCTTTGCCGACTGGGAAACTGATCTTCAAAAGATAAAGATTAAGAAGTTTTAGGATAACAAAAAAATATATAATTGGTTTTAATTTTAGTTACTTAGTTCACAAAGTATTGCTGTACAAGGTCTTAAATTGCTATTTATTTATTTATTACATTACTCAAAATATGTTTTTATATTTTTCATAAAGATGTGAGAATTTTCCATACTAAGAATAAATTTATAATATACTAGAGAATGTGATGGATATTAGTTACATACTTAGTTTGCTACAACATTTACATACTGTATTATTATGAAAGGCTTTAGCTTTACACGCATGCATGCAAGTAGTTTCCAAATTCATGAAAATTTCATAATAAATAACCGTGTGAAGGAATATTCTGAAAATATGAAAATATTTTTAAAGTATCATTTAATTATAAATTTAGTAAAAGTTTTGCTGATTTCTTTTCAGGTATTTGTTGTATTTATAAGTATTATCTAATTATTAATTAAAAAAATCATAAATAATATTAAGTAAGTGGTGTATATTTATAAACTTTGGAGAAATTTATTAATTTAAAATGCAAATGAAGAAAAAAAAAATATCAAGAACCCGTATGTAAAATATTATTCTTCAGTTATTAAAACTTCAAAACTCATTAGCTTATTTCACGAAGTCTCTCAATATAACAGGATAACTGAATCTGGAACGGAAATGCCAGTATGTCCGTGACCTCGCTGCCATGGTTACATTATCTCGAACGACAGCCTCCCAGATACAGGCTACAGGTAAACGAAGCCTGTCGATATATGATATATGTCAATATATGATAATTTCCATTTTGTTAAACATTATAATTTACAATTTATATTATTTGGTAATTCGATCATTACAGAATGTATAATTCTAATATTAAGTTAATTATTCAAATAATAATTCTACCCTTCAAATACTATTAAAAAAATTATTACATTTCATTTCATGTGACTGCTGAATGGATATAAATATAAATGGGCTATACAGTTGATTCAACAAAATATTTTTACCCTTTTCTAATATGTAAAATGCAAACAGCAATTACCCTTCTAAAGTCGGTAAACTTACCTTTGAAGGCAAATTACATTACCAATAGATAGGAATATTCCTTCGCGTTTGTGTTTATTTAATTTGGCCTCCTATTTGTGTAGGGTGACAATGCAAACAATTTTGTTTTTGGGAATATATTAAAAAATAAATAAGTTATGTCAGACTATTGTACATAATTCTCCATTGTTGAAATATATGTTTATTTTTAAAATTACTTAAAAATATGTTGAACATTTTTAATAAATATAGAATAAAAAATAAACCAATACGAGCAGGGATTCGAACCCGTATATCTGGGAAACTGTCCCGTCGCTCTACCAATTGAGCTATCGTATAGTCTCGGTGTATTAAGCCTTCGAAAAGATGCTACAACCGAAATTAATGTTTGAAAATATCTTTAAAGATGTGTAGACATGGTAAGCTTATTTAAATTTTAAATAAATGTAGAATGAAAAATATTTTAAATGTAAGACAGTTTAAATATGTTCATTAGATTTTAAATAAATACACAATTAAAAAATTATTGACACGGGCAGGACTCGAACCTGTGACATCTGGGACCGTGGGTATCGTACTTTATTTAACTACTTTGTCGTTAGGCATTTAATGAGTCTTGCTCTTGACAATATTTTATTTCTTCTTTATTTATTACAATTGTTAGTTTTAATCAAATTTATCTTTAAATATGTATAATTTAAATTTGAAACAGTTAAAATATGTACAAATAAACCGATGTTATAGTCATACATTTTGAATATATTATATAATGCATGGTTACCCTACAGTCGGTTTTGTGAAAATTGGGGGAGCTTCAGCGAAGAATGAGCGAGTATAACGTTCGAACAATTTACACACACGGAAGCGACTTGTTATTTAGCTTGACGTATTGTTAGGAAGCACGCGATCGTTTATTATTAATATTTAAAACTTTGGCTTATTTAAGAAATATAATAAAATATTGAAGAAAGTTATCATAGTTTTTATTGCTATGTATATTTGATAACTTAAATCAGTATATATAAAATGAAAGATCCCTTCAGTAAAAGATCCCTTGGCTTCAAGGTTTCACTCGAAACGATTAGACCGATTTCGATAATTCTTTTTCGGTTGTGTTTGTCTGTTTGTTATTGTCTGGAGAAGGTTCTTATAAAAGAAGAAATTGGGAAAAAATAGCGAATATAAGAAAATTTAAGGATGCTTAAAGAACATTAACTTATCTAATAATTATTATTTTTTTAACTTTTATTTATTAATTATAACAATTCGATCAAATCAATATTAATACTTAAGATATGGTCAGCTAGTTTTATTATTAAAATAATATGAAGGTAGCCTGTAAACTTATAGTGCTACGTAGAATGCTACGGATGTAAATTTACAATGCTACGAAGATCTACGGATGTAACTCCACAGAGCTACGAGCATGGCTACGGGTGAGCTACGGGCAACGCAAGCTACAACGATGCCAAGGATACGACCCTAATCATCATCACCGTAGAATCAATAATTCAATACATTGAAATATAACATGGCGTTTTATTACCTGTAGGAATTTTAACCTGTGGATATTATTTAACTGCAGCCTGTAGGTATTATCACCTGTTATTGTAAAGTCAATTCAAATAACATATATTTCAGTGGTATTGATTTAATAACTAATTATAGGCTGATGCAAGGGTTTTGACGCTGGCTTCATATTAATTCATAACTAATAGACAGGTATATATTATTTTTTATTTTTTTTTGATTTTGAACTGTGCAAGCTAAGCTAGCTCGAATTCCTTGACATAAATTCTCTTTGTGGTTTATAGGTTATAGCGTATACAAACAAAGTAATAATAATAAGAAAAAGGAAGGTAATCCGATTCCAATACTCAGAGGTCAACTTAATGGATAATCCGAAAGATGTAACATTTATAAATATTTTAGCAGACTCAGCAGATTATGTTCTACCCTGAAAACGAATCTGGAAAAATCAACGCAGTGCTACCTACCGAGTATAATAGTAAAACTAAACCATATAAACATCCATTTAAGTACATACTAAATTTAATTAAGATCCAGCAATTTAGGACACAAGAATTATTAAAATATTATATAGTTATATAATATAGTTCCTAATAACAATAATCACTTCTGGTACACCTTCCATCAATACTTATTTTCCACACGGTACATCGCTACTAGATCATATTGAAATGGGTCAGGGTTGCGACCCTAATCCCTACACCGGAACTGAACGGGACATCTGATCGCTTTGTCACAGCATTTCTTTTATGCAAAATCATTTTTGTGTAGCCAATAAAAGATATAAAGAGAATGTAAATAAACGTTTATTTTGTTCAGAATGAAATACAAATACATTTATTATTTTAAATTATAAAACTAACCTTGCTGTAGATAGGGGTTTCATATTCGATTCCGTAATGTTAAAGAATTACATACGTTAGAAGAAAATTTCTGAATCCCTACAACCAGTAGTGTAGTAGCCAGGATAAATATTTGTAAAGGTCTGTCCACAGTTTACTATTTATATCGTTTTCTATTTAAATTTATTATTGTATAGAAATTTATAAAGATACTATTTTCAGACCATACAAGGCCTAAATAATAAATTGGCTTTTGGTAATTGTTATCGATTTAATAATAACAGTTTAGAAACAAAAATGTTATTTCACAGAAGCTTAATACAGCGCGTATGACTTTCATAATATGTTCAAAATAAAATCAAACTACAATATTATATCCGGTAAGTTGTTTTGTTATAAGTTAAGTAACCAATGACCATTATTTAATGATCTTATCGCGTGAGGAGGAACTTTTATCGCCTATCAATAAATATACTAATCAAAAACGTAGAATTAAAAAAAAAGTGAGTTTATGACGTAGGGAAAGGATAGGGAGATAGAATCTAGATAAAGTTTCCGGGTTTCTCCCTCCCTCATATATCTTTAAGAGACACATTACGCAGATCTTCTGAAAGGAGATACCACTAGCCACAGTGAGACTGTACCACTCTATGTATTCATTTGTATTCCTGACATACCTATATATGAAGCAATTGCCTTGTTTGTCGTCATGTATACCATTCTTCTTAAATCAATAACTCCTGTTAATATACAAATAGCAATACATAGTGTATTGCTATTTGACTAAAGAGCCTCTGAATGTCTTAAGACGGTCAAAGTAACTGAGGTCAGAATCATTCAATCAATCAGGCAGAATTGTGTACACTAACCTCGCCTCCCGGATAGCGTCGACCCAGTGCACGCAGTCCACCTCAGAGGCCGCGCGAAGCTCATACTGACGTTGACTCTCACGGTGATACGAGATAGTGAAGCAAAACTGCACATATACAATAAATTATACATAAAATGTGCTTGCATAATACATACATTTATTTCTAGTTAATTAAGAACATCTTCATATCACACCTCAAAAACATTTTTGGATTCCAAAACATAACCGATTTGATTAAACTGGGTATAAATTCTATAAGCGAAATACCGCGACTACACCTTACAAGAAACCACAGCGAAGCATGGTATAGGGTTCGAACCCAAAATTCTAAAATGGAAGTGTGCAGCATTGTGACATTCTTAGACTGAAGTTTTCTTAACACTTAACTTAATCTTACCGAAGCATTTCTCTCCATAGGTGCCTTACTAAGTCGCTCGCAATATGAACCCTCTAGCAGTAGTACGCCAGTGGGACGATTGTTGTTCTCCGATTCGTAGTAAAACAGCAAGTTCTGGTACATTACAGAACATTCTAGAACTTGCAAAAAACTTTGGAACAGATAAGCAATAACCAACTGAATAGATAAAACTGCATCAACTTACTGAATAGATAAAAGTCTTACGAGAATAAACAAAAAATTATTGAGACTATCAAAGTCTCGGTTATTACTAAAAAAAATATTGACTAAGTCGATAAACTGGAAAATAACTTAGCAATTGAATTTGAAGAACGTAATTGCTTAATGAGGTTTGTAAAATAGCAAATTGTCAATTTGTAAGGCTTCTAGACTTATCATTTAATATATATCGATAATGAAACTTTATAATAGAATCTTTAATAGAATCTCTATTTAATTTACCGAAGACTAGTTATTGTATTGTATATACATCGGTACGTAAAATTGTAACTTAGAACAATGTTTTATTTTACCGAAGTCTAGTTTTGCATTTGACTAATATCGATAACTAAAATTTGTAACTTAGAATCCCTTTTTGAATTTATTGCTTGGATAAAATTCTGTGCAAAGTTTATGTAAATTTAGAATTTTGGGGTATTCATTAAGTAAACAAATTGTGTTAGCTTGAACTTGCTTCTTCTGTAAAGTTTGTTTTAAAGAATTACCGTGTTTAAGTTTGTACTGAATTAGGTTGTTGATAGTCAAGGAGAATACGCAATTCACCGCCGCGCTGCGAAGATAAATTTTATCAGACGCTGCGAAATTATTAATGCAATCTGCCTGCCTTGTATCATGGGAATTTATTGTAAGAGTATATTGTTGACATAGCAATAATTTTCAACAACAATTGTATTTATTTATTTATATTTCTGAAAGTCAGTAAGTTAATAAGCTAAAAATTAAAGTATTAATATTTTTATCAACAACCCGCTGAGTTTTTTTATGTATAATATATATTTTTAATAATACTAATAAATAATTATTAATTTTAATTAGATTTAGAAGAATTTTACTCTTACTCAATATTTCTGATTAGTACTCTTTAGTTTCGGGGATTTTGTGATTTTATGATGCATCACTGTCTCTTATATATTATGATTATAATAAAAACATATCTATATATATATGATTTAATGGGTTTTGTTACACATTAAAGTAATTTAATTAAGCTTAAAGGCGAAATTACCAGAAAATCGATGGCACTAAAAGCTCTACAAAAGCTGATTACTGCGCTAAGTGTCTGTGGATACACGATATGAATATCCTACGGGTATTTAGTAAGTTTGTGTTGGAATAAGTCAACCTTTGTTAAGAATATAAAATATATAAGTAGTTTAACTCATCCCACGCTAACGTCTCGCTTATAAACAGAATTTATTAAATAAATATCAGCAGCAAAATTTATTGAAAATGAGAAGCTGGTTAAAATAAAATAAATTTTGTTTATTATTGAACTTATAATAATAATAATAAAACTTTATTTAATTTCAAACTAATCTGTAACTTGTAATAAAGATTATAATTTTTAAAAAATATGAATAGCTCGCCAAAATAATAAATGAAAAATATAATAATATCAAATCCAATCAGAAACAATAGCGAATTGTAAAAATTAATTAATAATTTCTAATTAAATAATATATGTGTTAGATTTGTATGGACCTTCTTAGAGCAAATCCTCCTCCAACTTTTATTGTACTTACTTGATATAAAATGAACCACCGTAGCTGCCATTTTGTGTTGTCGGAGCTACGCTTGTGCAGATATCCAGCCTGCAATAAATGGGTGCGTGGGAATGTTGCAGAACAATCTCTGGATATGGATTTAGAATATACACTTAAAGACCGTCTGCAACTAGGTGGTAAGTGTTGCAAAACAGTATCAAGATATAGATTTTCAATCTACACCTAAGGAACATCTGCAAATAGGGGGTACATTTTACAGAACAATCTCAAAATATGAATTTTGACTTTCACCTAAGTACCATCTGCAACTAGGTGGTAAATTTTGCACATCAATCTCAAAATATAGGTTTGAAATCTAGACCTAAGTAATGTCTGCAACTTGTTGGTGACTGGTGGCAGATATAGCAAAACTCACAGCTTTACCGGGCTCTTTAGATGGTAACCTCTTCATAGTGAAAAATCAGTTTTGTAGTGATATGAGGAAATGTAAAAGTATAATAAACAAACTTGTAGCATTCTTTTTATTTATTGGTGGCAAACGAGCATATGCTCGTTCACCATGCTCGTTTGAACATGTGATCAACCTAATGATAAGTGATGCTTAAACATTTGCAAATATAAATGCAAATCCTTTGAGAAATGAGGAGAGATAAAGTATAGGTATTGCTGGACTGCTGCTAACTAACTAGTGGCAATTAATCTCTAGTTGCAAACCGAGTGATGGCCACTGAGATTTGTAATATAAAACCATTTCTTAGTCTATCGAAGTCCATTGTTTGCATTTAAAATATATCAATACCGAAAATCAGTAACGTAGAATCACTTTTTATTCTTTCTTTGATAAGGATTTTTACAAAAAATGTGTAAATTTCGAAGTCAGGGATATTCTTAATTTAACGAATTTTGTTTGCTAATATCTCATCCCAGTCTCAGTATGTCAATGTTACAAAAATACAAAATTAATTTGACATTTGATCGTTATGTACCTTTCGGTAGTGAATAACATTTGAGCTGTCAAAAAAGTACGCTTCAGAAAAAGAATAATTCGGTTTTCTGGTTCTCTCAATAATTGTAAACCACATAGCTATTCCACCACAAATTATAATTCTACAACCTTAAAAATCTTAAGCTGTTCCTCACTAATCCTTAAAGATGCAACCTAACCAGTAGGTATCTTCAGACAACTCTAGGTGATAGCCATTTATTTTCTATCTATTTTACTTCTTATAATATAAATTGTTTTTGTTATTAAACTTTCGTGATCCATAATGATTATTAAATATTTCAACGAATTTTCATTGATTAGTTTGGAGTTCAGGCCGCCATTCCGCCATGCTTCGATCTCATGAATTGGAACCTCGCATGGGTTTGAAAGTAGTTGGGCCAAATTCCGATTTAATAAAGTTAGTAAATTATATCTCGTTTTTACATATAACTAGTATCTATTTCTTACCTGTAAGTGATCGTACTGAGCTCGTTCAGACAAGGCGATCAGTTGACCGTCGTTCACGCGGATGCCCCGCTGGATTTTGGGACTCAGCATGTTCATTTCTAGAACAAAACTTTTTTTATAGATTTTGAAAACTTGTATTAACATGTAAAGCCACGTTAAACTTGGTTAAATTTTAAATAAATGAAAAATTAAAAATCAATTTATACAATTTTATCAATTTATACAGGGATTCGAACCTGCAACCGCTAGATATCCGTCAATTCATTCTACCAATTGAGCTACCGTGTCGGTACCCGGTGCAATGAATTAAACATTCTATATATCGTCTTTATAGTGATAGAGGCGACAACTATCAGGCTTAAAAACTAAACTAAAAGTTCTAATGTTCCAAACATTGAAAAAATGCTTCCGAAATTATTATTTGCAAATATCTATAAAATTAATCAAATTAATCAAAAGAAACACTGTACTAAAAGAAGTAAAGATAAGAGTGATAACACCAAAAAGTTGCATACATACATACATCAAAATTAATACATAGTAACAGTTATAAATATATGTCGTTTTTAACCTCACTAAAAATTAATACCACCATTTCAAGCATTACTCAGCATTTGCTGTTGTAATCCCATAGGATATAACACAAGTACTTTAGTTCAACTTTTAATAAACATTAATGAACAATAGCTTTAATTTAACCTTTAGTTATTTATTTTAACTTGTTTATTGTAGTAATAAGTTTCTAGGTAAGGCAAATGCTTACAAGTTTTTCTTCATATTTGTTTATGTTGATATCTGTATGTACACTATTTTATAATATCATGGCTTTTTTTAAATCTATTTATTAATATTGTTAATAAACACAAAATAAAAATTTATGTTATTCGTATATCCATATAAGTAATTGAACGTAAACAACGCTATATAACAAATAAAATAATTTTAAATTATCTGCAATAATGATAAAAACTATATATAATTATAAATAATTATTAAATACTTACGTAAACTTACTGCTTCTAGGCATCAATGAACTTGAGACTAGAGTTTGTACGCATTATGCTTTTAAATTAATTAATTATTGAGTAATTGATTGAAATACTTCAGTGAATTAAGTCTTATCTTTAGAATAAGTCAATAAATATACAACATTAGGAACATCAACAACAGTATAGAAAAGACAACTTTAAAATACGACTTTGAAAATAATACGTTTTAGTAATAACCGCCTGTTGAATTAGAACATGCAATATTATTAACACTGGTACAACTTTGCTACAATAATAATCACAGGCGTTACTAGATTATTTGGGAGTTTATATGAAGAATTTAGTTTGTCAGTCTGTCATAATAAGTGGTGGCCATTATATTATGATTTAAGTAGAGATTGTACAGTGCTTCCCTGTCTAAGGAGACAGTGCTACTGCCCGGACAGCACCTGTAGCTGGATCGACCATCGCGCGCGTGCGTGACTCCAATGACGTAGTTAATACGTTGGAGCCTTGTACAACGTAGATTTAGATGCTGGGTATTAGTAATAATAATAATAATATCACTCGGCAAATAACAAAAATTGATCTAACCACTAAGTATGCTAAGTATTTGCTTTTGTTAAGAGTGTTAGACAACGATACAAATACGTAGAAATACACCTAATAAGTACTCCATACATATTTAATAAACAACAAATCAAACCCAGAAATACAGACATCTATGATCATCACACGCATGCCTGTCCCTTTTGGGAATCGAAGCGCGCTCCTTTGCGCCGCGATACGTTAGGCATTTGCACTAACCAATCGACCAACGCGATGGGGTGGTTAATATTCTATTTATTTCTTGCTTCGAGCCCTGTTTTCTTAGTATACATAATATGTTATATTATATGTAAGTATTTTTAATTTAACTCATCAAACCGCTTCGAAGTAAACTTACTTACGTTTTTTTTTTACCAACTGGTTATTATTATACTCCAATTATCATGTACAATAGATTACACATTGAGTTATTTAATTATATATTACACAATATAAAATAAATAAAACTAATGTAACAATAATAAGCTAATTTAATACTTAAAAAAAATGTATAAAATTCAGACACAAATCAAATATTAACCAAAACTTATAATGAACGCAATTTTAATTAAATAACAAAAATACAATAGATCTTAATAAATATTATGACAGTTAACTAAATTACATACTTATTAAAATAATTCCAAAGAAAAAATGTTTTATAAAATGGTTTACACATATAAAACTCTTTGCTTTTAAGCTTCTTTTCAAAGTTTACAAGTGGTTTTAGAGTTCGTTTGAAACAGCTTGCTAAACTTACAAAAAAGTTAGAGAACTTTACGTAGCTAATAGTATACTTGTTTCAAATGTTCCTTTGATTAAGAATTTCTGTTCCTTTGATACTAAATTATTTACTATACGGTATTAAGTACATGTAATTGTAAATCTGATATCACTGACAGTATTTTTTCAACTAAGACGTTTTATTAAGATAAAATTAATAGTATATAATGAACATTTTAAATCTATTAATATGTTAAATATTTATTATGTTGCCTGAAAATTGCCGTATTATTGTGCACGTCCCTTAAATAACTTTTTTTATAATATACAATAGTTATGTAGTCCTTTGAGGGAGGGAGTCATAGTTGTATAGCATTATAGTAACATATTAAGATTAATAAATTTAAATGATGTTGACATGGCTATACATGTTAAAGATATTCTAAAACATATTTGATTAGTAGTTAATTTAACTAATATAAAGTTCTAGTAAATAAAGAATAACGTTATCTCTATATCCGATTACACACAAAATAGAGCCACGAGCCATAGGCAGGCCAATGAATGTCAGTGTCTGACAAATAATAAAAGAGGCAAGATGAGAGACTCATACTTTTCTTTGTCTAATCAAACATGCGAGAAAAAAATATAGGTAGACTCATTTGCTCTCTCTTTTTTTTCGATGGACACATTTTAGTATTTTTATTTTCCTTACTCTATGTATAATAACTGTATGAATATGTCAGTCAGTTATTAAGTAAACAAGTTGTTTTTTTCAACTTTAGTAACTGCCATCAGCGTCATTTTCTTCTATCTTGTGTTCCTAGACTGGAAACCATCTTCATAACTGTTTTGTTGGATTTCTGAAAAAAATCTAAAGTAACTTGTGGATAATAAATATAAATTTAACCCGAATATAACTTAGTAGTAAGATTATTTAATGGATGATGTGACGAGAATAAGGGTCGGTAGTTTATACTCGTATTTTTATTCGGAGTTGATACACTTTTTTTTTACTGACTGTTTAGTTTTCAGTCTAGTCACAAAAACTAGAAAATGCATAAATTAAAAACATGTAAAACATGAACATAGCTGTAGAATATAGTTTATTATTTTTATATTAATCTAGAGGCTTAATAAAGTCGAATGCAGTCTTATAGAGAATAAAAAAATATGCAATGTCATGTAGTTGTCACATGTGAAGTCTGTCATGACGAAAATAATAAAAAAATATTGAATTTATTTCTCATCTTATTGAATAACATATATAAACATAGAAGAAACATTACCGTAACAAATTGGTTTCCATTTATTTGTATTACAATTTACGCTACTACCACAATTCAGCCTTGGTGTTAAAGACGGCTTGTCTTTAATCGACCGGCCTCCCTGTGTTATGATTGTTAGTGTTTTATAGGAAGTTATGGCTTCTGTTTCAAAGAATGATTTCGTGAACAGATTGTTGAATTTTCGGCTCGAAGAAGGAGCAGGTGACGAACAACCACCACAGAATATGTTGCCCTCAAACCAACAGTCCAGACAAGGAAGCCACATCGATGAGGAAACAGGTCACGCTAGCGAACCTATGCCTTCCTCCTCAGCAATTGAGAATCTTCAGCCAACTAACAACACCAGTGGCCGCCTTCATAACTGGCAAGCCACCAAAACTACTGTTAAAGAACGTTTATCCTTTCTTTTCAATAATGAAATATTATCTGACGTACATTTTATAGTTGGTAAAGAAACAAACCAGCAAGTGATACCCGCACACAAGTTCGTACTTTCTGTGGGAAGTGCAGTATTTGATGCCATGTTCAATGGGGTGCTAGCTACCAAATCTGAAGAAGTCGAGCTACCAGATGTAGAACCAGCTGCCTTCTTGCATTTACTGAAGTTCCTATATTCAGATGAAGTTCGAATTGGGCCTGAGAGTGTAATGACTACTTTATACACCGCTAAAAAATATGCGGTAGCAGCTTTAGAGGAACATTGTGTTGATTTTCTTAAAAGTAATCTAGGTACGGACAATGCATTCTTATTGTTGACTCAAGCAAGATTATTTGATGAACCACAGTTAGCTGCTTTATGTTTGGAAATGATAGACAAGAACACAACTGATGCGTTGAATGCCGAAGGCTTCACTGATATAGACCAAGATACTTTGAATGCTGTCTTGGAAAGGTATACTATATATTTTTTATTACTTAACTGTTTTCAAGAATACTTTTTGTTTTACATTTGTTGACAATATTTAAATTATGATATTGATTGTTTGTATATTTTGAAATACTTGTTATTAAAAAGGAATGTACATTGCTTATAATCATTGAATTTTGATCATGAAGATGTTTTAAAAAAAATGATTTTATAAAAACATCTTCCTATACAACTTCATGCAACAGATGCATTGTTACTATAATTACATTATATTATTATTGTTTATCTTGAAAGTGAATCAAGAAAGGTTAGGACTGGTTTAGTTTATTGTCTGGCATAAAAAGTTTGTTTGTTGTGTACTACATAGATAATTTTTCAGAAATAATTCATAAGATATATATAATTTTTTATTAATTATAATTGTGTACAGTGAAATTCTGTTTGTTTAGGTATTTTCTCCAATTTATAAATCATACCTAATGGTTCAGGTCTTGTGTATATTTTCATTATATATTTATTTTTAAAAAATCTATACCAAATTACTTATTATGTTATGTATTATAATTCCAGGGACACGCTACGTATTCGTGAAGCCAAAATATTTGCAGCAGTTCTACGCTGGTCAGAAGCTGAATGTATACGGCGTCAACTTCCCTTTACACCCAGCAACCAAAGAATGGTCCTCGGTAGAGCTTTCCATGCTATCAGATTCCCTCTCATGTCCGTTGAAGAGTTTGCCATGGGACCAGCTCAAAGTGGGCTATTGGATGATAGAGAAATAGTCCAATTATTTCTATACTTTACAGTCAATCCCAAACCGAATGTAGGTTTTTTAGACACCCCTAGATGCTGTATGACGGGCAAAGAGTTAACCGTTAACAGATTTACTCAAACTGAGTCTCGGTGGGGTTACAGTGGTACAACTGATCGGATCAGATTCACAGTGGATCAAAGAATTTTTGTAGTTGGATTTGGATTGTATGGATCCTACTTTGGACCTTCGGAGTATGAAGTACATTTACAGGTAAGGCATCATTTTCATTTAATTCATATCTTTTTTAAATAGAATAGTACTCAAAATATTGGACAAAATCAGAAACCAATTTATAATAATTATTAAATCTTTGATTCACTCAAAGGTCACTGCCCAGTGACATCCATGGCTTCAAAATTTGGCATATGATATTCTAATATTTGCAGATTTAAATTTACTTATAATAACTTATTTCCGAGTTTTTTCCAACAAAACCAAATAAAATATTAGGGTCGACTAGACAGTAATATAGATCAGTGTAAAATGAACTCTCGTATCCCACATAATAAAAAAAATCCTACACGTAAATTTCACAAGATAACAACATTTCCATTCAGATAATCCACCTCGCCACTAAGAAGGTGTGTGGTTCAAACACCACCACGTTCTGCTGCGACGGCTCCGACGACACCTTCCGGGCCATGTTCAAGGAACCAGTCGAGATCTTACCCAATACCTCCTACATCGCCAGCGCCAAACTCAAGGTAATAATATTTTTTGATGGTTTGTGGCTTTTAATTCTATCCTTCTAGGGTGAGTTATAACCTCAGTCAAATGTTATCATAATAAATCATTTTCATAAATTAACTATTTTATGGTCAGTAAATTTAGTAAAACAACATAGAAATATCCCATTGGAAAAAGACCTAACTATTATAAATGGGATATGGAGATATGTCCACCCCGTTACCGTGGCTACCAACATCGTGATACTACATAAAATCATGTGCCATATATGTAGGTATTCATCTAGAAAGTTTTATTATTAACTCAAGGACAGTAAAAACCACACATTTTGTTATAAATAAGAAATCTAAAAATTTTCGTATATTTCGTTTGGCGATACCGACTCTATATGAGTAGTCTGAAAATACTGACCTACCACGTGTCCTCCTGAGGACACTGATCCATAATGTATAGTCTGAGAATACTGGCCTACTGTGTATAATCCATTTGATGACACTAATCCGTAAAGTATAGTCTGAGAATAGTGACCTTCCATGTATAGTCCGCCTGAGGACACCGATCCATAATGTATAGTCTGAGAATACTGTCCTACTGTGTTTAGTCGGCTTGATGACACTAATCCGTAATGTATAGTCTGAGAATAGTGACCTACTGTTTAGTCTGCTTGATGACACTAATCCGTAATTTATAGTCTGAGAATATTGACCTTTCATGTATCACAGACTATAGTCTAAGAATATTTATATACCGTGTACACTCCGACAATACCGACTTACAATATACAGTCCATCTAAGTACTCCGACCCGTAATGCATAGTCAGAGAATACCGACCTACAATGTATAGTCCGTCTAAGAACATGGATCTGCAAGTTATAGTCCAGCTGCGGTCATTGACCCGACTAAATCTAAGTGTTAGTGTATATCATCCGGTGTCTTAGGGCACGGACTCGTACTACGGCACGCGTGGTCTGCGGCGCGTGACGGCAGACTGTAACAACGGAGACAAGGCCGTGTTCCAGTTCTCGTACGCGGCCGGGAACAACAACGGGACCTCCGTCGAGGACGGACAGATACCCGCAATCATATTCTATATATAGATATTTAATATTAAATGACGACACCTTTTTTTTGGAATCCTATAGTTGCCTTTTAATTTAAATTTAAGAATAATTTCCGTTTCTTTATTTAAAATATTTTCTGTTAATAAACTGTTAATTTGATTTGCTATTAATGATTCTTTGAGGTTTCTGCACAACGATCATTTCTATTGTATGTTTGTTTATTTTGTTGTAATCGTTCAAAACTACTAAATTATTTAATTAATGGGGTTTAAGTATTGGATGACAGAAAAACTTAGGTTCCTTATTTACGTGTTGTCATATTCTGTAAAAATGTATATTGTTGCTTTATAAAATCTATTATATTAAAAATTATTTTAATTTATTATTAAAGAAAATGAAATTATATTATAGAAATCAGTAAATGTCTGTAATCGAATTAAATAATATTATTTCAAGTCGATGACGTTCTTGAGCATATTTTGATAACTATAAATAATTATATTTCTAAAATAACTTAGAAGATCATTTAACTTAGACGATCAAATTATCACCACCGTGAAAAAAATATTCTTGTGTCTTTCAGTTATTTTTGTATTTACTTACTTTACTTACATGATCTATTATATAGGATTATTTTAAATTAATTGACCACCTCTTGCAGGCAGCTTCTATATATCAATCCTAACAACATTTTAAAATTAATAGTTTTTAAAATTTGAGTTTTCCCATACAAAATTTATTTGTTGCCCCTGAACTGATATTAACTCTGAGCGTAGGTATGGCGCCCGGGCGTTCACCTTTTAAGTACTTCTTACAAAATACAGAGTAATAAGAGAGAGAGTAAAAGAGGGAGCAAATTTTTTTTGTTTCGCGTTTTACGTGTTGTTTATCCAGATTTTTAAAAAGTTGTAGAAAAAATGTTGTTGGGATTGGTGCAGAGAGGCTGCCTGCAAGAGGTGTTCAACTAATTAAAAATAACCCTGTAAACATATATATTTTACCCGTCTATATTCTCATCAATTATATCTGAATATGCTGGACTAGTTTCGAACCCATTCGAGGATCTTACTTATAGCTCGATGCAAGTTCGGCGTGAACTTTCACGTAACAGTTTTCACAAAACTGTATAAATAGTAGGTACGAGTTTTGACGTTACGAAAACTATTACATTTTACCAACTCATAAAACCAATACAGAATTATAATATACTGGTAAAAAATATATTACTGAGGATGATCTATAGAATGATCCGAACTTATTAAAGATAAATGTTATTTTTAATGTCATTCATAGTATTAATTCATAGTATTTAATGTTTCGTATGTTTTAATTTTACGTCAAAACTCGTACTTCGGGCAGTCTCCTTAATCAAGCGCGGCTTGAACTTTCACGCAACGGTTTTCACGAAACTAATCTGACATTGACGATATTATTGACGTAAATTCCGCCGGGTAAATATTAATATGTATATATTCCATAAATAACCTTTTTCTAAGTGCCTAAACGATGTGCCCACCAGATCCTTCCACACATCAAAACATAATATAAAAATTATGATTGTTTTTCTAGTCAAAAGAAAACATTATTTGGGGTAGCGGGAGAACCTTCTAGTTAATTTTAGGGTAGAAGTTCCCTCAGTAAATGTTCCTTATCTCAAATTAAAATTAGGAATTGAGAATATGAACTAAGCATATTTTTCAAACTTTTGTATAGATATCATTTAGTCAATAAAACTATTCACATATATTTTCTTGTTTTATTGTAATACCCGTAATATAACTTAATTTGTTTGTTGCCGAGTTAAAATTGTATGACACTAGATTGACAGTCTGGCTGACTGTTAGCTGAGCGCGGATTCAATGATTTTATTCGTACATTCTTGCGAACTTGTTTTTACGTGATTATTCCTCAAGTTAAAACCGGTAACTGAATTTTTTGTTGCTAAATCATTGGTGATAATGCTGCTATCAAATTAATAACCCGATGACAATCGGTCAGTTGTTTAGAAAAATCATAAGAGAAATCGCATTGAAGCCAACTACATGAGCTTCTCAACTATTTACGATTTTGAGATCCATAATTTCAATAGAGTCCTTCTCAACCAAATTTATTAATAAATCTTGATATGTCTGAAACACAAGTTTACTTCGCACACATTCTACGTTCCGTATATTTGAATTTAATGAATATTCAGTAGATGTTCGGGAATTTACTCGGAAACAAACTTACAATTCAATACAGATATAGTAACATTTTGAGAACACTAAATAATAATAGTAAGGAAGATCATCTACTCATATGCGTTGATAATGCTTCTTTCTATGAGTAGTTAATGATATGTTATTATAAAAAAATCTTCAAATCAAAATACATAATTGTGTCATATTATATACAAGAAAATTAAAATAAATAATTAATTAATCACGCGGAACCCATTTTATTCTGCCACTCTTCGTGTTTCTTCGCCAGATTCTTTGAAACTGGTTTCGTCTTCTCGATGGCTGTAAGTATATCTGATAAAGTTATTTTATCCTTCCTGTTTTGTTGATCTGCAAACAGAATAGTTACAAGGAATCTAAGAATGAATATTGTTATAGTTTAGATTCTGAAACTACTACTCTTAAGTTATAAGACGTTTCTTGAACATCAAACCAACTTACTATTTCCCATGCTAGGTATCATTTTCCTAACACTGGCCATGAGAGCCTCCTTGCAGGCCAGCTTGATGTCACTGCCTGAATAGCCATCAGTTTTCACAGCCAACTCGTCGAAATTAATTTTGGGCACCAACTCGATATTTCTACTACTGAGGTAAGTTTCAAACAAAGCACTTCGTGTGTTAAAGTCTGGTAAGGGTATGAAGATTCTCTTCTCGAGCCTTCTCAACATTGCAGGATCGATTTCCCTAAAAAAATATATAATTAAAGATATATTTCCATGTATTTATCCATATTCATATAGGAAAGACGTGCAATGTCCAGGGGTCATAGGTAATTATTGCTACAAAAACATCACTTTTATTAATAAGGAAACATGTTAACATTCAAATCTTTGCACTATGAATAAAACATCGAATTCTTTTCCGTACTGTAATAAAAGAATTTACTTTAATATAAATAATTGCGTTCAAGCGTCCCAATCCCCTGAACAGTGGAACAAATGCCTCACAAAAATAGTAATCCTTCAGGATCTTAGTGCTCCCCCGTTTCCCTCACCAGGCCACGTTGGTGGTGAGGAACTCGCACTCGTATATCCTACTAGCCGCCCACCTACTTGTATTTTCCAATACTAGTTACCCTCCCCCTCACCATGGCACGTTGGTGGTGAGCAGCACGCACACCCCTCTCCCCTCACTCCGCACCCCGTCCAGTTCCACCAGTAGCTGCGCGGTGAGTCGTCGCGACGCTTCGTGCTCTGCGCGCTGTGACGTCACACAGTCCGCCTCGTCCATGAAGATTATGGACGGCGCGTAGTAGCTCGCCAGGTCGAACAGGACCTGCACGGGTCATGACAGGATGATGCTGTGCGTTGTATCGGGGTAAGCTATGATTTTATCGGTTGCTACATAGAAAAGATAAATTAATTAATATTTGATATTTTAAGTTTTTAAAAAAGAACTTTGTTGTCCAATTTTTTTGTTGCGTTATTTGATGTTTTTTTCATAAATTTACGAATTTTATACATTAAAGGTTACTAATATGAGCGCCTAAAAAATTCCAAACGTTCTAACCGAGACAATCTTTTCCGATTCCCCCCTCCACTTGTTGACAACGGAGCTGCAGGTGATGTTGAAGAAGGTGCACCCACTCTCGCTAGCCACGGCCCGCGCCAGCATGGTCTTGCCAGAGCCTGGAGGTCCGTGCAGGAGCACCCCGCGCCAGGGCTCCAGAAGACCCGTGAACATGTCCGGGTATCTAGCATGTAAGTATTAATAGGCTTTTAAATGTATCATCTCTCCATGACTTTTCTTTACTGGAGTAACTAAATATATTCTTAGGCACATTTATTCATAACAAAAAATATAACTATTACATCTTGTCCACCTTTATTTTTAGAGAGATTAAAAATCAGATATATATCTTATCTTTTGTATATTTTTATAAAAAGGGTCTCATAATATAGAAACAACTCTTTTACAAATTCTTGGTAATTATTACAAATAATTCTTACTTCACTGGATATACGACAGACTCCATTAAAATACTCTTAGCAGAACCCAAACCCTTCACATCACCCCAGGACACTCCAGATATCCTGATGATGTCCTGGTATAGATACTCAGCTATCTGCCTCTTCTCCAACGGCATGTTAGATGTCAACCCAGATAGAGGTTTTTTATCTACAGCTGGAATTATTGATTCTGCATTAGCTAAGAGATTCTCCTGCAAAAATAATAAGAATCATGACAGTTTTATATAAATATAGAATGAAAAATAAACCCACACTGGCTTAAGCTTACATAGGTACATGTTTGTATTAGATTAGGTTAGATATTTTTAAACATCATGGCAATGGTGAAAAAATCGTACTAGAATTTTTAATTTTTAATTGTCACTATGTCTTGTCCTCTGCCACTTCTTTGGAAAACCAACCTTGAGTAACTTGGTAACAGTGAAGGTTGCCGGCAAGTCGGGATTAGAGTTTACTCTCTCCGGTTCTGGCTCAGGTCTGGTTCGTCTCGTCTGTGGTCGCTTCACCGGCTGCTCTTCCACTTTCTTGCAGAACTGTGGCTGCTTGTTAAACCGAATGAGATAGTAGCTGCAGTAATCCTGAGGATGTACAGAAACATCTGAATGAATTTACTTAGTTCGTTGCACACGAAATTCTAGAAGTAGCGAAATCTTTAAAAATAAATTCAGCACAAGAATTGATCCAAAATTATAGATGCATAAATTATGAAAATATTGTAATAAATAAATACATTTATGTGTATTTAAACATTTGAACCCATAACTCCAACCGGCAATTTGGTAAAATCAAACAAATTTAAATAGCAAATCTTGGTCATGAGACTCTGAGCTACCCGTGTACAAAATTTGGAGTCCTAACTCTTGACCCTTCAGTAGTTTTGAAGAGGACCGACGGAGAGACATCCCTGACGATTCTGTAAAGCAGCTTTCGTTACTTCATAAAAATGGGATTCAAATGCTTCCTAAGATAATTCTCTGATATAGATTACAAATACTGTCCGAAAAAAATTCTTTGTATATATGACGTCTTTTAAATATTATTTACGAATGAATACTTTATAATATATAAAAATGAATTACTTTAAAAAGTTAGGTTCCTAGTTCATAGTTCATACGTCAAACCTAACAGACACTAGCTTAAATAATTGTCACGAGAATTTATCATAGCGTTTGAATTGTAAGGTTTAACTATGATATTCAATTCTAAAACCTAAATCCAAATTAATGAGTTATTATTACTCATAAAATGTAATAAAAAGCTATGAATGACACAAAAAACCTCCGTTTAAACTTGGATATATATATATCTCTCAATTGTAACGAAAAGTTAAAATAAACTGCAATTATTTAATATTTAAGGGAAACAATGATTTCAAATGGTCAAATTAAGCTACTATTGATTGATTATATTGAATATACGAAAAAACTGTACAGTTATTCGAATTATTGACCATTTGTCATAGAGTTATTATTACACATAGGGTAGAGAGAGCCTAAAATGTGTCAATTGCAAAAGCAAATGAGACTGCACTATCTGTCTCTATTTCTTGCATGTATGATCAGACAGAGCTAAGTATCGGTCCTTCATTTTGCCTCTTATTATTTGTCAGACACTGACACTCATAGGCCTGCCTATGGCTCCCCTCTTCTATACTCATTGACTAGACTAAACTAGACTAGATTTAGGACGCTACAACTGATCCAGTACCCTAGTACTTGAATAATAGTTTTGTCATTATATATGATATATATGTCACGACCTCCTTTGAGTTTTTAAGGTTCCGTACGCAAGATGTTAAAGCAGAACCCTTTTACTGAGACACAATTTTTGTCTTCGGGCTGTATCTCATGAACCGTGATAGCTAGACATTTAGCTATAATTTTTACAGATGATGTATACTTAACATAAAATACATATATATTCATACAACAAACGTGATATGTTTTTTCGATATTAATAACAACAGATAGACGCTTGAAATAATCATAGAATATTAAGTTGTATATTCACTTTAAAAATAAATACTTAAAATAAAATAAACATTTAAGGGGGGCCTTCATATTCCGACTGTGATTTTTTGCATTTTTATCTAGGAACCCTTCGCAGACCACACCGACTCGCACTTGGCCAGTTTTTTAGGTTAAAAATAGCATCGTGGTGTTATTCTTTATTGTGGTCTGAATGTTGCCAATGTGTTGACGTCATTACTTTCCAGTTATAATTTTGATTCTATTTCCTACTGTAATAACCTCGCCTACGCAGTCCTATTTATGATTATTATTAATATTATATCTATAGATATTTCTAAATATCTAATTTTCCTTTAGTTATCATATTTTAAGCCTCCCTTAACCCTAATACATTTTTCAGATCTCTCAAATAACTTGTTTATACCATCGAAAAAAAATGATTTCTCTTTGGTGTCAAAGTAGGCCGAATTTACAGACTTCACATCTTCATAGTCGTAAATTTTTTTTCCACGCAGCTCTTTAATTTTTGGAAATAAATAATAGTCACTGGGTGCCAAGTCTGGACTGTAGGGTGGTTGATTAAATTGTTAGAAGTTGCATCGGTGAATGGCAGCCGTCGCAGCAAGGTACGTGTGAACGGGTGCGTTGTCGTCCAGAAGGAGCACACCTTTTGACAACTTTCCTCTTCTTTTTTCCTTGATGGCTTCTTTTAATCTTTCCAGTTAAGAAGCGTAGTAGCGTTCTTTGTAATCGATCAGTAAAATGCCTTCTGTATCCCAATATGCCTATGTCGCGATGATCTTGCCAGCTGATTGTGTCACTTTGAACTTTTTTGTAGGAAGTGTGTCTTTTTTTAACCCACTACATCGACTGTTGCTTCGACTCAGGTTGAACCCAGGTTTCATCAACAGTAACGATTCGAGCCATAACTTCTTTCTTTCCTTTCAGCCTTTCTCTCTCCACACAATACCAAAGAGTGTCGTTTTTGAAGTGGCGTGATTATTCTCGGCACTCGTCTTGACTGTCATGCCAAGATGATGATGTAGAATATTCAAAATACTTGTTTGGGATACTGCAACCATTGCTGCAAGCTGCTTCTTCTGCAACCGGCCATCTTCCAATACAAGTTTTTCTATTTTTTCGACCATTTCCAGTAGTGGTTTGAATTGGCGTCTAGAGCGAGGGTCGTCTTCAATCGACTTTCTTCCTTGTTTGAAAATACCATGCCACTTGTAAACCATGGTTTTACCAGTGGAGAATCCGCGAAATCCGCCAACAGCTCTTGTAAATTAATCTAAGCGGATTTTCCTTGCTTGGTAAGGAACTTAATAACGGCGCGGTGTTCATTTTTCTCCATACTGGCTGAGTTCTTCCCGATTCACTTATTTACAGGTCGATAACTCAAAAGTTAATGACCTGATTAGGTTCAAACTTGTTATATATACTATTAATGAGATGTTCAACTAGTGACTATCTGGACAAGTAAACCCACCCCAACCAACCCCTACACTCCGTGAACTTTTTGACCTTCCAGCGTATATCTAGTAAGTATGTAACAGAAGATTAGAAATGAGGCTGAGTTCAACTCATATGCTGTCATATGCTATACTCCGAATTAATGAATTGTACATTATATAATGGTTTTTAGGATTGGTATTGGTTTCCTCATAGTATTTTTTTCATGGCCTTCAATCGAGCCCAAGGACGATATTATAACAAGCTTGGATATCACTACGAAAGAACCTATAAATTATTAGAAATACAATGTTATGTCAAGGTTAAGGCGATTAACGCTACAGTCGTTATTAAATTTCACGCTAAATTTTCTCCGCAAATCTGTCCGCGGAAACTGCAGAACTTGCTAAACGATTGAAACATTAGCGTAGAAATACTGATTGAATACGAAACAAGATTATCTGTATTTGAAATATTATTATAATACACTTTATAAGTTTTCTAGTTTCAAGTATAATATAAACTATAAAAAGATATCATGTAAAATAAAAGCCATATAAATACCTACATACAGCGAATTATAAAATTTGTTCAAATGACTCATAATTCAAACAATAACTATATTTGTAACATTCTCACATTAAAACATAACCTTGAAATAAATATTTTAACAATAAATAAAACACTAAATCAATTTTTATGTCGAAAATTCGAGTCAGTCGGCGTCCACAAGTCTAGTTCGTAATGGCAAGCTTCCAACTTTTAGATGCAAGTTTCTTCCATTGTAAATAAACACGGGATTATCTGTGTCATTTAAAACAATCTTACGTAATGTATTTCGCTTTCAATACGAGTTTTGACGTTACTAAAACTATGACAGTTTACCAAATTAAAACAGAATTATTATACACTCTATGAATCAAATTTATTAAGGTATTAAAAAAACACCGCCTTTAAAAATTGTATTTACCTTTTTAAAGTATGTAACTTTAGTCATTTAAAAAAATTCTATAAATTATTATAAATAACATAACTTTTAACAGTTTTTTTTAATATGTCAATAGATTTTGATTCATAAAATGTATAATAATTCTATGTTTTGATTTTACAATTTGGTAAACTATCATAGTTTTCGTTACGTCAAAACTCGTAACTGGAAATAAAGTAAGTACCTATCCAAAAATCATTATTAGCGTAATTCCCGATAAATTGATACATCATCATATAGACATTGGAAGCTTATATACATTTGTTAATTACACAGATCTTAAAAAGATAGAAAAGATAAGAGACATCACTATGAAAAATGACACCTGTGTAGAGAAATATAGAAATATATTTAAATGTAAAACTTTAATTGTAACGTGTGTACCAAAACGTTTTGCTCATATTTAAGTAAATTTGTGTGTTTTATATAGGTACTCGTAGATTAAAAAAGTTTCATTAAAATAAATAGAAATGTATAATAAATCTATAATATAATAATGAATCTTCAAATAAAAACTTTTTTGCGACTGAAAATACATTTTAATTGATGTTCAATTCACTCGTTCATTCAGTCACTGCACAAATTGAGTGAGTCGATTCCGACCTCAAAGCGTGTTTGTGAAAATTGAAGTTGTGCTTTCATGTCCTCATCAAAATAGATCGTAAAAATTTAACTTTGATGTCTGTGTTTATTTCACGATATATTATTATTATATCTGTATAAAATATTTATACATTTAAAACTATTATGTTAAAGTTAATATGATATGAAATTATAATGTTACAAATTTTGTAAATATTTATTAAAAGTTAAAACAAACATTCTCGAATGGAAATAATTTCCATTCTCTGATTTATTCATTTTCCTGGAAACATTATTGCCTTTTGAATGGTTTTAAGGAGAAAAATGTAATGAAGATACCTACGATGTCAATGCTCAAAACTAGAACGCACAATAAACTATGTACCTATTTTATTAGTATTTTGTTTAAAACTACTGTCTTTTACTATACCTTCTCAATGCACAAAACTAGAACGCACATGAAACTATTCTTTTATTAGTACATAATTAGTTCATAACTATGGTCTTTAACTATACCTTTTCAATGTCAAAAAAAATGCACAATAAACTATGTATTTTATTAGTAGTTAGTTTATAATGTGGTTAGTTTATAATTAGTAGTTAGTATATGTCTTTAATACCTGTAATATAATATCAAGGTCAATATTGTCGCACAGGGTGTACTCGTCGGTGAGAGCCGCCTCGCTCGCCAGAACGCTTGCTGAGTTCAAATACCCCTCTTGTTTTAAAAAACCAAGCACTAAATACTTCAGTATCCGCTTTCTAGTACGGAACAGTGTCTCTTTCTGAAATTGTTATTTTTATATTAATGAACTATTTTCTTATGAATATATTTACCTGGCTATGTTAACGTAAATTTATTGATTTTTTTCTAAGTATTGTCTGATCCCATTCGGGGTTTTTATTCATGTTCCAAAGCATAAATTCTGATTAATTTACGTGAAGATAGCTGGGTAAATATATAATAATTATCATGATTAGTTACAATAAACATTACTTAACATTTTGTATTGTGATTGGAAATTTATAGAAGCGGAATCAAAATGTATAATTTTTATCTACATTTAGTAAATTGTACATATAAATTAATAATACGTACAGCCTCCAACTTCCTCATCTGACTCATTGGACGATTGATTCCAGTCATAATGTAAATAATTTAAAATAGTCACTAAATTATATATCAAATAATAAAGTATTGATGATCACTTTGTCAATTGTCATTTATTGTTACCAGGGGTTGTTTATTGGTTGCCAGGTTACACACATAAGTTATTTACACACACTAATACATACATGGAAATGAAATTTTATAATATAGTATTATACGAAGATATCTGCTTACTCTAAATTAATTCAATTACTTATTAAAATGATTTTCATTACGTTATGTTACTCATGTTCCCTTAATTTACATAATATACGTAATTACCATAAAAGGGTAATACTGAAGTACTTTAAACCAAATGTATAGTAGAATAATTAATTATATTTAGTATGTAAGAAATAAGATTACTAATTCTTTGAAAAAATTATTTAATTATATTCATTTCATTCATTCATCATTCAGTCTTGCACTCGTTATTACGACTCAATTCTTTAGTTCGATATTTCTGATATTACGATTGAATAAATATTATTATCATAAAAAATATATGAGTTACTGGTATTTCGATAAGGCAATTTAATTGTTCAGTCATTCGTTCGTTCTTTTAAAATGTATAGGTATCAGAACAATAACCCAAGCATAGAAGTAGCCATTATGTCAATTATATCACCATTATGATGGTAAATTGGAAAGTATAATTCATATTTGACATTTTCATATTGGGTATGGACAACGTTTCCACTTTTTGGTTGGTTTTGATGTCGGCTGTCAGTATTATGTTCTTGTTAAGTTTTATTCACGAATTCATATAGTTATTTACATATTTTCTCCGTTTCGTTGAGAGAAAATATAACCTAATGGCATGAGCTATGTCCTACATTATGAGGGGATGTATTATCATCCCATTCGTCCCGGAAAGAATATTAAGTACAAAGTAACCTTCCATCAGTAAGTAACATGGTATTTTTTAAGTTTTTCTTCGTTACAATACAACTATTTGTGTTTTTTAAACTGTTTTACAAATTATAAAGAAAAAATTGGCTATGGCACAATTATAAGACTGCCATATGCAATATTTATTACGATATTTGATCATTTTAATGTTTTCTATACATTTTTGCAATAGTGTTGTAAAAAGCACAGTTATCGAAAATGTAATCCAGTGTCATTCTAATAAATGATGCAACATCTATGTAGATTTATGTGGATTATTATTCTAGATTAATATTCTGAAATCTGAAAGCTAAGTTGTCATTTGTAAAATGTTTTAATAATTTTAAAAACGCGTTTTGATTTTTTTTTGTGCATGTGTAATAAGACAAAGACACACAGTGTGACATCTTGCATCTTTTTTTAACTGTCTTTCACTGACGCTCATACGGTTCAACCTATGGTTCACCTATTCTATGTATATAATTTCTATGATTATTTTACTGAAATATCGAGAAAAACAAATGTCAATATTAATATTTATTAATTCATTCGTTCTTTTACCATTAAAAAGTTTTTACCGGTGATATTATTGATAATTAGACAAAGAAATTTAATAATTATTTCATGTCAATCATTCGGTTTTGTAACAAAAATGTATCTTATTTAAGCTACATATTGTTGTATAGTAATTGATCAGTTCAACCAAACTGCCATGTTAAAAGTCTATTCGTTTTTAAATATCATAAGGAAAGCTACATGTCTGACTATTGCGCATTTTCGCAAGGAGATCTGCAGTGATATCACCCGGCTTACATTTACATAACGAGGAATAATATAAACCAACATTCAATTGTAAATATATATTTAGCAACTGAATCAGTTATTATTTACATTTAATCTCCGAAAAATAACTAAAGCTCGTTCTGAGCATTTAATAAAGTCGCACTTTTTGATTTATTTTCTTCCTATTTTTAACCCCCGACTTAAAAAGAGGGGTGTTATAAGTTGGACCTGTCGATCTGTGTAACTGTGTGTCTGTCTGTGGCAATGTAGCAGCCAAACGTTTGCAAGGATTTCATTGCTGTTTTTCTTAAACGAAAGCCTGGTTCGTCGAGATGGTTTTAGTTATGTTTGGTCAAAATAGAAACAGACGGTTTTATTGGTTTAGTAAAGAATGAATTTAAAATGCAAGTAAGTTACTAAGGCAAATAAAGAAATTACAATATTGAATCATATAGTCTAAGCCCTCGTTACTTCGTAAAATAGACACCATCGTCAAAGTACGTACAACGGTCCCCCGACGCAACGACTTCAATAAGTAGGTACATAACAATATTATTTTTATTCTTTTTAGAGGTCTTTGTGTATCGAGAGTTTTTTTACATTTTTAATTGTTTTTTTTAAATTGTTTATGTTGGATGAATTTTTCGCTGACAGAATATGTTTATCTAACTGCATAAAATGTTATATTAATATTTTTTTTTTATAAAATCCTTTTTATGACGATAATAAATAGGTATTACCACAGAAGGCAAAGTAATTTCAATATTTGTCGTATAATATAATATAATTTACAATAATAACATGTCAAATCACAACTTGACAATAACGATAACACAGAGCAAAATGTTTTTTTTAATAATTGTAACATCATAGACGTCCTTCTTTTTACGTTACATATTTTGGTAATATTTTTGACATTTATATAAAGACATATTAGATCTGAGACATGAGAGTTTGTTAGGAATCTTAAAAAATATGGAAGCGGTCAGGACCTACTTTATTTGTTTCAGAGTCCAGATGCAATACAAACTCTTTGAGAAGAAAAGGAAAAAAAAATGGTGTAAAATATCAAACTCTAGTTCTAGAAAAATTGGCAAGAAACTCCATGGACAAAATAATATCGCTATAGGCAAGCTTAAGTACCCGACTACTTTTGGGAATAGGTCAAGCGATGTAACTATGGAACCATTCTTGAAATTTTATATTTTACTTAATACTTTAGTAAGTATTTAGTATTATAAACATATATGTATAATCTAGACTACAGTTGGTTACTAGACGTTAGTACTAAACGTTATTGATGGTAAGTTTGTGCAAGAAATTACTAGTCAAGCTCTTAATGCTTAAAAGATTAAATATTTCCAATTATACTAAAAACTAGGCTGTAATAAGTTTTTATATTCTACTTTTATCAGCCTAAAATGAAATAAACAAAACCATCTTGTCTTTCAAAAATTAAATTATGCTTTGTAATTGTAAAAATCCTTCTACTTCTTACGTCTTAGAACTTTTCATTTAAATATAAAAAAATAAAAAAAAATCTTTTACTCTATGACATTCCTAAAAAAAACCAATTTGCTCTTCTATAACGCTTCTAAGCTTATATAGTAAAAATATTATTATATACAAATGTAATAAAAAAATCAACATCGAATGTATAAAAAACATAATTTACAGTGTAGTTTAAAATTCTATTCAGGAAATTGAAAGCAAACTTATAGGTAATTTTAAACTCATAAAATTTCTTTAGAAATTTAAAAACGGCGGTAAATCTTTGCAAGAAACCTCTCAGTTTACGAATTAACTTCATAATGTAGTAAAGGCTTTTATATTTATACGTAGGTACTTGAGCTTATTTTTATTTCCGTCAAATAAAATATCAAAGCTTAATTCCATTCAATCATTCGTTCATTCATAATATTTTGTAATGTCAGACAGATAACATTATATAATATATAAATACAGAGTAATAAGTAAAAGAGAGAGCGAACATTTTTTGTTACGTATTTTTTGAGTTCTATATCAAGATTTGTAAAAAGTCAGTAGTAGAACAAATGTATTTGGGATTGATGTAGAGAGGCTGCCTGCATGAGGTGGCCAATTAATTACAAATAACCCTGTTTATATAAGTATTAAAACATTGTCATAATTATATTTTTGATCTAGTTTAATAAAGTCAATACATCAGGTCAAGCAATTAAAAAATACCTTTAGTTTTCTACATTACCATAAAAGATAATAGAACTTTGGGAAATAGGTAAATAAATTTGATTTCGGTTATAATTGTTTAGGAATATTTATATATTTTTAGTAACTATTTTGTTTATTTGTAAATAAATAGTATTCTAATTTACATATAAAAGCGTCCGAGATCTGTGTGCATTTGTTGAACTGGCATTATTGGAAAAGTTTTGGAATATTTGCTTTCGTTAAGTTGGAGAATTGTAAAATTGAATTGGAAAATAACTGGTTTTTCTTTAGTTTTAAAATATATATGGTTATATTTTTTTAATGAATATATTACAAAAAAATAAGGTTTGATTAAAATAATAATACAATGAATGATAATATAAAACCTCTTTCTTGAAGTTAATTCTTTAACATAGTTGCAGTGAGCGGAAACATTGCGGTCTTGAATGTAGATAACTAATAAAGATTACCAACTTAGCGCCTCTACATAACTCTATATTCTGTATGAATTTCAGTCAATGTAGTATCGAGTGCGCAATATTTTTTCACTTTAAGTAATTACTAATTAAACAAATATTTATTATATTTGCACACTACTTTGGCCCATATGTCAAAGTAGTGTGCAAGCTGCTTTAAGCTCATATGAAAATTAACAATTGTATAGAATAACAGAATGAAAAATGAGACCAATAATTAATATATATAGCAGTAAATAGCCGTATCGTCAATGGCTGCCCGCTAGTAGCGTGTCACTCGGTCGGTCTGATAGCGCTGCATGCCGCAGTCCGGGGCGCGGGACGTCAGTCCGCTGCGGCCGGCCAGCGAGGCAACATGGCCCGCGCGCCGCTCCCCCCTCTCACCCTCGCCCTCGCGTTACTCGCCGCGCTTGCCGGTGAGTTATTTGAATTATGACAGTGACGTGTGTCAATTTACTTTTTTTAAGTGTTATTCTTTTCTTTTAATTTTTGTCCTATATGATTAGACAGGCTAAGGTCGAAGACAATGTTGCCTCAGTGTTATTCTGTTAATGACGGTTTTTTTTAATAATTATGTTAAAAGTTTTATATTGTCGATATTTAATATTTACAAAATTAAGATGAAATACTTTTTTTTTCTTAGTGAAATGCAACATTTTATAAATTTGTTTTAGTGGAAGGTTTTACTTACTAGTATTAATTATAATATACTATTTTTAATATCTGTAAAAAAAGAAAGATTAAGCCTATTGAGTATCTCTATTATTATTATGACAATTAAACATATTTAACAAATATATAAACTTTCTCATCTTTTCTTTTGTATCTTTATATATAAAACAGTCTTCTTTTATATCTTCATAAAGCGGCATCACCTCAAGTGACCCTTGACATATCTGAACGTGTATGTGCATAAACTTTGGACTAAAGTTGAATTGGCAAATGTATGTAAATCTCATGTATAAACATCCTAATTTATCAAATAAACAATAAATAAATTCTAATACATATAAAAAACTAGTAAGTATTTAAGATGAGTTTAAAGGTTATTATAAATAAAAATACATCAAACCAGTTTTATAAAAATTAAATAAAAAAAATAAAAAATCCGCGACAAGTCTAAAAAGGATAAAATAATATTATTATGTACTTATTGAAGTCGTTGCGTCGGGGTACCGTTGTACGTACGTTGACGATGGTATCTATTTTACAAAATTTTCAGAGCTAATGAAGAATAAGGACTTTCGCTAAACGATTTGATATTGTAATATCGTTATTTGCCTTGGTAACTTACTTACATTTTGAATTCTTTCTTTATTTAGCCTTCCCCCGTTGCAACGACTGGAATAAGTGCATAGTAATAATATTTTATACTTTTTAGACGTCTTTTTGTATCGGGGTTTTTTTTTCTGCTTTTTTAAGTTATTTTAAATTTTTAAAATGTACTAAACGAAGCTACAAACACACATATTTCGCCTATTTATAAGTTTACTATCATTATTGTATAAGAACCTTTCACCAGCACTAATAAAAGCTCCATGTCTTGGAGAAGACTGCTTTTTTTTCCGTTGCTTCCGTCAACTCGATTGGCTGCTACGTTGCCACAGACAAACACACGGATACACAGATAACCAAACCAACTTATAACACTATAAGACTCAAAATGAGGGCACTTTGAGTCGGATATTACCTACATTTTTTAGATATTTTTTCTAATAGTAAAAAAAATTATGCCATAATGAATACTTTTTTCTCACTTTTCTAAATTTTTCTATAAATATTTAAAATGAGATTAAAAGTTTAATTAAAAATCAGACAAATAAAATGTAGGTTTTTCATACGTTTTAAAAAGTTTTCTATTTCTTTATTTGTTCATGGTATACATATAAATACATATCATAAAGCTCACCCCACACAATTATATTTTAAAAACTCTATGGATTTTATTGTACATTACAAATAGTAAAAATATTTAATTATGTTTTCTAAGTAAATATAATAGAACTAGGGCATGATGACACATGTTCTTTATAAATATTTAATTAGAGTTTACGATAACTTTGAACAATAGTTTTAGAATGTTTGTCTGGGTGATTTTCCGGTTGTTGCTGTGATATTTTTGTGGTTATGGCATTGTCAGAGGCAATATTCTAACTTAATTTCAGAAGTGTTCTGTTTTTCAGAAAAAACAAACTGATTTGATCTATAACTAAGTACAAAAAAGAACAGTTTACTGTGTTGTTAGCTTATATGAGTGTAGGATATTTTCAGTGCGGCAAAAATTCTAGCTGTTTCACGAAAAAAACCGAAGTTTAGTTTGAATATATGAATACTAAGTCTGGCCATTAATACTGTTACAATTAAAAATAAAAAAAGTATTACATTTGAATTTGGAATCTATCATTTTTATACGATTATTCATTGTTTTCTTATTTTGGCGCCAATACATTGTACAATATTTTACGATATTAAAATGGAGATGAGTGATAAAGAGAACAGAATTGCTATGATTGCATTACACAAAGTAGGAATGGAGCCAAATGCAATTTTTAAAACTCTCCATACACTTGATATTAATAGGTACAATGAGACTTGCTCTGTTTGTGACAGAGAAAAATTTGGCCGTCCACGTAATGTTGGTACGAAAAATATGGTCAAAGCAGTAAGGGAAAGAATTCGAAGAAATCCTGTCCGGAAGCAAAAGATTTTATCTTGGGAGATTAAGATAGCACCTAGAACCATGTCGCGCATTTTAAGAGATATATCGATAGATAGATCGCAGCCTATAGGAGACGCACTGGTCATTTCTTAACTGATAAATAAAAAATGAATAGGGTGGTAAAATCGAAACAACTACTAAAGCGGTACGCAAAGGGAGGTCACAGAAAAATTTTGTTTACCGATGAGAAATTTTTTAAAATTGAGCTACATTTTAATAAACAAAATGACCGCATTTATGCTCAAAGCTCTAAGGAAGCTTCCAGACAGAAGCTTAGTCGACAGAGTGCAATGTGGGCATTATTCGACTTACGTGGTGGTTTGGTCGGGTGTTAGCTATGAAGGCGTAACTGAGCTTTATTTTTGTGAAAAACATATGAAAACATCGGCACAAGTGTATCAAGATACCATTATTGAGAAGGTAGTTAAGCCCCTTAATAACACCATGTTTTATAACCAAGTATGGCCCTTCCAGCAAGACTAGGCGCCGGGTCATAAAGCTCGGTCCACGCAGTCGTCTAGTCCGTAAATCGGCTGGATTATGATTTATGGTCAGTTTTAGAGAATACAGCTTGCTCTAATTACCAAATATTGTATATACATATATATATATATATATATTTATCTAAATAACTACGACTCTTAATCTTAAAAAATCTTGCTATTCCTGTCTGTCTGATAGTCCAAACAGTTTCCTACTACATAACGTAGAGTTTTTTATCGTTGAATGAATGAGTGATGTCTATTAATTACAATTGATCTCAATTTATTACAGTAATATCTATATATTATTGTAATAAAAAATATATGTTGGAAAATATCTTTAAATGTTTAATAAACATATTGGCGGGGATTTCGTAGCGACACGGTAGTTCAATTGGTAGAGCGACGGAACGGTTTCCCAGAGGTTGCTGGTTAATATCCCGGTTTATTTTTCATACTTATTTAAAATATATGTAAATAATAAAAAAAATGTAGATACCCAATTTATTTTTCTAGTATTTATTTAGTTTTTCGTTATATAAAACTTTTTTTTAGAAAACCTTATAACCAAAAATAGCTCAAAAATCGAAATATATATAAGAATAAATATATAATAACATTATTGTAATTATATTAAAAGGTTGTTGTAACGACATAAACCATATTATACATAGAGTAGGGAAGCCAGCATAACATGTAAAAAAAAAGCAAATGAAGCTAGTTATCGGTAACAAAAATAAGTATCAGTCTCTCATCTGGCCTCTCTTATTATTTGTCAGAAACTGACACTTCTAGGCTTGCCTATGGCTCCCCTTTGTGGGTATTCTATGTTTAAAACTCTATGATATAAATACATAAAATAAAGATACAGAACCCCGTCAATTAACTTTGTTACAAAGTGATATATAATACTTTATATTCATGGAATTTTCTCGACCTCTTTTAACGAATAATTGTCAAGGAAGGTCAAACAATAGTATAATTAAAATAATTATGATGCATTTCTACATGTACGCTGTAACTAGACTGGCTATAAACTAAATAAAAAAAATAATTTAAATAATTTAAATTTGGAACATGTATATTATATTAAAACTTCGAGCGATTTCCCCGCCATTTATGTATTTTTTTGTTAATATTAAATTAGGATTTTTAAAAATTAATTTATTTTCTGAATTCGAATTTGGAACGCGTTTATTATTTTAAAACCTCGACCAATTTCCCATGGCGTATATTTTTTTTTGTTATTTTAAAATAGAATTAATAAAATGAGAATTAAGTTTTTTTAATTCGTATTTGAAACGCGTTTAATTTATTATTTATTAAAACGTGGTTTCCGCCATTTTGTTAATATCAAATAAAAACATGAATACAAAAAAACTAAAAATATTTTATCAGAATTTAAATAAGAACCGCGTTAAAAAGCTTCGATCGATAACCGCTATTTTAAATTTGGCCATTAAAATAAAATAAAATACTTCATAAAAATTTATATTTCGATAATCTTAACTAATATATAAGTATAAAAAATATTATTCGGCTGTATTATATCGATATTTTTTCCGACTTCACACCGCCAGTCCGCCATGCTTCGAGAGCTCGAGAATAAGAACCCCAAATGGATTCGAAACCAGTACAATTTCAAAACGTACATTTTTAAATATTATTAAGATGTCATTGTATGGAAAAAAAATCAACGAAAAATAACAATACATATAGATTAGAAATGCGCCGAATAGTGGTTACACCGAATACCGAATATTCGGCCAAACTAATCAGTATACCATTACATTGATTGTTTGTCATAATCAGGCTCTAACATGTACGTTACGTGTGGCTACTGGCTAGATGAATAAATATATTGATTTGTGGTTTAAAAATATTGTTTGAAATCTTAGAAATAAATTCCGATTTAAGTTTCGAAATAAATGTTGGCTATATTAAATACGAATTGTAGGTAGGAATAATAAAATAAAAATGTTGGCTTATAATTATTATAGATATTATAAAATATTTCGAAAAAAAATGTTTATTTGAAGCCAAATATATGTTATAGAGCTTTATTCAACACTTTATTTAAAAAAAAAATATTGTCTTCGAATATGACATAAATCTTGAAATGAGCCGAACATAATTAGGCACCAAAACCGAATAATTCGGTCGCATACGAATAGTGAAAAAGATGCCGAATACCGTATTCTTACCGAATATTCGGCGCATCTCTAATATAATGAATAGTTGGTTTAATATTCAATAACGATCACGTTACTTAGATACATAGCCGAAGTTCATCTAGTAACAGACAATATGTCTTAATGTCAACAATATTATATATATTTATATAGACTTAGACATCGCATAAACTAACTAAAAACTATTTTAAAACTAGACTTGTTTTATCATTTTATATATATTATTTTTGTATTTTATTACAATCTTATAGTAAATAAGAAATTCTTGTACATAATTAAATTTAAATTACCTCAACAAATTGGATTTGACTTAAACCGATTGTGTTATGAGGGATTTTTAAATGATTCTATATGTCACTATTAAAAGATATTGCCTTGACCTGGTTCATATTAAAGTGTTTATTTCTTTATAATATAATATAATAATATAAATAGATCTATAGATTTATGTGTATTTATAAAACAGGGAAGTCACTTTTACAATAAGTCACTTTTACAAATTTACAATAAATTATCAAATATGGTCTATACCAAGCGTTTTAACAAAATATGTAAAAAAGAAGTGTTCTTGTTTTTGTATACTATCTTTATTCTCTACGAAGAAGTTTTTGACAAGATTCAAATGAAATATTCTTAACTCATTATTACTAGCAAATAACATCAATATTAATAATAAAAGTGTATATAGAATATGAATTATATTTTTAATAAATATTGAAAAAAATATCAATACTGGAATGTAACTTGTGACCTTTGAGATAAAATCATGGTATATATATATCATGCTAATTGAGCTATCGTGTCACCTTGATGAATCTGACATTCCATTATAATCATCTTAATGAATATATAAGGCTTCTTTCTAAAACACTAAGCAATGTTTCTAGACAATATACCTACATGTATATAAAACAGCCCCGTCGGTCCAGTGGTTAGCGCTAACGCCTAACGTATTGCATCGCAATGGGGCACTGGTTCAATTCCCAACAGGGACAGGCATGTATGTGATGAACATAGATATCTGTATTTCTGTGTTTGGACGATTATTAAATGTATGCGCAGATTTTGTTTTCTGTATTTCTATGTATTTGTATCATTGACTAATATTCTTAACACAAGCAAAACAATTCGTTTACTTAGATTAGATCAATGTAATTTGTCTTAATATTATAATTATTATATAATATTGTGTTCAATATTCAATCATGATTACGTGACTTAGATACATACACAGCCTGAAGATATTGTCTGCTAACAAACAATATGTAACATATTATATATATTTACATGTAATATTTTATTTTTATATTATGTAGGAATCTCACATATTTATACATATAAAAAAACTAACGGAGGATCCATCTGGTAGTAAGTGTCCGTAACCTACGGATTTCTTCAAATATGTATAGTTGAAAATGTTAACACTCTTGAGGAATGGGTAAGGATGTAGGAAACTAGGATATGCAGAGAGGAAAGCGAATGAGTATCCTGTTGTCTCACTCACTCACAAATCGTGGTTATAAAGCTACTACATATATGGGGATGTTCACTGAGAGAGTGCTACTCTTTCAATCAAGACACTTTGTATACGAGCTAAAGTAAAACGACTACAGCGAGATTTTACCAATCACAAATAGTGTGTTTTTAATGCTTAGCCAGGTTAATCATATTTTATTAAAATAATATAGAAAGAAAAATTATCGCTATGGGCAGGATCTCCGATGTTTCAAACCCTGTACGTTTAAACTTTTATTAAATATATACTAAAAACAACTAATATAGTTTACGCTATAGTTTATGCTGTAATACAAAATGACAAACATTCACAAAATTCCAGCACAAATCTGAAATCACGCGATAATAATTAGAAAATAGCTTGCATGAAATTATAAGACGCATATTATTAACCTATATTAATTATAATTATAATGATACAGTACATAATTATATAATTATTGTAAGAACATTAAAACTCAAGTAAAGAAATAGATTTTTCATATCATATAATTAAAAGTATCAAGTATAGTATAAATCATTTAATATCTAATCCAGTCTCTATTTATCAACTCTACGACGCTGCTACGAGCTACGAGAGTTGACTCTATAATAGAACGTCTACAGTAATATATAATATATTTACTATTTTATTAATAACTTAAGATATATTTAACATTTATTATATTTTATAACTCATTTATCTGTTGTATATTAAAAAAAACTTATTTAAAAATATATTTATATATTATAATTGCAAATTAAATAATTTATTTAAAAAATAACAAAACATCACATTTTACTAATCTTAAAGATGCATTTATTTATTTTTTGTCTATAACATCAATATCAATTGACCTTTTAACTATATAAAGAACATAATACAGTATAAAATATGATTACATTTACCCAACTGTTACATAAAGGAAGAGTAATGATGTTGCTATACGTACGGTTTTATAAATCTAGTGTTATTCTGATTGAACTGATTTTGACAAATGAAGTATTTACGAACTCTATTTGTCCTTGAAGTGCAATGTATAGTATATTTTTAATTGTCTTTTTAACTTGATATTTTTTAAACATTTAACTCTTGTTAAATGAATCCAGTTACTAATATTATTTGAATATGAATTTCTTTTGAAAGCAATAGATAGTCAATAACTTCTACAACTATCTACTTGAGTACTAGCTGTCTCTTTATTGTATGTCTAATAATATGATATAGAAATAGTTTTCTCATACTTAGTATGAAGTTATCTAACCTCTTTGATTAAAACTTTTAACGAAACCACGTATTCAGTTTCAGAAGCTCTCGTAATATCTTCTGAAAGACTGTTTTCACTATATGTAGTTCTAGAACATTCTTTTGTTTATAAAACGACGTGAACTCTTTAGATGTCAAACTCATGACCTCGTATTTGAGAATTTTTGAAGAAAACTGACAATTTTTTTGTATTGATGAATAGTTTTAAAACATCTATTACACTATTATATTAGCTTGTTTAAAAATATTTTTAAAAATGTGTAGCCATGTTAAGCTTATTAACATTGTTAAATAAATATAGAATGAAAAATAAAGCTACCAAGAGCTACATGAAGGTATTCCAGAGGTCGCGGATTCGAATCCCTGCCCGTATTGTTTAATTTTACATTCATTATTTACTTTAAAAAACTTTGAAGTGTATACATATATATAAATAATTAAGAAAGGAATATTGTCTTCAGTTTATCCAAAGATGTTAATAAATGTTTGATCAATCAATTCTCTATAATATAATATTCTTTATCTTAATATCTTCTTATATTAAATACACATAATACTGTATACTATTGTTTCTTTCCTCTCTTATTTCTTGTGACACATTTTCTGCATTTTTACAGCTCTATTACTTGTTCTTGTATGTTTCAGATTCTTTCAAATTAAAACTCAAACACTTCTTCATTTAAATTGCACGTACGAAATATATAATTATAAAATGAAATAACCAAGTCTTTTTCATGTTAATGTATTATATAGATATTATAATCATGGTAATTATTTAATTTTAATTAACATGTTGTCTTGTACATGTAATTAATTACTGTGACATCATCAGAGAAAAATTTAACTTTTGTGGTTAAAATAGGGGAATCAAAATAATTATGAAAACTACTCTATATTAAAAATATTTGCAATATGATGAATTATTTTTATCATTTTATAATTCTATCTTTTGTCAGCGGCTTCGCTCGGGCAGTACCATATAAAACAAACCTTATATTTTTTTAACTTTATTTATATGATATACCTATACTATTTATTATTGAAAGCCTTTTGTTTAAGGTAAGACAATTACAGACGTACAAAAATTAAAAACAGTAAAATTCGGGTCAGTGTGTCACATATTTATAACACGAATATTTATTGCAACATTTGACAACGATTAATGGGTATATATATATATATATATATATATATATGTATATATATGTATATATTGTGTATGTACGTTAATCGTTTTCAAATGTTTACGTTGTTTATTATATATATTTAAAAAAATAACTCTTTATCTCTTCATTTTAACAAAAAAAAGAATTTTTAAAATAAATTCTATCAAAGTCAGAATAATATATTAAAGATAATAATTATATTCAAACTATCTAAGAAGTTATCTATCTATGTAAACAGACGCCATGTTGGTATTATCTATGCTAGCTCGAACTTACTAGTGCCGGAGAAGATCATTAAAACAATTTAATGTTTCGTTTTCTTCAACATTTATTGTTGTTTAACGTAACTTTTTAGATGTGTCAACAATACCTATACAGTTTATTATATACTATGAAATATCAATAAAATTTTATAGTAGCTATGAATGCAATATAATTATAATATGAGATGATATTTGAGATTGAGAGAGATAAAAACACATTAATCGTTGTCAAATGTTGCAATAAATATTCGTGTTATAAATATGTGACACACTGACCCGAATTTTACTGTTTTTAATTTTTGTACGTCTGTAATTGTCTTACCTTAAACAAAAGGCTTTCAATAATAAATAGTATAGGTATATCATATAAATAAAGTTAACAAAATATAAGGTTTGTTTTATATGGTACTGCCCGAGCGAAGCCGCTGACAAAAGATAGAATTATAAAATGATAAAAATAATTCATCATATTGCAAATATTTTTAATATAGAGTAGTTTTCATAATTATTTTGATTCCCCTATTTTAACCACAAAAGTTAAATTTTTCTCTGATGATGTCACAGTAATTAATTACATGTACAAGACAACATGTTAATTAAATTTAAATAATTACCATGATTATAATATCTATATAATACATTAACATGAAAAAGACTTGGTTATTTCATTTTATAATTATATATTTCGTACGTGCAATTTAAATGAAGAAGTGTTTGAGTTTTAATTTGAAAGAATCTGAAACATACAAGAACAAGTAATAGAGCTGTAAAAATGCAGAAAATGTGTCACAAGAAATAAGAGAGACCTGAAACTATAGTATGCAGTATTATGTGTATTTAATATAAGAAGATATTAAGTCGCAAAGACTAATAATCTCAACATTAATATTTTCCTGAAAATATATTTTTGTTACGTGTTCAGACATAACTTACAACTCAAAACTAATTCTAATTCAGTTTTATAGAGAAATATTCTCCGTTTATGTTTTTCTGTCTGTTCGTATAGACAAAACAATTCATAAAAAGGACTTCCCGACAAAGACAATTTTATATATAATATTCACTATACTATACTTAATATTCATCAATGCGGGTAGCGTCAATGTAGCTCAGTTGGTAGAGCGTAGAAACGGTATGCAAGTAGTCGCAAGTTCAATTTCTATGCCTGTTGATGAATTATGAAATTGAGAGAGAAGAAAATAAACATGTTTACAGATAGTAATAAAACATCTAGAACTTCCAACAAAATGACAACCTGAGTACCTACACAATGCGCTTCTACTACTACTAATCTACTCAAATTATATCAGGTTGCGCATCTATTACCGATATATTAAATATATAAACATTGTCGTAGTATCATTAATAAACCTAACAAAACCAAACCCAGAGCCTAAATTAGCAACACAAATTACCAGTCGAGATAAAAGTTACAATTAATGTTGTAACACAATGATTAACGTATAACATTAACTTTTTATTGTTGTTTCAAACTACATAATTTGGTATAACATTACGATTTCAAGTCACATAAAGTTTGTTAATTACATCATGTAAATAAATAGCTTGAGGCTATAAACACGTATAGTCATATAGGTCTTATTTAAACCGGTACTGTAGCTCAGTTGATAGAGCGACAGGACGGTTTCTCAATAGTCGCGGGCTCGAATCCCTGCGCGTGTGACGGCTCAATTTTATTTATTTTTTTCAATTATCATTTCGGTTGCGGCATTTTTCAAAGTTTATCTTTAATAGAAATAATGTTAAAATGAAAATAATAATATTTCTGACGTAAAAATATTATTTTCTATTGAAACCTCATCGATGTTATCTCTAACCCGATTAAGATGCTTAATTCACAGAGACGAGTAGCGACACGATAGCCCAATCAGACGAGCGACGGAACGATTTTCCAGGGGTCGCAAGTTTAAATGCCTGTCTGTCTTGATTTACTTCTTATTCTGTTTAAAATTAATTTTAATTATCTAAAATATACATATAATAAATCGGTCATTATAAAAGTTCCACCATCGTTTGTAGATTACGTCAAGGAAGCCTGTAAAATAAAAGTGATTTAAAGCGCGCTGATAACTAGGGTTGCAACCTTTTTTGATGGGATATATTATTTTTTTATCAAAATTGGTAAAAATATAGTATGTTAGGGAGATTGTCAAAAATTAAAAATGCAATTTTATTACAGGTGTTTATTTTTAAATGTGTATTTACTTATCATTATTATAGTATTTATTTATGATTATTGTAGGAATCTGAGCAATTAATCTGCACATAATAAATAAATTCTCTATAATCTATTCCATTATACTGCACTGAGGGATAATTACAGTCACAGTTAATACAAAACGAGACTGTTGACTTTGTGCTGAAAATATAAACCGGTGGACATATTTAGCGGAACGCAAAAAACAGACCGGAAGATCATATGAAAACACATTTTTGTTGTACAATACATTTGATTATTATTCTGAATTAATTAAATTAACATTTTTGAACATAAAAATCACAAAATTAAAGCGAAAGAAACGAAAGTAAAGACAATAAGGTCAGTGACTTAATTCTGAAGAGTGTTGACCTAACACAATGAAAACTAAAGAAAAGTTAATATTGTTCAAATGACTGGTTTTTTCGCGATGGGTGATACAATCAGTATTTAGTGTTGCCACCTCTTGCTGTTAAAACTGCCTGCATGCGTCTGGGCATGCTCTCTATTAAATTGTCAATAAAAGTTTGCGGCATTGAGTTCCATTCTTCAACCAATGCGGTTTTGAGGTCTCTTACGTTGACAGGTGATGGATTTCTTTGTTTAATTTGTCTTCCCAGTTTGTCCCAAACGTGTTCTATTGGATTTAGGTCTGGCGAGCGTGCCGGCCACCCCAAAAACTGGATTCCGACCTCATTAAGATATTCCGAAACTAATGCCGCAATGTGAGGTCGAGCGTTGTCATGCATTAGAAGAAAATGATCTCCAATAAAAGGGGCAAAAGGCATCACAATCTGCACTAAAATGTCGGTTACGTATCTTGCCGCAGTCAGGGATGACATCGTTTTCTACGATGTGTAGCTCCGTGCGTGCTCCTAAGCAAATACCGCCCCATACCATTACTGACCCTCCACCATACGGCTCTCTCCCAATAATGTTACACTGAGCGTATCTTTCTCCGGGTCGTCGCCATACTTTGGTCCTTCCGTCATCTGGTTTGAGACAAAATCTGGACTCATCACTAAAAAGAACTTTTCCCCAAGCGTCATTATTCCAATTTAGGTGGAAACGAGCAAAGCTGGCCCGAGCCACTCGATGACCTGCGGTGAGCTGTGGACCTCTGGCAGGCAAGTACGCCCCTATACCAGCTGCCTTCAGTCTTCTTCTGACGGTTTTGGTACTAATTATCACTTTTCGAACTTCCTGCAGCTGGTTTCGTACCTCAGAAGAAGTCAAGGTACGGTTTCTGAGAACACTGCTGACAATAAATCTATCGTCTCTCTCTCCTGTTACTCTTTTGCGACCTTGTCCTTTACGCCTGGTATACTCTCCAGTCTGCCGGTATCGTTTAACATTGCGGAAAATCACAGACTTGGAAACATGTAATGTTTGAGCCACTTCATTGTAAGTGTAACCATTTTCAATTAAAGTTACAGCTTTAGAAACCAGAGCAACGCTGAGATCCGGCATTATCGCCTAAATTTATCGAATTAAGTTCACTTCACTCAATAATGACAATTTTTCGTCAAAAAAACAACAGAAATAAAGTTTTTGTTAAAAACAACAAAAGCCGACAAAAATTCCATACACTACGTGTCTCAGAAATTAGCAGATAAACAAAAAAAAAACAAATGAAATTTAAAATAAAATTATTTTTAAAATCATCTTTTTTTTTATACATAATATTGGTATAGTGGCCAGTACGAAAATATGAAAATATTTTCCGTTATTCGACCTTTTTTTTGCGTTCCCCTAAATATGTCCATGAGTGTATTATTTTGAAAAACTATATTTTTATTATATTATATTATAATATATAATAATTTAAGTATAGTAAGATAGTCTATAACTAATTTTAAGGTGGAATGTAGTGAAGGAAGCCCTAGATTATATATATAAAAAAAATACCTACTATACATATAATATAGTATAGGTGCCAACCCTACCTCTAACTCAACGACCGATTGACCAAAATGATCTATTAATAGAATGTCTAGGAAATAATAACTAGTATTGTGTTATTTTGAGAGAACTGGAAAAAGGGACATGGTGTATAGTATCTTATGAATTGTGGATTACTGTATCTGTTCTGTGTGGTGAACGTTATTTATAATAAAATCATCTTTTCATAATATTATTTTTTTACAATTTAATAATCAACATTACATTTTTTTTGGTTTTTATGTATTTTATTTTACATTTCAGGAGTTTTTTTTATCTTTTTTATGGATATCATCAAATTATTTTAGGTTTGATATCATATTTGATATCATATTTAAACGAACGATAAATAATGTTACCTAAATAATGAAATTATATTTTGCAGTTTAATGATAAATAATAAAGTGGGGTGTACAAGTTTGCCATACCCTGGCCGCTGAATTTTGAATTTGGAATTTTTTAACGCTTACACACCGTTCAGCGGTTGTCAAACTTGATTCGGTTACCATAAAACACAAATTTAAATTAATAAAAATATATATCATATAAACTAAATAAACTAAAAAACAACATAGTTTTATACAAACGATAGTTTTATTGACTTTAATCAAGATAAACGTTCGTGAATCCGAAAAAAACATAAAACAATATTATTTTTCTCTCGCGCATAACTTCCTCGATATTTAAAGCCCAACTATTAGGTATATGTTATATACCTGAGAAAATATTAATTTGCTTCATTTTCACACCTAATGAAATGATGAAATACGTTCATCAACTCGAAGAAATTGATTAATTATCTAGGACAGCTAGAAATTTAACGTTATTATCATAAAATTCTTCTTGAATAGAAAGCTATGTTTTATTGTCTGGGTAATCAAAAAATAATTTACAAGAATTTGTTACAAAAACTTGGAATAAATGAACTTAAAGGGGTTTGACACTTAACAAGCTAATAAAGAGTTTTGAGTAGTAAAAACTCTAGTATTATTAGTATTTCGAAATTAGAACATATGTTTATATATGTCAGTCCCACATAGTGTTCATATAAAAGTTCAGATAAACGCAAAGACATGATGAACCGTAGTTGCAAAAAAATTATAAGTTGTTAGTACAATTATCTATAAAATGACTTTGGTAACGAAATGTATTATTAATAAATTGCGGAACTTGAACCTGTCAATTAGTATATAATTTTTAATTAAAACTGAGTTTAATATAGGTATATAGAAAATAGGTAATGGCTTCGAATCGAAAACTGAATAATGAATTTATTAAACTTTAAAATCTTTTAACCATACATTTTGTTCAAATCCAAAATAATGTATATACAATATGTATATAAATATGTATTATATAATAATCGTGCAAGTCTATAACTAATTTTAAACTATCAAACTAATTACAATATCTAATCGTAATGACTTCCTCAACTATGGACGAACCTCACATTTAGGTACTTTTAATCGCCTAACTATCCGACGGAATATCAATATAAAAATTCTCGCTTTTCTGAACTTAATGCTGATACATATAAATGTATTATAAATTACTATTATTAAATTTCTACATAATTAACAAAATAACATTGACTTGTGTTATTGTCAGGTTAACAAACATTTGACAGTCGGGTAATGTCATTAAGCAGCCATTTCATTAGCCAATATACTAAGCGCTAGATCAACTAGTGTACTATTAGTAAAAGGGCTGTTAGTGAACTAGTGCTCTGATCGGTTAATACTCTTACTCGCTATTTTTAGTGCGCTGTAGATTGGATAATAAAATGGGCGCTTTACTGATATACTGTACACACAACATACACTGTAGTCGTCGTAAAAATAAGTGAATTACGACCATTCAACGTATAATACTAAACACAACGTTTATATTTTATATTCTTTATAGTCTGTTGTTGCCAATGCTTGTTTTGAGTTATCGTTCTGCGTTCAAGTTTACTATAAGCTTAGTTTATTTTGATTGCTCTAAATTATGGAAAAATCATAGTTTAGAAATATGTTTAAATAAAAATTACATTTAAATATAAATATTTCTTTTGTAGAAAATATTTACTTTACAGGAGCAGGGACAGTCCTCAGAGATGTAGGATTTTGACTGATGGTAATAAAATGTGTGGGTTCCATAAACACATATTATAAGGATTTTATAGAGGATCCCCTGATATCCTCTCAAAGCCCTTTCTTATCGATATCGGTGGTAACTTATTTCCTTTTTTTTATGATCAATATATACTTGCCTACTTCGAAAATATTTTAACATATTTTGTGTCCTCCTTTATATATTTCATTCTAATCTTATGTATATTTTTTATTCTGTTAAAATAGCACTCATAATATGTAAAATAAATATAGAATATGAATGGTTCATGCCAAAAGTTGAGAAGTTGCTTTATTGTTTCTTACTTACAAATAAGTTGTTAAAGAAATCCTAAATGTAGTTTTTATTTTTATTGTTAAATAATCAAATAATTTAAAAATTATTTTACTTTTATATTTTTTAGCTGTAATTAGTACCACAATTAATACTTATTTCCTTACTTGTTTCCACTTGAATTACATATTTTATCTATCTATCTATATTTTGATGACTTTCTAGCAAGTCTAACCTCTAAACAGCGAAATTATTATCCAATTTACAACGCGCTAAGTCAAGTAGCGTAACAATCTCGCATCTATAAAAAAAGCTGTCAGTGAGCTAGTGCTTCCATCTGATTGGTAAACGTTTAATCAGGTTTTTTTGGGGTTTAATAGTAAAATAATACGCTGTAGATTGGATAATGAAATGGAGGCATTATTATCTATAGGTAATTTGGTGCTGTGTACAATAGTGTATATACAGGTACAGTTGTAATTAGGACATAAAGTTTCTCGAATCGATACTCGCGGGTTGACATAAAACTCGATACTCGCGGGTTGACATAAAACTTCGTAAACGTTTGCGAGTGACATGCAAATTGTTAAGTATTGTTTGAAGGTTGATGAAGAAAATCTAATAATTCTTTTACGTTGCGTCATTCGTAAAACCTTTTCATATAAAATCTGTTTGGTTAAATACATATTTTTAGCTGTACATCAATATAATATAGATGTACCGAAGATTATTCTTTAAGCAATAATGTTCTTGTGTCAAGTGTATTTAATATCCTATTTCCATTTAAAATGAGGATACAGTTTTAAACGCTTTAACAAAGCATTTAACATGTTACCTACTCCGCACATTAACATTATTAAATATTACCTACTTTATTTGTTGTTCATTTTTTTATTTACTTCATGTAACACAATGTGTTACAAAAAATAAATATAATTCGGTACGTGGCACAAACTCTAAACAATACTTTCAACATTTGTATGTCTGTTTGTTTACTCTCGCATGACACAAAAACTACTAGACATAATCGGATGATATTTGGTATAATTGTTACCGATAAAATATAAAATATAAATTAAAAATTGTCATAATTCATAAATAGGATTATTCGCAAAAAATCCTTTAAAAGAAGTCTAATAGATGTCACTTCCATCCCGATTAAGACGATCATATATAGTATATAGACGCTCATGTATAGCGGGTCAATTAGTTAAATCAATTAGTTTCTAAAAAATCGAACCAATGTTTCAGCAATATAGTACCTCAATTGGAAGAGTTTTTCTGTTTAAACCCTTAGCAATGTTTCCACACAATTTAATAAATGTATATAATAGTTGGTTCAATATTTAGTAACGATCACGTGACTTAGATACATAGCCTGAAGGTCGTCTACAAACATACGATATGTAACATAATATGTATATATTTATCTAGTATATTATTCTATAATATAATGTTGGAATCTCATTTACTTACACTGTTAAATATGGACAGTTGCAGGTACATTACCACTCTTGAGGAATAAGGAGGGATGTAGGTCATTAGGATACACGGAGAGGAAGGGAGAGAGAATGAGTATCTTGTTCTCTCAATCATCAAGAAATCGTGGTTATAAAAGCTACTCTATGGGGATGTTCTATGAGAGTATGGTACTACTTCAGTCAATCAAGTCTATTTAAGAGCTAAAATCAAATTACTACAGCGAGGTTTTACAAATCACAAATAATATTTGTTCAAATTTGTCTCTAAACATGTTTAGCCCTGTTTAGCTTTGTGTTTAATAATATAGTACTAGTAATTAATTATAATAAATCATTAATTTTTGTCAGGATCTCCGAGTTCGCAGGTTCGGAAACTGACCGTTTAAGTTTTTTTTATTTAATATTTATTTAAAAAAAACAATTAGTTTCTGCTGAGCTCATACAGCACTTAGTAGGTGCTTATTAAAATTATACGTAAAATAAAATGAGTAACATTCATAAGAGTCCCGCATATATCTGTAATCACGCGATAATAATTACATGCATATCATTAACCTATATTATTTATAAACATTAAAACAAAAGCAATACTAGATAAACAAAATACAGGAAATTTTTGTATGAAATAATAAGAAGTATGTCAAAGTAAATATTTATTATAATTACAGTTTAAATCATTTCGTTTCTAGTCCAGTCTCTATTTATCAACTCTACGACGTTGCTACGAATTACGAGAGTTGACTCTATGATAGAAGGTCTACAGAAATATATAATATATTAATTATTTTATTAATAACTTAAGATCCTATATCATATTACATATTGTATTCCTTTATTATTTTGGATACTATAGTCTCTTTATTGTATATAAAATAATATGATATAGAATAGTTTTCTCATACTTATTATGAAGTTATCTAACCTCTTTGATTAAAACTTTTGACGAAACCACGTATTCAGTTTCAGAAGCTCTCGTAATATCTTCTGAAAGACTGTTTTCACTATATGTAGTTCTAGAACACTCTTTTGTTTATAAATAAAAACATGTTAACTCTTTAGATGTGTCTCATTACCTAGTATTTGAGAGTTATTGAAAAGAACTGACCGATTCTGTGTATTTAAGTATTGTTTTAAGCATCTATTATACTGTTAAGATTTTCTTATTAATAAATATAGGTTGATAAATTAAGCTATCAAGCTCTACCAAGAGCTTCAGGAAGGTTTCCCAGAGATCGTGGATCCGAATCCCCGCCGTATTTTTAGAAATTACTGTAATATGTCAATATATTTTATAAATATATATAATTATTTACTATGGGTTATTTTCTTTAGTTTATCAAGTTTTTGTTGAGTTTTAGTTTGTTCAGTTTCTGTTTGTAAAGTATAGTTACAAAGTGATTCTTCAAAAGTATCTCAAGGTCGTCTTAAATAGGTTCCTATATTGTTTCAGTATACCTCCTCTAGTTTCAGTTCTCTCATAGTTCTTGTGACTCATTTTCAGCATTTTTCACATTTCGATGACTTGTTTTTGTATGTTCCAGATTCTTTGAAATTAAAACTCAAATTCTTGATTTAAATTACATATACGAAATATATAATTATTAAATAAAATATGATATAACAAGGATTTTCTTAAGCATTAATATATCTAGATATTTTAATTATACTAATAATTTATTTAACTTTTAATTTTTTAATTATACTAATAATTTATTTAACTTTCATCGTGGATATCATAATAATTATGAAAACTATTCTAGATGAAAGTATTCTATAGTACAATATATTATTTTTTATACCTATCTATTATTAGCTAACTTTTTCAGCGGCATTTCTCGTGTAGTACTAAGTTTGTACTATTTTGCGTTTTTACTTTACTAACATAAGGTTTACCGATATTAAGTATATAACATTTTATTACTATATCTATTTTTAATGAAACAGCTCAAGCCGCTTATATATCGAAAAGCATAAATACTAACAGCCAAACCATGGAAACAGCAAAATTTGGGTCAAAGTGTTATAAAATCAATATTTATTACAAAAATTTACATCAAGTAATTTTCATTCATAACCTATATACTTATTTATATAATCTTCTTCTATCTTCTATACATATAATAAAATCGTCACTGAGCCATTCCTGTACATAGAATCAAAAAAAAAAACATCATAGGGGGGGCTTTATAAGAGCAATAGAACCCAAAACAATGTTAGACGATTTGGGTGCAGGTTTCGGGAATATATAGTCATGGGATTATTAATACATAAATATAAAAAAAACTGCTCATAGTAACAAGAAAAGAACTTAAATTAAAATAAGTAACTACAAAACCATATGTGATGTTATATTTAAAAAAATGCTATAGTCATTTAATATTAAAATAAGAAATCTTTATCAAACTTCGAGTAATATATTAAAGAAATCTCAAATCTCTACAAATCTATGTGTGTAAATATTTATACAAATATATATATATCATTAATAAACCTAAAAAAATTAAAACCCAGTATCTAAATTAGGAACACAAATTACCAGTAGATTAAAGTTACAATTAATGTCGTAACACAATGAATAATGTTTAACATAAACTTTTTATTGTTTCAAACTACATATTTTCGTATAACATTAGAATTTCAAGTTACAAAAAACGTGTTTATAATTATATCATCTAAATTAATACCTTGAGGCTATAAGCATTATACCCATGTTAAACTTATTTAAATTATATACATATATATAGTATAGAACGGAAAGTAAACCGGTACTGTAGCGAAATTGGTAGACTGACGGAACAGTTTCCTAGAGGTCGCGGGTTTGAATTCCTGCCGGTGTCGGCTTAATTCTATTTTTTTACATATATTTTCAAACTTGAATTTCGGTTGTGGCATCTGAAATCTGACATAGAAAATGTTAATCTGTAATGCACTATCACTTATTTCTTTCCACAGAAGCCTTATAGATGTCTTCTCTATTTTGATAAAAACAAGCACATATAGAATGCTCTATTCATCGAAACGATAGCTGAATTGGTAGAATGACGGGACGGTCTCTCAGAGGACGCAGATTTGAATTCCGGTCCTTGTTGATTTACTTTTAATTGTATTTAAAATCAATTTGTATTATCCCAAATAAGTAATAATAAGTTATTAACTAATTATAAGAATACCATCATCGTTTGTAGATTACGCCAAAAGCCTGTTAAATAAAAGTGATTTACCGCGCGCTGCCAACTAGGGTTGCAACCTTTTTAAAGAACATAGTATTTTTTATCAAAACTGGTAAAAATATAGAGAAAAGGAGATTTAGGAAAATACAAAGTACATATTTTTATATTTATTTATTTTTACACTTGTAAATACTTTTAATTATTATAGGAATCTAAGCAACTAAACTGAATATTAAAATAAATTAACGATACATTTTTATAAAATAAGTGCTTTATTCCATTTAACTGCACTGCGGGATTATTCCAGTCACTGTTAATACAAAACGAGACAATGGAATTAGCGCTGAAAATATATAATTTTTCGTACTATATTGTTTTTCTATTACATATAATAATTGACTAAAATATAGTAAGATACTACATATTATTGTACAAGTGACAACCCTACCTCTAACCCAATGACCGATATTTCAGAATGCTCTATTAATAAAATGTCAAGAAAATAATAACTGCTATTGTGTTATTTTGAGAGAAATGCGACTTACACCAACAGCCAGCTTCCGCATCCGTGCCGCATACAGAGCTTATTAGTTTATTGTCGCAACAACGAACACAGTTTAGAGCTTTGTCGAGACAAATAAAGAATATAAATTTAGACATTGTAATAGATAAGTTTGAGCTGGAAGATGAGATTCGCAATTTGCAGATGCGTTGGGATACCATCGACAAATTTCACCTCAAAATCGATGATATTTGTCAGGGTTCCGACCTCCAATATGATGGTGAATTTAGCTATTATGAAAAAATATACAAAGATATGAGAAGATTAATATATCAAAAACTGTCAGCCTCTTCCCATATTCAACAATCAACCCCTAAAATCGAAATTCCGGTTTTCACAGGAAATTATATTCAATGGCCTACTTTCTTTGATTTATTTAATGAAACAATTCATAATAATAACTGTTTAACTAAGTGTCAAAAAATGCAACATCTTAAGGGGAAGTTGAAGGGGGAAGCGGAGAGGTTAGTACAGCATCTCAATATATCTGCGGATAATTATGATACTGCGTGGGATTTGTTAACCCGTAGGTATAATAATACTCAACTGTTATTTATAAAAAATTTAGAGACTTTTTTAAATCAACATACAGTTCAAAAGCAAACAGCTTACGAAATTAAGCGTCTCTATGATACTAGCATGGAATGCATTTACGCTATACAAAATTTAGGGGTCAACATCTCTTCATGGGATCCTATATTAGTACATTTAATTTGCAAGAAATTAGATCCTTTGTCTTATAACGATTACAAAGAGAACCGTAAGTCACCACGCGACTTGCCTTCATTAAGTGAGCTTATGAGTTTTTTAGAGGCCAAATTTACGGCCCTCGAAGAGATAAGCAGAAAAGATTTAAATCATTTATATAAATCCAATAATACCAATTCATATCAATCATCTTCCAACAAAACGAACTACATTAACCAATTTCGTTCATCGAATCGCAATGGAAAATTTCAGACCAATGCTACACGTGTTTGGAATTGTCCATTTTGTAAGCAGAGGCATAATTTATTTAAATGCAATAAATTTGCGAAATTGGGGCCGGATGCGAAACTTAAAACCATTAAGAAACTAGATATCTGCGCAAATTGTTTGTTTAGTCATTTTGGCAACGCATGCAATTCTAATAATTTATGTAAAATTTGTCACGATAAGCATAATTCCATATTACACGATTCATTTGCGTATTCCGCGCCCCCCCCTCTTACCACTGCCGTTAGAAACCCGACGCGTGCATCGACCTGTGTCACCGCGGCGAATGAAATGCTTACACCGACTGTTAATAGACAGCATAACGTTAACTATGTTACTAATGAAGATGAGGAGATTCTTCTTACTACATTGTTAGTAAAGGTTAAAGCGGCAGACGGCTCATACGTTACTCTTAGGGCTTTGCTCGATCAGGGCTCTCAAATCTCACTTATCTCAGAAAACGCTGCGCAATGGCTACGTTTACCGAGATCTCGTTACCATGCGTCTATTTCCGGTATAGGATACGGAGCCAAACAAAGTAGGGGAGTAGTAAATCTCTCCTGTCAGTCAATATACGAGGATTGTGTTTTTGAAACACAAGCCCTAGTTTTAAATCATGTCATAAATGACTTACCTAACTTATCCTTTGCTAAAAAGACCTGGGAGCATCTCCAGCATATTCAGCTGGCAGACCCGGATTACAACATCTCGAAACCCATTGATCTATTATTAGATGCTAGTGTTTATTCTGATATTATAATGAATGGTCTAATTAAGGGTCCCAGCAAAGCACCCATTGCACAACAAACAAGGCTGGGATGGATATTATCAGGAAATGTGAAAACTTTCAATTGTAGTGTCGTTATTAATAATTTATCTGAATTATCGAATTACTGGGAATTAGAGGAAGTAAATGAATGTACCACTGACATGACGGAAGGCGAAAAATATTGTGAACAGCTTTATAAAAATACAACTAAACGATTAGAGAGCGGTAGGTATGAAGTCGCGCTTCCTTTGAAGCCACAGTTTGAACAAAATTTAGGCCAATCAAAAAACAAGGCCATCGCACAATTTATAACTTTAGAAAGGAAATTGGCTAGTAATAAGCAGTTTTCTCAAGCCTATAAACAATTTATGAATGAGTATTCTAGCCTTGGTCATATGAAACCTGTTGATAACAGTCAACAAGGACCTTCATGTTACCTTCCCCATCACGGAGTAATAAAGGCTGACTCATCAACGACTAAATTAAGAACGGTTTTTAACGCTTCTTCAAGAACGTCATCCGGTAACAGCCTAAATGATTTGATGGAACGGGGTCCAAATTTGCAAAAGGATCTGCATAGCCTTATTTTAATTTGGCGTCAGCATAAATACGTAATTACTGCGGATATTGAGAAAATGTTTCGTCAGATCCTTGTAAATGAGTCAGCTCAACATCTACAGCGTATTGTGTGGAGGGAATCCCAAGGGGACCCATTGACAGAGTATCAACTTACTACTGTCACATACGGTACAAAGGCCGCTCCATATCTCGCTATGCGCACATTAAGGCAACTCGCAGACGATGATGCACAAAAATACCCTTTAGCCGCAGCCGCATTAAAAAACTCATTTTATATGGATGATCTTTTAGAAGGATGTAACACTCTTGAACAGGCTCAGGAACTTCAGCAACAGCTGATCAATATTTTAAAGGGAGCCGGAATGAACATACGGAAGTGGAGTAGTAATGAACCTGCTCTTATTCAAAATTTACCATCGGAGGACGTCGACTCCTCCTTAAATTTCCGATGCACGGAATCTAGAAAAACGCTGGGGTTACGATGGAATCCTCAAACAGATACATTTTCATTTAAAAATATATTTCACAATGTGGATGATGACACACATCTTACTAAACGTCAACTGTTATCAAACATTTCAAAAGTTTTTGACCCCATAGGGTGGCTCGCTCCGTTGACCATCAGGGCTAAACTTTTATTCCAGAAGACCTGGTCCGAAGATTGTATAACTTGGGATCAAAAGCTACCACCACATCTAGAAGAGCAGTGGAATCAACTAAAGCGAGATCTCCAAAATATTGAAATCTTTGAAATACCAAGGCATTTTGGAGACAACGAAAAATTAAATATATATGCGTTCTGTGACAGCTCGGAAAAAGCATACGCTTGTGCAATTTATGTAAGCACTAAGAATAGTAAGGGGGAGTACACAACAATGCTCCTCACTGCAAAAACAAAGTTAGCACCAATAAAAAATAAATTAACGCTACCAAGACTCGAACTTTGTAGTGCTTTATTATTATCACGCCTTTTAACAAAAGTTAAACAATCACTACAACATAAAATAAATAAAATATATGCTTTTACAGACAGTATGATTGTTCTCGGCTGGATCCAAGGAGAAACTAACAGGTGGAAGCAATTCGTAGCTACCAGGATCAAAAAGATTACTGACGTAATTCCACCCTCATGTTGGCGTCATGTAGAGTCAAAGCATAATTCAGCAGACTGTGCCACAAGAGGGATGACCGTTTCACAATTAAAAGGACATACCTTGTGGTGGGAGGGCCCAGAATGGCTTCAAGAGTATAATTATAAAAATTTAGAAATCAAATTATACCCTCCCCCCGATATTGAAATTAAAGGCAATTTTTCAAACTTCAGTGTGTTCACAGCTTTAAATGTGAATAATGCAATTATATTTAAAATAATAAATGAATGTAATTCGATGAGTCGCGCGGCTATTAACCTCGGCTGGATATCACGTTACATGATGTCGTTGCGAAATAAACAAAGCGTACTACGATTAAGTTACCTAACCTCCTCGGAAATGCAACGTTCGTATGACATAATTATAAGGACTGTACAAAAATATGAATTTGAAGAGGATTACCAACGTTTAATAAATGATAGAAACGTAAGCCGCAAGAGTAAATTATCAAGCCTTTGCCCCTATATAGACAAACAAAATGGACTTATGCGAGTCCAAGGAAGGCTCAATAACTCACTTTTAAGTCCATCAGCGAAACATCCGATCATACTTCCAAGTCATAGCCGCTTAACTAATCTAATTATATCTGAAGCACATACATTAACGCTTCATGGTGGTCCTCGTCTAACACTTTATTTTATTAGGGATAAATATTGGATCGTAAGTGGATTGCGCACCGTTAAAAGGGAGTTGCGGAAATGCGTAAAATGCAGGCGTTTTAGCGAACAGAAATCACAACAACTGATGGCTGATCTTCCGCAACCCAGGGTTACCCCATCTCGTCCATTCACACACACTGGTGTGGACTTTACAGGTCACTTTGCTATAAAAATAAACAAAGGACGCGGGGTTAAAACCTCAAAGGGCTACGTAGCAGTTTTTGTATGCCTCTCAACCAAGGCAGTTCATTTAGAACTGGTATCTGATCTCAGTACACCGGGATTCTTAGCTGCGTTTAGAAGGTTCTGTGCTCGGCGCGGTTCTCCCCGCCGAATTTATAGTGACAACGGAACAAACTTTGTGGGTGCTAACAGGCTGCTTAAAAGGGAATACGAACAGATAATAAAAACTTTAAATCAGAATTTTTTTCGTAACATAAATAACTACAACATTGAGTGGGTATTCAACGCTCCAGGAAATCCAGAAGCCGGAGGTTTATGGGAAGGAGCTGTTAGACGCATGAAGTTCCACCTAAAAAGAGTAGTCGGTGAGCAAAAACTCACATATGAGGAGTTCATTACCGTCCTTCACCAGGTAGAGGCTTGTCTTAACTCTCGTCCGCTCATTAGTTTAACAGAAAACCCAGAGGATGAATACCTGACCCCTGGGCATTTCTTGGTCGGAGGATCTTTACTTTCACGACCACAAACCGACCCTGAACATATTAATTTAACCATCAGATGGAAGATGATACAATCTATGAATAAACAGTTCTGGAGTAGGTTGTCTGCCGAATACTTACAAGAGTTGCAATCTCGTTCAAAGTGGCGAAAACCTACAAAAAATTTAGAAATACACGATATTGTAGTTATTAAAGAAGAAAACTTGCCTCCTGGTAAGTGGGCTTTGGGTAGGATCGTAGAAACTCATCCAGGAAAGGATGGTTGCGTTCGGGTCGTTTCAGTAAAAACTAAAAACGGCGTTATAAAACGGCCAATTATTAAGCTTGTCCCTCTACCGGTAAAAGAGGAAACAAAGACGACGACGTCTTTCCCTAACGGCCAAAATGTAGCTCGTGACGTCACCGTCGTATCACCAAAAGGGTCGCGTCGAGTGATCACTGCTTTACCGAGTCGTATTATATTAACACTTTTAATGCTATTTCTTTTTACTATACCTTCTATACATGGATCTTATAACTTTTCAAATTTTGATAACAATCAAAGCATTTACTTTCATAAAATAAAAGATATGAGTCTCATTCGTGACGAATGGAAATTAGTTGTATTTTATAATATGTCTTCATATTGGATAGGTCTAGAAAGTGTAAACAAGTATGTGAATCATATACGTAATATAACAAACAATTTAGAGTTATTACCCCAGTACAAAGGTATTCAATTTCAATTGGAACATGAGCTGTCAGAAATAAAACATTACAATGATATTCTTATGATACATAATAAAAACCGTAGGTTAAAAAGAGGTTTGGTTAACGGACTTGGTTACTTAGCAAACAGCTTATTTGGTGTACTCGATGATAGGTTTTTGAAACAATACGAAAAAGATATTGAAAAAATTCAATTCAATGAAAATCATTTAAAACTCTTGTTAAAAAACCAGACTAGTATCATAGAGGCGCAGTCTAATATTTTACAAAGAAATGAATACGTTATGAACAAGCAGTTTAGTGTTATTCAGGATTATATTAGAAATATGTCATTAACATTAAATAGTATTAAGTTTCATAATAGCAATGAATTGCATATTTTGTCTTCGTTTTTATCTGCTCAGATAATAATATCAAATATTAAGAGTGTTCAACAAAATTTAATTCATACTGTAACCGATATTTGGCAAGGTCATATGGACCCATATATTTTACCACCTAAGCAATTCGAAGAAAATGTTAACAAGATATCAGGTCACATTTCTAGCGACTTATGTTTACCTGTTGATAAGAGCGATATTCAATCAGTATATAAATTACTTAAAATTAATGCTAAGGTTGGAACTAGGTTTCTCATTATAGAAGTAAGAATACCATTAGTTAAAAATGAATTGTATGAGGTTGATCAAGTATACAGTTTACCTGTAAATAACTATGTAATGGAAACCCTGACTCCATTTTTAGCTTTCAACCTACAGAAAGATTTACTTCTCTTATTGACAGAGAACGAAATAGAATCTTGTATACACGTATCATCAGGAAAAATGTTATGCTCTTATGATAAACTAATGTACAATGTTAAAATAATACAGCACATATGCGACATACGTGTAAATAATAAAACAATATGCAGTTCAAAACAAACGCAATGCGAGGAGCGGTGGATCAAATTACACAATACTGGTAACAGGTGGCTATTTTCTTGTTGCGAGAAATGCTCACTTCGCATATTTTGTTCCGGTAGCGTACAGCTGGTCACCTTGATCGGTAATGGACTGATTGATATAGGTCATGGTTGTGTAATTAAAGGAGAATCCTTTTCACTGTACGGACACCAGAACTTCTTCAGTCAGATAGAAGTTGGAAGTAGTTTATTAGTAGATCAGAGTACATCGGTACTAAACAATGTTGTGAATTCGACCTTACCAGAGTCTTTTATCTCCGAGAACCACGACGAAATCTGGAGAGATCTACATAGACAGATAGAAGATATAAAGTCGCAGTCTGATCGTCAACTAAGCGTGCATGACATACACCAATACTCGGTGTTGTATGGTATAATAGCGATACTAGGTCTATTGGCTTGTTACTACCTCGTGCAGCGCTGGCGAAAAATAAGACGTTATCATAAAGCGAATCTTATTGTAGTATTCTTTCGCTTGCTCATACTGACTCTCTTCGAAGTATGGCGAGTCGTCTCTAAAGGCCTCTAGCTTGTTGTCATTCGAATTGAATTCCGACCAGAGCTTGTCGATGGATTCGAGTCTGGAGTCCAAATATTGACGTGTTTTGCGACTGCTAGGGTCTTTTCTAAAGTTACGCTCTAATTGCTTAATAGCGTCGAGGATTTCCGTCTGACGTCGGAGTAGTGTATCCATATTCAGAACAATAAAGGAAAGGTCTTACTTGAGTTGTTGAGATTGTTGAGACGTTACGGTTGGATCCCTGGCGTCTTCTGCGAGCGAGCGAAGGTTCAAATCACTTTAATTAGCACTAAATGTCCACTGATCTGTTCTACTCACCAAAACAGAGGCACGTGTTGTTAGAATGTTACTGTTTGCCAAAAATATATAATTGGTTAAATAAATGTGCTGTTTGCACGTATGTGACTGTTATCACAAAAATATAAAAACAATAACCAAAAAATATAATAATATTTCTCGAAGGACCAAAAAATGTACTGTACGGAACTGTTTGTACACATACAATAAATTAGCGGAGTTAGGTAAGAAAAGACTACACTCCGCGAGTGCTGTTTTTACACTGATTTATTAAATATAACATGTACGAATTTATACTTTGTACAGATGGTAAGGATAGGATGTATAGTACCTACCTTATAGTTCGCGGATTTTTATATCGTGTGTGTTTGATTGTTTTTAGAATACAATTCCCTATTCAGAAACCCACATTTTTACATTTTAATAGTGTTTTTGAATGATTTAATAATCTAATATTTCATGTTACGTTTGTTTCTTGTGCTTATAGATATCATAACATATTTTGGTTTGATATCATATTACAATAAACTTAAAATAGCTTTTTTCAATTATATAACCAAAATAATAAAATTTCATTTTTAAATGTAACGATAAATGATATAGTGGGGTTTACACATTTGCTATGCCTTGGCAAGCGTTGATCAACCCCAAGATTTAGCGGTTGTCAAACTTGTTTTAGCACCATTAAACGTAAATTAAAGTAAATTTAAAAAATGAATAACACGAATAACAACATTTATACAGACGATGATAGTTTTATTGATTTAAATCAAGATTAACGTTCGTGAACCTGAAAAAATCATAAATCAAGATTTATTTTTCCTTGAGAAGATCTTCCTCAATCTTTAAACCTAACTATCAGGTATATTTGATAGCGTTGCCCAACTGTCAAGTTCATTTTCACACCTAATGGAATGATGAAATACGTTCATCAACTCCAAAACATCAATTAATAATCTAGGACTGCTAGAAATTTAAGGTTACTATCATGAAATTTATCTTAAATATAACAAAGCTATACTTTATCGTCAAGATAATTAAGAAACATTTGACAATAATTTAAACAAGTTTTAAAAAGATAATTGAACCTACTGAGGCTTCTGTAAGGTCTAACAAGCCAATAAGAGTTTTAAGTAGGTACTTGTATGTGTGGTGTGTGTGTGTGTGTGTGTGCTGCCACTTACTGTTAATAAAAAGTTCAGTTACATTCAAGGAAAAACTGCAAAAATATGCATTATAGTTGTTCAAAATGTATAAGTTTCTTGTTAGTATAAACTACTTTAGTACCGAAATGTATTATTAATAAATTGTGGAACTTGAACGAGTCAATTAAAACTGAATCCACTCATCAATTAAAACGGAATTAAATATGTATAGGAAATTACTAATGACTTCGAATTTCAATCTGAATAATGATTTTATTAAACTGCTAAATCTTATAACCAAGAATATATTTCATTGAAACCAAAATAATGTATATATAACATTCGTGCAAGTCTATAAATAATTTTAAACTATTAACAAATTACAATATTCAATTGTAATGACTTTGTCAACTAAGGACGAAGCTTACAAAACAATATAGAAGATCACGTTTTCATCAACTAAATGCTAATAAATATAAATGTATTACAAATAATTATGTTCAAATTTCTACATTAATAACAAAATAACGTTGACACGTGTCATTGTTAGGTTAACAAAAAATTTACAGTTGTTTAATATAAGTTAACATTTTACTACCAAATTTACTAAACACTAGGTCAACCAGTATACTAACAATACGTTTTGAAAGGCTTAAGCGTTACGCCAGTAAAGACGTAAAGCCAGTGCTCTGATTGGTGAATACTCTTAGTCCTAATTTTTAGGGCGCTGTAGATTGGATAATGAAATGGGCGCTTTATTGTACACACAACATACAGTGTAGTCGTCGTAAAAGTGAGTGAATTACGACCATTCAACGTACAATACTAAACACAACCTTTACATTTTATACGATACGATACGTCATAGTTTAGAAATATTTTCAAAATAACATAATATAAATAATTCTTTCATAAAATTGTTTAACTTCACAGCAGCATGGACAGTCCTCAGAGATTAGCTTTATGACAGATCGTCATAAAATGTGTGGATTTCATAAACACATATTACAAGTATTTTATGGAGGATCCCTTGATATCTTCTAAAATCCCTTTACTATCATCGGTGACTTATTTCCTGTTCTTTTATGATCACACACACACTTTTTTTTTTTTACTTTGGGAAATCCTTTCTGGATACCACCCAGCCCAAACCCAGGGAAGGGCTGGGCTGGTTATGTGGGAGTCCTGCGCTTCAGTTTACCCACTAAAACCCAACGGTTACCCTCATCGCCATGACAGAACGCCGCGGGATCGCTTTCGCACTCACCGCGACGATGATCAATACACACTTACCTAACTCCGCTAAATTTTTAATATATCTTATATCGTTATATTTATTTTCATATTAAAAGAGCACTTAAAATATGTTAAATAAATATAAAATATTAATGCTAACCTTATTCAAATGTTGAGATCTGTTTCTTTATTTTTGACTTAAAATTTAGTTGTTAAAGAAATCTTAAATGTTGTTTTTATATTATTTATTTTGAAAATTTCATATTTTTTAACTGTGTGCAGTATCACAATTAAAACTTATTTCCACTTGACTTACAGAATGTTACTTTGATGACTCATTACTTAAGCAGCCATTTCATTATCCAATTGATTAAGCGCTAGATCAACTAGTGCACTAATATTGCATTGTAAAATGCTGATAGTGAGCTAGGTCTCCCATCCTGATTGGTGGACACTTTCACACTTTCACTCACTATTTTTTGGGAACAAATATTGCGCTGTAGATTGGATAATAAAATGGACGCATTATTATCTAAAGGTAATTTGGTGCTGTGAATAATAGTGTGCATACAGGCACAGTTGTAATTAGGACATAAAGTTCCTTAAATCGATACTCGCGGGTTGACGTAAAACTTCTCGACGTTTGCGAGTGACATGCAAATTGTTAAGAATTGTTTGAAGGTTGATGAAGAAAATTTTATTATTCTTTTGACGTTGCGTCATTTAATGCAGTAAAACCTTTTTATATAAAATCTGCTTGGTAATATACATAGTTTTAGTTGTATATCTATACAATTATAAACTTTCCACATATTATTTTTTAAAATTTATTGTTCAACATCGTGTCAAGTGCGACAGCCGTCGCAGGTCAAGTGACATCTGTTTTTAATATCCTACTTCCACGACTTAAAAATGAGGATACACTTTTAAACTTTAAACGTTTGAAAAAAGCACATACATTCTTATTTACAAAAATTCATAATGATAATAATAAATATAACTTACGCTTGTGACAAGTAACAATGTTTAATTACCATGATGGAAGGACTATATGATTTATAGCTTGGTAAGGAATTCCATAACTAAGCTGCTGGATCATATCAAGATATTTTACTAAGACGCAAGATCGTATATTTTAATATGATATTATTACAAAACAATCAGTAAAACCTTTTATTGAAATGAACTAAATGTTTCAGCATGTGTAGAAGAAGATTGCACGGACTGGGAGGGCAAGACCGTGCCTCATGGTCTGCTGTATGTGCCAGGGCCGGGTGTATGTTCCATATGCGTCTGCTACCACTCCAATCCCATGTGGTGCAAGGCCATCTACTGTGATCCGCCTTATGTGAGTACTTAATCCCAGGTTACGATTAAAATGAGCTAGAAACGGTCCGAATGTTGAGATGATTAGATGAATAAATGGAAATAAATAAGATGTAGTTTGAAAGTACAATCGGTAAAGGAAAAGATGAGAAAAACTTGTTTGTCCTGATGTAGTCTCGTAATGCCGAAAGATGAAAGGGATCTTACAAGAAGTAATTTAAGTATGAATTAGGATGGTTATGGGATAAAAAAGAAAACCGCGAAGACATAGATGAAGTGGGTGAAAAATGATAATGTCAAGAAGTAAGTCTCCGTTGATATAGAGTATGACTAGATTTTTCCAGGGGCTTGCCCGCGCTGTTTCAGTTAAAAAGCAGCATTGTTAGCTAGGATTTTTACCGAATCTAGTAATTTAAATAACCAGATAAAAAATATTTGCCAAGATTACTAAGACCAATAATTTAATCGGTCGAGCTTTTTTGCGTGACAGTCAAGTCATTAAATCAAGGCAAGCTATTTATCGGAATAGAATAATTTACTGATCTCGATCAAAAGTATAATTAAGAAATTTAGGATAACGAGGAGTTCAATATGCGAGTGCATTTTTTATACATCATAAATTTTTTATCCATTTTTATATATATATTTTTTTAATATTTACCAGATAAAAAGGAATCTGCCAGGATTATCGGGATGAAAACATAGTATTATACCGGATTATAAACTATCCTTGTACCAAATTTCATCTAAATCTGTTCATCCGACTTAGCAAGATTGAGGAACAAATGAGCAAACTTTCACATTTATAATATTAGTTAGATAGAAGAACGTGGAAGGATTTAACGTACAGATCGATCCGAAAAATTTGGATATGATGGTGGTGGAACTATAATGGTCCCTTCCATCCTACCTATCTTTGTGTGTGTGGGAGTGTTAATATTAAATGTGACATGTATTCGAACTGTCGATTGAAATTATTGAACTTGATTCTCGATTGAAATTATTAAACGTAAGATTGCAATAAGCCTCATTATCAGTTCCTATTAAATTAATCATTTCAGCCTCATTTTTATTTCAATTATCCCTAGCAAAATTTTAAGATAGTTAATTTCTACCATATTGCAGACAAACAACACACACTTTGAAGATACACTTATAAGATATAAAGCATTTTTAACTAAACAATGATAACAATTTTAATCCATTTCAGTTCTGTAAAAACTTTCGAGTAGGCGAGCGTTGCTGCGAGTTCGAATGCTTGGACCCCCCCGGGGAGGACACGCGGTACCGGGAGCGTCAACGCCTCCGCGCCCTCATACTAGCCGGCAACTCGTCCGCACCACACCGCGACCTGCCCACCGGCGTGGCGCTCCTCGCTGTCGCAGTCGCCGGCCTCCTCTGAGACAAGCAATACTACAAGGGTTCTGTGATTTCACATAATTCAGGATAAACCATTTCACTGTCCAATTTACAGCGCACTATTTGATCCCAAAAAGTAGCTAATAAGAGTTTAACCATTGGATGGAAAAACTAGCTCACTAACAGTCTTTACACAACGCAATATTAGTGCACTAGTTGAACTAGTGTCTAATAAATTGGATAATGAAATCGGTGCTTATATTACAATAGATACCGTTATATGTAATTATAGGTAGAATACGTGAGTACGCCGTTTTTTTCTCTCTTTACTCGAATGCCAAAGAAACACCAGTTTACCTCTCCTTCTCTCTTTATATTTTTTATAAATTAGTCACTTTCTTTGTAAGATATTTAGGTATAAATATTAAATAACATTATGCTTATTATGAAATCTCCTTTCTTTGTTGTTTTTTTACTAATTAGTGTAACATTCTTAAAAATAACTTTTTTATTTTATTAATTTGTTAAAGACCTAACAGATTTTTTTTATCTACTTATCTATTCTCTCTTAAAATTAATATATTTATATCGCCCGCTTATTAATAAAATTAGAACTTTTAGGAAAGCCACAAATTTTGTGAAAATACTTCAAACTATAAAAAAATATATATATTTCTACAGCTATGAAAGTAGTTTCATAGTTACTCCAAATCCTCCCGTGCAAATCATTTTCAGGTTTTACACAAAGAATTAACCAGTAAAATACAATATACCTGTAAAAGGAGGTAACTAATCTATTAATTTTAGTTTTTTTTATGTTGGTAGCTCTTTTATCGACAAATACAAATTCTTCCAAAAAGTTGCGATGACAAACATTCTTTAAACAATATATTTTTATTTTATAGCATCTTCTTGTTTGTAGATTAAATATATATATTTATTTATTTACTTTTTTTAGTTTATTTTCTTCTATTAAGCGTGCGATATTTATATATACTGATATTTCTCGAATACTGTAGTGTTTTTTTTTTCTAAGATCTATTGTTAGTAAAATATATAAATCCCATGGCTGTCTTTATTAATAACATTTAGATTAATAATATTTTATGGCACAGATAATAATTAGAAACAAATAAACCTTCGGACCAATTTTATGTAAACAAGTAGCAAAACATCAGTTATTTTATTTTGTTTGTTTAAATGTTTTGTGTCGTGTCCGGTAGATGACGTTTGACGATACGTCAACGTACGATAATCTATACCCAAAAAATATTTATTGTCTGTGGTCCATAAAACGGAACCAAGTGCTCTTTTAAATTCATAAGTATAGAAAATTACTTTGCTAAATTACGTGAAGATTATAAATCTGTCCAAAATTAAATTAAGAAATTTATTATCACTATCACTTATGATAGTTCACTCGCTATGTTTTTTATTTTTGAACGAAACATCTGTTAAGTGCGAATGACAAAGTTAAATATCAAAATTATAAAAAAATCATATAGTTATTAAACATGGAGTAGTAATAGGCCAGTCTTGAGTGAGTGTCTTACAAATAATAAGAGAGGGAAGAAGAAGAGAGGGAAGTTTACATGCAGGAAAGAGAGGCAGACAAGTAGCCTTATTTGCCGTCTCTTTCTTTTCGACGGACAAATTTTAAGCTGGCTTCCCTACTCAATGCATAATAACTACGAAATACGAAAAAATCACGTAAATACGCAAAATCATTTTCTACATTGACTTAATGGACCATATGTATAATATATTTACTGAGATATTATTTTGTTATATAATTTGTGTGCCTTCAAATACGAATACGTTTGTGAAAGCATAAAATCAGTGATAATATACGAATAAATCATCACTTTTAGATAGGCACTTTGAAATTGTAGCTTTAAATTACTTCATATCATCGGCTATTAGGGTTTTAATATAGTGCAATATCGATAGACAGCTTTAGATTTATTGTAAGGACTTCAAGCACTTTAATAAAGAAAACACTATTTATATTTTAATTTATAGAATGATTATTTAGCTACGACGCAATAAAATCATTATCAATGTTATAATGTAACCTGTACCTTATTATGATAAGTTTATTATCCTAGTAGAATTGTAATTGTCCTCATACGTTTTTCCTAGGAATGATTATAATAGGATCTGTACAGCTAGTACGAGGCTTAACGTTACGAAAATTGACAAATGTCAAAATCGTTTAAAATGTATTGAGATTTAAAAAATCTGTTAAAAAAGTGATTTTTCTTTAATTATTTAGGATCTCATCAAGTTTTCGTAACGTCGAAATTCGAACTAGGATTTCCATATAATTATTATACATAGAATACGGGAGCCATAGGCAGGCTTATGAGTTAGTGTTTGAAAAATAAATTGACCGATACTTATATTTGTCTCATCACAGATGGAAGATAGAAAGACAGGTAGCCTTATTTGCTTTGTTTTTTTTTCGATCGACACATTTTAGGTTGGTTTCCCTGTTCTATGTAAATTAACTCCATGAGAGGAACAGATTTATTCTGTACAATAGTTCACTTCATGTAACAGTTATACTGGGATAAATATTGTGATTTATTATTATTTATCACTTGATAATAAGGTTTAATAATTAGATAGTTTAAATAAATATGACCGTATGACGCCATTGTCAGTTAGTCGTAATAAGTTCCATGTCGTGCTGAATTTATAAAAAAATTAACAGCACTTTCTCATTCATGAAATCATTTATACATTACATAATATTAATAAGGGAAAGGTGTCCAAAGTAATGATATAAAATTAAGTATAATGTAATTTGCTAATTTACGTATACGCTGGCTTACGAACAAAATTTTAATCAGAACATACTTAAATATATCTGCTTTCCAATAGAAAAAATGTCAGGGTGAAAATATTATGTTCAATCCGATTTAAATATATCGGGTTATCTACCTACTTTGCTATAAATATTCCATATAAATAAAATCGACCTAAATCTATGCAACAATCAGATACTTAAGTCAGGGTAATTATTTTTAACATTCGCGCGCTTTGTAACTCACAGTGCATAAATTTACTTTAGGTGGTGCGTGGTTATACTTTATAGGTGTTCTTGATGAAGAATAGTAACAACCCCCTCTTCCACCTTTATTACTGAAACATCAAAAATATTATATTATGTAAAATATTAAATATACACTAAAATTCGTTTAAAATAATAAATATACACTACAAAAACGCTGCTTAAACAAGTCTGTGGGTATCGAAGCAAATTGTTTCGCTGGGGTTTATTCAAGTGTGTTAAGATGCTTAGTACTACCAGATTATAAATTTTAAGGACCTTCATAATTGTGTACATTATTATTTTGTAGTATATGTATCCATACAAGCAAATATATATAGTTATTGCTGTATCAATAATACATACTTGAAAAATGCGTTTCATATGTAAATGTTCTGAAATGGAACCTTTCGAAATCCGACATCCCGTTTGAGTGCTCGTATATTAGATGTAAATTCAAATCTTCCTAAACTTCATATAATAACACAGCCTTAATATATAAAGAATCTTATGATTTTTACCTTGAAATGGTGAAAAGTGTATATATTTTTTAAATTATTGAACCTGTAAATACATACATGCAAATAAATATTTAGCTCAAATAAATCTTAATCCAATTAAAAGTTTGTTTTTATTTAACTATCCTCTTTCGTATTTAGTTGTGTATTCTATTAATTTAAGTCAGAATAACCCAGTCGCCATAAGAAAGAAGTATTACAATAAAATGCACAATTATGGCGTAAAAGAAAGTTACACATAGGTATATTCATAGGCGTACCGAGTTTTAAAAATTACAGGAGGTTTACTAATACTTTCTCAGGAAGTTTAATCGAGAACAAGAAAAGTGGCTTTTCAACTATAATATTAGATCTATGTAATATAAACAAATAGGTACAATTATCTAGTAAAACTTGAAGCAAACACCTTTCAGTCTACAATTTTCATTAGAAAAGAGATTCGGCAAAGACTAATCACCAGCGTTTGTTCTTCCATTGTTAAACCATTCTCAGAAAATTAAAAAAAAACAGCTCCAAAATTACAAAAATATTTTAATGAAATCTGGTTTGAAATTTAAAAAAAAATCTTTTTAATGTTAATCTCGTATGACTCATCATCCTCCTACCCTGTTCCCATTATTTGGGGTCGGCGCAGTATTTATTTTTCTTCCATTCATCTCTATCAGCCGTCAACTCCTCACCCACGCCTCTCAAACACATGTCATTCATCACACAATCCATCGATCTCTTTTTGGGCCGTCCTCTACCTTTGTATTCTTCCACACGCAGATCTTATACTCTTTTCACAACCTGTCTTTCGTTCCTCCGCATTACATGTCCATACCATGCTAATCGTCTTCCTCTAATCTTATCGGTCACTGGTGCTACTTTCATGCTTCCTCTTATATACTCATTTCGTATCTTGTCCATTCTCTTAACTCCACACATCCATCGCAACATCCGCATTTCATTTGCATGCAATCTCCTTTCATCCTTTTTGGTAACAGGTCAGCATTCCGATCCATACATGACGACAGGTCTGATAATTGTTTTATATATTTTCCCCTTCAATTTGATGGGCATTCGGGGATCACAAGTTACACCTGTGACCTGTCGCCATTTCATCCATCCTGAGCTGATCCTGTGTTCCACAGCGCGGTCTATATCTCCATCACCCTGCAAGAGTGAACCGAGGTACTTAAAATCCGAGCAAGTAGGCAGTGCTACGCCATCTAGCATGATAGCAACAGGACCGGATAATCCGCCAAAGTCACAGAACAAATACTCTGTTTTTGTTCTGCTGATCCTTAGGCCAAGATTCTCCAGTTTCTGTTGCCATAACGCTAGTCTACTCTGTACCTCGAGTCCATCTTCACCAACGAGAACGATGTCGTCGGCGAATAGCATGCACCAGGGTGCCTCTTCCTGGATGTCTGACGTCAAGGCGTCCATAATCAACAGGAAAAGGTAGGGGCTTAGAGCTGACCCTTGGTGCAAGCCTACAGCCACACCGAATTCATCGGTATTGCCAGCGGACGACCGAACGTGTGTACATGATGAAATGTACATAGCACGAATCAGCTCCACATACTTACCTGGCACTCTTTTCTCTTTCAAGGTCCACCACAAAACCTCTCGGGGTACACGGTCGTATGCCCTTTCTAGGTCTATGAACACCATATGCAACTTTTTGTGAACCCGTCTGTATTTTTCGCATAATTGGCGAAGAGCGAAAATGGCATCCGTAGTCCCTCGGCCCGGCATGAACCCGAATTGGTTTTGGGTAATTTCACTCTCTTCTCTTATTCTTTTCTCAAGTATTTTTTCCCACACTTTCATCGTATGTGACATAAGCTTTATGCCTCGGTAGTTATTGCAATCCTGAACATCACCCTTGTTTTTAAAGATGGGCACTAGCGTACTACTGCACCATTCATCCGGTATCGTGTTCTCGTGCAGCAACTTACCAAAGAATAAAGCCACCCGCATCACACAATTTCCACACTTCGACTGGTATTTCATCTGGTCCCACCGCTCTTCCATTCTTCATACTCTTTACGGCCATTTGCACTTCTTCCTCACAAATTTCCCTCACCAGACCTATGTTTAACGGCGGATCTTCTAATACTCTGTCCCAATCATTTTCTTCATTCATCAGCCTTTCGAAGTATCCCTTCCAGCGATCTTTTATCTCCTCCCCAATCATCAATACCCTTCCACTATCGTCTTTTATGCACTTAATATGTGAAATGTCTCTCGCATTCTTCTGCCGTGCTTTAGCTAATTTAAAGAGTCGTTTTTGACCTTCAGGGCACTCTAGCGACTTGTAAATGTCGTCTTGGTTCGCAGCCTTTGAGGTCGCAACAACTCTTCTAGCTATTTTCTTGCATTCTTTTTACTTCTTTTTCTTATCTTCTTTTAATCTTTCGTCTCCTACTTCCACACTCTGCCACTCTTCGAATGCTTTCTTCTTCTCTTTCAATGTTTCTTGGACGTCTTCATTCCACCACCATGTATCCTTCTCTATGGTTCCTTTACCCTTAGACTGTCCTAGAACTTCCTTCGCTACACTTCGGATACACTTTGCCATTTCATTCCAACACTCATTCACACTTTTTTCTTTCATATCCTTCATTTCCACCATATTGTCAACTACTTGCTTCCTAAACTCACATGCATACTGATCCTTTCCTAGCAAATGCCACTTTATTTTGGGTGGGGGGCGGTTCTGGTGTTTACTGGCAAGGTCTCGGACTAGTATCCATTAGCCATTAGCAATAACCGGTGTTGTGCAACTAGTGTTTCACCTGGCAATATTTTACAGTCCTTGACGCAGTTGATTCTATTCCTTTTTACTAGAAAATAATCAATCTGCGTCTTATTCAGGCCGCTTTTGTATGTAACGAGGTGTTCTCGTTTCTGGAACCATGTATTTGTTATTGCCAGGTCAAATGCAGTAGCCGCTTGTAGGAGGGCCTCTCCTTCATTGTTCCGTGTTCCATACCCCCAGCCTTCGTGACCTCTTTCATATCCTCCAATCATTCTTCCTACATGGCCATTAAAGTCACCACCAATATATACCTCTTCGCTGTTTGGTATACTTATTACTAGGGCATCAAAGTCCTCCCAAAACTTCTCTTTCATACTTTCCTCACAGCCTGCTTGAGGGGCATACACAGTTACAATATTCATAACCACATTCTCTAGCATCAGTTTGACAACGATCATTCTATCATTTTTCCTTTCAACCTCTGTAACTCTTTCTTTCATCTCTCTATCCAATACAATCCCTACCCCATTTCGCTTCCCATCGCTTCCACAATATTAGAACTTATATCCTTCTTCAATCTCTCTCGCCCTAGTACCTTTCCATTTCGTTTCCTGCAAGCTACATTTATTCTTCGTCTTTTCAAAACATCTGCTAACTCTCTTCCTCTTCCATTCATCGTACCTACGTTCCAACTGGCAAACCTCAACTTAACATTCTTCACACTTCGGACTCGCTTCTTACGTCGTACCCGCTCCGAGTGGTACGACAACCCTTGTCCATTTCTCACAGGGGCCGGGTGCTGCTCCTGCGCGTCGCCTAGGTGGGACGCCCTAACCCTGTCGCGCATCATATTTACCTTTGACATACTGCATGTGTTTTGGCTTTTCTTTTACAGTCGGCCGCCTGCCTGACACCAACCCTCCTTGGGAATGTATTCTTTATTTGAATAGAAAGGAAAAGGATGAGGACGTAGGGCAGGGAAGGTAGAGTTTAGATAGGGATAATAGGTTTAAGGGATACTACTTACTTGGAAGATTAGGTATAAGTCAGTAGTAGACCGGGGTCGCATACCCGTGTATCATATATGGTCACCGAAGTAGTAGATCAGTATGATATCCCCTGATCAAATTAAACTTTACTATTTAATAATATTAGAAGTTGTTTAATTGGTAGAATTTGAGAAAATCAAGGCTAATTGAAATGTCAGTAACTAATGTACAGCTAATATGCCATTATATATATTTTGTCTTGATGATGATATGCTAACATTGCTCATTAACCTTTTTTTACAAAAATATTCAATGTCTTATTTGCAGTGTTGTTTTATAATTTTAATAGACAATAACACCCACTTGGTTGCGACTCGGTGAATATGGGTAGCTGTACGGTAGCTCAATTGGAGAGCCCAGAGGATGCGGGTTTGAATTGTTTGTTTGCCAGTATCGATTTATTTTTCATTCTATATTTATTAAAGTTTAAATAAGTTTAACATGGCTATACAAGTTTATAGATATTTTCAAACATATTTGAAGAAATGAAGTGTTGATAGGACAATTTTGAGTGTGTGCTGCTTTCTTCAGTCATATTAGGTATTGAAAAAGAACAATAAATAACCCTAAAGATTTTTTATAGTCATTATAATAGTTTTCCTAAATTAATAGACATATTAAAAAAAAATACCATATTGACTTCTACAAATTTAAAATAAGATTTGACAACTTCTTTGGCAGATGGTAAGACAATAAGATGAGAAAAAATTAAAGAACTTTTAATGCTTTTTATTAAATAAATTAATATATAAACAATTTCTTATAATAATATTAAATCACAGGTTCACCATCGAAGTCCCTTCTCCTGCAAATCCTTTTTAGCTTCTTCTATCTCAACTGTCAGTTCCATAGCAGCATTTTTACAGTCATTAAATGTAAAAACTCTGTAAAGAACCACAGTGGCGGCGTACAAACCGAATAGAAAAACAAATATAATCGGAGATACGAGAATAAAGTTCATATTTTCTTCTATTACTTTATGTTTAACATATCCACCGACGAGAGAGTACCACACGGCAAACACTGCTGACGTTACTGATATCCATTCTAGCAGTTTCGTCATTGCTGTGAAACCAAATAATGTTTTTAACACAAAGGTTTATAGAGCGACTGAACTCAGTAACCTAAAAATAATACAGAGATAATATATTTGATTGCAATTACCTAATTTAACTTTTTGGTTTTTGTTATTTAGCTTCTAGAAAAGTCATAGACTTGCCACAAGAATGAGTAAAAATAAAAATAAATATTGAAATCAATAACAATACACAATACTTAATAAAATTTAAGTTTAATTTATTTGTTAGTACTTACTTGGTACTTGGTGCTTGGTGGCAGCTGTCAGAATACAGATGTTTTTGTTATGACTAATGACTCTGTGCTATTGACTAACAATTGGTATATGGGTTCGGGGTTATTAGGATCTAGAGTTAGTTTCATAAATGTATTATTAATTGGTGTAACAGTTTTCAACATATAAATGAGCTTATCAAATTGTGAAATTTATTCAACGGTATCCCAAGAATAGAAAATCTTTTGTCTTAAGTTAATAAATATATATTATATCACTATACAAAAAAACAAACTAATAAGTATATACGATTTTCTCTAAAAGTTAATGGAAATAAGAATTAAAAATTAAGCGCATTCATATATCTTTTTGATGTATCGGCTGTATAGCATTGTGAGTTTGCTTGACTTTTAGACAACTTAAGAGCAATCGATATGTCAATGTCAATTTCTAGTTGATGTTTATTAATATATATGCAATTTGGAATTTGTAATTGCAAAACAAAGCGTTCTCACATTGTGAAATCTAAAGTGCTCTTAATATGCTTTGAAGAAAGTGTTAAGAATAGTCAGTGACTAACAATTTTAAGTTAATAAACGTTTACCTTTATATGGTGATCGATTTTATTTTGACTAAATTTCTATATTATTACTTTTCACATAAAATTATGAACGAAATAGATGATAAGTTTTATTATGTATACAGTTCCTCGTTGGATTATAAAGTGGAGATAAAGATGTAAGTGCATATAGGTTTAATATCAAGAATACTTTTTCGTCCGACAAAAAAAAGAGGTGTTATAATTTTGACGTGTTTATCTGGGTCTGTCTGTGGTATCGTAGCAGCCAAACTAGTTGACGGATTTGAATGCTGTTTTTTTATCGAAAGCCTGGTCCGTTGAGATGTTTCTTAGCTATGTTTGGTCGAAATAAAAAAAGTCGTCTTCAAGATATTAAGTTTTTAATGGTGATGGTAAAAGGTTCTCATCCAATATTGACAGTAAAAAACTAAGGTATAGAAATTTAATTCATTTATTACAATATAGAAACCAGCAACATAAGTTTAAAAAGTTTGTGTCTTTTGTCTATTTCGTATTGATATTTTTTTGGAGTAAACTTATCCTAGGAAATAGTAACAGTGGGCTTCCGCCAAAAGTCTGAATACAAATAATCACATAGGTTGATTGCAATGGTCATAAAGGAAGGACCAACTAACATACAACAATCTTCAATCAAACAATCAAAATTAAAAAAACTACTGTCACTAAATGCGTTACTATTTTTTATATTTTAGAGGCACTCTAGAAGGCAAAAGAGCAAAGCCAGAATATGACAAGCTGCTATCTGACCCTATGTTGAAGTTCTCTGGCCTCTACCAGGAAGGCTGTTCTGACCTGTATGTAACCTGTCAGGTGCTGTGTGATGGAGTGCCTCTTGCATTACCTATCACTACATCTTATAAAGCATTCACTAACCGCTGGAAGTAAGTACTAACATAGCAATCTAATGTCGAAATCTGATACTTAAAATTCAAATTTGTACAATTTTTTTTAACATACATATTATTTTTTACATGTAATTAATATTTGTTGTCTATATTAAGTAAATTAAGTGTTACTTCACTTCTTTAAATTAGAAGTATTGTTTATTATAATTACAAAATCAAAAACTCATATATTTATTTTTTTATTTATTAGTGGTGCTCCCAATAGTAGTTTCACCAAATAACTTAATATCAAATACTATTTGATTTAATTTTTACAAAAAAATGCTGATTAATTAATTTGGTTTAAACTTTACAATTTTTTTTTAGTTTCAAATGAATGATGACCGTACTAGATACTAATTGTAGATTAAGAATAATAAAATAAATATGTTGTCTATAAATGTAAATCAGAAGCTTAATTGCTTTATATTATTAGTTGAGCTTTATTTAACACATTATAGGATTTCTTTGATCTATAACATGACATAAATATTACTTTTACCATGTCATGTAGACAAGAAAATTTATAAGTATTAAATACTTCTAACAATATATATACAAATATATATTTATCAGGTTATGTTCACATAAATAAATTGGAATTTTGCCTGACTAGTTTCGAACCCATTCAAGGTTTCTATTCATGAGCTTAAAGCATGGTGGACTCACGGCATAGACTTGAAACTAGTAAATTAAATTTTACATGAATCTAGCCTGATAAGTATTTATTTAATAATTATCATCGTTCACAAACGTATATATATATATATATATATATATATATATATATATATATATATATATATACATACTCAAAGGTACAATACATATGTAACATATTGTTTCAGCTGGAATGAATGGGTGACACTCCCTGTATATTACAGTGATTTACCTCGTAATGCAATTCTTGCCATGACAATATATGACTGTGCAGGACCAGGGAAGGTGATGGTAGTGGGTGGTACCACCATATCTCTCTTTGGAAAACATGGCATGCTTCGGCAGGTGAGTCATGCATTGTAGGGGTCAATAACCTCATTATGCTGATAGTTAATAACAAGGTAATAAAAGATTGCAGTTAGTGTATACATATATATTTTATTTCCTTTCTTTGTTTAAATAAAACTTGTTTTAAATGTAATACATATAAGTTATAAATGGGGCATTCCACGGGAAATGGTAATTTTTATTTATTTTTTTTTTTTTTTGATCATAACCAATTTAATCTTAACGAAATGTATATTACTTATACGTATATTACATAATATGTAAGAAATATTTCGAAAAAGACGAGAAAAAGTATTTTTTTCACGATTACAAGTTTTTGTTTAGTTATGAACAAGTGGTACGATTTTTTAGCATTATGTTAGCAGCGGCAGAGACAGCGTCAGAAAGTGAAAATATTTTTTTTTAATATTAATTTAACATATAAATACTGTTGGAAAAAGTATGAATTTTAGTATAAAACTCATAAATAGAATGACCGTATAGTGTGTCCCAGTCACCTGAAACCACAAAAGTTGCATTTCTAACCTTATAATTTTCCATACCGAAAAAGACCTATTTGAAAAGTAAAACAGTACTGCAAGGTATAATAAGGTAAGGTAGGACTAGGAGAGCGGTGATTTTCATTTTTGTTCCACCAGTCACAGTGACTGGACGTATGTTTTAATGAAACCCAAAATCGGAGAGTTAATTCTTGTTAAGTTAGGTACAAATTGTATTTAGCGATCTGCCAAGTGGTAGATAAGGAAGAACAAAGGCTCCAAATCACATATTTGAAAACATCCGCAGCAGACTCCACCCGCTTCATCATGGACGAATTAGAAACCCTCTCTACCACATTTCTATAAACCAAATGCTGCAAATTCTTTAAGAACCATTAATAAAGATGTGTGGCAATCGAGTTTATTATTAGTTTCCACGGTCCACTGATTTTCAAATGTGTGACAATAATGATTAAAGTCGGGTTTAATTAAAATTTAATTAATTATACGCGAGTTAAATCCGTAAAATAGTTTTATTTTAAGTGTTTAATTTTAGATAACCTACTGTGTTGATTTTTCTCAAAGAATTTAATAAAAACACGATTCGTTATAATTGTTATCTTAACATTAGTGACATGAAAAAAAGTACATTTTTTTAACGATTTCGTATTTGTCCCACCAGTCACAAAACGATGTCCCACCAGTCACAATTTCCTTGGTCTACATTTTCTTGTAGGGTTTAAACTTAATGCTTATAGCCAAATATATTAATATTATATATTAATATATTAATAGCCAAAGACATCTTACTATTTATAGTATTTGGGCTAAAATCTTGGTTGACATCGCAGAAGGCGGAGGTGAGATATTTTTGACTGTCCCACCAGTCACAATGCTTTAAACGATAGAATATCATCCAATTATGTACTTAATTTAAACTTTTCGATATCGGTTTAATTAGTTGGTTCATAATATTTTTAAATATCTATATGATCATTTATATAAGATCAAAATAGAAAGTTACAGGTCTCAACATTAGGAATTCTGGTGTAAAATGTCCCACCAGTCATTTGCCCCAAATATAAAAACTTTTTATTGCAAGCTCAGATTGTTTAGTTTTTATTGTTATTAAATTTATCTTAAATTATTATAATATAAGTGTTATTTGCTTGTTTCAACTTTATTGATCATACCGGAACATTTTAAATACTTATATAACTGAAAAAGTGCTAATATATAAATTAGTATATAACTTAAAAATGAAGGTAAAACTATATTATCAGTCAGTTTAAATTTCAATATTTTGTTCAAGTTTTCAATTTTAAGATTTAGTTAAGATGATGACTTAACAGTTATCTGAGTTATCTGAAAAAAAAATCATAAGTATTGTAGCATCTATAATATTGTACATTATATTAGTTAAAAATAAATAATAATAATCTCCTTTATTTCTGATAATCTTACATTACTTAATAATTATAATATTAGCTAGTATATTAATTTAATTTTAGAAATACATGTTGATTAGCTGAATTGTAATTATTTTTTATTTTCTTATTTTTTCATATTCTTGATCTACAAATAACCAAGTTTAAATGTTTTATTATCTATACATATAATAAGATAAAAACAATGATTCCTTATCTATACATAGATTATTAAAATAAGGAATTTTTATATGTTAAATACAGGGCACGTAGAAACGAGATTTAGATTTTTGTCTGTTTATCTGTTTGTTTGTATTAAAATTCGTTAGTTATATATTGATTGTATTCACAAGAAAAAAATCTTTTTGTCCTATTGAGATGTATTTATATAAATTAGTGTTAGTTTAAATATGAATTTAATAACTTAAAAAATGTATGAAGTTCATTAACGTAAAGTAAGTAAGGTTTGTTAAACTTATATAAATTTATATAAATATATTATGAAAAATAAACCGATACGGGCAGGGATTCGAAGCCGCGACTATTGGGAAACCGTCCGGTCGCTCTACCAACTGCGATACGGTAGCACAATTGGTAGAGCGACGGGACGGTTTCCCAGTAGTCGCCGGTTCGAATCCCTGCCCGTATCGGATTATTTTTCATTCTATATTTATATAAATTTAAGTAAAGTTTGACGAAAATTATCAAGTTTTCAGTACTTATTGCTACAAAATTAAACTTAACCGTAATTAAATCTTGAATTGAAACAGATATAGTGTTTCTTTATCCTTAATTCCTTAAAAAAAAAACAAACATTTTAGTGTTTAATATTAAAAAAAAAAACTATTTTTCGTGAATTTTTCACACATATGCAATGAAATAGGCGAAGTTTCGGTACAATTTTCTCGCATTTTTTTAAATATATTTAAAATTGAAAAATATTCTGGCTAAGAAAATGTACCCAACTAAAAACGTGTAGGAAAAAAAAAACAAATTTCATGCATAATAACGAAAATAAATATGAGAATGACATATTCCATTTTTTTGTAGTATTATTTTATGCCAGACTAAGTACGGTTTTTTGTATAAATTTTACGAAGATATATTGCTTAGCGACTATCCCAGTCGCTGACAACATTTAGTTTTCAATCTTATCTTAAACTACTAATGCGATAAAAGATTAGGGAAATTTATTATAATTAAATTTATACCAAACTATATAATTACGGTTTTTATATAGCAGATCCATAAAACACAAGCGTATGTTAATTTTCTCCCAAAATTATTAGGAATAAAAAATCTGAGTTCTATCTGATGAAATATATTTTAAAATCAAAAAATGATTATACATTTTTAACCGCTTTTACTTAATTATATAAAATTACAAAACTTAAATTACATTGTAAGTCGTACAATGTAAATAATCACTAACACAATATAAAGGAAGAATACATCTGAAGTAAATAAACTACGTAATAATTATAAATAATTTTATTTTTTCATCTCCATTTTATTGTTTTATCACTACAAGAATGCATTTCATTCGATCAGTGTCTTTCCGACTGTGACGCAGGAAACATCTTTTATTCTAAATATAATAAATTAAATAATAAAAAAAATGTAAAACCTGTTTCGATTGATTTTATCAATAACAAAAATGGGACTATCAGTGAGCACGTTGGTGATATATAAGAAATTTTTATTGTTTTTGGTTCGGTTTCGTAAAAGACATTTTGTTTCTAAGGGTATGTTTGATTTGCGCGTGTGGCCGGGGGTGGAAGGCAGTGAGAAGACCCCGGGGAAGGCTCCTGACCGGGGCAAGGAACAGATGCAGAGGCTGGCCAAACTAGCCAAGAAACATAGGAACGGACACATACCTAAAGTGAGTCGTAAATGTTGTAATATATATTTATATGCATTTGTTTCAATTCTTATATTGATAGTATATGTATATGTTTTGTACAGAATTTTCAATAACATTTGTTTTTTCTTTTCTTTTTGTATTTCTTGTACGCTTACCAACATTTTCGTAGGTTATCTTAGGGTGTCTGGTAGCCTCAGGCCCCCTGTTTTCGTCTTGTAAATTAAAATTCAAAATATCTTTATTCACAAACATACACACACATATACAAATTCAAATCGTCAAATATTAAATAAAAAAGATCAGTATAGTTAATTCGTAAGTTAGCTACCACAAGCTACAGAATACTGTTCTGCTAAGGAGAGCTGGTTAGAAACTCGACAGTTGCTCTTTTTAAAGGAAATTCAACAATGTTTGACTTATAACAACAACATTTCAATTAAGTCAACAACCCAGTTCAACAAATGTAAATTAAACTGTCCAATAAATCAACTGTAACATGAATCTTTCTTGAGTTCTTATTACTTTCTTCATATCTTGTATTGATATCAAGATTTTTATAATTGTTTTGACGAGTGTTAGACGAATCATAAAAGAAGTGCTGTTGTTTTAAAATCTTTTAAACTATGTACTTTTTTATTATTTAAATTCTACTAAAAATACTATTTAACAAAAATAATAAATTACTTTATATATAGGGTTACCCAGGTAGCTATTGTAGTTCCACAATTGTATGTTGTAGGTACCTATCAATGGGTGTATGTATGGTGACTTCGAATTTATGTAAACTAAGTTAATGTGTATACTGACGGATTGTGAAGCGAGTCAGGTCAGAAATGAAATTGCCTAATTTCAAACTATTTCATAAAAAATTGGAAAAGTTTCACTCCCTAATCAAACCTACTGGCCGATTAACGTAGACAAGCGCGCGCCAACTTAACTTAACTAACAAACTATCGAAAATCATATTGGGATGGTTATTCCTCAAGGAAATGATCTATTCTATACTTTTTGTACTTATAAACACCTTTTTTGAACCAAAACAATCGTTTAAAAAAAAATTGGTTCAGTATTAACAGAGGAGTTCGATGACATAAAATGCATTTGACCCAACAACACACCCCACTCCTCACTCGCTGATAAAATAAAAAATACACTTTGTCATTTCCTTTAAGGATTCAATGTACCGGTTCTTAAAATCCAAAAATAACTAAAACTTACATTACACAAAGATAACAAACTGGTTTTTCAAGTCTTGCAAAATACAGTCGGTTTACTTTTATAATGAGGTGGATTTGTTTTTATAAATTGCAGTTCTTATTCTTTATGGTATTACAAGTGCAATGCCCTTTTTTCCGTTAAAATAATCCGTTACGTATAACCCACCGGTCAAGTACGTGATGTGGGAGGGGGAAGAAGAGGTTATGTGGGCTAAATGACGCTGGTACTTTAGGGCTTCCCCCTAAAAAAACTAATTTGGCATCTTCGCCTTAGTGGGACGCCATATGCAACCCCATATTTGTGGCCCGAAAGACTTACAGCACCCTCACAACTTAGGCCTATCGTAGATGAAAGAGGTCTCCCTCACCCTCCCACCAAAGCACTACAGCTGGGGAAAGAACCGCTGGAAGTACTTCCGCCTCCTTCTGGCTTGCTCAATTTATTATAAGAATAGTAACAAACAGATTTTAGCCGCCCCGTTTGTCGAGGATGTGGCGCAGACGCAAATGCGTATAAATGTCTATATTTTTGAGTTTGCTCGTTTATTAAATATTTTCTCAGTAATATAATGTGTATTTCTATGTATTTGTATCGTTGTCTAACACCCTTAACACGAGCAAATAATTTGCTTACTTAGGGGTTAGATCAATTTGTGTAATTTGTCCTGTGATATTATGACTATATATAGTACATTAGGCATCATCAACCAGATTAAATTTTAATTACAAATCAATAAAAGTATGTTAAAGTTATTTAATTATATTAATAGGGAACATTCACGTATTTTTTTTTTGACGTAAATTAATCATTTACCTCTCTATATCGTAGAAAAAAATATAAATAGGCTTGAAAAGATTCTAGTTTTTTTTCAAAGTGAAAATTAAAACATTGAGTAAATTTGACCCGTTTAAACACCGCCATTTTGCGCGCGTTTTGCGTGACGTCAAATGATACGTCCAGTGAATGTTTACTATGAACTTTTTAGTTATTTCATAGATATTTTAAGTTTTAATTGCTTTACAAGTCATGGAAGAAGATAAAAATCATCTTACGAGTATTGTATAGTACCGGAGTGCAAAAATAGTATAGAAAAACACCCGACAAAGTGTTTTTTGTATTCCAAGAGATGCGAAAATACAAAAACAATGGTGTATGGTAATTAAAAGGGATAATATATGTCCTAAATCGTGTTTATATGGTTGTGAAGATCAATTTAACGTAAGTATACTTTATTTATAATAAGTTTAATCTAATAGTAATAGTAATTTATAGTAAGTATTAAACATTAAAAAATTTGAGTTTAATATTAACCTAACCTATCTTACAAATTTCAGTATAACTTTCTATAAAAACCGTAATCTTTTTTTGTTTTACTCAATTTAATGGTCTGTCGATTTATTTCAGGTTAAGGAAGATACAGCAAATTGTATTGAATATAATATGTGTAACGAAACAACAAGGAGAAAGATGTAATCTAAGTTTCAAGAAAGGAGTTGTTCCTTATTTATTTTTGTGGCAAAAACACCAGCTGATAGAATGAAAATGTGCATAGTCAAAAGGCAAAGATTGACATCGGTTAATGAAGCCTTTTAAGAGTTAGCTATCAAAAGTAGTGTTTAAAAAAATTGGTGACCTTTACGAAGAAGTGATATACGTAGTAAGTCCTAGTATGCCCATACAAATGTCTGTGATATTAATCAGCCAAGACTCAGTACTTCTCCCATTGAATGTGATGATCATAAGGCAGAGCCTTGCTTTTCGCATATTAAAGATAAATTACCAAGTGACTAAGCTGTGCAAGTTAATATTAAACCGAAGTATGGAAGTAAAGGTGTCAATGTAAATATACCTGCTGAAAAACAAAATGTAGCATTGTCACCATTTCCTCATTTAACAAACAACATTGTTACACAACAGTTTTAAAAGTAAAAATCTGTTTTAAAAAGAAAATTGTTTACTGAAAACACAGCTGATAATACTTCTATAGTATCTTATATCTTCTATATCTGCTGATTATCAACCAAGTTATTTATCTGAGTCAAGTGAAGTGAAAAATGATTCAGAGGCAGAAACATTTTTAAAAATGTATTGTGTAGTAGCTTGCTAAATGCTATTCAAAAAGAGTTTGTAGGTATTTGTTTTGTTAGAGTTGTTTGAGTATTTAGAAAATGTGTTTTAAGATTACCTAAACAATTGTATCATTTAATAAAACCTTTAAGCACGAAAATATAGGTTTAAATTATTTATTTTTCTCAGTCACACTGATACCACAGTATGAACTTAAACGCCGATATATTGAATGGCGTGTCAAATGACGTCACATTTCCTTTCGACCAATGATGGCGCGTTTTGGAATTTTGAATTTCGCTCCCTAAATTTACACTTTTCATAAATTATTTTATGACCTTAAATGATTAGTAAATTATAAAAAAAATATTTTATTATAATAAGATGATAAAAAATATTTGAGACCATTTAAATTTTTTTGCATGTTCCCTATTATAAATTAAAGATGAATCATCCAATATTTTTTTTAACTTAACCGCTCCGCTGGTCGGGTGGTTAGAGCAGACGCCTAACGTATAGCGACGCACTGGGGCTCGGGTTCGATTCCCGACAGGGACAAATGTGATGAGCATAGAGGTCTGTATGTCTGGGTTTTTTCGTTTATTAAATATATATTTGCAGTATTTATATGTGTATTTCTATGTATTTGTATCGTTGTCTAACACGCTTAACACGAGCAAATAATTTGCTTACTTATGGGGTTAGATCAATTTGTGTAATTTGTCCTGTGATATTATTACTATTATTGAATTTAAAAAAAAGTTAGTCATGTTAGTTTCTTTTATCAAAATCTAATCGAAAAGCGAATTCGAAATGAGCTCAGACCCTTGATACTAATTTTAGGTAGTACATTAGCATGACATGGTAAATTCTGTCTTGATATCCTTCTTATCTATAGTGCTTTTTAATTCAGTGCAAAAACCTTTATGTGATATAAAAGGATAGTGCACTGACATTGACCGCTTTATTAATAAAATTTAAATACTTATTGAAAGTTTCAAAACCTTTTTTCATTGTCAAAGCTACCACTAGCTTGCTAGCTAGACAGAAACTCAGCGGAATTCATACGTTGTTTCTTTGTTTAAGATATGCTTTACCTAAATTACATCAATAATACTAAGAAAATACTCTGATTAAACCTTGAAGTACCTGGCAGCGACCGCTTTATACCCATGGTGTCCTCTAAGTATCCGTAAATATTGTAGTATAGTATATATATAGTATAGTAGTATACTGTAAAACATAAATGTTACTCAGTAATTTTCTTAAATATCTTAATATATCAAATATGAGGACATTAATCTCATAAAAAGGGAGGGCTTTAGTGTTAAGTTGTGGATCCTATTAATTTTGTATAGGGGTTCAATGTATTATGTAGGTTTATGTTGTAAATGTTACCCCTTAGGGGGTAAAAATGAGGACCAATATTTGTAAAGAAATTCGTCAGTTTTTAAGATGTGCTAGAAAGTCTGTATTTAAATTTTTGATTACGAAAAAGATTTGAAAAATGCAGGTAATATTTTGAAAAAAAGAATACTATATATTAAGCAAAATATTTTTTTCTTAAAACTTCAGTTATTTTTAGGTTTTATAATAATGTTACATATAACTCTGACTATATCATTGGTTTTAAAATTGAAACTGAAAAAAAAATCCAGATATACCATTCGATTGAAGTCAAGGCAGATCAGGTATTATCCTTCCCTTGGATCCAATAGCTAGTTAGTCCATATATTTAATTCATATCAATATATATATATATATATATATATATATATATATATATATATATATATATATATATATATATATATATATATATATATATATTTAAATATGTACTTGATGATTTGTCCTAAGTGACACTGAAGCAACTAATAGATAACTCTTACCAGAAATAAGAATTAATACAGTTTTTTTTTACATACTGGAAACACTTAGCCACAAAAACTAAACCGAGGAAAGAATGTGTTACTATGATAATGACCCTATGATAAACATTTAATATGTCTTTAACTCCTGTATTATATATTTAATTCCGATTTTATGTCCTTAATTCCTATTTTATATATTTAATGCCTATTTTATGTATTTAATTCCTCCTTTATACATTATATTCCTGTCTTATACAAAGTGCCTTTATCAGTAACAAAAGGAATTTCCCTCATACGTGTCTCCAAGAGCATCGTTTCTAAGGGTCAATGGAGTAATTACCCTTGGCGACCGGTTTGCTGGTCTTTAATGCTTTACTATAATTAAGTTCAAGGAGATTTATTACTAATAATTACATAAATTTAAAGCTAAATAGTTAAATTTAATGGTTGTCTTATAGAACTTATTCGTATTGAGAAATGAGTCGTGGAACAGAACAAGACATTCGGTTTTTTGGATGTGAAGCCGCAGATCCTAAGTACAAATATTATATATTTTATATTAAAAACATTTAAAATCATTTTCTATCGAATTTGGTTTGGAGTCTTTGAAATTTTGTAAATTGTAATTTTTAACTCGACTCAAAACGTTGACAACTATGTCCTAGACTAATAATTTATTTATATTATTTCGGTTATTTATTTTAATTTCATAAGTTCAGTCCTTCCTCCTCAGTCTCTGAAAAGCTAAAGAGATGTTTCTTTAATTTTATAATATAGAATATTGTGAAATATATTTAATTTGATAATTTATAAACATTATGTCATCAAGTTATGTCATCCTAGTGAATGTTAAGTATGGTCCAAATATTCTTCTAATCAATATTTATAACGGAAATAAATTTCGTTCAGTATTTCGTTATGGTATTCACACATGTACCGATTTACTTGTGCATGTGTCCACTTATACAAGTAAATCTAATATTTGTAAGTTACAAGTAACGTTATTATTACTTGTGCAAGTTCAAACCTGTATGTAAATTACTAAGTGTGTCTCTTTACTTTTTAAATTAATATTTGAAGTACAGTTTCACATTTTCAGGTAGATTGGCTCGACAGATTGACCTTTAGAGAAATAGAGATGATAAATGAAAAGGAGAAGAGAAACTCTAACTATATGTACCTCATGATTGAATTTCCGACTGTACAAATAGACGGCATCAATGTAAGTACAGAGTACATTGTTAAATATATATTTACTTGGCTATGTTCACGTAAATTATTCGGAATTTTGACCAACTAGTTTGAACCCATTAGAGGTTCCTATTCATGAGCTCGAAGCATGGCGGCGTCAAATTTATGTGAAAATAGCTGGGTAAATATAACAATAAAAATAGTTATCTTATTTTCTGCCTTACTAACATATATTTTATAGTATAAATGATATAATATAATATTTATGTATTCATGTCAATTATATCGGAATTTTGTTCGACTCGCTTCGAACCTTTTCTGCGTTTGTAGGGGCTTTAGTCCACGTAGCAAGTCCTCCATACTACGAGCGCACTATGCTCATGATACAAAGGAACCCCGAATGGTTTGAAAGCAGTGACTAGCTACAGCTAGGGTAAACTAGGGGTACACCCCTAGTTTACGATTTGACGTAAAAAAATTCTGACAGTTTTCCAAATTAAAAACAAAACATTTTGATTCTTACAGTGTATAATAATTGTATGTTTTGATTTTACGATTTGGTAAACTGTCATAGTTTTTGAAACGTCAACACTCGTAGTAGGAGTACTGGTCTACAAGTTCAACATGATGATATATTATTGATTTCTAAAAGTATTAACTATTATAAACTTGAAGCTCGGGTTTGTTTATTTATCACTTGCAAATAGATATATGTCTGGGAGGTAATATTTAAAAGGTTTGCTTATAATATTTTTGTATGTATCAACAGCACGCGGTAGTGTACTATGAGCAGGACGGAGACGAAATGTATCAATTCAGGGCCCAGGCGGAGATTGTCACAGTTCCAGACTATGAAATATTACAGGTAAAACACTTAACTTAGAAAAAAAATTGAATTATTCAGGGGTGACCATAGTGAAGTTCCACAGAGATAATTTGGTAAAAAGTTGATCTTAGTTCTGATCAAGTTGGTCACCCCTGGAATATATGATAAAAAATTCATTCAATTTTGACAACTTATGGCTTTTTTTATGATATATAAAATCAAATAAAAAGCATCAACTTTGAATTATTTTATTAATATCGCCCCGTTGGTCGAGTGATTAGCGCAAACTCCTAACGTATTGCGGTGCAAAGGGGCTCGGGTTCAATTCCCGACATGGACAGGCGATGAACATAGACGTTTGTATTTTTGCGTTTGAACTATTAAAAAAAACTACTATTATCATATAAATAATATCAAAAATATAAAATAATGCGTTAATTCAAATATAATCTTAAATTTGTTAAATGTTCAATCTCAGGTCGTAGGTTAATACGTCATTTTTTATCTAAACTGTATAAAAAATAATAAACAAACTTCATTTACTTTGAATTATGGTCCGGTGAAGTCGATAATTTTGAAGTTCAAGATAAATAAAATACTATATATATATACAGTCGGATTTCTTAAAGTTACTGGTTCAATAAATATGCTGTACGTGTGTTGTTCAAGCAATTTCTATAGTGCAATTAAAGTAAGTAGAAATAAAATAAAATTATCCAACAGTTTTATTTTAAATAACAAGGGTCCAAATAATTAACCTTGTTAAACACGCTGAGCAGTTTTGGTTTATCGTACAGCATTATCGTTATTTACTATTGAAATATTCAAAATAGATTTTGTTATTATAATTTAAATAAGTTGGATCGTTAAATTAAATATTGAAAGTTGACCTAGTCTCCGAATAACATTGAGATTATTAACAAATCAGTAATGTTATATCATTTTTATCCGTTAAATCAATACCCATCTTCGTATATAAAAACGATATTTGCATCATACACTCTATCACTGCAACTGCATGATTGTTGGAAACCTCTTCCAGCCAGCACCAATTAACGAATGTTGTAGGTTCAAAGAGATATATAAAATTACTTGATCTTATAAAGTCCGTAAATACAATTCCAATCCAAGTTCACGGCGGGACGGAAATAATACGAGTCATCAATAAATCATGACCTTCAATCGAAAAATCGATTAAACTTCTTTAGTAAAGCCGCATCAAATAAAAATAACCGATGTTTCGATGAATTGCGGTCTCGGGAAACAGAACAGACGAACAAATTCTCCAAACGAATGTCTTCCATAATCAGAGATGAGGCATGTATATAATACTCACCGCGCCCTCCCCGCGTCCAGGAGAACTTAGTGGAGAGCAAGCAGCACCGTCTGGCGCGTTCGCTGCGGTGTGCGGTGCCTGGCCGCGACGCCAAACCCTCAGCGGCCGAGCGGGACCAGCTGGCCGCGCTACTGGCTGCTCCCGCCGCGCTGGCGCCGCTGGCCGCTGACGACCAGGACCTTCTGTGGAAATACCGGTACATACTCATAAACATAGACACACATACAGATACTCACACATGCATACATATAGTCATGCATATACATGACCTCGCTCGCCGAGTTTATGACCATAAACTATACTGAAAATAAGCATACATACAAGCACAAAAACAAACACGCATGCACACACATATGCACACAATAATTAATACAAGTTACTTCATACATAATAATTATATTTCAGATTTTATTTATCGTCTCATCGTCGAGCTCTCACCAAATTCCTAGCATGCGTCAATTGGAATAGACCAGGTAGGTACTGCACAAATAAATAATTATATGTATTAACTACTACAATCCAATTTTCTAACGCAACTTACATTTCAGGAGAAGTAAGACAAGCATTGGCTATGATGAAGCAATGGGCTCCAATGGATGTGGAAGACGCTTTAGAATTATTAACACCAAAATTCACACATCCAGCTGTTAGAAAGTAAGTAATTGATTCAAATTGGAATAAATTTGAATTAATGTTAATTATAGTTATAATATAGTCTACATAGTATTTATCTTTCTAGATATGCAATATCCAGGCTGAAGCAAGCTCCTGATGAGGATCTTCTTTTATATTTATTACAATTAGTTCAAGCTCTAAAATACGAAGACTTCAACGAGATAAATGAAGGTAGACCATACTAGAAAATAATACAATTAATTAAAAGAACATCATCCAGGTAGACTATTAATCTAACTTTCCAGAATATTTGCGAGTTTGCGGCAAGGATCCAGCTGTTTATTCTGATTCCGAAGGAAAGTTATTACAAAGTGGACACAGAGGCAGCCAGGCTAGCTTGTTATCTACTTCAGGTAAGATTTTTTAATATTTGACAATAAAAGTCTAAATAGTTTTAGCTTAGATTTTTAAGTTACTATAGAATAAAGACGATTCGATACGAGCAGAGATTCAAACACATGACTTTTATGAAACCGTCGCTCTTCTAACTGAGCTATCGTATAGAATGATCATCACCTTAAGGAACATATGTTAAATTTTCAATATAGTTATTTGATTTATAAAAACTTTTATTGCTATTTGTAATTAATATTTTTCGAGCAGCTATTGATTTTACAAACATATTTTATTTTTTATTATTTTCTTAAATAGAATTTCAAGTCGGTCACGATAGCTTAGGGGATAGAGTGCTTTCACTGTATAGTATGAGTGCAAGTTCAAGTCGCTAAAGATCTTTTACTCTCTTGTTTACAACTATTAATGACTAACTACTTGAACTGTAACATTTGTAGTGCTAACAACAAGTGAAATGACGTCATCTTCTATCAGCCGTCACTCAGAGGTGGAGGAGTCTGCAGATGACGTTGTCGGAGGAACCGCGGCCAACGAAGATGAGGAATACGGGTGAGGGTTGTGATTTTATTATTACGGTTTTATAATAAATCGATATTTTTTCTTAATTAAATAACTGTAGCGAGTGTGAACCCAGAGAGAAGGTAATGTGGTACTGCTTAAGATTTTTCCAACCAATATTGGTATTCACTTAATGAAATATTTTAAAATGTTTGCTGCTAAGCCAATTACAAGATAATTAATAATAAAAACAGGTTGCTTCACAATTAATTATTTAATTTAAAAAGGTTGATCTACAGTTTTTTACCGGTTTCTATCACCATCAATCATATATTTGAGGCCCTGGGTAAAATCACAAGACGCTCTTAAAGTATTCTGTAATATATTAAAAGCAGCCGATTGTGGCTTTAGGAAGAGATTGTTTGAGAGGCCCTTAAGGTTCAAACTTAGGGCCATTTATCTTCCTTGTTTATATCAATGTTTTGTATTCTTTTGTAAAGAAATATAAGAAGATGGTAATATTTTCTGATGTTACTTATTTGATATTAAACTTTAGGAGAATATTTAGAGAACGATCCACCGTGAGATGCGAGAAGGTTTACTATAAAAGTTAGGTAATAAATAATATGATAGAGTAAGGCTTTAACAATAACACAAGACCGTCGTCGAGCGTCTGTCGAACTTATGTGTCGTCTACTTTTCTCAGATCTCTGAGATATAGATAGGTCTTTCTGTGCTGATATTTTTAACAATGAAAAAATGTTTTTAAATATTTACTTCCATAAAGAATTTTATATTGATTTTGTTTATAACACATAAAAAAAAATATCAAGATTATTCTCAATCTTTGGTTGCTACGAGTTAAATTTCATACAAGGACACGAGTCAAACTTCTTCTTGTTCCAAAGCAGTACTGAACCATCTGATCAGCCAAGCTTGGCGGGTTTCCTGATCTCCCGCGCGCGTGATAACAGCGTTGTGGGCAATTACCTATACTGGTACCTGGTGGTGGAGTGCGAGCCGGGCGCGGGCGCGGCGCACCGCGGACGGTACCTCGCCGCCATGAAGACACTCAGCCACCACCTCGCTAAGGGTGAGTAACGACAGCAGCAGGGTGCTTACTAGGTGTCTGACGATATCGCATGCTATTAGCTCTGAGCGTGAAGAAAACATGCGAACATATCCGCTCCCTGCTGAAAGTTTTTACATTTTGTGTGTTATTGATCTAAATATAGGTTTTGTAACTTCGGTATCGAAGATGAAATAGAAGAGTCATCTAAGAAAGATATTGTTCTTTTCGAATGTTAACTTAGACATATCCTTTTTTTTAATCAATTGTTAACTTTCTACTGGCCTTGAAAAAAATCCAAGTACATACAACAATCTATTTTGTTTTTAATCCATGCCCTCTAAATAATTAACAAGTAAGAAACAATACAGGTAACGCTGATCTCCAAAGAACTCGTTCGTTCCTGGCTCGGCAGCAGGTGTTTATTGACAAGCTGGTGAAGCTCGTGAAGACGGTGGCAAGAGAGAGCGGAAACAGGAATAAGAAGGCGGAAAGACTACAGCAACTACTCTCTGACCCTGACGCCTTTAAGTTCAACTTCACCAACTTCGAACCCATGCCCTTCCCGTTGGATCCAAACGTTAACATCAAGGTTAGTACATTTATAATGATTTTGAACACTAAAAAAACAATAAAAAAAAATAATCAACACCCAAATTTGTACCTTCAGAATACATTTCATTTTACTTCCCTCTACTGAAAAAAACTACTTAAACATCGATTCAGGGCATAGTGGCTAAGAAGGCGAGTCTATTCAAGTCGGCTCTGATGCCGTGCAAGCTGACGTTCCTCACCAGTGAGGGTGTGGAATATGAAGCAATCTTCAAGCACGGAGACGACCTGCGACAGGACCAACTCATACTGCAGATGATCACTCTCATGGACAAGCTGCTTAGGAGGTAAGCATTGAGTATAGACAAAATTGTATGTTTGTCTGGGAGATTAATAAATATTATTATATTTGTCGCATACCTGCTAAAATATCAAAGAATAGAATCCCAGGTCATGTCTCTCGGGTCGATTTTTGATTTTCGTAAATGACTTGTCGGTTTCAGAAAATATGTTCGTTATGGCACTGGGAAACTGCTATTAAATTATGGTAACATTATTGGTGACAAGTTGATGCATAATACCACAGCTCTCGAAGCATATAAACATACAAAATCATCTTCTCTTTTCAGAGAGAACCTAGACCTCAAGCTAACCCCATATAAAGTGCTAGCAACCAGCTCCAAGCATGGCTTCCTACAGTTCATAGAGTCGGTGACGGTCGCTGAAGCCCTCGCCACAGAGGGCAGCATACTTAACTTCTTCAGGAAGCACAATCCCTGCGAGGGCGGACCCTACGGCATCAAACCAGACACCATGGACACTTATATACGAAGCTGTGCTGGATACTGTGTCATTACTTATTTGTTAGGTAAGTATTAATACAATTATCAAATAAAAAAAGCTTTATTTAGAACTAATAATTATATTTTTCACAGAAAATTGATTTTAACTATTGAAAGAAAGACATCTTGTCGTAACCTTGTTTTTAATATCCTAAAATGCAGTGTTATTGATTTTACTTCCACTGAAAATTTTTCTAAGACTTTTACTGTTTTAAATGTGAAGGGCGAATGTAATAAACATAAATATGAAGGAAACAGCTACATTACTACATATTTGACGCCTTTCGGAGACAATAATTTCAAAAGCTTTTGGTATTATTTTCGTAGAACTATCATGTTTGTGTTCTAGCAGCGGTATTATTCAGGGTTTTATACTAAGACCATTGACTTTTTTCGTTTATGATAGCAAGTCGCTTTCTAAAAGATGATGGATGTGTATATGTAGTATTAGTCCTCTAGTTTGATTTTACGTTAAAAGCAAATGGCCGTTATTTCATTTTTATCTACTTCTAATAGTTCCACGGATCAGAATACTTACAAATGCAATACTAAAACCTAAAACCGAATAATCTTTAGTTACAAAGTGTGTTTCCCAGGCGTTGGCGACCGTCACCTCGACAACCTGCTGCTGACGCGCTCGGGTGCTCTGTTCCACATCGACTTCGGCTACATCCTGGGTCGGGACCCCAAACCTCTCCCTCCGCCCATGAAGCTCAGCAAGGAGATGGTGGAGGCCATGGGCGGCGTGCACTCCGACCACTACCACGCCTTCCGCAAGCTGTGCTACACCGCCTTTCTGCATCTGCGAAGGTTAGTATTCGGTTACCAGCTTCAGGTGGTTCCACCACGAGCCATGCAATACGAAATAGGTTCTATACTTGGAATCAAGTTGATATTACAATATTTTACACATGAATACAATATATTTTCAGACACGCTAACCTGGTGCTGAACCTGTTCTCGCTGATGGTGGACGCGTCAGTGCCCGACATCGCCCTGGAGCCCGATAAAGCTGTTAAGAAAGTACTCGACAAACTAAGGTACAGTTCAATCAATTTATCCAACCCGATGCCCACTGATGGGAATAATGACATAGCTTCGAAGTTATATATTAAAAACACACATAACTATATCAATTTCAAAGATAGATACCAACGGTTCCTGAAATGTTTTTTGCTGAGGTACATTTCTTTAGCGAAATGGAGTTGTAAACATGTTTGAAATAAGCGATTTTCTGATTCCAATGTATATAACTACATTTCGCTAAAAAAATATCGCTTAGACTTGTCGCTTATGTATTATATTAGTTTTATGTATTAAATAGATTTTAACATCTTTTTGTTTTCGTGTAAAAAACAAAACACCATTTATAACTACAAATTCTGAGATCTATCATAATGACGATAGATTACTTCATGTTTTCTAAAAAATATCTTCAAATACATGCTATTTTAAAAATAACACTATTATTTTGTAACTAAATATGAAATAGTATGTTATATTTGTTTGGTATTTTGTTTTTACCAAGACGTGCTGAGAAAATTTAAATATCAATAAAGAAAGCTTTCAGCGATTATTTGCATTTATATGTTTTTTTCCAAATTTACAGACTGGACCTTGGAGATGAAGAAGCAGTTCATTATTTACAGAACCTTCTAGACATGTCCGTGACTGCGGTGATGGCGGCGCTGGTAGAACAACTACACAAGTTCGCACAGTACTGGCGCAAGTAGTTCATTGGTTGATGGATCTAGGGTTGCCACCTTCAAAAATATTTTGCTGAAATTCAGGAAAAAAAAGATTGTTTTTTTACTTGTTTTACTTTAAATAATTATAATAATTTATTACTGAACAATTACTTTTTTTTTTAATTAGTTAATTCCATTATGCTAGAGCACTGTCTGCATTTTCCAGTAACAGTTTATTTAAAAAAGCTATAGTTGAAAAATTTTGTATATGTTTATATGTTGTATTTGTATATGTTTTTTTCAAAAATATAGGGGTGGCAATGCTAGTGCTCCTGTTAGTTAACCTCTCAAGGTATAATAGAAATAAACGTCTAATAAGAAACCACTATTTTTGTGTTGCTGTTTTCCTATTCAATGGTCAATAATCTAGTTTATAGAGTACCAACCAATAGGAAATTAAGCGGGAGAAACTAATGGAATGTCTTTGAAAATATTATTAATGTTTGATCAATATATACATTTTAATATTTCTTTGTGTACTCTAATGTATGAACAATTATACATTTTGTTAATTTTCTGTAATAATATATTTTAGTTGCTTAATTTATTTTGCTATGTATAAATATTTTAATATTAGTAACTTTGTAATTTCAAAACATTTATGAAACTATTATTATATAGATAAATGTTTGAAATTTTTTATGATTATTCATATTGTTATATAATTGCAGTTATGAGCCAAGAACGCATAATTAACTTTTTGAATGCGTCCATGCAATAGTTCTGTTGTTAGGTTTACAAACTGCGGCCCGAACACACCAGTTGTGTAATAAAAAATTATATAAGGATGTGTTTTCGTCGTTAGTGTTAATGACTTTATTTATGTTTTATTTCGCGTTCTTGAATACACAAGTAACCTTGTAAAGAGAAATACTAAATAATATATGTTTTTGTATACACACTTGATAGACATCAGTATAAAGTTATTTCTTCAACATTGTCAAAACACCATCTACCTATGTAATAAACAAATAACTTTGCCATTAAGAATATAAGTGTACATAATTTAAATGTAAAGGTTCAAAAATATTCTTTAAGTAGATATACCATTGACAATATTATTCAAGTTGGTTTAAAGAAAATAAAAATGTATGAAGTTATATAATCAAAAACTGCATCTTTTGGTAAATAAGGTTGACCATATTTAAAAATATTAAATTCAATTCAAGGTGTCAGTTACTCTAATGTTTGTTATATTTAATAATAATATTATATATATAATAAATAACAAGTCAGAGACAAGGAGTATATTTGTAATCTTTCACTGTGATATTTACAAATAAAGTATTTTTTTAGTAAAGTTATATTATTTATATAAAAACGTTTTATGAGTATAATATTACATATTTGCAGATATCAAATCACTTCCACTTGCTACACAATCACTGGCTATGATAATCTTACTTCCAGTTAATTCTTGGATAACATCACAGGCCGCTACTTCAGCATATGTCACCCCTCCTATTATGTACACTATTATTGTCCTGGGGTTTAAAGAAAACACCGATCTGCTGTCACCCTTCAAACTCTTTAGTAAAGTTTTAGCATCTCTGCACCCAAATTCAAGACCATTTTTCAGATTCAAATTAGACAATTTTTCATTTAATGTTTCCATACCGTTTTTCACCTTTTCTAAGATATTTCCACCTATTTTGAGATCATTTAATGTAGACAGTTTAGTCAAAAGATCGGCAAAAGATTCTGAAGTCAGTAAAGCATTGCACATCACTGCTATTAGCGGTACATACCCTCCATTGAAAACATAACTGGGTGTCTTTCCAGTATCCGATTTAGAAGGCAGTTGTTTTAATTTATTAGCTACAGTCTGGAACTCATTCTGCCATTTTGGCAACCTATCACTTAAAGTACTTAGATTAGTTAGAGACAATTTTGGACTAGATGGTTGGATGAGTAATCCAGCTGTAATTAAATTGTTAAATACATACAAAAACTTATAACCAAAAGCTAATAAATATTTATGTACAAGAGAGTTGTATTCTTCATATGACAGACCCTGAGTTAAACTTAACAAGCACATCAGTCGGAGACTATTAAACATGTGGATATCAGTTCCAAAATGTTCATCAATATATGTAAAATTGCTTCTTTTGTTTCTATTATTCAGCATATCCGTTTCTGTTAGTGTTAAGTTTTCGAATTTGTTATTCATTTCTGATATTATAGTCTCACTTGCCAGGACATGGTTGACTAGATTCTGTTTAAAAAGAGTTACTTGTTGCAGTTTGGTCGCAACAAAGTGCTTCATTTCTTGAATACCCAATGCTTTTATATCCTCATTTTTAAGGAGCTTGGCCTTTGAACTTAGTACACTTAAAACTTCAGAGAAGTGTCGATGCTTAATTTCCCCATACAAGTTATCTAATGAACTATCTAATGTCATGATGGTAGTTTTTGACACTTTATCATCGGCTTGTGTGAAATTAATTTTGCTTTTCTTTAATTTAGTTTCTTTTACATTCAATTCCAAGTGTCCACAATTTATTTTGAATATTTCACTCAATAGTCCGCTGTAGGTAGCTGGTGTGAGCAGACTGGAAGGATAATCCTGATCCCTGTCTATTACAATCACAGCTCCAATATCATTGATGTCATTATTAATAAAATCCCTTGCATAACTCTCATTATATACCTCAAGTATGTCGAGAACACTTGTTGACATTTTACCGAGAGACAACAAACACTTGGGCCGCCCAGTCACATGGAACAAACTCCACAAAGACATAGCTATACTAGATAATAATGAATGGTTTTGATCGACATATAATTGTTTAAAAAGAAATGGTAATTCTAAACTCAAGAGCTGGTTATCCAATTGCATCAGTTCCCATGAAAATGAGTGTAATTTTACAACTTCATACAGACCTTTATTCTCCAATATGGAGTTAAAAGTACATAGAATTTTGGGCACTATAATAATATTGAAACACTTAGCATCAGCTAAAGCTAAATTTTGGCTGAGTTGTGACGAAATCTGGTCGAGAACACATTTGTATTTTTTTATACACGCTGGTATAAAGTATACACGGTTAGTATTTGTTGTGCTGCCCAGTTGGGGATCCATTTTATATATTTTTTCTATCCCATGTTGCCTGTAATGATATTAATAATTGAAAACCATGAAAGAATCATATATATTATACCAAGGAATTAGGTACCTCAGCCAAGTTACTCCACATATTCTCTCCAATGGCTTTATAAGTGCAGGGTCTATTATTAAATCACATTTTTCACCACATTGAGTTAAGATCTGTTGTAATTTATGTTGCGATATTTGACTCAAGGATGCTAATTTCAAGGCAAGTGGTTGATCCATTGTTTATTTAATAATTAGTAATTATGCAAGCAAGTCATTACTTTTCATAATGCTTTAGGGGCTTTAAATTCAAACACTTCATTATAAAAACATTTTAGAAATCCTATTTAAAAACTTGTTTACCATGTCACTGGACAGACGACAGTTGACACTTGACAGAAGACATTTGGCCACTGCCTGGGTTGTTATTTTTAAAGTTCGCCAAAAGTCAGGCAAAGGTTTAAAACCATGCAAGGTTTTAGCGGATTTTAATGATATCTCTGTATAATAGTTTTAAAGAAAGATTTTATAAAATAATTTAATTTAGTCATCGATCCTATACCTCATGAAAGTCTATCGATTCTTAAAACGAAGCATTTTGAAATCTAGGAATGTTTTAATATTTTTTTACCTACATTTTCAAAGCATTGCCATATAATAAAAGTAAAAATAAAAATCTTATTACGCATTTATATTTGTAATAATAAACATAAATTCTTAAATATTATAAGTTATTATTCAAATATTCGTATTACATATATATTTGTATTACATATTTTGGGGAAATTCTTCGTGAAAAGTCGACCTTGACAGTAATTTCCGGTCATGCGTCGTCGAGTTCGCACCCGCAGTTTCCCCCCCTCCGCCTCTTTACCGCGGAGTGTCTCTCGTTGTCGTAAAATTAAATTTTTGTGAAATGGCTGCGAGAATAATAAGAAAAATCGTAAGTTAGTAGATAGTGTTTGAATATTTCTTTTCTTACAATTGTGTGCATGTATTCCTCTTGTTACTAATTTTCTACGACGGCTCGTTTAATTTCTTTTGCCATCCAAAAATAGACCTATAGTTATGTCGAAGAATTACATAAATGTTCTTTTGAAGCCTTTTCGTGAGAGTAAACTTATTACGAGCTTACTGAAATTGTTCGATTCGGGGACGAAAAACCCTTCGGGAGGGGTTGGGAGTGTGAAAAATGAGGTTAACAATATTTTTGGTGTGCCTTACTTGGATATTATATGTATAGGTTATAGAGATATTTTCGTGGTTTCGCCTAGGTTCCTGCTGGCAGGATAGGGGCAGCTCAGTACAGCTCGGGAGTGCGGAAGGTTACTCTCATCCCGGGACACGGTATTGGACCAGAAATCACCGTAGCAGTTCAGAAAATATTCGAAGCCGCAAAGGTACCCATTGAATGGGACGAAGTAGACGTCACAGCTGTTAGAGTGAGTGTATTTTGAAACAGATTGTAATGAAATTATCTTTGTAACACTTACACAAAAGTTTCTCCTAGTTTCTATTGTTGAACATATAATTTATTTTTCTACTATAAAAACAAATGTGTTGTTGAATACTCTCTAATATTTTTTATTAACCTATATATAAAAATAAACATATGTACAATAATAATAAACCACAATATTTAATTTAATTCTAATTACAAAATAAAACTTAAAATACATAGAATATTAACAATAAAATATTTGATGATTGTTATTTGTCCAGGGTCCAGATGGCAAATTTGGTATTCCACAACGGGCAATTGACTCTGTCAATGCCAACAAAATCGGTCTCAAAGGCCCCCTCATGACCCCTGTGGGCAAGGGTTATCGTTCACTTAACTTGGCTCTCAGGAAGGAATTTGATCTGTATGCTAATGTCCGGCCGTGCAAGAGTTTAGACGGGTGAGTAATTATCAATTTGATATTCTTTATTATATGAAGATATTAAAACAAAAAGATAAATACTAAATAAGAAATAAAATAGAGCAATCTACTTGTCTTAATTTCAATAACATTGAATACAAATTTTGCAATTTAACTTTTTTGAACCTTTATAAATATTATGTATGTATTTACTACCGGCTATGTCTACATAAATTAATTGGAATTTTTCCTGACTAGTTTTGAACCCATTTGGTTTAGTTTACATGAACATAACCTGGTAAAAAAATGCTTAAGGTGTCCTAATTGAATATAAGAGTAAAATGCAGTACAAAATTATTAAATAAACAATTTTATTATCACCATAATGTATATAAATTAATTAATATCTGGTAAATAATACAGTTCTAGTATCTACAAATTTGTTATACTAACACTGTCTGCCAAGAAAACTCAATTTTTTTTTGGTGACAACATTGACAAAAATTAACCAAAATAAATAAAAGAAATAATATCTTAAGTAACCCCAATAAGTATGTTTTCATTAATTTAATAATAATGTGTATGGAAATTTTCTTATTACTCATTTTAATGTTATTTTCAGATTGTTTAATAATTAGGAAAGGCCTTATGATTGAATTTTATAAACTTCATGAAAGCAATGAATTATTTTTTAGGATTTGCATTTGGGTTTTATTTTCCGTCTTTTAATCCATATGTTGTACAATGACTTTATGTATTTATATCTTATAGACTCTTTTTTAATTTTAAGATTTTCGAAATAACAATTAGGAAGTAATTACAATGATGTAGAAAATATACCCAAAATATTATTTTTACCATCCGAAATATACATAATTTCAACATACAAATATTCACAATCAGGAAGCAAACCAGTAAATAACAAATTGCAATATAATGAAGTAATATCTAAATAAAAATATGAAATCATGGATTATATCTGTTATATAAGTATGATAAGACTCAGACACACTTCCGACTTCAACCAGTTTATCGGATTTACATATATCTATCTCTTATCAAATATTTAATACATTTGTTTTAGGGTTGCCACATTTAAAATAGTGCCTTAAATTATGGTAATAGAGGTTTATATGAATAGGATAACAAGGATAGCAACATATAACACATTTGCAAATTTTATCTGATATTTAAGTTATAAAAATAAATATTATAAATATCAATGAGACAGCTCGGTTAATGGTGTTTTTATATATATGTTATTATCAATGTACGTGCGATGCAGTTCGTGCTGATAATACTATTTTATCAAAAATAATCAGTTTTCACTCTTCGTAGACTATTATAGACTTGTGTATAGAGTACCTTAAGTATCCAAGTACTTGCGAGACATGGATTTTAGTCTCTTTGACCTCAGAGGTCATGAAAAATGGTTCTGAAAGAAAAATACTCAAATATATATGACTGAATTTACCAAACAGCATCTAAAATAAAAAAAATGTACAAGTTTTGTAACTCATCCGTTTCTTTAATTTGTATGAGAATTCGTCCCGAGAACTCGGGATATTAAAAGCTATCCTTATATTACATTTCATTAAATAAAATATTCCTCGTTCGCCAGCATCAAGACACTGTACGACAACGTAGACGTAGTAACCATCCGCGAGAACACGGAGGGTGAGTACTCCGGTATCGAGCACGAGATCGTGGATGGAGTGGTTCAGTCCATCAAACTCATCACGGAGGAGGCAAGTAAGAGGGTTGCTGAGTTCGCCTTCATCTTCGCGAGGGACAATGGACGGAAGAAGGTCACAGCCGTGCACAAGGCCAATATCATGTGAGTGGGGGGATTTACCTTTGTTTTGGGTATTATTTTACATATGGGGGGTACTCGGACGTTTCAAAGGAGTTTATATAGAGTTTAGGTGTTTGGTATTATTTTTTTTTTGATATAATTTTTTTAATAAATCGCAACTCCCCGATATAATTTACGTCAAAATTTCCTATTTTACATTGCTTCTAGTATAATACAGTTTAAATCAAATATTTAAGGAAAATTAAAGTATTTGTACCTACTGATGAAGATAATTTCTTGTAAAAACTCATTCTCAATAAAAAACCCATAATAAATAAAAGTGAAAATAACATGTCGTCTTATCAATCGCCGCACTCCGAAGGTAACACCGGCCTTAGTCTTTATTAGCGCACGAATATCTTGTTACACTTCATTTAGAATTACTTAGAATCTTTCAGTGAATTGTCTGAATTATATAAAACTGTTTCTAAACAGATGCAAACGCTTTGTTAATTTTAAATGAATTAAGAATATGTAAAAACTGTAATTAAAATATATATATAAAGTATATTTTATTCAGGTATTATGTAATCTGATAAAAAATAAATGAGTAATAAAACTAAGTCATTTAGTTAAAGTCAGTAAGTCAATTAATTAGTCCTGCTTATTTAACGGGAGTTGAATCAGTGAAAATAGTTTTATTTAATGTGTAATACTCCTGAAAATCTAAGATAATATTATGACTTTAGTAAATTATTCTAAGATTCAAATTGATGTGTAACAAATTAAAAAAAAAGAAAAAATAACTAACACTAATATTATATACTTTGAAAGTATGCTAGTTAAAAAAATATTATTACTAATAATGAGAATAGTCTTCAGGACAAAATTTGTAAAGTAATTCAACAAAAACAGTCTAAATGTAGTACTAAAATACTTAAATATAATCGTGTGCGCAGGCGCATGTCAGACGGTCTGTTTCTGCGCTGTTGCCGCGAGCTGGCCACTAAGTTCCCCGACATCCGCTTCGAGGAGCGCTACCTGGACACCGTGTGCCTCAACATGGTGCAGGACCCCTCCAAGTTCGACGTGCTGGTAGGAACCACACCACTGATATAAAATACTGTTCTCACTACCAATGTCAGTGTGGGAAATGTATCTAAGTTAGAAAATTATATATTACATAATCTATATGGGTGTGTGTATTCGTGTGAACGTGTGTGAGTGAGCGTGTATGTGCAAGTGAGGGAGACATTCATCTGATCTTAATATATTTTAGTCAACATATATAAAAGTAAAAATGTAATTCGAAGAATACTATATTTTCACGACTTATTCAACCTTCTCGCTTTATTTTTGTAACTAATTGGAAAGAAAGAAAGATAATGCATGGGTTAGAGCATCAAAATTTTTTAATTTATTTTTATGTTCATAGTTTAGATACCTCTAATTATTAAAAAATTAATAGAACTTTGATGGCTAAAGTCAAAAAGCCAATTTTTTTTTAAATTCCTATATCCTTTTAGAAAAAGTTTGTTAACCCTAGTCTGACTATGTATCAAAGTTTGATTCTGAACCCCCATGTTACAGGTGATGCCCAATCTGTATGGTGACATTATGTCTGACATGTGTTCCGGTCTAGTAGGTGGTCTGGGTCTCACCCCATCCGGGAACATTGGCAAGAATGGAGCCCTCTTCGAGTCTGTGAGTATATTATTGGTATAGATACACATAATGATCTCTTATAATATTACTCATCACTGAACCATTCGATATTGGAATCAATAAAAGTATCGATTTGGAGTAAACTATACTCCTATATCTAATATCTCATTTAATAAATATAGAATGAAAAATAAAATACGGGCAAAGATTCAAACCCACGATCTCTGGGAAACCGTCCCGTGGCTCTACCAATGTAGCTACCGTATCGCTACCCACCCTTACCAGTAACTTATATTGTGCCGACATTATATTATTACACAACTTCCAAATGCTTAGAGAAATTATAATAAAATACTACAGGTATTTTATTATATGCCAAGAAATGTTCATAAATTTGCGTGCACAATAGTCTATTTTTGGGAAAAGAGTAAATATAAAATAAACATAGATTATTCCAGTAGATGAGTTTTGGGACTATAATTATAAGTTGACTTATTTCATGACTATATCATATTTTATTGTACATAAAACATTAAGTGCTTTTATAATAAATGTATACAAAGCAGGAAAAAAGTGCAAAAAATATCTGAATTGTGTTATTTTCTTGTATCAAACTCAAGAAGAAACGCTGTGAAATGTAAGTTTGATCTCCAAGTATAGAGATTGGGAACTAACAGAATGGATTTTGTTGCCTACTAATACTTGTTGCTAATCTAATATAAAAATGCTATGTGTGTTTTTAATACGGTCTAATCAGCCTATACATGTACTTGTCTTCCTGAAGGGTGTTAACTAATTTTATTCACAATATATTATATTCAGGCAATTTTTACAATTTCGCTTTTTACAAATGACGTCGTTTGTTTAAAAAGGCGTTATTTTGAAAAATGTCCAATTATATATTGACTATATTGTTCTGTCATTCAATTGCTGTTTACAAAATGGCGTCGGATTGTGTTTCTGTTGAAAAATATTGAAAGTGGTGATATTTTTTTCCAAAAAAAAAAATGCTTAAGGACATTTATTATATGACCTATACTAAATTTCCTAACTTAACCCAACCTAGGTTTTATAAGGTATCATAACAACAACAATTCCAAATTTAAAGCCTTCAATTTACCTTCAACATTATTGTCGGCTGTTTGTAAATCGAGGTAATTAAACAAATTGCTGCGACATATATACTTGTATCTTTGAATCTGGGATCGGAAATAACCGACGTTCACACTTATTTTTCCATGTAATTTAAATGAAAAGTGCCTATTATGTGGTATACTAAAAACCACCCATCAATTTTCTGACTTGGAACACAGTTGCTTAACAACACTATTAATATACACTTGCATATTAAGACATATTAAATAACATAATTAAACAAAATAATTTCAATATTGCTACTAGTTTAAAATAAAATAGAATACACATAAACTATTATTCAAACATAATTTCCAACTTATGTGTGTACACTTATCTTACATCCTCATTCCTAAGCATGTCTGTGTTTGTGAATGTTATAAATATTTTTCACTTAAACTTTTGTGGTTGGAACATTGAATTCAGTAATGTTATTTACATTTGTATCTATAATACAATGATGATGAGTTTCCTGTTCAAACCATAAACCCTTTTATACTAATGGACTAACCCCTCCAGGTGCATGGTACAGCCCCGGCCATCGCTGGCCAGGATAAGGCCAACCCCACAGCCCTCCTGCTCTCTGGGGTCATGATGCTCCGCTACTTGAAGCTGTTGGACATTGCTAACAAGATTGAATCTGCCTGCTTCACAGTGCTGAAGGAAGGAAGAGTGTTGACCGAGGATCTCGGTGGGAAGAGTTCTTGTACTGAGTACACCAATGAGATTATCAAGCATTTGAACTAGATTACAAGTTACAGGGTTCATTGAACTTCTGAATTAAATACAGTAGTTAGTGTAATAGAACAATTGTTGACTATGAAATGAAATTATTTGTGATTATATTTGGTCTGTCTTGTGATAGGATGCTGTTTGAGAAAGATCTGCTAAAAAAAATATAAATTGTAAAAATCTAGAAATAATATTTTTTAGTAAAATAATGATTTCCATGTTGATTAAAGTTTCGGTAGCTGATTTGATGAATTTAATTTGGTCACATATAATATTTTTTGTCAAGCAGAAGTTTTGAGATTTTCATTGTATTTATTTTTAAGTTATTTATTGTGTTACCATTAAGTATAAATAGTGGCTGTTCACTTAATAAATTTAAGCGCTAACTTGACTAAAAAAAATAGTTGTTTTTAATTGACAAGTTGATCTGTCAGTATTTCTATGTGTACTTTCATTTTCTTCAATTTCAGGTCTAACTTGTCTTATTTTTAATATATATCTACAAAAATAAAACAATTATCCACAATATAACAATAATTCCACCTACTTTTATTTAATTTAAAACTTTTATCACAAGGTATTATTTAATAATTTTATTACTAGATCTTTTTATTTCATTTTCCTGTCTATGACTAATAAGTTACATTTAAACTTTATGTACAGATAAATAAAATTACCAACTGTATAAGATAATTTTATATCAGGACATGAAACAAATAGACTTTCAGCTGAAACATAGTTTTAATCTTGTTAGTTCCTTTATTTGTGATGCAATTTTTATTTTATGCATTTAGTAGCTAATTTTACTTTTCAATTTATTTATCATGTTTTACCATTATGCTATATTGTATGTTTAATTTAAGATGTCCGTGAAATCAGATCAAATCTGTATTAAATTATTATAAAGTACATTTTAATCTTTTTTTTGTCCAATAAATACATTTTATTTATAAAAATAAAAAGATTGGAAGGAAGGTGCATGTCTTATTTCCCTATTTTTTACTCTTTAAAAATTCGCAATGAATTGCGGACCACAATGAAAATTCATAATGTACATATATGTTTATATTGTACTTGTTCTTAGGTGCACGGAACAGCCCCGGACATCGCTGGCAAAGACCTGGCCAATCCCACTGCCCTGCTTCTCTCTGCCATCATGATGTTACGGCATTTACAGTTTAACGAACACGCGGATAGAGTTCAAAATGCCTGCTACACAGTTCTGCGCGAAGGAAAATCTCTAACCGGTGATCTCGGTGGCACTGGAAAATGCAGCGAATTCACAAATGCTATTATTTCAAAACTAAACTAAATTTTAATTTTGGGCAGATTTTTTTTTTCTGCTAGTTTTGGACTTAGATCATTGCTAGTCAGCAATGTGTCGCTTATTGGCTGTATAGTATTATTTATTTTTGTAGTCTTATTTCCTACAGCGATATAGTTCTCAGAAGAAAATTATTAATATATTATAATTTTACCAAAGTCATGTTAATTAATTTATACATCATATCACTTTCAGTTTTATTTATTTATATTACGTATATCTTATATTTGTAAATCAACGTCTAAACATCTTTATACTTTTTAAGTATTAATTGTTAAACAATGTGTAGACAAAGTTCATTTTATTAAAAATTTACGAAATATGATATGTTTTTTATTTTATAATATTTTTTTGTCATCGGTCAAACCACCGTCATAACAAGACGACACGGTATAGCATAGGAAGAACGAGGAGAACTTCACCTAAACCTCACCTAAGTCTACCTAACAGCCTAAAAAATGATCGAACCCTATTTCTGAGACACAGTTTTTAGAGGTGGACATTCAAATATGTATCAAAAATTCTAAAGTACCTATATTTGGGGCGAAGCCTATAACGAGAGCCTTTGCCTCTGGACATCGCCCAAGGCAACTTTTCACTGAAACCCGAGAAAAACAGGACCGAGCTTACCGCCACTAACAACCTCGAAATTAAAATCACCGCACACTTCCTGTACATATTCATGACTTAAACCGTATATGAACGTGAGTTTCATATACGGTTTAACAACGCCACGCCCTGTTCCCGATAATCAGCTCAGATACATAAATTATTTGTCCTGTTAGGTACGATTATAATTGATGATGATGATACGATTATACCTAACAATAAGAACAGGTTTAGTTAGAAAAAAGCACTTTGCCACTTTCTAATATGTACATATTGATTTAATTATTATAATTCCTAGATATATTTACCTCTTTTAGGTTCTCTGCGTTGTGTTACTCAATAATATGAAATGGAAAAATAATTTGTCTAATCTTATCAATAATTATTAAATCAAGACAAATGAACTTCTTTATTATATAAATGTATAGATAAAAATATCTTTGTTTTTTATTTCTTTAAAGTATAATCTCATGACGATGATTTAACAAGATTTCGTGTAAGATAAGTGTGAAGTTAGAAAATATCTTGTTATTAATGTTTGGTGAAAATATTTCAATCCTGCTTGGAACGTGTCATAGTACAAAATTTACAGCGTTACAATTATAAACCGACTAATATGAGTTTTTTAATTGCAGCTATTTAAATCAGTGACAGTGTAGCCAACTCTTACTACCCCTTCTCAACTATGCCGACGTTAGCTACCTGGATGAGGAGCTGCTCAATAAATTAGACCGCCTTCAAAACTTGTGCATTGGCTTTAATTTCGGATTGAACAAGTTTGATCACATTACAGACTTTAGACGTCAACTTAAGTGGCTCCCAATTCGCCTTCGCCAGAATATGCATGTTTTAACCACGCTGTACAACATCCTTGCAAATTTAGCTCCCTCTTTCGAAAGATTGTATTTGTTATTACTGAGCAGCCGTCCTAAGCGTGTCCTAATGTGCCTTACTATAATTCCTTTTTATTTTCTAAATCGTTTACCATACATGCAGCGCGTTTATGAAATACTCTACCAAATCATATTCATAGCCCATCTACATTATCTTTCAAACCAAGATTAAAGCTTTGTTACCTCTCCCAATTATAAACATATATATTTATATATATTTATATGTATATATTAGTTTTCCTTTTGCATATTTTTTATCACTTAACCTGGTACATAAATAAATATTAAAAAAAAAAAAATGTACAAACTTTGTACCTTTAACTCTGACCGCCTCTAAGCAATCAAATTCAATAAGTTCCATAATGTTGCTAAGGTGGCAAAAGGTCTAGTAAGTGAATAGCAATGGCCACCGACAAAAATCTACGATATCAAAAAAAACGTAGAATTTTAAAAAATAAAAAAAATAATCAGGAAACGTTTTTAACAAAAAGAATGCGATTAAAAGATTCGAAATAAAGGTCAAAGACAATGTTTTGATAATTTTTATTGACTTGTATTTATTGATTTTTGTTTCTTGTGTCATCTATGATTATCGCCTATTTGACAATGACAATTGACAATTGACATGCCCTCAGCATGTTGTTTACAAAATTATAACCTTATTTTAAGGTAAAATTTAATATACATTTGTTAAGTGCATACAATTTGGTGTTATTCTAAATGGTGAAACTCGTAAGTGTTTTAAATCTTTTTATAAATTATTTGTCATTAATTGTTCAGCTCAGAGTATCAAACTTATTATAAATTATGTTTTTTGCAACTTGTTTAAGGAAATGAGGAACTCCATCTCAGAGGACGACGGTGAATCAAATATTCTCAATGAAAATGGTAAAAGATCAACAGACTCCGAAGTTAAAGGCAAAAAGCGGCTTAAAACAAAAAGTTTGTATCGACAACCGACAGCAAATGAATTAAATCGTCTCCAAGAAACGGAACAGTTATTTAATTCGAATTTGTTTCGACTACAAGTCGAAGAAGTGCTTGAAGAAGTCAAAGTTAAAGAAAAAACTGTAAAACGATTTCAAGAATGGTTTAGTAATTTCAAAACCTTTTTACTTACAATTCCTAAAGATGACACAGAGTACGACTTAACTGAAAAAACTTTCATTAAGAAATTAAAAGTTAAACTACCAATATGTAGTCGGGTAGAAAAAACAAAAGTTATGTTCAAATTTCATAAGTTTGAAGATGTTGAAGTTGTTGGTTCCTATGCCTTAGGATGCAGTATAAACTCGAAATTAATAATTGATTTGCAAATAAAAGTTCCAGCTTTGACATACACCAAGAATGATTCCATCAACTATCGGTATCACAAAAAACGTGCAGCTTATCTAGCATATATTGCATCTCATTTGAGCAAGGCTGAAAATATTGAAGAAATCAAATATTCATGTTTGTCTAGTGAAACCAAACCAATTATAATAATAAAGCCCAGTGGAAAACTCGGTAATAATGTAACTGTCTACCTTAACCTGGTGTGTGAAGCAGAAGCTTACAAACTTCATAGATTTGCACCTATCCGTAATAATTTACGAGAATCCTGGTTATTGATGTCCGATAATCAGGATACCTCAGAAATTGGTCCTTCAACACCATATTACAATAGTAGTGTACTCAGTGACCTTACAGCCACTATAAATCAAGATTTCTTAAAGGAAGTCTTAATGAATAGTGAAAATTTAAAGCAAGCGGTAGTTTTGCTTAAGATTTGGGTGCGGCAGAGAAAGCTAAGAGTGTCCGGTTATATCATAAGCATGTTTGTGGCATATTTTGTACAAACAAAGAGAATTAATAATATAATGAGCAGCTATCAAATTGTGAGGAATGTTTGGATTGCTTTAAGTAAGTATTTTTTAATGATGATACTTAAAAATGAACTTAAAAAAATCTGTTTAGCAGATTTTCGTTTTCTGTTAACTTTTTCTATTCATATATATATATATATATATAATATTTTTTAAAGCAGTTAAAAATGTAGGAACTTCTAAATTAACAATATTGTTCAATAAATGGAGAATCCGCAATTCATCAATATGAGCAGGACTAGAACCTGCAACCTTTGAAATACTATCTGGTTACACTGTCAATTGAGCTACTGTGTCAGTTTTCGCCTAGATGAACCAAAATAAAAACAAAGATAGAAACATTGTTTATGACATTCAAAAGAGGCCTTATAGATGTAATTTCCATCCCAATAAAAAACAATATAGAATGATTTGTTTTGGTGGATTGACACGGAAATTCAATTGGCAGATTAATAGGATGTTATACAGGGTCACAGTTTCGAGTTCTGACCAAACAAAAATATAATTATTTAATTTTACATTAAAGAATCATCAGAATGGGATCAAAAAGGCGTCAGCCTCAGCAAACACCAAGAAGGACCAATAGAAGAGTTCCATAAACATTTTCCAATAGTATTCTTAGATAGGACTGGCCAATTTAACATTTGCTACGAAATGTGCCTAGGAACCTATTATGCTTTGAGGAGGGAGAGTGCTTTGGCAATTGAAATCCTGGATAATGTACAGATGAACAGTTTTATGCCGTTATTTATGACACCGGTTACCATGTTGATGCAGTTTGACCATATCATCAGGTAAGGTTCTATGAAAGTATTAATAATAATAATATTACAGGACAAATTACACAAATTGATCTAACCCCTAAGTAAGCAAATTATTTGCTTGTGTTAAAGACAACAATACAAATACATAGAAATACACATATCCATATATTTAACTAACAAACCCAGAATTACAGACATCTATGCTCATCACATACATTCCCTGACGGGAATCGAACCCATTAATGCCGCTATACGCAAGGCGTCTGCGCTAACCACTCGACCAACGGGGCGGTTACAAACGTGACTGCGTACACGTAGACTAAAAAATATATTTATATGGCTTATAGTCGTAGTCATAAAGAGTACGGGCTGTTGCTAGTTATAATATAAATTCCGTCATCATAGTGTTATTAGTGATTGTTAATCATTTTAACTCTAAATGTGTATATTTATTATTTATTAATATTTGTATATACCTATATGAAAAAGTCTTGAAGCATATTAATACATTTAATACATTTATAATTTATTACACTGGCGAAATTTTTACGTGGATTCTTATTTTTTCTCGTATTAAATATAACCCATGTTTATCAAAGGGATAATGTAAGATTCTAAAGGTAAAATACTTTTTAAATCGGTCCAGTAGTTTCAGAGCCTATTCAATTCAAACAAACAAACATTTTTTTCCTCTTTATAATATTAGGATAGATTAATTGAAATACTTAAACAACTGAAAACTTGTGTGTCTGTTATCTGTCATTTAGTACAATTAAGAAACCAGTAACATAACTTTAAAAAACAAGAAAAAAAATAAAAAACCCCCGATACAAAAAGACCGTTTAATAAAGGAAGAAATTAAATTAAATGCTAAATTAAATTAAATAATTAAATTAAATATAATAGTAAGTTACCAAGGCAAATAAAGAAATTACGATATCGAATCGTATAGTCTAAGTCTAATCATTGAGGAATGATTAACTTAGTAAAATAGACACCATCGATTTTTTATGCCTTTGTTTGTATACATTACATATATTTTTGTTTTGCAGTTTTAAAGACTTAAAAAAAGTAAAAGAAGTGGTTTTATCAAGAGCTCCGAAGGCCTCTAAACTAAACTATGGCCTGGATCAATTAAATCTGGTCACAGATACCTTATATGATTTACTACATAAAGGCCTTACAAAGAGGGTAGATTTGATCTTACAAGTCGTTGAAAATGAGTTCTCTTGGTCTATCAAAAAGACTTTGGAAAAAGCAAAACAAGATGGGTAAGAAAAGTCGAAATAAATAACTTAACTTGGTTAAAGAAACATTTGACTATCATCATAAGAATTATATGTATTATATATTTAATCTATAAAATATTTATTGTTGATTTAAATATTCTGACAAGTTTTAGACTAAGTACGTAATAAGTTTATTTATCTTATCCAGATATAAAGAGAAGTTATCATTTGGATTGATATTGAATCCCGAGATGCTTTCAAGTATAGTGGACCGAGGCCCGGCTGCTAATCTGCCTGATGCTGAAGAATTTAGGTAAAATATATCTATAAATTAATAAAACAAATATTTATAATTAAACAAAGTTGGTTTTTGAAAAAAAATGTTTTAAAGAAACCTTAAGCAGTCTTTTCAGTATGCAATCTACAGTGCACTATTTGACCCCAAGAAAAAGTGAGTAAAAGCTACTAGCTTACTGACAGCCTTTACACAATGCAATATTTGTCGAGCTAGTGCTTAGTAAATTGGATAATGAAATTGCTGCTTAAGTAGAAATTGTTTATAGTTTCCTAAATCTGAAATTTGGGATTTGGCCCTATTGAAATTATACATTTGTAAAATGTTACCCATCTGTAGAATATTTATATCCAAACCTCTTTCATCAGAGAATTTTGGGGGGCGAAGTCCGAGCTGCGCCGTTTTCAGGACGGCTCCATCACTGAGGCTTGCGTGTGGGAGGGCTCGGGAGACGGCCTTAACCTCACTGTTCCTAAGCAAATTGTGGATTATTTATTGCAGTTAAAATATGGTAAGTTTTATAACATATTTTTTTGCATAATTTGTTGGTTTGAATTGTTGATTTTGATCCTGATAATAATCAATACAGACAAATATTTATATCTATATAGATATTTATTTTAAATTTAAATAAACTTGACATGTACACAATTTCGATTAGTAATATATTTCATACTTATGTATTTATAAAATGATAAAACTAAATAAAAACATGCTTTTATAAAAAAACTACTCCAATATAAAAAATAAATAATCTGGAAATAATCAAATAACTAGGAAAAAAAATATTTAATTGGAAAAAATGCGTGAGGTGCATAGAGTCCGCAGTTATAAACATTTTTATAAAAGCGACATATTTTGTAAGTGTGTTTTTTACTTTTTTTATAGTATTGCATTGTCATTAGTCCATAAAATAAAAAAATATATATCTTCTGATTATTAAAAGTCGTTTCAAAAATTACGTTTAAAAATTCCGAAAAAAAAAATACATGTATGGCAAGTTAATAAAAGCTCATTAAAAAGATATAATATATTATTATACTCCGATATTCAGGAGGCACATAGATATAAATAAAACGAAACAAATAATTTAAAATAAAACATCCCGCTGTATGTTTCCAGGAATCCCCGCCTCCTGTGTGTATCAGTGGTGCGGTCAGTTGTCGCGCGCGCTGCGGCCGGGCGCGGCCTCGTGTGCGGCGCGTGTGAGGGAGGGGGCCGCGCACCTGCGGACACTACTCACTGAACTAGCGGGGGGAGGGGAAGGGGCGCTGCCGCTGGGCATCAGTGCAGTACAAGGTGGGCTTCAGTCTAACCTGAGACCATTTGTTTAAAATTGATCAAACCCTTGAGAGGACATTGTTTTGTTTATTATAGAATATGGTCCTGTTATCTTTATATTTGCTTGCAAAAGTTGTAGTATTATGTTTAATTCCTGTTTCCCAAAAATTTTGTTATCAAATTCAAATATATTTTTCAAATATGAATGGTAATTCTAGAGATTAGAGCAAGTTAACAAACAGACAAAGAAACATAAAACCAGCTTTATAATACGAATATACTACGATATGTAATATAAAATAAATATGTATCTAATTGAATATAATTCAATTTCCCAGGAGTGTCTCCAGTGTTCAGTTCCACGGAGCCGCTTCCAGAACCAGGCGGTTGGGAGCGTAACCCGCGACGCAAGGGAGACGCCTGCCTCATCAAACAGGCGGGCACCTTCAGACTGCCGCCTTATGTACCGGCTAATAGAATTATTATTGAACTTAGTTAGTATTATTAAAATAAACAACTTTATTCAAAAATATCTTTAAACATGTATAGCCATGTTAAGCTTAAATTTAAAATAACTGTAGAATGAAAAATAAACAGATACGGCTGCCCATTTAAACCTGCTACCAATTGAGCTTCTGCATCATTTGGTAACATTTTAACTAAAAATAAACAATAACTATATAAAATAACAAATTCCAGGTCACAGCGGTAAATGGCCAGGCGATTTAGAAGCATTCCGCTGTCTCAAAGCTGCATTTCACCTCCAAATAGCTGATAAACTGAAAAGCAATTACTCTCTCCCAACTCAGGCCTATCCAAACCACCTGGATGTGCTCAAAGACGGTCTAGTATTTAGAATACAAATCGCTCATACTAAGGAGATAACTTTGTTGCGAAGAGAGGTCATAAAGGGTGTTGTGAAATTTAAAGAGACCGAAGAAAGCATTCAGTTATACTGTGATACTGTTCTGATGCCGAGGCTGAGAGGTGCCTTGCATGGGTATGTACATGTATCTATACTTATAAAGATTTTAATTGTATTGTATAACTATCGGCACGAATCAGCCCTGACGGACTACACAGCGCAGAAGTCTTAACTAAAGTATCTGAAGGGACTGCGAGGCATGAAGGGCGGACTTACGTGATTTGGCTTTCCAGTCGCGTTTTGTCCCTCCCACTGATACGACACCCAGCTCACTTCCAGTGCACAGTCCAGTATTCAATTGTAAAAGCTATTAATATTTTATTGTTGTTATTTTTTACGTCATTGACATGTTTATTTTTGTGAAGTTTGTTAGTGTCTTTGAATAATAATGAATTTTGTTTTTCGCAATTCTCATAATCTTTAATAAATCATATCTGAGGTACAATATAAAATATAGGTAGGCGATAATTATAAAAAAAATACAATAAAAATTTTATTAACACAATTCATTATTACATTCATTACCTACTGTTTAAAATAAATTTAAAAATTATATTTGTTATAAAAGTATTGTGTGCGACATCTGTACATGTGCAGTTATTCCCTAAAAATTTCGCTCGGAGCTTTTCGTCAATGCCGATTAATTATTATAGCTATCATTTGGTATAATTGTTATACAGGCTGTAAGAAGCAATGATACAATAAATGAAGTGTATGTTTGTTTGTAAGAACTGCAGATCTATCCGACCTTTATCATAGTTCAACAGCCAAAAAAAAAAGATATCTTGATACGCTTTTTTGTTTCTTTGGAATAATTAAAAAAACTAATAATTCGATCACTTTTATCGTTACCTCATTTATTTGATATCTAACATTGGCAGTCACAAATCATAGTATTGTTAAATTTCAGTCTAGACCAAAGATACCCAGCCTTCTCGCCCGCGGTGTGTCTATTGAAGCGCTGGTTGTCGTCCCACCTGCTGTCGGTGCCAGAGACGGTGTCAGAGCTGTTGGTAGCGCGCGTGGTGTCGTGTGGTGGTGGCAGTACTGGCAGTGGTGGTGACGCTGGTGGTGGTGCCAGTATTGGTGGTGTTGTACCGTCGTCGCCGGAGCGCGCGCTCGTGGCCGCGCTAAGACTGCTCGCACACACCGCCTGGGGGACGGATCCACTCGTCGTCGACTTCAACGGAGATATGACCCGTGAGTTGTTTGATTGATTGATTAATGATTGATTCTAACATATACATATAATAGAGTAGCCCCAGAAAAAATTAAAGAAGTCGTCTTTTATGGGGATATTATGAGAAGGGATAAAATGTTATTAGGAGAGTTTTGGATATGAAAGTGGGGAAATGCAAAGGGAGAACGTTTAAAAAAAGACGGATGGATTGCGTGAAGGACGATACGGAGCGGAAAGGAGTGTGTACAAAAATTACGAGTGACTGGGAAAAAATGGAAGGAAAACACATACTGCGCCGTAGCAAAATTAGGATAAGGGCAAGGGGATGATGATGTAAACAATATACTGTATTCAATAGTTATCATTAGAAAATATTAGAAACATTAAAACGGACTGTTGGTCTAGTAGTTAGTTATACTGATTGCTGAACCAAAGGTAGCGTGTTCGATTTTCACTTCGCATTATTTGTATGATCCACAGATAGTTATTTCGAAACCGCGAGTATCTTGTGACCATAATTTAAAAATCTATAATTTTGAAATTATTTCAGCCATCGAAATGTAATTAAATCTGATATTATTATATTTTTCAGGTGAACAAATCTCCGAAATCGAAAACAAGTACCGCGAGATGTCTCCCCGCCCGCACGTGTTCATTGCGACGCAGTTCGACGGCGACTGTCCGTCTCCTTGGAGCCGCGGCCTCACGGCGCAAGTGACGTCACGCGCCTGCGCACTGGCGCGCGCCACACTACTGTACATGGAAGAGGCGCTGGAAGACATGAAGGATAACATCATGGTTTGTGTTTTAATATATCTTTAAACATGTATAACCATGTTAAGCTTATTTAAATAAAAAAATACAATGAACAATAAACCAATAAGTGCATGTATAGTATTCTAAATTCATCGAGAGAGTAGTGTTATGGTAGCTCAATTGTTAAAGCGACGGAGCAGTTTCCCAGGGGTCGCGGGGTCTGAGGTCTGTCCGTATCCGATAGTTTCTCATTCTATATTTATTTCAAATCATGGTATGTATCGTGGTAGGTTTGACGTCACTCATTCCCAAAAAAGTGACTCAATGTGATGTCACTCGTGCTCCAAATATGTAATACTGTAGTAGAAATATCAAAATTCAAGTAATAATACATTTTCAACTATGAACACCACAGGACCTCTTCATCCCCTCTCTAGCAGGCTACGACGTCATCATTCACCTGCAGCCCTCACTAGTACCTCACTACAGTGACCGTGTCGCGGCCGCCCCAAGCTCCCCCCGCCAACAAACACCACCACCGATAAACCAGGAGGAAGTGATACCGGTGGTGGAGTTCAATCCGGTCAAAATGTATTTAAATGAATTGAGAGTGAGTAACTTAAATGATTGTATAGAATAATTGTAGACTTTTTACTTCTCGTACACGGGCCAGCGCGACCGACCCGACAACAATATCTATTATTACTTTTTATTACGGTGAGAGGTGGATGATCAGTCGGGGGAGGTTCTCTCTCTCTTTCTTTTTCTTCTCTTTCAGTCTTTTCTTTCTTTCTTCTCTTCCTATCCTTCATCCCTGTATGTCCTAGCATCCTTCTAGGAAGTAACACATTTGCGGACCTTACTTTATGCAGATAGTTTTGGGTAATATCACCAATTACCATTAGATGGATCGAATGCTCTTTTGATATCCATTATATAAAAAAAATGTATCCTTGTAGTACTCGATATATATTCTCATTACGCAATTTCCAGAGCACTATTTGACAAGTTAGACTTTAGAGTATTCACCAATAATATTCGAGCACGAGGTTACTAACAGGCTTTTCACAATGTGATATTCATACACTAGTTGACCTAACGCTTAGTGAATTAGATAATTAAATGGCTGCTTTATTTTATACATTTCAGACAAAAGTGATTGCAAAATCATAATTGAGATATGTAGATAACTGAGTATAATATTATTTCTTATCTTATTTGTATGAAAAATATCACTTAAATATTATATTGATGTTATTGTTTGTATAATTGCAAAAAAATACTTTACTAAAATTAACGATTTATCAAATAAAGATACCTGCTATAAAAATATTATAAAAATTACATTTACATTCTTTCGATTCACATAAACAATTGGAAAACAATTTATTCAGTTAACTTTGTATACAAAGTTACCAAACTAACAGGTTAATAATAAAAGAATACCAAACCATCAGATAAATAGTATATTATTACCAATCAGGTAAATAGAAAAGATGGAAAAAATCAATATAAGAAGGTAAATAATTGAGCATAAGTAAATAAATAATAATAATGTCCTATATGAGATCGAAATCAAAGACACGACCACCTCTGAACTGTACAGTGTATTTGACCCCAAACAGCTGATAGATAATTCATAAGTTATTATAAAATAACACATTTAGTTATTCTATAATTGTTTTTCAATATTATATATAGAATGATAAATAAACCAAGTTGTATATAATTCATAATGTCGGCAAGGGCTAATACAAAAAAAAAGATTTCAATCGATTTAATTACTTATGAAATTTTAAAGTTATACAGATTTTTAATCAAATAATATATATGTATATATATGTTTTGGTGACAAAAAAATTGGTGTTAATTGACTTGACTTTGATCAAGCTGCGTACGAGAATCATGTGAATGTGTTTTTTATATGTCTATATTATCATTTATACTCTGTATGTTTGAATGGTCAAAATATAATTATTAATGGTATATTTATATAATTCAGGAAGCGTACGATGACTTCGCGCTCTTTTTCAACGACACATACGGTGGTGACGTCATCGCGGTGCTATGGCGTCCAGAAACGAAGCGTTCACTAGAGGTCAGAAATATTTATTATTTAAATGCTTATGTCTGTGTATTAAATAAATAAAATTATTAATATTATTGCTAGATATTTCTAATTATTAAATGTTTTTCAGGTATTTAATGCGAGCGCCTTAAAACCAGTGACAGTGAATGGTGTGACCGAGTATAGAGTCAATAAAGAAGCCATAGTTGAAGATTTTAAAATACTTGGAAAGGGTCTTGTTAAGGATGTTATTGTTAATAGTTATTAATATAAATTTACATAACAATGTGTTATTTTATTTTTGAATCCTAAATATTTGGTGTATTAATTTGTTATTTTCAATATTGTTTTTATTATTATTAAGCCTGTGAGTAGTAGCAACATTTTAATAATATATACATAAACAATACATTTTTTACTACTTCTTATCACCATATTTTCGTACACACGTATTATATTAATGTATTCCCAACTCTATGGCTTGCAATTTTTTTCGACTCACCTTAGGTTAAATAGTTTTCCTGACCAACTTTAGAAAATAAATACATTTTATTATTAAAAAACACATTAATTTTACGAAATCATACACACATAAATGTATTAAAATCCTATATTTATAATCTTACATGGTGTAAAATAAGTTTTTAAGCTCTAACAAAGAAGGGTAGGGTATCCAGAGGTGCGGGGTAGTTCCTTATCCATTCTCCTCCCGTATAGTTCAGTGAGGGGTCGCCTTGAGCCAGCCAGGTGCCGGCCGGCAGGTAAATATCACGCTGACGAGCTCCTTTCTCCACCACTGGTGCCACTACGATATCTTCACCCAGCAGATACTCTATAAAATAGAATTCGTTACTAAATTGCGTAAGCTTGAACGGAATCTATAGTCGTAGGTAGAGTCTCACCATCCCAAATCTCTTGTGCTGTGGAGTCCTTCGGCGCGATCCACCATAGAGGTGGGTTGACAGGAGCACCCTCGCTGACTGCGCGTTGGCAGGCTGCGATCACTGCTGGCGCGTAATGAGCGTGAATGTCCACGAACTTTTTACTGATCGCGATCGTCTGATACAATATTATTAAAGTTACTAGAAGATCTTACAGAGAAGAGTTACTAATTCTTATATTAACTGTTCATAAAAATAAAATGTACCTCGTTGTCAAAGTCCCATGGCACGTAAGAGAATTGAAGGCTTGGCATGAAGGTGTTGGCTTGCAGCCATCGGATGAACAGTTCCTTGTCGGGTGGACCGTCGTAGCCATTTCCTCCGATCATGTCAGGAAGCACGAGTGGGTAACCATTGAGGTTCATTTGTAGCGTGGTGGTGATGAGAGTTGGGAGCCCATTCTCGAAAGTCCAATAAGAATCTTTGTCGATAATGCGTACGAATATTGGTAGTTCTTGGGTACTGAAAAGTTTTGATTGGGGTAATTCAATAAATTCAATTATTAAAAGGAAAAGTATTGTGCATGTATATATGCGTTTTAAAATTACCCGTATCCAGCTCGCACTTCCACCAAATCTCCGAATTGAGCTACAGTCTTGACATAATCAGCAGTGATGCTAACAGGCTGTTCCAGTAAGTTACCTTCTAGAACTGGAACCTGAAATATAAAAATGTCAATACAATAATAAAATTGTTTTAAATATAAGTGAGCTAAATGAAATATGTAGTCAAAAAATAATTATTTAATTATAGGTTTCGGTACCTGTGGAGTCCAACTCGACTCTCCAGCGTCAAATTTAAAGCTATCGATGCCGTAAGACTCTTGAAGAAGGTTGAGTCTGTCGACGTACCATTGACGTGCTTCCGGTTTCGTAAAGTCAATGTACGCAGATGTTGTGCCGTTGTCGTTCCACCAGCTGGTTTCTACTGAGCCAGACTCTGAGAATACTAGATACCTATAATATAATTTTAAAATAATAATAATCTCTATAAATGTTGGACAACAACACAAATATTACGAAACTCAGATCTCACGTTTTATTTTTGGCCTCACTATACCAAGGCTCGCAACCTTTATTGACAAATGGATGCGTCCAAATAGTTACACGAAATCCTTTTTCTTTTAGAATATCAACGGTGTTCTTCATGTCTGGGAAACGGCGAGTGTCAACGGTCTGAGAGCCATAACATATTTCCCATAGGTCATCAATTTCAAACTGACTATTCGGGAAACCATATCCATTGATTTCGTCTGCAAATTTCAGGACCACATCGTGGTTTACATCACGCTTATAGCGAGCCCAGGTTGACCAGACTGGATATGTCAACATTCTCTCATCAGGATACCCAGCGGGTTTATTTAAAATGGTAGCCACTGCATATTCATGAGCTTTTCTAACATCACCGAATATTCCGATTACATAGTCTAAATCATTGCGGTCTCGTTTGTTTGTATAGGGAGGCTTAACTTGTGCTACAAAACATGCTGCGTTTTTGATGGCGTTATTTTGATCGACGAATAACGGAACCTTTTTGTCAAAGAAGAAAAATATTCCGCTAGAGCTGAGCCAGTAGGGTTCTGCTATACCGCAATTGTCTGCCTCTTTAGTGATGTATGAATACTCAGGAAGAACGAGTTTTTCTATAGGCCAGTATTGACGCTTTTGTTGGGGTCCTCCATACCAATGACTTGAACCTAAAAATGCGTATTGTTTTAAAAAACGGTAATATCATGTGTCTCTAATTTACGCCTATCTTTTAATTACTCAACAATATTTATCTTAAACAAACATACCTAAGTTAACACAGTCTGCTAGACGCACGTCGCGGGGGGCCTGCCAGTGCACCCCGATAACGATGCCTCTTCTGGGTTCCTGAGCTTTCCTGACTGTAATACTTACACTAACGTTTTCAGCGAACTTAATCACAATCTTGTTTGTCGATGGAACTACTTCCTCTACTGGGCCCGAATAGTGTCCTATTACTGAGATTATAGAGGACACACCCTCTGTCAAAAAAAAAACAAAATAATTCGCAACAGTCCTCAAGTTATTGACATCATTCAAATTTGGCGAGTTACCTTTTTCTGAGATGACGTTAATACCACCATTAGGGTTGTCGTCTAGTCGCACTTTGAGATCCAGTTGACTTAACAGAGTTACGTTGACTGCGCTTGCACAAGCAGACACTGCTGCAAACACTGAGGAAAAAGAAGTGTAGCTATTTATAAGATTGCCGATGCACAAGAAGACACTGTTGCAAAAACTGAGGAAACAGAAAGGATGTAGCTATTTATTAGATGACTGATGCATAAGAAGACACTGTTGCAAACACTAAAAATAAGAATTTTGAAGTGTTTTTATAAGACTGTCGATTCATAACACACAGCAAACACTATAGCAAACACTAAGGAATAAAATGGCAGTGTATTTATAAGATTGCCAATGCACAAGCTGGAACTGTCTGACATATTAAGGAAAAAGAAGGAGTGTATTTATATGATAGTCGATGCACAAGAAAACACTGTTACAAATACTGAGTAAAAAGAAGGAGTGCATGTATTTATAAGATTGCCGATGCGCAAGCAGACACTGTTGCAAACACTAAGGAAAAAGATTGGAGTGTATTTATAACATTGCCGATGCACAAGAAGACACTGTTGCAAATACTGATAAGTAGGTGGCATGTACATATAATTTAATTAAACATGAATATTAATTAATATTTTTATGACTCGTCCATTAAAGTAAGAATTCAAGCTTACCAATCACCCACTGCATCATGGTGACTGTCTCATACTAGTGTTTGTTAACACAGCTACGTTTATAAATACGTTTGTAGTTTGTAGTTGTAGTACGTATTATCGTCTATAGTACATCTAATTGATAAGGTACAACCCCCATTGACCGGATGTTTTATTTATTTATTTATTTATTTATTTATTTCATGTACCAGAAATTTCATAAACAACAAAAAAAATTACATAAAAGTACACATAGGATAAGCTTATCCCTATAAAGAGATCTCTTCCTACCCATGAGAGTTGGAAAAGAACATTTGTGAGGGCAGAAATAGGTACACATAAATTTTAACAATATATACAATACATACACTTACATACAATACAATACATACACTCATAAATAAATATTCAGTAAAATATATAATGACAAATATAATAGCTATAATACATATATAATTAAAGAATATAGATCGCTTACATAAACTTACATAAACATAAAACTTAAGACAGTGACAGATAGTGTTGCTTTAATTTTTTTTAAAAGTAAGGACAGATCGGCTACTTGTAATGTTGTTAGGAAGTGAATTCCATAACCTCGCAGCATTTACAGTAAAGGATTTGGAGAAAAAAGTAGTATTATAAGAGGGGATATCAAAAGTTTTTACTTTGATGCAGGAGCGTTTGGGGCGATTATTAGGCAAGGATAGACGGAAACGTTCGTATAAATAAGGAGGTGAGGATTTTTTAAGAACGTTGTTTATTGATAACAATAATAATAATAACAATAATAATAAAATTGAAATCTTTGGAAGTATTTAACAAATCCGTTAAAGAATACTACTTACTAGAATTACCTAATAGTTTTTCTGAATCACTTTTGCTATTATAGTTATTTTTATGTATTCTTGTATTTATTAATGTATTATTGTTATATATTGTATATAATGATATATGTATTACTAGTAAGTATTTGTGTGTATTTTATTTATTTATTTATTAGTATGTTTATTATAACTACATCACCTACCAGTATTTCATTTTGTTTTTTTTTTTTAATTTTCCTAAGCCTGAGGTCGTCTGGAAGAAATCGCCGTCAGGCGATAAGACGGCATTTTGTACTTTGCAATGTATTTTCTTTATATGTGTAGCTTTTTGTTCATGTAGTGTGATGTGCAATAAAAAGTATAAATGAATAAATAGTGATGTTTTCATATTGCTAGTGGTTTATAATAAATATATTTTAAAAAATGGTTTGCTTTTGCTTTTACTGTGTATCTTGTAAACATCACAGTCGTTATTATCTTTTTTTTATGTATTCAAACATAATTGTTTAAACACATATAAAATAAAATAATATTATGAATTCCTATTAACACTAACGTATGCACATTATTATTTAAAATTTTATAGAATTAAAACTAAATAAAAAACTTTAAACATGTTGAAAAGTAAATAGTAATTGAAAATATAAGTCAGTTTGTGTGTAAATACCTCATATCTTAATTGATAACGTAACGAAAAGTACAACCAGGCTCTCCTGTGGACCTTCAAGTGGCGCTTCAAGACACAAACACTTGAAAATAATGATAAAGATTATGCATAACAAATAAACAATGAATAAGAATTAATTAATGTTTCAAGAACAATTGAAAAATTTATTTATTTACAATTTATGTACACACAGAATATATGTAAGATAAACTTATTCTAACAAAGGTTTCTATAAAGGCACTATTTATTTCAAATCTTTTCTAACAGACCTGTGAAAGGACAAGTGAGTACAAAAACGAGTGGCAGTACCTATAGGTCTGTGTTATATGAAAATTCTGAAAAAATAATTTAAAACGAGTGCTATTATAACATATACAATAATTACAACATTCTTAACTGAAATCATATAATGATACAAACTTAAAATATTATTCTACATGGACAGATAGTGTTCGATTACTGGTTTTTTTTAAATAGATACTGAATTAGATGTACCTATTAAATACGGCATTGCGTTCCACAATATCACTGCTTCAACCTTAAAAGAATGGTATTATCTATTGCAATATTATTATAAAATTATAAATAATATTGTAATAGTTAATATTAAATTATTGTCTTGATTGGTAAACAAGATAACCCCTCGATATTAAATCATCCATAGACATTTTGGAAATTAACGACTTTGAAAGCGCTCCCACCAATGAGAAATGAGAGACTGCCAGGACTGGAGGATGTTATCACGAATACTTTGTCTGAATCTCGATTCGAACTTTATAGGTATATTAAGCTAAAAGTTTTTGTTTGTGAATTGTGTGCATCCGCTAATGTCTACACTTATCGAATACGAAAAATTGTTTTTGCATTTTATAATTAATTTATAAAGGAAGCTTATTTTAGCTTAGTTTGTATTTTCACTATTTATTTATATCAGGGTTCTATTAGTTGTTCTGTAAAAGAAATCTTCTATAGTTAAAGCGGGAAAAATATATTTTTCTATACAATTACAAATAATAACTGAAGAAACGTCTACAATGGAAATTGGTGTTTATTGTAAGTTACATTTACGTTCTCAGGTAATTACATTTAAACTGTTTTGTAATTTTTCTTACGTGATGAGATGTAGTAAAGTATGTACTTTTTGTTGTTATTTCTTTGAACTGTCAGATTACAGGAGATATAATAGAATTATGTTAGTTATATTGAAATAGTACTCTTCTATAATGTTAGTTATATTTAAGTATAGGTTAGAATAAAACATCAATATCATCAAAACAATAAACAATAATTACAAGAAATAATAAAAAAAAGATTTACTAGATTCTTAAATTTATTCTAAACTATATTAATTGTTTCTTCTGTAACAGTATATATTAAATTTGAACATTGTATTTGTAATTGTGTTGATATATCTAATACTCTTATACTGTTTTATTTTTTCTGTATGTGTACTACGCCCTATATCCTGATGCTATTTTTGATATTTCAAGTTTCTAAGTAACCTGGAAATGTCTTATAATTTAGATAGATAATTGAAAAATGTATCCATTTTTATTATTATTTATTTTAACTGATAACATTACATTGAAAGCATATCTTAAAACCTATTTAAAATGTTAGCTACAGCCGCTAAAACTGCTAGGAAAGACGCAGAAATTAAGGGAACGGTGGAGTCATCTGATACATTGACTTCCCTCACGAAGTACGGCAGCACGTTGATGGGAGCTGGATAGTTTCTAATCCAGATCGGACCCTCGTGAACTTTCTCCGCGTCACCCTCCTCCAGCCAGCGCCCAGCAGGGAGGTAAATATCACGGGAAGTAGTACCTTCAGTTAGTATGGGGGCCGCTATGATATTTTCTCCCAGGACGTACTCTGAAAGAGTAGTTTAGCTATATTAATCATAAATTTAATCAAGACTACTAACTGAACTAACTAAATTTCGAACTCGTAGCGTCTATTTGACACGAATGAACAAATACACACATACACATATACACGAATTTCCAGAACAACTTTGTTGGACATAACCACCCACCGTCCCATATGGTGTAAGTTTCTTCGTCTTCGGGGTCGAGCCACCAAAGTGGTACGTTGACAGGTGTTCCGTCCTCCACGGCTGCTTGTAGGGCTTCCAACAGGTCCGGGGCGTGAGCCGCGTGCAGGTCTGTGTACTTCTTACTTATTTCCACTGTCTGGGGATGGTTTTTTTACTGAAATATGTTATATGTTCGACATACTTATTCATTAAATGGTTTCACAAAATATATATACAAGAGTTTGTTTATTACGATAACATTGTTTTCTAATAGAACAATCTAGAAAACTAACAATGAGGTATCAATATCTAAGAGTGATTCCAATTAATAATTATTAGATCTTTTAATACAACGACGCAGTTATCCGCACGCAATTGTCGAAGTTTATTAATAATTCAGAAAACAATTTTTATTACATGTTAGCAAATAAAATTTCCTAGAACAAGCAAAAACCATTCACATATGGGTTCATAACCATTCTTGAAGTAGCGGTCATTATGAGCGGTAAGGTACTTCACCAAATAATTGGCCATAGCCGCCTTTTTTGATATCCACTTATAAATGTAATATTTGTATCCTAACCTCATTATCGAAATTCCATGGCACATACGAATACTGCATAACCGGCAAGAACGTATTCGCCTGAACCCATCGAATGAACAGCTCCTTTGATGGAATATCAGCTTGTTCGTGATTCAGATTGAACCCATTGCCTCCGATCATGTCAGGAAGAACATATGGATAACCGTTGAGGTTCATTTGTAGTGTCGCCGTTACAATAGTGGGAAGACCGTTGTTCATTCCCCAAATCGAATCTCTGTCCACCATACGAAGGTAAATTGGGAGGTCTTGAGTCCTGCAGTTTTATTTGATGTTTTAGGGATTTCGTAATTTATCGTTTATAATGATGAGCAACGATTGATTTTAAATTAATGGTAATAACTTCACCTAAATGCAGCTCGGACTTCTACCATGTTTCCAAAACGCGCGCATGTCCGCACGTAGGCTTCAACGTGATTATGAGGATGGAAGTCAATATCGCCAGTTTGTACGGGAATCTGACAATTGTTATTTTCAACTGTATACATAACTTTTTTGTTCCTAATTTTTTTTTTAAACCAACCATAAAATCAATATTAATCTATAGATAAAATAAAATAACAAATATAATATAAAATAGTCCATACTTGTGGCGCATAGCTGCTTTCTCCAGCATCGAATTTGATGCTATCAATTCCATAAGTGTCGAGAAGATTCCTTACTCGTGAGTACCACCATTCCGCTGCAGCGGGGTTGGTGAAGTCAACCAGACCTGGCTCAGATCCGTTAGTATTCCACCAGTTGGCTTTTGGAGTGCCAGCTTCGTCAAGAACTAAATAGCTGAAGAAAATTCGTACTTTTAGGACTAGTTCACTTAAAGCTTTTTCATTATTGTGAAACAATCAGAAAAAATCGACTTTATCTTACAATAGATGAGCACTCTCTGGATTCTCATAATAACACTACTAGACAAAACTCATAAATGACAAATCTCAGGATAGTCCCATGGAAAATCAAAGATAGGTGTAAAAACCTATGTAACCCTTATGACACAGGCCACGATAGAACTGCTACAGCCATTAGAACACTCATCAGCCTCACGTTTTGTCTTAGTATAAAACAAGCTATATTTAGGCAACACCTGTTCCAGTTGAAAGTCAGGGCGGACCCCTCAATATATCTGCGGTATGGACCCATCAAGGCATGTAATGGATAGTACAAAGTTCTTCGAATTCGGCTATATATTCGGAAATGGGTTTTTTACTGGTACCGACTAGAACACCAAGCATACATAATTCCAAGTTCCAGGGTACTAAAATCAAGAGCAAACAGCTTAATGCATGGATGCATGGATCAAAATAACTTTAATTCGATCTCATCTATTGAAAGGACATTCTGGTTTACAGACCCAAAGAAAAAAACTGACTTACTAGACTTCTTCATTACTGGAGAATTGCCGAGACACTATCTCAAAGCCAAGTCTTACCACGATAATAACTCCGATCATACCCCTGTAATTCTGGTCATAATCACGACTTTAATTTACAAAGAACCCGAGAACCTGTTCAATAAATTTACTGACTGGAAGGATTTAGAAAATACATAGAGAAAACGATACAATTGCATGTATCCCTAAAAAAAACAGAAAAAACAAAAAAGAAAAGGAAATACTACAAGCTAGATCACTAACCTAATATAGAATGCATGCTGGATGAACATTCCAATCAAAAAGAAGGGTTACTACTGGAAACGTTTCTCTTGAAATAAAAGAAAAAGTGCTAAAAAAAGGGGGCTGATTAGGGTCTGGTTTCTATCTGGAAATAAATGTGATGAGACTCGTCAAAACAAAGTCATAGAAAACATGAAGGAAATGCTGTATAGCATACACAATGCAACACTACATAGTAATCTGCAAAATCTAACCACTACCGCATGATCTGAAAGTGCTCTCTGTAAATTCCAATTTCATCAAGTTTGTGATTAAATGCGGCACTCCCTTGAAAATAAAGAGTACTTCTCTGCTATGTTTCTCAACATCCAACAGGTGTTTGACAAAGAATGGCAATAGGACCTACTGTCCAAAATAAAAACAATGTTGCCTCATGCCTTCTATAATTTATTAAATTCCTACTTGTTAAATCGCATGTTCCAGGTACGAGAAAGTGAAAACGTATCATAAATCTATGAGACCTTGGCCAGACTGCCCCAGGGTTCCGTTCTTGGCCCAATCTTGTTCACCCTGAACACTACATATCTCCCTCAGTCATCATAAGTGATGATGACACTGCACTACTAGGAACTAGTACAGATCCACAAACTATTTCGAAGATCTAACAAGAAAGCTTTTATAAAGAAGATAACTAACTGAACAAGTGGCCCTTTAAAACAAGTGCCTTTAAATCGATCCATATAAATTTCACGCTTAAGGAAGGAATGTGTTCACCTGTGCAATTGGTAAACAATACTGTTCCCTAAAGCGGCTCAGTCAAGTATCTTCGAACACCCCTGGATAGAAGGCTGACATATAACAAGCAAATTAAAACGAAACGACTTGAAACAAATATACGGTTCCGGACTATGTACGGGCAGTTGGTTCGTAACTCTAAACTTTCTGTGGACTACAAGCTCCTAATCTCTAAAAATTATACTCTAATCAGTGTGGATGAACAGGATCCAACTCTGGAGAAGCTTTTCTAACTCCTATATATCCATCATATGCAAAATGCAAAACGTAATGGTTATTGCGTATGGTATACTGCGTAAATTAACGAATACTCCATGGTTCCTGACTATTTTCGAAATCCATGAAGCTTTTAAATCAAATTAGTAAATGAAATGATCTAGCAGTCTTTCATGAACTACAAATTCGGCTCGAAAACCACCCGAATGACTTGGATACCGAATTAACTAGTGTATTGATACTGTAGTTGTTCAGTTAGGGCCTCAAACACAATAACATAATAACACAATAAATAATACTCCTTCCATGTTTGAAATGTTCAACAAATCCGTTTATAGTTCTAGGACTGGTCGCTGATGAACAAACATAAATAGCTACAACGATGTTATAATTTTAGTAATAATTTATTGTCTAATTGCTTAAGTATTCCTTCCTGGCTCAGAGTGGACAAATTACTAATATACTTTTTTGCTCTCAAAATATGTTTCTATGTAATTCTATACTACTGACCTAGACAAATAATAGTTTTTTATAAATTCCTACAAATCTATTTAACTGAAATGATATGAATTTGTTTCTAATTTATATATGCTTATAATTTACTATCTATGCCGAAAAGAAGTATTTGAATAATAATATGTATCTTACCCATTGTTAAGTGCTTCAGAGTACCAAGGATCACAATTGCTGTTAATAAAAGGATGTATCCAGATCGTCACACGGAACCCTGAATCCTTCAAATGTTCTACCAAATTACTCATATTTGGGAATTTCTTAGTATCAACTTCTAAGGAACCATAACAGGATTCCCAAAGATCATCGATTTCGAGTTGCGAATTATTAAAGCCATACGATAGAATTTGTTCCGCAAAATCTATAACTTTTTCTTCGGTAACATTTTGGGAAAATTGAGCCCAGGTCGACCAAATTGGATGTTCTGTCATCCTCAGGTCTGGTAAGCTCGAGGGTTTCCCCAAGTAATTTGCAACTGCATGTTGGTGAGCTTGTTTGACATTTGGTAGGAACCAAATATCATAGGATAGTTCAGTATGATTTCTTTTTGTGGAATACGGGGCAGCTATTTGAGCTCCGAAGCAGAGGTGATTGGGTAAAATCTGTTGGTAGTCCACAAAAAGGGGTACTTGAGGATTAACATATATGTACTCTCCAGCTGAATTTAGCCAATATCTCTCAACAACAGCTCCATTGTCCAGCTCTTGGGAAACATATGCACTGTAATTCTGCTGAATTCCCTCAAGTGGATATATCTGATCAATACTCATTTTTCCTCCATACCAATGTTTTGAACCTTCATACACCTAATATTATTAATAAATGTAAAATAATATATACTAGAAATATGTTAGAAAATTAAAGTTACCAAAATCGAAACAGTCTTCAAATCTGAGATTTTCCTCCGTGTTCCAATTCACCCTGATACCTTTAGCACTGTTTGCGTCATCAGAAACAGTGAGGAGTGTTAGGTTGGCACTCCCCATACGTACCAGCACCCCTCCCTCGACATCCTCTGACGTGTACGTTGAATACAGCGTACGTCCGATGCGCCCGTAAATATTTCTTTCATCGCCTATTACAGAAAAAAAACATAACTAAGAGGTGTTAAGGGACACACGGATGGAACGAAGTTCCTTTCGATTAATTATTGAAGGAATTGTAATATTTTTTTTAAGGTTATAATAATATATTTTTTTTTTATTAAATTTTAGTAATAATTGTTACAAATTGCTACAATCTCCAATATCAAAAAAATAATAAAGAACTACTAAGCAATTTAATGTAATACAAAAAATACTAATGAAAATAATTAAAACCTAAAAAATGTATTATTTGTAATGTAGGTAGGTAAGTGAAGACTTATATTTCCATGTAGAAAACAATACATTTCTAATTTTTATGGTATTAAATTATTAATATAAGCTAATATGCTAATGAATAATATTTGTATACTATTTTTGTATGACATTTTGCCGATAATTTAAAATAATTGTAAATAAAATGAATAACTAAATTAAAAATTGTTAATCAGTAAACCCATGAGTTATTGTCCCGCCACCTAGCGGTTTCACTTTGTACAGATATGTTTATATAACAGATGTAGTTATGTTTCCCTAAGGTATAAATAGATGGCGTTGTTGCAAATCATTACGCGTATATTTGATCACAAATTTGTCTATTTGATCACAAATTTGTATTATTATTTTCATTTAAACTGTCTTATTTACAAATTGATTCTAAAAGAACAAACTCCAATATCAAATAAATAATAAAGAACTAAGCAATTTAATATAATACAAAAAATAATAATGATAGAAATGAAAATATCTCGCTTGATTTCTATAAGAGAGAGAGTGAGAGAGAGAGAGATAGCAAAACATGTCGTGCCAACTTTTGGTAAGAATTTTTACCGTCTAGCCCCCTTTCACAACGCGCGATAAGGAACTACGTTCCAAAAATATAAAGATTTTTTTAAAACGGAATAGAACAAGTTTCAAATGTCGACGGTTTTTTACATTTTAATTAATAAATTTAATACTAGAAATAATATTTCTAGTATTAAAATAGCTTTCTAGTATTGCGATAAATCCCGTTTATATACTTTTTTGATCGAGTGATCAAAAAAAGTATATAAATGGGATTTATCTTAATACTGGCAAAGCTATTATATATATGTCGCAGATCACGATAATTTAACGATAATTAGTAACTCAATTGATATCATTGTAATAGTGGGGTGTGAACGCCGTGACGTATTGAGTCAAGTGACCGGAATCGTTTGGTGGGGCACCGGAATCATTTTAAATAACCGAGAGCATCGAGACGAGAGGATTATTCACTAGTGTGAGCCTTACAGTCCGGACCCCCCAAACGGGACCGGTGGTTCACGCAACTTTGATAATTGTATACCTACTAAGTAATTTGTGATTACCTACATTTAATACAAGTAATTGTCATATTGTGTCTGTGTGGTTTAATTGCCTGAGACCCTACGCATCGGATCCTGTACAAGAAGACGTTATCAAGACCGAACGAGCCACGAATATACCTCGATATCTCCGACATCAGAAGTGGGATTCACTCGGGCATCAAAACCACCAACTACCCGCGAGATAAGTTTATTGAAGCTTTTGTGAAGAATAAATCGTTGCTAATGAAGAAAGAAAGAAATGAGAAATTATGGCGGTGACAACGCGGCGCGAATGGCGGTAATGGCGCGGCGCGTATGGCGGTGATGGCGTGGCGCGAATGGCAGTAATGGCGCGGTGCGGATGGCGCTGATGGCGCTGATGGTGCTGATGATGGTGACGGTGGTCGTGGTGATGGCAGCTATGGCAGCGGTACTGGTAAAGTGCGGTGTGAGCAACGCGTTGAGGTTTGCTCAATTAATCCACCATCGGATACGTCACAGCATAAAGGTGAATTCGTTTCGATTTACTTCCAATTTTTGCGGTAAATACTCGCTAGTTAAAGGAAATTAAGCTATCAAATATAGTGGTAAGCATTTCATTATTGTTATTGAGATAACTAGTATTGAGATTAGCGATCAACCCTCACAACCTTGTTTTTTTTTAATTTTTACTGATAATTATTTCACTTTAACTTAACGTCATTTGGTTACGTATTATGATAAGGCACGAAATTATTTTATCCCGGATTTTTGTAAACGTGAGTGTTTGTTTTAAACTCGGAAAACAATGTTTTAAACTTTTGTTTTAAATAACTTTGTTTTAAATTCGGTAAACAATGGTAACGCAATAGCTCTAAAGATTCAACCGGTTAAAACCAGTCAAAACTTTAAAAAAATAATTGTAATTCAATTTTCGGAATATTTTATTTCCTGTCTACCTACATGTGTAGTAATCACGGGCGAACTTACAATTATTAATTAATCGTATATTGTAAATGCGTATTATTGCCAATCAAGGCCCGTAAATGCTGTAAAATAAAGCGGTTAGTTAATTTAGCAAAAGTAAGAACTTATTATTTACGTCTTGTAAATGTTTTCGGCAACAGAGACTGGCAATATTCGATCGGGGCAAGATGCCATAGATAAAGTTCAACCTACGATAAATTGTACAATGACCAGGGTTGCAAAAGTTTCACTTTTAGAGTTTTTGATAGGTAAAGTTAAAAAACCTTTGTTTTTGATATATAGCGATGCCAGAGGGTTGATTACCACTTGAAGTAGAGCTTGTAGTAAAAGCGATTTAGTAAAAGTGATAGTAGTGAATCTTAGTTCTATTATGAGTCCGTGGGACTCGGAATTAAAATCAATGCCATGAAACAAACGGGAGATTTGTTGGTAGGGCTTAGTGAAAAGCCATATGTGACGAATAAGATTCATGCTTTTGTGTTTTATTATGTTTTTAAAATACATTTTTGGTTTAAAATGTAATGAAAAGTGGCGCTTTATTTATTTTAGTGGTCATTTATTTTGATACAGAATTCTGATTGTGATAATCAACTTTATTATAGTGGTTGTTAAGATTCTAGTCAGGCTGTTAAGAATATTGATAGGCGCTTTTTAATTTTATTTTCACCATTTATTATTACAAACGTAACCGTATATGAGAAATATAAACAGACTAAGTTAGATCCAAAATATAAAGGAACTTTTCAAGGAATATCGTTATACTTTAAGATAATTAAATTCTAACCGTACCACAGGTTAAATTAAGTAGGAACCACGGGATCTAGGAGAGACTTGACGCCAATGATGGTTGTCTATCTCTATCTTGACTTGACGCCTATGCGGGTTGTCTATCTTGACTTGACGCCAATGATGGTTGTCTATCTTGACTTGACGCCTATGCGGGTTGTCTATCTTGACTTGACGCCAATGATGGTTGTCTATCTTGACTTGACGCCTATGCGGGTTGTCTATCTTGACTTGACGCCAATGATGGTTGTCTATCTTGACTTGACGCCTATGCGGGTTGTCTATCTTGACTTGACGCCAATGATGGTTGTCTATCTTGACTTGACGCCAATGCGGGTTGTCTATCTTGATTTGACGCCAATGATGGTTGTCTATCTTGACTTGACGCCTATGCGGGTTGTCTATCTTGACTTGACGCCAATGATGGTTGTCTATCTTGACTTGACGCCAATGCGGGTTGTCTATCTTGACTTGACGCCTATGATGGTTGTCTATCTTGACTTGACGCCAATGCGGGTTGTCTATCTTGACTTGACGCCTATGATGGTTGTCTATCTTGCCTCCAATTAGTCCAATCTCATGGAATGACTTGGATGAGTTATGTTCTATGTAACAGCTTCAGTTATCATAACTTTTTTTTTTTTTTTTTTTTTTTTTTTTATACAAAACTAGGTTAATGCTTGACTACATTCCACCTGATGGAAAGTGAAATGTAGTCTTAGGTGGTAAAGCGCATTAACCTAGAAGCCTATTCACTCTCCTCTTGAAGACACCCACATTATATTTTGCCGGAAATACCGACGCCGGCAGATTGTTCCAGTCCTTCGCTGTACACACTAAAAAAGATGAAGCATAGCGCTTCGTTCGGACAGATGGAATGTCCACAACAAAAGGATGAAAACCTGCCGTGCGTCGGGTCGTCCGGTGATGGAAGGGGGATGGGGGAATTAGGTCGTGCAATTCCTGCGCACACTCACCAAAATGTATCCTATAGAATACTGAGAGGCTGGCAATTCTACGCCTGTGTTCAAGGCTGTGGAGTTTGGCGTCAACCAATTTAGGGTCGCCAATAAGCCTCTTTGCTCGCCTCTCAATTGAGTCCAGAACCGCAAGATGAGTCTTTGCGGCACCAGCAAATATGTGGCCACAATACTCTACACACGACCGGATCTGTGCTTTGTATAATACAAGAAGCTGTCCCGGTGTAAAGTACTGTCGCACCTTCGCAAGTACGGCAAGCTTTCCTGCAGCTGCTCTTGCTCTGGACTCAATGTACCGACCAAAGTTGAGGTTCGAGGAGATCTCTAAGCCTAACAACTGAAGCCAGTCACTGTATTCCAAGGATACATTCTGGAAAGTAGGAGCCAAGGTGAAGGGGCTCCTTTTGGCGGTGAACAAACACGTCTGCGTTTTGGTGGCGTTGAATTTGACAAGATTGGCATTGCCCCATGCGGAGACTGCCTGAAGTTTGTCATTCAAACGTTGCACCATGGCTTCTCTTTCAGATTGTACTTCATATCTACTAGCCCGAGAACTTGGCAGATATCTTTCTACAACTGTGCTGTCGTCTGCATACCCATAGATACCGGGCTTCAGCAGATCGTTAATGTGCAGCAGAAAAAGAGTTGCAGAAAGAACGGACCCCTGAGGTACTCCGGCATTTATTGTCAAGGGTTCCGAAGAACACCCATCGACAACAACACGGAGAGATCTCTGGCTCAAAAAGTCCGTTATCCAGCCAATCAGACCAGGAGATATACCGTACGCTGAAAGCTTGCTTAAAAGGCTCACATGCCAGACCCTGTCAAAAGCCTTCGAGACGTCCAGAGAGACGGCGACCGCTTCTCCGTTCCTCTCGATGGCTTCGCCTAAAATTTGTGTTGCGTACGCTAGAAGGTCCCCAGTGGACCTATTTCGGCGAAATCCGTACTGTCGGTCACTGAGGAGATCGTTACCTTCTACGTACGCTAGAAGCCGCGAGTTCAATACACGCTCCATAGTCTTGCAGAGTATGGAGGTGATTGAAATGGGCCTATAATTGGCAGGATCGGCACGGCTGCCTTTTTTGGGCACGGGTTGCACGTTGGCAAGCTTCCAGGATTCCGGCACTTTTCCAGTCTTGAAAGAGAGGCGATACAGACGTGTCAATACAGGAGACAACTCAGCTGCACATGTCTTGAGCAGAATGGCTGGTATACCATCAGGACCACTGGCTTTATTCACATCTAAACGACACAATGTTCTCCATACCTCTTTGTTAGTGATGCGGATTTCAGGCATCGAAATACCGCAGTGAGGAAGATGTTCTGGAGAAGCATTGCCAGTGTCTAGATGCGAATTCTCAGCAAACAGAGAAGCAAATACATTCGCTTTCTCTGTTGCTGTGTGGGCCAGGGATCCATCAGGCTTCAGCAGAGCAGGCAGTGAGGGTTGGCAGAAGTTCGACTCGATCGCTTTGGCAAGAGACCAGAAAGCTCGACTGCCAGTTGGTCTGACAGAGAGCTTTTCGCCATTCTTAACGATCCGATCAAGACGAGCCTTCCGCAATGCCTTTTTATAGGACTTGGCAGCTTGGTTAAAGGCCCTCTTCTTTGTACTTACATCCGGAGTTTTGCGGCTTCGAGCATCAGCCCAAATGAGGTATGCCGAATGTTTTCGGTCATGTGCATGACGACATTCGGCATTAAACCATGGGCGAGCTTTGCCACCGATGGGTACGTCAGCAAAAGGAATAAAATACTCCATTGCCTGATGCACCACATCGGTTATAGCATCCGCGCAACTCGACGGATCCAAAGAAGAGAAGCAGGCCTGCCGCCAAGGATAAGACGCAAAAAAGTGCCGCATCTCATCCCAATCTGCTGACTTGTATTTCCATACTCGCCTAACACCATGTGGTTCGAAAGCTGGTGGGGAATATGTAAATACAGATTTCACCAGACAGTGATCGGAGGTTCCCAAGGGGGACGTGACCTCTACACGATACCTGTCCGGATCAGTTGTCAGCAGAAGGTCCAGGCAATTTGCTGTATGGCCTACCACATCTGGTACCCTTGTCGCTTGCCTCACCAGCTGAAAGAGGTCCAAGGACAACGCAAAGTTCCGCGCTTCTCTTCCAGCATGGTCGGTCTTCTGGTACGGGAACAGCCAGTCCTGATGACAGGCATTAAAGTCCCCCAGAAAGACGAGCTGCGCCGAAGGGTACTGATACAGAGCCATATCTGCAGCCTCACTGAGATACTCAAATAAACGATTTGTCTCCTGGTCACCGCTGTGCGAACGGTAGACACAGGAATACAGGATTTTTTCGTTTCCTGTGTCCACTAAAACCCATAGGGAAGAAAAAGTGGGGTCTTCAAGGTGACGGAGACGCTGAATACAGAGGTCGTTCCGCGCATACACACTGACTCCGGCCCGTGAGCGAAAGTTGTGCTCTAACGAGTAACCGGGATAATCCAAGTATGCAGCGCTCAAAGGACATTGTATCTGCGTCTCCGTCAAAAAAAGCAAGTGCGGCTGCTCTGTCTCCAGGTGGTGGTGGACAGCTAAAAGATTTGAGTGCAAACCCCTGATATTAGTGAGGTGCACTTTATATGAGGAGGAGTGCAACCGCTGTGTAACCTTGTTCCTTTTTCTTAACTTTTTCATAAAAAAAATATATATATAAAAGTGAATAGGGATGGGAAATGGCAGTTGAACGAGACGGCACGTATCGAACCCGACGTCGAAATTGGTGATGTCTTGCCACTGGGAGGCTAGTCTGGAGACTGCGGGGACGCCCGAACCCCCCCAGGGATCGCCATCGGGCCTCCTCGTCTGGTCGCCAACCAGCACGATGGAGCCACCCTGGGATTTTTCACAGCTGGCGGGGCAGCCTTTCGTGGTTGGCTATCCCACTAATTGGGCCCCCAACTATCTGCGGGCGGCCAGCGGAAAGCCGTCGCTTCGGATCCCGCTACCCTCCTCGACTAGACACCCGACAAAAACAAACACCAACCCGACGTCAGACCGGTTCGCCAACGCACCGCAACTGTTCAGACCCATTTCCCATAAACGGCTTCATCGAGCAACGTGCCGGAACACGACTAGGTCGCTTTGCGGCACGATTCTGCCCGATGGGTGGTAACTTTGCCGGCGACCGGATGTTATGATCTACCACCAAGAAAACGATAACTATCGATTTTAGAAAGATTAATTATTTTTTTTATGTGGTCAGAAAGGCCGAGCGAAGCAACATCTACAGTTGTATATTGTTTGGATTTCAGATACATATGCACACGAGGGCGTGTGACTTGTCAGTATGGCCGTGTCGCAGATCACGATAATTTAACGATAATTAGTAACTCAATTGATATCATTGTAATAGTGGGGTGTGAACGCCGTGACGTATTGAGTCAAGTGACCGGAATCGTTTGGTGGGGCACCGGAATCATTTTAAATAACCGAGAGCATCGAGACGAGAGGATTATTCACTAGTGTGAGCCTTACAGTCCGGACCCCCCAAACGGGACCGGTGGTTCACGCAACTTTGATAATTGTATACCTACTAAGTAATTTGTGATTACCTACATTTAATACAAGTAATTGTCATATTGTGTCTGTGTGGTTTAATTGCCTGAGACCCTACGCATCGGATCCTGTACAAGAAGACGTTATCAAGACCGAACGAGCCACGAATATACCTCGATATCTCCGACATATAGAAATAAAACTATTTTTACGGATTTAACTAGCGTATATTGAATTAAATTTTAAATTTACATTTTAAATCTAACCCGACGTTTCGAATGCTTTGCAGCAATCGTGTTCACGGTAAGAGGAGATGGAGGTGTCATCCATTTCGTCTTACCGTGAACGTAAATTTAAAATTTATTTAAATATACGCGAGTTAAATCAGTAAAAATAGTTTTATTTCAATGTGTAGTACTCGTGAAAACCTTAGAAAACACAAAGATATAATATTTTGTTCCTTGTACGTCCTACCTCCTCAACCGATTAGCAGGAAACTAACACAGACATTGTCAGGGCACTGAAAATTATATATATATTGTACATTTCATCCCGAACAAACATTACTCATGTTTCCATGGGAAAGAAAAAATACAATTTTGATGTCGTAACAAACAGGGTTTTGTTAAGGAGTAATAAAGTAATAAGCCGTTGGTTATCAGTATATCAAGGGAGAAATCATAGTCAAATACACTGACATCCTAAGAATATACTAAAAATATAGATCTATATTTTTACTTGTTTATATCTTAAACGTGCGTGCAAGTGCATAGTTTTTGATGGTTATCCCAGTAAGATAAGATAATTTGGTTTAGAGTACCTACTGTTTACATAAAAAAATCTTAGATTTCAAGTTTGGAAACCGCGAATGTATTTAAGAGAAATTTGATAAGGTGATGGACATTCGACTATCGATCGATTTATTTTGCTAATTTTTTGCAATTTCATAACTTTTACCTAATATAACAGATATTCAAAATTAAGTCGAACCTAATGTAGGTTAGAGGGTAAAAGTACCTAGGCTTTAATCTATATATGCATAAAAAGTAACGAGATACATCTGTACATTCGATATTAAAAAAACAAAACAATCGTTAATTACACAAAAAATTACTGTTTGTTCGCGCATATCGTAAAATCTACTGGACGGGATTTGATGATATTGGGAATAGTAATAGGTTAATGCTTAGAAACTTTTTACGATAGAAAATAAAAAATACGGGAAAACTCATTAAAAAAAACTTATTGTAACAGATAAATAAGAAAAATATTTGGGAAATAGAATAAAGTTAAGAAAAATATTGATTTGTTCAAGGTTTTAATTAAAGAACACATAATTTGAGTCGGAATGATGACAGACGAAGTCGCTAACAACAGTTAGTAATTTGTAAAACACGATACCTTCGGTCAAGACCATTAAAAATCCACCAGTGATTTGAGGTTCTAGAGTCAGCTCTGCACCATCAACTCGAAGTGAGGGGGCTGTAAGGGCTCTGGCACTCAACGCCAGGATCCCTGAGAAATGTTTTTATGAAGAATTTAATATAAAAACAATAATTTAAATAAAAAGCTAGCAAGTCCAAAAACCAAAAACTTAAAAAAACAAATACATCTCTTAGTTTAAAAGAAAGGCATTAACAATGAAAGCTAAAGATTAAATAGTTATGAAGATTTTGATCTTAAAACTTAAAAAAAAAAAGTAAAAAAATCTTGAATTATTTTGTAACTATATAAGTCTAGATTTTTTGGTTGAAATAAGTTTTAGATTACCTAAAGCAATCCTTAATGCAGCCATTGCTTTTCAGACTATTCCAAACAATGAATTTGTAAATAACAAGTATCTTTATCGATTGCCCAACTATTCTATCTGTTATCGCCTTTAGAGATTTGATTGAGACTCCTCTATCAAAATGTGACTGTTAACATTGGCAACAAAAAAACACGAGTTACATATTAATATGTCTTTGGTTTCGCTCTGTGACTCCCATTATCTTAACATAGTCAAAACATATTTAGTTTTATCATTATCATCTCCAAGATATAGAAAAAATAACTTTTTTTTTTTATTTCGAATATAAAAGGTAATGGTATTCATGACCTCTATATTTTCAGTTTTATTCCAATTATGATTGTAACCTTGAAGCCTGAAAGAATAAATAAAGTCCTGAAATGTAAAGCATCCTTTAATTTAAATAAGTTAACATAACTTCAAATAGCAACAAAAACCTTTTAGAGATTTTTGCGTAGTGTGTAATTATTATGTTTTGTAGCTAAAATATTTTTTTGACTCAGACTTTTTTTGTAATCATCTTATGGCACCCGCTCATACATCTGTAAACAATCGTTATGATTGTAACATTAAAATGATATTTTCAGTCAATTTGATTGGAGCAAACAGTTCATTTAACGGGAAATCCCCGATCGTGGATAAATGTTATAAATAAAAAAAAAATACGTTATTTTTGAAGAAACGAAACACTCAACTCATTCTTCATCACAACAATATATTTACTTAAAACTGTTATTCCAATTATTTTGACAAAAATACGCAGGAAAGGAAAAGGAAGCAAGAGCAAGCAATGTGAAAACAGCGAAAGTTAACTAAATACTTTGATTATTAAAACTCAAAAAAATAAGTGTTCAAGTCAGCTAAATGCAAATCAACGGATAAACTTGGCAACTTGGACAATCGAAAATTAAATTGTTAAAAAAGTCGAACAATCAAAAGAATTCGTCGATAGAAGAGTTGGAAAAGTTATTAGTTATTTTTAGAAACGATTATTGCATTGTATACCTTGCTACTTTTTTTCGTATGGATTTGCTACCGGTGCTAAGTTAGCACTGGCTATAATCATTATAATTTTCATCAAATCTGCTACCTACTTTTTGCACAAAAAGCAAAGAAACAAATAAATAAACGTACGTATATGCATACCTTAAGTTTAAATACCTAACGTGTAGGAGTCTGTATGATGTACCTATTTGTCAATTAGTTTTTTTTTTACAGTAACAGATCATAAACATTTGAGTTTTACACTCGTTTTATTTTGGTAGTACTCTTTGGCCGTACTCCATTAACAAAAAAATAAATATAATATAAATAATATTATTAATTGAAACTTCACTTAAGACGCCACAGAATATAAATATGCCCCGTGACATTCGCACACGATATTCCCATCTCTGGCCTGGAGCAGCGGTAACTAGTCGGTTAACTATTGGTCCGCTTGGGGTCTCCCCCGGGCAGGAGAGACCGCCCTTGCGACTCTTAAGCTCATCCCACCCTTGTCCCCAACAGGAATGACTCCTAGGGCTAAACCCACAAAATATAACAAAAATATGAAACGTAAAAATAGGGCTACGTGTCCGTGTGTCGCAATTAATACAAATTAAAAAAAAATGCCTGGTGAAACAAAACACAGTGAAGAAACCCAAGTCATTGTGATAATCTCTTGCAGTATAGTATGCTAGTAACTAACCTCTTCAAAAGTAACTAATATAAAGATAAGTCAACAAAGTAAATATTAGCGGATAGGTACTTAATAATTAATTAATGTAGTGTTTTAAAAACCCCGCTTTCAATAGGTAGGAAATTTACTTTTGGTAATTATTGATATCGTAATATCAAGGGTTACTTAGCCTGGGTTTTATCTTAAGTTTATACGATAATAATATGTTGTGTGTCAATTTTGACTGAAAGTTTTGAGTCATAATATTATCAAGGTTTTAGGTATAACATATTACATAGATATGTTAATATCAAAAAAATTACTAATGAATTCGGTCTGAAGTTTGTCTGAGAGTTTGCGATGAATATTTTCTTCAAACAATATAAAGATGTGCGTCAATTAAAAAAAATCTGGCAAAAATATTAGACTTTCTTTATTATTTGTTTAACTTTTAACTTTTTAAGGCTTGTGTACTACGTGTTTTGTGATCGAGACTAGCTGTCTTGAAAACTTGGAGTATAACGTCTTGCTTTTCTTCTGATTGTCTTCTAATGATAAAAGACAAAATATCAATACGTCAAGTCAACGTAAATTATTTGTTAACGTGAAATAATAATAGTTAATTAGTTTTATATTTCTTTTCGTATACTTCCTTCAAGTCAGTGGGGTTACCCGTTGGGTTCCGGAGACAGATGCACCCCTAGTGTCTACCTCCCGGTGCTAATTATAGTCATTCTATCGTTAAGCATATTGAGCTTCAGCTAGAACTTACGATTTTTCGGTAAAAATTAGACACGAATATCAAAGACAATAATGTTTGTGATTTGTTGTTTTCTTTTAACAAAGTTCTGGCTCGTAATTCAATCTCTTTGAGATATATAGGTATACACAAACATACAAAAGATTTTATTGTTTCGTCTAATTGATTAATTGATGTTTTTTTTACTTCTGCCTTTTGTCTCGATGTATCAACTAAAACTATAATTCATTATTGTTAAAAATTCGTTTTTATTACATATGTATATATTTTGTTGTTTTAGATATATTTTGTTGTTTCAAAAATATACAATTTTCTTAATGCTTCTCTTCCAATGTGAAGTATGGCAAAACATCTAAGGGTGCCGGGTAGTCGATCAGCCACTTGGGCCCAGTAATCTGTTCTCCGGTGACGCCATCCTTCCAAAGACCCTTGGGGAGATAGATGTTTCGGGAGACTGCTCCCTGTTCCAAGACCGGTGCCGACAGAACGCTCTCACCGAGCAGGAATTCTGAAAAAGATATTTTTATCAAACATTATTTTTATTCTTCATAATAGTATTATAACAAATTTAATAAGATAAATGCATTCAAATGTAAAAGTATATATTATGGAATTAAAAGCTTCAATAATCCAGTTGAACTTTGTGTATGTAAAGCTCACCGTCCCAGACTTCCAGCGCGTCTGCGTCGGTGGGGTCGAGCCACCAGATGGGCGCGTTGACGAGCGAGTCGCCTGCATTCGCCGCCTGCATGGCCTCCAGTATCACCGGTGCGTACTCCGCGTGCAGCTGCGTGTAGCGACGACTGATCTCCACCGCCTGTATGAGAGGAAATATAAGATAACTGTTAGTTAACAGCATTTGAACCATGATGGTTTAAGGTTGAGATATTTAGCTTTTTGTTAAACTTTATTTAAATTTTGTTTTCTAAATTAAAGTACAGACTATGTCGACGGTCCTGGACGATTACAGAGAGAATCCTCTAGTTGAGTATCTCAAGTTATACGCTTAAATTACTTGAGATTAAATTCCTAACACATATTTCAAAGAACTGATAAGTGATGTGATGTTATAGTGCGATACAATACGATTGTACCTATAAAACGTGGCATTATACGATACAACATACCAAATAGTAAATGGTAATTAAAATATATGTAAATGATAATATGTCTTATAATAAATATCTGTGCTGGTTTCTGTTTAAACCTGCTCTATGATTACACTTTTATACGAACCTCATCATCATGATCCCAGGGTACAAAAGAATACTGCAGCGTGGGCATAAACACGTTAGCTTGGAGCCATCTTATGAACAATTCCTTGCTGGGTTTTTCATTATATCCGTTACCACCGATCATATCAGGCAGCACCAGACCATAGCCGTTCATGTTCATTTGTAGCAGAGTGGTTACGAGGGTTGGGAGACCGTTGTTGAAATCCCAGTAAGTATCCTTGTCTACCATACGGATGAATACTGGCAGATCTTGGGTTCTGAGAAGTATTACTTAAATTACTATTCAAACTCAATATAACTCAAATCAAGTTGTATAGAAGTTTTATTTTAATTATAATACAAACCAAGCAAAACTCCAATACGCCCAAAAAAAAATTATTACTATTATTATGTTATTACCTCATACCAGCTCGGACTTCAATCATGGGTCCGAATGTGGCTACGGCCCTTACGTACGCCTCAACAATGTTGCCAGGGTGAAGTTCTATATCACCGTTTTGTACAGGAATCTATATACAAATAAAAAGGTTAATTAGTAAATAAAATAAATAAAAATTTATATCTTTGAATTGCTAGAAGGATTGAAGTAGTTAAAGATATAAAATGTATTATTAATCTATTATATTACTCGAAATTCCAGTTCTAACCTGAGGGGACCAGCTAGATTCTCCAGCATCGAACTTCAAGCTGTCAATATCATAAGTATCAATGAGGTCTTGAATCCTAGTGGTGTACCAGTTGGATGCCTCAGGGTTAGTGAAGTCGATGTATCCGGGAACAGATCCATTGTTGTTCCACCATTTCGAATCCGGGTTACCCTGTTCGTTGAGCACTAAATATCTGGTGGAAGATAGAGCGAATATGTAAGAATTAATATTTTGTAGGATAATTTAGATGTATCTTTTATCTTTTAATTATCAAACTACCTAAGTAGGGTTTATGGAAAATATTTTATGTGATTTTTTATAATAAACTTATTATCATGAACCTGGAAGGTGAACTTATTATGCTATCGCGACCTTTATTTAAAATGGTATTGAAAATTACATCAAAATTTAAAGTGTAGTTTAGCATAACTAAGAAAACAGACAGACAGAGTCAGACGCTATATTTTATATTCTTTAACAGAGGTAGTATTATATTGCAAGAATTAAAAGTAATTGTTTCATACAGGTATCGTTCATCAACAAAACATATATTAAGTAATATATATTTACCCTTTTCCTAATGCTTCGGAGTACCAAGGTTCACAATCTTTGTTAATGAAAGGATGGACCCATATTGTGACCCTGAATCCAAGACCCTTAATATCCTGGACAAGTTGTTTCAGATTTGGCAATTTCTTTTCATTTACAGTCAATGATCCATAACAAACTTCCCACAGGTCATCGATCTCAAACTGGGCGTTAGGAAAACCACTGTCCTTGATTTCATTTGCGAAAGTCCAAAGAAGTTCTTGGTCTATTTCTCTAGAGTATCTTGCCCAGGTTGACCAAACTGGGTATTGGATCATTCTAAAATCAGGAACGTCTGATGCCCTTCCCAAATAAGTGTCTACCGCGTGGAGGTGAGCAGCCTTAGCATCATCGAAGAACCACAAATCATATTGCAAAACATTTCGGGTTCGTCTGGTGGAGTAGGGATCGGCAACTTCAGCGACAAAACAAATATGGTTGTCAAGAATATTATGATGATCCACAAACAATGGGGCCTCTTTTTGAATATAAATATACCATCCGGCGGAGTTCACCCAGTATCTCTCAGATACGGCTGAGTTGTCTGCTTCTTTGGATATGATTGAGTATTTCTCAAGTTTTGATTTTTGAATTGGCCAGTACTGTTGCTTTTGTTCAGGACCTCCATACCATTGTCTTTCCCCTACGGCATATAATAATATATTTGAAAATATGTTAGAGTATTAACATGTATAGATTTTTAGATAAATATAGAATAAAAAATGAAAAAGAATAAAATACATGTTGTATATACGGGCAGGTATTCGAACCCGCGTCCTCTGAGGAACGGCCCCGTCGTTGTACCAACGGTTAATTAAAGCATTCGATATGTGATCGTCTTTATCGGGAGCGTGGTGACATGTATTCGGTTTTTTTTTGAATCCAACCACGAACTAACCAATATTTCTAACTTTGAAGTATAGATAAATATTGAAAATGTGCCACAACCGTATTTAATGTTTCAAAATATCTATAAACATGTATAGGCATGTTAAGATTATTTATATTCTAAATAAATATATAATAAAAATAACCCGATATGGACAGAGATTCGAACCCAAGAACCCTGACGAACCGTTGTTGATACAAAAAAATTGAGCTACAATATCGTTGCCCACTTCGGTCACTTCGATAAATTTAGCAATCTACATAGCTATATATGAATATAGCATAGAACTAGCATTTTATATTAGATCGTGTTTATCAGCAATGTGGTGACATCTATTAGAATTCTTTTGAAAATCTATATAATTATATCTCACTAATATATAAGTGCGATTGTTTGGATGTTTGCTACTCAATCACGCTAAAACTACTAAACGGATTTTGATGAAACTTAGCAATATTGTAACTTATGTACCAAAATTACATATAGGCTATAGAAATACTAACTTTTGCACGTGGTTTTGTCTATGACATAACATAGATTGTAGCGCTATAACTAATTGCCACGAGAGCTCCAATTTTTAAGAGATTATTTGTGAAAATCCTTCTTATTACCCGACGACTTTAGAAGGAGTGTTATGTTCTTCAGATATACGTGTGTTAATAGAAATTTTGCCAATTATGCAATTTTTATGTTCAATGATGCAATCTAAACGGATGAAAGGATTTTGACGTATAAGGTATCCGTAGATACGTCAAAAATAATCGAAAATAATATTTTTGACTTATGCTTCTAGTATATATATACAGGATTATTACTTATGCTTCTAGTATATATGCAAATAATATTTTTGACTTATGCTTCTAGTATATATATACAGGATTATTTTTAATTAGTTGACCACCTCTTGTAGGCACCCTCTCTACATCAATCTTAACGACATTTGTTCGACGGCTTTTTAAAATTAATAGTTTTTAAAATTCGACTTTCCTCATACAAAATTTATTTGTTGCCTCTGAACTGACATTTACTCTGAGCGTAGGTATAGCGCCCGGGCGTTGACTTTTTATCTTACCAAAGTCGAAGCAGTCTTCAAATACCACAGAGCTGGGACCTTCCCAAAAGATGGATACGTGGTATCCACCACTCGCTGGGTCTCGTTCTTCCGTCATTTCGAAAGAGATATCTTCATTTTTTAAGGATACTTTTCGGCCGATTTCTCCAAGAATTACACGTCTGCCCTCTATAAGAAACTAGACATAAGTTTTCTTGTACTAATATGTACCTGATTTTTTTTCGACCTTATTCGCTCCAAGTACCTGTAAGAACAACGAGGGTAAATCCATCTCCCTCCGTCTCTTCTAACAAAAAGTCACGAGTATTCGGCTTCCTGGGTACTGCCCCCAGCACTACTGCCAGGCCTGAAAACAGAATAAATAAATAAATTAAAGAAAACTAGTAAAATCAAGTGCTCTAATTATTTAATGATAAATATTATATTCTTTAAAACGATAATCAAAACTTATATAACTAGAGACAGAAAAATATATGCTGTCGTTATCGAGATAACAATTAATATAATTTACCTGTTAACAACAGAAACCACTTCATCTTGTCGCTCACAGGAAGGCTGTAAGTGGTCCATGATGGAGAAGACCAATTTATTATTTCGATTATCATTTATCTCTCTCATATTCGTGGATAACACTTGTCAGTTACAGTTATCTCCACAACAACTTTATCCTATGAAGATAAAACCTATTTTTTCTAAAGTTATATAAGCATTATCGTGTTGTGAATTTTTTTTAGGGTTCCGTACCTCGTGAGAAAAAAATGGCACCCTTATGGCATAAAAATGGCACATTGTTGTCCATCTGTAAAGACCCGTTTTCCTAGGAACACGTAAAGGTATCAACCTGAAAACTTTAAAACCTTCGAAACTCGCAAGGGAATTAAAAACTTCCCGGGAATTCAGAACCATGAAGTTTGTTACGAAGCAACGTCTCATAGCACAGATAAAAGAAAAATTGCAAAAACCGTAAATTTTTAGTCACATTATATAAAAATAATAATTTTAAAGTTACTACCCATTTTCTTAGGAACGCGTAGAGGTATTAAATTGAAATACATATTCAATACTCAGTTCTATATTACCTTTAAGCTGTAACAAAATTAAACTTCTATGTTAGTGCAATTAAAAGAAACAGCAATTTAACCCGCATGTTTCCAATCTCGCAACTACTCGCAGGAAATCAAAACCTAACGGGTACTTCCAGTCAACCTAGAATCTTGGAATTTGGCATGAATCAATCTTTTATAGGAATACATATAAAGGAAAAACTCCGAAAATCCTACATTTTCTTACATCACATATGTCTTATATAATGGTAAGGAATCCTTAGTGCTCGAGTCCGACTTGCACTTGACTATTTCTTTTTTATTTTTCCATACTACTCAGACACAAAGTATTGATAAGGCCAAGTTCATCTAAAATAACATAAATTAATGTCTTTAGAAAGTCTTGTTATCAATTAAATATTAATAGTAGTAGCAAACTTGGAATTAGGAACAGCGGCATCGAGGATGAAACGAGGGTTAAACAACTGAAGAAATATAAAAACAAGCCAAATGCGAGTCAGATTTGCGCACGAAGGATTCTGTATGATTATAAAAACGGCCAAAAACTACGTTTGTTGTATCTTTGTATGTATGGATGGGACGGCAACTCTTAAATATTTATTGTATTCTGTTTTTAGTATTTGTTGTTATAGTAGCATAAGAAATATATTCCATGAGAAGCAGCCTAGTGATAGACAAACGGTCAGCGGAGTTTTAGTAATAGATTTCCGATTTTAACCTTTGGGTACGGAACCCCAAAAAATATTTTTGGTACAAGACTATTATTTATGACTAAATAAGTAAGTAAATTGTTACAAATAAAACTGCAAATTAGGAAAAATAATATATTTACCATTTTATCTTTTTTTTTACTTTTGAAACATTATGATATGTTATGATATGATACTATATTTGTTAAAATACACAAAAAACCTGATGCATTGCTTGTTTCACATTTAGGACTAAATTCCTTAGAAGACTTAGACTTAGAAGGTAAATAAATACTTACTTACAGAAAAGGAGCTAATCTTGAATTTATCTTAAATTATAGTTATCCTAAAGTGTGGTTCCTAATTTTAATGAATTTGTAAGTAAAGCAACTCATTTGTTTATTTTGTATTTACAAAACTTATAAGGAAAACTAGTAGTAAAGCTTAAGTTTATAGAAATAGCTTTAAAAAGAAATATTAAGAATACCCTTACAAATTTAATATTCTGAATGTAAATAAATTAAAATAACTGTCAAGTTTATTTTAAACTACATATTTTTAACAGAATTCCTGTTTCATATCTGTATTTTTTTAGATAAAATCTGTTATTTTAAATAATGATTTAATTTCTGTTAGGTATATTATATAACATTTGAATTTGTTGGAGCATTTTTTTATTGCAAAATATTTTATGAACTTCGTTGAAGATGATGGTAGTATCTCTTTTATGAGACATTAGGCGACATTGAACATTTTATAAATTTGATAACTAACTACCTACCCTTTTTTATTTTATTTTTTTATTTTTTAACGTCTAGAATCCTCATGGATACACACCTCCATCCAGGGGAATGGAAGCGGTTATGTGAGACTGTTACTCACTAAACCAGACGGTCAACACCTCACCGTCACAATCGAGCGCCACGGGAACGCTTGCGCACACATCCACGCATGAAACTTTAAAATATATAGTTATAAGACTTATTATGTTTTTAAAGTTTGTATATGCATATACCTAATTTACTTCATAAGAATCTATAGTCTACCCGGAGGGCGTTGTCGTCAGAAGATCAGTTAGTATCTTCAAAGAACATTCTCCTGAACATCTTTGTATTCTTTACTTTTCCACCACCAGGTCTTTTGAGTTTTTGTTCATAAGAAATGTATTTCAATATATATTAACCGGTATTATTAAGTCTGTTTTAATAGCATGGCGGTCTCGGGGAGTGAACTGTGTTGAGGTATTCATATATGTGCAGTGCAGTAAAATATTAGTCCAAATGTTTCTATCATGACTACATATTAGTAATGTAGTGACCTTCCATTTTGAGGAAGTTTTTCATAACTTTCCTCTGCTGTCAAATAACATTTCTCTGTGAATCTCACTCTATTCATTTTTAATGAATGATTTCTATGCACTGTATTTTATAAATTTTGCAAATGATCATGGCGCTGAAAAGACAAAACACACTTTTTTAGTGCCATGGTATCTGGAAAAGGATCTCGGATTACAGATGTATGTATTTTAAGGCATTAAAATCAAATACGTAATGTTATACTCTAGGCAATATATTAACTACTTAATCTGTGGGCAAATCTTGCAATATGTCACAAGTCAAATGAATCATTCAAAAAAACAAAAGCGTCGGCGGTTTTTGAATTACAACAATGGCAGATCCTCGAATTAGACAGATAAAGATTAAAACTGGCGTGGTGAAAAGAATCGCGAAAGAGAAAGTTGTTTACGAGAAAGAAGCTGAGCAGCAAAAGAATAGGATAGAGAAGTTAAAAGCAGAAGGGCAGGACGAACATACCGTACGCAAGCAGGAAGAGGTTTTGCAGGAGTCCCTTATGATGGTCCCTGACTGCCAGAGAAGGTAATAAGTATTCCTAATTTAAATTTTCGATCTCAAGAAAGCTAATTTAATTTGTTTAATTGTGTAAACAATCATATTTTATGTCATATTTATCGATATCATTTACATGTGTTGTTAAGGTTATATTCTATTTAAGGTTTAAAAATCCTTTATTTTTGTTTATTGGAGTAATAGTATAGTAATTCTTTTGCTTTTCAGATTGGCGAAAGCATTTGCAGATCTTAAAAGTACTCTTGAAACAGAACAAGATCTTAAAGAAAACGAGGATTATTTAGCTGCAGAACAAATATTGAAAGACTCAGAGTGTCAGCTTGCAACCACATAATTCTATATTTTACATCCATTTTTAATATTAGCTTTTACATATAAATCATGTCTTATAACCATAACTTTTATACAAATTTCTGTGGTGGCAATGTAACATTCCATGAATTTCCTCATCGTCTACCACCACCCCCTCCATACATAGCTCCTGTTTTTAATTTGGAAACATCTGATCAGGAATTTCTAAAGAGATTTGAAGCTGGTATCCCTTCACAAAATGCAAGAAAAAAGTTGACTGCGGCAAAAATATCCCAAATAAAGCAAGAACTATCTTCTTTAGTTTCCTTACATGCTGACATCCAAGATCAAGAAAAACAGTTAGTGGAGCGTATATCGTCATTATCAGAAAATGACTGGCAGTCAGCATTTAACAGAATAGCAAGTAATAAAATTTTAATAAATAGTATTATTAGCAATTTACGTGGCTCTCAACTGGATTTGGGTAGGAGGCTGATAGCAAAAAGAATTGCTAAGAGACAACGCTTAAAAAGAGTTAGAGAAGAATGCAAGTTAGAGAAAAAAGAAAGATATAAACTACTAAAAGAGAAATCCCGAAAAATTGATGAAAATTTGCAGAAAATACAAAATGACATTCAGAAAGCTAAACAGGTAATTTTTTTTTTGATAATATTTTTGAAAATATTAAAATGATATTTTTTTAATCTGATAAAACTAAGATTTTGATGAAAAAACCCTGAGAGTTTATTACATAAGTAAAGAATTTTGTTTATATTAAATTGAATACCCATTAAATTTAATATTTTGTTTATATTAAATTTATTATAAACAAGATTCATTCGGATGCAAACAAAACATTTAAAATTGTAATGATTTTTCAGGCTGAAGAAGATAAATTGCAAGCTGATGTAGTGCTAAGAGAGGTGCTTAGAAAGAAACACGATGCTAAAAGAAATATCGTGAAACTTGAAGCACTAGTAAAGCTGCGAAAGGCTAGACTCAACACTGCCAAGGGAATGGGGAAGACAGTTACCGATATTGAGACTACGGCTTTTATGGATAACATTGGTGAATTTAGTTTTTGATTGATTTATTATAACATTTTTAAAATAAGGTTTTTTGAAAACTTTGTGTACTTGTCGTAAGTTATTGTAGGTATGATTTTAACTTTTGTTTCTTACCTTTTCAGATAAAGTAAAGACTTTATGGGAACATAAATTATCAATGTATATAAACGAAGAGCAAGATTTACGAAACAAATTAGAACAGAGCTCGCAACAGGATTTGAGTGTTACCAAGAAGGATGTCTTGAATAATCTTATCAAGTGGAAAGAAACTATGTTTGGTGATAATGTCAACCCACAAGTTGATTTTAATGGAGATTTGAATCAATTTATAACTGTCAGGTATGTAACGGAATAATCTACTATTGTCATAATGCTAATGAATGTCATTCAACAACTAGAAATTATCCTTATATTCTTATAACTTTCAGATCTGCATGGGATTGTTTTTTAGATAGTGGTCCGGACTCAACACCAATTCCCATTGGATGGCTAACTCCCACACACAATATTTCATTTGCTAAAACATAATCTTTGCTTATTATATACTTTATAATAATCCTGCTTTAAAAATATATTTTTTAATAAAATATTGATAGTAATTTTGTATTTTCTCTATTATTTTTTTATTAAATTTCTGAGATTTTTTTTATTAAATTTCATATAGGTTTACAATGTTATGAAAGTGTTATTTTGTTTGCTAGCATTCTAATATCGGAGTAAAAGCTTTACTGTATTCATATGAATTTGCTCAAAAGTTATTTATGATTAAATATTTTTTCTGACTCTTTTATTGAAGGCATGTCTTTTTTTATAACATTGTAAATAATTAAAGGTATACAGTAAAATTTCACTCAAATGGCACTTAAAAACCAGAGGGTTCTGGTTTGTTAAAATATTTGGATTGCTGTAAAAAAAATCTATATACATATACAATTGATGTTGTTAGCCTCGCCAAAATCAAAACACTGGCCTATTTGGTTGTTGGTTGGCTTGGTTTATAAACCAAAATCAGTTGAATTGGTCAAGTAGCCTCTGTCTTTGCCTGTGTGAAGGGTGTCTTAACCGAAGTGCCAGATTAGTGAGATTCTATTGTAATTACCACTCAAGGTATTTACATCCTTTTTATTTAAATTTATCAATTATTGTCAAATTTATTATTAGATAGTATTAAACGTTAACAACCGCAGTCTATATTGGTTTCAAAATTAGCATAATAAAACAAACTAGCATAGTAAAATCTTTTATTCATATATTTTAATCGGTAAGAAATTGCTTGTACAAATATTAAATACAGTTGAAGTTAATCAATTCTAAACTTTATCAAGCTAGCAATAAGAACTATACATAAATTGACACTACCAGTCTAATTCCTACTTAAATAAGCAATTTACATAGCATTTGACTATGCAAGTGTGTAAAGATAATCTTGACAAATAAAAGTTTATTTCCAGAATATAAGTTAGTTGGTATAGTTTGAATATTTACATTTACCTTAGAAATATACAATTTTATTGAAGGCCAAGACAACAGAATGGGGAGTCCCAAGATATAAAGAAATATTTTATAAAGAATTATGTAGTATATTACCATTATAATATTAAGAACATTAGTGGCTAGTAACTACGCTTCAAATCAAAGTGAGGTAAATCGGCTCTTCATACGTAATTACTTGCGTTCTTTATAAATTACATACTAATTATTTTTTACAGATTTGCTAACAATGGCCATGTTAATAAACGTCGTTATGACAAATTTATAAACACCCATATTAGAATAATGCCTTTTCCACCACATTAAGTTATAAAAACTCATTTATATATCTAAATATTGTTTTATTTACACCCATCACATTTTCATTGTGTTATATAGACTTTGTTTTTGTCGTCACGCATATGTGTATATGGAGGTGTGATTGTCATAATATGTGACCAGACTTGTCATGACCTGTGTGTGAGAGAGACGGAGTCCGTGGGATATTTCACACACACATGTCAGTATGCGTTGTACTATGTGAGTGTATGTATCAGGGTTTCGGTGTCAATCAGTGTATGTGTTTTTATTTCTGTGTGTGTATGTTGGTTGGCTTGTTCCGGTGTATGTGTTTGTTTCGGTGTCTGTCTGTGCGTGTCACTGCCACAGGCCAGCGTAGTTCCCAACGAGTGGCGCCGGTAGCGGTCCCCCCGCGGTGAAGATGCGTGTACCGGAGTCGTCATAGCAGTGTGTGTAGATGGCGGGCACGTACTTGCCCTGGTTGAAGCCGTCCGCCTCCTCGTCCGGGAACTGCGGAGAGGGATCGGTTAATGAGGAAAGAGTGAACGGGTGAATGGGTGAGTGAATGAGATAGACTCACTACATATCCACGGGACGCCTTGAGTGTGACGATTTTAGACGAGTGAATGTTGCTTTCTAGATATTTGCCCGCTCGTAAATCGTAGAACATCAGCAAACCTGAGAAATAAGAAAATCGTTAAAACGTTATACATTTTGTAATAATTAGTAATAATTTTTGGAGCAATAACTTACCGAGTCCGGTGCCTATAGTGAGCATGTCCCCTCTGAAGCTGGCAGACCTGATACCACATCCGTTGTACCGGGAAGTAATTTTCTTAACAGACTGTAGTGTCCGACAGTCCAGGAGAAGTGTGTAAGATTTGCAACCTATCGCGTATATGCCGCTTTCCTAAAACAAAATGTCATCATGTATTTGAATTGAAGAGTTCCGAGTGCGATTCCTGAGACGTAGCTTCAAATCTTATCTCTTTATTAAAAAAAAATGCACATTGCAACGGCAAGTATAATGCCACAAGCATTTTCTTCCAGCAAGCCTTAAAAGAAAGAGTAAATATATAAAAGTACATAAAAAAACTAAAATAAAACATTAGTGTGAAAAAAAACTAACCTAATTAATTTTCCTAAAACCTAATTTTTGAATTAATAAAAAGGATAAAACAAAAACTTATATGTGTATGTACCTGTGTGGCGAGGCACACGAGGTCCTGGCAGGACGGCAGCTTCCTGGAGAGCGTCTGTCTGAAGGAGTGTGCGCTGAACACGTGGATGTAGCCGTTGAGGGTGAGGGCTGCTATCTCCCGCCACTTGGCGTTGAAGGTCAGCGCGCGGACCTTTTGACCTGGAAGAAACAATATCTTTAAAAACCTCCAATTTAAATATTTGCTCAAGTTATTTTATGCAGATACTTTTATGATACATGCTTTGGAAAATCATTAACATATATAATTACAGACGGTTCTGTTAGCCAATTATTACGTGATACGCCAATCGTGATAAAAAAAAAGTTATAAGTGTTCAAATCATTAACCAAATTGGGCGGGATATCGGAGAGTTCCTGAAACTCTTTGGTGACGACGCCCGACCTATGCGGGGTACTGACCCTGGCAGGTGACGTTGTCAAGCATATACGTTGGGATCATTGACCTCGCAGATCGTGTGACCAATGCTGTATGTGTGTGTACTTACCGGCGCGGCACTCCCTGAGCGCGACGGGCGCCACGTACCGGTGGTGCGGGCCGCGGGGAGGGCGGGGCGGGGCGCGCCACAGGGCCAGCTTGGAGTCGCGGGAACCCGTCACCAGGAACTCGTCGTCCAACCAACACATGTCCAGGATCTGGGAAGGACACGGGACAGTCGAGTGTGATGAATAATGATGATTATTATTTTACTAAACAGGGTTATTTGTAATTAATTGGCCACCTCTTGCAGGCAGCCTCTCTAAATCAATCCCAACAACATTTGTAAGAAGTATAATATTGTAATGTTTGTTACCCAGTCTTTGTGGGCTTCGCCAACACACACGGGGTCTAGAGTGGGGAGACTGTATATGGCGAGTTCGCACGAGTTCCGGGCTCCCGTCGCTAATAGTGTTCTGAAAAATTAATAAAAGTTATTATTCCAATCATTTAAAAATTTTCATAAATTCATGTATTGTGATACTGCCAGTTGTTAATGTCAGTGAGGGGCTGACTTGCAGTGCGTGTTTGATATGGGTACCGTGAGGGGTTGATCTGCAGTGCGTGTATCCCGGTTTGATGCTCGGCGCCGGGCCAAGGCGCGCGCGGCCGCAGTGTAGGGATGGCGTCCAAAGAGCGGGAGCGCACGTCGTAAACCATCAGCTGTAGACGATATCATTTGGATTAGACTAATATAAAACAGTTTATTTGTTTATTTGTTAGTAGTATGAAAGATGAACTAAATTCTGATTTGGACTGTCACAATGTATTTCTTTCAAAATTATTTGTTTGTCATAAAACGTAAGAAATATAGAGTTGTAGGACACAACCTGAAATTAGAGAAGCTACTATATACAAATTGCACTAAAAATTAAGAAAACTACTCTCACCTTATTACACTTGGTACCGAACACAACCTGTCTGTCTGAGAGCCACTGTGAACAGAACACTTTGTTCATGTTCCCGAGGTTGACCGGCGTCTCACGGAACATGTCATGAGTGAGCATGTGGCGGGTGGCGTACGACGGCTCCACTGAACGCACCTGGAACAAGATACAATTAGATTTTATTAAAGAAATACCTGCCTGAGCTTGTGAGTGGTTTTTTCGCAGACCAGGTCTTGGAACCCTCGTATCCTCGTATATTTAAGTTGAGGAGTGTCTTTACGGAAGGGTTTATTTGGATAAGTATGGTATCAAAAATGATCTGACACTTTCATTAGATGTACACAAGTGATCTCTTGTATTCAAAGAAAAGCATAAAACAAATAAATATTAATATATTTTAGTCAAATAAAGCAGCAATAATTGTTTTAATTTTTATTGACTAATCTCTGAAACTACTAGTCTGATTATTTTCATAAATTTGGCCATTTATTGAAGAAGTTATATATTTACATAACTTCTAAGATTCTCAGAAATATGACAAATCCAAATAAATGTGTCTTTATTGACTTTCATCAAGTTTCTCAAATTATTGTACCAAAGGTGAACCACCCTTTTGTTGTCTATCAGAGTCATGAATAGATAATAGATGTAGAGACTAGAGATATAGATATAGAAAGATATGGATGAAAAAAGTTATTTTTAAAATTTTTAAACTAATTTTTATTTTTAAAATCTTAATTTTGTATATGAATTATTTTACTATGGCTAAATTTAATAGTAATAACTATATTGATATTTTTGACTTTAAACTTACACAATTTTTTTATGCCATAAATAATAAGGGAATCAAATTTAGTAATTCACTGACCTCAAGATATTTTGGCTATAAATGCATTTTATCTAAGCTTTGTAAACTGTAACTTGTTGAGGAAGGTCATTTTAATAATATTATTTTATATAGATAAGATAATTCATGTGATCCATTAATTCTTTCTTTAATATTTGCTTTTGTGGACAAGAATATCTTATATTTTTAGTTTTATCATTTATTATCCAAATATAAGTCTTAACAATTACGGCAAATTCTTTTATATTGTTACTATCATGTAATGATGACTCTTAACATCAAAATATAAATAATAATCAGTATTCAGATAATACTATCTCTAGACACGCTCTCTCATGACAGTGTCCTAAATTATTCGCAAATTTAGCATTTGAAATAATCAGATCGAATAACACCAAGAAATACATTTTGTTAAGACAATTTTGAGATCTATTTGGCACTATGGAATACCTGTTCAAATATAAAGTTATTCTATGAGTAATTATTATACGAGGATTTAAAAAAACTCTGAATTTAATATTTATAATAGTCAGCTTATTAACATAGCTTAATTTTGGTTACTCTATTTGAAACGTTTGTAAAATATTCTTACTTTCCTGCCATTTTGATTACATAGGTATATTTTGACCCTTTGATAAAGATACTTTATACTTTTATTATTACTAGTGAAGTGAGTGACTTTTATTGAAAATTTGGATTAAAACCTCTACGCATATTTATTTTTGATTTTTATTCTAATTATCTTATACGTCAAGTGACTATCAACTCTGTGCGACTATTTGACATCAGACAAATATACATTGAACATGTCAACGTTTACCTACACTTTACGTTACCAACGATCTATCTACGACGTTCTGCACTTCTCCTACACATAAATTATAAGTATGCCAAATTTCATACTCTTCGTCCGTGCAATTTTCGTAAGAAGGGATCCAAAGTTTTGGCTACACGTATTTATATATAGATATAGACCTCGCCCTACACCTGTCGTGTATAATACAAAACAAAAAACCCTACAATATTAAATGCAAAAATAAAATTATTCTGCTACCATTCATTGTTCAACTTTAAGTAAAAAAAAAAACAAAATTTTCGTGACTGCTAATATAAAAAATATTTGATGTTTTGTATCTGTTGTGTATGAAGGTATACTGAATTTACTTGTTAAGTGAAGAATGAAGATAGTTAGCGTCGATACTTTGTATAATGTCACGTTTGTGCATTCAAGCTCAATATCCTATGTGTTATCTTAAAAACCGAATTTTATTTATATAAAACAGTATATTATAAACATATAAGTATTATAGGTCACATTCCTACATACCTCTGGGGCCTGAATCTCTCTGGAACGGACATAATCCACAAAATTATAGGATGTTGACAGTATTCTGTGCTGCTGAGCCGGAGTCTCCTCCTCGCTGTCACTGTCTGAATAGCACACAAAATCTTCTGGCTTATCCGGTTTACGCTGCTGTTCCAGTCTGTTATTAGAAAATTACAATTAAGAATTTGTAATGATAATTACCTTGATTTTAATGATTGTTTCGTAGCAGAGGCTATTATAGGATTGTTTTTAATTAATAATGTAATTGTAATTTCATTTGAATAATTATGTTGAAAGTTATTAAATATTTTGTAATGATATAATGAGAAACAATAATAGGAAACTGACCATAATACTACATATTAGTTTTGTTAACAACAGTGTAAAATATTAAATTTTAACTTCTATTACAGCTCTACCTTTGCAATAAAATATTTTTTTAATGATGTGTATTGAGACAATTATGTCACACACACACATTGAAAAACAACACATCAATACACACATCCACTCACACACAAAAACACTTGCATGCACCTTAACATTTTTTTGTTATTTCAGCATAACATAATACTAACTAATAAACCATTTTTACAGTATTTCTGAATATTGTGTAATTTTACATTAAGTTCATAACTGCAATGTGTTTTTGTCCTTGAAAACACAATTTTTTTGGTGAGCAACTAATTTGATATTATTGCCTTCATTTTTTTAAAACTATATTTGTTGCGAGACTATTAAGTATGTCATATATATAACAAATAAATAAATAAACATGTATTTTCATACTAAAGAAAAACCAAATACCTATCTTTTTATTGGTTCATGGGCGTACGCAGATTCTCTGCTAGGAGGGGGCAAAACAGATTTCTTTAATATTACAAAACTGTAATTTAGGAGCTGTAATTTTAATTTTTTGAGTATGTAATTTTTAACAATGAAAGGGCAAATGCTGGTGATTTGTCTTTGCCGAATCTCGCTTCTCTTAAGGATTCAAGATTCAAGAATCTGCAATTTTAGACTGCAGTGTTTGCTAAAAGTTTTACTAGAGAATTGTGTTTGTTTTGTAATACTTAGATCAATAACTACTGCAAAGCCACTTTTCTCGTCCTTGCTAAACTTCCTGAGAAAGCAATTCTAAACCTTTTTGTTTTTTAAAGCTTAATTAGTTTTATTTTTTAAAGTACAATAATAATAATTTTTTGTAGTAAATTTTGTCAGTCTTATATATGATTTATCTTTAGATTTTATAATCATTTTTATAACTTAGATAAATAGTTTTTACTTACTGATGATAAGGCACAATTTTACTGTGATTTTCTATTGCTATTATGACCTAATAGAAGTATTATGTAATAATATTATTTATAATTATACTGTTGTTATTTAGTTTTTAAGACATTAAATTTGTGATATGTAATACAATCGGTTAATGGCCACAGTAGTAAAAAAATGTATGCACAAAAACAGATGTACATATTTATAAATTATATATATATATATTTATATATCTAGAACATATAATATTTATATTACAATGTAATATCAACATAACAAGAAACTATATAATATAAAATTTACCTATCTCTCTGATCATTAGAGATTGTTTAATCAAAAGTCATTAGTGCTATCAGTTGTTGGATTACAAATTCCAAAAACAGTATTTGTATGCATAGCAAATTAAAAAGATATTAATAAATAAATAATGAAACTACAATGGGGTTCATATTAAAAAAATACGTAATAGTTCAAAGTTAATGTTTACAAGTCAGATGCAAATTTTGACTTTAAAATAGGTGCATTATAATTTAAATAGCTACGTTTACGAGATCATGTTTTCTTACCTTATTGCCTTTGCCTTGGCTCTTCTTTCCTTTATTCTACTAGGTATATAACATGAGGGATACCTCCCTTCAATGGCACGTCTGACGGTCTGCGCCATTTTAAAAACTAAATGCGAAAAACTTATACCAAATAATCACTAAATAACACGGTCAGCTAGTCACTTTCGTTTTGTCCTGTTGTATATAGAACCACAAAGCGACGACATATTTCATATTTCTCACGCAGTTCCACCACAAACGTGGCAAGATCTATGTAGGTCACTTCTATTACACTTCATGCATTTTTTAGATTAATTAATATATAAACAAAAGTCTCGTAATGGGACACGATTTAGTGGTTCTTAATATTTAAGAAAAATAATGATTGACGGAAAGCTATCTGTCTAGCTGTCAATTGGGTTGCTATAAAACAAAAAAGTATGCCATGCCATAAATTATGTTGCTAGAAAAAAAAAGCAGGTTTGCGGTTAACCTACTTCCAAATCATGAATATATTGTAAGGTAATGGCCTCACTAAAAGTAACGTGGCTGTACATTTTTAATGCTTTCAGATTTTTTTGATAATTTTGTTTAATATTTTTAAATTAATATTGTTTGTATAACAAACTTAAAAGGATATACGTATTATATGAAATCAATTCTTGTTCGTTAGTCTCTCTAAAACTTAAGAAGGGCTTGACCGATTTTGATTTCTGTTTTTAAATGTGTTTGAGTTGCCTGAGTGGTTTATATTCCGCATTGGTTCCGATAGTGGGCACTTCTATAGGTTTATAGGTGTTTTTTTGTTGTTTTAAAATTGTTGGTTTATACGAAAGTCTACATCCTTATTAGACTTTGTCATAGTTTATGAGTTGCCACAAGATGGCGTTGCAGGATATTAATAATTCTATACAGGTTAACTAATTCCCATGAAAATGATAACATATTATTTCTCAATTGTTTTCCATACTCAAAAAATATTTTGAGTATGGAAAATAATTGAGAAAACATAAATCCATGTTAGGAGGTAGACGTCTCAGGTTTCAAATAATAAGTATGTTTGTCAAATTTGAAGTAAACAATTAAAGTTGGTAGAGTAATGAAGTTTAAGTTTTTATTTTAGCTATCTGGTATTCGAAATCAGTTCATTAAGCCAGTAAGCTGGTAATTTGCCTACTACAGACTACTTTCATATTTTATTCCGCAGCCTTTATGGTCCGATGATTCTTACTATTTGACAATTAGCATTTGTTCTTGAAACGAAACAGAGATGACTTTATTTACGTTTTTTTTGTACAAAACTTCACCCTTCACTGAAACCATTCAGGGTTCTTACTTATTAGTTGGTAGCTATTTGAGGTCTGTCATGAACTGTACAAACGCATAGTATCACTTTTGAAAAATTCTGAGCAGTTGTTATTCTAACTTTATAGTATTATTTACCATTTTCCAAGCGGGTGGTAGAATCTAACTATTATTCCTATTGAAATTCAGAAATTAGGCGGTACTAAATACTTTAATTTATTCAGAAATCGTTTTATCGACTTTCTACTACGTAACATTCACAGTAATTATAAGGAATCTTGTGTACACCCGGGACGTCTAGGTTACTTTGTCTTTAGGTGATCGTAATAATGTACAGAGTCTCACTGACATTGGTCCTTGTGTATGGTAAGCAAATAGGAGATCGTCCTGCCTCTATTGCAGGATTATAATTTTACGAGTCTAGACTTTCACGCGAATTGTATAACGTTGTTTTCTAAGATTTCTGACATGTTTAAGTTATTTATGGTCACATAGTTGCAGAGCTCTATTTATTTAGGTGCGGGTGGGTCGGATAATGAAGCGACAGGACATGACGTAATGATCGGTGTTGTGCGTAGGCTTTCCATACCATAGGGGAACCAGGCTAAAATGTGTTCATCGAAAAAAGAAACAGCAAATGTGACCACCTATCTGTCTCTCTTTTTACATGTGTGATTAGACAAAGATAAGTATGAATCTCTCATCTTCCCTCTTTTATTATTTGTTATACTTTCAAATTCATAGGCCTGCCTATGGCTCCCCTACTCAATATTCTATACACCTTAGTTATTAAACGTCTTTCGTTGTTTCTTTTTAACATCAAATTTAAAAAGACGGCAAACTACAATACGATTCTTTTATTACTACATAAGCTAGATATTGACTACCGCTTCCGATTAACCGAACTCAAAACAATATAATCCACTTTAGTTCTGATTATCTTTAGTATTCTTTTTATTTTTGTTAACATTTTTCAATGATTAGTTTATTTAACACACGCTGAAGTTAATAACTGAACCCCACTTCCACCGACTTAATTTATAGATAAACGTCTTGATTTCGGACTGAAAACTACTATTTTGTACAATAGACATACTTTTTTTAAAATATTCTTTCCAATTAGTTTTAAGTTCAAATAGATGATGATGATGAAAGCAAGAAGAAAAAAGAAGAAAGAAAAAAATTTTAGTTCCCAAGAAGCAAATTTTTCTCCCAATATTTGGTTCATATTTTGTGCTACATGTTCTGTCACTCTGTCTCCACTTTTTTTTGGATTTCTATTTTTTGTATATAACTTCTGTTCCATATTTAGACGAAGGTTCACATCCTGATTATGAAGATATGTGATTTTTATAACTGATCGGGGCATTGTATTTGTCAAAAATCAGTTGAATAAAAGCAAAAAAAAAGATTCCCAGTTTTGTCACTTTTCACATTTAAATAAATAAAACAAGAACCATCTCTAAAACATAGTGTCATCTTTTTATCTTTATTTCGGTAATTAGCACTAAAGGTCTCTTCAGACAGATTCTGAACATGGATAGTTTAATATTTCTCCTTTCTTACTTCAAAGTTTTTCTCAACCGATTGATTTTCGATTAGATTTCACCCAAACTCCTTTGTGTACGAAAATAGAGACTAAACTATGTTAAGGTAAATCTTGCTTCTATGACCGATATATTGTCAATTTAAAATGGAATTTGGTAGTTATATTTTTTACAGTAAAAAATACCTAATATTCTAACACTACATTCTGTTATTATAATCATAGAATTGATTTCTACTTAATTTAACATTTTTTTATATTTGTAATATATTTACGATTTATTCAATATTTTATTAAGAAATTTAGAACCATTTTTAGTAAGAAATTGTTAAAAGTAATTTCGAGTTGCACTTCGAGTTGAGTTGAATTTTTCCGACACATTCTATGGAATAAATATTTATAAAGTAAAATAAAAATATACAGTTTTAATAAATACTTTTTCTTAATGAAAAACAAGCAATGCAAAACCACGAGCAAAGGCATAGTAACAACATCATACAATCTCTCCCGAACATTTCTACCAAAACCTTATAATAATCGTTAACCTTGTTCTGAGTCTACATTTATTATACAACTAATATGAGACCCTACTTGAAATATAATTGAAGTTTTCGAAGGTCATGAATGAATGAATAATATTTCTACTGGTTAAAATTAAAGGTTTTTTTTACAGGATATAGGTTTTAGGATAATATTAACTATTGCTAAATAGAAATAATACCTTTATCTTAAATAACCTATGTTGACAGAACCAGTTTGCGTATAATTTGATTTACATTTTAATGTTACAGATTTATATAGAGACAGAAATATCTACATCTCCACTTCCCATGAAACAATTGCTGTAAAACTAAGTCATATAAATGGGTTACCCATTTAAGGTGTAAAATATAAATCTAACTATAGAGAGTCATGTCAGTAAAAAAAGTTTTATTAAAATGTGTACCCGTAAAAATATTAAGCAAAGTCTACAAATTTATAATTTTTTATCTTCCATCCCAGAATGTCATGTTTTTTTTTCTCTTTTATTTTTTTCCGTTGGAAAAATCCGTTATGGATACCCGTCGCTCGGGAAGGTGATGGCCGGGGGTTATGTGGGACTACCCGGCAGCATAGAAGACGCTGCCATTTTTAAGGCTACCCACTAATCACCCTTGCCTTAGTGGGACGCCACGTGATCGCTTTCGCACTCACCGTGACGCCCCGGCGGAACCCCCCATATAAGCGTACCCCGATCAACTCAGACCCGATTGACCCGACCTACTACTGCGGAGTGGTTCAGAGGAGGTTCCCTGTCCCTCTTCGCGGCCTCCTTCGCTGCAATTGCTTGCTCGCAGAAGGAGGCCGTAGCGACCCATCACCTCTCGTCGCCGATCATTAATAGAAGAACGCACGGAGAGTTCGCTACCAACCACGGCAGCCAACTCAAAACGCTGACGGTCCCAGGCTGCAAGACTGTCATCTACTACAACTTCTCTTTTCTTACATCTATTACTTCTCTTACGTCCAGACCTCTCAGATTATTTATGATAAAATAGACAGTCTGTTTGTATTTTACATAAATTACAACAACTTGAGTCATAAAAGCCAAGAAACACTTTAAATACAAAAGAATGTCAATAATATACGCAAGTTATGTAATTTAAATCAGGGACAAACTCCCACTGCAGACCGACAGACAGACTGGCGCTACTATCAGCCAAGGTTCTTGTTACTATGTTATAAGATGAGGATAATATTTAAGCAATAATAGATTTATAATTGTAATTTTATTGAGAATTGTTAGTTCTTTCATTATTAGAATAAATTATCTATTAATTCATTTTTATCGTATCGGCGTGAAACGCCTGTTTACGTCTTTAATTCTAAATGTGTTTGTTGTTTATAATTTATAATCATGTCATAAAATTTATACGTTGAATACTTTTATTTTTTTTATGTCAATGAAAGATGTCGTATATCGTATCATTGCAGCCAGTAATAATGAATCTACTTAAGCCCCATATGAAGAATTTTCTTTTAATATTTGTATATACGTTAAATCCATCACCTAAGTACAGGACTACTAAGAGCAAATTATAAAATAAACTATTAACTTAGACTCTATCCGCACATATTACAGAAACTGAAATCTCCTTATTTATTAATTAGTTTTAATTCGGGTGATAAAATCACAATGTTGTTACATTACATTATATTTAAAGAAAAAAAATCGATCAGGCGATTCCGTGTCACGTTGACGTGACAAATATTATATTTATAAATTCATTTATTTGTAGTATTAATGTAGTAGTCTAATTCTATACATAGATGAGTATACATGATGATTTCGCAGAGGTCACGGGTTCGAATCCCTGCCCGTATCGGTTTATTTTTCATTCTATATGTATAAACATTTAAAAAACTTAACATGGCTATACGTTGTTATAGATATTTTCAAACAATAGCAGAGCTGTTATCAAATATAAAAACCCTTCATTTAAAAATGGTACTTGAAATAAATGAGACATATATTTACGAAATCGAGTTGGGATTTCATAGAAAAACATAATGTATATAATGTTTTTATATATAATACTTAGCAGTGCTCTTACATGGAGAATAGTGATATAAATGATAAAACCCTTTAAATTAAGAGGTACACGATTATTTTTTGTGATTTCATGAAGTAAAATAACGATCGGTAATCAAAAGCTTTCCAATATAACATATCATATATCTTACAAAATTATAAGTGTTTTTTAAATTAATATAATAGAGATATATTATGTATTCAAAAGATACCAGGATATATAAAAGTTCAACTGAAAAATCTAGACGTACGTGACGTGACTTAAAAAGAACATTTGGTTTAAAACATAACAATCAAATGGTATTTAAACCATAAACTATTATTCAGTCGTAACTAAATATGAATAAATTATAATTTTCGGCTTGTTTATTCTTACACAGCTTTATAATTTTATACATAGATTACTTATATAGTGTTTTCTAAGGATTTAAATAAAAAACTACACATTTAAATAAAACTATTTTTACGGATTCAACTCGCGTATATTGAATTAAATTTTAAATTTACATTTTAAATCTAACCCGACGTTTCGAATGCTTTGCAGCAATCGCGTTCACGGTAAGACGAGATGGAGGTGTCTGTCAGTAAGTCAGTTAATTACTCATCTACCTCCAACTACCTCCAACGTTTCTAAGCTTCCGGGCGTACAGTTCAGGATTCACACAAAACGCACTTATATTTTTTTTTTATCCTATCTTTACGAAAAACTTTAATACAATTATGAGAAATCTTAGTAACTATTTTTATGTATTCCTGTTCTGATTGTAGAGTTGAACATGGCGTAGCATATTATGTAACTAGACTGCTTAGTGCTACAGCGCATAAAGTGGGCTACGTTCGTAGCATTTGCTACAATAACGAGAACTAGTCTAATTTATACTACACAGTTCTGCAACGTACTTTAAACTTAACTTGCGATTAGTTTAATATATGATATTATAATAATTATTGTTATTTAATGAATGGTATGTTACATTACTAATGTAAAATGGTGATACTTGTTATAGACACAGTTGTCTATTTATTACATTGCTTACTAATAATATTGAACACGGTCTATTGTTTGTAACGTCAATACATCCGCAATCCGATATCTTCTAAGACGCTCCATCTAGCCTTGGTCACGAAACTGAACTCGACATAACTTAAACAAATAGGGCTGTCAGAAATTAATGAAAATTTTACATCGCGGTTATATTATAATTGCAATGTTAATCGGATAAAAACTATTATAATCCTGCTAAAGAGTAGTATACTCAGCTCGGTAATCATATTTTCCAGTGCAAACTCGTCTAGTCAGGGCACGTGTATACTTTGTCACTGTTATTTTAATTATCTGCTATCCTGTTCTATCTTTATTTCTATTTCACGTGAATAAATTCAGAGGGGAGCATTACCTTATTATAAGAGCGTGAAAAGCTATTTAAATCAAATTTATCTCAAAAGAATTATAAATTCAGGTAGAGAAGAAATATCCTTTATATTACCATATTATGTCAATGTAGTATAAGAAAACCACAGGGTTTGGTAAAGTATTTTACATGTACAATAGAGCTTTCATAAAATGGACGGTATTAATAGTGGTATAGAATATCACGGGTATTGTTTGTCCATCAGTGTGAGTTTCTTGTCATATTACACTATTGTTTTGAATAGCTCGGACATGGTGACTTACACACACCTACGGATATATATATTGTAGTAGGTATATCTTGTAATTATTACATTAGCCGTTTCAGGTTATTTGAAATATAATATATTAAATAATTTATTAAAATCTTTGTCAAAACTTCTGAAACGTCATAATTTTTCAACATCCTGCTAGGTTGTTGTTTTATGATAAAATGTTACCGATGCCGCGAAAAAAAAACCCTAATAATATAAAAATCCACTGAGTACTGGTTGTAACAGTAAAAAATCTGAATACGATTTTATTTACAGTATGCTAATTCAATTCTTGAAGTAGATCTGGATAAGATTTGCAAGTTAAATCGTTCAATTACAAAAGTAAATGTCGGTAAACTGTTATTAAATATCCAATTACGAAGTGCTAATCTTATCACTTCATCCAGCTGATTCTACTGATAGGGCTGTCAACATATTTTACGATTCTGAGATCTTTATAACTATCTCTGGAATAACTAATTGATTTAGATTTTGATGGCGAATTTTACGATTCATATTTACATCTAATTTTAGTATGGAAGCATTTTACTCAGACAAAACTTTGTTATCAGTTTTCTAAGCTACAGTGGTAGTGACAGCCCTGGCGTTTCGATGAAATGGAAGGCAAACACTTTCCAGTCAAACATTTTGTTGTTCACCTTTAAATGAGATGTCTGAACTTAGATAGTTTCTGTAATTTCTTCCTCAAGTGTTGAATAAGACTGGCGACATCATGAACTGTTTTTGTTATCTTTCAGAATTATTATCGGGTAAAACATGGATTTTTCGTTTTTTTTATGACATTAACATAATTAATTTTGAAGCCTCTTTTTAAATTAATATCCTTTAAGACGCAACTTTACTGCCTTAAGAGAATTTTCGTAGACTTTGTATAAAAATATTATGATGTTAAAAATAATAAGATTGTAAAGGAACTTAATTTAAAGTTAAACTCATTTATGTAGAATATATTGTTATTTTTAACTATATACTTATGAAATATAAAAAAAAAATACTAATTCTACAATTTGAAAACTAATCAATGTCTAAATATTTATAAAAGCAACTCAACATACAGTTTAATAACGGAGTATCAACAAAATTCAACTACGTAATTTATCAGCGTAACACTACGTAAATAGAAACTAATTAGGTTACATAGAACATAATGTTTAGTGTCTCATAACCTGTATGGAACGTAGCGACAACTACCCATTTATTGAAGTTCGCGTGCTCCCGCGTCATATCAAATCAAAAAGACCAGTCGGGCCATGATATCGGCGGGTTGAAAAGTTATTAAAATATTCATTAAAAAAAAACCTTGCTCAATTGTGATGCACAATTTTACACATGTATTACTAATGATGACATTTAGGTGAAGTTGTAGTGAACCAAATATCGTGGGTTCCCACACCGTTCATTTCTTTTTATCCACAGATGGTTGTTGCGAAAGTAGGTGTACTTTACGTTATTTATATAAACCATATCTAGGGTTTTTTTTAAAAAGAGAAACGTCATGATCAAGATTAAGTAGTTGCTGTAGAATAATTTGTAAAACAGCTGAAACCTCCACCCACTTCTAACTCTTTAACTTCCTCTGTTTTACTCTGTTTTTTCTTCTACAAAATCAATATTGCATCGAGAACTGTTTTTTTTTTATATCACGGATGAACATCCGGTTAAATCTACATTTATGATAACACTCGTTTGTTCGGTGAAACATAAAATGAGACTAAACCAAAAACAAAATTATTTTATGCTTTTGCAAAAGTAATTTTAAAACTGTATGATGTATCTAATACTTACTATACTACCGGCTCAATTGGATTTTATCTTTTATTTCATATCAATTTTTTATTTAAATTAAGGTTATTTGCTGTTCTAATGGCCCAAGATAGAAGGGGGTAAGCCATGAACTTTGTCCTTACTGCGAATCGGCAATCCAACGTTATTTCCGTCACCACACTGAACGTTATATTTACTTGGCAGATACTATACTATTCATCCTTTTGTAGATTAATAGATAGATTTTAGATTAGATATACAAATATAGTTTAATTACATATTTAAATTATCAATAATTTTATTATCAATAATTATTTTATTTTAATTATTATCAATTTATTATCAATAAACCTTACTAACAAAGATATGTCTTACTATCCAAGAGTTTGTATCAATAAAAACGAGAGCAATAAATAGATATATTATTATTATTCGTTATGTAATATTCCTTTTGGAATATTGTATACTTTATTATTGTTTAATTTGTATTCAATTATTTTTATTACAGCTGAAAGCCTGATAACGTATAATTCTAGAAACAATAAGACTTAATTATGATTTTATGTCAATGAAATTCAATTAATTTTTTATCGAGGCTTTGTCAAAATACATTGTATTATAAGAAGAAACCACTCGATTTTCTGTTTCACAATCACCATTAAAAATTAAAGTTTAGTTTAAAAGTTACTTCCGGGCTTAAAACTTATTTGTTTTGTTACCAGATACAGTACCCTGCTTACCTTAAAGTTAAGAGCTTGTGCAAAACATTGTATTATATATACTATTGAATTTATTTAAGTGCAGTTTTTATAATAATTTTCTTACAATAAAAAATATTGTATTATCAAGTTATACCCAATAATACAATATTTTCACAATTATATTACAATAGAAGAGGAAAAAGACGCACATGCACTTTTTTTGCCAACTTGTCATCTTGAATTTTTTAGATTATACAGAATACATAGATTATATTAAAGACATATATTATAAACCTATGCTTGTTTTTTCTAGTATAGATATCCTAAATAAATATATATGCTTTGTAAAATAAAGTGAATCATATCATAAAACATAAGAAAGCTTCTATTATGATTATTTCAATACTTACAGATGTTTAATCCTCCGTTCAAAGAGAAGATTGTTACAAAGATATACTAAGATATACAAAGATGTACAAAGATATACTAATGCGAGTACAGCTATATAAAGCTTTTAAGTAAAGCAAGAATTATTAAGTATATTCAAACAAATTTCACCTAAAAACTTTGAACATAACAAAAGGTTTAGAAAAAGTAGCGATGATTCGAATAATAAGTATCTATACATTAATAAAATGTCTTGGGACATAATTAATTATGAAGAACAGACCAGTTTGTAATTTTCCATTAATTAATTAGTAAAGGTGTGACTCAAACAATAATAAGGACAATACATTCAAATATATTAAAATTACTTTATACATATGTTTATTAATTTGTCGGAATTTCTTCAACCACTTTTATTAACGTGTATACATAATAGTCCTAGTGGTTCACGAAAGTTTAAATACCTACAAAAATGAATATGAAATATATGATGATACAAAAATGAATATATGGAACCATAAAAAATCTTTCTCTTAACATTTCTGCGGCCTTATATAATATATTGTACAGCCTTATTGAATTGAAGTTATTGGAACTAAGCAATACCGCTACACGCAGGCCGTGTCTTGATGGAGTTCTATATATATAGAATGTGTTTGTTTCCTCAATTAAATGTACAATTCATAAAGGGATTTTCTAAATTAATATCTAACCGCCCCTACTTATATTGATTGGTATAACCATGTTATGTTACTCTTTGTTCTGTAATAAATATTACTAATATTGTAACCTTATTAATGACCTAATAAAGTCTGTGTATCTTAAAATAAATTTATTAGCCATTAGCCAATAAAAATCTAAGAAATATTAACATATGACTTACTAAACACCGCCTGAAATAGATATAATAAGATTTGTTTTTTCTTCTTTTGTCATGTGGCGAATATTTTCTAAACATTTATATATATATATATATATATATATATATATATATATATATATATATATATATTTATTTTGAATGATATCTCAACTCCAAAACCAGTATTAAACAAATCAAACAAGTTTTACAACAACTATAATCATTGGTCACAATTTCAACATTCAAAAGCTTCTGAATTTCAGCTAAAGCCATCCTGGGCAGCGATGTTTATTCTACCAAACTACTTCGTTATTGGGCTTCATAACTTAAAACTGGCTTTTGATAAAACAAAGTTTTTTCTCCTCTAACTATAATATATTTTTCTTTCACTAATTTATCTCTAAAGTTATAATAATAAAAAACTATATTAAAGTGTATAAAATATAGTTCCTTGAGCGTTAATTCAATTAACTCACACCGTAACATAAATGTACCAAAAAGTTGGTAAAGTAATATTTCATAACAAGACATTCAGCGACGCACACACGCCTGCTCACGTACACATACACAAAGGCCCTTCGTCCTACATCCACGGTCATTGACCTCAAGGTCAGGTAATCGATCGCTTGCCCTTTGAAGGGATGTATGAAACAGCTGAGCTTAAGGTTAGTCGTATTTGAGGGTAAATTGGTATGAAACTGATTTATGTGTAGATTTACATATTAATTTAGATTACAGTGATTCAGTATTCGGTATTTAATCATATTGATAAGATTTATTATTTCCTATTAAAAATACACCTAATATTATATTTATTTACGGTTTTCGAAGTTATTTTTGACACGGGAAGTTAAGAAGACGACTCGACGAAAGAACGGCGTTAGCACAAAAATTTGAAATTCTTTTGAACAACGTAATTAAATAAAATATAATAAATAATAAAATAACTTATGTTTAGTATACAAAATGCTAAACAAATAATTATATGACTAAGTTAATAAATAAATACCTTTACAAAATATAGTCCTATTAACTGTTTACTGTTGTTGTAGAAAATTATACAAAATAGACAACTGTGACTGTAGTGTGTGAGAAATAATTCATATAATTATTTATGTAACTTATTTTATAATAAGTTATTGAATACAGATTATATATATAGTATTCATTGTATATTTATTTATATACCAACACCAAAATAAATATTTAAGCTAAAAATTACGAATCTCGGCCAGAGGTCGGCAAATGTCTGTTAATATCTTCAAGTCGTCTGAATCTGCCAGCAGACTTGATGGGCTTACGTTAAAGCCTTCTTAAGACCTACAAACCTAGAAACATAAACATATTACACTACAACTGTCTAAAACATTATTTAGTGGAATCTCTTAATATGCTTTGGTCTGCGTATCATTAAAATAATTGATAATTAATTAGCATTTTTTTAACAACAGTAAAATTATAAATAGTATATTATTTACTTACTATAGTATTATGCAGGTACATCTGTATATGTTTAGACATTATTATGTAAGTAAAGATAGGTACCTACTAAAACAAGAGTAATTCAACTTACAACTACTTCTTCATCTAGCTTCCTTTCAGATAATGAGTTGGTTAATTTAGCAGAGGCTGATTGAATATTAAATAGATTTAGTTACAAAGTACATCTTCATAAATTCTGAACGAAATATGTGAAATGGAAACTATTTAATATTCAAGTCCTCAATTAAGCGATTGACTTTTTTTCAACACAATCTATTCAGGAGTGGTTCCTCATTCTATTTATATTTATAATTAAGACATTTACTAAAAATCTAAGTATATTTTATCTGCTCAAAATGACACTTCCATTCCCGCTCTTTTATCACTCCAGCGCACACTTGCTTTATTGTTATATCATTTTACACGCACATTATTCAAGTCTTCTTCAGTTTCTTTCTTCTTTTATAGCCATCTAAATTCATACTTAAGATTTTTTCTTATATCTCTCATTACATCAACCGCCCCGTCGGTCGAGTGGTTAGCGCAGACGCCTAACGTGTCACGGTGCAATGGGGCTCGGGTTCGATTCCCGGCAGAGACAGGCATTTATGTGATGAGCATAGATGTCTGTGTTTCTGGGTTTGGTCGTTTATTAAATATATTCTCAGTATTTATATGTGTATTTCTATGTATTAGTATCGTTGTCTAACACCCTTAACACAAGCAAATAATTTGCTTACTTAGGGGTTAGATCAATGTGTGTAATTTGTCCTGATATTATATATTATATTATATATATTATATATGACCATACTACTACAACTTATGTTCTAATATGTTATGTTCGTAGTTCTAACATGACGAAATTGTCATATAAACCTTTTCACATACATCAAATAAACTTTATCTTTTAATTAATCAACTGGAATGCTTTTGTATCTTACTCTTAAAAAAATATATAATTTACTTGTACTCTCTTAGAATCACTTATATATAAAGTCATATATTATTCAAATGTAAGGACTACGGTTTGTTTGCAAGCAAACTGCAATGAAGTTCGCCGTCCAAATGTTATATTTGCTCTTCTTCCAAAGTCATTCTAAAGCCAAGTACACAACGTTGTGACAGAAAATAATATTATATTATAATATTTCATTTAATTTTGATATGGTATTTTCCTGATTTTTTAAAATTACATATATATTTTTTTTCCATACAAAGGGTTATTTTTAATTAGTTGACGACATCTTACAGGCAGCCTCTCTACATCAATTCCAACAACATTTGTTCGACAACTTTTTAATAAATAAACAACACAAAAAAAACGAAACAAAAACATTTTTGCTCCCTCTTTTACTATTTTGTAACAAGTACTTAAAAGGTACCCGGACGCCATACCGACGCTTAGAGTTAATGCCAGTTCACAACAACAAATAAATTTTGTATGGAAAAATTTAAAATTTATAAACTATTAAATCTTAAATATAATCTTTTTTCACACATTTTTAGCTAACACAAAACGTTTCAGCAAAAATATAGGTACTTATCCTAATTAATCCATCCTAATATTATAAATACGAAAATAATTGTCTGAAACCGATAGGTGGTGTTGCTTCATAATAAGTAATCGTTTATCTGCTAATAGAGTGGCTGGCAAAAGCTAGCATTAAGTCAAATGTGAGTTTGATTGTTCGTTACATGTTTAGTTTTGAATAATTAACTTTTGTACACCTGTAAAGGGTTCAGAAAAGGTATCTTTCAGCCAAGACAATACAATGTTCCCTAAAGATATAGATATAACTTTTAAACCTGCCGAAAAGACACAACTGATCTTTTTTACTTTTCAGATCAGTCAAATCCGCTGACAAAACTAGTAGTTATTTTGAAGTACACTACTACACCCACTACACTACTTCTTACAATATAAATTATATTAAGTACTTTTTTAAGCTGTATTATCAACATTCAGTTATCTTATGAAGCTTTATAGATTGAATCAATGACACATTAAAAATATCTACTTTAGCAATCTAACGTTTCGACTTGGCTTTATTCAAATAATATTCAAATAGATGTTTCAAGCATAGCAAAATTATTGTATAGTAATATTGTATAATATTCTGTGTTCGATAAAACCATTAGAATCGAATACTACTATTTGTGTATTGTGTTACTATAACTTTGCTTAATTTTGAACAATCCTTTGTAATGACGTACGTCTAGCGGTAGTAAAGTTGTACAGCAAAAAAAAGTTTGAGTTTAATATAAAAAAAATACGTCAACGATATGAATAAGAATGCTATAGTTATTTTACTTAAGTTCATTAGTTTCATTAGTAAGTAGTTACAGACATAACGTTATTACAGGCCAATTCGAGCATATCACGGGCATTATTAAGGCACAGACATATTTTGCTGATTGCAAATGCAAGATCCTTTATATCGTATTTATAAAGTTAATAATTTTGAGAGAAAAGTTCCTTTTAAACTTTACAAGAGTTGATTTTGTTTCCACTTTGACAATTGAATTTATATATTTATAAGATAACTTTTTTTCCAAATTTTACTTTAATATTTTTGGCGCCAAATAGAAGTCTATTAAAATAAGCAACTATTTTCTGATAAATTAAAATCATCGCAATCATTTTTTATAATCACTTACTGGCTGCTATGGGTAAAATGTCGTCCTTTATAGGTGTTTTCGTAAACACAACAGATAACCCTAGAATGTTCACAGTTGGCTTTGGTATTGACAGAGATATAGCCAGTAGTATAATTGATTCTGGCAAGAAGAAATTTCAAATAATTGTTACAGATCTACGGGTATACGTGTGTACGTGGAAGAAGTCAACGGGATGTTGACATGTTCAAATTAACTGTTAGAACATTTTACGTTTTGATCTATAGATCTATAAGCTCTTGTTTCTTTAATGTATTCATTGACAGCAAAGTTATGATTTTTAGATACACCGATAGTTAGATTTTGAATAAAAGTTCTTTCTTTTCTATTCTTTTCTACTCCGTAACTTCTTGAATGAAAAATAGGTCATAGGTAAAAAAAACGAGTCGATTTGTATCAAGCTGTCACAATTCAAATTAAAAGGAACGGACAAAACTTGCCAACATAAAAAAATAACACTATTCTATAAAACTAAAAAAACAAACGCCAGTGAGAAAAATATAATAGTAATACAAACATATGTATGATAAAAATGCAGATGGAAATCTGAAAATAATGAAAATTTTACTTTTTTATGCATATTATGCCGTAAACCCAAAACCATTATCTATATTTGCTTCAGTAATTAGTGTAACTGAAAAACAAAACATCCGTCCTATTTGTTACCTAGCTAAAGTTCAAAGATTCAACATATCTGTGTCAGAACTCTCATCTGTCTCAATTAACTTAGGTCTCTCCTAATTCACATTGTCGGTATATACATATTTTAAAAGTAAATTGATTAAGCTTTAACATGTAAACAAATACTATAATATACAGAAATCTATTGAATTTTCGCAAGAGCCCAATAAATACAATTAAAGTATTATTTTTTTATTTGCAGTGCTTATATATCTAGTTAACATAATTTACATGAAAAATGAAAATCAACCCGCCAAAAAAAAGCAAAATGTCAAGTGTCAAATGTCTCGCACACTTTTGAGTTATAAAGAATAGTGATATCTGAAATCCGATGACCTTCTTAGTTCTCTTTTCTTTTCTCTTATTTACAATTCTAAATTATACTTTAATTACTTCGTTGGAAACTTTAATCGGCCCAAATTTATTGATGTATTGATCTGTAGACAATTACTTAGTTTACAGACATTCTTGTAAGAACATTAAGCTTATTTTTATTGTTATAATAGCCGCTGGCGTGTACTATTTGCTTATAAGTTAACCTAGTTTGTTTATCATTATTTTGAATATTCCGTGTGTGGGCTGTTTGAAAGTTATATTAAATATAATGTTAAATATTTTTAAATATATTGTATTAAGTAATTCTGCATCTTTTTATATTTTTTAACCCCCGACCCAAAGAGGGGTGTTATAAGTTTCACCTGTGTATCTGTATATCTGTTTATCTGTTTGCGGTAACGTAGCAGCCAAACGCGTGGACGGATTTGAATGTAGTTTTAAAGCTTTAAACAATATAAAAAAAGTACATTTTTTAAACAAATGTTGTAGTTACAAAAAAATATGTATAAAATTAAAAGAGGAATGGACACAGACTTACATTTTTCGCTGCAAAAACTATCCGTTTTGTACTTCAATAGTGAGAAAAGTAGTTTTTTTCTTAATTTATCATATAGATAATATTTCTAAATATCTATATATATTTGTTGAATAATATCTCGACTCTAAAACCAGTATTAAACAAATCAAACAAGTCTTACAACAACTGTAGTCAGTGGTCAAAACTTCAACATTCAAAAGCTTCTGAATTTCAGCTAAAGTCATTCTCAGAAGCGATGCCCATTCTATGAAAACTATTTCGTTATTGGGCTTCTCAGCTTAATACTGGCTTTTAATAAAATATTTTTTTTTCTTTTTTTTTATAATCAGATTTATATTCATATATAATGAATATAAATTTTGAAATTGTTGAGATTTATAAGAAAAAACCTTTAACTATATTATAGTTTTCTTTCACTAATTTATCACTAAAGTTATAATTATAAAAAACTACACATACATAATGTACAAAATATAGTTCACCGTACCATTTAACTCATACCATAACATAAATCCACCTAAAAATACTAAGTAATATATCGTAACATGCCATTTAGCGACGCACACAAGCCTGCTCACAAACAAAAAGGCCCTACATTCACGGTCATTGATCTAAAGGTCAGCTGATAGATCGCTCGCCTTTTGATGGGTTTGGTAAAGGGATGTATGAATCAACTGAGCTTAAGGTTACTCGTATTAGAGTCTAAACTGGTACGAAACTTTGATTTAAGTCTACATTTACATAATAACTAAGGTTTCAATATTCAGTTTTTAATCATATTGATAAGAATTCTTATTTCCTATTAAAAACCATAAATAATCATAATGTAAAGGCAGTATGCTTATTTATGGTTTAAGATGTGATTTTTGACACGAATTGAAATGAATGGAAGTAGTCGATTTCACGATACGATTCCACACAAATAAGAATTCCTTTTGAACTACTTAAATATAAAAAATATACTAATTAATAATAAAACAATTTTTCTTATAATACAAGTAAAAGATTTTATACACTAAATTATGTAAGTAGTACATAAATCTAATAGAACTAATCCTGCAATATCCAACATACGTTATATATCAAGATGACAAGTCTCGCTCGTATTCGCTTCAATTTCCAATTTTCTGATTGGAATAGTTCAAGTTCTACGCCTCGTTGACGTTAAAAGGTTACAGTGTACTGTGAAATGAGAGTCGAGAAGATGAGGAACGAATATAATATATTGAGTGATGTATTGTGTTCCACCTCACTTACTTAAGAGATATTGTTTTGATACAATATATTTTGGAAATTATATGAATAATAAAATGAATAACTTCTCATACGCTGCAGTAAAAGTTGTATATTTCATGGAAAACAGAAAACGCTTCCAAATATATTTAATTTTTCCAACAACGGTAAACAGTTAATGGGATAATATTTGGAATACATTTATATTTTTACAGAATACAACCTGTCCGTGTGTCTATCACATATCAGACAACGTAAGCGGGTGACCAATATAATATATCTCCTAATCTTGATATTAGCATTTGGTATATTATGTATATAACTAATTAATATATTGTCACATCTGTTACCACCAGTTACTACTAACAATCAAATTAATAATTAATTACTATAGTAATAGTAACAACAACTTTAAGAGACAGGTTACGAGAGAGACACAAGATAAACTATACATACATCTTAATAAAGTTAAACGAAAATAAACTGATCCAAAAAAAATCTTTTTATTCTAGGTATATCAAAAAATCGTTATTATATTATTTCATACATGAACAATGTCTTAATCTTTGAGCTTTTAATTCTTTGCTATATAGATATTTATTACCAAACTCCTCAAATCTCAACTTCTCACGGATGCAAAAAGATATAAATAACCTTGTAAAATAAAAGTCATTTTGCAGCCATATTATCTATTACTATCTTAAGGTCAACTGACTTTCATGTAAGCCTTCTTAAGACCTAAAATCTCTAGAACTTTATTTTGTTGCATCTCGTAGTTAATATGTTTTGGTGAACGTAAGACAAACAATTGAATACGTACTATTATTTATTTATGTTCAATCATGAATTAGTAAATAAAAAAGTGTAACTGCTGCAAGAATTATAATGAAACTTTCAACAAATTATTTATTCGCGTTATATTACTTCTTCACGTATCTTACTTTAATTGGCTAATTTAGCAAATACTGATGTGAATATAATATAAATTCAATTATAAATACGATCTCCATTATCATCATATTATTGATCATAATTGTGAAAAATTACTAATTATCGAAAATTCGCGTCCTCCATTGAGGGATTGATTTTAATTCAACATAATCTCTCCTGCTGTAGTCCAGTATTTGCTCGTCTTCCAAGTCATTCTAAAGCCAAGTACAGAATGTTGTGTGATAAAATAATATTATATAATGATATTACCTATATATACACAGTTTCATTTTATTAGCTCCCCATCTTGATTACTAAATATAATATCTCTTTCTAGTATATATATATATATAAGCAGTATCTAAAAACCTTTACTTCCAAAACATTTAGATCATCAATTTAATTAAAAAAAAACATTTAGAATTGTTTAGCTAAATAAAATATAAAAAAAAAAACTATTTATTCCACACTAAAATATATTTAAGGCGAATTCAACTCAATCTGAACCCCATAGGGTGCAGATAGAGTTGAATTCGCCATATGAACCACAGCTTCAGCTGTGCTTGAGTTTGTAAAATTATTTATCGCAGGTAAAGAGTCATCTGAACCGATCTATCATCTTTCGTGTATACATGGCTTATGATACAAAAGTGGTAGCTTTATAGAGTACCTTTTGTACTCAAATAAAGGACTATTCCCTAGGCGAAGAAATGTAGCTTTAGACTTACCGACATAACAAAAGAGTTTTTTTATATATTGTAGTATATGGAAACTATTCTTCACATATTAAATTACTTTAAGTACTTAAATTCATCTGTATTGCTAATATTAAGTTATCTTTTGAAGCTTCATGGCTTGATTCAGTGACACATTAGAAATAAATACGTTAGCAATCTAACGTTTAAACTTGGCCTTATTCAAATAATATTCAAATAGAAGTTTGAATCACAGCAAAACCTCCTTTATTATATGGTAATACTGTATAATATTCTGTGCTCGATAAAACCATTATACTTGAAATCTAATATTTGTGTTACTATAACTTTGTTTAATTTTAAACAATGCATACTAGTGCGGTATGTCTAGCTTTTATATCAATTTTTAGTGCGGTATGTCTAGCTAGCTTGTAGAGTGTAAAAAAATGGATGTTACATAAAAAAAATACGTCAACGACCTGAATAAGAATGCCTTAGTTATTTAGCTTTAGTTAGTATTACTTGAAGAGAAAGTAATTCAAAATTTAAAAATAAAAAAAAAACTAATGCTTAAATTATTTAAATTATCTTTAGTTAAAACAAATTACTCATATATTCCAAGGTTTCCAATTACTTATAGTTGAAAATTTTAAAACGAAATCAACTCATTTTTTAATAAAACTCACATAAAACACATATTAAAATACTAGTCTATTAACATACTCAGAAAATAATAAATTTATATCACATTATTATTATATTATATATGGTTAGCAACCAGAAGGTGTAAGCAGTAATTTATGAAAAAAAAAGAGTTATCCTATGGTCTACCTCAATAACCCAATTTGAATAGATGTAATTTAAACTTCTTAATAAATTTCTTTAAAATGATATAATTCAACGAAAAAAAAAATCTCAAACCAAATAAAACTGCATTAAAGTTAATTCAGTACATTTGCTTTGTTAATATTGTATTATATATATGTAATGTACATTGTAATTATCTGCAGCTTAAATGTGTTTTTAACTTAAAGCTTTTCAGTAACATTTCTTGGCATAAAATACTTAAATTATACAAAATTAGCATGCGATTTCCATTTACTAAAAAAGCTAAGATGGTGGTAATTTTCAATTGTTTTTCTGACAAATAATGTTTTTACTAAAACCAAATAATGTTTTAGTACATAATAAAACTCAGCAAATTACTTATACTTATAATAATAACAGTGTTGATCTAAAATACTTATAAAACACTTGTATGCACTTAAATATTTTTTAAGTACATGACAGAGATGAGAACACACCAATCCTGTATTGGGCTAGAATAGCAATATAATAAAGTTACTTTTGATGAAATTTAGTGAATTTTTGATGAGATATTGAAAAGTTTTTAATTTTTTGTTCTCAAAATCACTGGATTAAACAAAAAAGGTATGCTTTATAAATAAAATATAATAAAACAAAAAAAAAAAGAAATGATAGATATTTTATTGTGTTAAAAAGAAGCAGACGAAGTCGCTGGACACAGCTGCTACTGAATTAAACGGCTTGAAGCGGTATTCGTAAGAACATTTTCAGATGCTGGAATTAGTTTACACTAAGTGGAGGCCGATTAGAGTAATATTATAAACTACCTTTTGTTCATGTCTTGCATTGGCATTTTAAAGTCTCAAGAAGGCTGACATTTTCTAGGCCTCGTGTTTTGGTATTAATTGGTCTCAGCATGAGTTTAAAAGAAGGTCAAACAAACAAACATTTTAACAGTATTTAGGATACATTTGATATAAAATAATTAACATATTTCATCCTTTCCAATTTAAATTAATATCCTAACATTATTAATTAATTGAGTTGTCCAAGTCTATTCACAATAATAAGAAGTAAGAACTATTGTTTGACATTTGATATAGGCTAAACATAGAAGTGATAATAAATTATCAAATGACTACGTTCGGAAAAAATGTATGACGATAGACAGATAACAACCCTGTTACAGGTTATCAAAGAACTTATATAAATTATAATACAATAAAAAACCAATCGTATTAAACCTGAGATTGCGGATTAGAATCTTACCCGTATCATTAAAAAAAAAGGTTATCATGGCTATACATGTGTATAAAGATTTTGAAATAAATATTTCTATGTCAACTTTTACGAAAGTATTAATCAATAGCTTATACACAATTCACTAAACCTAACAGTCTAGTAAAAAAGTATATTTTCCTACAAAAAACTTTGAACATAAAATATAAGTGTGATATCTAAAGCACTCAATGAAGTTAACTTAGTGGAAGCTGGTGTCAAATAATACTTGGTAAAAGGAGTATTCATAGCTGTATTTTCATTTTATGAAATATATAAGAACGTTTAGGAAACTAAATTATATTTTACCTATTTTTAATTAAAACTAATGAACGTCAATAGTAGTGCTGTTATTTGCTAATCAAAAAATATTATACTTTATCAACACAACAATTATCATTATTTAATTATTATTTTTTTACATTTCCTTATTATTATTATTAGTCTAATCCTTATTATTAGTCTAAGGTTCTTTGACCGTTGGATAAGACGCTTGACACAATTTTTTTAAATGATCTTGACATTTTAACAAAGAACAGTAAAAAAAGGGATCCCAAGTTTCTTTCCTTTTCACATTTTAATAAAAAGAATGAAGCCACCTCGAAAACATAGTGTCATCTTTTTATTTCAATAATTAGCACTAAAGGTGTCTTCAGACAGATTCTGATCATGTACAGTTTAATACTTCACTTTTCTTACTTCAAAGGTTTTCTCGACCGATTGATTTTCAATGCCTGTGTATATACAAAACATTGGATTTCACCCAAATTCCTTTGTGTACTAAAATACAGACTAAACTATGTTAAGGTAATATTTTGCTTCTATGACCGATATATTGTCAATTTAAAATGGTGAAGTAAAAATACTTAAAATTCTTATATCACATATAGTATATATATTTATAAGACATTTATATTCATGTGAACTACTTTTCCTATACTTTAAATATTTGCTTTTATTCAATATGCCATAAAGAAATGTGAAATAATCCTTAATAAGAAATTTTTGAAGTGTTTCGAATTTCACTTGACTTAAATTTTCAGACATATTTCGTTGAATTCCATAAAAAACAAAGATGCAGATATTTTATATTATTTCTTCTTAATGAAGAAAAAAATTTACTGCTTTATCTGAGCAAAGCCACGAGCAAACGTTAGTACATAGTAAAAATATCATGCAATCTCTCCCGAACATTTCTACTAAAACATTTCTACAAAAACATTTATTATTCAACTAACATAAGACTACACTTGGAATATAATTCAGGTTTTCGAAGGTCATGAATAAACGAGTAACATTGCTGGTTTTTTGGTACATTTTACAGGATATAGGTTTATCCTGAGATGATATCAACTATTACTAAATAGTAATAATAGTTTATCTTAAATAAAACAATTTTGATAGAACCAACTGTCGTGTAGGTGGATTTACATTTTAAGTTTAACATACATATATACAAATTATTATTCTAGTAATGGTAATACGTATGCTGTTGTATGTTTGTGGGTTATAAATAGTGTAGCCGCTTAAGCTAATATTTCGTATACAAAACCCCTTTTTACCCAACTATTCAACTTCAGACAGTAAAACAATTCCTCACGTCTATGAGAGTGATGTCGTCTATTAATCTTATCAGCTTGTTCTCTCGTTACTGTCCGAGCTGATCTAACGATAATGATTAACTGTCCATGAAGTGTGTTAGTATTATTAATAGCACAACTAGGTTGGTTTATTTATTGATACAAATAATTACCAGGTTTCGTGTCTTATATATTGGTTACTGCATATATTTATGATTATTATTTTATAGAGTTAAGCTGTATTTAATTGCTGTCCGTATACGGGCTGGATCGACCGAGATTGTATTACCCTTTTACTGACGATGGACGTAAAGTAGTTATTACAGCTAAGTTTCGTGAGGTGACTGAGAGAATCGGAATCCCAAACAGACCCTCCTTCTTTAGCCCCTTTTAGGGAATTTTATTAGAATGTGCTAAATATCTATAATAATGCGTAAAAACCTGATTTGATTTCAATAAATTACAGAGCTGTTATCAAATATAAAATCTCTTTCATTCAAAAAACTTGAAAATTAAATAAATAAATAAATATATATTTTTGATATATATATATATATATATATATATATATATATATATATATATATATATATATATATATATATATATCAAAACGAGTTTGGATTCCATAAAATATACTTATATATGCAATACAATACATATTTTCTATTCTTTGTGTTCTTAAATCCTTATTATACACGCAGTCTACTAAACGTATATTGTTTCTGTCCTAGTAGGAATCGTATATGGAGAACAGTAGTAGAAAAAGTAAGAAAAAACATTTAATTTTAGCGACACTTCAGTTATTTTTCATGAAGGAAAATATTGACCAAAATTCTTAAAAGAGCTTTTATATATCCGACTAAAACTATGAGTTTTGTTTTTCAAAACATCAATGTGATAAAGATCAAATGTTTAAAAAATATCAGGATATATAAAAGTTCTACTAAAAAATACCAGATGTAAATGACGCAGCTTCAAATTATTTGTATTTAAACCATAAACTATTACTTAATCGTAACAAACTATGAACAAATTCGTGCGTTTATTTAAAGCTTAATAATTTGATTCATGAATTACTTATATTTTTCTTACCCTATCGTTACAAAAAAATCTTTAACTTCAATTATAAGAATTCCTTGTAACTATTTTTATGTATTCCGTTTTTGATAGTAGAGTTGAACGTAGCAGCGTAGCATATGTAGGCTGCTTAATGATACAGTGCATAAAGTAACGTAGCCCGTTCATAGCATTTCCTCCGATTATCAATAAAGAAAACTAGTCTTATTACAAAGCTTCGCTACGTATTATAAACTTAACTTGCGATTAGTTTGATATAAAATATTATAATTATTATTATTTAATAATTATACATTGCTAATGTAAAATAGTGATACTCGTTATAGATACAGTTGTCTATTTTTTACATTGCTTACTAATAATATTGAATGCGGACTATTGTTTGGAATTTCAATAAATCCGCAATCCGATATCTTCTATCTAAGACGCTCCATCTACCGTGTCGAAACTGAACTCGACATAACTTAAACAAATAGGGCTGTCAGAAATGAATTAAAATAAAAAAAATATCCTATTGATATAATAAATATAAATGTTTGGGCATTAATCAATTATTTTGTTGTTCACCTTTAAATGAGATGTCTTAAGTTAGATCGTTTCTGTAATTTCTTCTAAAGTGTTGATTAGGGTTGGCAAAATTTAGAAAAGTTTTTGTTATCTTTTTTAAATTATTATCAGGTAAAACATGGAATTTCTTTGGTGTTTCATGACATTAATATAATTTATTAGAAGCGTCATCTTACACTAATTTCTATTGAGAAGCAACTTATACCTTAAGATACTTTTCCAATATTTGTATTAAAAATTAAGTAAAATTATTATGACATTGAAAATAATATGAAAGTTAAGGATCTTCCTTTAAAGTCCAACTTATTTAAAAATATTGTTGTTTTTAAGTATACAGTATTCTTAGGTAAATAATGAATGTGTTAATATATATAATTAAACACTATATGTTTGTATGAAGTAGGCATTTAAAACTAGAATGTATAAATATCTCAAAACTCATCCTTATATTAAATATAGAAAAGCTTATAAAAAATGCTTGGACGAGAATAAGCTTGGAAAGGAATCACAAAAAGTGTAAGCGCTTTATTAAATGAAATTCTTAGATTTGAGTTATCAAAATAATTGTCTTAACAGCCTGTCTCTATATTTACCAAACCAACGCTACACATAATTTAATGATGAGGTAACGACTAAAGCAAACTACGTAATTTATTATCGTAACACCACGTAAATAGAAACTAATTAGTTTATTACATAGAACATAACGTTTAGTGGCTCGTAACCTGTATGGTACGTATCGACAACTCGCAATTTATTGAAGCTCGCGTGCTCCCGCGACATATTAAATCAAAAAGACCGCTCGGGCCATTACATTAGCGGGTTGGAAAGAACTTATTAATATATTCATTAAAAAAGGAAACCTTAGCTCAATTGTAAGTGGTTGACATGACATCTTGGTGAAGTGGTTAATGAGCCTGTTGAAATAAATGTCGGGTTCGATTTCCAAACGGTATAATTCTTTGTATCCACAGGTAAAAGGACAGTCAGGACAGGTACACGTAGCTACGAAATGTCCTTAAAGCACTAGAAGACTGTAGACCTTGGAGTAGCGTGACGTATGCGAGGCGTCGCTCCGGAAACCTCAAGCCACTACAAGGGCGGCCTCGATCAAGGAGTCCCTGTCACGGCCCATCAACTCAGAGCATGCGGCGACGTCAAACCAGTCTTAAAGGCCCGCGCATCTCGGACTCCTGCCTCGGCGCTCATCACCCTTTGAAGCTGTAGGTGCCGTTGATCATATTAGCGGCGGCGTTCTTATCTCAAGAGTAAGACGGCTGGTGCTGTTCTTCCAATGATTGCCAGTCGTTCTAGAATAAGTTGCAATTCTTAAAGTTAGAATATTAAAAGAAAGGTAACTTTATTTGCAACCCGTATCACGTTTACTGGAATGCAAATTGCGATTTAATGAGAAACTGGCTACTATTTCATTTAGTTCAAAATGGTAATTAGAAAATAAGCGAGTCGTTTTGTTGTAACTACCGAAAATAATATGAAATTAATGTGAAAAAAACTTTCCGTTCACTATTCAGTATAAAAAGTTTGGAACATGCTCACCAAAACTCTCATTTCACAAGATTTTATCACGTTTTACTTATACGTAGTATACAAACCAAAGAATTATTTTCACTATAATCGATTACGTTTAGGAGACTATCACGCGAATAGCTATGTCGGTGTGATCTGTTCTGTGATTTGTGCTTTTACGAAATAAAATGGGACACAAAAAAAAAAAAAAAATGAGGGTATGTTTGATTTGTTTAATTGTAAGGTTTTACAATGTTTACACTAATTTATTAACAAAGCTACTCAAAGTAGGTACTCAAAGATCACATGGATAATGACTATTCACACCTACAGAGCTGCCGCTCTCAAATGAGTCCTGCACAATAATTCCTAAACTTAATACTTGTGTACAAATTTATAGAAGTATACCCCTACTAATTACTTAGATATACCCTTGACATGTAACAATGTATATATTTTTTAGCGGGTACTTATAACATTTATGAAGATAAAAACATTGTTTGTCAATAAACATGTGGACGGAGTCGCGGGCAACAGCTAGTATTAAATATATTGGTAAATTAAAAGGAGTCTCACAATAACATAAATTTTCAATAAATATCAAATCATTAGTTGTTATTAATTGTTAAATAAACAATTAAATGCCATTGTTTGTTATAAACATATTCGATTTAAATTTTACAATAAATCCTGAAACATTAAACCATTATGTTTTATCAGTTAATTCTGCTTAAGAGAAATCAAGTCATTATGGCTTCTTAAGACTTTTCCGGAAGAAGTGATCACAAAACTTCATATTTCGTATTTCTATTGTCATAGCCTATATAAGTCCAAATTACTAGGTATGTATTATGTACTAATGAATGTGAGGTCACTAACCTCTATCACGTTAAAAATCGATAAATATTTCGGAAGAACGAAGCTATAATAAAAAGGAATTTCGTAAAATAATATCTAAGCGCGCCCACTTCCATTGATTGGTATTACCAAGTTATTTTCTAGTTGTAATAAATATTACCAATATTGTTATCTTATTTTTAGTATATAGTAAACCTTATTAGTGACAATATTTAAAACACAGATAAACACTAAAATACTCTTTATTTACGAGATTATTTCATAATGTTGGATGCCGATTCCAAATTATAAAACCTTAATTATAATTTATATTTTTTTACAAATTATAACATTACCTGAGAAGTAAACAAAAATGCCGGAAATACTCAAAGTATAATATACATAGGCAGTCTGCCAAGAGGAATGCACCACTGCAGCAGACGCTTCCTTTATGGAGCCATATTACTCAACACATCAGATTAGTTGGTGTATACTTATAAAGCTGAGGGTATACATTATTATTATAACAAACCTAATAAATATGAATCTATAACATTCAAAACTTTACTTAAAGTAGATATAATAAATACATCTTACTTCATATTTATAAGTAAAAAAAATATTTATTTCTTCTTTTGTGATGTGAGTAATATTTTCTAAAAATATATATATTTGTTGAATGATATCTCAACTCTAAAACCATTATTAAACAAATCAAACAAGTCTTACAACAACTATAGCCATTGGTCACAACTTCAGCATTCAAAAGCTTCTGAATTTCAGCTAAAGCCCTTTTCAGAAGCGATGTCTATTCTATCAAAACTATTTCATTATTTGGCTTCACAGCTTAGTACCGGCTTTTGATGAGTCAAACTTTCTTCTTTATTTATTATTATTTTTATTTATATACATTATATTTTTTTTATTAACAGTATTTATGGCTAAAATAAGTATAAATATGTATTACCAAACTTCTCAACTCTCAACTCCTCAACTTCTCACGCATGCAATTTTCTTAAGTTTAAAATCAACTTCTGTTGTATTCACAAAAAATATAACTTTGTAAATTAAAAGTCATTTTGTAGCCATATATCTATTATTATCTTCAGGTCGACTGACTCACTACAGCGGACTTTCATGTAAGCCTTCTTAAGACCTAAAATTCTCTAGAACTTTATTTCGTTGCATCTCGTAGTTAGTATGTTGTGGTGAACGTAAGCCAAGTAATTGAATACGTACTATTATTTATTTATTTTCAATCATGAATTAGTAAATGGTCATATTATTTTAAGGTATATATAAGTGTTTGTGTATATAGATAGATACTATAGAATACAATTATACACTATTATATATTAAAAAAGTGTATATAACTGCTGTTTTAATATTTAATAAATTTAATTATAAATTAGATCTTTATTATTACTTAATCGTATGTGAAAGAGAAATGACTAAACATTGAATAATCACATCCTGAATTGATTGACTTTTATTCAACACAGTCTATCCTGCAACAGCTTCCCAGTCCATATTTTAGCTTTCAGGCTTTAACGTTAAGGGTACCTTTTAACCCAAATAAAGGACTGTTCCCTAAGCGTAGAAATACAACATTTAGACCTACCGACATAATACATCTGATTTTTTTTCCTCTTCAGAACAAAGAGGCTGAAAAAGCATATACACACAGGCCATTTCGAGCATATCACAGGCATTATTAAGGCACAGACCTACTCCACTGAAAGCTAATTGCGAGCTCCCTGATGTCGTATATATGAAGTTACGAAGTCCTGAAGAAAACTTTCTTAGTATGAAATTTAAAAAAACTGATTTGGATTCCACTTTGAACTCATTTGTTTATTACAGAGTTAAATATGTCATTGCTTTTAACTTTTTTTTGTAATTTTGGTTCCAAATAGACCTCATAAAAGAGATGCAGTTACTTTAATAAATCAGAAAGATGAAAATTATATTAATTAATGTATTTTAGTTAAAAACCGTTAAACATTTATGTTTTTTCTTAATACTGTACTTCAATTCGTACTGTTTACAAAACAATATTAATTATTGATAAAATAATTAAGTTTACTGAAATAATTTACGAAACCAGAAACCACTTCCTGTATCATAACCTACTACCGAGGTTGTAGTAACTGATACCGCGGAGACTAGTAACACATTTAGACTATTTATTATGTAATTAAAAAGCCTAAAAATGAATGATAAATAGGCGGTTGTTTTACAATTCAATACCTTCATCGTCCTTTTTCAAACCTACTTACCACAATTCACATGAAACAAAATATCTGAATTTAATCGTCAACTGAGTCGTAACCATTGACAAAATGAAATAATTGTATGTAAAATGTATGTGTATGTCTTTGTCGTTCCAAAATATTATTTTTTATAAACAATGCAAAACTTAAATGACTTTGCTCTAAGCTTTTATTGCCCCGAATCTATTGACGTAGCGATTTGTCAACTACCCAATTTACATACAATTTTAGATTGTATGTTAAACTATTTTAGTACTGCGTATAAACTCGTAATTTACTAGTTTCATACATTTTAAAATGAGACATTAATATTCATAAAAATCGAAAATACAGATTAATACTATTTTATGTGAAGACTGCAATGACAATAGAAAAAAATTTCAATAACAATCCCTTGGTTTTATATTGAACTCTTGTAAGAATACGAATGTATAAACAAACATTATTTATAAGAACATAAAGCTTATTTTTATTATAATAACGGCCGCTGTCGTGTGATCTTTGTTTATAAGTTAACCTAGTTTCGGTCATCATTTATCAAAAAATACCCTACATTATACAAAATCTGGGTCTTGTTATTCACAATTCCTTCTCCTAGACACCTCAAATATCTGAAATTAGTAATAAGATATATGCTATTAGTAAGTTGAGGAGATGGAAGAATTTCTTACAAATTCGAACACTAAAGCCCTTCCCTTGCTTAAGCTTGTCTACTACCTTTACCAGATTATGCAGATACATGCTGCTCCGATATATCGCAAATTCACATTAAAAAGCTTCAACGTCTGCAAAATATGATTATAAGATTTGTATTTCGGCTGAGAAAGTTTGATCTCATTTCACAATATCGTGTCTAACTGAAATGTCTTACCAGAAAGCAGAGACGTCATCTCCATATTATTTTGAAGTGAAATGGAAAATAGTATGTCTAAAAAATATTGTAAGTCGATTGTCTTGATTCCACGGAAACACGCACCTAAGTTGTTGTAGACGTACTGTATATTCTATGTTACCAATGATTAGAAAATTTATTAAGTATATTTATTTAATTTACAATAATACTATTTACAATAATACCTTGACCGGACTAGCGCCATTGTAAATACTTAAAAATTATTAAAATATAGTAAATATTATAAAGTAGGTATGACCACCCTATTTGTTATATTTTCTTAGTTTTTATTTTTTTACGACTCCAGCTGTCAGCGTCATGTCGCAGAACGTCAAATATTAACTTGATATGTAACATAATTCATGTTAACTTAACTTTCAAATATTAATTATATTCCTTATAACATACATTTCTATATTACTACACTACTAGTATTACTAAATGAGAATGGCTTTTTAATTGCTATAGGCACAATTAATAAACTAAATAATTAGTTCAGGGATTATTTTAACCTCCTTTTCATTTCAAATAAATTAAACAACAAAAGCTTATAAACCGCCATTGTTATAAAATACAATAATTATATTATAAGATAAATGTAATGAGTTCGTTCTCGAGAGAGAAAATAACGAGAGATCGTTAGGCAATCTCAGCTAGCGAGTATCTGAGTTTGTATTTGATAATAATAATCATCATAAATTATAATATCTTAATCATACATTTACATTAAGAAGTACTATTTATTTTTATTCATATCTAAATCTACATTTTTTCACGATAAGAGTTGCACTATCCCAATCCGTAATTAATCTTTATTTTTAACCAACCTCTTATGATAAAAAAACAACAGATACAAAGTCATCAAATCCTAAGACTAGTAAATGGAAAACTTACAATCTGGCTTTAGAGGTAGGGTTTTTAAATAACATACAGCAAACATCTTAGATAAGGTTATTTATTAAGTCGTAATTATAATATTAAGACTATATTTTATGCGCACTGTAATTTAAATTTTGAATGACGTAGATGTTCAAATGTCGATGCTACAATCATCTAAATACAAACGCAACTTACATGTCCAAGTGTGTGTCAACCCAACGTCACTTTATGTACAATTTACATATAACCCATGTCCCAACATCATGCATACACAGAAGAGGACAGGTATCATTTCATATTATTATAAGAGTATGGAACCAACTACGCTGCTTCACTTTTGATATCATGTTATAATTCTATAATAGTTAATAGTTAGTAAAACTATGATCATAATAATTAAATACCCGACCGATTTAGTTGTGTGATTCTTCTTTGAATCTCTTCTTAGGGCGCGTTTAGAAACTCCTCTTAGCTATAGTTGTATATTAGAGAATGTCTTTGTAAAATATTTGAATCTTTGTCTCTGAAACGGTGGTCTTGGAGTTTGTTGTGTGGTTCTTCTTAGACTAAGGTGCGTTTATAATCCTCGTAGCTTGTCACAGTTACAGAAGGACTTATTTCGATAATTATAGTATTAAAGTAGGCCCTCCTTTCATTTGATGTAGACAAGAGTCACTGGAATAAAAAATATCTAATAATAAATAAATAAATAAAAATAAGCAATAACCGTAACAGCCAGGGGTCGTACTAACTCTTATTTGAAAGTCTAGTAAGTACCTAAATGTTTTATCACTTGAATGTCAACAGTAACTAGAACCAATTTTATCGAATTATCAATTGAAATATTAAAGAGCCAACATGTTATAAAGCTAATAAGAGTTCACCTTAGGGATTATAAAGGTCGAATAGGTCATTTGGCAAATATGAAGCCTTTAAATGTAGGTCACTCTTAATCTAGATTTTAGATCAACTAGACGCGAACAAACTACCTAAATCCGGTCAAACCACTGACTCCTAATGAACTTTTAAACTAAGGGCTATTACTAATTTTGCTTAAACATTTTTTATATTTTCCATAACATTGTAGAACTAATTTTTAAATGAAACGGATTGTCTTCTGAAAAAAAATACTCACAGGTTGCCAATTACTTTTAGTGGAAAAGCTGAACACAAAAACGGGGTAAATAAATTTTTAATAGTCAACCGTATATGATACATATTTCAATACTAGTATTTAAAAATACAAACAAATTCATAATTTCAAATAAAAATATAATTTATAGTTCGCAATATCAAAATAGGTGTTGTTCGAGCAAGTTCGTCGAGGAGGGCGGCACTTAGCTACCGAGATCCGCAGACGGCACGCGTGTACGCAAACGAGCCTACTGCGACTATTTGGCTTAACTTTCTATCAAATGTTGTTCATGTTTATTAAAGTTTATAATATACAGTCCGTTGCTTCCTTTTAAAGGTCCTTAAATAGTCAGGTCCTAAACAAGTGTAGTAGTAATAAATAACACAAACGATAAACCTAAATATTACATTTCGTGTACAAATATCATTCAAACTACTTATTAATATTTTTACCGCAAAATCAGAGTTTTTCATTCAGAAATAATGTAAAAATTTTAACTAATAATACAATCTCGGACTAAATTAAATTCCACTAATTTTTTTATAATAAGTTTTATTTTACTATATGTATATATTAACTGCAACTTAAAAGTGTTTTTAACTTCCAGTAACATTTCTTGGCATAAAACACTTAAATGAAATGAAATTTGCATGCAATTTCCATTTACTAAAATTGCTAACTGTGGTAGTGGTATTTTTCAATTGTTTTTCTGACATTAGGTATTGTAATAATATAAACTACATTATTTTCGAATATACTTAAACTCAAGAAAATTACTAACACTTATAATAATAATAAAACAGCGCTATAATAGACATATGTACTTAAAATACTTAAAACATTTTTTTTAAGTACATGATATAGAACTGAAAACACAAATTCTTATTTGGGCTGTAATAATAATATAACAAAACTATATTGGACAGATTTTGTTGAAATTAGCGTAACATCAAAATACTCATCTAATTGAACATAAAAACCTAAATAAACACAAAAATAGTTTTAGAACTATTAAAGAAAATGTAAAAACAAAATATATATATAATAGATATGAAGATACAAGAAGCAGACGAAGTCGCTGGGCACAACTGGTACTGTATAAATCGAGTTGAAGCAATATTCGTGAGAACATTTTCAGATGCTGGAATTAGTTTACACTAAGTGGAAGTTGATACGAGTAATGTTATTCACTAGCTTTTGTTCGTGACTTGCGTTGGTATTTTAAAGTCCCAAGTAGGCATTTATAAAGTTTAAAAGAAGGTCAAACAAACAAATATTCTAATAGTATTAAGGATACATGCAGCTCTATAAAGAAATTAACCTATTTCATCTTTTCCAATTTACATTTACATTCTAACATTATTAATTCATGATTTTTTCCAAGTCCAATCACGATAATAAGAATAATCTTTTAATATTTGATAGAGACTACACATATGAGTCATAATAATTCATCTAATGACTAGATTCGGAAAAAAGTATACATAAAATACCCCTGGGTAGTATAAACTATCGAATATATATAAATACTATAAAATATATATAAACAATCCTTGTAGTTACTACCATATAAGGTTATATTGTTGGTTACAAATTATCAAAGACCTAATATAAATTTTTATAGAACCAAAATTATATCGATGTAAACCTGATATTGCGGGTATCTTACTCGTATCTTTAAAATTAAAATAAGCCTAACATGGCTTTACATGTGTATAAAGATTTTAAAACAGATAATTTTAATAAAGTTACAAAAATAATCAAAGCCCAATCAATAATATAAACATATTACAAAACTATTCATCTCATCATACAGGCCTAAATATAAAACATTGTACATAAAATATAAGTGTGATATCTAAAGCACTCAATGAAGTTAACTTAGTGGAAGTTGGTGGCAGATAAAACTTGGAAAATGGAAAATAAATAAACAAAGTGTGGAGCCTCTATGTCTATATTTCCATTATATAAAGTATTTAAGTAATTTGAGTATACTAGAATATATTATAACTTCTCTATCATAAGAACTAATATTAGACAAGACTCATGATACTTATCATTGAATTAGTTGACCCGATTTTTATAACTGATTGGACCATTTTATTTAAGATCAGTGAAAAAAGACCATAAGAGATTCCAAGTTTCCTCTCTTTTCACATATTAATAAATATAATAAAAACACCTATAAGACAGAGTTTGATATTTTTATATAAATAATTAGGACTAAAGTAATCTCTAGACAGATTCTGAATACAGTAGTATTATAGTCTAATATTTAACTTTTCTTTCTTCAAAAGTTTTTCGATGTCAATAAATTGTTGGATTCACCCAAACGCCTTTGTGTACGAAAATAGGCTCTAAATTATGTTAACTGTTTTGCTTTTGATATATTAGCAATTTAATAAAAAAAAAAACAAAAAAAATACCGGCTGAATTGAAAACCTCTTCCTTCTAAAGAACTGTATGAGAATTTTGAAGTCCTAACAGTGCGTCAATTGTTTTTACTCCAAGTTATATTAAAACAACACTCACACATATCCAAGTCGGGTTGTCTTGTTTCATCGTCACAAAATGTTACACGCAGGTTTAAACTTCCACCACCAGTCACTCACAGAACTTCCTTTTGTAAGAGATTTTATCGTTTTCTCGGGCGTTTCGTCTATCTAACAAAATTGTAAATATTGTCCACAAAAACAGATACGACTGTAAAAAGTCTGTGACTGACTGGTTACTTCAACTAACCTATGATGAGACACATCACACCACATACATATACCTACACTTGCATGTTTAAATTATTTTTTCTTTTTGCAATTTTATTTTGAGTTTTATTGCTTATTAATTTTACTATTATTGTTATTATTTATTTATTCTTATGATCTCAAAAATCCGCAAATTAAATTTGAAGTTTAAGATTATTATGTATTCTGCGACAAAGGAAGGTTGCTGGTACTTTAGCACAGGTTATCCTTTTAAGTACCAGCTGATAATAGTATTAGTTTTGGTCTTAATTTTGATTTTTTTTTTGTACTGTTTATATTTAAATGTATTATTATGTGGCAATAAAGAATTATTAATTAATTATTAATTTTTGAAGAAGTCGGTAGAATTTTGTAGACATTATTTTTACATTAATAATATTTACAATTCTAATAATATAAATAGTAAATATATGCATAGAAGAGATTTTTCTATTTATTCTAATTTTCTTTTTCTATACCTTAAATATTTATTATTATTCAATATGTTATAAAATAATTTAAATAAAAATAAAATAAAAAGAATAAAATAAAAAGAAATTATTAAAAAATTGTTTTTAATATGACTTAACTTAAATTTTCTGACATATATAATTTAATTCAATAAAAACAAAGATAAAGAGATTAAATATTTCTTTTTATTTAAGAACAAAATAGACTGTTTTATCTGAGCAAAGCCACGAGCAAATCTTAGTACATAGTTAAAACATCATACAATCTCTCCCGAACATTTCTACCAAAACCTTATAATAATCGTTAACCCTGTTCTGAGTCTACATTTCTTATTCAACTAACATAAGACTCTACTTGGAATATAACTGAGGTCTTCGAAGGTCATGAATGAATAAGTAATAACTGGTTAAAATTTAAGGAATGTTTTGTAAGCAGGATATAGGTTTTATCCTGGTATGATATCAACTATTGCTAAATATTTAATAATACCTTTATCTTAAATACAACTATTTATACAGAAGCATAAAAATATTAAGAAAAGTCCACCTATATATTTTCAAATTTACCAAAATCCTCTCCTTCCAGTACTGACACAACATTTACTACTTCTATCATATCCAGACCTCACAGACCACCAAGTATCATAAAAAGGCTATTATCAGTTTGGTTGTCTTTTAATAAATAACAATATATCACTTCGATCATAAAAGTCAAGAATTCATTGAATTCAAAGGAATTTCAATAATATACTTAAGTTATGTAATTTGAATCAGGAACACACTCACTCCCACTGCAGACCGACAGACAGACTGGCGCGACTCACAGCCAAGGTTCTTGTTACTGTATATGATCAGGACAATATTTAGGACATAATAGTTTCATAATTGTAATTATATTGAGAATCGTTAGTAATTTCATTATTGTTCATAGAATAGATTATTTATTTATTATTTTTTTTATCCTGAATAGGAGAGGGTCGTCGTCCGTATCGCCATGAAACCTCTGTGTTTAATTTTAAATGTGTTGTTTTTGAAATAATATTGCAATATTTGTACGTTGAATACTTTTATTTATTTATGTTGATGAAAGATGTCTTATGTAATAATACGATGTGGAAACGAATCGGACTTTTTTTAATATTTATATGATCGATAATCGACCAATCCCGAAAAGACAAGACTATTAAAAGTAAATTATAAACTAACTGTTCTCTTCAATTCCATCCCCGCAGATCTCAATTGAATTTTGCGAAATAGTAATATTTTTGTCAAAATCAAGTAATAATACTATTTAATATTGTATTTATTAATTCATTTATTTTGATGTTAATATGGAGGTGTTATATATGTAAGTAATAGTGCAAGTAATATTGTAATTCTATCTAAAAATAGAAAGGGAAATATAAACCACGAATTTGTATATAAAGATCTAGGAGCATAATTCGAAGCTGAGCTTTTTTACACCATCTTACACTGAATCTTGCTTATAATAAATACTATAACTTATTCTTTAACCGCAGTCCATTATAAATATTTCAGTGATATTATTGCGTATATTTTTTGTTTGTTTGTGGGTTATAAATAGTGTAAGCCATTTAAACTAATATTATGTATGCAATACCTCTTTTTACCCAACTATCCAACCTCAGACAGTAAAACAGTTTCTCACGTCTATGAGAGTGATGTCTATTAATCTTATCAGCTCGTTATCTCGTTACTGTCCGAGCTGATCTAACGATAATGATTAACTGTCTATGAAGTGTGTTAGTATTATTAATAGCAGAACTAGGTTTATTTATTGATACAAATAATTAACAGGTTTCGTGTCTTATATATTGATTACTGTATTTATTTTATTGTTATCTAATAGAGTTTAGCTTTATTTGATTACAGCTTGTATACAAACTGACTTGACGGGATGGTATTACCCTTTTACTGAAGATAGACGTAAAGTAACTTTTGCAACTAGTTTCGTGAGTTGATTGAGAGAATTAATTCTAAGCCTTTTCTCAACTCTTTTCTCAGTCTTTCCAACCTTTCCTCAACCCCTTATAGGATATTTTATTATAATGTTCTAAATATTTTATCTCCATTAATTCAACAGGAAATCTAATGAATTAAAAAAAATTAAGTGTTGTTATCAAATATAAAATCCTATCACAAATAGAACTTGAAACAAAAGAGAAATATAATTCAAAAGGATTTACACTACAACACATAGTTTCTATTTTTTGTTACTTTGTGTATTTGAATCCTTATTATGCATGCAGTCACTAAACGTATATTATATCTAAGTTAATATGACTCTTATATGGAGAATAGTAGTATAAATAGTAAGAAAAACCTTTAAATTGAGCGATACACTAGTTATTTTTCTATACTCTCATTAGGTAAAATAATGATCAGAAATCTTAAAAAAGCTTTCATAAATCCTACAAAAATTATGAGTATTTTTAAAATATGAATATGATAAAGAAATATTCTTGAAAAGATACCAGGATGTATAAAAATTCAAATGAAAAATACGAGACACGTGACGCGACTTAAAAAGTTCATTCATTGTAAAACATTAAAAATCAAATGGTATTTAAATCATAAACTATTATTAAATCGTAACAAAATATGAATTTATTGTTAAATGTTCATACAAAACTTTATAATTTTATCATGTCATTATTTACATTTTTTTAACCTCATCAATCCTCAATTTTTACAAAAACTTTAAATACAGTTATGAGAATTCTTTGTAACTATTTTCATGTTTTTGTTCGTAGAATTGAACGTAGCAGCGTAGCATATCTAAGTAGGATGCTCAGTGCTACAGCGCAAAAATTGGGAAACGTATGTAGCATTTGCTACGATAAAGAGAACTAGATTTATTTATAATACAAAACTTCGTGACGTATTTTAAACTTAACTTGAGATTAGTTTAATGTATAAAATAATAAAAAGAATTATTGAATGAATATACATTGGTAATGTAAAAAGGTGATACTTATTATAGATACAATTATCCAATTATTACATTACCTATCAGTAATATTAAATACACGGACTATTGTTAGAAATGTCAATACATTCGCAATCTCTAAGACACTCCATCTAGCCTTGGTCACGAAACTCAACTCGACATAACTTAAACAAATAAGGCTGTCAGAAATAAATTAATATATAATATTCCACTTATATTATAATTGAAAATGTGTGTATGTTAATAAAATAAGAACTACTAGAATTCTGTTAAACCATAATTATTTTCATCTCCGATATAATATTTTCTAGTGAGAAACTCATGTAGTCAAAATATGTAGAGTTTGTGTCACTGTTACGTTAGTTATTAATTTAGTCATCTGCTACCCTTATCTATTTCTATTCCCCTTTTACTTGAATGAAGTTGTAGGCAAGAGCGAGTATCAGCTAATTATAAGACCGTAAATTTCTTTAAAAACAATTATAAATTCAGGTAGAGAAGAAATATCCTTTATATTACAGTACCATTTTATATCAATGTAGAATAAAAAGCCATAGGGTTCAGTAAACTATCTGACACATACAATAGAGCTTTTATAAAATGGATGATATTAATAGTGGTAAAGAATTTCACGGGTATTGTTTGTCCATAAGTGTGAGTTCCTTGACATATTACGATATTGTATATATATCAGTGGCATTGACATGGTGACTTACACACACATGTACACACACTTATATATCGTATTATATGAACCAATTTATTGTTTTTATTGTTAGAAGGTGACTAATTCACACACACACATATATATATATATATATATATATATATATATATATATATATATATATATATATATATATATATATATATATATATATATATATTTATATATATATATATTTATATATATATATACGTTTCTTAAACGGCTAATTTGATATTACTAAAATGTCTTGTAATTATCAAATTAGCCGTTTAAGAAACGTTATTAAATAATTTATTACAAAACTGTAAACTTGAAATGTTTTAACATTTTACTAAGCAAGTAGTAGTAGTAGTAGCAAGTAGTTTTATAAAAAGCTATTGCCGAAAAAATACCAAATAATCCTTATAATATTTGAGGACTGCTTGTACAAGAAAATATTAATACTAATACTGTTTTATTTAAAGTATGATACTGTTAAATATAGTTCAACTCTTGAAGTAGCTCTTGATAACATTTGAAAGTTAAATCGTGTAATTAGAAAAGTAAATTTCGGTTAACTGTAATTAAATTACGAAGCGCTAATCTTTTCACTTCATCCAGCTGATTGTACTGATGGGGCTGTCAACATATTTTACGATCCCGAGATTTGTATTCAACTCTGGAATCATTAATTCATTTAGATTTAAATGTTAAATTTTATGATCTACATTTATATCTAATTTTAGTATGATAACATTTTACTTAGCTAACATTTTGTTATCAGTTTTTTTACACAGTGATAGTGACAGCCCAACGGGTCGACGTTATGGATGGCAAACACTTTCCAGTCAAATATTTTAATGTTAACCTTTAAATAACATGTGTCAACTTAGATAGTTTCTTTAATTTCTTCCTGATTAGGGCTGGTGACGTTTAAGAATATTTGATATCTTTTAAGAATTTGAATCGGGTAAAACATAGGTTTTACTTGCTTGTTCATGTTTTTCATAAAATTTATTAGAAGCGTCTTCTTAAACTTACTTTTGTGAAGTAACTTAGTAGTTTAAAAAAAAAAACCAAAACTTTGTATAAATTTTATTATGACGTGGAAAATAATAAGAGGGTTAAGAGACTTCCTTTAAAGTTGAACCTATTTATTTACAAATTAATGTCATTTTCAAAACTATATACATAAATATTCTCTATTAAGTTAAAAGCAAACCTAATAAAGCATGATCTAATATGTATAATTTAAAATTAAAATAAAAAAACCCCCTATACAAAAAACCACTAAAAAGAATAAAAATAATATTACTATGTACTTATTGAAGTCGTTGCGTCTATATTTATCAGACCAACCCTACATACAGTTTAGTAATGGAGTAACAACTAAAACCAACTACGTCATTTTTTTTTTAAGCGAGAAGTAGCTGCTGTAAGTTCTTTTAAAAATCTTTTCTACCCTCTTCTTCTTAAATAAGATCAAAATTGAATTATTCTTGTGTGAATTCGCATTAGATTCGATTTATGTTTATGACTACGTACCAATGTATGTAAAAACTATAAACCTTCAAGCTGTTACGCAGCAATGTTACGACAATAAGAGATTATTTACTTCTTTATTTTTTAACAGATTGTAAAAAAAAAACAAAATATAAAATGAATCCCATGACAATATAATCCCGAAAACTGCATCCAAATCGATTAATCCGTTTTTGAGATTCGCGTGCACAATCATACAGACATACAGCCATACAGACGAACAGATAAAATGAAAAAAACATTGTTTTGGGTTCTCTTCCTTATATAAAGATCCCCCTGTATGAATTTTTGAAAATATATTTTTTGTGTCGTGTGCACAACTAAAAGCCAAACAGATAAAAAGACAAAGATTTAAATGGTGAAAATGGATTCTGTTAGTTATCACTTCATATCCTGGTATATTTTTTTTAAATATTTTCAATGTACAAAGACTACTCCTCTAAAGATTTATTACATGTATAGAATAAGATTTTCATGGTACCTATTACGTGATTGAGATAAATTGACATAACTTTTTTATTTCTTAACCGATTTAAATGAAATAAACACTAAATGTTAAGTGAAGACTGTGATAATGTATTTCTGAAACCGCATTCAAAATGGTTTAGCCGTTTCTGAGATTAGCGTGCACAAACATACAGACATACAGACAAACTGAAAAACCATTGTTTTGGGTTTTCTTGCTCTTATAAAGTCCCTCTATGATGTTTTTTTTTTATATTTTCCATATACAGAAATGGATCATTGACAATTATATTATATGTATAGATAATTTACTTTTTATGACATAGTGTTTATTTTGTTTTTATTTACCCATCTAATAAACTGTATATTGGAAGTTTTCTGATCTTTCCAATGCCCAGGCCAGCTGGCCGCTAGCCAGCCGCAGTGTCCTGGATAGTAGATAGAGCAATTACAACCAAATAAATATTGGATTGACATTTTTAAAACAATGAATATTCAATATTATGAAATGAAATTGTTTTTTTAAAACAGTTTCTAATTTATTTGTCGATACAAAATGTCATTGGCTAATCAATTATTTACATAGTTGTGTTAATAAATAAATATCGTTTGATATGTATATTTAAGTATTTAGACTTATTTAGATATTTAATAACTTGATAGAGAAAGAAGTTATATGAATACTAATATAAATTACCTCTCACACACTCCAGTTACAGTTGTCTATTTTATATAAACTGAAACCGGTTCTTAATAAATATATTAAAAACCGTAAAATTAAATATAATTCTTCTAACAGCAGTACACAGTTAATAGGAAGATATTTTATAATTCTTAAATACATATATAGGATTATTTGTAATTAGTTGACCACCTCTTGCAGGCAACCTCTCACAATAAACAACACAAAATTTTTGCTTCCCCTTTTTCTTATTACTCTGTATTTTGTAAGAAGTACTTAAAAGTTCAACGCCCGGGCGCCATATCGACGCACAGAGTTAATGCCAGTTCAGAGACAACAAATAAATTTTGTATGGGAAAGTTTAAATTTTAAAAACTATTAATTTTAAAGAGTTGTAGAACAAATGTTGTTGGCATTGATGTAAAAAGAGTGCCTGCAAGAGGTGGTCAACTAATTACAAATAACCTTGTATATATAAAAAGAGTAAAATCCGTCTGTCTACATCATATATCAGCGTAAGTCCGAGACCAATATGACATATATCCTAAACCACGTTATTAGAATATAATTAATTAATATCTTGTCACATCTGCTACCTCCAGTAACTACTATCAAGCAATTTAATAATTAATTACTATAGTAATAGTATCAACAACTGTAAGAGACAGGTGAAGAGAGAGACACAAGATAAAGTATACATACATGTAAATAAAGATAAACTAATACAATAAAACAATAGCATTCTTGTAGATATATCTTAAAATTTATATATTGTTTATTAAGTTTGATCACTTTGATGATCAATAAAAACCTTATTATTATTATACTATACAGTCATGACTAATGTTTTTATCAGTGAGATTTTTGTTCCTTGCTATATATATTATGTACTAACAACTCCTCCAACTTCTCACAAATGCTTTTTTCAAAAGTAACACCATTAAGGTCCTTATTAAACATTTTCTATTTTATTTAGCAATAAAATATACTCCTTTAGAAAGAAAGTTGTTTGTAGACATATATGTAGCCTATTATTATTTTCAGGTCGACTGACTCCGTCACAATGAAATTTCGTGTAAGTCTTCTTTAAAGTACAATTCTCTAGATTCTAGAACATTATTTTGTTGTAACTTCTATTATGTTTTGGTCAAAGTTGAAAATGTATTATTATACATTTATTTATTTCTTTGTAAACGTAAAAAACAAGTTTTCCCAAAATATATATATAAGTAATCACAAAAAAAAACAGGCATGTGCTAGTTAGACTGGCGCGCGAAGGGATTTGTATATAAAAGAAATTCTGTATTTGTTCTGTATTTAAAAAATGGCCAAAAAATCACATTTGTTGCGTGGGAGCCTTCCTTAAGTGTTATTTTTTTTTCAATTCATTTATTTATTTATGAAGTGAATATATAACTAAATATTCTGCGAATACTTTAACTGTCTATATGTTGCTGTTATTAATATCAAACAAAAAAAACACGTTCGTTTTAGTGGAGTATTAATCCCCCTCAAATATTTATTTTATGTTGATTTAGTATTTTTTGTTCAAACAGCAACAGAAATTCATCTATTGTAATAATTTGAACTATTTAACTATCACGGTTCATAAGATACAGCCTGCGACAGCATAAGATACAGCCTGCGACAGCATAAGATACAGCCTGAAGACGAACAGGGGAGTATTAATCATAAGGTTCCGTTTTTACCCTTTGGCTATGGACCCCAAAAAAGAGAATATTCTCTAATCCAAGAATTCTTCCTATTCGGAAGTGATTGATTCTGTTATTAATCTTACTTAATTTTTTGTTGTTGTTTTTTTGGGGTTTTTAGGCAGACGAGCAAACGGCTCATCTGATGGTAGACAACTTCCCATGAACGTCTGCAACTTAGCAGTTACAAGCGCGTTGTAATTCGCGTTCCTACTTATTTATATCTATAATAACTAGGATATAGGTGCGGAACTCTTACGTATATAAATATAAATCTTTCCGAAGAAATACAGAAACATTAAACTCTTGAAGTTTGTGCTATTTCATTCTTAGTCGATAATTGATAACCAGCCGTTACATATAACACACATATTCTATGTAACCGCCCCGTTGTTCGAATGGTTAGCGCAGACGCCTAACGTATAGCGACGCAATGGGGCTCGGGTTCGATCCCCGACAGGGACAGGCGTGTATGTGATGAACATATATGTCTGTATTTCTGGGTTTGGTTGTTTATTAAATATATTCTCAGTATTTATAACTTGCCCTTAACACAAGCAAATAATTTGCTTACTTAGGGGTTACATCAATGTGTGTTACTTGTCCTGTATTATTATTATATAAAGATAGTTATTATTCATAAAATACAAATCAATATATTTGAGAAGTACCAGCGATCTTTAAATGTTACGGTCGTTGACCCGGCATAGTGCGGCTGAATCAAAGAATTTCACACAACTAAGTTTCACCATTAAGCGTGAATTAACATTGTTGCTATCTAAATTAATTCGTTGAAACTTAATTGAACTATTTGAGCAACAACTATAAAGTAAACAACAAACGGATCAAATAGAAACGAAAAACATACTTTAATTGTTCATGTATCCAATATCATTGGATGAATATCTCACTCGTCAAAACAATATAAGGAATTATTTAAAGCACTTTAATTAAATAAATGGTGATATATAATAATGGTGTATTTTATTAGAGCTCTCTTACCGCAAAGAATCGCCAACGACAGTCGTTCTATTCTTTAAAGCACTTTATGACACTGTTCACAAATACACTAAAATGTTTACCATTTAAACTCTCAACTATCACTGTTACACAACTTAGTCTCTCGATCACACACTCAGCGGTTTATTATAACTGTTACACTTTTATCACAATAGCACCACCACACAACTTGTACTCCTAATTTCACAAAGCCTTCTCTTTACCGAGCTGCGATTTATATACTTCTTATTCTTGGTCAAATCAGTATCCAATATTACATTAATTTTATCTATTAAACTTCTATACAGAGATTCAATTGTTTGAGTCAAATCAACAACTTATATGTTTATTTTTAGTCAAAACTACTACATGTATAAAAGCTAACAATTTAAATCTACGGATTAGAGTTTGATTTGAAAGCTGCCACGAAGCTTATAGTTAAAATGTTATACGTATATTTGCTGATCTTCGAGAGTCTTTCTAAAGCCAGGGACACAATGATGTGGAAAAAGGATTTAATATTTAAAATCTCATTAATATTTCTCTCTGTCTGTCATATTTTTTTCTACAATTTTGAATTAGATACTCTTTGTTTATATACCTACGTACCTAATTCCTTTATTTCAGTAAGATTTATAACATCAATTCAATTAAACAATATTCACAAATAGTTTAACAGACACGAAACGCTTAAGAAAATTCCAATATTAAGAATTCTGTTGCAGCTTCATGGCTTGAATCAATGATACATTAGAAATACCTACTTTTAAAAGTTTTTACAACTTGGCCTTATTCAATTAATATTCGAATAGATGTTTGAGGCAAAGCAAAACCTCCTTTATTTTACGCTAATACTGCATAATATTCTGTGCTCGATAAAACCATTATACTTGAATATTACTATTTGTTACTATAACTTTGCTTAACTTTGATCAATCCATACTAATGTATACGTAATAAGTACATCTAGTTTTTAAAGTTGTAGGCTGAAAAAGTTTGAGATTAATATAAAAAAATACGTCGAAGACATATATATAAATGCCTCAGTTATTTTACTTTGGCAAGTTTAACTTGAAGAGAGTACGTAATTACAGTCATACGAGTTCTGACGTAACGTAATTACAGGTCATCTCGAGCATATCAGAGGCATTATTAAGGCACAGACCTACTACGCTCATTGCAATAACTTCGTTGTATGATTTTTTACAAGTTTATTTTGTTACCACTTTAATATTTCAACGTATTTCATTGCGCAATATTTATTGATGTACCGATTTGTCAACAACGCTCAACTCAATTTATATACAGTTTTAGAATTGATGTTAAACTATTTTTAGGAGTACGTATACCTATATTACTTTACTAGTTTTATACATTTTAAAATCAGATATAAATTTGTGTATGAAAACCGAAAATGTAGGCAACAGATCTCTCGTTATTTTTTGTCTCGGAGACGAACTTGTTATTTACCTTATAATATATTTTTTGTACTTTAAGCTTCTGTCGCTTAATTTATTTTTCTGCTTTAAATTAATTGTGGATAATATGTCTTTACTTCAATAATATGTTTTTTTTTCATTAAATTATTTAACTACCTATTTTTAGAGAATTCGTCTGTTTCCAGTTTTCCCGTATATGTATAATTTTACAGCACTCTATTTGTTTTCATAATATTATAATAAAAAACATTTTAAGAGATTATAATACTAAAGAAATATGTGTTTTGTAATAGGATTTCGATGAAATTAGAAATATTATCCTTGTACATTAAATTTACCTTATTAAATGTATAATAAATAAAAAGGAATTCTAACCGATTGAAACAAAAAAATACAACAATAAGTATTTTTTGTAAAATATTTGAACGAGTTGACATGAAATCTGTTAATTAGTAAAATATGTAGTTTATACTTTATAGTCGACGCTCTGCGCTATGGCCCTGACCGATAGAGTCTTAAACTTATGACCGCAAAGAAAATGTAACAAATAGGGTTGTCACCCGTACTAATCTTACTATATTTTAATCAATTGTACTAAATATTATAATAAATATAGTGTGAAAATTTGTAAATTTTCATAGTTAATTCAACTGTCGCATAAAATAGAATATTCATTAATTTATTACAAAATACTTGTAAATTTGTAAGAATACTAATCTTAATTTTTTTGATTCTTATAATTATTTTAAAAATATAACTTTGATAGCTAAAGCCACAAATTGTATTTAATACAATAGTTCTTTTTTCAGGTATGCTAATGCCTTTCAGAATTTCCCAGAAAGGTATAAGATATTTTTATGACTGTTTAAAAAAAATAATATTACTTTTTAAAAAAGTGGCAAACCTAATAACGAAATTGAGGCACTATGCCAATAACTCTTAGAACGAGGTAATAACTACTTTTATACAATATACAGCATGGGACCTACTTGGCTAGAGGTAAGATGTGTCGCACCTTTGAAATAGTAAAAATAGATTAAAATTGTATAGCCTCCTTTTAAAATAACAAAATGGCTATTGAAAGGATAAAAAGCGTTAGTATTACTATAAATTACATAAATAAATGTTTCTCCGTATGAAATCTATTCCTCATATTAGTATTATAGTGTATCCACTTTCGTCAACAACAACTCAAGTGCGTGTTTCCGAGGACTCACGACAATCGACTTACAATATTTTCTTGGACATACAGTTGTTCAATCCACTTCAAAATACGTACTATATTTTAAACTTTATTATATTACACAATTATTTCTTTAAACTTTATTATTTCTTACAATTGTTTCTTTCAAAAACTATAACTTCACAGCCAACATATCGAATATTTAATATAAATTTGTAACATACAAAGTAGGTTAACTTATAAGTAAATAGAACACGCCAGTGGCCGTTATTATAATAGAAATAAGCTTAATGTTCTCATAAAAATGTTTGTGATAATGTTTGTTTATACATTCGTATTCTTATAATAGTTTAATATGAAACCAGGGATTATTATTTAAAATATTCTGTATTGTCATTGCAGTCTTTACATAACCTATTATTGATCTGATGCCTCCATTTTTGGTTTTCATATGAACATTTATTTATATCTGATTTTAAAATCTATGAAACTAGTAAATTACGAGCTTATGTATACGTATACGTAGTCCTAAAAATAGTTTAAAATCAATTAAAAAAATGTATGTAAATTGAGTTGAGCGTTGTTGACAAATCAGCACGTCAGTGAATTCGGTGCAATGAAAGCTTAATGCGAAGTAGTTTAAGTTTTATAATAAACAGTAATGTTGGAAAAAGAGGTCACACAGATTTTATATATAATTATTTCATTTTATCTAAGTTTACTCAGATAAAGATTAAATTTAGATATTCTTGTTCATGTTAACTATGAAAACTAGTTTTTGATATGTGGTGACAAAAGTATATGATTGTAAAACAAACTTATTGTATTTGTAAATAATTTTCAGAGTTCTTCAACCAACTAAATAGTCTATAGGTATATCTAGTATCCGTGGTATAAGTCACAACTAAACTGTGGTCTGAGGAGTTGTTTCCGGTTTTGTAAAATATTTCAGAAACCTTAATTCTATAATTAATTAAAGATATTTGAAGTATTGTAATTAAAATACTTTTCATCTTTCTGGTGTACGTATTATAAAAATAACTGCTTCTCTATTATAAGGTTTAATTAGGAGCGAAAACTACTAAAAATAATGTTCGAAGCAATTATGACATATTTAACTCTATTATTATATATGACATATTTAAGTCTATTATAAATAAATAAGTTCAAATATTAAAATGGAAACCAAATTAGCTTTTATAAAAATTATATAGAAGTTTTCTCTCAGACTTCATAACTTTATACATACGATATTAAAAAGCTTGTATTTGCCGTTAATAATGCGTGGAAATTGCTCGAGATGGACTGTAATTATGTTACGTTAGGTCTCGTATTCCAGTAATCACGTACTCTCTACAAGTAAAATAGGTAAAGTAAAATAAATATGGCATTTTATTCAGGTCTTTGACGTGTTTTATTATATTAAACTCAATCTTTTTACAGTCTTCAGTTTTACCTAAAAGCTAGACGTAGGTCATTAGTATGGATTGTTCAAAATTAAGCAAATTTATTGTAACACAATACCCAAATAGTAGTATTCAAGTATAATGGTTTTATCGAGCACAGACTATTATGCAGTATTACCTTACAATGATGCAGGTTTTGTTGTGCTTTCAACATCTATTTGAATATCATTTGAATAAGGCCAAGTTGAAACGTTGGATTGGTAATGTTGGTATTTCTAATGTGTCACTATACCAAGCCATGAAGCTTTAAGAGATAACTATTTTCAATACATATGAATAAAAGTACTTTACATAATATAACATGTAAGTAGAAGTGTTCGTAACTATACTTCAATATATTAAAACCAGTTTTTGTTAGCGTCTTTAAAAAATAAAACAGTCTTGTTATATCGGTATTCTTTAACGTTTTATTTCATCCCTAAAAGGTATCCCATAAAACTACTTTTTCTATACCCTTGACAACGTGTTGCGCAAAAATGTATGATGTTCGGTTGAGTAGTAAAAGCGTTAAAGCGTAACTAACAAACAAACTCTCTTTTACTGTTCACAAACGTCATTCGATGTTCTACGACAGTGCCATCTATCAGGTTCATACATAGTTACTTTCACATTTATATTCGATTGGAGATTATTGTTATATTGAATTGGTGATACAGATTTTTGTGAAATAAAGAAACTTATATATACATATTTAAATTTTCTTTTCTCAAAACGCTGTGTCCCTGGCTTTAGAATGCTCTCGAAGATCAGCAAATATAACGTTTGAACGATGAGCTTTGTTGCAGTTTCCATCAAATGAAACCGTAATTCATAGATTCTAATAATATTATTTACCTATAACATTGAAGATCATTAATGTTAGTGTTTAAAATAATTTGTTATATTGTTTTGAAGAGTGGGATTTTTAGGTAATTCAATTTGAATACATGACAAATATTAGAAAGGTAGAGGATAACAATGTGTCTGTAGAATATACAGAATTACTAAAGCATTGCTTAACATCTGGCTACTTGATGTCGAAGAATGAATTCTATGTACAAGTTGATGGAGTGGCAATGGGTTCCCCGGTCTCCCCCGTTGTTGCCGATATCTACATGGAGCACAGTAGATCGTAAATCAGCCCTACTATCGTATGTGAACGGAGTTACTGACAGAATCGGAAACATCTTAAAAAAGGTTTCTATAAGAAATTCTATATACAAACCTTAAAGGAAAGTGAGCCAATTCTTGAGACCTATCAAAAGTAATATTCCTTTACAATGTGCTGGAGTATATAAACTTGACTGCGATTGTGGCTTGTCATACATAGGTCAAACAAAGAGGAGCATCGGTAAAAGAGTTAGGGAACACATCTCAGATATTGATATCTGAGATTCAATGTACACCCATACTTGAGTATGGGTGTACATTGAAGTCAGCAGTGTGTAAACATACCATAGACAAGCCCAATCGTTACATAAAATTTGATAAACCTAAAATTCTTGCTAAAGAACAATGTTATATTCCAAGAATGGCTCGTGAGACTATTGAAATTAAAAAAAACATCCTAATTTTAATAGAGAAGATGGTTGGGGATAATATACCTGGGACCCACTCCTGAAAATATAAAATCCCATGTCTGTGACCGCACTGTAAGACCTCAAGATACTGTTAGTGCGTTTTGTGTGAATCCTGAACTGTACGACCGGAAGCTTAGAAACCGTTGGAGGTTGATAATGAACTGACTTACTGACATACACTTCCATCTCGTCTTACCGTGACACGAATGCTGCAAAGCATTCGAAACGTCGAGTTAGAATTAAAATGTAAATTTAAAATTTATTTTATTATATGAGAGTTAAATCCGTAAAATAGTTTTATTTTGATTTGTAGTACTCGTGAAACCTTAGAAAATACTAAAATAATAAAGTAAAATAAGATAGAGAAAAACAAATATAAATAATTGATTAGCCAATGACATTAAGGTTCTGTATACATAATTTAATCAACAAATAATTCCAAAACCATTTCAAAAGTCGATAATTTCAATAACGCAATATTAAATATTCATGGTTTTAAAAATGTCAGTCCAATATTTATTTGGCCGTAATTGCTCTATCTACTGTCCAGGACACTGCGGCTGGCTAGCGGCTAGGTGACCTGGGCATTGGAAAGACCAGAAAACTATCAATATATGGTTTATTAAAGTACAACTTAACTTAAAAAAACAAAATAAAAGCTATTTCATAAATATTAAATTATATATTATTATAATTATAAATTTCCAAAATATACTGTATCAAAACAATATCTCTTAAGTAAGTGAAGTGGAACACAATACATCACTCAATATATTATATTCATTCCTCATCTTCTCGACTCTCATTTCACAGTACAGTGTAACCTTTTAACGTCAACGAGGCGTAGAACTTGAACTATTCCAATCAGAAAATTGGAAATTGAAGCGAATACGAGCGAGACTTGTCATCTTGATATATAACGTATGTTGGATATTGCTGGATTAGTTTAGAATTGCTTCTTGTATACTAAAGATAAGTTATTTTATTATATTTTATTTAATGAAGGGGTTCAAAAGGAATTCTATTTTTGTGCTAATGCTGTTCTTTCGTCGAGTTGTCTTCTTAACTTCCCGTGTCAAAAATAACATCGAAAACCATAAATAAATATAATGTTAGGTGTATTTTTAATAGGAAATTATAATTACTCTATACACCGAATACTAAATCACTGTAATCTTTTAACCGAATCCTTTTAATATGTAAATCTAAACATAAATCAGAATTTCATACCAATTTAGACTCAAATACGAGTCACCTTAAGCCCAGCTGTTTCATAAATCCCTTTACCAAACCCTTCAAAGGGCAAGCGATCGATTAGCTGACCTTGAGGTCAATGACCGTGGATGTAGGACGAAGGGCCTTTGTGTATGTGTACGTGAGCAGGCGTGTGTGCGTCGCTGAATGTCTTGTTATGAAATATTACTTTACCAACTTTTAGGTGGATTTATGTTACGGTATGAGTTAATTATTGAATTAACACTCGAGGAACTATTATTTATAGATTTTGATATATGAAAGGAGTTAGTATTATTCACAACTGTCTAAAATATAATATAGTTAAAGATTCTTCTTATAAATTTAAATAATTACAAGAATATAATGTATTTAAATCAAAATTGTAAAAAATATGAAATAAAGTTTGTATCATCAATGTAGTATTAAGCTGTGTATCCAATAATGAAATAGTTTTCATAAAATAGACACCATTTCCGAGGGCGGCTTTAGCTAAAATTCAGAAGCTTTTGAATGTTGAAGTAGTGACCAAAAGTTGTTTTGAAGTAAGTTGTTGTAAAACTTGTTTGATTTGTTTAATACTGGTTTCGAAATTGACATATCATTCAACAAATATATATATTTATTTAGAAAATATTAACCACATAACAAAAGAAAAACTACTTCTACTTACTTTTGAAATATTAGAAAGTCGAATTTATTATCTTTAATTAAGGGTGTGTTTTATATGCCATAGGCCAATATTCATTAGGTTGGTTATAATAACGTGATTGTATACCTTTAGATTTATAAGTATACACCAACTAATCTGATGTGTTGAGTAATATGGCGCCATAAAGGTAGCGTCTGCTGCAGTGGTGCATTCCTCTTGGCAGGCTGCCTCTATATATCATATATATATTATACTTTGAGTATTGCTGAGACTTTTATTTACTTCTCAGGTAATGTTATAATTCGTTAAAATTATGTATTTTAAACATAGTGAAATAATGAAAGTCTCTTAAATATAGTGTATTTTTAGTATACGCTTTTAAATGTTGAATAAATGTTAAAAACAAATTCAGAACTCTATCTCAGTTTAATAATGTGTCAATACGATACACAGACTCAATTGTGCACCAATTGGGTTACTATATACTAAAAATAAAATGACAATATAAGTAATATTTATTACAGAATAAAGATTAAAATAACTAGGTAATACCAATGAATAGAAGTGGAGTGGTTAATATCTAATTTACGAAATTTCTTCGTTCTCACGAAATGATTATCGATTTTTAACGTTATAAAGGTTAATTACCTCCCTTTTACAAGTACTTAAGACATACTGAGGGTGTAATAAATATTTAGTACATTCGACTATTGTCGTGACCATAAAAATAGAAGGAAGTATTGTTAGAAATTGAATTTCACGAAAGTCCAAATAAAAAGTAATTAAACCCAGGATTACTTCTTCCGGGAAAGTCTTAAGAAGCCATAAATTACTTGATTCCTCTTAATCAGAATTAATTGATTAAACGTAATGAAAACAATATGGTTGTTGTTACAGGATTGATTGTCAAATAGAATTCCAATATATAACAACTGATGGATTTAATCGTTAATTTGATTGTTTATTTAACAACTAACGATTTGTATAATAATTCTATGCAATATTGTTTACCATTTTATTTAGTACTAGCTTGTGCCCGCGACTTCGTTCGCGTGGACTTCAGGTTCGTCCCGTCTAGTCTAGTAATAAGTAAGAAATACGGTAACTAAGCACTGCAGAGCCCTAATCATAGGCCTATAGGTAGCTACTGCAGTATGCTCCTATAAACTACATTTAACGATCTTTTTTCTTCAGCATAAACATGCAGATTCTTGGCTTTGGAAACACGTGATCTTTATTAAATGCACAATGTATTTAAGATACTTAATTGGATAAGGATTAATACTGTATTGCTTAAAATCGCTTCGTAAATAAGCCATTATTTCTCGTACAAAGTAAAGGATAAAAAATGGTTATTGTGGGTTATTCCTAAGAGATAAACATATACCATCACGGACTTTTTTGTAGACCTTTTTAAGTTGTACAATACTGTAGTAAATTGTTTTGATCTATCTTGTAGGATTCAGTCAGTGTTTTTTTTACGACCTCACATTAAAAACCTCAAAAATTGTAGCCTATGTGTTATTCTGATGTATAAGCTATATAGTGGTAAAGTTTCATTCAAATCCCTTTAGTAGTTTTTACGTGAAAGAGTAACAAACATCCATACATCCATACTTACAAACTTTCGCCTTTATAATAGTAGTAGGATGTATGTAAAGATAAAAACAAAATTTTAGTAGTTGTTTCTTTTTATTTTTTATAAGTACCTATTTAAATATAACAATTTTTAACGAATAATTCGTGTATAATTGGATTTATACTTTACATAACGTCTCTAATCTGTGAGACCTTATGGTACTATTAGTGAATTTTGAGTGCATCTTAATCTCTATGCCTGGATTCTGAGAAACTGTTGGAAGTGACTAATTACCTTAATTTGTACCTCGTCTTTAAAGAAACGCGATTGCTACGAACCGTTTAAATGAAATTCATTAAAATATACTTAGTATATCTTAGCTTTACTCTGAAAGCTTTATATAATGGGAGTATTAGCTATTCTTTGAACCAATCTCTTTTTTAAATAGAGGATCAAACAATTAGTAAATACTTACTAAAATAATCATAACTTTCTTATATTTCATACTTTGAATATATATTTAGGATATGTATACTAGAAAAACAATCACAGGTATGTTATGTATTCTGTCTAATCTTATAAAATTCAAGTCGATTAGTTTTCCAGCGAAAATGTGAGTGTTTATTTTCCTCTTTTATCTTGATTTAATATAACTTGCAATATATATAATATATACAATAATATTTCAAAATATTAGATAGCGGATAATAATAATATTCCTATTTAATGCTCTCATAGATATTGATAAAAATATCCTGGTTAGCATGGTATAACTTTGTTAGTATGGTTTGTTAATAAATAAAATATATAATTAAACTATATTCATATATCTAATCCACAAAACTATCTATTAATCTACAAAAGGATGAATAGTATAGTATCTGCCAAGTAAATAGAAAGTTCAATGTGGCGTCGGAAATAACGTTGGATTGCCGTTTCGCAGTAAGGGCAAAGTTCATGGTTTACCCATCTATCTCGGGCCATTAGAACAGCGAAGAACGTTCAAAATGAGATATGAGAAGTGTTATTGTTACAGTATTAATATTACGTTTGCTAAAGTATTAAAGAATTTTGTTTTTAGTTCAGTCTCATTTTATGTTTCACCGAGGAAAGGAGTGTGATCATAAATGTAGATCAAACCGAAGTAAAGTTCATGCAAACAAGAACATTTATCGAAACAAATTTAAATAACGGATAGACAGTACACCCACAGTCGGAAGAAAAATCTGTGGATACAAAGAATTATACAGTTTGGGAATCGAACCCGACATTTAGTTCAACACGCTCATTAACCAGTTTTCTAAGAGGTCAACCAATCACAATTGAGCTAAATTCTACTTTTAAATATAGATATAATTAAAAGGAATGACTAAAAAACATTATTATTTATATATATATATATATATATATGATTAATAAATTATTTCTTTCTAACCCGCTAATGTAATAGCCCTTTAATAAATGGCGATTTGTCGCTACGTTCTACATACAGGTTACGAAACACTAAACGTCATATTTTATGTAATAACCTAATTTGTTTCTATTTACGTGATGTTACTTTAATAAATTATATAGTTAGCTTTAGTTGTTACTCCATTATTAAACTATTTGTAGCGTTGGTTTGATAAAAATATCGAGAAGTTGTTAAACCAATAACTTTGATAACTCAAATCTTAGTATTTCATTAAAAACGCTTCAAGCCCATTCCCGTCCTAGCCTTTTTTTTATAAGGATTTCTATATTTAATGTACGGATGAGTTTTGAGGTAATAACAAATTCTAGTTTTTAATTCTAGCTACAAAAAAACATATAGTGTTTAATTATACTTATATATATTAACACATTTTTTGTAAGGCTTTTTATTTAACTATGAATACTTAAGTGTATTATTTAAACACCAAATATATTTTTTAAATAAAATTAACGTTAAAGTAAGCTCCTTAACTTGATTATTATTTTCAATGTAAAATTACCTTAAGGTAATAAGAAGCTTCTCAAAATAAATTAATTTAAAATGACGCTTGTAATAAATTATATTAATATCATGAAAAATAATAGGTCTAAAATATTTACAAAACCATTTCTAATCGTCGACAGCCCTTATCAGCAGTGCAGGAAGAAATTAGAGAAACTATCTAGGTTCAGACTTCATTTAAATGTGAACATCCAAATGTTTGCCTTCCATTACATCGATACGCTGGGGCTGTCACTACTACTGTAGCTTAAAAAATTGATAACAAAATATTAGCTAAGTATAATGTTTCCATACCAAACTAAGATGGAAATGTCAATCGTAAAATTTAACATTTAAGTCTAACTGAATTATTAATTCCACAGTTGCATACAAATCTCGGGATTGTAAAACATGTTGACAGCCCTATCAGTAGAATCAGCTGGATGAAGAGATAAGATTAGCACTTCGTAATTGGATATTTAATTACAGTGAACCGAAATTTACTTTTGTAATTACACGATTTGATTTTTAAATGTCGTCAAGAGCTACTTTAAGAGTTGAATTACCAATATCATACACCAAGTATAATAATGTTGAGATTCATATTTTCTTCTACAAAGAGTTCTCAGTAGATTTTACCAACATTTAGTGTTATTTGGCGGTATCAGCAAAATTTTGTTATAAAACAACAACAACAAGTTCAAAAGTTTTGATAAAGAGTTTAATAAATTATAATTAAATTATTTTAAAACGGTTAATTTAATAATTATCAGACACGAAAGAGAAATAGAGATAGAAAAAGATAGCAGATGATTAAACTAATAACTAATTTAAAAGTAACACAGTCTTTCTTTCTTTCTTTAATACACGAGCTTTTCATTGAAAAATATTATTCTAATAAGCTATGTTTTAGCAGGATTCTAGTTATTTAATCAACTCACCAATATTTACAATTATAATGTATATGGGATAGTATAATTTAATTCATTTTTGATAGCCCTATTTGTATAAGTTATAATTAGAATTGCCGATGTATTGACATTTCAGATAACAGTGTGTTCAATATTGTTAGTGAGCAATGTAATAAAAAGACCACTGTATCTATAACAAATACCACCATTTTTGATTAGCAATTTATATTCATAAAAATGTAATAATTATTGTTATATTATATATTACGCTAAGAGACCGTAAGAGAGCGAAACATATTAGAGCAGTAACAAAAGTGGAAGACAATAATCAAAATAAGGCAGTTAAAATGGCGATTTGGCGGATTGGCGAGGACACATGACAAGAGATAGTAGAATGAAATGGATAAAAACGGTAAGGGAATGGCAACCACGGGACGGTAAAAGGAAAAGGGGTAGACAAGTAAAAGTAAAAGACAAGTAAAAGACTAGCCAGAAATAAAGAAGATATGAAGAAGCTGGAGGATGCCTATGTGTCACAGGACATGCTGATCACTAAACCGTGTTATCCGATGTGATATGTAGTTTAAATTTGTATAAATATGTATATGTTTGGTATTAGCGATAAAGGCTTATTTTTATTATTATTATATATTAAACTAACCGCTAGTTTACATTACCTAGCAAAGCTGTGTCTTATGTATAAGAATAGTCCTCTTTATGCTTTACGCACAGCCCGCTTTATGCGCTGTAGCACTAAGCAGCCTAGTTACATATGCTACGCTGCTACGTTCAACTCTACGATAAAAACGGGATACATTTTCGTAGTTGTATTTTGTTTTTTTGTAAAGATAGAGTACGAAAAATATTACTTACCTATGAATACAATTATTAAGTTTTATGAATAAACATGCAAGAATTTATCCATATTTTGTTAAGATTTAATAATAGTTTATGTTTTAAATACTAATCCGATTGTAAGGTTTTAAAACGAATGTTCTTGCTAAGTCGCGTCACGTATGCCTCGTATTTTCCAGTTGGTTCCACTTTTATATATCCTGGTATCTTTTAAATATTGTTTTAGTATGTGTCTGTCATATTCATATTAAAAAAAAAAAACACTAATAAGTTAAGACGGATATACAAAAGCTCTCTCGTGTATCGCTAAAGTTAAAGGTTTTTCATACTACTATTCTCCGTGTAAGAGTCCTACTAAGATTGATACAATATACGTTTAGTGACTGCATGCATAATAAGGATTCAAATAAACAAAGCAACAAAGAATAGAAAATATGTGTTGTAGTGTATGTTCTATGTATGTTCTATGGTATGCAAAACTTGTTTTGACGTTTATCTCTCTTTGATTTCAAGTTCTATTTGTAAATGAAGGCGTTTTATATTTAATAACTGCTCTGTCATTTATTGGAAATTAATAAGTTTCTTATATGCATTATTAGAGAAAGAAATAGTATACTCAGAACATTCTAATAAAATATCCTATAAGCGGTTGAGAAAAGGGGGTTTATTTGGACTTCCGTTTTTCTTAATCAAGTCACGAAACTTAGCTGTAATATCTATTATATACACAGAGTTATTTTTAATTAGTTGAACACCTCTTGCAGGCAGCCTCTCTACATCAATCCTAACAACATTTGTTCTACGACTTGTTAAAACTATCAGTTTTTAAAATTTGAGATTTCCCATAGAAAATCTATTTGTTGTCTCTGAACTGACATTAACTCTGAGCGTAGGTAAGGCGCCCGGGCGTTGACCTTTTAAGCACTTCTTATAAAATACAGAGTAATAAGTAAAAGAGGAGTAATTTTTTTGTTTCGTGTTTTTTGTCTTGTTTATCAAGATTTTTAAAAAGTCGTAGAACAAATGTTGTTGGGATTTCTGCAGAGAGGCTGCTTGCAAGAGGTGGAATATATATACTCATATATATAAATATATATAAAACACGAAACATGTAAATTATGTTTATCAAGAAATAAATCCAGTTATCCTGTTTGAAAATATCTATAAATATGTATAGCCATGTTAAGCTTATTTAAATGTATATAAATATAGAATGAAAACTAAACCGTTACGGGCAGGACATTTGAACCCGCGACTACTGGGATACCGTCCCCTCGCTCTACCAACTGAGCTACCATATCGTTATCCGTCTCGGTGAATTAAGCATTATATGTGTGATCGTCTTTATCGGCACGGTGGTGAAATTTATTAGGTTTCTTTCGAAAATCCTAACCAATGCTTCTATCTTTGCTAAGAGATGTTTTTAAAGAAATCGGTATTCTTACGGTCACTTCGCAATACATTTACATTCTGCTCGACGGTAATATAGTCCGGGCGTCCTCTTCGCCAGTCCTCTTCGCTGGAGTTTGACAGCAGCATTGGCAGAACATTGCTTGGTGGGGAGACGGCCCGGGACGTTGCCTGGATTGATCGTTCCCGAATGCCACGCCACGGTTGCGCTTGGTGATGGTTAGTCCGGGAGTGGTTGGTTTCCAACTTGTTTGGTTTGATGTTAAGTCCTCTGCCTTGAGCGGCTTTTGTCCGGCCCGGCTTGTGGTGCGTGGTTTGACCAGAGCCGCTGTGCCGTATCGGGAGTCTGCTCTTCTAGGGGGATTGACTAGTCGTCTCCTCTCGCGGAAACAACCGCATCGGAGCTGGACTCGGACTTGATTCTGGGCTCGGATCCGGGACGAGAACTCCTGCTTCTGAGCCACAGATTGGAACTCGGAGACAGCACCTGAATGGTTTCCTCTTGCCAGGCTAGACCGGTGCCATGTTTCTGGCCTGCGATGCGGGACAAGAACTCGTGCTCTGCGGCTCTTTTTTGCGGGACTTGTTTCTGGACCTGAACTTGAAATCTTTTCTTGAACCGGCTGGAAGGGGGTCTCGGCTCCCTCCTGACAGCAAGCAGGCTTGGGGGAAGGGGATTTCTCCACAATCTATCAAGCCTGCAAAAAAGGTATGGGTGCTTCTCGTTGCGGAATGCCCTATCCGTGAACGTCGAGGCATCGCGGTGAGTGCGAAAGCGATCCCGTAGTGTCCCATTATGACGGCGGCGGCAACCGTCTGGTTCAGTGAGTAGGAATCGCACATAACGCACGTCATGAATACGTGCTTTATGTGCGACTCCTATTCTCTTTAGGTTCCAGAGGTTAAAAAAAAATCCTCCATTCTTAGGTTTAAACCTAAAATTAAAAGTATATTATTAAATAAATATTATTATAACTCGAAATATGTGGAACTTGGGTTGTTGACTCATTTTCAGGGTTGATGAATGTATAAGTCATACATTGTTAAATTTCATTTTAAAATATCAACTGTTGAGTTTCTGGCCCGGTCTTCTCAACAGAACAGCATTCCGAGCTGGTGGTAGCTTACTCACGGACTGACTCACCAATTTAATGTGATCATTTACGATAGAAATGTGCGTGTAAATGCCTTGAATAAAGATATTTTGAATGCGATTTTGAATTTTAGGTATTTTTACTGTAAACATAATGTCTACGAAATTCCATTTTAAATTGACAATATATTTTGGTCATGATAGCAAAATATTACCTTAACATATTTTAGTCTCTATTTTTGTACACAAAGGAGTTTGGGGAAAATCCGATGTTTGTATATACCAGTACATAGGCATTGAAAACCAACCAATCGAGAAAACCTTTGCAGTAAGAATAGTTAAGTATTAATATTAGTCTTAGAGTTGTTTTTATAATATTTATTAGTATGTGAAGACAGAGGAAACATGGAATCTCTTTTGGTATATTTTTCAATGATCTTAAATAAAATAGCTCAATCAGTTATAAAAATCGGGTCAAGTAATTCAAAGGTGTCAACTAATTCAAAGTGTCAAGACTGTTGTCCAACGGTCAACGACCCTAAGACTAACGAAATATTGCAGACAGATAGTTAGAAAATGTAAAAAAAATCTTTAATGATAATTATTGTAATATAATGTTGATTATAAATGGTTTCTGATTGCTAAATAACAGTACTATTATTGTCATTAATTAGTTTGAATAAACTCATCCAGGATCTAAATTAAATTTAAAGTTACTTTCTATATTAAACCTGATATTAGCTTTTATGAGAGAGTAGTTAAAATACACTCTAGTGCACTCAAATTATTTTTATACTTTATATAATGAAAATGATGCTATGAATACTGCATAGTTTATTTATTTAATTTCCATGTTCATAGTGTTATCTGACAACAGCTTTCACTAAGTTGACTTCATTGAGGCCTTCATATATCACACTTACATTTTATGTTAAATGTATTTGTAGGAAAATATATTTTTAGGTTAATGCATTTTATAACATTGGTAATACATTTAGACTAATGTAGATGTTAGGTTTTGTGAACTGTATGTATTATTGACGATTCTGTTCGTAACTTAATAAAGAAATATTTGTTTCTTAATCTGTAGTCTAGTCATTTTAAGCTTATTTAAATTTTAAAGATACCGGTAAGATTCATACCCGCGTCCTCTTGTTTATATATATGTATATACACATACAAGATATCATTTTAATTAAATAGAAAATAATTAAGGTACAAGGAACCATGAAGTTACTTTATGCTGATTTGTTAGAGGGAGGTACTAACTCGGTGGAGTAGGATCATATTTTCGGGCTGTAGTATTTTGGTTACATGAAGAACCTGCCGTTGGATTAAAATAGTAAAAAAACAAAAAGATAATTTTATATCTGTTTAAATAAAGAAAAGGCGAAAGAAAGTTTAATACACGACGTTTAGTATTATTGTAATTTAAATAAATAAAAACATCTACCTATGAAATCTTTTTCTAATATCTTGGTACTGTGGATTACCCAATTAGCGCAGTCGACTTACAATATTTTCTAGGATTTACAACTGTTGTACAAACTTATATATTTCTAAAAATAAGGTTCAGAGGTACTGAATACAAAATATATGTTAAATATATACCATTATATTAAATATAACTTCACAGTCAACACAGAATATTTCATTTAAAATTATAACATACCTACTAAGTAGGTTAACTTACAAGTAAATAGTGCTCGCCAGCGACCATTATGATAATAAAAATAAGTGTTATGTTCTCATAAGAATGTTAGTGATAATGTATGTTCATGATTTGTATTCTTATAATAGTTGAATATAAAACACTGGTATTATTATTTAAAATGTTCTCTATTGTCATTGCAGTCTTTACATTTCTTATTAATAATCTGTTTTTTCGGTTTTTATGTGAAATTTTATATCTCATTTTACTAAAAACTAGTAAATTGCTAGTTTCTACGAAGTCGTAAAGTAGTTTAACATCCAATCTAAAGCTGTATGTAAATTGAGTGGAGGGTTGTTGACAAATCGGTACATCAATAAATTCATCGCAACGAAAGCTTAAAGCGACGTAGCTTAAGTATACTCAACTGTTAGCACTGAGTATAAGGAATTTAGAGTTGATTATAAAAAGTAATGCTTGAGAAAGAAGTCACACAGATTTTATACATAATTATTTAATTTTATCTAAGTTCAATCTTTATCTGAGTAAGAATTTGATATTTTTGTTCATGTATAATATGAAAACTAGTTTTTGATATGTAATGTATGAAAAAGTATATGATTGGAAATCAAACTTATTGTATTTGTCAATAATTTTAAAATTCTGTAATGACCAACTAAATAGCCTAAGTGTTTTACTAGTTCCCGTAGTATTTGTCACAACTAATCTCGGTAGTAGGAAAGTTGTGGCACGGAGCATTTGTTTCCAGTTTCGTAAATTAATTCAATAATCTTGATTATATTATTAATAATAAATATTGTTTTGTAAGCAGTATGAAATAAACATTATTAGGAGAAATCATAAATGTATAAGGTTTTTTAACTGAATCTCATTAATTGAAATAATATTTTTTTTCTGATTTTATAAAAATAACTGCTCCTCTTTTATGAGGTTTATTTGAAGCCAAAATACAAAAAAAAGTTAGAAGCAATGACATATTTAACTCTGTAATAAATAAATGAGTTCAAAAAACAAAGTGGAATCCAAATCAGATTTTTTAAATTTCATACCAAGAAAGTTTTCTCCAGGACTTCGTAACTTCATATATATGACATCAGGAAACTCGCATTAGCATTCAGCGGAGTAGGTCTGTGCCTTAAATGCCTGTGATATGCTCGAAATGGCCTGTAATTACGTCTCATCACGACTCGTATGTCTGTTATTACGTACTCTCCTCAAGTTAAACTACTTAAAGTAAAATAATGATGGCATTCTTATTCCTGTCGTCTACGTTTTTTTATAATTTTAAACTCAAACTTTTTACACTTTTACAACTTTGCCTAAAAGCTGGACCTACGTCATTACTACGGATTGTTCAAAATTTAGCAAACGTACAGTAACAAAAATAGTAGAATGCAAGTATAATGGTATTATCGAGCACAGAATATTATACAGTATTACCATATAATAAAGGTGGTTTTTCTCTGCTTTGAACAGTTATTTGAATATAATTTGAATAAGGCCAAGTTGAAACTTTGTATTGTAAATATAGGTATTTCCAATGTGTCATTTATTTAAGTTATGAAGCTGAAAAATATAATTGATTATTGACATTACATATGAATAAAAGTACTTAATATAATGTTATATGTGTGAAGTAGTGTCCGGGTACTTCAATATATTTAAACATAGCTTTTTCAGCGTCTTTGCCGTCTAAAGAGGTAAAAAAATCGGTATTATGTCAGTAGGTCTAAAAGTTGCATATCTAGAGCATATCTAGGGCACAGTCCTTTATTTGGGTTAAAAGGTACCCTTTTTTGTTTCCTTGATAACAAATATATGAAAGATGATCGATGGGTTCAGATGTTAAAGCCTCAAAGCGTAACACACAAACAAACTTACATTAGCCTTACTAATATCAGCTATTTCCCGACTTTTTACGTGGGATAAAACATTTTACAAACTAAACCATAGCTATAACTATCGGGTTCTGATTGAGTTAATTTCGCCTATATTATATAAGTATAGAATATATAGGCCTTCTCCATATGTATTTTTATGAAAAATTTTGGTTTATTTAAGTTTTTTTAATATTGTTTAATCAAATTGATGATCTAAATGTTTTGAAAATAAAGATTTTTAGTACTTAGATAATGACTAGAAAGACATATATTTAATAATCCAGGTCTAAAGCGAACAAAATGATACAATAATGAATGAAACATTTTATAGAACATTGTGTACTTGGCTTTATGACTTTGAACGAAGAGCAAATATAACATTTGAAGTTCATTGCAGTTTGCTTCCAATCTATATATATTATAATATATAAATATAATATATTAATGATTTAATATATAAATATAATATATTAAAGATATAATATATTAATGATTTAAATGAAGTACAAATAATTTCTTTTAAGTTTTTGACGATGGATATGTATTTAGTGATTTTTTTTCACAATAATTTTATTATATTTTGCCCATTATTCATTCTTTATTTTGTACTTTTTAGTTCGATCCATTTTTAAAGCGTGTTTTTTAGTTTTTTTAAACTATATTAATAGTAAATTTGAATACTTATCAATATTATTAAATACTGAAAAATGAACCACTGTAATCTTTATTAAAATATAAATCTAAACATAATAAAATATCATTTATATTTAGGCTCAAATTCAAATTACCTTAAGCGCAGCCGTTTCTTACTTTCCTTACCAAACCCTACAAAGGGAAAGCGATCTATCAACTGACTTTGAGGTCAATGTCTGTAGATGTAGGACGAAGGGCCTTTGTATTTGTGTGCGTCAACAGGCTTGTGTGCGTCGCTGAATGTCTTGTTATGAAATATTACTTTACCAACTTTTAGGTGGATTTATGTTACGGTATGAGCTAATAATTGAATTAACGCTCGAGGAACTATATTTTATACACTTTGATATAGTTTTCATCAATATAACTTTAGAGATAAATTAGTCAAAGGAATAATAATATAGTAATATCATTTTTCTTTTAAATCTCAATAATTACAAAAACATAATGTAACAAATCAAAATTGTAATAAATATGGAACAAAGTTCGTTACATCAAAAGCCGGTATTAAGCTGTGAAGCCCAATAACGAAATAGTTTTTATAGAATAGACATCGCTTCTAAGAAGGGCTTTAGCTGAAATTCAGAAGCTTTTGAATACTGAAGTTGTGACCAATGGCTGTAGTTGTTGTAAAACTTGTTTGATTTGTTTTATAGTGGTTTTGGAGTCGAGATATCATTCAACAAATATATATATTTAGAAAATATTAGTCACATCACAAAAGAAAGAAATATTTTATATATGAAGTAAGATGTATTTATTATATCTACTTCAGATTGAGTTTTGAATGTTATAGGTTAATATTTATTAGGTTTGTTATAATAATAATGCATACCCTTAGCTTTATAAGTATACACCAACTGCTCTGATGTGTTGAGTAATATGGCGCCATAAAGGTAGCGTCTGCTGCAGTGGTGCATTCCTCTTGGCAGGTTGCCTATATATATCATATATATATATTATACTTTGAATATTGCTGAGACTTTTATTTACTTCTCAGGTAATGTTATAATTTGTTAAAATTATAAATTATAAATAAGGTTTCATAATTTGGAATCGACATAAAAAATATGAAATAGTCTCTTAAATAAAGAGTATTTTTAGTGTTTAAATGTTTTTATATGTTAATAATAAGTCAGACCCTAAATGCATACTTTATTTCAGTTAAACAATGTGTCAAATTTCTACCATGTTGCTAAAGGCTGATGGATATTAAATTTATTTTAAGATACACAGACTTAAATATTCTAAAAATAAAAAAAAAACATATTTGTAATATTTATTACAGCTAGAACACAAAGAGTAATATAACTTGGTAATATCAATCAATAGTAGTGGGGGTGGTTAGATATTAATTTACTAAATACCATATCGTTATGGCTTCCTTCTTCCGAAATATTTATCGATTTTAAACGTTGAAAAGGTTAATGACCTCTCATATAGGAGTACATAATACATACTCCGGTGTAATAAGTATTTCGTATATTCGACTAATATTCGAATAATACGGAATCAGAAGTAATGTCAGAAAGAATATAATTTCATCTTTAAGAAGCCATAAATAACTTGATTCCTCATAAACAGAATTAATTGATTAAACATGATGGAAGACCATATGGTCTTATTCTTATCTTCTTTCTTATTTATTGTGAAATCTAATTCGAATATGCTTAAAGCATTTAATGGCAAATAATTGCTCTTTTATTGTTTATTTAACAATTAATAGCAACTGTAATACCTTCAAATTTAATGGAAATTTATGTAATTCTGAGACTTCTTTTAAAGCACGTCAATATTGTTTACACTTATATTTATTATATATTTAAGATAAAACAAGATTTTCGTTGACACATATTCAAATAAGACTCTTTTTAACGAATCGAACTCGCGTATAATTGATTTTATATTTTAGATTACGTCTCTTACCTGTGAGACCTTATGATGCTGTTAGTGCGTTTCTGTGCACCCTAAATTATACCCGGCATTTCAGAAAATGTTGGTTAGATGACTATCTAACTGACTTACTGACAGACACCTACATCTCGTCTTCCCATTACCCCAGTTGTTACAAAGATAAATTCAAATTAATAATAATACAATAGTTTGATTTAAATAATAATATAAAGTTTGATTCAAATATTTGAATTAGATTGATGATGTCTTTGGGCGTCAAACTAATCGTGCTATTCATATCAGCTGGTAGTAGCAATGGTAAATTTAATTGAGGCAACAATATATACTATTTATGCAGACTTCCATCAAGACGCGACTGACATGGAGCGGTATTGCTTAGTTCCAATAACTTAAATTCAGTAAGACAGTACAATATATTATATGAGGACGCAGAAATGTTAAGGGCAAGGTATTTTCCATATATGCTTAATTTTTGTATTTAAACTTTAGTGGACCTTGACGACTATTATATATATATACATGTATATATTTACGGGTACGTATATTGTATAAACAATTTTAGGTCTATTATATAATAAGAATAATATTCTTTATTGTACATCCTCAAAAGTATACCATTTCCATGTATTATAAAATAATAAAATAAAATAAAACAATCTAATCTAATAAATTCAAGTCGATCAATGTTCCAAGGAAAAATGTGTGTCTATTTATTTCCTCTTTTATTTTAATACAATTCTATTATAAATATAATCTTATTGATTGTTGACGATTACTTTAATAAACATTATTCATCAAGTTAAAAAGTTATTAAAAAATTAAACTATTAAAAAAAAACTGCTCCAATTATATAATACTATGTTTATTCTTCATACAGACACACACCGTCTGTACCGGTATAGACGAGGTCCCAACTGAGTAAGTGCTCCGTTGCTCGCCCTCTCTCTCTCGCTCGAGACGCCCTCGGGACGTCGTTCCCCGTGGGGGCCCATCTGGCCCCCCCTTTTCAAGGGTGGGTCTCCCGACCCACCCGCTCCCCCGGTGACGCTGTAATAGCCAACAGGGCTAACAGCATAGACAGACAAAAAAAAAAAAAAAAAAAAAAAAAAAAAAAAAAAAAAATGTTTATTCTAGTACTCTTCTCTTCAAGGTAAACAGGAAACTGTATCCGGTAATAAAACAACTAAGTTTAAAGCCCGAAGGTAACTTTTAAACTAAACTTTACCTTTAATAGCGATTGTGAAACAAAAGATCGAGGGAAGCTACTCTTTATACTACAATTCATCGAGGTCTCGATAAAGAATGAATTGTGTTTTATTGACATTACTAAAATCATCATTTATTCTTATTATTTCTATAACTATATGTTACCTAGCTTTCAGCTGTAATGAATGTTTGAATACAAAGTAAACAATGACAAAGTATACAATATTTTGAAAGGAATATTAGATAACGAATAATAATAATAATCATTATATTTAATGCTCTCATAGATATTGTAAAAATCTCCTGGCTAGAATGGCATAATTTTGTTAGTATGGCTTATTAATAATTTTAATAAATATTAAAATTATAACTAATCCACAAATTAATCTTAAAATTTACAGAAGGATGAATATTATAGTAGCGGCCAAGTAAATAGAAAGTTCAGTGTGGCGTCGGAAATAACATTGGATTGCCAATTCGCATTAAGGGCGGAGTTCATAGTTTACACTCTTCTATGTCGGGCCATTAGAAAAGCGAAGGACTTTTAAAACTGAGATATGAATTAAAGGAAGTAGTATTATTACAGTATTAATATTACGTTTGCTAAAGTATTAAAGAATTTGTTCTTAGTTCAGTTGTGTTTTATGTTTCACCGAAGAAATGAGTGTGATTTATATAAATATAGAATGAAAAATAAACCGATACGGGCAGGGATTCGAACCCGTGACTATTCTATATGTGATCGTCTTTTATTGGGACGGTGGTTAAATCCATTAACATTGATAAGATACCACTACCAAAATTAATGTTTTGAAAATATCTATAAACATAAGTAGCCATGTTAAGCTTACATTATAAATTAGAATATGTTTCTTTATTGGGAGGAAATGCTAGGAACGTAGCCGTCTTTATGCGCTGAAGCCTTAAGCAGACTAGTTACATATCCTACGCTGCTATGTTCAACTCTACAAGCAAGAACGGAATACATGAAAACAGTTATATAGAATTCGCATAATAACTTTTAAAGTTTTTAGTTATCTATGAATGTCTTATTGAGCTATATTAAGATGTGTTACATTTAACAAACAAGAATTTATTTATATCTTGTTACGATTTAGTAATAGTTGATGGTTTAAATACAAGCTTGATTTTACAATGAATGTTCTTTTTAAGTCCCGTCACGTATGTCTCATATTTTCTATCCTGGTATCTTTTAAATATTTCATATATCTCTCTCATATTTATGTTTTAAAAAATAAAACTCATAATTTTAGTCGATTATTAAAAGTTCTTTTTAGATTTCTGACCATTTTGTTTCTTCCTGAGAGTATAGAAATCTAATTTATGTATCAAAGTTAAAGGGTTTTCTTACTATTTACACTACTATTCTCCATATAATAGTCTTACTAAGATAGATACAACAAACGTTTCGTAGACCGCATGCATAATAAGAATTCAAATACACAAAGCAACAAAGAATAGAAAATATGTTCTAAGTTATGTCCATCACCTATGTTCTATGGAACCCAAACTCGTTTTGAAATATATTTCACTTATATTTTAAACTCTTTTTGTGAATTAAGAGGTTTTATTTGATAATAACTGTGACATTTATTGAAAACCAATTTAGGTTTCTTAGGTGCATTATTAGTAATATAATATTTAAAACATTCTAATAAGGTATCCTATAAGGTTGAAGAAGGAGGGTTTGTTTGTTCCGATTCTCTTTACTTCTTCAGTAAAAGGGTAATACTATTTCGGTCTATCCAGCCCGTATACGGACAGCAATTAAATACAGCTAAGCTCTACCAACAAAATAGAAACAAATACAGTGTCTTCACCTATATTAACTCTATGAGTAGACTATAATCTTTTTGTGAATTTATCTTATAAATATCAAGCTTTGTATTGACTGCAGGCGCCCTGCGAACCCAAAAATTATTAATTCCACTGTTGTTTGGATTATATTGTAATTTTTTTTTGTACATATTTTTCAATGGTTAGTTTGTTCTACACACGCTGCAGTAAATAAGCCCTACTTTAACTATTATAGTTTATAAATGTCTATATTTCGGACTTAGAACTACTTATTCTATGAAGTCGGTTTAAAATATAGTTTAATAGCGGATTGTGATAATGTAACATGATTTAAAGAATATTATAAATAAAATGTGCTTCTTAATGTAAATGCATAATTAAGATATTATAATTTATGATGATTATTATTATCAAATTCAAACTCAAATACTCGCTAGCTGAGATTGCCTAACGATCTCTTGTTGTTTTCTCTCGAGAGAGCAAACTCGTTACATTTATCTTATAATATAATTATTGTATTTTATTATAATGGCAGTTTCCAGATTTTGTTGTTAAATTTATTCATCTGCTTTATATTACTTTTGACAATATGTCTTGTGTTTAACGATATGTATTTTCTTCATGAAATGAATTTGACTATTTTCAAAATTTTCCAGTTTTCAAGTACATGTTTAATTTTATAGGTTACATATTTATTTCTGTATAATATGTCATAAAACAATTATGGAATGTGCTACTAAATACCTATGTATTTGCTCGTTTTTCGATAAAAAGAGGCCTACAATTATCCTTGAACTAATTATTTAGTTTATTAATTGTGCCTATAGCAAATAAAATGAATTCTTACTTAGTAATATAGTAGTAGTAGTAATATAGAAATGTATCTTATAGGGAATATAATTAATATTTGAAAGTTAAGTTAACATGAATTCTATTACATATGAAGGTAATAGTTGACGTTCTGCGACATGACACTGACAGCTGAAGTGTTAAAATAATTAAAAGTAAGGAAACGTAACGAATAGGGTTGTCATACCTACTTTATATTATTTTACTATATTTTAATAATATTTCAGTATTTAGGATAGTGCTAGCCCGGTGAAATTAGTATTATTGTCAATTAAATAAATATACTTAAATATTTTCTAATCACTGGTACAACAACTCAGGTGCGTTTTTCCGTAGAATCAAGACAATCGACTTACAATATTTTATTTGACTTACTATTGTGCAAACCGCTTCAAACTATAAAAGATGCAGAATTATATATATTATATTTAATATAACTTTCAAACAGCCAACACAATGAATATTCAAAATGATGACAAACAAACTAGGTTAACTTATAAGCAAATATCACACGCCAGCGGCCATTCTTATAATGAAAATAAACTTAATGTTCTTATAAATAATGTTTGTTTATACATTCGTATTCTTTTACAAGAGTTGAATTTATAATCAGGGATTATTATTTAATATCTTGTTTATTATCATTGCAGTCTTTAAATTACTGATTATTAATCATTTGCCTTTATTGTCGGTTATATATGAATATTTGTATCTGATTTTAAAATGTCAGAAACTTATAAATAACGAGTATTTAAGTAACCTGAAAATGGTTTATCATTTCATGAAAAAAACTATCTTTCAATTATTTAGTTGTCGACAAATCAATACATCAATTAATTTGGAACAAATAATGTTCAGAGCGAAGTACCTACTTTAATTGATGGTTAGAATTATCAATAAAATCCTACTATGTGAAAGAAAGGTCATCGGATACGTATATTTATTTTTATCTAGATGGTGTTAAAGACATATGACAGTTGAATTTAGACTTTTTGGCGGATTGCATTTTTTTATAAAATATTATAACTATAAATAATAAAATATTTGGGAACATGTTAAAGTTGATTAACTTACCTACGTTTTAAATATGTACCGTCGATGTTAGACCGAGGTTAATTAAGACAGATGAGAGTTGAGATACATTAAATATGTTGAATCTTTGAACTTTAGCTACGTAACAATTTAGAAGGATGTTTTGTATTTTAGATACGCAATACTAATTAAGCGAATAAATAATTCGAATTAAGCAAATATAGGTAGGTGTGGTTTTTTGGGGTAAGACATATGCTGGAAAAAAAAAGATAAAAGATTTTCATATAACATTTTATTATCCATATATCTTTTATTTATTTATATCTTTTCCACTTAGAATAATAATCAGTGATCAATTGTGTACATCAACATGGAAGTGTCAGGAGGGCCTATTACGATACTATATTTGTAATAAGCCCTTCTGTAAGAGCACTTTCCATCTTAATGTTAAAGCTATGAGGGTTCCAAACGCGTCCTGGTCTGAGAAGACAACAAACTCAGCCGGATATATTTTTGTTATTGTGATCACTGTTTCACAAACGTCAATCTTAAATGCAATTGGAACAACTAGAACCGTCCCAATCAATCGAAAATGAAGCCTAATTATTGCAGGCAACGAAAGTGAAATAATAATAACAGTTAAAAAAAAATATATAAAAAAAAATAATCTTCGGCCTACCACACAACCAGTCAGCGCAAAAATATCCTTACATATTATGTTCTTATTATTATAATTTTATTTTTCTCACTGGCTTTTTTTTTTAATTTCATAGAATGCTGTGGTTTTTTTGCAATCGGTGTATTTGAAAAATTATAATTTTGCTGAAACAACAATTCTTATTTTAAATAGATCTAGTGACAAGAATGTGACAAATTTCAGAAACTAATCTGAAGAATCACGTCACCATCTCGTTGACTTCGTACGTATACCTACACATAGATCTGTAACAATTATTTGAAATTTCTTCTTTCCAGAATCAATTACACTACTGCCTACCTCTGTCAATACAAAAACCCAACTGAAGAGATTCTAAGGTTATCTGTTGTTTTTACGAATACACCTATAAGGTACGACATTTAACCCATAGAAGCTGGTCGAAAGTTAAAAACTTAAACAGCATATTTAAGTGAAGATTAAAATTATTAAAGAATTAAAGTTGTTAGGTATAAATATAAAATGAAATGCTATGCTTCGAACTCATGAATAGGAACCCCGAATGGGTTCGAAACTAGTCGGGCAAATTCCGATTAAAATTACCTACATGATCATAGCCGGGTAAACATATATTACTTTTGTCACTAACTATTAAATTGTTAGAAGTTACAGGGAGTTAACATCATATTGATTAGTTAGATACATAGTATACTGAATGGTGATAATGTGGATTAGGAGATGTATTATGTTGGTCACCGGCCTATGTAGTCTAATATATGATTCAGACTTACGGATGGGTTTTACATTTTAAATATATCTTTATATATATAAATATATTTCTTGTGTGCGTGTTTGTCACTGAACTCCTCACAAACGACTGGACCGATTTTTATGAAATTCTTTGTGTGTGTTCAAGGGGACTTGAGAATTGTTTAGATTCACAATTTGGTCCACTGGAAAATGGTTTTTTCATTAATTTTTAATGTGTAAGTTTCACGTTGGTTCCGACAGACTGCGTTACTATGGCAATGTCAAATATTAAATAATATTAAAATTTTAATTATAGTCTGCCCTGACAGTTGCGTTGCGATAAAACTGAGACAAATATTTTATTATTTATTTATTTAGTGTTATTTACATTCACGTGCTGAACTAAATATTAAATCAAGAGGTACTGAGTACTGAGTTTGTAAAGAGTTTTGAAGCGTGCATAAACAACTATACTTGTTTGTTGAAAGAAATACCTCTGTACAAGTAAAACATTTATCCTAAACTCAACCTTAACCAGTAAGCAATAAGTTCATAATACATATTAACAACTTGGCGCCTACGCTATTTTGAAATGATATGTACACAATACTCGGCCAATCTTCGTAGTTTACGGAGTGGGGGGGTGTTAGTTTTTTTTCGTTACGGAATTTCTGGATTCGGTCTCCACGCTCAAGGCCCGCGATAGAAGCTATGAAATAGCTTAAAAATACACAAATAGTTTAACTTACATGAACATCTTTAATAATATAAGTTTTGAGATTAACGTGTTTATTTTCACTAGAATTATGTACAGAAACGGGATTATTGCCACGCTCAGTTATATTATTATTATTACCTCGATATTTCGAAGCGGTTCCATGGTCACGAGTAGACCATGGAGCGTGTAACAGCTTCGAAATATCCTATAATAAAATGGTCACTGATCGCAAACTATACATAGAACATATTAAAAAAATCTATATGGGCCTTTATAAGCCTTTATAAGAGCAAGAGAACCCAAAACAATGGTTTTTCATATTGTCTGTATGTTTTTGCATGCTAATCTCAGAAACGGATTAATCGATTTGGATGCAGTTTTCGGGAATATATGGGATTCACTGTATAATTTGTGTTGTTTTTTATTCCAATCATTTAACAAATAAAGTTAATAATCACTTATTTTCCTACTACTGCGGTATTTGAAACAGACATTATTTGAAACTATTTTTTTTTTTTATATTTCAGGTAAGAACATAAGTTACGTACTGATAGTTCATATTGATAGTACACATTTGATAGTACGTAATGATAGTACGTTTTGATAGTATATATTTATGTATTGATAGTAAGTATTGATGTTAAATATTGATAGTACATATTGATAGTAAATATTGATAGTACGTATTGATAGTACATATTGATAGTACGTATTGATAGTAAATATTGATAGTACGTATTGATAGTACGTATTGATAGTATATATTGATAGTAAATATTGATAGTACGTATTGATAGTAAATATTGATAGTAAATATTGATAGTACGTATTGATAGTATATATTGATAGTATATATTTATTAATAGTACGTATTGATAGTATATATTGATAGTAAATATTGATAGTAAGTATTGATAGTAGGTATTGGTAGTACATATTGATAGTAGGTATTGATAGTAAATATTGATAGTAAATATTGATAGTACGTATTGATAGTATATATTGATAGTAAATATTGATAGTAAAAATTGATAGGACGTATTGATAGTAAATATTGATAGTAAGTATTGATAGTACATATTGATAGTTTATTTTGATAGTACGTATTGATAGTAAATATTGATAGTACGTATTGATAGTAATTATTGATAGTAAATATTGATAGTACGTATTGATAGTACATATTGATAGTTTATATTGATAGTACTTATTGGTAGTAAATATTGATAGTACGTATTGATAGTAAATATTGATAGTACGTATTGATAGTACGTATTGATAGTATATATTGATAGTATATATTGATAGTATATATTTATTAATAGTACGTATTGATAGTAAATATTGATAGTAAGTATTGATAGTAGGTATTGGTAGTACATATTGATAGTAGGTATTGGTAGTACATATTGATAGTAGGTATTGATAGTAAATATTGATAGTAAATATTGATAGTAAATATTGATAGTACGTATTGATAGTATATATTGATAGTAAATATTGATAGTACGTATTAATAGTAAATATTGATAGTACTTATTGGTAGTAAATATTGATAGTACGTATTGATAGTAAATATTGATAGTGCGTATTGATAGTATATATTGATAGTAAATATTGATAGTTAAAATTGATAGTACGTATTGATAGTAAATATTGATAGTAAGTATTGATAGTACATGTTGAAAGTTTATTTTGATAGTACGTATTGATAGTAAATATTGATAGTAAGTATTGATAGTACATATTGATAGTTTATTTTGATAGAACGTATTGATAGTAAATATTGATATTACGTATTGATAGTAATTATTGATAGTAAATATTGATAGTACGTATTGATAGTAAATATTGATAGTAGGTATTGATAGTACATATTGATAGTTTATATTGATAGTACGTATTGATAGTAAATATTGATAGTACGTATTGATAGTACATATTGAAACTTTATATTGATAGTACGTATTGATAGTTAATATGGATAGTAGGTATTGATAGTATAAATTGATAGTATATATTGATAGAAAATATTGATAGTAGGTATTGATAGTGAATATTGATAGTACGTATTGATAGTAAATATTGATAGTAGGTATTGATAGTACATATTGATAGTTTTTATTGATAGTACGTATTGATAGTAAATATTGATAGTACGTATTGATAGTAAGTATTGATAGTACGTATTAATAGTAAATATTGATAGTACGTATTGATAGTACGTATTGATAGTATATATTGATAGTAAATATTGATAGTAAATATTGATAGTAAATATTGATAGTACGTATTGATAGTAAATATTGATAGTAAATATTGATAGTACGTATTGATAGTAGATATTGAAAGTATACAGGGTTATTTTTAATTAGTTGAGCACCTTTTGCAGGCAGCCTCTCTACATCAATCCCAACAACATTTGTTCTACGACTTTTAAAAAATCTTGATAAATAACTCAGAATAAACGAAACAAACAAATTTTTGCTCCCTCGATTATTTATTACTCTGTATTTTGTAAGCAGTCTAAAGGATAGGTCGCGGCAGTCTAGCGCTGTACGAAATTTGTAAGGTACCACGCACGTAATACTATTATAACTTATTATTATTTGTTTTATTTCAAACAGTATGTAATAATTACCCAATCGTCGTATTGTGTATTAAAATTGTTAACAATTAATCAAGGTAGAATCAGATTATTTACAATAATACAATGTGTTATTTACAAAAGGATTCAATATTTATAAATTACCTCTTAAATTTATATCTCGTCGATACCGGTGCAAAAAAGTCCCCTTCATATCCAACACAAAGACCACACCTAAAAATCAACTGTTCACCGACTCCTCTTACCACACTTAGCCAGCACTCGCACTATCTTGGTGTGCTCGATATTTGTGTTACGGCATCACAGTACTGTTTTCAGTAATCGAAATTCGGTTACCGAGTAACGGGAGCTAGCGGGTCGCGCGGCACACGCTTATCTAATTGACCGTGACAAACGACTGGATCAAGTTCAAACGTGCATCGCCGCCGCTGCATCACCCCGCCACCCGCCACCCCGCGCCCCGCTGCTCGTGTCCTTGGCACGTATTTTGCCTACGCAAGGTGCTTGGCCTCTCTTTGCTCAAGATTGCGAGTTTGTTAAATGCTTGTTCAGAGGCAGTAAACAAATTTTGTATGGGAAAAACTAAATTTTTAAAACTATTAATTTTAAAAAGTCGTAGAACAAATGTTGTTAGGATTGATGTAGAGGGGCTGCCTGCAAAAGGTGCTCAACTAATTACAAATAACCCTGTATATTTATTAAAAGTACGTATTGATAGTAAATATTGATAGTACGTATTGATAGTAAATATTGATAGTAGGTATTGATAGTACATATTGATAGTTTATATTGATAGTACGTATTGATAGTATATATTGATAGTACGTATTGATAGTAAATATTGATAGTTTATATTGATATTACGTATTGATAGTATATATTGAAAGTATATATTTATTAATAGTACGTATTGATAGTAAATATTGATAGTAGGTATTGATAGTACATATTGATAGTACGTATTGACAGTAAATATTGATAGTACGTATTGATAGTAAATATTGATAGTTTATATTGATAGTCCTCCCGTCAGGGAATAATAATATACTTTTCAATTAAAAAAAATACATAATTGAACGACTCAGTACTCAGTTCTTAAACAGATGTAGGCACGAAAAAAATATCTGTGATTAATAAAAATATATATCTTAACTGTCTTATTTGCAAATTGATTCTAAAAGAACAAACTCAAATATCAAATAAATAATAAAAACTACTAAGATTTACATAAATATAGAATGAAACTACTAAGCAATTTAATATAATACAAAAAATGATAATGTTGGAAATGAAAATATCTCGCTTGCTTTCTATAAGAGAGAGAGAGATAGCAAAACATGTCGTGACAACTTTTGGTAAGAATTTTTACCGTCTAGCCCCTTTTCACAACGCGCGATAAGGAACTACGTTCCAATAAAACGTAAATATATTTAATTTACAGTATATATTTACAGCTGGATTAGTTCTATTCGATCTATGTATTAATTTTTACTTACTTAATTGTACTTACTTAATTTAGCCTTGAAAAACCGAACATTTCTGATAAAATTTAGTTTTTGCTCATGGAATATTACCTAATAAACAATTTATTCTCTTTTTCAATGTGACAGTCTTTTTCAGCTGGTGAAGCAAGCGACAAGGGTACCAGATGTGGTAGGCCATACAGCCAATTGCCTGGACCTTCTGCTGACAACTGATCCGGACAGGTATCGTGTAGAGGTTACCTCTCCCTTGGGAACCTCCGATCACTGTCTGGTGAAATCTGTGTTTACATATTCCCCACCAGCATTCGAACCTCATGGTGTTAGGCGAGTATGGAAATACAAGTCAGCAGATTGGGATGAGATGCGGCACTTTTTTGCGTCTTATCCTTGGCGGCAGGTCTGCTTCTCTTCTTTGGATCCGTCGAGTTGCGCGGATGCTATAACCGATGTGGTGCATCAAGCAATGGAGTATTTTATTCCTTTTGCTGACGTACCCATCGGTGGCAAAGCTCGCCCATGGTTCAATGCCGAATGTGGTCATGCTCAAGGCCGAAAACATTCGGCATATCTCATTTGGGCTGATGCTCGAAGCCGCAAAACTCCGGATGTAAGTTCGAAGAAGAGAGCCTTTAACCAAGCTGCCAAGTCCTACAAAAAGGCATTGCGGAAGGCTCGTCTCGATCGAATCGCTAAGAATGGCGAAAAGCTCTCTGTCAGACCAACTGGCAGTCGAGCTTTCTGGTCTCTTGCGAAAGCGATCGAGTCGAATTTCTGCCAACCCTCACTGCCTGCTCTGCTGAAGCCGGATGGATCCCTGGCCCACACAGCAACAGAGAAAGCGAATGTACTTGCTTCTCTGTTTGCTGATAATTCGCATCTAGACACTGGCAATGCTTCTCCAGCACATCTTCCTCACTGCGGTATTTCGATGCCTGAAATCCGCATCACTAACAAAGAGGTATGGAGAACATTGTGTCGTTTAGATGTGAATAAAGCCAGTGGTCCTGATGGTATACCAGCCATTCTGCTCAAGACATGCGCAGCTGAGTTGTCTCCTGTACTGACACGTCTGTATCGTCTCTCTTTCAAGACTGGAATAGTGCCGAAATCCTGGAAGCTTGCTAATGTGCAACCCGTGCCCAAAAAAGGCAGCCGTGCCGACCCTGTCAATTACAGACCGATTTCAATCACCTCCATACTCTGCAAGATTATGGAGCGTGTATTGAACTCGCGCCTACTAGCATACCTAGAAGGTAACGATCTCCTCAGTGACCGACAGTACGGGTTTCGCCGTAATAGGTCTACTGGGGACCTCCTAGTGTATGCTACTCACATTTTAGGCGAGGCCATCGAGAGGAACGGAGAAGCGGTCGCCGTCTCTCTGGACGTCTCGAGGGCATTTGACAGGGTCTGGCATGCGAGCCTTATAAGCAAGCTTTCAGCGTACGGTATATCTCCTAGTCTGATCGGCTGGGTAACGGACTTTCTGAGCCACAGATCTCTCCGAGTAGTTGTCGACGGGTGTTCCTCGGAACCCTTGACAATAAATGCCGGAGTGCCTCAGGGGTCCGTTCTTTCTGCAACTCTGTTTCTGCTGCACATTAATGATCTGTTGAAGCCCGGTATCTATGGGTATGCAGACGACAGCACAGTTGTAGAAAGATATTTGCCGAGTACTCGGGCTAGTCGAGATCAAGTACAGTCTGAAAGAGAAGCCATGGTACAACGTTTGAATGACAAACTTCAGGCAGTCTCCGCATGGAGCAATGCCAATCTTGTCAAGTTCAACGCCACCAAAACGCAGACGTGTCTATTCACCGCCAAAAGGAGCCCTTTCACCTTAGCTCCTACTTTCCAGAATGTATCCTTGGAATACAGTGACCGGCTTCAGTTGTTAGGATTAGAGATTTCCTCGAACCTCAACTTTGGTCGGTTCATTGAGTCCAGAGCAAGAGCAGCAGCAGCAAAGCTTGCCGTTCTTGCGAAGGTTCGGCAGTACTTTACACCGGGACAGCTTCTTGTTTTATACAAAGCACAGATCCGGTCGTGTGTAGAGTACTGTGGACACATATTTGCTGGTGCCGCAAAGTCTCATCTTGCGGTTCTGGACTCAATTGAGAGGCGAGCAAAGAGGCTTATAGGCGATCCCGAATTGGTCGGAGCCGACCTCCAAAGCCTTGAGCACAGGCGTAGAATTGCTAGCCTCTCAGTATTCTATAGGATACATTTTGGTGAGTGTGCGCAGGAATTACACAATTTAATTCCCCCGTCCCCCTTCCATCACCGGACGTCCCGACGCACGGCAGGTTTTCATCCTTTTGTTGTGGACATTCCACCTGTCCGAACGAAGCGCTTTGCTTCCTCATTTTTACTGCGTACAGCAAAGGATTGGAACAGCTTGCCTGCGTCGGTATTTCCGACCGAATACAATGTGGTCACATTCAAGAGAAGAGTGAATAGGTTGCTAGGGTAATGCGCCTTACCACCTAAGACTACATTCCACTTACCATCAGGTGGAATGTAGTCAAGCATTGCCCTAGATCATATAAAAAAAAAAAAAAAAAGACACGTTTTGGAGTATTACTATTATTATATTTATGCTACTTGAAAATCGTAAATAGTATAAATAATTGTCTAAGAGAAAGAACTTTTGCAGTTTTTGATCAATCTACTGTTGGATTCAGACGTGGATTCGAGTAACAATTTTATTTATATTAATCTTATAGTTTTTTCTACATGTAACATGTGGTGGACATTTACAGGAAGGACGAAGTACTAAAAGTTTGAAGTTAGCGCTATCACTTGTAAAATTGTTATGAATGGAAAATGTTAGATACTTGGTTTTAGTAGCATTCAGAGTCAGAAAATTTAAAGCTAATCATCTACACACAGTGTTGAACTCTTTCTGAGCAATTGAGTAGGTACTTTCCCAGGAATCATCATAAAAAAATTAATGCAGTATCATCAGCATAAGAAACTATTCTGCAATTTACAAGGCCAAGTTTGCAAAGATAATTTATATAAATAAGGAATAGCGTTGGTTCTATGCTAACTTGTGGTACTCCAAATTGCACAGACGATTCCTCACTGATAACTTTATTAATCTTGACACTTTGTGAGCGATTTGTAAAGTAATCCTTAAACAGATTCAACTGCACAACTCTAACCTCAATATTTTGTTGTTTACTAAACTAAAATACAATTTCTCACCACATTCTGATTAGTTATCAGAAACTGTATCAAACGCTTTGGAAAGATCCATGAAAATAGTGATACATTATTTTTATTACTTAATTTATGATCTATATAATTAGTTAACATACACACAGCGTCATCTAAAGTTTTTCTGATCTAAGTTGTGCTTCGGATAGTAAATATTTGTTTCTAGATAATTCACTAATCTGGAGTTCTAATTTTTCCTAGAATTTTTGATATTGCGTTACTGGTATAACTAGTGATTTCTTAAAAGTTTCGAGAAAAGTTACAGCATTCAGACACCGATTTAGTAAGCTGGTCGAGGGTTGAACAATATTAGTTTTGGTTTAATTTTTTTGATTATTGGAACGTAGTTCCTTATTTTTTTTAATTTTGGTATTTTTTTGTAGGTATATAGTCCTATCCTCGGCTATTTGTTTTAATATTTATTATGATCCGTTCCATCTCAGAATAGTCTGTATCAAGTAAATCGAATGAGTACTAATTAGCTACTTTTCCTAGTATTAATTTTGGCACCCGCGAAATTGTCTCTGGGTGTTTAAAGAGCTTAACTTTAACCGATATTGGCAAAATAGTTATTTATGTTGTTAACTGATTATTTAGTTGCGTAATATCATTAATAACAGACCAGAGGCTTTTTGTGTTATTTTGAACTTAAAGCACTTCTTTTCTATCATATTGTCTCTTGCATATTTTTAGGGTGTTATTACAGAAATGTCTATACCTTTTCTACGTAATTTTTCAGGATACATTTTCTGGACAGTTTTCTAACTTCAAATGCATCCTATCTCTGTTCTTATGCAATTTAATAGACCGATTGTAATCCAAGGTTCGCGTTAGTTCGCATAATATTTGGAATTTAAAAGGTAATAAATAGTATTTCTTTAATTAATATTTTGTAAGCAGGTTATTGTTTTGTTAATAGTTAGATTTATATCAAGTATACTATTAATTCTTTCAAGATCCATCTTCTTATAATTAATTTTCCGTGCAATTCTAGTTATTTTTTAATTTATTGTACTAAATTTGTTTTAATACATGTAAAAGTAGCATATGATTTGCGACCGTTGAGTTTAAAATGAAAATTTATGAATATAGTTTAGTTTTTATTGTAATATGATCTAAACAAGTACTGCCTCTTGTTGAAAAAATATGAGTCTGGATTAATCCCTAGTAAGCGTTAGTATCAAGATAGTTATTTGTCGCACAATCTGAGTCAAGAACATATTAATATTAATATTGCCCACAATAATAATATTTCTATAATTAGAAAAACTGGCAAGTGACGTTGCAAAAGATATCTGTGGTTCCTTAGTTATACACTCTAAACCGTCTCCTACATTTACCACTACACCATTACTTTCATTATAGTGATGTGATTTACTGTAGCTGCAATAAAGCTGCAAAGGTATATTAGGTACAAAAGATAGCCAGCATTCAGATAACATTATATCGTCACATTGTATTTGTAATCTGTTGAGATATCGATATTGATATTATTATATATTGATATTGATAGATAAACCATCGTAATTTTATCATACTACGAATATTTTGTTGTAAAATCTCGAATTACATTTTTACAATATTTCGGTTTACATAAGAGAGGTTTATAGATATTATAGTTATCTATGTATTTTATAAACAAATTTACATAAAGTTGGTCTAATCAATACAAAGATCGGCAATCATATCAATACAGAATATATTCTATTGAATTGAAGAACAGCAATACATCTTTGTACATCGATAAAATGTATTCCTGCAAGCAATTGAGTTGTGTTATTGTCAAAATGTGTAGAAGTGAGTTTTTAGAATAAATCTATACAAGTCAAGACATTTTTTTTTGATTGAGGATTTTTTAAATCGTCTTCGTTTTTCAGCCGTATTACTGGATTGCAAATTTTTGCATTTTTTTCTAACGCTTCAGTTTTCTTCTCCAGCGACTGAATATATACTTTATCCAGCCTTCTGTTTTGTGCTGATTGCGCCATAGTGTTTTTCATTTCGTCGTATTGTTGTGAAATAAATTCAATGCTTAAGCTTATATTAGTGTTCGGTTTTCATATTTCGATTACTGTCTGGGGTATTGTATTTTTTAAATCTGGCGCTTCCGTCCAAGATTTAAACATTTCTTACATTTTTTGTACAAATTTTCGAAATCATCGCTGTGCCTTCTTTTGAGGCCGTGTAGAAATGCCAACATGTTTCAGATCAGATAAGTTAGGATCTGAATTAGAACACAAAAACCTACCAGAAAGAGGCTGCAAAGTATTGGTTTTGTTCGGTGAGCGTTTGACAGACATAATAGCAGACTTATTTTATGATATGAATTAACAATAAAATAAGCAAAACTGAAACAATAATATAAAAAGCAATAAAAGTAATAACTAAGAATCATAAATCAAAAAATAATAACAATAAAGACAATAAAAAACATATTACCAAAAGAAACTCAATATCAAAGTATATATAAGCATAATGTAAGGTGTATTTTTAATAGGAAATTATACTGACTGAATCACTGCAATTTTAATTAATATGTAAATCTAAACATAAATCAGAGTTTGATACCAATTTACCCTCAAATACGACTAACCTTAAGCTCAGCTGTTTCATACATCCCTTCAAAGGGCAAACAATCGATTACCTGACCTTGAGGTCAATGACCGTGGATGTAGGACAAAGGGCCTTTGTGTATGTGTGCGTGAGCAGGGGTGTGTGCGTCGCTGAATGTCTTGTTATGAAATATTACTTTACCAACTTTTAGGTGGATTTATGTTACGGTATGAGGTAATTGAATTAACGCTCAAGGAAGTATATTTTATACACTTTGATATAGTTTTTTATTATTATAGCTTTAGAGATAAATTAGTGAAAGAAAGATATATTATAGTTAAAGATTTTTCTAAGAAATCTAAATAATTTTAAAAATATAATATATATAAATCCAAATTGTAATAATTGTAGAAAAAACTTTGTTTTACCAAAAGCCAGTATTAAGTTATGAAGCCCAATAACGAAGTAGTTTGGTAGAATAAACATCGCTGCCCAGGATGGCTTTAGTTGAAATTTAGTAGCTTTTGAATGTTGAAATTGTGACCAATGATTATAATTGTTGTAAAACTTGTTTGATTTGTTTAATACTGGTCCTGGAGTTTATATATATATATATATATATATATATATATGACCTATATACCTGAAATAGATATGATATAACCAATGACATCATAGGTTATATTTATAATTATATAATATTTCTTTGGTTTGTTATTATAACATGATTGTATACTCTCAGCTTTATAAGTATACACCAACAAATCTGCTGTGGTGAGTAATATAGCGCCATAAAGGTAGAGTCTGCTGCAGTATTGCATTCTTCTTGGCAGATTGCCTATATGTATTATACTTTGAGTATTTCTGACATTTTTATTTACTTCTCAGGTAATGTTATAATATGTAAAAAAATTTAAATAATTGAATTTTAAATAAGGTATCATAATTTGGAATCCACACCCTGAATTATGATTTATGAACTATTTTTTGTGATTATACTTTTAATGTTAAATATATGTCAAAAATTCAGACCTCTATTTCAGTTAGACCTCTATTGGCTGATTGATATTAACTTTATTTCTAAAATACACAGACCTAATTACGGCACTAATTAGGTGACTTTATACTTAAATAGAATAACAATATCAGTAATGTTTATTACAGAATAAAGGCTGAAATAGTATGGTAATACCAATCAATAGAAGCGGGGCTGGTTAGATATTAATTTACAAAATTGTTTTTGTTATGGCTTCTTCCGAGATAATTATCTAAATAAAGTATTTAAACCCAGGATTACTTTTGCCGCGAAAGTCTTAAAAAGCCAGAAATAACTTAATTTCTCTTAAACAGAATTAATTGATTAAACATAATAAAAAACTTAAATTTCCTATTACTTCTTTCTCTATATTTTTTTGTTTAGCGTTTAAATGAATATTATTTAAATATATCTAATATATATTAGCTTTTCTTTGACAGCTTAATATTATGGAAGGATTAGACTTTCGTTGTAGCACGTTTTTTTTAAATATAGGATTAAAAAATCATTAAGTATTAGTTGCCTGCCTTTAAGGAAAACGCTCTTTTCTTGAAGGTGTGAATGTCGTATCGGTCCGGAAATACCTCGGGAGACAATTGTTCCACAGATTAGCTGGGCGAGGTAAGCTTCTAGAGAATGGCATAGTGGTGGAGGGCCGCCGTTCTTTCTGTGCAGAGGAAAGCCACATTTCAACGCAGCGTCAAAGGATCAAGCCGATCAAGGCTCTCCGCTGTATGCAGTCAAGAGGAAGAAGCTGGTACTGAGATGCGCTTGCATAAAGAAGAGAACGTAGTATTCCACCTGCGGATGAACCTGTGCCTTACAAATCTGCAGGCGATGGGCCGGAGAGAAATACTGTCTCGATCTATTCAATACATCGAGCTTCTTTGAGGCCAATTTGGCCTTTCCCTCAATATGACTGGAACTGGACCTCACTCGATATATCGACGCCAAGGATTCCAATACTGGCTGCAGCAATTAGGGGTCTGCTCTCAAATGAAGGTGATACGACAAACGGTGACTTTTGCGGTGCACACGCAAACTTGTCTTTGTGGGGCTAAATTGGACTAGATTAAGTCGACTTCAATCTGAACCTTTTTCTAGGGTTGTTTTGATTTCAGACACAAGTTTGTTTCGTCTCTCAGTGACGTTTTCAATGACGTCAATGAATGCTGCCGCTTTGCAGCACGTTATCAGGATTTCAGTTGTAATAAAAATGTTTGGATACGAATTCAATAAAAATAAAGTAAGCAATGATATTTGGAAACTAATATTAAGTTGTTTTTATTTAATGTTATCATGGATATTGATAAAACTTTTAGCATTACATAACTTTATTAGTATGGTTTATTGATAATTTAAATATATATTTAAATAATATTGGTATATCTAATACAAATCTACCTACACAAATCTATCTATAAATCTACAGAAAGATGAATAGTATAGTATCTGCCAAGTAAATAGAATGTTCAATGTGACGTCTAAAATAACGTTAGATTGCCGATTCGCAGTAAGGGCAAAGTTCATAGCTTACCCCCTTCTATGTCGGGCCATTAGAACAGCAAAGAACTTTAAAAATAAGATATGAATTTAAAATAATGAAAGAAGTAAAACATAAGATCGAATATAGCCGGTAGCGAAGTAAATAAAGGAATACAGTATTCATATTTCTTAAGTTAAGGCATTAAATATTTTTGATCTTGGTTTAGTCTCATTTTATGTATAACCAAGGAAACAAGTTTGATCTTAAAAGTTTATTAAACAAAATGTTCATGCATAGTATTCGAACAGTTCTCAATACAATTTAGATTTTGTTGAATAAGAGAGTAGAACAGAGGAAGTTAATTAATCTATATTAGCTACTTTATACTGACCAATACGTTTCTGTTTAAAAAAATTATAACTCCTTCCATAGATATGGTTTATATAAAAATGTAAATGACGGATGCAAAGTGCACCTAGACTCGAAATATCTATGGTTTTAACGAAATGTAACGAAACGAACCCAAGACATCATTAGTGCTACATATATTATGGCAACTGACAATTGAGCAAAGTTCTGAATTTTTATGAATAAATTAAAAAATTGTCACTGAGGTAATGGCCCGAAAGGTCTTTTTGATTTGATATGACGCGGGAGCACGCGAACTTCAATAAATGACTAGTTGTCGCTACGTTTTATATAGGTTATGAGACACTAAACGCTATATTCTTGGTAATAACCTAATTTGTTTGTATTAACGTGGTGTTACGCTAATAAATTATGTAGTCGGTTTTTGTTGGTAGATCATTTTTAAACTGTATGTAGAGTTGTTGTTGTTGTTGTTGTTGTTGTTGTTGTTGTTGTTGTATGTTTTCAATTATGTATATATTAATACAAGAACCTTTGGGTTTTACTAAACAAAGAATATCTTTGTATATAATTTAAAATACAACAATATATTCTAAATATATGAGTTTTACTTAAAATAATGTTCCTTAACCGTCTTATTATTTTTCACGTCATAATAATTTTATACAAGGTCTTGGGAAAATCTCTTAAGCTATTAAGTTACTTCATAAAACAAATTAGTTTAAGAAGAGGCTTCTAATTAATTATTTTAATATCATGAAACAACAAGGAAATTCTATGTTTTATCCGATAATAATTCAAAAAGATTACAAAAACATTTCAAAATGTCGCCAACCCTAATCAACACTTCCTAATCAACGCCCTCAGAAATTATAAGTACCTAAGTTCAGACATCTTATTTAAAGGTGAACAACAGAATGTTTGAATGGAAAGTGTTTGCCTTCCATTACATCGACACGCCAGGGCTGTCACTAGAAATGAAGCTTAAAAATAGATAACAAGTAGTTAAGTTGAATGTTTACATTACAAAGGTAGATGGGAATCGTAAAATTTAACATTTGAATCTAAATGAATTAGCAATTCCAGATTTGAATTCAAATCTAGGGATCGTATATATATTGACAGCCCTATCAGTAGAATTAGCTGGATGTAGAGATAAGATTTGCACTTCGTATTTGGACATATAATTAGAGTTTAACGAAATTTCCTTTGTAATTTTGTTACAATTCAACAACTAACAAATATAATTAAATTATTCTTAATCGATTAATTTAATAATTATAATATATATGTGTGATATATAACGATATATACTTATGTGTATATATAAAGTTGCAATGTTCATGACATTAATAAAATGTCATGAACATTGCATTGCATTGCATAAGTGGATGTTCAGATTAAACATCCACTTTTTATTAGTTTGTTAGCAACAATATTAATATATATGTAGGAGCGTCATGAGAAGCCTCATAGCGGTCTTGGCTGTTATTGTTCATAATGGGCGTTGTAACGATAGGAATTTACAAAAATAGAAGTATACTCGTATTGTCCAAAACGTTATTATTCAATTCTTAACTGTTTAACAAAATATCACAAACAATCAATAAGATTAAATTGGATTTAGAGCCAATAGGTTAGCATATGTGCACTTCTAGCAACAGTTGTTATCTCCATGACAACCGCCATTACCAGTCGCGACACCTACTACCCTATTCGGGATTAACCGCTCATATTTCAATAAACGCGCCGTCACGGCCGTCCTGCATTGTCACACGTCCTCGTGTGTACCATTCTCATCTGTGGATAATAAATATAGCGCGTTATACTATATCGCGATCGGTCTTCCTGACCACACAATATTCTCATTTGTTCATGTCATACAACTTACAGCAATTACATTTTCTTTTCATTTAAGTACTACGAAATGTTTGGTAAAATACACACTCAACATATGACACATGTCACATACGTCAGTTAATGCTACAGAGGCTATTTACAACCAAACAGGTTAGTCGTTACCACATAGGTTAGTCGTTGTCACACAGGCTAGTCGTTGCCACACAGGCTAGTCGTTGCCACACAGGCTAGTCGTTGCCACACAGGCTAGTCGTTGCCACACAGGCTAGTCGTTGCCACACAGGCTAGGCGTTGCCACACAGGCCAGTCACTGCCACACAGGCCAGACTTTGCCACACAGGCCAGTCTTTGCCACACAGGCCAGTCTTTACCACTCAAGTCAGTCCATGCCACACAGGCCAGTTCATGCCACACAGGCCAGTTCATGTCACACAGGCCAGTTCATGCCACACAGGCCAGATGCCACACAGGCCAGATGCCACATAGGCCAGATGCCACACAGGCCAGTCCACGCCACACAGGCTAGTATTTGTCTCCTAGACTAAAAAGTAGGATGCACATGTTATGTAATTACTTACCATGGCCGTCATCGGCACATTCTGACTGGATTTGGTTGATTAGATTCTCCAGTCCGCCACTCAACTCCAATGGAACATAACATTCGAGCATAGCCCGTATACGGACATGTGCGTACTTATATGTCCTATAAGAATCAAGGGCCCGAAGTAAATACCTGTCACCATTGTCACCATCCAACAGCTCACCTACTTTGAAAGGGCCTTTAAATTTTGGGTCAAATTTGGTTTAGTTATGCTTGTGGTTTTCAAGTAGCACATAATCACCTACTTCAAATTTTTTTAATTTTGCTTTACTTTTATCAAACCTTACTTTCTCCGAAGAAGCATTAAATTCTATTGCTCGTGTCGATTGCTCTCTTATAAGATTTAAATCCACTTCTGTCATCTGTATCTAATGTCATTAGGTTTAGGGGCCTAGCAACCTTTCCTATTAACAATTCTAAAGGACTTACTTTTGTAACCCTACTCATAGCGGTTGATGGATAGCGGTATATCAGGCAGTGCAGCTTGCCATGACTTATTATTGTCTACCTCGACAGCAGTTAACATATTCTTTAATGTGGACATGACACGTTCTACTTGCATTTGAACGACTTGTACCGGTAGCTATAAGGTGTAGGTTAATGTTGTATGCATTGCAAAAGTCCCTAAACATTCATCCCTTGACATCCGCACTGGGGCAACGCGGCGCGATGTGGCCTCGTTCCAGACACTTGAAGCATGTTGCAGTAATTGTCTTCTTCTGCGAGCTGGCGTCCTGCTGCTGAGAGAAGGTAGTATCTGAATCTCGAATCGTGTAGTAGAATTGCCGTCACGACTACTATTTCCTGGACATTTCCGAGAAACGTGACCCGGCTTGCCACAGTTATAGCATCGCCGTGCATTATCTGTACGCGGCTTCTTTAATTCACAGTCGGAGTAGTCTTCTCACTAGTCGGGGGTCATCTTTTTCTGAAGCCGAAAGCCATAAGTTCCTGTTGTGATTTATAGCGAGTGTCAATCTCAGTAGTAAATGCTATTCTTTGCAATCGCGGCTCAATTTTTTAAGTATGTGCAAAAGAAAGCGCGATTGCAATCTGTTCTTTCGATACAGACGTCCATAGTGCTAATATAGTGCTCATAAATCGCCTGGCAAACGCAGATAAACACTCTCCTTCCCTTGGACTTCTATTGAGTAGTCGCCATAAGTTCGCAGCTGGTGTCTCAATAGCATCAAATCTGTATTCTGTTCCTTATTCGTCACTGGTAATCCCACTTCTGATGTAGGAGCGTCATGAGAAGCCTCATAGCGGTCTTGGCTGTTATTGTTCATAATGGGCGTTGTAACGATAGGAATTTACAAAAATAGAAGTATACTCGTATTGTCCAAAACGTTATTATTCAATTCTTAACTGTTTAACAAAATATCACAAACAATCAATAAGATTAAATTGGATTTAGAGCCAATAGGTTAGCATATGTGCACTTCTAGCAACAGTTGTTATCTCCATGACAACCGCCATTACCAGTCGCGACACCTACTACCCTATTCGGGATTAACCGCTCATATTTCAATAAACGCGCCGTCATATATATATATATATATATATATATATATATATATATATATATATATTTTAATCTATTACATTATTAACGACTACAATTAATTAGTTGAATATAGCAGCAATGTTTTCATTTGTTTGTTTTGTTAGTTTGTTTGCTTTTTTTTTGTGTTTGTTGTTTTATGCAATGTTATCGTTTTAGTTATTGTTAAGTTTTGATTGTATAATTTTAGCGCCTAATATAAATTTATTATTTTACTGTTTTTCTGGGTTGACTGGCAGAGAATGTTTTTTAGCATTAAGTCCGCCTATTGTACCATTTTTTTTTTGGGCCAATAAAGATTAAATAATAATAATAATAATAATATTTACTTATAAACTATGTTAGGAAAAAGAAGAATTATTATTTTATTTAGCACGTCACTGTTAAAATCTTATGTTTTTAGATAGAACAATTACAGCGAGCCTTGATTGTTTTTAGAATGCTGTTTTGTTACTCGCCCTTATGCGCCGAATCAGTGACGATGCTTTTTTCCTAATTTTTGCATGAAACCCTTCAACCCGTGTTTCCATATACCTATTGAAGACAGTTCTTGGTTCCCTTGATTCCCTTCCCTTCTTCCATCACTAGGTTGGTTCTATTTATATAGAGTTGTAAGACGGGAGGGGGCCCTATCACTTTTACTATTTACAGTCACACTAGAATCGATAATAAGCAAACTTAACTGGAATGAAATGGGTATAAAAGTAAAAACTAAGTATCTAAGCCACTTACGATTAGCCTACGATTTGTTGCTGATATCAGAGAAAGGGAAAAAACTACAACACATAGTAGAGTCCCTAAACACAGCTAGCACGCTCGCCTGGCTAGAAATGAACCTCTCTAAAACTATGGTAATGACCAACAGCACCAAGATACAAATATATTTCGAAAACAAGACTCTTCAATATACTGAATACATTTACCTCGGTGAGCTAATAAGCTTCGACAGACTCAACAACTACCAGAAGATTGAACGCAGAGCCCAGTTAACATGAAATAGTACTGGAGCTTAAAAGAAATACTTAAGAACAATGTGCCAGTCAAATTAAAGACTAAAGTTATGAATTCTTGCCTTATACCCTAGCTTTACCTATGGTTGTAAGACATGGAAATTTAACAAAAATATAAAAAATAAAATTACAACGTCAACGCGGAATGGAGCGGAGTATGCTTAACAAATTAAAATAAGACATACAAAAATAAGCAATATTATAAATGTAATAGACGTTTTGTCACAAGCACTTGCATTAAAATGGAAGTGGTTTGAAATATAGCACACCTGCAGGATCAAAGGTGGATACAAATATTGACAGAATGGAGGGGGCCAGTGGGACAAAGAAAGATAGGTAGACCTTGCAACAGATGGAAGGATGAAATCAAGCGCAAATCAAATCGATTAGGTAATACTTGCTCTACCTATGACTTTGTTCACGTGAAAGAGGGATAGAGACAGTGACGCAGTCGTCACGTGCTCTGACCACACATTTTTTTCATTACAAAATATTACTTCAGAGATAATAATAACTATGCTTTAGAAGGATTCTAGCATTTACAATTATAATATAAGAGAGATAATATATTTTAATTCATTTCTGACAGCCCTATTTGTTTAAGTTATTTCAGGTTGAGTTTCGTGACTAAGGCTAGATGGAGCGTCTTAGAGGATATCGGATTGCATATGTATTATCATTTCAAACCATAGTCCGTGTACAATGTTATTGATAAGCAATATAATAAATAGACAATTGTATGTCTAACAAGTATCACAAATTTTTATTGACAATTTATATTTATGATAAAGGTAATAATGATTACATTATAACTAACCGCAAGTTTAGATTAAGATACTTAGCAAAGCTGTGTATTACAAATTAGATTAGTTCTCTTTTTTGAGAATCGTAGCAAAGGCTACGAACGTAGCCCACTATATCCGCTGTAGCACCAAGCAGCATAGTTACATATGCTATGTTAATTTATCTATATTTTGTTAAGATTCAATAACAGTTTATGTTTTAAATACTTATCTGATTGTAAGGTTTTAAAACCAATGTTCTTAATAAGTCGCCTCACGTATGTCTCGTATTTTTCAGTTGAACTTTTATATATTCTGGTGTCTTTTTAATATTTAATATGTCTCTATCATATTCATACTTAAAAAAAAAACTAACAAGTTTAGACGGATATTCAAAAGCTTTTGTAAGAATTTTGATCATTATTTTCCTCCATGAGAGTATAGAAAAATAAATTGTTTAAAGCTTTCACGATTTGTATTCATATTTTTATACTGTAAATGGAACTTAATCGCGTACTTTTTTAATCGTAGTATTTATCTCGACTCTTGACATTTCAGCCGTAATGCAACGGTCGTGGTCACGAGTAGACTGATGCTCGATGGTGTCACCGTCATGCAGTGAGTTGAGATACTTTTTACTCCGAAATTGTGTTGAAGTAAACTACTTTCTGTACCGTGTTCAATACTTCCTCCAGGTGTATGGCGTTGCCATGGGTAGTCCTTTGGCACCGGGGATAGCCAACATCTGGATGAAGTACAACAAGGCTATGATAGATCTGCAGCTATGGAAGGTGAAGTTGTGGAAGCGCTATGTCGATGGTGTATTTTGTATGTTTGATTGTGGGAAGCAAGTGGTAAATTAGTTTCTGGAGTATCTAAACTCACTGTATCACATAAATTTCACTTTAAAGCTAGAATCAGGAAGATGTTTGCCTTTTCTTGACGTGAAGGTGATCGTCAGAGAGAACGGATCCATAACGCACCCGTATATAGGAAACCGAAGCACACGGATAGGTATTTGAATACAATGTCTCATCACCGTCCTCGATATTTGCAAGCCGTCGTAACTTCACTGCTCAACAGAGCACCGGACTTGTGTGACCCTGAGTTCATGTATGAGGAATTATCAAATGTTCAGGAGGTACTGCTATAATAGGATGGTACGTGAAGCGGTTGAAATAAAAAGATACAAAAGTTTTAACCGGGAGGATGGATATAGGTTGTCGGTTTTGTGGAATCCGGTTATCGAAAAATGTAAACGTAAAACAATAAGTAAAAACTTCGATTAATATAGTACACCATTAAATCCCGTTTAGTAAAAAATACAGAAAAATAACTCGTGTCGTAATATCGTCGCTAAAGTTAAGGGTTTCTCTTACTATTTCAACCACATCCCCCCCCTGCTCAGCTTGCAGCTAGACGTGTTTCTTTGTGCTCCTCAAATTTAATTAAAAAATTGTTCATTTTTAGTACAGATTCAGTAAAAGTTTTGAATATTTGTTTACATATTTAGTTGCTTTAACCAATTCTCAAGTAAGTGGTGTAATTATTGGCAAAAAGTGAAGAAAGATCAAAAATTTACTTACAATAACTTTTAGTGATTGTGTTAATGTAGTGCAGTGACTTGAACGTGTCAGTAACAGGTTCATCGGTCAATGAACTGTATCTGTCATATGATTGTATTCTAACAGTTATTAGGTCAATTTGAGCATTACGAGCAAAAGTTGCAGTGGTGTAATCGGGAGAGTGGTAGACGCTTCATTTGATGTATTTACCGTACCAGTGTTCAAATCCCAGCTCATAAACTTTTTAATCATTTACTTTTATTATTATTATTATTATTTTCCTTTTTTTTTTTTATTTATTTTTGTTTAACTAAAGTTTAAATTTAAATTTAACTAAACAACTTATTAAATAACTATGCCTCGCGTGCAACGCTCGCCACAGCATAGTAGTAAAACTGTGTCGAATGACGCTTCTAAGCGTTCACCGACTCACTATGGATCCGATTCCGATATTAATTTGTCATCAACTAGCTCACTAAAGCAAGATACTTTACTTAATATTACAAAAAGGATGAAACGAAGGCTTACGGACACTCCGGGATCCTCAGAAGAGATAATAAGCGAGCTTAGAAAGATGTTTGAAAAGCTTCACTCCCAACAAGAATCAAAATTTACGGCTTTAAATGCATCAATTGGCACACTAATCGAACAAAACAGCGAATTGAAGAAAGCAGTGGATTTTATGTCTTCGCAATACGATACTCTTGTTAGCAAAATTGAGGTCTTAGAGAAAGAAAAACTCAATTATAAATCTCTTGTCAACACTCTCGAGTCAAAACTGGATATATTGGAGAGGGATTCGAAGTCTACGTCAATTGAATTGCGCAATATTCCAAAACTAGAAGTTGAAGACAAACAAGCTTTGTGTACTACTGTAAAAAACATAGCATCAATTATTGGCGCCGAGCCTAAAATTCAAGATTTAGAAATACGGGACGTATTTAGAACAAAGAATCAGGCCATTTTAGTGCATTTCACTACGAAGTCTAGGAAGGATCTTTTGGTCCAAAAATTTAAGGAATTTAATAAAGGCCAGCGGAATTTTAATCGACCTCCACTTGGTACCTCAGCTCTTAAGATTCCAGGACCTAACAAAACATTTTATTTGTCTGAAGCCCTTACTAGCAGGGCCCGTCGAGTTTATTATCTTACTAGAGACCTTGTCAAGACCAAAAAGATAGCAGCTACTTGGACTTCTTATGGGAACGTGTATGTGAGAAGTGAGGAGGGTCAACCCGCCGTGCGAGTTAATGTTGAGAGTGATATCGCAAAACTTTTTTTATAATTATCTTAACATATTATTTTCTTTTTTGTTATATTATTTTGTTACATGTGTGTACCTTAGTTAATAATTCTTTTTCGCTTAACTATAAATATTATGCTCTCGAAAGACAATACATATTACTTACCGCTTTAACAAGATTTTTTAGCCAGTTATACACAATTGGTAGACATTTTTTGTTTCGTTATAAGTATATTATTAGAATAATAATAGCAAAGCACATGGATAGGAAGATGTACGGCTCTGCTAAATGTAATTTGCAATTTCCTATAAATATTTCTATATATTGTTTTTATTATATTTTGTTGCAAATGTCTTTTTCGTGTACTATAATTGATTATTACTTTTCATTTAACTATAAATTTAATGCTCCTAGAACATCTTACTTGTTACTCACCCTTATAATTAGGTTTGTCGATGTGTTATATACTACTAGTGGACATCCCTTATTTCATTATATATATTTTATTATAATTGTAGCTACGCAAATCGAGAAGAGAAAGCTCGGATCTGATAAATTTACTCTACAATATGTGGATCAATTCATTAGTTACCCTATGTCTATTATTTCATTGAAATGGCAACTATAAATGGAAATAAAGTAATCATTGATGAGTTGGAGTCTTTTGAGATCGCGGAGGCAATGAGTTGTGATCCTGAGAACTTAAAAAATCACATCCCATCTGTACCGGGTAACTTACGTATAATATCTGAAAATATTAGAAGCATCTCCTGTAACATAGACAACTTCTATACACTCATTCTTAGAGCTAAAATTGACTGGGACGTCATTATACTAACTGAATGTTGGTTGCAAAATCCCAAGCCTATTCCTCTTTTAGATGGCTATAGATCATATCATACGAGAAACAATTTAACTCAAAATGAAGGAGTTGTACTATACTATAAAACATACTTAAACCCGCAAATAGAGGAACCGCTTTTTAATGACGCAAATTGTCTAACCCTAAAAATTAATCCTTATACATGTATTATTGCTATCTATCGCCCACCAAGTCATAAAAATATTTGCAATTTTATTAACTCACTTGAATCGCTTCTAACTGGTATGTCTCAGTTTAAAAACATTGTTATCATGGGTGATATTAATATTGATATTTCCAAAGCATCACTTGACAATAGACAAAATGAATATCTGAACTTACTTGCTAGTCACGGAATTTTACCTGGTCACTATATACCAACTCATGGTCGTACATGCCTGGATCATGCTATGATTAAAACTAAAAGATTGTGTTACTGTTACGTCATTGAATCTACCATTACTGATCATGATTGTGTGGCAGTATGCATTAACGTTAAACCCTCTAGACAAATACGTGGTCCGTGCATCATAAAGCAAGTTGATCGCGATGGTGCTAGTAGTTTCCTAACTAATTTCGACTTTGGTCCCATATATTTAATGGATGACGTAAATGAGATTACCAGGTTTCTGGTAAGTACGCTGCTAAACTCTCTATCTGCAAACACACGAGAAAAGAAAATACCTAAACGTAAAAGAACAGCCAAGCCGTGGGTTACACCGGGTCTCCTAAGATGTCTGAAAAACCGAGATAACCTCAATAAAAAAGTAAAACAGACTCCTGACAATGATATCTTAAAGCATACTTATAAAAGATATAGGAACTACTGCACAGCACTTTTAAATAAACTTAAAAGAAACTATGACAGATCGCAAATTGAACAAGCTGGGGGCGATAAGAAAAAACTTTGGAAAGTCATAAGAGACATCGCATACACCAAGAAAAAGGAAGACAAATCGATGGCTTTGGTATTGGGAGATGATCCCGAAGCCAGTGCCGATGCTGTAAATAAATATTTTACTAATATTGGACAGTCGCTGGCCGAAACCCTTATTCATTCCACCGACTTTACTGACCCTAATATAGATAATACCACCCTCAATCCCAATTCCCTCTTCCTCATGCCCACAGATATAGAAGAAGTGCTTAACATTATAAAGTCAATGAGAGATGACTGTGCGTCAGGAGTGGACGGTATCCCTGTCTGGCTCCTAAAACGTAATTCTCATTTACTTGTTGCTCCCATCACCCACTTATGTAATGTTGCACTCGGCACTGGTCGCTTCCCAGATCAATTTAAAACATCTCTAATCAAACCAATACACAAAGAGGGTAATGAAGAAAATGTCAACAATTTTAGGCCCATCTTGATTCTGCCTGTGCTTTCCAAAATTTTAGAAAAAGTAATGAACAAAAGACTTGTGTCTTTTTTAAAATCAAATAATATTATATCTAGCTCCCAGTTTGGTTTCCAAGCAGGAAAGTCAACAGAAGATGCTGTCATTGAGATGACCAACACATTGATTGAGGGCCTCGAGGGTAAACAAAAACTATTGACAATATGCCTTGACCTGGCCAAGGCATTTGACACAGTTGCGATTTCCCTACTACTTGTTAAATTAGAGGCAATCGGTGTGAGAGGTCTATCACTTCAGCTATTTAAGGATTACCTAACAAACCGAAGTCAGAGAGTTAAGCTGGGACCGACGACTAGTGAGCAACTTCCCATCTCTTATGGGGTCCCACAGGGCAGCGTTCTAGGTCCCACGCTATTTCTTGTTTACATAAATGATTTATGTCAAATGCAGATACCTCAGTGCAAAGTTATATCTTTTGCGGATGATACTGCTCTGCTCTTTAGAGGGAGTACATGGGAAGACGTTTTTTCGGTTGCGCAATGGGGATTTGACAAAGTTTCACTGTGGTTAAAAAATAACATCCTAACGCTGAATTCCTCTAAGACAAAATACCTAGCCTTCTCCGCATCTAAGGAGGGTCTTCCGGCTTGTGGTCTTATTCGCGCTCATATCTGCAACCCCATTTTAAATAGTGTTTGTGTTTGTCCTGAGATTGAGAGAGTGGAAAGTATTAAGTACTTGGGAGTAACTCTTGACTCCTTGCTTAACTTCAGGCTACATATCACGTCTCTAGTGACTAAACTCCGTAAACTTGTATATATATTTAGATCTCTAAGATATGCAGCAGACCAAAAAACTATCAAATCTATATATTTTGCTCTTTGCCAATCGCTGATTATATACTGTATCACTGCATGGGGAGGTGCTGGTAAGACAATACTTTTGGAAGCGGAGAGAGCCCAGCGAGCAATCCTTAAGACAGCCGCATCCCTTCCCTTTAGATACCCAACTAGTGATCTTTACAAGCTCTGGGACGTTCTAACCGTGAGGAAACTGTTTATCGCAAGAACATTACTCAAAAAACACGTAGAACTGACATATGATCCAAATCTGAACGCTGGAAAAAGACGAAAACGCAAGGTATGTCCCATCGTCAAGGCTTCCACCAGTCTTGCTAGAAAGCATTACTATTATCTAGGCAATTTTTTGTACAATAGAGTCAACAAATCAATACCAATCTATCATCTCCCTAAACTGAAATGCAAACTTACTATAAGTAATTGGCTTAAATCCTTTACTTACATAGACATTGAAAATCTACTTGTTTTTTAATCGGCTGACTTTACACATACTTAATATTGTATTTACACTGTGTAGTTCTGTATTGGATGGATATTGCCTTTGTATACATATCTAAATTTAAGAGCTTTTCTGGTTTTTAATTTTGATGTAATTATATTTCTCGTTTTTCCTCTCTAAATAAGAGCATGTATTTCTATTTCTTTTCATTTTTTATTTTTTTTTTAAATACCTAATAATATTGTCATAGCATTTAACATCTAAGTATAATCTAGCATGTGTTAGTTCCTAACCGATGGGAGGACCTGGTGACCTAATAGTACAGGTATTTTATACCTTTTTTTAGGCACCAGTCCCTCACCAATCAAGTTGTGTTTATTAGAATTAGCCTAAGATAAGTACCAATGTAAAATGTTTCAGCTTGATTGTGATGGAAATAAAATCTATTTTTATTATTATTATTATTATTATTACTTTTCTCTATATAAAAGTTCTACTCCGATAGATACAATACACGTTTAATAGACCGCGTGCATAATAAGGATTTAAATTCACAAAGTAACAAATAATATAAAATATTTGCTGTATTCAAATACATTAATATGTATGTTCTATGATATCCAAAAATCGTTTTGATGTATATCTCTCTTTTATATCTTAGTTTTATTTTAAATTCCATTTTTGAATGAAGAGGTTTTGTATTGTAGCTCTGTTATTTATTGAAAACTAGATATTTAAAGATATAGCTACAAAGAGCATTTTAATAAAGGGAGTTTATTTTGGACTCCAATTCTCTAAATCACCTCAAGACACTAGCTGTAACAGCTATTTTACGTTCATCTTCAGTAAAAGGTTAATACCATCCAATCAAGCAATCCGTATACGAGCTTTTGTCAAATACTAATAAATAGTCTCTAAGCAAACAATATATATGACACTGTAAGGAATCCTCGACGATTAGGCTTTTTAAAAAAAAGACTAAATTATTATACACTATGTATTTACTTGACAAATAAGACAATTAAACAATTTATAAAATGAAGTGAGAGAATTCGGTAAAAGGAGTGTCACGTAAGAGAGCTGGGACTGAACTGAGGATCAGGGTGATCGGATTGTGTGAGAAAGCTAGAAGCTGATTAGGCATTTATGCTGGGAACGGAATGGAATGCAGACGTAGATGCTAGGTAGGGGAAATATAATAGGGCAACATTACAGGGTTATAACAACTCGAAACCAGAAGTCATTTATATTTAGAAATAAACCCAGTTGTGCTCTTAATAATACTAACCCACTTCATAGACAGTAAATCATTATCGTCAGGTAATATCTGATAGTAACGAGATAATGAGCTGATATTATTATCGTTTGTACAAATATTAAAAAGAAGTCCGATCCGATTCCACATTGTATTATTAATATCGATATAGGACATCTTACATCAACATAAATAAATAAAAGTATTTAACGTACAAATATTCTAATATTATTAGAAATGAAAAACATTTAAAATTAAACACAGACGTTTCATGCCGATACGGATGACGACTCTTCTATTCAGGATTGAAAAAAAACAATAAATAAATAATTTATTCTATGAAGAATAATGAAAGAACTAACGATTCTCAATATTATTACAATTTTGAAACTATTATGTCCTAAATATTATCCTCGTCGTATACAGTAACTAGAACCTTGGATGTGAGTCGCGCCAGTCTGTCTGTCTGTCTGTCGGTCTGCAGTAGCAGTAAGTTTGTTCCTGATTTAAATTACATAACTTGAGTATTATTGACATTCCTTTGAATTCAATGAATTTTTTGACTTTTATGAAGTGATATATTGTTATTTATAAAAATAATCAAACTGTCTTTTTTTATGGTACGTCGTGTTCAGTGAGGTCTGGATATGATAGAAGTAGTAAATCTTGTGGCAATCTTGACTAGAAGGAGAGGATTTTGGTAGATTTGAAAATATATAGGTGGACTTTTCTTAATACTTTTATGGTTCTGTATAAATAGTTATTATTATTAATACTATTTAGGAATAGTTGATATGATACCAGGATAAAACCTGTATCCTGTTTACAAAATTTTCCTTTAATTTTAAACAGTAGTAATATTACATGTTCATTCACCTTCGAAAACCTCAATTATATTTCAAGTATAGTCTTATGTTAGTTGAATAAAAAATGTATAGTCAGAACAGGGTAACCCTTATTATAAGGTTTCATTTACGAACATTTCTACCTAAAAGTAGAAATGTTCGGGAGAGATTATATGATATTGTTACTATGTACTAACTTTGCTCGTGGCTTTGCTCAGATAAAACAGTCTATTTTGTTCTTCAATAAAAAGGAGTTTTTAATCTCTTTATCTTTGTTTGTATTGAATTAAACGATATATGTCGGAAAATTTAAGTCAAGTCATATTAGAAACTTTTTTTTAATAATTTCTTATTATAAATTACTTTTATTTTGAATAAGAATGAATATTTTAGGTATAGAAAAATAAAGTTAGAAAGAACAGAAATCTCTTCTACGCTTACATTTACGATTTATATTATAAGAATTCTAAATATTTTAACTATAAAAATAATGTCTACAAAATTCCACATCAAATTGACAATATATCGGTCATAGAAGCACAATAGATAACAGTTCCTATTTTCGTACACAGAGGCGTTTGGGTGAAATCCAACAATTTGTTGATATCCAGCATAGGCATTGAAAACCAATCGGTTGAAAAACTTTTGAAGTAAGAAAAGTGAAATATTAGACTATAATACCTACTACTGTATTCAGAATCTGTTTAGAGATAACTTCAGTCCTAATTGTTGATATAATAAGAAGAAACTCTGTCTTAGAGGTGTTTTTATTATATTTATTAATATGTGAAGACAGAGGAAACTTGAAATCTCATATGATCTTTTTTTCACTGATCTTAAATAAAATGGCTCGATCAGTTGTAAAAGGCCGTCAACTAATTCAAACATAAGTATCAAGTATAAATGTCGTATCTATTAATTAGATGAATTATTATTACTTCTATGTTTAAGTTATATGTAGTATATCAAATGATAATTCTTATTATTGTGATTGGACGATACTTAAGGCACAAGGACCATCAGAAAACCTCACAAATCAAAAATGTTTAAATCTTAATCTAACTTGGAAAGGATAAAATAGGGTAAATGTACTATATTTCTAAATACTGTTACAATGGTTGTTTTTACAGACCTTCTCATAGGGTTTAGACAGTCATGCTAAGATTGAGTAATATTGAGACACAAGGCCTAAATGTCAGCATTCTTGGAACTTTAAAAAACCAACGCAAGTCACGAACTTAAGTTAGTGAATAATATTACTGTAATCGGCTTCCACTTAGTGTAAACTAATTCCAGCATCTGAAAATGTTCTCACAAATATCGCTACAACTCGTTTTATTTAAAACCAGTTGTGTCCAGCGACTTCGTCTGCTTCTTCTTAACTCAATAATATATCTATTATTATAATTTTTTTTTAGTTGTATTACATTTTATATATACCTCTTTATTTGGGTTTTTATGTTCAATTCGATGAGTATGGCGATGTTAATCTTATAATAATATAAGTATAAGTATTTTTAATTATACAAGTATAAGTATTTTTTTTGAGTTTAAATATATTCGAAAATAATGTAGTTTATATTACAATACTTAAAATCAGAAAAACAATTCATATATACCACTACCGTACTTAGCAATTTTAGTAAATGGAAATTGCATGCAAATTTAATTTAATTTAAGTGTTTTATGCCAAGAAATGTTACTGGAAGCTTTAAGTTAAGTTAAACACTTTTAAGCTCCAGTATATATATAACATAATATTCAGCAAAACTTTTTATATATTTTTTTTGTGGAATTTGGTTTGGTTCGAGATTTTTTTCTTAGTTAACATTTTAATATTATTTCTGAATAAAAAAAAGTATGAATAATATTAATAAATATTTAGGTTTATCGTATGTTTTATTTATCACTACTGCACCTACTTTAATATTGCGAACTATAAATTCTATTTTTATTTGAAATTATGAAATTGTTTGTATTTTTAAATACAAGTTTTGAAATATGTATCATATAAGGTGGAGTATTTAAAATTTATTTATTCGGATTTTGTATTCAGTTTTTCCACTAAAAGTAATTGGCAACTTGTGAGTATTTTTTTTTCAGAAGGCAATCAGTTTCATTTAAATATTAGTTCTACAATATTATGGAAAATATAATTTATGTTTAAGTAATATTAGTATTAGCAATTAGTTTAAAAGTTCATTAGTAGTCAGTGGTTTGACCGGACTTAGGTTTAGTTTGTTCGCGTCTAGTTGATCTAAAATCTAGATTAAGAGTGACCTACATTTAAATGCTTCATATTTGCCAAATGACCTATTTGACCTCTATAATCCCTAAGGTGAACTCTTATTAGCTTTATAACATGTTGACTCTTTAATATTTCAATTCATAATTCGATAATATTGGGTCTAGTGACTGTTGACATGTATTCAAGTGATAAAACATTTAGGTACTTACTAGACTTTCAAATAAGGGTCAGTACGACTCCTAGCTGTTACGGTTATTGGTTATTTTTATTTATTTATTATTAGATATATTTTACTCCAGAGACACTTGTGTACGTCATAAAAGGAAGGTCTATTTTGACACTATACTTATCGAAATAAGACCTTCTGTGAAGACATCCTCTAATATAAAACTATAGATTCTAAACGAGCCCTGGTCTAAGAAGAATCACACAACTAAATCGGTCGGGTATTTGTTTATATAGTTTTACTAACTATTATATAACTATAACATGATATCAGCCATGATGGGGCTCGGGTTCGATTCCCGACAGAGACGACATGTATGTGATGAGCCTAGATATCTGTATTTCTGGGTTTGGTGGTTTATTAAATATATTCTCAGTAATTATAATGTGCATTTCTATGTATTTGTATCGTCTAACACTCTTAATACAAGCAAATAATTTTATTACTTAGGGGTTAGTTCAGTGTGTGTAATTTGTCCTGTGATATTATTATTATTATTATATTAAATGATACCTGTCCTCTTCTGTGTACGTATGATGCTGGGACATGGGCTATATGTAAATTGTACATAAAGTGACGTTGGGTTGACGTAAGTTTTAGATCGTTACAGTATAATGTCATACGACGAATTATTACTGACGTTCACGTGACGTAGTTACGACAAGTGGTCGTATCATGCAATATGTAGAATTAATATTAATAAATCATAATTAATAATAATAATTATTATTATATAAGTATTATTATAATTATTAATATATTATAATAAAAAAATGCAAGACATTAAACATGATCAGTTAGACAAGTTTGAAAAGCAAATCCGAAATAATATAAATTTGTAATTAGGAATACTAAAAGAGTGTTACTGGGTGGCATTTTCTTATATATTTACTACGCTGAAATCCTTTTACCCTTAGGTGCTGTAACGAATTGACTTCGATCGCGTATTTATAGATGATAGAGCCGTTAGGTTTGTTTAATAATGTTAGCTTTCTTTGTATGTTACACATTTTAGAATGATAATGTGCTCAGGGTTTTTTTGATATGCAAACAAAATCTCGCTTTTTAAGTGGTACCGATACGATGTTTTTAACCTTTTATTTTATGCATGTGTGGCTACTAAGTATGTCTCTGAGAATAATCTATCCAGGAATTATTCAGAAATCAGATGTGAAATCATCATCCGTCCCAAAATTTCTAAACTATCAAACTAATTTATGGTCAATACAACATGAATAATACAATGAAAATTTAGAATTATATAAATAAGTTTAAAAAGTATCTTTAGAAGTATCATAATTGCAAGGCCTATTTGAATTAATATTATTAAACTTGTCCACTTTGTATTCACTTTGTCTTACCATATAATCTATAATAAAAAGTGTTGGTCTGTGTCTGATTTTAAATATTACTGATTTGAAATCCCAAATCATCATATAGAAATTTTCCACTTTACTGCTCTCAAATTATAAATATACCAAACTGTTATTATAAACGTTATTTAACTTAATGTCTGCGTTCTAACATCTCAGAATCGTCTTGAGTGCGAAGATTCCCGGAGGGTAAGTTGTGGTGTAAGTTATAAGAGACAACAAGAAAAGATTTTAAATATATTGTTATAATATGTATATTTGTCATTTTATATTGTTATTTATACCCCATAAATCATGTTACAGCAAAATTAGTTAAAAAGTCCTAAGTCAAAAAATCGACTTTTTATTTAAAAATTACTTTAAATGAAAGCATGTTAAAGCAAATAATACATTAATTATAACTAATATAATAGAATAGTAAATCTAAGTTTCAACTTATGCTCAATGCAAGCCGCCGCAAACAATATGGCTGCTGTCTCTGGAACGTATAAACGTTCTTGAAAGAGCGGCCATTTTGTTTTGGTGATGGATATAATTTGCTTTAAAATGTCTCGTTATTCTTTCTTTTTAACAAATGGTTGTAGGGTGGAATTGTAGGCGATGGGTGCGTGGCGATATTGGAAATCGACGAAGTCACAATGGTTATTCTCTGTGACGTAAAAATGCAATAGAAGAGGCATAAAGATGCTATATTCCTCCTCAACGCCAGATTATTACCCTTTATATAGAACTGGGTCTCCGACAACTCGAGTGGATCATCGTTCGATGCGGTCAAACGGTAGAAGCTGATACAAGGAGATCAGCTGACCAGAGATGAAAACAGTACTTCATGTGAGGAAATCTGTTCCTTATAAAGCGCAACCGTGCGATTCTTTTCAATAAAGAAAGTAAGAAAACTTTGCTTCGATTATCTTTTGTCCCATACAAAGCTGTCATCTTACGCTCAAGTTTTCCAGAAACGTCGTAGGGCTCAAGAGTCTAACGTCGGTATAATTTACGACTGAAAGGTAAATTTATATCATTTAAATTAAATATTTTACCTTGAATTACGTTTTGGGAAATTAATGAGAATTTAGTAAATAATTGCTAATCATTAGAAATGTGGTAAATTCTCAAAATAAATTTTCATTTATTTAGTTATCTCACCACAAAAATAATCTTGTTCATTACTAACTGAATAAATCACCAAAATATTACCAATGATTTACCAACTGAATAAAATATATTATAAAAAGCATTACTTTGTCAAGTTTGTAGAGAATTTTCTAGTACATTGGAAAGTCTCGGGTTTTCTCTTGGGTACAAATAATAGATTATCTTCTGAGTATAAAACATTTAACGCTGAAGAAATATTTGTTTTTAGGTGTTTTATATTATTGGATATAAGTATTTATATTGTTCGTTTCAATTTAAATCAAATTAGTATTAATGGTCTTATTTAAATTAATACCTAACATTATGACTAAAATATTTAAAATAATATTAGTGTTTACTCTTTTGTTTTTTTTTAAGTTTACATATATGTATTTATTATAAATGATAGATTTTTCACGACGTACATATACATTTTTATACATTAAAAGTATTGTACAATAATCCAGTACATAATAATATTACAAATCAAAAAGATATTTATACAGATAGTTCGTTTTATCTATAGACAATCCCTAGAAATATTTTTAAACGGAACAGGAAGTCGAAGGAAAAAAAGCGTCATTGTTGACGGGCAAAGCTGTTAGTAATACCTAGTTAACTAAATAAAGTGTTGCATAATAAAAGGCACGAAATCAGCTGAGGATCGCGTCGCGTGCCACCGCATTGCGACGAGATCGATACAACGCACGGAAACGGTTACAGTCCTCACCTTGGCTCCCGCCATTAATGACAGCTGTCAAATATCAACTGATCAACTGTCATTAACTTGTCACTTTCAAGTTACGTTCCGGAATGCAGAAGTTACTCATATCTGTGAAAGTACAAAGCTTAAAAAAGTGGTTTGGTTTCTATTTTATTTAATAATAACAATACATTTATCGATATTTTAGGATCTCAGTGAGTAAAAACGTAACATTTATCTCAATAACAAAGCTGGTTTACTAAAATAAAAATGTCTGTTTCAGAAAGATGGTTGACATACAAAGTGAATCAAGGGTCACCTGTTGATCGATATATTTGAATAAATCAACACGTGTTGATTTATTCAAATATATTATATTTTAATGATTAAAAATTTAAAAAACCCCCGATACGTAAGCAAACTATTTAGTAGTATTACAGGTTTTAGACAACGATACAAATATTTAGAAATACACATTATAAATAATTCGAATATATTTAATAAATGACTAAACCTAGAAATACAGACATTAATGCTAAACACATGCGTGTCTGCCCCTGAAAGGAATCGAACCCTAACCTCTTTGGTATATTTACCTCTTGATTAACGGCGTGACGGTTAAAATGTCACATTACTCTGAATTATCTGAGTAAAAAAATAATGCAGTAAAGTTACGAAGATCAATCACTATTAACACTATTGTAAACAATATTTAGTATTAGTATACAGATAAGTATTCATGTAAAAAAAACAGTAAATACCTAGGCTATGAATATTGATAATCGGAAAGTTCCAAAATTTTGCTAAATATTTGGAAAAGTTGACTCTGTTTTAAGGGAATATACAACAAATCTTTGTACAAAATATTTGATATTTTTTATTTTAGTAAATAAAAAAAAACATATACAACCTGAAAGTGAGAGCTTAAAGTATTTGTACTTGATGTATTTGTATAAAATACGTGTTCCTGTTTCAAGAGTTCAATTCAAACCACGAGAGTTGTTGACAATATGAAAAGTTTAAAACAAAATGGCGCCAATCTATATGGTTTTTGGATATACCAATGTAGTTATAAATATAATTATATTTATTATTAATTTTCATGATTTATTTGATGTAATGTATTTTATAGCAGAAACTCTTTTACGAGCGGTTTCGTTCCAGCTATGGTAAACACTATACTATTTAGCAGTTAGTATACTGTTAGCTATATCGAAAGACCGTAGAAATGTTATCATACTATTAAATGTAATTTCGAGTACTCTTTAATTGATGAATTGACTCTTGAAATGATTATATACCCTATGATGATGAAGTTTCATGATGATCAGTTAGGTAGTTAAGATTTAAAAACGTAACAAGCGTAATAAAGAAATCCTCCGTTATAATGTTAGGATAGTATCAAAAATAATATAAAATATAACCGATTTTAAAGTTAAATATTGATCAAAGATGTATCGAAGTGTGTCTTGTTAACACCTGGCGCAAAGAACCGATGCCCTCAACTTTTTCGATTTAAGTTTTGTCATAGATAACAAGGCAGAGGTTCAGCGGGTAGTTGTAACCAAATTATTATAAGCCGCTGGCTTGTTTAATCAAAAACGAAATATACCACATAAAAGTTACACCAAACTATAATATATATTTTTATTATTATTTACAAAACGTTTTCTCCTTAACATTGAATTCCTTTTCTGATAACAAAACGTAATAAATAAATAATCCACCATGTTTTTTCTTGGATTTTTGGTTTGGTATGTTTTTTTATATATGTAGTTTCAAACTTGTTTTAATAGAAAAGTTTTTGTGTTGAATCAAAATCGGTTCAGCTGTTTTGACTGTATTTTGGAGAGTCTTGGTATAAAAGTTAAATGTGTCTATTTACAATACATTTCTTTAAAATTGAATATGAATAAATAAGAGATTACAATAATCAGAAGAGCATGACAAGATAGAACAGCAAAAGATTAAGCTAATGTAATTCTTATTATATATTAATTTAAAGATTGAATTGCAGGTTACTTTATTATCCAGCAATTAGTCTTGCATGTACACGAGATGTCTGATGAAAACGACAGATTAGACAACAGTAAGAAATATTGATTTATATTTATTAACCGAGTTTTTTTTTATGTTTCCTAATAAAACTACAATAGGTCAGGATGGATAATCTTGAATATTATTAATCTCAATAATAAAGCGAAAGTTATAAAAGGAAAGAAATAGAGATAACATTTCGAAAGCATATAAAAGAATATAAATATATATAGAATAAATAATAAAATTGTAAATAATCGTTTGCATTTCCATGAACTAGCTTTTGAATAATGCGTTGCTCGTTAAATACATTATCGCTAATATACACCAATCAAATCAGAAAGGATAGATAAACAATTCAACAAACATATTTTATTTATAACCTTAGATAAAATTATTTATTATTGTTATTCCTTATTAATAAATGTTGTTTTGTATTAACTCTACATAGAAAAGATTAATATGATTAATATTGATAATATCCAAATTTGTATAGAATTTAGAAATTAATAATTGTTGTATAGGAATTATTATATATTTTGACCGAATTCACGTTCATTTTTCGGAATTTCCTCGACTAGTTCACACATTCGCTTATTATTCATGAGCTCGGAGATTCAAAGAATTGCTTCGAGAACTAAAACAAAAATTTGTTACTAGAATTCTATGAAAACTCAATTATGGCTAAAAAAAATAAAAAATATTGAATACATTTTTTTTTATGTAAGAAGGGGCAAACTATTTAAGATTTTTATCATAATATAAAAAACGGAAAAAATACCTTTTTTGTATAGTAGCCCAAGTATTTGTTGTAGTGACAACAGAAATACATTATTTGTAAAAATTTCAACTCTCCAGTTTTCACGGTTCATGAGATAGGTACAGACAGGCAGACGGATAGCGAAGTCTTACTAATACGCTTCCGTTTTTACCCTTGGATGCGGTACACTAAAAATAACTGCTAATTCAAAAAAGAAATTAGTTGAAAGAATGAACTCCATATTTTAGACTCAAAATGAAAAATTGTAAGGCTTTATGTAATTTCAGCTTACACTTGGAAAGACGTCCAGTGCTCAGATATTATTAATAACTAAACAGCTAAAATGACCTACAAATGATCTTATCTAAATACATTATTCACCCAGAATAACAATTAATTGATAGAAAACACCATAAAGAAATAACTCCCCAAGTACCATTTTATCTTCGGTTGTAAAACCTTATAGGAAACAAAATTGGAGGCGATCCAGAATGTCTCTGTGTGTTTATATATTTAATATATCAGAAGCCTGTTTTGTATGCAAGGTTTGCTGAGTATACAATATTTCAATCGATGGGGGATATATTTTATAATTAAAGATTCTTATATATTTTGTTTTAAAAATTCCTTTGTAAAGGTGCTCTCAAAAGTAGGTAAATAATTTTAATTAAATGTAATAATTAATATATTATTATCCGTTTCCTCCAAGCAATTATCATAAATGAATTATTGCTCAGTGGTAGGTGAAGGGGAAGTGATTGGTCTTCCGAATTGCAAGCAAAGACGCTGGTATCAGCTAGTGATAAATAAAGTTGGACTGTAGCCAATGGTGTCTGTTTGTACACTTAATGGACGATAGAAGCCTGTTATGTTATATTCATCAATTGATTTACTTAACCGGGTTTCAGAGGATAATGTTGTTACAAATTTTATATAAATATAGAATTATAGATAAATCGGTATGGGCAGTAAATCGAACCCGTGGCGTCTGGAAAACCGTACCGTCACTCTACTAAATGAGTTATAGCATCACTACTCGCTTTGATGAATTTATCATTCAATATACTTAGCGACATCTATTAGTCTTATTTCAAACATCGTTAGCAATGACTAATTTAGCAACATATATTAAGACTAAGAAGATACTGTACAAGCTCGTATAATATGTTCTTTTATATCTTAAAACAATGTGCTAATAATTGAATATCCATTGATTATTTGATTCAAAAATATGGAAATATTTAACCCGACCCGTAATCGAAAAGTAGGGTTGAATTTAAATATATAATAAAAAAATGTAAATATAATTATACTGGAGTTAGATCCTTTAAAAATAGTTTTATTTAAATGTGTACTCGTTAAAATCTAAGAAAGGTCACAAAGCTAATTTAAAGAGATAAAGATAATACGAATGAACGGAGGAACACAGTATATAGAGCAACATGTCCTAGGTCTCAGGTTCTAGTGCTGCCATGATTATGTTTTTTTTTTAATATTCATTTTTTAAAAATTGTAACATGAACGAGATTTTTGAATGTAGAAGAAAGGCTGTCATACAATCAAAAATATTCCAAAAGTCAAACATTTAAGCGCCTTGTTTCTTTGCCTCGCTCGTAACTTTTGATAAATATTATTGTTATTAAACAAATATAATAGTGTCTCTCCAAACAAGTAATAAGTAATGTTACAAAAACATTATAAATAGATGAAAATATAAAAATGTATAAAGCGAATCTTAGAAAGACGAAAAAGATCGTGGTTGAAAACAACCTCTATAGAAAAAAAAAAACAAACCGAAGAATATTTTACGAACCCAAGTACAAGTACAAGAACAAAATGGCCGCAATACTTGGTGACAATTAGACAATGTGACAGGTAATATACTTTACTTTATAAGAGAACGAAAGAGTGAGGAAATTTTTCTTTTATTGTAAGATCTAATAAAACTAATTTGGAATCTAATTTGAAATTAGATTCCAAAAGAAAGTCGACTTCATTGTAACCGCTGCATTGGTCGAGTGGTTAGCGCAGACGCCTAACGTATAGTGGTTTAATGGGGCTCGGGTTCGATTCCCGACAGGGACAGGCATATATGTGATAAGCATAGATGTCTATGTTTCTAGGTCTGGTCGTTAATTAAATATATTCTCCGTATTAATATGTATTTCTATGTATTTGTATCGTTATCTAACACACTTAACACAAGCAAACAATTTACTTAGAGCTTAGATCAATGTGTGTAATTTATCCTGTGATATTATTATTATTATGTTATTTAAAAAATTGTTTATTTAAATAACATAATAATACCTACCTACTTCGAATTAAGTTCAGACTATCCCTCTATTAATTCATTCATACTTTACTCAGACAGACAAAATACTTATAATAAAACTTTGAGATTTAGGAAATCTTAAAGACATAATTCATTAAAAAAAAACAAACTTATTATACAAGGTACTCGTAGTATGTAATAGTAGTAAATATATATATAAGGTATATAGAATTTTGCAACAAAAAGTTATTTACTTTGTAAGCGTACTGTTTAAGTAGGATACATTTTGTACACAAATGGGTTACATTAGCTGACGAGAACGGTAATACGAGATGACATGGTAAGAAATGGACTGAATGAACTTTTAGGTTTACTTAGTGGTAAGGAATTAATGAAAATTAATAACAGTTGTTATTTTAACTTGATAATAATATCAGGAATATGTATGTATTGTAGCTTTAGAGGATATATCCATTTATATTGATACATATACATAAATAAGAAAACTCAAGAGTTTTTATATTTACCAATATTACCATTTTCCACAAACCTATTACAGTTCCGTGAAATTTATCTGAGCAATGGCAACATAAAAAAATATTATTTATTTAATCAATACATATCAAAGTATGTAAAAAAAATAAAATCAAACTATTTTCGCGAAACTAGTCCGAATTACTTTGAGCTCATGAATAAGATCCCTGATGGTTTCGAAAATAGTCAATTAAATTCTAATACATTTAGCGTGACTGGAGCCGGTTATAATATAATATATAATACTAATATTTAAAAAAATAAATAAAGATAAATGATAAAAAAAGGCTGTGATGCCTGCATGACATGCATGTGAACCTGCATATGCAATATTATGAATATTAAAATTTATTGCAAGTTTTGTTTGGACTGCAACTCTACCCCTGCATATTGCGTGTGTGGTTACAAATTAAACTTAAAAAAATGACTCACTGCCTATTACTGCATTCCCCAAAATCATTTTATATTAATTAAAAGGGTTAGATGTAATCTTTTTAATTTATATAAACGATAATTGTAATAATCAATGTGTATAATTATAAGAAACGAAACATACTCTATTCTTTTAAAATAATTCGTTGTTACGTTTTTAGTATTTTTTTTGTTATTTTTAACGGAAACCATCACACTTTGTTATAAATAGTTTAATTCAATATCTAGTGATACAATTAAAACATAATAGGGAGCGCAGACGAAGACGTTAAAAATAGCTAGTTTTAAAAAATAACGTTTAGTATTCTTAAAGATATAATAAATATCCATGGAATTAAGAGTAATAAATTACGCACTGGTAGATTTCAAGATAATCTATTCGCATACGAAGAGAATTTCACGTGAAAAGAGATACAAAATTAGGTTATATAAAAAAAAAAATATGCTTTAAGATAAATAAATATTAGTTACTTAAGTATTAGGTTGTACTTAAAAACAAATATTAATTTCATATTTTTTATATGTATTTTTAACGTAAATATTTTGTACGTAAAAAAATGTTACATTATAAAAATAAAAATATTATATGTGTAATATAAAAAATCTTTGGATGTAAAAATTTTTTGTGTTATTGTAATTTTATCACTAACTATTGAATTAAACTATTTTTTGACTTAGGTGAAAATAATGCATTAAATTCACATAAAATACATACATTTTATAGCAGCACATTAATCAGACAGAAAGGTATAAAGCCATCGATTCCAAGAAGACAGCGGAACGGAAGTGACGTCATCCCGACATACCACCCCTACCCCATAGTGTCCAGGGAAGCCATGGGAAATACGTCATAGGTCGATACTGTTTTTGTACGTCTGGTAACTTTGAATTATATTTTGATGCAGTAAATACTTGCACCAAGTATAAAGTTTGCTATTTCGCTCAAAGCTATAAGATACGTCATAATGCGGTGTAAAACATGACTTAGATTTAATAATAATAATAAAGCTTTCTTTAAATTTAATTTAAAAAATCGATCCAAAACAACTACATAATTCTATTTTAAAAAAAATCTTAATATTAGTGACCTTTTAGTTATAATTCTCTTTGCATGAACCCCTTGGTTAAAATCCTCCATGAAGATAGTTCGACTTAGTATATGTAAATAAACGTACTGAAACACTACTGTCATGAATAACACTGTTCATCTCAATGCATCTCCAGCTTCCTGTATGACCTATAAGTCGAGGCTATTGTTGGCATATTTTATTGATTCCAGAAATAACGTGTCTACGTCATAATGCATGCAAGTCCTGAAAATACTTATTTTCACCTACAGCTTGATGATTTCGCTTCTCTGAAATCTGGCTGAAATTCCGCTGATCACAACTTTTTCAGAAGATAACTTCAGCGCGGCTCATTAGCAGCTATTCGAAGCCTTTTAGGAAAACCTTTTCGCAAGTTTTAAATGGATTTGAAATTTCTCAAATGAAGCAGAAGTTGTTAACTGGACTGTATTAGTAAGTAAGTTATTTATAGAATCGAGCTTTATTTTCGTAAAAGTTGAGGATTTCAGTCATTGAAGATATCAAACAATGAAGTTTGTAGAATTAGAAGCTATTAATAGGATGAAGATTAAATGAAGTTCATAGAAAGAGAAGTTATAAATAGCAATTCATTTAATTAAATTTTTCTATAAATATAAACTATGAGATAATGAACAAACCAATAATTCATAACCACAATAACCACAACCACAGGATTTAATCAAACCTTAACTGTCAATCGAGAGTTGGTTAATAAATAAAAATTAATGACATTTGTAACCAAGGTATATTTTTATGTATTTTTATGTGAGTGTTACTTACATTTTGCTATAAATAACAGCACCATATAAATAAATTTTTATAATGATCGTTTATAAACGAATAAATAATATTTCTTTTATATATCTGTTTTGTTTAAATATTAAAGAATAAAATCTAGACAATAAATATGGGATAACTCTAACGCATATAATTAAAATAATAACGTTAGTAATAATATTAAAAAAATAAAGATAAAAAGAACTATAAGGGCTACACTATTAAATTTAATTAAATTAAAATGTAAGACAATTAAATTGAAGCGTAAACTGTCAATACATATTCATTCATAAAGATAGAAATAGTATTCTGTACATCTGTTTTCTTTTAAATATTAAACAATAAAAACTATAAAAAATTGCCAATAAATATGGAATAACTCCAACGCTTATAAATAAAATATAAACGATAGTAACAAAAGTATTCCTTATAAAGAATTTAATGAAATAATATAATAATAATAATTAAATTCTTCCTTATAAAGAATTTAATGAAATAATATAATAATAATAATTAAATTCTTTATAAGGAATACGTTTATGTTATATAATAATTAAAGATAAAAGGTACTATAAGGGCTACACAATTAAATATAAATTAATTAAATTAAAATTTAGTACAATTAAATAAAAGTGTAGTATACATTTATAAAGAAAGAAATAGTATTTTACACATATCATTCTATTACTCATTAAAAAATAAGAACTTGGTAATAAATATAAAATAAATCCAACGCTTATATTTATTTATTGTAACAAAAGTATTCCGTATAAAAAATAAAGAATAAAAGACTATAAGGGCTATACTATTAAATCTGAGCGAAAAGAAATGAACCATAAATATAACAACCCTTGAACATTTCCGCTTGGCTGACTCTTAGCGGATTTAACCAAACGGTTTGTGTGGATTGTTGACACTCTATAACGTGTTTTGATGGATTAAATTATGTCATTTTAATCAATGAACTATTTGTACAAAACACATGTAGTGTTTTGTTAATTTTGAGTTCATTTTGGAAGTTTTGTTTTATGTTACTGGAGGTGATGACGTATGAAAGAAATAGTATGTCAATATAGTAAGACGCCAATGATGATAATGTAACTGAAAATTTTGAATTTGAATTTGGAAGGCTATGTAAAAAGAGAAAGACCAACAGAAATAAGAATTTTTATTATATGGATTACAGTTGTAGAAGTGTTCTTCTAGTTGCCGACAAATTGGGGTTTTTAGGTAGGGCGCACCTTTTATGTTACTGAAGCTGCTTCCATACTTCTAACTTATGAAAGAAGGCAAAGTGTCTAGAAATAGAATTCAGAAATTCAGAAGAATGAAGAACACAGGACGAGAAAAGTTATGCGTATGAATGTGAAAAGCCATAAAAATAGAGAAAGGGTAAGATTGAGCTCTAATTTACAGACTTGTAGAATTGCCTTTTTCAATAATAAAGATAAGGGTAAGAGGATGAGGGTGATTTATCTTTTATCATAGTCCATGAACCCCCAATTCTTCGAACATATATCTTTTGTTTCCGACCGATATTCTTGCCTTCGCTATCTCATTCTCTCAAGTAATGACAATCCAACAACTCAATATCAAGGAACTATCTATGATTAAAATACCACTGGAAATATGATTGCAGTCTTATTTTTAACATAAGATATGATGTTAAATTCATAAGTGCATAATTCATAATAATAATTTATAAATTATCTTTTATCTTCGAGTTGATAATTAAAATTATACTCAATTATCACTATTCTTATAACACTATCAATATGTTATCTACCTACATGATTAGTTTCTTTAGTATTTTATCAATTATTTACCATTATATAAGAATTATTAATATTAAAAACACGTACATACGTATAATCATAATATAATCTTTTCAGAATTCATTATTATTTGTTTCTATTTCTGTTTCAGTCTCGTTTAATTAGCTGTTACAAACTAAACAAACGTAAATTAATAACACCTTGAATAATATAGGTTATTTATCTTTAAATTAGTTATAGAATACTTGGAAAATATATAACATTGGAGTTAAAAAATAATCTTATAAGTTCTTTTAATAAAATACCCGAAAACGGTATTCCCTTATGATTAATTGCTTCATTTTTGGGTCCCGAAAACGAAGCGATTAGTGACTTGCTAAGGAATTTTAAGTATGCTTAAGGTCCTTAATCGCCTACAGAGCAATTTTCATCAGAAAAAAATTTGATTGAAATATGAGGCAGTTTGGTTTAGGAGAAGGGGGTGGGGCAACCAGGCAATAATACAAGTGGCCAGCTTTGAAATGTCCGCAAACAGAACTGTGCTACAATTATATCATTATCGATTGAACAACCTTTGGCTAACAGCTGAGCCGAGGTTATTTAGCCGGCTTGTTTAGACGCAATGCAGATCACGTGTGCGCCGACCAGCCTAGAACCTCTTCTGTATACGCCCTATGGTCTTCCAACTCTTTCTAACATACGGAGAAAGCATATATTGGATTGAGAGAGAAAGTTGGGGTTGAACCTAGACGTCGGCGCGTCTGCGTAGCGCGCATCGGTCGATTCCAGGGCACGGCGCGCGCAAATGCTAGCACATCGGGCGTTAAAGACATTCCGAGCGGAGTTGTCGTCCGAAGCGGTTGGTTCTATTCGCTAACTCTGGGCGATCCGTCGGCAGTCGCGCCGGCGCCGCCGTCGGCGATGGACCACGACGAGGACAGGTCCCTGTCGCTGGGGACGGAGGTCTCGGCCTCCGTGCCCCCCCCGAGCCCCCTCACGGGATGCTACTTGCTTGCCGTCATCGGCGAACCCCATACTCATGAGCACAAGGAGATTATTTTGCAGCGGCTCGTCAAAGGTAGGTCCGATTTTGTTTGTTGAATCGACGCCGGTCACGCGAAAATTCCCTGATTCTTGAGCTACTTTCTCCGGTCTACGAGAAAGTTCGTATTTTTTACTAACTATTGTTATAAACATTTTGTTTACGGTGTGTTGGTATTTTCAATAGTGTTGTAATTGTTTATTTGATGAGATTTTTTACTGACCGGTGTTATTTCTGTTACGTCATCCTGGAGTCTAGGTTTTTCTTAACTTATCTAATTGAATCAATTGAATAGTTCTATTTGAATCATTTTATAGTTGAGTGAAAGAGACGAATATATTATTGTGCTCTAGAAGGTAATAATAATATTAATCTTATTTAGATTTATTTTGAAAGACCGGAAAGAGTGATAATAATCATGATAAAAAAGTAAGATGACTCCTAATATATTACGTTATATCTTTTTCTAAAGAAAAGAGTTAGTAAAAATTTTTAAATGTATTTGAGAACCGTCTTCACTTCCCACATATCTTATTTTCAACTTCATTAAAAAATAATAATTGTTTTCTCTTTACTATTTATTTAAAAAACATAAAAATACAAACAATTTAACATTCAAAGACCTTGAAAACGAATTATATAATGACAAATTTTCTTAAGTGAAGACCTAATGGCCGTCGAAAATATATTTATTATTAATAATAATAATAAATAACAATAAACATATTTATTTAAACTATGACTCTATCAAATATTATTCATCGTACATTATACACTCAATAAATATATACATTTTTATGTATATTATATATTTATGTATATGTATATCAATCAATCAATCTATACATCGAATTAACTAGTCTTTATTTACAAAATAATAAAATTATGACAAAATACAGTTAAAAGACAATTAATTTATATATTTAAATCATTATATAATAATATACATGATATAATAAAATATATACATATTAATAATTCACACACAAAATGAGTCAGTTAAAACAATAATTATGATAAAGACTTTTCAAAATTATTCGCAAGCAAGAAAAAAATCATCTTGCTACAAAACATTTTATATCTTTGAAAACGTAAACGTAATAAATAATGCAAATATAAACAACTATGCCGCCGGCAAAAAGATTTCAAACTAATATAAACAAACGATTTAATAATAAATAAAACGTCAACATTTATTATTATTATACTAAATGTAATAATTGATAATAAATGTAAATTACATATAATATATGTAAATTGTAAAGAAAATATTCGCTTCTGAATATTTTAGCGAAGGATTCAAACAAACTATGTTTACAAGCAAGCGAGTATAATGACGCGTTCGCCAAAAATAGCATTTCGTATGCACTGCTTTATCTTTTTATCTTGACTATAAAGATAAAAGATAAATTTGCGGGTACTGACAGAAATCATAAAATTATTTAACTTTCCTAAAACTTGAGTCATATAAAAAAAAAACTCTATAATTTTGTCATCTCATTTAAATAAACGATAAAGATAATCATAATAAACATAATCTTAAAAAGATATATGCTTGCAAAAGATAAAATATAAGGATATTTAAATCTTATTTGAATAATCAGCATCCCGGATCAACTTAAGCCATCGATAATTTTGAAATTAAAAAGTTTATAATCCGCAATTTCCACATGCCTCACTTCGGAGGAAAAAATGATAATTACTTACTTAATTATTCAGCCTGTACTATAATACTAAAATAAAAAGCAAATCTTTGTTCGAAACTAGGATCAACAAATTACGTGAAATTGTATAAAAAATATGTACCACTTCACGAACAGTCATGAAAAAAAAAACAGATTTTAATTAGATAACTAAAGACAAACTGTTATATACATAAACTTGATAAATGGTCCAATAAAGCATTTTATTATACAGTTTTTATTATCGAAACGAACATTAATCTTTATACCTACCATTAGGATGTCCGGTAAATTCTAAGTTATATAAATGTTATTACTTTATCTGGTAAATAAGGTTTAAAATAAACGTAACCGGAATTAAACTTCAAATAAATATTTAATTATTCAAAATATCTAAATCACAAAAATGTAGGTCATTTAAAGTCGGTAAAAATCGTATTTGTTAAGGATTAAAACTAAGAAGGATAGGTGGATATTCATTTTATTTTAATTTTTTTTCAACCGGTAAAAATTACCGGTAATTTTGACACTTCACGGAAAATTACCTGTAATTTTAACACTTCATACATAATTACATATATAATTTTTATTTGTTTATGCTTGCTTAATATATGCCGAGTGATGAACTGTGACGACCAATGAGCCGAGGTGTATTTCCAAGAGGTGTAATAAAATAACAGCGCTCATAATAAATGAAATAGAAGAATTACCCAAAAATATTATGTAAATATATATATATATATATTTTTGTCCAATATATTATATAGTGAAGACATAAAAGTCTCAAGACTTAATTTGGAATTACAAAATCTTATCCTATCTTGAAAGATATGTCTACAAACCTTCCTTTCATAAAGGAATATTCGCGTACCATAACATATATGTATTTTACAAGTAATAAAATAAAACGTTTAAAAGATCCCACAATGTAAATACAAAACATATGTCAGTGTGATTTATTGCTTGTGTTATTTGAGGTTTAAAGTGCTAATATTCTCTTGAGGATTTCTTATATTAAAAGTATTTATAATGTTAATATTAGCTACAACAGTTTTTAAAGAAAAGTCGATGATTTTTGGGGCCGACTAGTGAAACAAACAGATACTTCAACTGATATTATAAGAGTTCTGAAATCAAGAAATTCTTTGCTTGAACAAAAAAAGTTACTTTTGTTACAGACACAACGGATAAAAAAATAAAAAATTACTGAATTTATTTTTTCTTATTGACGTTAAAAAGATGTTAAATGCTGAAAAAATTTACACGTCTCATTCGCAGTCATAGACCTTAGTTAGTTTTAGGCCTTAAAGAAAGTCCTAAGTGAACACTAAAACGGAAAGTTTTCTATAAACAAACCTATTGTTTAATTCGATTAAAGATACCATTGTTTTGTTTAAGAGAAAAGTCTTAGCCGGTTAGTTAATACTGTAGTGATCATTAAAAACAAAAAAGATAAGTTAAGTGAAATATATCGAAGTTAAAAAGAAAATAAATCTTTTATTAATTGCTCTATTAAGCACTTAAACTTAAATTATGCAATTAGAGTCTAGTTTAAATAAACGTGGGTATAATATGCTTGAACACAATTTACTGACGAATAATTTACTGAACTGGTACATCTGTTAAGCTGTTTTTATACGGATTCAGTTTTCGCTTACGTTCTTTTAAACTCCATTAAATACAGATGGTCTAATCACATTAATTACTTAGGTATTTTATTATTAATATATATATTTAAATACAAAATAAAATTATGAAAAAAATGAAATAAAAATTATGATAACTCTCATGATAGAAAAAAGTAACATAACGGCAATATTTTTTATTTAGTTTGTTGTCAATATTTTCCGTTGAAGCCTTAATAAGCATAAAAATCTCAAGGTCCTGGAATGTCCTACCATCAATATTTTATTACATTTATTTAGTAATTCCAAATAAAAACGCTTCATTAAATATATTTATATATTTTTACATATGTCATATAAATACGTCACAATATGACTAACTTATATTATTTAAGTAAGAAACGCAATTCGTCCTAACTTTGCATTCCATCCGTGCGCTATAAAAGAAAGTCTGTAATATGGATGCAATTAAGACCGTCACATACCGGCGCAATTACAATTTAGCTTGTTTCCATTACGCCACGAACTAAGATAAAATAAATTGCACAAAATTATACTTTGATAAAAATTACCAATAAATTTTATAAAATATAATATCAACGAAAAAAGATAAAAAAGGCATAAAAAAGGAACAAAAGTTTTCCTCTTTTTATACATAAAATTACAGAATGGGCTCAAACCAAACGGTGATAGTCTCAATTACGAATCGTCTGAGGATTACAAAGATAGACACAAAAGGACGCCTGATATAAAGATGAAAGGTCGAAGGGCCAAGGTCAAAGTGAATCGTTAGTGAAATGACGACGGACATCAATGGAACGGAGGCGAGTTGATTTCCGAGATAAATTATCTAGTTTCATCATTATTTGGAACACTCCTACACTGTTACTGGATGAATTGATTTAAAATGTGATTGTTTTGGAATGTTTGAGATTCTTATTATTCTAAATTTATTTATTATTTTAAGTTCATCTCATATTAATAATTTCATTAAACAAAGATTCCAATGACTCAAAATAGATCTACTGTAATGACTTTAATTGTGGTAATTATATTACAATGCAGTATTGAATACACTGATTGCAACTAAATGCTTCTATTATTGTTATTAAGTGTCAATATCTTTATATTCTTTTCAATATTATATATGATAAATAACATTAAATCAAATATATACCCTTGTGGAATACCTTTCAAGTATCAGAATTATTACCGAGATTTATTATTAATTTTATAAATAAATACTCAATACTAAACATTCTTTTATGTAATACAATTTTTTTAGCGACTAGTAGGATGTATGCTGTAAAACTTTTTTTTATTAAAATATATTTCTAAATTAAATATTTAAGGTATACTAGACCAGATCTAGTTATTCAATCCTGGTCACTGATGATTCACCGGAAGAGAGCGATGTGTGCTTCCTTGCAGAGGAGAGGGGCTCGGTGGGGGGGCTATAGGTCACTAGACCTGGGACCGTTAGAATATCGCGTGTCTTAATTACGTATGGATCATTGATATGGATTTGATAATCCAAACTGTACTTTTATTTTATATAGTCTGGATGTTATTCAAATATATTGAAAGTTTGAAATATCTAGACCTTGACAGGCTTGCAATTATAGACGCAAAAAAGCGTCTCACTAGTTGTGAGCGATCAACGGAACTGCCAATTATCTCCTCCATCTGGTATTATGAGTTACTCAACTGGATAAGATTCTGTATAGATAACTTAGAGTGTTTACTCGTTGAGAAGTAATCCAAGGTTAATAAGGAAGATTTTTGCGATAGTGACACTGATGCAATTTTAAATGTAAATATTTTGTAATATTTATGTAAATAATATAAATATAGTTTAAAAAAAACAAAAAAAAACACGCCAAATTAGCTTAAGATAATTATCAATCAGGATAACGAGATAATCTCATCGAATTATTAATTTACTATCTTTCCTTGATGTGTACAAAGTTTGAACAAAATCGGATGTTTGAAAATGAGACAAAATCGCATTCAAAAAAATCGTTTACAAGCAAACATACACGTGAAAAATGATGATACCAATTTTGTGATATTGATGATATTGATGATAACAATTATGTGATAGTGATACCAATTTTATATTAAAATAGTCTAATTGACATGACATGGGAAGTTTTTTTTTCTTTTTATGCACCGATTTTTATTGATGATGACACATAAAAGTATGATCCAGATACATGACGAGGGTCTTCCTTTCTTTGATCCGATACCATATCAGTCAAGATAAAAGAAAATGATGTCGCAAAACGCAAATTCACATATTATAAGAAAAAACCTTTAATGAATTTGGACTAGTCGTTGAAGTTATTGAATTGACACTGAAAGTGTATGAACTAAAATTAATAATGTTATGATCAAAATAGCTTTAACAAAATTGTATAAAGATCATTCGTGGAATCCAAATTTCTAGGAAACCTTAGGACTGTCTTAATTGGATTTGTCTGTCGAGCCGGCTTCGAGCGGATTCAGTCGACTTCAATTAGAAACTTAGTATGAGGTGAAATGGCATAAAGATGATGGCATCGAAGGTCACTTCAATATCCAAATTATACTAGAATAATTAATCCCACGCATTTCCATTCATGAGTTACATACATAATAAGCTAAGTATATCGTCATTATCCCATTGTCTTTTCATCCATTAATTTGAAGGATATCTTTGATCAAATATTACTTTCGTAAGAGTATTGTACAATGTACTGTTTATAACCAACCTTTGTTTTGTTGGCGTTGCAAGATGTTCTTCAATATCTGCATGCAAATAAAAATCTGTAAAAAATATGTGGTTTAAATACTTGCTCCGTTATATATTTAAGAGCATTTTAATTAATAATTTCCAAAGAAATTTGGTAGGATTTGTTATTTATTAGATCTTTACATGTATTAGTTTTTACACTTAACAGCTGGACAGCATTTTGCGGATGGACGGTATAATCAATCCCTACTCCTATTTTTTATTTTTTATTACTCTAGTGTGAGATATCTGAATGAATAACCTTAAACAAATCGTTAGGAATTATAAATATATTTGTTTTTTTTATTATCGTGCCCGTTTTAGTTCATATTAAAATAAGTTAAATTTGCAGAACAGATTGTTGCACAAAATTAAAAACATAGCAGACGATTGAGACAGACACGTTAGGTAATTTTAGCATAATGCACGATTATATGCAAATTTGCATAATGATTTCATTGTTGGCTGAGATAACACAAGAAGGCCGGTGTGATCCGTTGCAAATTATGTCTTGAATTTGGTTAACAAAAATATTTTAAGTATTAAAAAACTGTTCGGTGTGTTAGTTCTATATGTGCTTAGTGATTTATAACATAATATAAATAATAATAATAAATACATTTTTAATATTAAGTGTTGGTAATACAATAAGGCGGCCTTATCGCTTAGTAGCGATCTTTTCCAAACAAGCAAGCAACTTATTACAATTAATTTAATTTATTCCGTAATAATTATAATAATCATGAAAGCTAAAAGTAGAGAAGGAGAAATACAAAGAACCATATGTTACAAACAAATAAAAAGAACCATTACAAAATGTTACAACAAATGTCCTTAAGATGTCCTATGTCCTAGAAATCCAGGACTTCCAACTCACAACTGAACCAAGTCGTCGATATTTGCGAGCGCATGCGCGGTGAGCTCATCCATTTGGCCGCGCAAGGCCGTAGGAACTGAAGTTTTGAATACATTGTTGTTTGTGAAAAATTACTATTCTTTTATTATTGCGTAACTTTAAAAAAAATCTTTTTATTAGTATATAATTCCAAAATAAACTAATTCTAACTCTATTATTTGTAAATATATATGAAATTGTAGTGAAAAAAAATATATTATTTTTTAATTCATAAGAAAAAAAATATTACGATATTTTCACAAAACGAAATCTAGCCAACAAAACTAAGCAAATTTTGCAATAACAGTATTAGAAAAAACATACGTAAATATATTATATTTTATATAATGGATAGTTTACATAAAAAACGTCTAAAAATAATTTTAATATTTTTTTTTTAACAAAATATGTTCAAATTAAATTATGTACAGGTCAAAATTTAACCCAATTAGATGTACTCTCGTAAAACTTGTTTGAGCACTTAGATTGTGATTCATATTTAGGGTCCAAGATTAGAGCGTTCAGCGTTAAATTATTATATTTCTAACAAAAAAAATATTTTTACTTCCTTTTAAGTTGCGTATCATTTATTATCAGTAAGATTATTTTACAAATACCAAATAAGGATTCAATTTAATATTAAATATAATAATTGGCTTTAATATTGAATATCATCAGGATTATTATGTTCAAATAAAATTACTTGATATGGTTTTCTTAATATTTAAACAGTTCATAAGAACCTATAAAAACTGTAACTGTAAAGATTTTAAAGTATTCTTAATACCTTTAAAAAGTGAATTTAAATATTGTTAGAGTATTATTATTATACTCTTTTAACTTGCAAACAGAATGACGTAAGTGTAGATTTTTGCACACTTTACGACCAGACGGTAGACAGATACACAGGACTGACAGAAATACACTAAATATGTACAAGGTTAAAGAAATTGTCGCATCGTTAATATCTGCTTCCAATATTTGGATGTGGTAATTATTGCGATATTAATAAAAATAAAACGCTTAAAATTAAGAAAACATCTTGATTTATTTTATGTTAACATATATATATATTAATCTTATTTTTTTACTATCTTATTTAAATATACATACTAGGAGCTTCTAATATAAATAACCAAAATAACTGGCTGTAATAGTTCCTGACTTCATAAAGTATGAGTAAGGATACAAATAAAACCAAGAATCAGAGAGCCTTGAAAATTTCCAGAAATACAAATATCATTTACTACTCGTAGTTTACAAATGAAAATCAAATGATGTTCCATATTCAAAATATAAAAGCATAAGTGGGTGACATAAATCTATGCAAATCTGAAATTTAACGGCGTCAGACACTAATCTCTATGTCAGCCATTTTTGATTAGGGTTGTCCGGGCTTCAAATGTTCCTAACAGCCTGTATAATGTCTGTTTTATGGACCGGCCTGCTGCTAATGGGCCATTGGGTCTTGTTTATGGGACCTTAACGCTGTGACCTTAACGCTAAATGTATGGACTTATCTGTCTATGGTGATCGAACATTATTATTAGAAATTGTCAATTTTAGATAAGATTTCACCGGATTTACCGGATTTTAGATAAGTCACGTTTTGCAGACATTGTTAAGTATTTAGATCAGATAGCAGGTGATTTAAGGTTTTATATTTATAATAAATTTAGGTATAAGGAAATATTTATCATAAATATTGTATACATTTTATTTGAAGATTTGACTGAAGATTTTCAGCAAAATTGAGATTTATATTGAGATTAACATTTATAAGGAAAATGTAACAAAAATTGACACAAATTTGAAGAGCAGTGTCGCCAGCCGTTTCGTCTAGACGACGCGGGTCTGCTTTCTTAAAACATATTGCTGTTTATTGACATTTACAGAGGAATTAAATTTATTCTAACATTTTTATTAGCTTCCGGCTTTAGTTCAACTTGTATATTTTAGCAACAACATTGTGTCGATGTTAGATTAAATAATCCGAATACTTTAACTTATTTTTCCTTTATTGCACAAATTTACATAACAAGAAAAGTTTACAAGAGGCGGGCTTAATGTTAATTAGCATATTCCTAATTAGCCTTCTTTTAATTAAAAATATGCCTTAAAAAATATAAGTAATTCCCCTTTAGTAGTAGATTAATTGATTACATATGCCTTATATCATAAAAACGTTCTTAAGTATACTTAAGCGCATTTCTTATTTCTAGTTGTGTGTGTATGTGTGCGTGTGAGTGTATATATTTGTTTTTAAATATTTAGATTTATTATTTGCTTATAGTGATTGGACTCTACCTTTTTATTACGTTATAATAAATTCCTGTAAACATATAATAAAATGTATACGTTTAAAGTACATAAAATAAAACCCATAAAAAATAGGTGTCTCTTTTAAATCATGATCTAGAACTCTAGACGGTGCCAAGATCGATCGAGGCAGGCGCCGCAGGGATTTCTAACAATACCAGCTCTATCAGACATTTACTTAAAGAAATTGATTTCAAGTCCTTTCCTTTATTGATGACGCTATAAAAATATCGTATGTACTTTATATATGTATTTTTTTAAACTTAAATTAAATCTCCTTACCAAATACATAATTGTATATAGTGGGTTAAATTAATATAATTGGAAGAGAGATACAAGGTTCTGAGATCTGTATGTTTGTCAGCACATTACGTGAAACTATTTTTTAAACCAAAATGTTTTTTAAGTTACATATTCTATTACAATACCTACTGATATGAGTTAAATCCCTTTCATTATTACCGGACGAAGATATTGATTGATTTATTGAATCTTCTGGGTATCCGATCCGATTGTACCAATACGATTATATGAAAAAATAGTAGGTTGTGTCGTACGACAAATCGTAATAGCATCATGTAAACAAACCCGGGGCTCATATGAGGAAATTTCACCGCATATGTTTCCTTCCTCCGGAACTTGGCAACAAAGTTCTATAGAGAGTCTCAATAGAGTTCAGAAATAATTTAAAATAATAAATCTATGTAATACTACTGAAATATACGAGTTGTATTATATAATAATTTATTTCTATTATTTATACATATATAGCACTTATAAAATAATAATAATAATATAGGGACAAATTACACACATTAAACTAACCCCAATACACATATATTAAATACACATTATAAATACTGAGAATATATTTAATAAACAATCAAACCCAGAAATACGAACATGCTCAGGAATCGAACCCGTACCTCATTACGTTAATATACGTTAAGCGTCTGCACTAACTACTCTTCCAACGGGGCGGTTATTCGAGTTGTGGTGTATATTTATAAATATTTATTTAATTCTACAGTTATATAGAAAATTATTTGTATTTTTATTAAAAATTAATACGAACGAATAAATATTTACTTTAGTATATACATTGTTTATATATTGTTTGTATGGATATTGTAAATAGAAGCAGCCATTGATAATTGCTTCATAACCTGCATTACGTTTTTACAAGATGACTCAATCTTATAATTAATTGAATATGCAGGAAAAAAAAACTAATTCCCTCACGGCAAGAACACATCTAACACCTTTTTATAGTGTTAAGTATAATTAACTGATTTAATGATTTATATAACTGTAATATGAATTAATATGCATTTTATAAGAATAATAAAGTTTTCTCAATTAGTCAAAATATAAGTATAATAATAATATCATAGGACAAATTACACACTTTGATCTAACCCCTAAGTAAGCAATTTGCTTGTGTTAAATAAGTTAGACAATGATATAAATACATAGAAACACACATTATAAATACTGCGAATATATTTATTAAACAACCCAATCTAGAAATACAGACATCTATGCTCATCACATACATGCCTGTCTGGTCAGGAATCGAACCCGAGCCCCATTTCTCCGCTACATGTTAGGCATCTGCGTTAACCGCTCGACTGTTAATTAATAATACTAAGATTAAATGAATACTTTTTTATTTACACAAGGGTTCATTTACTCGTCACTGAAGGCCAATGAGCACTGTTTATAAACAAGGTCATTTTAAACTCTAGTTTATTTTTGTATTAAAAATAATACGGCAGTGGATTTTAGACTTCATGTAAAACTTAGTTTAATCTTTAGTTAGATTAAAACTATAATCAAAACAAAACAACTATGAACATTGTTCATTTATTATTATTATTATTCTCAAGATAATGATATATGCACCTTATCTAAAAGAGATTTGCTAACAATTACCTTTGCTTACTTTGTATGAATGATGTAATAATAACAATATTTTATTAATAAATATGTCATGTGTTTTGTGGAGTCACAGAATTATATTTAGGTGTGACTGCAAGACAGGTTTTGACGGAAGATTTATTTTTTTCGTTGCATTATAATGTTCTTTGACTAATTTAGATCCACATTCAGATAAATGTAGGTTTGTTTAAATAAAAAAATCATATCTAAATTTTGACGGTTAAAAATTTTCATTAAAAAAAAGATTTTGGATTAAATTATTAATCGTAAAGATCATACAGCATTTTGTCAAAGTTTCACTATTTAAAATGATATGGTTGTACCTACCTATAAAAATAAAGTTCATCCTGCGGTTTACAGGTTCTATAAAGTTATTGTATACATTAATAAAATACATTTCGTCATAACAGTGACATTCAACACACGCAACTAATCAATACAAAAAATAAATTATAATTATACAGGAAAGTTAGCAGGCGCCGCTGACTCAACACTGACTCCTAGTTGTACACGACCAGAAGAACTTGATACGCCCTGCCCCCCTCTGGCTCTGATTAGTTATAGGTAAAAAGTGTCATGAATCGATTGTCAGGGTTCAGGTTTGAATGGCCAAGTCTCACGCACGTCTCGCTTTAGGTGACCTTAAATATTCGCTGCCTCATTTGCACGTTATATGTCAAAATACTGTCCCATTTCAGTCACAGCTATCAATACTGTTGACGAAATAATAAATAGCACATTAACACGACATTACTCAAATTTAATAATCTTATGTAATATTCTATGTTTATTTATTCTTTCATCTTTATTGTCCTAAATAAAAGTTACAAAAGAAAACTTAATGCTAATATACTGTACCAGTCAGATATACAAGTTAAGTTAAGTTAGATTAAATCACTTAAATTATTAAAACAAAATCAAACAACATTAAAATAAAAATATGAAACTAATAACGTACACAACAAATACAATGTACTATATATTAATACAAAATTGTTCAAAAAGAAAACAACTTTCGTGAACCTTTCAAATTACTACATTAAAATTTACCCGGCTATATTCACGTAAATTAATCGCAATTTTGCCGGATAGCGTGATTGAATCTGTCATGCTTCGAGCTCATGAATAGGAACCCCGAATGGTTTTGAAACTATGTGGTCGGGCACAATTCTGATTAATTTACGTGAATATATCCGGGTAAATATTTATTTAATAATAATCAACTCGTTGGTCGAGTGGTTAACGCCTAACGTATAGACGTATAGCGGCGTAACGGGGCCCGGGTTCGTTTCCCGCCAGGGACGCCGTATGTGATGAGCATAGATGTCTTTATTTTTGGGTTTGGTTATTTTTTAATATGTTCTCAGTACTTATAATGTGTATTTCTATGAATTTGTTTTATTGTCTAACAACCTTAACACAAACAAATAATAGTTATTGCTTACTTAGAGGTTAGATAAAAAAAATACAATATAAAAACTAAAAAAAAATACAAATATTACGAATTTCCATTTTGATAAAGTTTCCTTGTAAATTTTGCCTTAATCTTTAAGAATGCAACTTATATTGTAATAATGACATGATTCAACCAAGTTTTTATCAGTTATAATAAACATAATTGGAATATAAGATAGGGCTCTTATACTACTTTATCAATACTAATATCAACTTATCTTTCAAGTAGTCACTTGTTATAGCATTTATTTTCATGCTCATTATGTGTAAAGATTAAAGATAGGCAAAGAGGTGGCACTTGTGTTAAGTATTCTGTTTAATTAAAGGTAGTATATATATAATCCATAAACTAATTCGATTCAAAAGGTCAAAATTAAATTAAAGTCTCCGTCCTGATAAAGACAATCAGGTAGCGATAATAGCTCAATTAGTAGAGCTACAAGAATATTTGCCAGAGGTCATGATTTTGAATCCTGCCTGTATAAAAAAAAATAATTTGTCATCATGTAGAGAGGCTGCCTTGAAGAGGTGGTCAGCAAATTAAAAATAACCCTGTATATTTCAATTTAAATAAAAAAATTCTAAAAATAATATTTTACTTATTGAATAACATACTATTTGTATGTATTTGTATACATTATTTTATATATGACTGCGATGTGGTAATAACATATGTATTCAAATATTAATTAACCACCACCATTGTCATTTGAATGTTGGAATATTACGTTTTGTGAATTCTGTTCCAGACAGCAGCTTCTCTAACGGATTTACATTTCAAAGAGCTACTAAATTTCCTAGAACAATAAATCCGTTCTGAGAACAAAACTCACTTTAGGGAAACTATTACTGAATAAAGTACCTTTTAACAGTTGTTAGTATATCCGTCAACGTCAAGATCAGGCTTAATGATTGATTTATGAAAAGATTTTGGTTTTATAATAAGAATAAAAAAATACGGAATCACAAAATCTCACGAACGGAACTCGAATTTTCGCCCTGAGTCGTTCTATATTTAAATATATACATATATATAAATTATATAAATTATATATATAGATCAAAAGTACCTCTCGTAATATTACAAGTTTGTGTTAAACAGATAGGAGCCATTATTTCATCTCGTTGACCTTACAATTATGGACCAATCAAATAATTGTGACGAGATATCTATTTGAATGCATTGTTCATTTGGTGTGCGTAATATTTTTTCTTGATACTTTTTGTTCGTCTTTTTATGTTCTGGTAATAAAAAACCAAGGACAATTCCTTTTACATATTCCTATTGAAAGGGTCCCATTATTGTTTATGCATTATATTTTTATCTCTCAATAAAATAGAATATTGTTATTGAGAGCTATAAATTTACATACTGTTTTTCAATTGAAAATTATTTGAAGTCATTTGTATAATTCACATATTATCTAGATTTCCACTTCAGAACTCTATTCCTGTAACTATGTTTCTCGTTTTGGAATTCGTTCTCATCAGATAAACTTGGTTAAACGATGACGCATGCAGATAGACGGCGTTGGATTGTCACAAATCTAATTTTAAGCATTTGCCTGGATGCAAATTGCTCCATATCTGCTCTCGACAGATTCCAAGCTGCTACTGACATTAGGATATTGTGACTTTGCACAGCGTGTTGATTATTTAAATAGCTGATGTTATTTTTAGTTTTCTGAGTTTGATTATTTTTAATTGAATTAATCTTTTATGGTTTTTATAAATTTTATTATATTTTTTATTCGTCAACTACTACTAATTAGTTACTTAATGAATAAGTTTGATATATTCGGATTTTTTTTTTTTAATAAAATATATTCTAGGGTCTGTATCCGCTTCATAATATTTCTCTTCGTAAATTATTCACATTAGGACTTGTATCGTCCTATTTTGATGATTGCGAGTGGGCTTGCCAATTTAAAATTGGGCCGTAAAATGTTCAAATTGAAACGTAGGATTGCGCTGGGATCTGATTGAACACAGTCGAATAGATTCGGTTTGTTAGTTCAAAACGAAATCGTTACTTCTGGGGTTGAGTGCGGAATTTTTATATTGCGCATTGCAGTTGAAGACAAAGTAATTGTTATAGCAGTGACTGTTATATTGTAAGAATCCATACTAAGGATTGAAAATAATTTAATAATAAATACATATGGAACTATTCCTATATGTTCCTATTTAACCTACAAATTAAAATGTCTCAAACGGCTTCATCAATTCTATTGAATCAAGAAAGTTCTATTACCACTTCTACCACCCAGACTCCGGTAACTCATTAAAGTAACTTCATTCAAATAAAAAGATAAGTTTATAATGGAAAATTTAGTTTGAATAGAATTTAAATCTCAGAAAGAAGGCCGTGAAGTTGAAAAGATGCAAAGTCTTCAGTAAGGCTTTGTGATACTGTAACTTGACACGCAATAGTCTTTTAATTGACTATTGTTTTGTCTTATATGAATTGTTTTTTGTATAAAAGATTCTTAATGATATATTTTTAGGTTAATAGAATACTTATCTTAATAGTGTCATTTAAACCATCCACTGAAATACGTTAAAATAAGTAAACTGTTTTGAAGCCCTAAGTGTAACTCTTATTTAATTATATACTATACTTTATCTATTTTTGATCGCACAATCTAGTATTTTTTATTTTAATTCTCTCACCTAAAAGTCTAACAGAGACTGATTTTCTTATATTTTTACGATTTGATTTCCTCTTGCTATCTACAAGAGGAAATCAAATCGTAAATCGTATTTTCTTTATTTCAGAGATTAATAGAGTGCTTATCTATCTATCTACCTATCTATATATCTATTTAACTAAACATTTTTAAAATTTATCTTAAATTTCGGGTTAAGCTTTGGATAAGATACACAAAACTTATAAGAATATTAAATGTTCTACATTGCGGCAATTTTTTCTTTCTTAGTACGTAATTATAAGCGCTGGCTTACAAGCTATTTTAAGTCTTTACAAAGTCGAGCGAGTTGTAAATTTATAACAGCCTCCAACAAAAGCACAAAAGAAATGTAGGATGTAGTTTACTATGAAACTAGAACTTAATCGCTCGGAATTTCTTTTCACCTTTTAGAACGGAATGGGAAATTGCGAATGAAAAGTTATCTTTAGCTTATATATTGAAGAAAGCTCTGTGAAACATTAATCTGTATGTCTGTAGAATTTGTACATACTACTGTGAAATATGGCCATCTTCTTTGGTATATAATAATAATATCAGAACAAATTACACAAGTTGAACTAGCCCCTACGTAAGCAAATTATTTGCTTACTTAGAGGATACTGAGAATATATTTAATAAGCGATGAAACCTAGAAATACAGACGTCTATGCACATCACATACATGCCTGTTCCAGTCAGGAATCAAACCCAAGCTTTTTTTTGGCCCCCCAATACGTTAGGCGCCTGTGCTAACCATTTGACCAACAGGACGAGGCGGTTGGTCATGTTTGTTAATTAAGGTAACATAGATAATTTTTGCATAGAGCCTTCAACATCGTAAACGAGCATGATTGCTGACTTCCTTGCTAATATACAGCGATTCATTACATTGTGTTGACATCTACGATGAGGCTATTGTGATCAAATGAATGCACTTCTTGATATCATGTTAGTTCGCTACCTTGATGAACTAACATTAATAGATATATATCTGCTTCATAGATTCAAATTCATGATTCATATTCAGATGAATGCATTCCTCATATTAGTTTATCTTAATGAACTATCATTAGAAATAGATATAGGTACACCTGATTCATTGATTCTGATTCATGATTCAGATTGAAATAAATGCACTTTTTCATGTCTAGTTAGTTTTATTACCTTGATGAACTAACATTATTAATTATACATCTTCACAGATTCGGATTCGTCATTCAGATTTAATACTACACACATAATATAATGATTCAACCGCCTTGGTTGAATGGCTAGCGCAGACGCCTAACGTACCGCAGCGCAAATGGGGTTCGATTCCCGATAGGGACGGATAAGTATGTGTTGAGCATTGATGTATGTGTATATTTTTATGTATTAGTATTGCTGTCAAATACCCTGAACACAAGCAAATAACTTGCCTACTTAGGGATTAGATCAATTTGTGTAATTTGTCCTGTGATATTATTATTATTCAAAAACTGACCCCATCATTTATGCAACACCCCTGAAAAAGTAAAAGAAATATAAACAAACTTAATTAAGCATCAAAATAACAAGTGAGTTAATAACAAATTAATAATAATTGCATACATAAAACAAGTCCGAATATCATTTGAAAGTAGCGAGATGAAATCAATAAACCATTATCTTCCTATGCGTTTACGTTATTGTCAGATGTCGGATGCTGGCAAGACATCCCCTTTGTTAAAAGCTTTGAAACGCGTCTACGCTTTCAGTAACTTTCATATTCTTTGCACTTATTGTGTGTTCGTCTTGTGACAGGTTTTGTCTGAGCGTGTGATTGAGCAATTAGAATAAAAAGAGTTCAGCTGGTATATAATTATATTATTTTTTTTAATAATAGTAATAATATATTTTCAGCCAAAATCTATAGTCTGGACGCTATAACATTCAACATTGTAATTAATTACAGATACTTATATTTTGAAGCATTTACAATTAACATGTGCTTACTATGATAATAGAATAGAAATAAATTTGGTATAAACTTAGAATATATACAGAAAAATAATTTGTTCTGACTTACTGAGATTAAAAATTTAAATTTGATGACGTAAGCTTGGTGACAGAAAAAATTTAGAAAAATATAACAATTACAATTATAAGAATCAATAAACCGTTTAAAGAAAAACCTTTTTCTTCTTGTTTTAATAATTTTTATTTTTTACAGGTAAGATCCGTTTCAAAGAGGTTCTTTAGCAGGTCTTTGGAGGTTACCGTTGCAGGTAAGTATTATAATACTGGACCGGAAACGACAAATAAAAGCAGATTAGTGGTATAACTATAATTATTATTGGTATTAGCTGGTAAGTGATTAATTTGTGAAGTTACATTAAAATCGACATGCAACTTCCAATGAACAGTAAAATACAAACAAAAATTCGTTACATTTCGTAATAAGTAAAAAATATGTACGGCTTTCCCCGTATAACAGAATCACGCTAAGTTTTTATGAGCAGCTGAGCAACGGCAGTTTTTATTAAATTTTAATTCAATTATAGCACTCTTGTTCACTAGCTAATTGTTTATTAATGAGATTAGCATTTACATTTTCTTTCAATATATCTAAGAGATAAATTTTATTATGTTCTTTTTTTGTTTATATAGAATTAAACTGCGTTAAATAATTTTCAGTAAAATTGTTTTTTTTTATATTCTTTAAATATAAAAAAGTATAAAAAATATCGATAAAGACGATCATATATAGAATGCTTAATTCACCGAGGCGATATAATACCTCAATTAGTAGAGCGACGGGACGGTTTCCCAGAGGTCGCGGGTTCGAATTCCTGCCGGTATCGGTTAAATAAGCCTACCATGGCTATACATATTTAAAGATATTTTCCAACATTAAAATTGTACATATACTTTATTACATGTACAAGTGTTTTATCTAAAAATGGTGTTCTACCCGCACGTAGTGTCGATGACATTGATATTCGCGAGCATTGCTCCCGCGTGTGACAGAATTAGACCTCGCTTCACTGTTTTAGACGTCTAGATCTTGGCCTTAAATAACTACAGACGGTTTAACTTTAGGTATCAACTACGAGTGTGTACATGGTGTGTTAAATATACGACCAAATCGTGGCGCAGGCGCATCTAATAGATGTATTCAGAAAATAGTTTATAGTTGTGGAATAGAATAATATTATATAGGTAATATAGAACCGTGTATTTATCTAAGTTATTAAAAATCTGCATAGTTCTATATTGGTGTATAGATTTTGGAATGCTTTGGAAGCACGCGAAACATGCGATTTTATTCATATAATTCTAATACTGAAGGCGTGAAACCTATTTCATGAAAAGCTGAGTCACGTGAATTCAAATAGAAATTGAAATTTTCCATACGAATAGTCTGAATACCTGACAGTATAAAAGACTCAAAGGTTTTAAAAGGAGCGCCTTGAAGTTTTCATTTGGTCTGATCTTTTCGATCACTTTATTATTATTAAGGTTAAATTTTATATATTTGTGTATGAGTGTATACATATATGTATAGCACTTACCACAGTAGCTCGCTGTATAAAGGCCGAGTGGTTTTAATTATTCGCAACAAATACCTGGCAATTTCACTCAACCATTTTCTCATTATTGCTGCAGCGATTCAATCAGAAATTTGGAACATATTTTCATCATATCACTATATATGAATATCAGTTGGTTGAAATCAAATTAGATGATGACATAATAGTTGTTCTATCATATTAGATCATATTTAATAATTCTTATTGAACATTTAATTTCTTGGGAAAATCTTATATATTCTGAATTACTCTGAAACAAGTTAGAAGACTCTTAAATAATATTAAAAGTTTTCAGCTTGTAGTTAGTATACCTATACTAACACGCTAACTTATTTCAGGAGAGGATATTTATTTCAGTACAAGACGACCTTTATGTATAATGAAATAAGAATATCTCCTTGAAACCAAAAACTTTCTGGGTCCCTTATGTGAAGTTTGTCAAATTTAATTATTCCTTTGGATAGTTCTGCTACTATATTAGTTTAGCTCCAACTTGCTCTATTTATTATTAAATTACATCTACAAAGATATAATTTGCTGGAAGTTATTTTAAATTAATTATGTTTGGTTTTGAGACTTTATTCCTGTCACAAATAGTCTAGATATAGAAAATCTTTCAGTGCTAATTTAATTCCCAAACCATTTCGTTGAGTACATGATACAACTTCGTTATAATATTGTCCTGAATTAAAAAGGTATAAAAGACAAATAAAAAGGATACTCGAATAAAAGCATTTTATTATTATCGTCACTCTGAGGGTTTTCCAATAAATTTAATATTCTAGAAGTTGCGGTCGAACGAATACAGTAGTTGTTGAAAAGCTTTTGGGTCAAATAAAAAAGCAGTGAGATTATATTAGAAACCTTTTTTTTACATTATGTCAATGATCAATTTTCTTTATTTCTGAGAAACCGATATTACTTTATAAGAGACTATATTATAATAATGTGAAACCATTTTCCGCCTCTTATCCCAGTTATTTGGATGGATTTATTCTACTTTCTTCTATCATACGTTATGTCAGTTGAGACAGACTTATTTCTCTCTTTTTCCCCCTTAGGGTGCCCTTTTCTTTTTTATCAGTCCTAGTGTGAAGTGTAATATTGAAATTAATAGTTTTATTATACAATAGATTAATACAAAGAAATCTATTTCGTACTCTACTAAAATTACTAGTATATAGCGTTAAATTACTAATATAATCTGAAACACAAAAAAAATATTTGAAGGAGAAATAAGTATCTAAAATCCTTCATATATTCGTTATATTAGAGGCGTCTAAATAATTTCCAATCGAAAATTTTTCAGTGATTTTTTTCATTCCTAGTAAGGAAACAGCTGAGCAAAAGAATCATGACAAGCTGATTGTAAAAGTGAACATGATTCTTTTTCAGGATTAAAATCAACTAGAAATTCCTTTGAATTTCAGTAATTTTGGATTACGAATTTCACAACCTAGCGAATTTTTATCTGATTTACTTTTTGATATTTATAATGGATTGGTAAAAATCTAATTTATTTATAAATTCTTATATAATACAAACGCCACAAACACAGGGATATTATAATCAGATTTTATAATATCCCTGTGTCTTCAAAAATATATAAATAACATACACAAAGTACACCCAAACTCGCAACGACAATCTGAATCGAACCCATAACTTTTGATTCAGCAGTCAAGGTTACTAACCACTACACTAAGAGGTCAACTTAATTCTGTTAACACATCTTTAATATGAAGATAGAATAACATCAACTCAAACAATAGAACGGCTTATTATTCGAATAAAAACAGTTTTATAGACCGATCTAGACACTTGAATAAAATACTTCAGTCCACACCCCGTCTAATAATAAGAACTCGAAGCGCTAGTTTAACCCCCACCTCCCAACCCCACTGGGGGGTGGCCTGTTATATAACGATTGCTTCGGGTTGTATAACCTTTCTATAAGTGTTAGTTTCTTTGTTATTTGAAGGTTATTTTAATTATAAGAAAATGTTTATACAAGCATAGTTGAGACCTGTGGGGTTCAGGAAGTTATTTATAACTGTTATCAAACAGTTAAAGATGATGTTATATATATTTAGAAAGATATAATATTCGTTTAATGCCCATCTTAATTTCGCTAGTACTGCTGACTTATCCATTTTATTCTGAAGCAATATTATTAAATTTATATTTAATACAATTTGCTTTTTATACAATTTAGATAATTCGATCTTTGTTTTACTTTAGGTATATTTAGTTACAACAAATTCTAAAGGACAGTATTTAAATGATATTGCAGTTATATAATTTTTGATTAATAGCTAATCAAAGGAACAAATTTTTTAACTTGAACACATTAACATAAAGATACATTTATATATTACAAAGACATAGATATTTTTATTTAATTATATAATATTAAATCATTGAAACGTGTAAATATTTTTATTTTGTTAACCTTAATATTATTTTAATTTATTTATTACGTTATTATAAATTATTAATATCAATAAAATGTTATTTTTAATTATTAACTTGGGTTGCTCGTGCATTGGATTAATATTCAAAAACTCTAAATAATACCTTAATCTTTCTTAGACCTCAGTTAACACGCGAACCACAACGGCTTAAAGTTATGATAATCATTATTACTTTTTTTTGGCAATTTGTGGAAATTCAATTCATTCCGTGATATAATAATCATGTTATTGTTAAAATGTTTTAAAGAGATACAGATTCCGTTGTGATTATATCTTATTTTACGTTGTAGTTCTTTGCCTATTATCGTGATTCTATAGACAGCTGTGAGTGAGAAGTAATTGTTTATATTTTCGTTCACTCATTCATCACTCACTCGTTCGCTCATTAACTTCAGTTTAAATCCAACGGCTAGTGCTGAGAAACGGAAAACACTGGAATGTAACGGAAGTGCATTATTTATTTGTATATATTATTTTGCCCTAACTGTTTTGTCTATGCTAGTCTAATATAGGAATAAACCCCCTAACTATATATCTCATAATCTATGTACGTAAGTACAAAGTCCTAACAATGCATATTAACTTTTAAACTATCCAGACGGTCTGAATCTACCTAAAGTCACCTTAATGAAGAAACTTACTTACATATGTTTAATATTACAAAATAGACACAAACTTCTTTGATATAACAGTATTTACATTATGTAACTTTTAGTTTAGTATATTTGTATTTGTATCTGTATCTTAATTTATCATTAGGTCAGAGAGAGAAAACGAGAAAAAAAGAGAAATAGATAGATATATCTAATATTAGTTACATATCTATATCAGTATATCGTTTTAAATATACAAATATTATATTAAAAAAAAGTTTATAACAAAGTTATATGAAAGTTACAGTAACATATATAATTATAACCTACAAAATGAGAAAACCCAGTTGTAAGCCAAGCTAAATAAACACAATAAGAGAACATAATTTATTATACTGTAAGAGCATTAGCTCTTACAGTATAATAATAATATAAACGACCCGTAGTTAAATAAAACACATTGATATTAATCTTCATAATCTGAAGAAAATATTAAATCTAAACATTTTTATAACCTTAAGATCGAAAATTCATAGAGTAATTATACACGGAGTAGCACAGCCAGCGTAAAAAGTGTCCATGGAAAGAAACGAGAAAACAGATGAGGCTACCTATTTGTCTCTCTTTCTTGCATGTTTGATTAAACAAGATAAGTATCTCATCTTGCTTCTTATTATTTGTCAGACACTGACACTCATAGGCTCTGTCTCTGTCTATGGATCAACTATTCTATGTATAATAATTATATGGTAAAATTTCAGTACATTTTATACAGACTGCTAAACTACTAAATAATTTTATATTTTTTTCTGTATCTGTAAATAAAAATGAATCCCTGTTTTTCTTAGTATCCTTCACTCATAACGGCTGGTCTGATTCAACTTAATCTTTTTTGATTGTGTCTCGTACGTAAGAAATAGTTGAGATTTTTAAGAGGATAATTTTATAAAAACTAACGATCATATTAACCTTTTTAACGTTATCTTGACGCTTCTGTCAAAATTGTCAGTCTTTTCATATTTTTCGCGATTGACAGAAAGCAAACTGTAAAAGATCGTCTAGAATCGGATTAATACAAATCAAATTTAATATTAATAGTTTAGACTTTAGAAAATACTATATTTATCGAGTTGTTTAAATTTAAACATAAAATATTCAGTTCTGAAAGAAAATAATATTATTTGAAGAATATATATTATTTTTTTTTCTATTTAAAAAAAAATGAAAAACTTCATATTATATAAATAGACAAAAATTCAACACAATGCTTAGATATTAACGAATTATTTCCTGAACGCTTTGTTTCCCAAGCTTTACCCGGCTTTCACGAACTTTAACGAGCTTTTCACGCCGTCCGAGTCTGATAACCGGATGAAACCCGGACAGTACTCACAATACCCGGTTATGAATGCGGGTATTAGCGCCATAGAATAATAACCTTCTTTGTAATAGGAATATGCAATAATAGGGCCTATTATGATTGGAATATATAAGAAACGTACTTGTATTAGTATTATGAATATTAATACCAAATATTACTTTTATATAAACTAAAGTTTTTGTGCATTTAGATTTTATAACTTTAAAACAAAATAATTTCTTACTTTATAAAATCTTTCATTGCGAAATCGGTCTGAATTTCGGTAAAAGATCTAAAACTCTATCTTTTATGTTGCGGATTCATGAATTTCTGAACTAACTTCAAATAAACCGCTGATAAATCACAAAAATGCACTCTATTGTAATAGAATAGGGTTCATAATAAAATGCCAGGTACTTGCTCCTTGGAGACCATAAATTTCGCTTTGTAAGTCATAAACTTTATGAGGAAGTATATGTACAAGTTACGAGAGACGGAAATAAATGGAATAATTTTATATGGACTTATAACTTGAAGAAAGATTACTTATTCAATATTATTGAAGCGTATATCTTTAATGAGATTTTTTTATAAATAACAACATTGTTTTACCTATAATAAAATAGGTACTAAGGAGTAAGGACAGAAATTAGAATCCAATATATAGACATTTAGTTATATAAAAAAAATCAAGATTATTTTCCGGAAGTTACGATAAGTTTATATAATAATAATAATAATAACGTAATAATAATTTTTTTGGCCTATTATTTAACATGCCATATACTGAAAATCAAAAGACTCTTGGAAATGCCTTTTGGGTATATGTCATATTACCTCCTCACACTCTGAGGAATAAGAATTTTGCTTCTTTTCCTTTTTTGTACAGAACTCAAGTTATCCGATTTCGACCAGTATTTTTTAAACACTTTTTAAAATTTAAACAGCACTTGAATCCGTTCGTAAAATGTTTCACCTTTAAAGAATTGCGACATTGCTATTTCTAAAAGTTCGTTCTATTTTTTAAAGTCTAGTAAAACAGGTCGTAGACTTAGTAATAGTTTTTCTTTAAACTGTTGCTTTTTTACGGCTACATTAACTTAAGTTAGTTTACTTAACTGATAATATTAAAGATATACTTTAAACTTTATTTCGTAGACTTAAAATAGGAAACTGAGTTATAAACGTCATTTTGACATGTCAAATAAATATTTATATACTTAGTACAACTGTATAGACTGAGTATTGAATTGGTTTTAAATTACTTGATCATAAATTGTTAAAACTTATTTCACTTAAACAGGAATTTGTTTGAATATTACACATTTTTTTAATAATATCTACCAACAACATTTAAATTGCAGTTTATTATTAATCAAAAGTTATAAAAAATAGTCAAAAATAAACAATAGTTATTTTTTTATATTAAAAGTAGTGTTGTAACTAACACATTTAAAGATCAGGGCATTTTACTTTTAAATTAATTGTTTAATTGTTTACTTTTAAATTCACACGCGAATAAATAATATGTACGAAATGAAACATTTATAACTAATTGGTAATAAAAATTAATTTAAGCTGTAAAAAAAAATATATAAAATTACATCTTCCAGCAATAAAAAGTGGAAGAGAACAAATCTATACTAACTGTTCTCCAGGTACGGTCTTGTATGAAGATAAACGAGGCGTATTTATTAGGAAACAGGGGAGTTATTTTGTACTTGTAGGCTATATTGTAAAATATGTACTTTATTTTACACATTATTTACAGTATAATTTCATTACCATGTTATTACTACAGTACATTTGCTTTTATTTGGTTTTGCTTAAATATTGAGAAATTAAAATTTTGCTTCTCTTGGTTTTACCGGTTCCTTGTTCTTTGCAACTCCAAAAAAAGTTGGGGAAAATTATCTCCTAAATCTTATTATCTAATTGGGACGAAGGCCAATCATGAAGAGGGTCACTTAATTGACCTTTCTCAATCAAAGGTCAAACTTTCACATCCTTTCTCTGGAATTGTATAAATGAATCAAATGTCATTATTATTAATACTTATTCAAGGCTTTCTTAAAGTTAGTTTATCTTAATATAAGCATAATACACACACATATATATATTATTTTCATCACTCGTAAGGTCAAATTTGATATTATATATAGTGGGCTTTCGTTGAAATATCCGGCTTTCAATTTAGAGCGTCGTTACTCGTTACAGTAAACACATTTCGTTATTTCCCAGGTGGTTTTGCTTCCAAACTGTAAACGTGAAAATTCTTTATTTATTTGTTTGTTGCTTTTATTGCTGTACATAAAATACTTTTCTTTTTGATTGATAAAGATTATAATTGTGGAAAAACATAGAAAATTAATTAAATGTCTCTATATAAAATAATGTTTTTGCTATCATTACTAGAAACAGCAGAAACGAAATATTAAAATTCAAAATATGTACAAATGTTTTTAATATTATAGATAATCTCTCTTAATCTATCGTTCATTCAATCAGTTATAGATTTTCCATTTTATCCGATCGTGATTTAATATTGAATGTCACAAATTCGTCAATTTCAACGTAATCTCATATTGAGTGAGGATTTGATTACCGACCTGTCCCTAGTTTTAATTAATATTGAAAATTGTTGGATTATTTGTGTCATGTAACTGTTTAAATTATGAAGCCTGGATAAGACACTGTTAATTTCGGTATTGCAAATAGTAACAAAGTATTAATTCTAATAAATAAAACCAAGATTTTGTATAAATTTTAAGGCTTTGTTCAATTAAAATACACTTCATTTACTATACTAAAACTGCATAAAAAAGTATAAAAGCGTTGAAGAACTTAATTTTCTAGCTTTTAATTCATATGTCCGAGATGAAAAGATTTTATTTAAAGATGTCAATTAATTTGACAACAATAGAACGAGATTTCATCTCATTCTAGACAATAAGATTTTTTATTTCATTTGTTCCTAATTAGTGACCTAATTATTCTGTGAATAGAGTTTTTTTGACATTTAATTTTTTTAAGCACAAACCAAAGTCTAAGTTTTTATTTCAAAAAGCCTTTGTATAGGTATAAGAAATGAGACTAAGAGAAGATATCCCAAGAAACTATACGGATATTATTTTAACTTATTTATATATCTTTAATATATTAACTAATGAGGACACTTACAAAAAGACTAGAATAAAACCATGTTACTACTATTCATATATATATATAATATATTTGTTTATATAACACATATGCGTTTAGTTAAATTCTAATAAGAAATTACCAAATATAGCACATATTGATCGACTTATTTCTGGGCCCTCTGGGATTATTCAATTAAATGTCGCCTCAATAGGTTTTTATTTCGTAAGTGTTACAAAAAATGGTCGTTTTTATGTGTAATAAAGTTTTTGATGTTAAATTTTTATTTATAACTTTACATTTAATGGCGAGATTTCCTTTGCGTTTTAATAATTTGTATTTTTTTTAATAATTTATAATTTCTTAACAAACAATAATAAAAAAATTACTTTTATAAATAAATAATTATTTAAAAATTAGCTTATTCCTTTTAGTACACATTTTTTTTAATTCATAGATTTTGATATTTTTTGTCGAAAAACATCTTCATAAAACATTATCAAATATTTTTATGTATCAATAAAACCATCAATACTTAATAAGTTGCTACATTTAATCCCGTGTCGGAGTCGTGTCGCTCTCACATCGTAGTCGTTATACTAATGCAGGAAATATGCGAATGACGCCAGTGTTAAAAAGAGTAATATAGAGTTTCCTGTTCTAATTTGGTAAATGCTCTCATTGCTGGAATTTAAAAAAAAAAGATTGAATACAAATTCATTGAAATATGAAATAAGTTATTTCAAATATCTTTTTTAATTCAAATAATGAAGTAAGTTATTTCAAATATATTTTTTTATTAAAACAATGAAATAAGTTATTTAAAATATTTTTTTCGAGTTATTATTGTTCAGCTTCAAGGACATATTTTCGAGATTAAATTTCTGTGCACAAATTGTAAGCTTTGTTCAACTTAATCTAACTGTCTTTTCGACAAGAAAGACGGACAAAGAAATTTGAAATATTTCTTGATATAATTTATTTGAGTTTTATTAATATTTTGAAAACGTTTTTATATTTTTTATGAAACCTAAATTAAATTGGTTTCACTTTATCAATTTCACAAATTATAAAAAAATCCTAAGACCTAAGGGTTTGTTGGACTTTCATTGTCCTAAGATTAATATATTTTTTTTAATTAAAATATGTCTTCTTAATATTTAAAATGACAGATCGTCATAGACTGATTGATTATAGCCTAAACCGTTAGAGTTAGAAAGACACGAAATAAGACAAGATTTTTGTTAATTGCATAGCATTTTTGGACGTAGGCGTATCTCTAGGGAGTGATTTAGGGCCTTTACGTTATTTTAAATACTATCACTTTAGAATAAGAAAATATAATTTTATATCGTTTATACATTTTCATTTTAAGATTAATAAAGAAATAAGCGTTACCTAAAGAACAAAAGCAATAAAACTATTTTCTTAATACCGCATTGAAATATGAGACAAGAAAAGCTTTTAAAGCTGAGTTCACATCGAGGGTGCTTCAGCGATGAAATATCGAGAGCTCGTTACTGAAGTAAGTTATCGTATGCAAAATTTATTAAAATGAAGCAATATTCATTTATAATGAGTTACATATTCGAGATTTTATAAGCTTATGCTAAATAACTTTTACATAAAATTATGAGTTTGTAGAGACGTTATTACTGAAAAGTAGCCTACTTTACATAAAATATAACTAACGGTCAGCGAACGCAAAATAACAATATAATATACTTAGCATAACTTTTATACAAAATTATAATTTTGTACTGAAGTTATTATATGTGATAACCTACTTTGAAATATAATATATTAGCAGCGTTTATAAAAATAACGCTCAAATATATACTAAGCTGGTTAAAACTATTAATTACACAAGTTATACTCTATTTATTAGTAATATAGTGGTAAGTTTTAATGAATAAAGTTACTATATACTATATTGATTTTGATTAAGCTGTTAAAAGTACAACCTTTCCAATTTGTAAACCACGTCCAGACTGAAAGTAGATAGTGCACTAAAACTAGATTCAATTTAAAATTGCTTACACGATCCGATGGAACTAACTCGTATATGGATCTAAAGTAATTACTTCTAAGGATTACTTTCTTCAATTGAAACCATACTATATATGATTCCGTACAAGTGATATACAGAGCTTGATACTTAAGAAATAATATAATTAAAATACATATATGTCTACTTTCTATATATTCTAATCTATATATTTTTAAATTTTTGTCTAGTTGTCTGTATATCCTTTTAACTTTAACTTGTTTCACTGATTTTGATGGAAATTAGTATAAAGTAAGAACACGTGATTGCAAAATTCTAAATTGTAAAAATAATATATTGAATCTTATAAAGTAATGTGTGAGTAAAGCAGCTGGCAAAATGTAGTTAAAATATAAACACTATAATTTATTCAAATTATTTGGGGTTGAAGGTTATAACGTAAATATTCTATTAAAGTAATTTAAATATTATTTCTAGGATCTATTATTAATATGCGGCCATTCATATTCAGCTCCTCCTATCTGTCACAAACAATACAACCCTTACAAATTTCGGGTATATTTTACGCCGTCCAGCACAGAAACTTTAGTTTATGACTATGATGTATGAACACTATATTGTGGTAAGCTTTGCAAGTAAATATAATGTATTTATACTGGAATATGGATCATGTTTGTGAAGGAATATATAAATAACTTCTTCATATATTATTATATTGTGGTAGGAGAATGGCAACCTATAAATAACGTATATATAAATGTTTATAAAACTATTGAAAAGTTAAGTTCAAGTATCTATACTTGCTTCTGAAAAGTTCAGGCAAAAAAAATAAAACTGGTCGTAATGAATAATAAATTTGCTTGCAATGATCCAAAATAAATGTAGCTGTAGTAGACATGAATCAATATTTCGTCGTCTAGAGCGAACCAAGAGGTCCTTGAGACTCCTTTGTCTGGCCTTTTCGGAAATTGAAGGAACATCAAAAATAAAAGAAAATTATAATATCCCGCCACTTTTGTTTCGTTTGAACATAAATATTATAAAAAATTTAAGAGTTCTTATATTGTTACATTGATGAGGTTTTATAAGCTGTATAGAACTTTAGGGCTTGATCATCTTGAGCGAAATTATGAATATATACAAAATAGGATACAAAACATCAATAAAATATTTTTAAATATATGTATGTATATTTGTTAGCAAGTATAGTCCAAACTGGTCGATAATTTTTACAATTGATCATAATACACTACAATGGCCACAAAGTTGTTGAAACGATAGCTCAGTTTTCATATTCATATTCCAGAAGTCTCAGGTTCGAAAATTATTGAAAATATATTTCATTTAAAATAAACAATAAATACAGAGTTTATAAGCTAACGTCCATAGGAACATTATATATATAACATATGAACACTTAAACTTGGCCTTCTGTTGTTATATCGTTGTTTCTAAGTCTTGAAACGCTACCAAGATTCTGAAGAGGGTTTTGTCTGGAGTTATATAACTTGCTGACTTGGCCAACTAGATAAGAAAACCTTCGTAAATTATATCATAAAGTTTCATAGTATATTTAAAGTTTTAATATATAATAATAATAATTATAACCGGACAAATTTCCCAAATTGATTTAATCCCTAAGTAAGCAAATTAATTTGTGTTAAGGGTGTTAGACAATGACGCAAATAAATAGAAATACATATTATTATTACTGCGAATATATTTGAAACGACCAGACCTAGAAATACAGACATCTATGCTTATCACATAAAAGTGGGAATCGGAAGCGAGAAGTGGGAAATCAAACCCGAGCATCTATGAGCCGCTATACGTTAGGCATCTGCGCCAACAACTCGGCCAACGTGGCTTAATTAATTTAGTTTTAAAAACAGTTAATTTTCATAATTTTAAACAAAGAAACTCTTCAGCATTATTAGTGTACAGTAAAGATTATTAATTATCTAAATGACGGTTATAGATGTTACATGAAATAAAACTTTTTATCTTGTAAAATCTTATAGCTACATTTTTTTACAGCTTTTTTTATATTACTTTAAAAACATACCGACTGAAAAGCCAATGTCAAGAAGGAAATGCGCTAAATGTAGGTTTTAAAAGCAAAAATCTTAAAAGCTTTCACGTAAATCTCTTTAATGTGCAAATTTGAAGTAAATTTCTTTGAACTAAATCTTTTAGAATTAATGTTTCATTCATTTTTATTACACGATTTTAAAATCTATTTAGTTTTTGCTAATATCGAATAATTTAATTATATATATTTTATTATTATTATTTATATTTAATATACTTTTATACATAGAAAAGAGATTAGGTATCTAATTCTTTCTTAACCATTTATCTATATATAAAAGGCAAACCTGAGTGACTGACTGACTTATTATTTATTTATTATTATTATTATTATTATTATTATTATTTCTCATTTTTAGACTTAAAAGTATGAAAATAGGTACATAAGTTTTGCATTACAATTAAAAATTATAAGTGTAGAAGAAATATAAAAATATCTTCACTCAAAGGAAAGAGGTGTAAAATTTGTATGGAAAATTTATAATTTCCCGACTTAACAGTATAAAAATTGGAATACAGGTTCATGATTAGAAATAAAAATGAACTAGTTTATTATATAAAAATAAAAAATCATTTTAAAACTATTTTACGTTCTATTGTCGTATTTTATTATCCTTTCTAATAATTAAAACGTCAAATTGAAACGCCTATCTTGTGATCAAGCAGGCTTCTTGCATCATTACACATGTCCCAGACAGTACTTTGCATTGGCTTCAGTTGGGCATCTTTGCTGTAATACTTAGTATTAACACTTGTTTGTACAATTTATTTTGTTTATTCAGTGTATTACTGTTATAGATTATAATGAAGAACTTATTCTCCACCCACAAAATAATTAATTTTAAAATGTCTACTTTATTTCTATTCTATAAATAAATAAGTGAAATGAAAAAGTTATTTGAGCAAATATGTGCTCCTTTTAATGTTCAGATTTATTATTACAAAAGTTCTTCCAAGACAAAGAAAGTCAAGAAATATCTGTCAACTTATCAGTGTATTAAAGATATATTGATCCAGTGACAAGTTTATTATATTAAGATTTTTGGAAACATTTAGATAATCTTTAATTTTTTTAATGTTATTGTATGTTACTCTTTCTCTTTTTTCTCTCTAACTGTCTCTTTCCTTTTCAAAAATATACTATTTATTATTGTATGTTTTTCTTTCTCTTTCTTACCTCTTTCTTTCTCTTTCTTTCAAAATATAAGTATACAGACTGATAAATAAAAGTTGTTCAAGCAAAGTGTCGGTCTCATTTATCTCCGTCGGCGAGACAGATCGAACGAGGCGACATCGATCAGCATTGTCTCATAGTGAAGCCTGATTGATTGAGAGGGATGAACCAGAACCATTAGTAAGACTGTCACCTGTACTATGTGCTGAGCTTTTTTGTATAATGAAAGACTGGGAACGAATGATACGAACGACTAAGTTATATAACGTGGCGTCTGTCAATGATAACTTTTTATAATGAAAGACAGAGAACGCATGATATGAACTACCAAGTTATGTAACGTAGCCTATGTGTCAATGATCATTTGGTGTAATAAAAGACCGGGAACGAATGATATGGACTACCAAGTTATGAAACATGGCCAATGTATATATGATCAGTTTCGTATAATGAGAGACCGGGAACGAAAGATATGTACGACCAATTTACATAATGTGACCTGTATGTCAATGATCTTTTTCATATAATGAAAGACTGGGACCGAATGATATGTACTACGAAGTTACATAATATGGCCTATAGTTAACTATTGTTAACTATATAACTCTGTCTATTGAATGAATGATTTTATGTAATAAATAATAAACTAAATGTGAATGCTTAAAATTTGGAAACCTGTGAATGCTTAAAATAATAAACTAAAAATAATTATTCTTGTTATGATAACAATTAATATATATGACTTGATAGTTATATCATAATAATATATTTAAAGAAACAGATTTTTTTTTGAAAACATATTACGAATATAATCTGTAGTTCTGGAAATAATTTTAAAATAAATATTTTAACGTAAAAAAGTAAAAAGATATTTATTTGTATATACAATATTATTTGGTAATTAACTGATGATAAATCGTCTACAAAGGTGTCGAAGACAATAGCTGCCTCCAACAAAAGTACGATCAAAGCCTTGTTTTGCAATTAGTGAAGAGTCATTGATTGGAGGCTTTACCTTTATATTTTTCTGATTGACACTGGATCAATTTATATTTACTTTATGCATATTTATATTTTTATTAATAAGCTTTTATTAATTTTGATGTGTGTAACGGTCACTTGGAATATGATTTTGACGAACTTTGATTTTTGTTTACCTAAAAAGGGCCAATGAAAATGCAATATCATGAAATATTAATAAAGCTTTTATAAAAAGCTGTAGCGAAATAATTAAAAATAAATAATTATAATTTTTTAAATAATTATTACATAATGTTTTATTTTTTGATAGTTACCTACATATAAACATTTTGTATCTTCATTTACTCGTATCTTTATTTAGGTTTACGCTTAAATACATGTATTCTTTTATTTACAATTATATCTTTAAATACATATTATAGAGGTCTGTTTAAACAAAATAATACATTTTTAATGTAAATTATCTACCGAAAGGGTTTCGCCAACAAAAGGGTTTAACCCCGCAAGCGTTCTCGTTAAAAATAAAGGGCTACCATTGTTTTTGTGTAACGTCTTTTATAAAAGATTTTAAATGAGAAATCATTTTTTCAGGCAATACATTTTTAATATGTTGATTTAATGGAATTTCATATCATTGCAACTGTTGTTGGAATATAAATATATGTATATATATAAATATTATAAAAGAGAATGTCAATTTGTTTGTTACACTTTCACGTCTTAACTTCTTAATCAATCATGAAACTTCGCACGCACATTACAGAAAAAAAAATGGGATACATGTTATCCTGAAAAAAGTACTGTTCCTCAGGGATATATAAAAACTTTTAGATGACGGTCCGGCTTACCAGGGCTGTTTTTTACTTATATAGCGCAAACTTTTTGGAAAAATCTATAACATTTATAAATGTTTCAAGCGCTCTAAGACTCTCGATATTTAAATTAATATCATAAGGCAAATTATACACATGGATCTAAGCCCTAAGTAAGTAAATTATTTGCCTGTGTTAAGGGTGTTAGACAACGATACAAATACATAGAAATACATATTAATAATACCGAAAATATATTTAATAAACGACCAAACCCAGAAATATAGATATCAGATATCTATGCTCATCACATACATGCCTGTCCCTGTCGGGAATCGAACCCAAGCCCCACTGAGCCGCTATACGTTAGACGTATGTGCTAGCCACTTGACGAAAGGGCGATTGCATATTTATCATTATATAATTTGAAAAGTCTGAATAATAGAAAGTATGAGATATTCCAATTTCATTATTACTTCCAAAAATATTTCATGAAATTCAAATTCGCTGAATTCAATCAAACTTACAAGCTTTTATTTGATTAAACATCTCCTTGATTTTAACATAAAGTTATGTCACCATTTCAGATATTTAGTTGTAAATTTGTTTTAAATAAGTATTAAATAAAATTCAATCATATTTGATAGGGATCCGAACCCGCGACCTCTGGGAAAACATTCTGAAGCTCTATCAATTAAGCAACCGTGTCGTATTGGTAAATATTTATTGAAATAAATAAATTAATAAAAAAGATTTAATAATGTTTTCTCTAACAATTTATATTATTTTATAATATTACATATATTTTAATAAAATTATACATTCAAAATTTAAGATTACAACCATAATATCCATTTAAGAGCTTATTGTAATTATTTATTTAAATGAAGTCAGGTCCAACCCTTATTATTTTAGGGTTGACGAAACCACAACGATGAAGCTTGGAAACGATTTGGATTTAAGAGGATTTGATATAAATGTTGTTTCATTATATTATGTAGATTTTATGTATTTTTGTTTAAAATCTTTTAATTATAAAGCATGTCATTTATAATATATGTACATATATAACATTTTAGGTTTCTTAGATTAGACAAAACGAAATAAATATATTTTTATAAGCAAGCATAGCTTCATTAAATTACAATAAAAAAGATTGTTTTATTAAAAAAAAAAGAATTAAATACTTTATTAAATACATAAATGCGATACATAAACAATGTTTTTTTTTTGAAAAATGTGATAATTTGTTTTTAAAAAATTATTACTTCATCGAAGGCTCCAACCTTTTATTATATTGTCCATAAAATAAATATTCTCCCTATACATAAAGCTTCAAAAATATTAAGATAAGGGTTCTCATTGTTTCCTGTGACCTTATAAAACCAATAAATCAATTTATTCGATATCAGAGTGAGTCATCAATAATACCTTAATTATATTTTTAAGGTAAAATATGATTTATGGGACATGGTAAACCAGCGGGAGATTTATTACCCGATTTTATCAAGATTAAATTACCTCTTATCATTTTTCTTGCAATAAATCTTTAATGATATCAAGTTTATTTTTATAATTTTGCAATTTTATATTTATTTGACCTAAAAACATATTTAAGTTATTATAGCACGAATAGATCATATATTTTTTTTATAATAGAGAAAAAAGAGAAAATGGAAGAATATTTGACAAACATATAAAACCTAAACAATTTAAAATAGAGAAAATAAATTAGAACAGTAGATAACGAAATTATAACGTAGTTAAGAAACTAAATATTTTACGCCCAAATTACTTCAAGGTTAAACGTCTCCTATAATAGAATTTTAATGGCCCTAATTTTAATTAAGGGTAACAATTACCTTAAACTCCGCTATAGTAATTACTTCCCTAGAGTCTTTATGACCTAGAACCAAAATTCTTTTCATGAAATTAGGGTTTTTCAGAATACATTTTTAATAAAAAGAAATATCTGGCTGAATTTGTTTTATGGTTCTTCTCAGACCAGCAGGGCTATTGCGTATATTTTTGACAGCTAAAATGAAAATCACTATCAGTAAATGCGGACATAATGGTTGTCAAACAACTAATTTCCTATAATGTAACTATAGTAACAAACTGCCATGACGTCACAGCTGATGGTCATTAGAAAAGTCAAAGTTAGCGAATAGTCCTGCTGGACGCTTTTGGAACCGTCGTAACTTTAACATTAAGTTGGAAAATGCCTTTACAGAGGGGTTTGTTTTAAAAAAACTGGTATCAAAATATTCCCTCCTGACGCATCTGATCACTGATATTAAAAGAAAACAAAAGAAATAAATAAATAAATAAATTCCGAATTAAACCTAATCCTTTATTTACCGCTTGGTAATTTTGTGAACAACACAATTGATCCGAAAACGTGTCCAAAATAAACACTGAGAGTAAATATTGTGTTTCCGATATCCTCAACTAAGCCTGTAAGGCCTGTTTATACCAAACGATTTGGTATTTGCTTCGTGGTTTGTATAAATCGGATCCAAATTCGATTTATACATAATGATAGTTTATTATAAAATAATATATAATTATTATATTAATTAATAAAAGGTTATAAGAATAATCTTATATTTTAAGATCGGTTATTCAAAGCTCTATTAAAAACTCGTTTGATATCGTAAAATATTCCGTGTGATAAAAACGGACATTCAAACATGGCGGACGTTTTAAATTACATTTTTAATAAAAAACTTGCTTTCATTGGAGAGTCGATATTACTGAGTTCTTTGAAATTCTCGTTTGAAACCTCGTTACGCTGTATATATTGCTTTTCGAACTAGCTCTTAGTTTGCTCTTTTAATTAGTTTTACATACTTGTCTACGTTCAACTTGACCTACTTTTCCTATATATATAATATCACAGGGAATATTATAATTATTCATTAAATTGATTTAACTTTTAAGTAAGCAAATTAATTGCTTGTGTTATGGATGTTAGACAACGATAAAATACATAGAAATGTAATCACAGTATTTATAATGGGTATTTCACACATTATAAATACTGTGATTACATTTAATAAAAGGCTTAACCCAGAAATACAAACATCTACGCCCATCACGTACCTGACGTACGTTCGATTTCCTTCGAACCTTTGACCAACTTTGAACCAATAATATAATAATTAATATACCTAATATTCCTTAAGATGTTTTTTTTAAACTCATTCATATATTACGATTTCTAAATTTAATAATTACATTTTCAAAGTTCAAAATGTAATATTTCAGTTCACTTCTGTTTCGTAATACAAATATTTGGTATTATGTTTACAAAAAACCAAGTCTCATCAAGCATCGAATGTTATATTTGAAAAGAGCGTTGCTTTACAAGTTTTATTGCTATTCCTGAAAAATTGGATTGCAAAAAACTGTTTTTTTTTACGAAAAAAATGTACTTCGAAAAAACTACATACAATATTCCACGCTCTAAAAAGTGCTATGAGGTGAACATATATCACTAAAACAACATTTATTTTACTAAAAGCTAGTCTTAAACACTAGACTATTTTATCAAACACCTTAAAATAGAAACTATGACAGGGCGTGGTCGATGTGACGCCATTTTGTTTACTAATACGTCAAATACGGTGTTAGGCATAGACATATTACATAGAGTAGGAAGTAGCTAGATTAAAATGTGTCCATCGGAAAGAAAGTGAAAACAAATGAGGCTAACTATCTGTCTCTCATCTTGTCTCTTTTATTATTTGTCAGACACTGCCACCCTGCCTGCCTAAGGCTGCTCTATTCTATGTTCAAAAATTCTATGTTACTAGGTTCAATGTAAGGGTTCTTATTCATTAGTTTATTAATTTTACTTAATAATTAGGTTATGTTGTATTTAAGGTTATCATAACAACATTTTTTTTGTCTATAAATTTTGCTTTTCATTCAACATGATCCAGTTGAAATAAATGAGTATTTTAGAGCTTATGTCCCATAATTTTCAATTAAAATATTTAAGTACACAACTCGAACAGTGGTATTTTTAGTAAGTATAAATAAGTATTTTGAGTATGTTTTTTTTAATTTCAAATAGCAGACATTGCATTTATGAAGCTCGAGTTGAACGGTTCCAAAGGTCCCTGAAAGAGCCGGCAAGAAACTCTTTAAACTTACTTTAAAAAATACAATTATCAATTAAAAGAAAGTTTGATTCAAAAAAAAGACTATAATATCATGCCACTATTTTAAAACTAAACTGGAAGGTTCTATTTCTATTTCCATTTTAAAATACTTACTAAAATATGAGAATTAGAAAACTTGAAAGCTTAAATTGTCTCTAGATTTGTGTCTATTTCTTTAAATAGACACAAATTAAACTAGTCTATTCAATATTAAATTAGATGTTTCTTTTATTTGTATAGAATTATAATATATTTATTTATGGTATTGAACATTTAAAAAACCGGGTAAAAATGTTGATATACATAAATTGAATACAAAAGGCAAAGCCTATATCACCTGTTGAATAATTCAAAAGACGGATTCAATTTTGAAAGCGAACGCGCTGGCGTCATCTGAAATTGATATTGTTAAAAAGACGAGAAAATTCAATACATATTTGGAAATAAAGTAACGTTGGAAAGAAAGAAAGATATATTTAAGAAAGAAAGACAAATTTTACTTCAAATTAATTGGAATCAATATTGATAGGTCCGAGATAAAGGAAATAATTTTAAGTTATTTTAAACAGAAAGTAAAGCACCATTTTCTTAAGAACTTTATTGGCAATATTGAACGGAAATTATTTAAATGAGGCTTTGAACTTTTAGAATAAATTTGGGGGAATCTTTTGATGTGTGAATAAAGGACAAGGATTATGAAAATATATTATTAAAGATAAGAAATTCTTATATTTTATTGATTGTTACACAAATAACAGCAAGAGGCCATTAATTTTTCGAGATATCAAGTCATTAGTTCAGCGATTCGCACTAAAAGTTATGAGTCAAAAGAGGATTGACCCGGTCTACCTAAACACAGTTTATTGACCTTTGAACTAATCCCACCCAGTAATATATAGACTTTTGTTTACCCTGTGTAACTAAAGTAGATCGCTTCAGTTTTGGTCTATTTTTTTAGTTAATGCTTTATTTTAAGAGCATTATATAACGTTATACTTTGTGACTATTAAAAGCTATTCTTATGTCTGAAATTAAAATATCTATAAAAATAAAGCTTTCTATAAACAATATTTGTTTAAATTCCACATAAACCGTATTGCTAGAAGCTGGTTAATTTGCATAACTACCTTATGTAATTTGTGACGATAAAATTTTATAGTTTGTCGCGTGTTTGCAGAGTGTACAAAAACAACGAATTCTATAGACTTATAACACGAAAGCTGTATAACGTACGTTGATACCAAAAACTTAAAATGCGTCAAACATTTGACTGCGGATAATGTTTAATTTAGTTGCGTTACGCTACGTGCGCAAACAGGCAGCTTGCTTAGCGTCTGGAGACTAATGATCCAAACCAACACGTTTTTTGATTCGATTGTCACTTTGTGATAATCTAAGCGCCGAGCATCAGTGCGTCCGTTTGCATAGATTCTAGAACGTTAGTTTTACTAGCTATACGCTAGATGGCTCACAAGTCTTCAAGCGCTAAACATGCCACCTGCCTGTGCGGACGGAGCTTTAGACATTACTAAGATATTTTTGAAGGTAAACAAAGGTGCAAACAAGTGATTTATCTCATGTAATTTCACGCCAACTTTATTAATTTTATCGCTTCTATATTGGCAATAATAAATCCGTCATGCATTTTACGATTCTATCAATAATTTATTAGCAACTTTGACTTTAATATCTTGTCTCAAATCATTGATAATACGACTATAATATAGGTGCTTAAAAAATCTTCAGAATCATTTACTATTCTAACTTTTATTCTTTGGATTTTATTTTTATTTTTATACCTACATTCTTGGATTATACGATGTAACAAATTTTATTCTATAAATATTTGCAATTTAAATAAGCTTTTTAATATAAAAATGACTATACGTGTTTAAACATTTTTTTAAACATTATTTTCGGTTGTGGCATCTTTTATCTATACTGCAAAGATAGAAACATTAGTTAAGAATTTCAAAAGAAGCTTAATAGATGTCACCATAGTCCTGATTAAGAGGATAATATACAGAATGCTTAATTCTCCGAGACGGGTAATGATACTGTAGCTCAATTGATAAAGTGACGGGACGACGGATAATATCCCAGAGGTCGTGGGTTCGAATACGTGCCCGTATCGGTTTATTTTTCATTCTATATTTATTTACATTTTAATGATAATTAAAAAAGGTATACACGCAACCCAACTGTACAAATATTCAAGCAACTTTGATCAATCTTCAGACATTAATTTATTATGCTCAACCCAAAATAGCAGTTAATAAACTATGAACAGGTTGATTGATACGCCTCATGAAATATTAAATTATGGTTTTCTTATAACGTAACTTACGTAACCATGTTTGAACATATCTATAAATTTTTATAGCCATATCACATACAGTAGCTCAATTGATAGACCATATTTTAAATCAGACATAATTGGATATAAAAGTTTTTCGTGAAAACCTGTATAATTTTGTCGCAGTCTGTCAATAGCAAAGTTGGAAAAGGTCAAGTGCTTACATTGTTGCAGAACATCTAAAATACCTTTTCTCTTCACATGCTTTACTGGAGCTATGTTTAGTAGTTGTTATGTCACATTTGGAATAAAAATGTTAGTACAAGTACAGGTTTTAAATAATTCTTTCTATAGCATAGCGTTTCGCCTTACTGGTATTATAATTGTAATAATCATAAATTACCAATTTATATTTATTATCTAAATGTTATAAAAAAATAAAATCAAAGTCTTCAGAATTCTTACACTAGTGTCGTTTAGACATCTTTCATTATTTTAGAACCAATCATTCATAATTTGTTGTACATTTTGTATTATGTTAATGGTAGTTATAATTTATTCCATTAAAACTTCATCTTTTATTAATCCAACAAAGTTTCCTCTGTTTCGGTATTTTAAAAACTTATTAAAAAAAAGGTTGAGTATTCATTAAACGTGCTAATGAAAAACAATACATCGCTTGTTTCTAATTAACTTTCATATATGACTTAAGGCTAGAATCATGACCTGAACAATGGTCCAATCTCGCCAGCTCAGTTGGCAAGTAATTAAAACTGACTCTGACCCACGACTATGTTCTCTGACCTATTATATATTCAATTGTTGGTTTATGGGTCAAGGACATAGAGTTATTATACATAGGGTCCTACTCTATGTTTTTTAGTATTTTTTAGATGTACATATTACAGTATATTTCAAAACTACTATCTTTTCTCCTCCCTAAACCCAAATGAATATAATATTGCAATTTTAATATTACTTAGACTTACAATAATTCCAGATTTAGTTTTATTTTAATAATAAAAGTTGTCTAATTCCCACACTATATAGTCTAATAACTTTATAATTGAAATTCAATTCCCCAGTACATAGAGGGAGTGCATAATACGTCCGGACGAACTTTCCCCGGGGGAAGTAATAACGGATATTGCGGGCTCAGTGCACTGTTTATGTTTGCATGAGTTTGATTTATTTGTAAGGTTATTGTGTATTTTCTAACACACTCTAACACTCTTACACTCACTCATACTAACACACTCTAACATCAGGTACACAAATATGAGGTTCTACTTGAATATTGTTGGGTAAATGTAAGCAAAATATTTTAAAGGTTTAAAGTAAATGATTTCTAACAAAATGATGTTGTTCCAGGGCTGCTGTCATGGGACTCCGGAGAACACCAGGTGGATTTAGAGAAGGAGCTGGCAACCCTCACGGTACAGGCACCCGAGGGGGAAGAAGCCAGATATGGTAGGTACTTTTACGAAAAAATCAAAAAAACCTAAATACCTACATTTACTATATATCCTCATTTGTCTTACTCCTTATATCGATTTTATACAAAAATTGTTTAGATAACCCCTATATTTAATAAACTTATATAGGTTTTAAGAATAGCAAACTTATATAGGTTTTAAGAATAGCAAAAATAAAACCTTTACGCAAAACGATGATTCAAGTTAATTAATAAACATAATACACTGTAGCCAAATATTTTAAGGATCGGTTTTCATGCATGGGTTTTATAATAAATAACTTAGTATACAAATGCTTTAAGTAAATCAAAATACACAAAGGAAAAGGAATTTTAGTCATTCATGTGTCAGTTGTCCAAACTTAGTAATAACTCACATTTACTCTCTCTCTCTCTCACTAATAACTTAGAGTTCCTCATTTATTATTTCTGTTTCTCTTCATGAAAAATTTGATTACAGCTGAAGTGCCTCTGGTTACTTTAAATTAAGTATTATCGTCGCCAGACATTGTTTAAAAAAATTAAAGCTTTTCATACTTAGTTTAATTCAAGATAATCTGAATAACAATAAGATTAATCAACAGAATCTAAATTAGTGAAAAAATAACTTCGTTTTTCGTTTCTTAACAAACTTTTATTTTATAAACCTTACAATTTATTATTTTCATGACCTATAGTCGGTATGTTCTTGTCTTTCTTCTGGCCTCTATTTATTAGACCATTTAAACCAATTTGTGGTAAATATTTGACTTGGCGTCATTTGACTATGTAAAGTTTAATATAAATTATAATTATTTGGTTATTTCCCATAAATCTGAGAAGATTCTAGAATAATCGAGGTGCTAATATAGTTAACTTAACTAGGTTATTAAATAAATTTCAGCTGACAAATTGGCTCTATCGGTTTCCCGGTGACTGAATTTTCATAAAGTTCAACTTTATCAAATTAATTAAGACACAAGAATAGCTTTTGCGCTTATAAGGTTTAGTTTAACAATTTCAAAAAGTTATAATGATTTTACAAATAAAATAAAGATATATTAAAAAACGAAATTTAAAATATTACCTGTGTCATTTTTTTAGTTTTTGATAAATAAAATAGAACAGAATGCTATCATATACTTTAAAAGTAAAAAAAAGAAACCTTAATATATTTTTTTTAACTCAAACAAATTATTAAAATTTATTCGGCGTTGGACTGTCACTGACAAACACTTTCCAAAAAGTTTAATAAAAAGGAAAAAAACGACTACTAAATATCCGATAAAGTTTTATGTTCGTAAATGATTTTATTATAACTCTCCATTCAAGATCTTATTGCTTATAACTTAAAAATCACGCTATATAAATCTTTTATTAAATGTTTTATAGAAACGTCTTGTTGACATTTTGTTAAATCCTTATCCTCTCCCATTCACACTATTCACTTGTCAAGAGCTATTAATCCATCAGTGAATGAAAAGATTTATCATCCGAATTTATTCAAGCTTCCATAAGCTTAATTTATTTAAGGATAATCCGTTTATTAATGCTTATAAAGCTTGTTAAGAGTTTAACTAAATCTATTATGTTAAATATAAATTTTGGTCAAACCTGAAATGTAATGATCATTAGTGGTCCTATACTTCAGCATAACGACTAGCAAAATGTTCATGAAAGAACTTAATTATAGTCACCCTTCGAAAACTTTCAGGGTCAAGGTTAATCAAGGATGAAAAAATGTAGAGTTGGAATTTCGGAATAATTTTGTTCTTTAAGTACACATTTCCTCTGAATAGGAGTAATTTGTACATTGTACCTTTCACTTCTGGACAATTGGTTTTTGGAATATTTAAATCTAAAACCAACTTTATCGTATATTTTATATGTATTATACATATTATATTTCAAAATACTTTACGTAATCCCCTACCAAAGCAAAAGCTTTCAGGAACGTAATCGGATTACAAAGCGTTTAAAAATACTTTAGCAAAAAAGAGACGTATAGGTTTTTATTATATTAGGTAGATAAATATATTTTGTATATCTTAAAATATAATACATAAGGGTTTTATTTGACTTTATAGAAATCTTGAAGGAAACAACAACTCTACCATTTTCAGAGGTGTCACTTAAAGAATGCCTAAGTTTATTGTCTTATTATAAATGCTAATATTATCAAACTTTTACATTGAATTAAGACATTTATTACAGTTTCAATTCTTTCAAATTACTATAAAGTTACGGATATTTTCGAAGTCCACATACTTACACTTAATACCAGACCTTTACCTTGAGATATAATATCCAAAATTAATCACTTAGAAACTCAGCTCGGTTTCTTTTGCTGAAGTTTATTTTGCGAGAATTTTTTGTGGTCATATTTCTTACATCTTCTGCTCAGTGGAGCGTGAAAGAGATAAACGACTTACGCGTTGCGTAATACCTACATTTGCTTAGCAAGAGTCAAGGCCACTCCATTTTGATATCACCTTTGAAATTTTCGCTTTTGGTAACTTTATTTAGGAATTATTAATCTATTTAAGTATCACATAACAAATCCGAAACAATCAGATTTTTATTATGCATCAGGTAACCAATATGCCAATATTAGTTTATGCAGAAAGTAACCAATAATCCTAATTGCAGGAGAGCGATTGATCCAATATGCGTCCGAGAACCTGGTGACGGAGATCCTGATCCATCCGCAGATGAACACGCTGATGCAGTGCATGAGGAACCTGCTCAGCTCGTTCACCCGCCATCGCCATTTGGTGCATGCTGGATATACTTTTGCTGGAAACGGCTCATGGATTATGCAAGTTAGTATAGAACTGTTTGAAAATATCAATAAACATGTATAGCCATGTTAAGCTTACTTAAATTTATATAAATATATGGGGAAACCGTCCCGTCGCTCTAACAACTGAGCGGTACCGTAGCTTCCCAGTAGTTGCGGGTTCGAATCCCTGCCCGTATCGGTTTATTTTTCATTCTATATTTATATAATTTTAGTCTAGTTCATAAGAATCTAAACATACTATTGACAAACGCAGCATCTCCCAGTTATATTTCGGAGGTCACACCACCAAGCGTAGGACTTTTGTCACTAAACTTATGTAGCCATAATCTTTAATCAAGAACATTATCAAGCCACTCATTTCTACGTCTAATATGGCCAACTTCCGTTTCAACTAATCCAATAGTCTACTTGGATTATTTTATGGAATAGATCTATTGATATCTTATAATTAGAAAATCCAATTCTAAGATATTAATATTTATATATATACATATATATAATTTATATTATAATATTTATATGTATATGTATTATTATATTACGAAACTTAAAATCTGAGTAGGAGTAGGGTATTAAAGATACATTTTTTCTTACAAAATATCGGCAGTTCTTAGCTTATTCCAAATGAATAAGTTTCAGAACAACACGAAGATACAAATATTCTATATGCCTTTACCTCATTTTAAAAGAGACAAAAGTAAAAATGAATATGATTTGATTTTTGCGACGTAACATGTTACTCGCCTGCTCATAATTTCCGCTTCGCTGCAGCGTGACATTAATGGATTGAAATGTCATTTATTTATCCGGAAAATGTAGTTTTCCTGCACATATTTGCTTCGACTCTTACATTTATTCAATTTTCTATAAAAATAATTATAACATAGTTATAGTCAGGACGTTTCATTATACGGTTTCGAAACCTTCTATTAATAAAAAATTAAGGGGCATTTATGTAAGTTACTAAGTTAACCGCTATCATACCCTCATCACCATGTTATTGAATTTTGGAAACTTGCCAGCAAAGATTTTTTGCTCGCCTCTCGAAGTTTTAAACATGAACACAGAAAATAATTCATAACTGCATTTCAGAATAAAAGATTCTAATTTAAACTTGCCTTTGTTCTAGGATGGGACATTCTCCCTCTCTGACTTTACTGATGCTTACCAAGAGAATGAAGTTCAGCGCGTCATCCGCGCTTACGAGAACTCAATCTCCATTGACATACACTGCTCGGGCGGCGGCGACTGGCACAAGCTGCCAGACATGCCCTTCGTCAAGCACTGCAAGATAAGGGTTAACCCAACCGATATTCTCGACTCTGGCTCTCAAGCCATCAAGGATTTTTCTGGTAAGTATTATATATTATCTTAAGGACTAAACTATTATAAAAATGTTTTTTGTTCAGTAAAGTTCAGAATGGTTGAAGGTTATTTGAAATTGCCTTAAGTCTAAGGAGCCTTAAAATATAGCCTGAAAATCTAAAAGACTGAAAATCGCTCGCAAAACTGTTACATGTATTACGGTGTAACGATTCTTCCGATTTTCCACTGCTCGAGCTGAAGTGATTGGTACATAAAAAGTTTTATTCAAAGACGTAAGGCTATTCACTTATACTCAGAGCTATGGGACGCATTGCCAATAATAGTTTTATTAGACTTTCGAGAGTGAAAACAGATTAAACTCTTGCGTTTAAATTTATTTGTGCTTTTGATTTGGAAATAGTATTTTGTCGAACGCTAACTTCAGGAATTTCTAAAAGTGACAATATGTTATATATATCAAATTACTTATTAAATTTATACTTTTTATAAAAAAAAAATATTTTTCCTATATCAGGAGTTACATATGTGAAAGGGCTTATATGTGTCACGGTTCTAATTTTCTCTCTAAACAAGATATTTTCATATACATTCCAACTAATGCATATAATGTTGTTCTTCTTATGAATATCGCAATTTATGTAAACAAACTATGTCAATATTGTAAACTAATGAAGTCTCTTGTGGTATTTCAATAGACGACTACCTTATTGTTATTGCTTTCTTGAAACTTCATGTTAAAGCAATTTGAATATATAATTATGTACACTTAACCCAATGAATTTAATTAAAATAATATGTATTAAATTCACATTTATAAATAATCATTTATAATATTGGTTTGACACCATTTCGTACATAATTATATAAACCTAATTTTTATGTGCAATCCTTTACATCAATAAATAATATGCACATATGAATGGCTTATAATATTGTTTTGACACAATGTCATGCATTGGTATATAAAATATGCATTCGAAATTTGTATGCGCATTCCCATGCATCAATTATTAATAGGCATATATTGTTGAATGGTTTATAATATTGTTTTCATACAATGTCATGCATTAATATATAAAATATGCATATCCAAATTTTTATACGCGTTCCATCGCCTTTATAGTATACATTTTGTAAAATCGAAAGCCACTGCAGTGTCATTAGCTAAAAAAATACCAATCTCATACATCGCATTTACTAATGCATTTTTGATTGTCATTCAAACTATTCGTGTTTGTTTCATTTTAAAATAAACTTCAATTTAAATATTGTCATTTGTTTCTTGCAAAGTGTTAATTTAAACGTTTGAATTATTAGTTGTGATTACTCTACATTTCTTTGTTAGATATATAATGACTATTTATAATATAAGTTAAGTACATAAAAGAAGTATTGAATTATTTATACATATATTTCTGTTAGCTCCGCCAGTCATTCAGTAATTAACAAAGATAAACTGAAAATCTATGAATGATGGTAAAATTTCTTTATGTTCTTTTTAAAAATAGTTCACTATTTTATTTTATAGACAAGATATAGAAAAGAGCCTTTAATTAACAACCTCTGGACTTAATAAAGAAAACAGCGATAACCAAAATATTCATTGTACCATGAAACACGATTCCTAAATAGAACTGAATCACGTAATGAAAGTTACTCCAGAAACTCGCTCTACAGTTCCATTGTCACGTAACTTTACACGAGAATTGCGAAATTACAATTTGTCAGTCGAAACTTTCAGCTCACAAAAGGCTCGAGGCGTTTTGGTACAAGCGATAGATGATATTCATTTAAATACTAATGAGGCAATACTTGTTATCTCACTTTAATTACAGGAATAATAAATGGAATACATTCATCTATAGATAATTTGAACTCGCATCGGAGAGGATCTATATCTATAAGTTAAAACATAATTAATTAAGGAACATTGTGGGTTTGGGTGCATTGTTCGAAAGTAATTTATGAACTGTAATTAGTTTTATATAGTTAAATATGAAATAGTTTCCAACATGCTGGTGCTTAAACAATTTGTTTCAGAACTTGTGGATATAATACATAGTTTATCCTAAATTGTTGAATAAATGTGAAAATATGTTTATTTGTCCGTTTAGCCTTACAGTATTTTTTTAAGCAATCCAAATAATCTAAAATATTATATTTTTCATGATTATAAGCATATTATAAGCATAGAACTCGGAAACAAAGTTGGGTACAAGACCTAAAATCTCATTTTGCACCACACTAATTTTGCTTTTGCTATCAACTAACTACAATATAATAATAACAAAAACAATTAACTAAATACAATAAGGACTACGGTCGTGCTAATTATTGTTTGCAGAGAACATTTCAAGAGAAATTTTCATGACAATTCCTCGAAATCTCCAAATTAAATAAAATAAAAAGTCTCAAGAGAGCATATTATCCAAGGTTCAATTACTGTCTCGAGCACAAAATGGCGCCTCGTAATTACAAATGTGTTTGCGTATATAATAAACGATTAAGTTGGAATAATTAAACAACTCTAGAAATAATTAAAACTTTTATGAATATATATTTGGTATATTCATTTAAAAACTGTAATAACTTAATGTGTTATGTGTGTCTCAATTAAACTTAGTAAGTTTCGTAATATTTAAAGAACTTTCTAGATTAGTATTTTTTCAAATGCCTTCGAAGTCTGTTAAGGCCAGGTATCCCTGCAAAAGTAGGCATTCAGTGCAACCCCCGCCCGCGTAATATAGGTACATCGCACCTTCGCAGCGGGCATTGTACATAGCGACCACGTGACGTCATCCTGTCGCCACAGTTTAGAACTAAACCATGTTTAATAATTTATTTCATTTCAAAATATTAATGCATTTTTAATATATTTTTATGTGCTAATAATGTTATTAATTTTTGTAAATAAATAAAGTGTAAGTGGTACATATAGAATAAAAATAAAACAAATTATATATTTAATTTAAATTATGTTTATGTATAATCACAATAAAATAGGTAAATCTTAATTAAAGTAATTTAAAACTGAATAAAATTTAATCGGCGTATATTTTGTGCCGGTATTGATTCCTTATCAGGGCTTTTAGATTAACGGTTAGTTGTATCAGTCATATTTTCCTTCTGAATTGATATGTCTCGTATGGGCATACCTCTTGCATTTCTACTGTCTATGATTTTAGGCAGCAAGCAATTTATATAAAATATTAATAATTTTGGTTTCATATTAGTGTCCCAAAATAAATCATCTTTTTCAATGAACTGTGTGTATATTTTCTCAATCTTGTCTGCCCATATTGCCAAAAGACACTTTTGTAGTTCTGTTACGTGTAACTGGCCTTTTACTTGGTAGTACACATAGAATGCACATATAGAATGCTTAATTCACCGAGGTGGACAGCGATACGGTAGCTCAGTTGGTAGAGCGGCGGGACGGTTTCCCAGTAGTCGCGTGTTCGAATCCCTGCCCGTATCGGTTTATTTTTCATTCTATATTTATATAATTTTTTTTACACATATTGCATTCAAATTTAAAAGACGATATCAGTCCATTTCTTCTTTCATCGACTAAACATAAATTACTTGCATTACAATTAAATAAATTATTGTGGCGTGCTTTCCCTTATAATTCTCTTAAAAAGTAATTGTCATCAACAGGTAACAGGTTGGAAAAAACCTTCTTTATCATTTATCAATTCAATCATAAGCCCATCATTGCCTTCATCAGTTTCGCTGCAATAATTTTTGTCTGTCTATACTGTTGCCCTGTTGGCTATTACAGCGTCAGCGGGGGAGCGTCACTTTAAAAAGGGGGGGCCAGATGGGCCCCTTATTGGGAGAAAAATAGACGGCCCTTTATTGGGAGAAAGATAGACGGATGCTAGTACGATCGTCTGATGGCCCGTCATTCCCACCTGACATAATAACACTTCTACGTTAACTAGTTGGGGCGGTTCGAGCGGAGTGCAATGAAGAGACCTTCTGTAGTAGATGGTGGTTCCCCCTTCGCGGTTGCCCTATCGTTCCTAACGAGACGGAAATTCGCGATGCGCGGATCACGCTTACATGGCTTCAGAAAGGTCTCTTGTACTAACAGGACGTCTATCTGGTGCGTGACCACGAAGTCGCACACTAGATGTATCTGCTTAAACAGCCAGTTCACGTTGAATGTATCGACAGTCAGAGAGACAACATATGTAATTCGATTACTTTGAGAGTTATTCATGATTTTGCAAAATGTTCGATTGACACGTCTTCAATTTTAACATTTTTATTATTCTCTTTGGACCTACTGAAAAAGCTAGACTGTGGTAAACTAGGGAATGACATAATATATGTCATGATAATCGCACAATTGCATCTGAAAAATTTTGATACACGTCTTACCTTGTCAACGTCTCGCGAGACACTGACGAGTTCTCTGTGGACCGAATTTCGCTTGAATAATTAATTAAAAAAATAAGAGATTGAATAAAAAAAAACTATCGGGTAAAATGCATCGAGAAATCAATGAAGATTATTTTGGTAAAAGACCCATAATGTTTAATCGCTTATTTTAGAAATAAAACCGAAAAATTGGAGACAAAAAGACGGAAAAGAGGTAACTTTGTGATTTTTTTCTATCGAGCCAATTTTATTAAATCATGTTTTCATCGGGCACATTCCCTGCAATATATCCTCAAAATTAACCATATTTTTTTTTAGATTTAAATTTCAATGTTTACTATTTCAAAAACGAATTCTAACAATGTGTTTTGTAGGGATACCTGGCCTAAGCAACTTAATTCCTTAGAATCTCGAATGTATCTTGGTTTCTAGATAACCATTTACTAATAACTATATACATACTACATTTGCTAACAACTAACATAATATTGAAGTAATGTGTTTCCTAAACTTAGTTAACGTGCAGGTATATAATAAAGTTAGGTCTATCCGCTGACCTAAAAGCCCTGCCTCAGGTGATCTAATCAATTGCAATTTCCGCTCTAGATGGTAGAACTATCCAATATTTAAGCTAAAAGCTTAAAATAAATTTTCAAAATTTGTAACCTATCAGACATGATATTGGACAGACCTGTCTAACGGAAAACATCCTCTTACTAAAAGTTAAATCCAAATATAATGATAATATATACTTCTATTTGCACTAATTAAATTACAATGTTTTTCAAAATACAATTACAATAAATCAAATTAATAAAAATATCACTTCCCAGAAATATAATATCTTTCTGGTTTGAAAAATATTAAATATAATAATAAGGCAGGACATAGAGAGCTTTTGTTTAACAAAACCAAAAGTATCATGTTTATTCAAAAATATGCATAAAAATATCCATTTACAGACTATCATTACGATTAGAACATGGAGAACACGGAATTAAAATTATTAATATCTTCATAAAACATAGCCAGTAATTCTCATATGTATTTAAAATTTTAATGACTTAAGTGAAACATAAAATAAAGTACAGCTTAATAAATCCCAAGAGAAGTTTTAGCGAACATTTAGCAAAGCTCTCTAGAAAACAAAAGAGAATTACCATTAAAGAATTTTGTTCGCCAAATTTACAAATTTGCCAGAGGCTGTATAACTTCGAAAGCAATTGAATTTTGCTTTTAACGAACTGTTTGAATAAAAATTAAAGTACCGTAAAAATTAACAAAACTTGAGAAGTACAAAGTAAAAGCTTAACTGCAAGCTTAAATTAAAGTTATATAGGAACTTTAAAGAAAAATCAGAAATATAACAATAGGTTTATTATATTATTACTCTGTTACTAAAATGGAATTTATTATATCCGTTTTCTTCTATACTTAATCGTTACTAAAATTAATTTTTTCCCAAATCATTGCTACTTAATTTAACTAATGTATTCCTTGCAGCATACCTGGAACCATTCATATTGCCAGCAAGTCTGGAACAGCTGCTGGTTTCTAGTGATGTGGTTGGCAACATCCGCTTCAGCCACCCAACCCTATACGTGTTCCCAGGCGGGCAGGGAGACGCAGCCCTCTTCGGGATTAATGGATTTAATATGCTCGGTAAGTATTTTTCTTATCAATAATAAAATAAGCTCATTTTTTATTATTCTGTTTTTAAGGTTAAAATGGAACCCTTTTACTAAGACTTCGATTTCCGCCTGTCCGTCTTTACGTCTGTGTCTCCAGGCTCTATCTCACGAACCGTGATAGCAAGATTGTTGTAATTTTCACATTTTATGTTATTTCTGTTGCCACTATAACAACAAATACTACAAATAAAGTAAATATTTGAGGGGGGATTATTATGCTCTATTTTTATTTGTACTTTGTGGTACCACGAAGGCTTGTCGGATTTTTTTTTTACAAATAAGTTACTGAAAATATTTAAGATAATTTGAAGCAGTCATTTCTGATTTGAATCTATTAACAAATAAATATCTTTAAAATATTCCTATTAACAAGCTTTATTAAATATAAAATAAAAACTTCTTTGCGATGTTATAAAAACTAAATTAAAAACCTAATTATCTAGACGTGTTTATTTTACATGAAAAATACTTATGTTATTAAAAACAATATTATCTTATGGAACTAAATCTAAAAGAAAATGTAATTTGTAAGCGTCATTCAACTAAAGAAAAATGCCTCACGATATAAAACCAATATTCCTTTTGGCGTTTTGCCAAGTTCAGTCAAGGCTGGGGCTTCAGGGCATCGAGATTTCAGCCCCTGATACGGATGTGACCGCGAACAACTTTTATTATATTGAATATACAATAGCTTGGGGCTACGTTCAAAATATCGTAATCTAATATTTAATAAATATAGAATGAGAATAAAATGAGCAGAGTAAAATTGAGTACAATTTTAAAATATATTTCAAAACAAAATATTTACTAATAATGTAGAATATATATTAAATAATCAAAGCTTTTTAAAGCATTCGTTTGATGTCATTTAAAATATCATAGGATATACATTAAGTCACCTATATAAATAATTGAGTATTCAAATGTTTATGGTCGTTGTAATAAAAAATAATTAATAATAGGTTTTTTTGCTATGAGAATTAATTTCGTTTTGAATATCATGTGGAACATGAATACAAACAACTATTTATAATATAATAACAAATTGACACCAATATTTATTAGCAAGATAATTAAAATGAAAATGTCAAGATTGTGATACTAATAGGGTAAAAAGTGTTTCTCAGCAGGCGCAACACCAAAAAGTGTAAAAAAACTTACATAACTTAGCTGAGGTTGGCTCGAAGCCAGATAAAAAAACCTACAAGTGCTTGAAACATTTGAGCGAACATTAAGTATTAGCACTTTCGTTTTTTGAAATAATTAGCTCGGAAATTAATCATTTAACGAAGTATCAAAATAAAAATGTATTTAAGTTCTAAATTAAACTTAATAATTCTTTAGCATGTATGTAATTCTATAATATAGTTTATAGTTTATATATGATCAAAATTCCAACTATACAAATGAACCCGCTTCGCTCATTTCTCGTTGCTCATGACTTCGTATGCACATGAATCCCTCGGTAGTTACTCTGAAATTGGTCTTTTGTTCGAGACTTGGATACAAGCCAGGAATACTAGCATTCGTCTCCGGGCAATTTGTAGTTTAACTTAGCCTGCAATGATTTATGACTGCAATGCTTAACTTATATTTATATTTAATAAGGCAATATTATTACATTTTGACTGTTTTTTCTATTTCCTATTTATATTAACTTACTTCCGGCATTGTCAGTTGAAGTAACTTTGGTTCTTATATAATATATCAACCCGCTACTTTTTTACTTTTTTAAGTAAAGTTTAATAATTTCGCAATAACATTTTTGTGAAGTCCTGATATTATTTGTTATATCTTATTAAGTTATTTCAACAAATGTAAAGATTATTTTAATAATGTTTTCTGTTACCTTCTTTTTTATAGTTTCACTGTTCTAATATTTTAAAACTATAATTTTAAAGAATATATTGTAGTAACAAGATTGTAAAATATATATAAAATATATTGAAGAAAAATGTATTGTCATATAAAACTTGTACTAACAACTATATATATATATATATATATATATATATATATATATACCTATATGGAATGTTGATATATGAAAATACCACATTAACCTCAATAACTATAGCAACAAAAAATTTATAGCTTGATAGTAAGTGTTGTGCTTTCGATTGTCTGAATGTGAATTAATATAATTATTCAAAACATCCTAATTTTTATCTTACTATGAAAAGATTAAAAACAATAGAAATAACAAATGTACTACATAGTAATATTAATAAAAAGATATTTATCTTATAGTTTTTTTAATTGGATTTAGTTAAAAAAAATAAATTGTACTGATAGTTTTTTTTTTAATTTGATTGAGTTATAAAAATAATATAAATCTTTTAATTATTTTAATCTTTACAATATTGAGATTAATTTTTCCAAAAAGTATAACCAAAAAATTAAAATTTTCGGTAAGCATGTTAGCCATAACCTAACGTATATTTATTTACCATAAAGGTTTGCAAAAGTAGAGTCGAGAGCACTCATGTTAAGGGTTGCGTGTACAGATTCTGGTTACTTTCAAAGAAACATTTTATTAAGAAACTTTTAGTCCGAGGTTTCATAAATTGTAAATATGCGCACGTAAAAGGTTTATGAAATATGCAGGCCATTTAATATGAATATTTACTTTGCCTTAAAACATTGCAACGTGTTCAACAATTTATAAATTTTATTATTCAATAACCAATATGCATTAAATTCAATGATTCGCTAGGATCTATCTATGATGAATCAAAACAGGTTGCATTTAAAATTGTAAATAATTTTTCTTTTTATGTTTTTAGGTTATTTAAATACTTAGGATTTATCTCTAATATTATAATAAAAACCTGTTTAAAATATCTATAAACATGTATTGCCATGTTAAGCTTATTTACATTTATATAAATATAGAATTAAAAATAAACCGATACGGGCAGGGATTCGAAACCGCGACTACCGGGAAACCGTCCGATTCCTCAACCACCTGAGCTACCGTATCTATAAATACGATCTCGATAAATACGATCACATATAAAATGTTTAATTCATCGAGACGAACGGTAGTTTGTTGGTAGAGCGACGGGACGGTTTCCCAGTAGTCGCGGTTTCGAATCCCTGCCCGTATCGGTTTATTTTTCATTCTATATTTATATAAAAAATAACAAAGAACTGTGAATGGAAGTTATTTTTATAAGATTCAAATATATTCAAATAAAAATGTATATATATTTATATACAGGAATATTATAGTCACTAATTATACTTTAAGCGACGAATTACTATCCTGATATAATATTTAATCATATTATTTTTATTATATATTGATATTATTATTTTTTTTTGTATCCAGTATATTAATTAAATTATTAAAGATATCCTTTATCCGGAGATTTAAAAATCTGAATTTGTACACTACAAAAACAATCGACGAATAATTATTAGATACTTAAAAAAATACAAAAGAGTATATTTTTATAGAATGAATATTTTTTTTAAATGAATATTCGTGTTATTTCAGTTGACGGAGGGTTTTCCCGAAAAGCCTGCTGGTGGGACTTCGCTCGTCATTTAGATCGCTTAGACGCGGTGCTTTTTACGAGAATTAACAACTGCTCGGTGTCAGGCATGGCTTCAGTACTCCATCGCAAAGCCACTGCTAGCGTGTACCCACAGATAGGACATTTCTTCTGCAACCTTGAAGTAAGCTCTGTCTAAATGTTATATTTACATTACAGACAATATCTATAGTTTTTTTTTTTATGTATAAACTATTAAAGTTTAAAAATTATAAAAAATATCTACTTATTTAACTCATAGAACAGTATAAATAGTAATTTGAGGCCTAAGAATCCGTACATCTTAAAATAATGCTTGGATTCAGCTTATAAATAAAAAAAATAATATATTATAATAAATCCTTATTACTTCATAGTTATCCACTTCTCATAAGATAACGTTAAGGATGAAATGGTAACTTTGGTCATTTAACGGTTTTTTATGTCAAACAAATTTCTAATGATTTGACTGCCTTTAATGGCCCCGTCAGTGGAGTTTTTAGCGCAGACGCGTAATGTAGTGCGGCACTAAGGGGCACGAATTCGATTCCCGACAGGTACTAGCAAGTATTCTATGAGCATATATGTCTGTAATTTTGGGTTCATTAAATATATTCTAAGTATTTATAATGTGTATATCTACCTCTATCTATGTATTTGTATCGTTGTCTAATACCCTTTAACAGAAGTATAGAATTTGCTTAGGTTAGATCAATTTCTGTAATTTGCCCAGTGATATTATAATTAATGATATAAAATATTAAAACGGAATCCGATATTTTCAGGAACGTCGTGCGCTGGTCAGTCCTGATGGAGACAAAGACGCCGACCCGCTGCTGGTGTCTCTCTTGCAAGCCGGCTCAGATATGATGACTGACCTCAGACATATTAACCTTAAACCACAACACTGTTACAGAAACCCTGAACCAGTTAATTTATACCATAAAGTTGGACATGGTAAGTGCCATAAAAAATATATACATCTTTTTTAGTTTTCCAAAAGCTTTCTAAGTTTTAGTTTTCAAAAAACTTTGAAGAAATGCATTGTCTTTAGGCATCCTTATATTTTAAGCATTCCTACCCTCATTTTAGGATATGAAGGAAAAAGTTGAATATGGATGAGTTCAAATTCAAAGTAGTTAAAACTAAACCTAACAAATAGTCGATTATTCGAATTTTAAAGATTAATGCAGATTTAGATGTTTATATGATTTACGGTATTGTGTTTTACAAATTTTATTCTACAGTGTTTAAGTCTTATTCTCTAATTTGTCATATTAACATCTTATTCGTTCATAACATCTTTATAAAATTGTGAACAGTGCGGTTTTACCAAGGCGATCAATGCACGAATAGTATAGCTTTCTCATTCAAAGCAAATATCGGTGGAATAGTCAAATGGTAATTGTGAGTATCTAAATCAACATCTGTACCAGCGCTTACCGACATTTCTATGATACTGATAGACTTTTAAAATATCGATGTCTTACTGGAATTTCTGTTAGTGAGAGATTCGTGATAATATTGGAATAGTTGCGTGAAATGATGTTCAGATTGAGAGTGGTTATGCCTTGTTAGTGCTTTAACCCCGTATAACTTCAATTCTCATAGTTTTTTTGTACGCCATAGAACGGGAATGTGTTTTAATTTTCATATGTTTTATAGGAGCGTGACAATAAAACAATCATCAAATTATTAACTTTGTTTGTTGTTTACTTTCAGGAACCTTAGATATGTACGTGCTGAATCCGTCCAAGGACTCAAAATATGTACGAGACTTTCTAAAAAGATGGCATAATAGTGAACAGAAATTATTTGAGGGTGCAAGTAAATCCGGACAGTTCAATTTCCCTATTCCAAATTTAGTATCCATATGTGCTCTTTTAGTATGGCGACCGGCTAATCCAGATGATACAATTACTAGAATTATGTTCCCAGGCTCAACGCCGCAACACAAAATATTTGAAGGACTTGAAAAATTAAAACATTTAGAATTTTTGCAACGTCCTACATACACAGGGAGGCAAATGACTGCAACTGCTCCGCAAGCAGCAACTGTTACTATTACTACAAAAACAACAAAACCAGTTTTAGCTAAAACTAGTAAAGAAAGAAGTATTATTACAGAAAAGAAAGAAGATAAAACCATGGAGCATGAACTTCCTCACAGGCTTATTAAAGATGAAACTGATTCAAAAAATGTTATAGATAATAAATTACTAAGTGAGCTAGCAGATGGGGAAGAAAAAAAACTTGAGTCTGTAATACATGAAGCTATAACTTCTAGAGTTGATACTAAAATAGATGACAAAATTAGTCAATATGAATATAATGTAATAGATAGTTTATCTAGAAAAAAAGAATTAAAGAAAAAATCCTTTGAAAAAAAAATAAAACGAATTGAAAAGACTGATGATGGAAAAGACTCAACTTTTAAAGCTATAGATGCTAAAAAATCTGAAGGTGATAAAGTGAAATTAGATTCTAGGAAAAAACAGGACAGGACAAAAACTGATGTTTTAGCAACAGTCGCGAAAAATAAACTTAGTCATCGAGTACAAAAAACAATCGATAAAAACACAGGTTTTGATAAAAAAAAAGTTACAGATGATAAGAAATCTCCTCCCCTTACCCCAAAAAAAGTATTAGATACGAAAACACCCACCGTGCTAAAAGAGAGAAGTAAAGGAAAAACTAGGAAACTAAGTCCCGGGAGCACACCTGCAAAAAGTACAAAGGAAGCAAACAATAGGCGTGTAGCTGAATCGAAATTTAAACAAGCTTCGCCTAAACGTGATCTTACAACGAAAATACCTGACAAAAAAGAACCAAAAGCGAAACGCGAACCAATTTCTCGTAGGCCTAGGCCACTAGGGTCTCCTATCAAAGGAGTTAAAGCCTTAAAAAGTCCAACAAAAGCTCTTAAATCAGTTAAATCAGATTCAGCAAAATTAAAAGGCTTGCAAAGAGTGAATTACGAAGATATATTAAAAGAAGCCAAAAAATCAGATGAAGATACTTCAAGATCGCTTGACGATATAAAACAACAGGAGTTAGATGATAGAGAGGAACAAGAAATCGTGCGAGAAATTGAAGCCGTATTTAATCGAGATAGTGAAGCTGAAGAGAAGAATGAATATGTTGGAAGATCAGATATAGAAAAAATAACTTGTTTGATAGATGATGCAAAAACGGAAACAACTGCTGATGGTGAATTTGAAGAAGAATATCTCATTATAGAAAAAGAAGAAGTTGACCAGTATACAGAAGAATCTATTGGAGATCGGGAAAGTAGTCACGAAAAAGAAGATGAATTACAAAAACATAGAAAAGATAAGGAAGAATCTGAAAAGGATAAGATAGATAACATACATTTGAAACCAGATCATCTTGAGATGTTTCATGAAGAAACTAAAACAAAAATAGTTACCGAAAAAGAGGCTAAGGAAATAGAATCTAAAGAACATTCAGTCAGCGTAGAAGAGAAGCAAGACATAAGCAGTGAAAAAAAAACATCAGATAGTAAAAGTGGTGTTGCCAAGCCAAAAGATTCTTTTGAAAATATTGTTCCAGAATCTCATCCAGATGAAAGAATATCAACAACAATGGAATCCGGTGCTACAACAGCACCGACCTTACCAGAAGATGAACGCATAACTTTAGATGAAATTAAAGAACAAGTGGAAGAAAAATATACTAAAGAAGAGACCAAAGAAGTATTACCACCGCAAACTCTTGTTGACCTTCATCGCCCTTTCGAAAAGAGTAAAAAAATTGAATCTCAACCTGTAACTATCAGAGACATTGTAAAAACTCCTGATGAAGTTGCTGACTTACCTTTACATGAAGAAGTTGACTACCGTTCCTACGACGGTAAAAAGACTCCAGTAGATGATGAATATAAACGAAAAACGGATATCATAATAACCGGCCATGAAATACAAATACCCAGAAATTTACCCCTTTTAGACAAACCAACCAAGAGTAAAAAAGGTGTTCAAGACGATGTTATTATAAAAACTGTTCAGCGTCCGTCCCATGCGGAACTTGTGACCGTTACACCGGGTTCAGCTCCGGAATCACCTATTTACCAGGAGCAAATGAAATTGTCAATTTTACCGGGAAAGGAAATACTAGAACCAGTCAAAGAATTTAATGTACAAGACTTTTCTTACAGTCCATATACAGAAAAATTAAGAGAAACTCATATAACAACAGTTCACTCGCCTATTAGAGATGAAATTCTAGTAATAGAGGAAATTTCTTCCATGCCAGAGAAAATTCCTTCTATACCTGAGGATGTTGAAAAAGAAATAGAAGAAGCAAGTAAATTAGAAACTACTGAAAAACCCTTACTTAGTCCTAAAGATGTTGAAAAAATCGTAGCCGACGTTGCTGAAGTTCTCAAATCGGATAAAAGTCTTGATGAATTGATAGCAGAAAAATCTCCAATGCTTCGAAAGTCACCAGAATTATTCACGACAAATAATACTACAAATGAGTCTGCTGAGGCTAACAAAATGTTTATATACGGAGAAAAGGAAATAGGAAATATACCTAAAGAAAACAAAGAAGTTAGCCCTGTTAGATCTATGACTTCTGAAGATGTAAGTGATGTTTCAGATAAAACAATACTAAGTGAAGGAAAAAGGTTAAAACGGGACATCATTGATGACAAGGAACCTTCATTGCTGAAAGAAGCGGACAACCAACTTATAGCTGAAGTTAATCTGGTAAGTTCAAAGTTACCAAAAGTTGAACATCCTACCCATGGGGACTTAGTTCAAACAGAGAATTTAGATAGGAAAAAATCATTCCTAGTTGAAGACACGAAATCAGAAAAAAGGTTAAGCGTGAGTTTAAAATCAGCCAAAACGTTAGAAAAGCTTGAAGAAAAAATGACCGATTTAAAGAAAAAAGAAGAAATAACACTAGATGAAAAAAAGCAAGAGCTTTCGAGTAAGGAAGGTATAAAAAGTATTCAACAAAAACACGAAGATGACATAACTACAAAAAAACAAGTAGCTACTAATAACAAAGATACAACTAAAGATATTATCACCATCGATATGTTAGTTAGTGGAATTGACTCATCTCTCAGTCAAGCTCTTGAAAAAGAACCTGTTACTGAGGACACACAACTTAGTCCAAAGAAACAAGAACAAAGTGATGAAAAAGAAGAACAACTTCTCTCTTCTATCATCAAAGTACAAGATGCATCAGGTCCAGATTTGATTCAAGGCGTCAAAGATATAATCAAACCTATTTCTGACAAACTTGATGAAAAGCAAGTAGGTTTAGAAAAAGATAAAAAATACACACAAGTCGATGAACAAGTTGTAAAAATCGATGGTGATGAGCAAACAACCTTTAAAACGGAAGAAAAGAAAAAAGAAAGCAAATCAATGATAAGTAGTTTTATGAATAAATTTGATGAAAAAATAAGTAAAGCAAAGGGTTTGTTTACAAAAAAGACTGAAAAATCTATTGATCAAGATCAAGAAGTTGACAAACAACTAGAAGAAAAACCAAAATCCGAAATTTATAATTTAATCGAAGATCACACAAAAATTCAAGATTCAATAGAGAAAGATACCATTCCGGATAAGTTTGAACTTTTTGAAAGTTATATGATGGAACTACTTTCTTTCGATGACGAATATCAAAAAGTACTTATGAATTATACAATATTCAGCGAACCAGAAGAAAAGATAACCGTAAAATCCGAAAAAATATATGTCCACCATATGACAATAACAAGGACTACAACCACAAAAACAGTGAAAACAAAATATGCCGATATCAACGGCCATTTCAGAAAAATTCAGACAGTGACATTTATAATAGTAACCGATCTTAATTCCGATGGTACAACAAATACAACTCTAGATGGAAATACCAATTTTGTTGATATAGAAGATGAAGAGACTTTATTAAAATACTACAACATTAAACAAGATACAAATATATTTGAAACTAATGAAGAAAAGATAATAAACTTTAATGAAAGGCCAGTTTTACAAAAACAACATACGACAACTATCAAAGAAGTTTATAGTAACTCAAGAGATCAAAGTAAAAAGATTAAAAAAACCGTTAAGATTAAAACAGATATAATTATTAGTAAAGATGATATAGAAAATATAAAAATCATGAAAATATATATTACAGATTATAATTTAATGTCGCAAAAAGAAACAAATGAAAAGATAATAACAATATTTATAACGTCAACAAAAACAATAAATGCAAACCAACAATTAATAAATATATCAAAAATTCGACACGAACTTAACAAACAAAAAGCTACTACTACACTGGAAGAACTGCCTAAAATATCTGAACTAGAAAACGATGCGGCAGTGATAAAAAAAGAATCAACTCAAGTAGTCACTTCAAAACAAAAACTCGTAGGCCCAAAATTAGAAGAACCTGTCGAGATAAAACCAACTCCTGTGTTAGAAAAGGTAAGTAAAACAGAGAAGTCATCTGTCCCTGAAGGTACAGATAAAATCTTAGCGGGGCATCTTGTTGAAGAAAAGCTACCTTCACCCACAAAGGAAGCAAAGGACAATAAAGAATTAGAAAAACCAGTTGAAAAAGCAACAACAGCTATTGACGAAAGAGTAACTGAATCGAAAACGCCTTCAAGTCCCAAAGAGGGCGACGAAATTTTAGCAGGATATCCTGTAAAGGAAAAACTACCATCCCCCAAGAAGGAAGCAAAGGATATACAAGAATTAGAAAAACCAATTGATAAAGCAAGAACAGCTGTTGAGAAAAAAATAACGGAACCGGAAATGCCTTCGATTCCGAAAGAAAACGACAAAATTTTATCTGAGCATCCTGATGAAGAAAAGCTACTTTCACCCACAAAGGAAGCGAAGGTTGTAAAAGAAATAGAAAAACATGAGAAGGAAACACCAACTCTTGCTTATGAAAAGGTAATTGAATCAAAAGAGTCTTTCAGTTCTAAAGACGACAAAATTTTAGAAGAACACTCTGTTGAAGAAAAGATACCTTCCCCCACAAAGGAAGCGAAGGACGAAAAAGAATTAGAAAAAGGTGTTGAGAAAGCACCAACACCCGTTGATGAAAAGGTAACTGAACCAAAAGAGATTTCGAGACCCAAACATGAAGACAAAATCTTAGCCGGGCATCTTAACGAAGAAAGGCTAACTTCACCCACAAAAGTATCGAAAGACGAAAAAGAATTTAAAAAAGATGTTGACAAAATACCATCACCTGTTGAAGAAAAGATAATTGAATCTAAAGACTCTTTCAGTCCTAAGGACGACGAATTTTTAGAAAAACACCCTGTTGAAGTAAAGATACCTTCCCCCACAACGAAAGCGAAGGACGAAAAAGAATTAGAAAAAGGTGTTGAGAAAGCACCAACTCCCGTTGATGAAAAGGTAACTGAACCAAAAGAGATTTCGAGACCCAAACATGAAGACAAAATCTTAGCCGGGCATCTTAACGAAGAAAGGCTAACTTCACCCACAAAAGTATCGAAAGACGAAAAAGAATTTAAAAAAGATGTTGACAAAATACCATCACCTGTTGAAGAAAAGATAATTGAATCTAAAGACTCTTTCAGTCCTAAGGACGACGAATTTTTAGAAAAACACCCTGTTGAAGAAAAGATACCTTCCCCCACAACGAAAGCGAAGGACGAAAAAGAATTAGAAAAAGGTGTTGAGAAAGCACCAACTCCCGTTGATGAAAAGGTAACTAAACCAAAAGAGCCTTCGAGTCCTAAAGATGAAGATAAAATCTTAGTTGAACATCCAGTTGAAGAAAAGCTACCATCTCCCATAAAGGATGCCACGGTCGTAAAACAAATAGAAAAACTAGTTGAGACAGAAACTAAATCTGTTGAGGAAAAAGTAACTAAACCGGAATCGCCCACAAGTCCTAAAGATGATGACAAAATCTTAGCCGGGCATTTTGTTGAAGATAAGTTACCTTCACCCACAAAGCATTCGGAGGACGTAAGAGAATTAGACAAAACTGTTGACAAAGAACCAACACCGGTTGAAGAAAAGATAAATGAACTAAAAGAGCCTTCGAGTCCCAAAGATGAAGATAAAATCTCAGTTGAACATCCAGTTGAAGAAAAGCTACCATCTCCCGTAAAGGATGCCAAGGTCCTAAAACAAATAGAAAAACTAGTTGAGACAGAAACTAAAGCTGTTGAGGAAAAAGAAACTAAACCTAAATCGCCCACAAGTCCTAAAGATGATGAAAAAATCATGGCAAGGCATTCTGATGAAGAAAAGGTACCTACACCCACAAAGGATTCGGAGGACGTAAGGGAATTAGAAAAAACTGTTGAAAAAGAACCAACACCGGTTAAAGAAAAGGTAACTGAACTAAAAGAGCCTTCGAGTCCCAAAGATGAAGATAAAATCTTAGTTGAACATCCAGTTGAAGAAAAGCTACCATCTCCCGTAAAGGATGCCAAGGACGTAAAACAAATAGAAAAACTAGTTGAGACAGAAACTAAAGCTGTTGAGGAAAAAGTAACTAAACCGAAATCGCCTACAAGTCTTAAAGATGATGACAAAATCTTAGATGGGCATTTTGTTAAAGATAAGTTACCTTCACCCACAAAGGATTCGGAGGACGTAAAAGAATTAGAAAAAACTGTTGAAAAAGAACCAACACCGGTTAAAGAAAAGGTAACTGAACTAAAAGAGCCTTCGAGTCCTAAAGATGAAGAGAAAATCTTAGGTGAACATCCAGTTGAAGAAAAGCTACCTTCTCCCATAGAGGATGCCAAGGTCGTAAAACAAATAGAAAAACTAGTTGAGACAGAAACTAAAGCTGTTGAGGAAAAAGTAACTAAACCAAAATCGCCCACAAGTCCTAAAGATGATGACAAAATCGTGGCCGGGCATTCTGTTGAAGAAAAGGTACCTTCACCCACAAAGGATTCGGAGGACGTAAAAGAATTAGAAAAAACTGTTGAAAAAGAACCAACACTGGTAAAAGAAAAGGTAACTGAACTAAAAGAGCCTTCGAGTCCCAAAGATGAAGATAAAATCTTAGTTGAATCTCCAGTTAAAGAAAAGCTACCATCTCCCGTAAAGGATGCCAAGTTCGTAAAACAAATAGAAAAACTAGTTGAGACAGAAACTAAAGCTGTTGAGGAAAAAGAAACTAAACCTAAATCGCCCACAAGTCCTAAAGATGATGACAAAATTGTGGCCGGGCATTCTGTTGAAGAAAAAGTACCTTCACCCACAAAGGATTCGGAGGACGTAAAAGAATTAGAAAAAACTGTTGAAAAAGAACCAACACCGGTTAAAGAAAAGGTAACTGAACTAAAAGAGCCTTCGAGTCCTAAAGATGAAGAGAAAATCTTAGGTGAACATCCAGTTGAAGAAAAGCTACCATCTCCCGTAAAGGATGCCAAGGACGTAAAACAAATAGAAAAACTAGTTGAGACAGAAACTAAAGCTGTTGAGGAAAAAGTAACTAAACCGAAATCGCCTACAAGTCTTAAAGATGATGACAAAATCTTAGATGGGCATTTTGTTAAAGATAAGTTACCTTCACCCACAAAGGATTCGGAGGACGTAAAAGAATTAGAAAAAACTGTTGAAAAAGAACCAACACCGGTTAAAGAAAAGGTAACTGAACTAAAAGAGCCTTCGAGTCCTAAAGATGAAGAGAAAATCTTAGGTGAACATCCAGTTGAAGAAAAGCTACCTTCTCCCATAGAGGATGCCAAGGTCGTAAAACAAATAGAAAAACTAGTTGAGACAGAAACTAAAGCTGTTGAGGAAAAAGTAACTAAACCAAAATCGCCCACAAGTCCTAAAGATGATGACAAAATCGTGGCCGGGCATTCTGTTGAAGAAAAGGTACCTTCACCCACAAAGGATTCGGAGGACGTAAAAGAATTAGAAAAAACTGTTGAAAAAGAACCAACACTGGTAAAAGAAAAGGTAACTGAACTAAAAGAGCCTTCGAGTCCCAAAGATGAAGATAAAATCTTAGTTGAATCTCCAGTTAAAGAAAAGCTACCATCTCCCGTAAAGGATGCCAAGTTCGTAAAACAAATAGAAAAACTAGTTGAGACAGAAACTAAAGCTGTTGAGGAAAAAGAAACTAAACCTAAATCGCCCACAAGTCCTAAAGATGATGACAAAATTGTGGCCGGGCATTCTGTTGAAGAAAAAGTACCTTCACCCACAAAGGATTCGGAGGACGTAAAAGAATTAGAAAAAACTGTTGAAAAAGAACCAACACCGGTTAAAGAAAAGGTAACTGAACTAAAAGAGCCTTCGAGTCCTAAAGATGAAGAGAAAATCTTAGGTGAACATCCAGTTGAAGAAAAGCTACCATCTCCCGTAAAGGATGCCAAGGTCGTAAAACAAATAGAAAAACTACTTGAGACAGAAACTAAAGCTGTTGAGGAAAAAGAAACTAAACCTAAATCGCCCACAAGTCCTAAAGATGATGACAAAATTGTGGCCGGGCATTCTGTTGAAGAAAAGGTACCTTCACCCACAAAGGAATCGGAGGACGTAAAAGAATTAGAAAAAACTGTTGAAAAAGAACCAACACCGGTTAAAGAAAAGGTAACTGAACTAAAAGAGCCTTCGAGTCCTAAAGATGAAGAGAAAATTTTAGGTGAACATCCAGTTGAAGAAAAGCTACCATCTCCCGTAAAGGATGCCAAGGTCGTAAAACAAATAGAAAAACTAGTTGAGACAGAAACTAAAGCTGTTGAGGAAAAAGAAACTAAACCTAAATCGCCCACAAGTCCTAAAGATGATGACAAAATTGTGGCCGGGCATTCTGTTGAAGAAAAGGTACCTTCACCCACAAAGGATTCGGAGGACGTAAAAGAATTAGAAAAAACTGTTGAAAAAGAACCAACACCGGTTGAAGAAAAGATAAATGAACTAAAAGAGCCTTCGAGTCCCAAAGATGAAGATAAAATCTTAGTTGAACATCCAGTTGAAGAAAAGCTACCATCTCCCGTAAAGGATGCCAAGGTCGTAAAACAAATAGAAAAACTAGTTGAGACAGAAACTAAAGCTGTTGAGGAAAAAGAAACTAAACCTAAATCGCCCACAAGTCCTAAAGATGATGACAAAATCGTTGCCGGGCATTCTGTTGAAGAAAAGGTACCTACACCCACAAAGGATTCGGAGGACGTAAGAGAATTAGACAAAACTGTTGACAAAGAACCAACACCGGTTGAAGAAAAGATAAATGAACTAAAAGAGCCTTCGAGTCCCAAAGATGAAGATAAAATCTCAGTTGAACATCCAGTTAAAGAAAAGCTACCATCTTCTGTAAAGGATGCCAAGGTCCTAAAACAAATAGAAAAACTTGTTGAGAAAGAAACTAAAGCTGTTGAGGAAAAAGTAACTAAACCAAAATCGCCCACAAGTCCTAAAGATGATGACAAAATCGTGGCCGGGCATTCTGTTGAAGAAAAGGTACCTTCACCCACAAAGGATTCGGAGGACGTAAAAGAATTAGAAAAAACTGTTGAAAAAGAACCAACACTGGTAAAAGAAAAGGTAACTGAACTTAAAGAGCCTTCGAGTCCCAAAGATGAAGATAAAATCTTAGTTGAATCTCCAGTTAAAGAAAAGCTACCATCTCCCGTAAAGGATGCCAAGGTCGTAAAACAAATAGAAAAAGAAGTTGAGACAGAAACTAAAGCGTTTGAGGAAAAAGTAACTAAACTGGAATCGCCCACAAGTCCTAAAGATGACAAAATCTTAGATGGGCATTTTGTTGAAGATAAGTTACCTTCACCCACAAAGGATTCGGAGGACGTAAAAGAATTAGAAAAAACTGTTGAAAAAGAACCAACACCGGTTAAAGAAAAGGTAACTGAACTAAAAGAGCCTTCGAGTCCTAAAGATGAAGAGAAAATCTTAGGTGAACATCCAGTTGAAGAAAAGCTACCATCTCCCGTAAAGGATGCCAAGGTCGTAAAACAAAAAGAAAAACTAGTTGAGACAGAAACTAAAGCTGTTGAGGAAAAAGTAACTAAACCGAAATCGCCCACAAGTCCAAAAGATGATGACAAAATCTTAGATGGGCATTTTGTTGAAGATAAGTTACCTTCACCCACAAAGGATTCGGAGGACGTAAAAGAATTAGAAAAAACTGTTGAAAAAGAACCAACACCGGTTAAAGAAAAGGTAACTGAACTAAAAGAGCCTTCGAGTCCCAAAGATGAAGATAAAATCTTAGTTGAATCTCCAGTTAAAGAAAAGCTACCATCTCCCGTAAAGGATGCCAAGGTCGTTAAACAAATAGAAAAACTAGTTGAGACAGAAACTAAAGCGTTTGAGGAAAAAGTAACTAAACTGGAATCGCCCACAAGTCCTAAAGATGATGACAAAATCTTAGATGGGCATTTTGTTGAAGATAAGTTACCTTCACCCACAAAGGATTCGGAGGACGTAAAAGAATTAGAAAAAACTGTTGAAAAAGAACCAACACCGGTTAAAGAAAAGGTAACTGAACTAAAAGAGCCTTCGAGTCCTAAAGATGAAGAGAAAATCTTAGGTGAACATCCAGTTGAAGAAAAGCTACCATCTCCCGTAAAGGATGCCAAGGTCGTAAAACAAAAAGAAAAACTAGTTGAGACAGAAACTAAAGCTGTTGAGGAAAAAGTAACTAAACCGAAATCGCCCACAAGTCCAAAAGATGATGACAAAATCTTAGATGGGCATTTTGTTGAAGATAAGTTACCTTCACCCACAAAGGATTCGGAGGACGTAAAAGAATTAGAAAAAACTGTTGAAAAAGAACCAACACCGGTTAAAGAAAAGGTAACTGAACTAAAAGAGCCTTCGAGTCCCAAAGATGAAGATAAAATCTTAGTTGAATCTCCAGTTAAAGAAAAGCTACCATCTCCCGTAAAGGATGCCAAGGTCGTTAAACAAATAGAAAAACTAGTTGAGACAGAAACTAAAGCGTTTGAGGAAAAAGTAACTAAACTGGAATCGCCCACAAGTCCTAAAGATGATGACAAAATCTTAGATGGGCATTTTGTTGAAGATAAGTTACCTTCACCCACAAAGGATTCGGAGGACGTAAAAGAATTAGAAAAAACTGTTGAAAAAGAACCAACACCGGTTAAAGAAAAGGTAACTGAACTAAAAGAGCCTTCGAGTCCTAAAGATGAAGAGAAAATCTTAGGTGAACATCCAGTTGAAGAAAAGCTACCATCTCCCGTAAAGGATGCCAAGGTCGTAAAACAAATAGAAAAACTACTTGAGACAGAAACTAAAGCTGTTGAGGAAAAAGAAACTAAACCTAAATCGCCCACAAGTCCTAAAAATGATGACAAAATCGTTGCCGGGCATTCTGTTGAAGAAAAGGTACCTACACCCACAAAGGATTCGGAGGACGTAAGAGAATTAGACAAAACTGTTGACAAAGAACCAACACCGGTTGAAGAAAAGATAAATGAACTAAAAGAGCCTTCGAGTCCCAAAGATCAAGATAAAATCTCAGTTGAACATCCAGTTGAAGAAAAGCTACCATCTCCCGTAAAGGATGCCGAGGTCGTAAAACAAATAGAAAAACTAGTTGAGACAGAAACTAAAGCTGTTGAGGAAAAAGAAACTAAACCTAAATCGCCCACAAGTCCTAAAGATGATGACGAAATTGTGGCCGGGCATTCTGTTGAAGAAAAGGTACCTTCACCCACAAAGGATTCGGAGGACGTAAAAGAATTAGAAAAAACTGTTGAAAAAGAACCAACACCGGTTAAAGAAAAGGTAACTGAACTAAAAGAGCCTTCGAGTCCTAAAGATGAAGAGAAAATCTTAGGTGAACATCCAGTTGAAGAAAAGCTACCATCTCCCGTAAAGGATGCCAAGGTCGTAAAACAAATAGAAAAACTACTTGAGACAGAAACTAAAGCTGTTGAGGAAAAAGAAACTAAACCTAAATCGCCCACAAGTCCTAAAAATGATGACAAAATCGTTGCCGGGCATTCTGTTGAAGAAAAGGTACCTACACCCACAAAGGATTCGGAGGACGTAAGAGAATTAGACAAAACTGTTGACAAAGAACCAACACCGGTTGAAGAAAAGATAAATGAACTAAAAGAGCCTTCGAGTCCCAAAGATCAAGATAAAATCTCAGTTGAACATCCAGTTGAAGAAAAGCTACCATCTCCCGTAAAGGATGCCGAGGTCGTAAAACAAATAGAAAAACTAGTTGAGACAGAAACTAAAGCTGTTGAGGAAAAAGAAACTAAACCTAAATCGCCCACAAGTCCTAAAGATGATGACGAAATTGTGGCCGGGCATTCTGTTGAAGAAAAGGTACCTTCACCCACAAAGGATTCGGAGGACGTAAAAGAATTAGAAAAAACTGTTGAAAAAGAACCAACACCGGTTAAAGAAAAGGTAACTGAACTAAAAGAGCCTTCGAGTCCTAAAGATGAAGAGAAAATCTTAGGTGAACATCCAGTTGAAGAAAAGCTAGCATCTCCCGTAAAGGATGCCAAGGTCGTAAAACAAATAGAAAAACTAGTTGAGACAGAAACTAAAGCTGTTGAGGAAAAAGAAACTAAACCTAAATCGCCCACAAGTCCTAAAGATGATGACAAAATTGTGGCCGGGCATTCTGTTGAAGAAAAGGTACCTTCACCCACAAAGGAATCGGAGGACGTAAAAGAATTAGAAAAAACTGTTGAAAAAGAACCAACACCGGTTAAAGAAAAGATAACTGAACTAAAAGAGCCTTCGAGTCCTAAAGATGAAGAGAAAATCTTAGGTGACCATCCAGTTGAAGAAAAGCTACCATCTCCCGTAAAGGATGCCAAGGTCGTAAAACAAATAGAAAAACTAGTTGAGACAGAAACTAAAGCTGTTGAGGAAAAAGAAACTAAACCTAAATCGCCCACAAGTCCTAAAGATGATGACAAAATTGTGGCCGGGCATTCTGTTGAAGAAAAGGTACCTTCACCCACAAAGGAATCGGAGGACATAAAAGAATTAGAAAAAACTGTTGAAAAAGAACCAACACCGGTTAAAGAAAAGGTAACTGAACTAAAAGAGCCTTCGAGTCCTAAAGATGAAGATAAAATCTTAGGTGAACATCCAGTTGAAGAAAAGCTAGCATCTCCCGTAAAGGATGCCAAGGTCGTAAAACAAATAGAAAAACTAGTTGAGACAGAAACTAAAGCTGTTGAGGAAAAAGAAACTAAACCTAAATCGCCCACAAGTCCTAAAGATGATGACGAAATTGTGGCCGGGCATTCTGTTGAAGAAAAGGTACCTTCACCCACAAAGGAATCGGAGGACATAAAAGAATTAGAAAAAACTGTTGAAAAAGAACCAACACCGGTTAAAGAAAAGGTAACTGAACTAAAAGAGCCTTCGAGTCCTAAAGATGAAGAGAAAATCTTAGGTGACCATCCAGTTGAAGAAAAGCTACCATCTCCCGTAAAGGATGCCAAGGTCGTAAAACAAATAGAAAAACTAGTTGAGACAGAAACTAAAGCTGTTGAGGAAAAAGTAACTAGACTGGAATCGCCCACAAGTCCTAAAGATGATGACAAAATCTTAGATGGGCGTTTTGTTGAAGATAAGTTACCTTCACCCACAAAGGATTCGGAGGACGTAAAAGAATTAGAAAAAACTGTTGAAAAAGAACCAACACCGGTTAAAGAAAAGGTAACTGAACTAAAAGAGCCTTCGAGTCCTAAAGATGAAGATAAAATCTTAGGTGAACATCCAGTTGAAGAAAAGCTACCATCTCCCGTAAAGGATGCCAAGGTCGTAAAACAAATAGAAAAACTAGTTGAGACAGAAACTAAAGCTGTTGAGGAAAAAGAAACTAAACCTAAATCGCCCACAAGTCCTAAAGATGATGACAAAATTGTGGCCGGGCATTCTGTTGAAGAAAAGGTACCTTCACCCACAAAGGAATCGGAGGACGTAAAAGAATTAGAAAAAACTGTTGAAAAAGAACCAACACCGGTTAAAGAAAAGATAACTGAACTAAAAGAGCCTTCGAGTCCTAAAGATGAAGAGAAAATCTTAGGTGACCATCCAGTTGAAGAAAAGCTACCATCTCCCGTAAAGGATGCCAAGGTCGTAAAACAAATAGAAAAACTAGTTGAGACAGAAACTAAAGCTGTTGAGGAAAAAGAAACTAAACCTAAATCGCCCACAAGTCCTAAAGATGATGACAAAATTGTGGCCGGGCATTCTGTTGAAGAAAAGGTACCTTCACCCACAAAGGAATCGGAGGACGTAAAAGAATTAGAAAAAACTGTTGAAAAAGAACCAACACCGGTTAAAGAAAAGGTAACTGAACTAAAAGAGCCTTCGAGTCCTAAAGATGAAGATAAAATCTTAGGTGAACATCCAGTTGAAGAAAAGCTACCATCTCCCGTAAAGGATGCCAAGGTCGTAAAACAAATAGAAAAACTAGTTGAGACAGAAACTAAAGCTGTTGAGGAAAAAGAAACTAAACCTAAATCGCCCACAAGTCCTAAAGATGATGACAAAATTGTGGCCGGGCATTCTGTTGAAGAAAAGGTACCTTCACCCACAAAGGAATCGGAGGACGTAAAAGAATTAGAAAAAACTGTTGAAAAAGAACCAACACCGGTTAAAGAAAAGGTAACTGAACTAAAAGAGCCTTCGAGTCCTAAAGATGAAGATAAAATCTTAGGTGAACATCCAGTTGAAGAAAAGCTACCATCTCCCGTAAAGGATGCCAAGGTCGTAAAACAAATAGAAAAACTAGTTGAGACAGAAACTAAAGCTGTTGAGGAAAAAGAAACTAAACCTAAATCGCCCACAAGTCCTAAAGATGATGACAAAATTGTGGCCGGGCATTCTGTTGAAGAAAAGGTACCTTCACCCACAAAGGAATCGGAGGACGTAAAAGAATTAGAAAAAACTGTTGAAAAAGAACCAACACCGGTTGAAGAAAAGGTAACTGAACTAAAAGAGCCTTCGAGTCCTAAAGATGAAGAGAAAATCTTAGGTGAACATCCAGTTGAAGAAAAGCTACCATCTCCCGTAAAGGATGCCAAGGTCGTAAAACAAATAGAAAAACTAGTTGAGACAGAAACTAAAGCTGTTGAGGAAAAAGAAACTAAACCTAAATCGCCCACAAGTCCTAAAGATGATGACAAAATTGTGGCCGGGCATTCTGTTGAAGAAAAGGTACCTTCACCCACAAAGGAATCGGAGGACATAAAAGAATTAGAAAAAACTATTGAAAAAGAACCAACACCGGTTAAAGAAAAGGTAACTGAACTAAAAGAGCCTTCGAGTCCTAAAGATGAAGAGAAAATCTTAGGTGAACATCCAGTTGAAGAAAAGCTACCATCTCCCGTAAAGGATGCCAAGGTCGTAAAACAAATAGAAAAACTAGTTGAAACAGAAACTAAAGCTGTTGAGGAAAAAGAAACTAAACCTAAATCGCCCACAAGTCCTAAAGATGATGACAAAATTGTGGCCGGGCATTCTGTTGAAGAAAAGGTACCTTCACCCACAAAGGATTCGGAGGACGTAAAAGAATTAGAAAAACTTGTTGATAAAGAACCAACACTGGTAAAAGAAAAGGTAACTGAACTAAAAGAGCCTTCGAGTCCCAAAGATAAAGATAAAATCTTAGTTGAACCTCCAGTTGAAGATAAGCTTCCATCTCCCGTAAAGGATGCCAAGGTCGTAAAACAAAAAGAAAAACTAGTTGAGACAGAAACTAAAGCTGTTGAGGAAAAAGTAACTAAATCGAAATCGCCTACAAGTCCTAAAGATGATGACAAAATCTTAGATGGGCATTTTGTTGAAGATAAGTTACCTTCACCCACAAAGGATTCGGAGGACGTAAAAGAATTAGAGAAAACTGTCGATAAAGAACCAACACTGGTAAAAGAAAAGGTAACTGAACTAAAAGAGCCTTCGAGGCCCAAAGATGAAGATAAAATCTTAGTTGAACCTCCAGTTGAAGAAAAGCTTCTATCTCCCGTCAAGGATGCCAAGGTCGTAAAACAAATAGAAAAACTAGTTGAAACAGAAACTAAAGCTGTTGAGGAAAAAGTAACTAAACCGGAATCGCCCACAAGTCCTAAAGATGATGACAAAATTGTGGCCGGGCATTCTGTTGAAGAAAAGGTACCTTCACCCACAAAGGATTCGGAGGACGTAAAAGAATTAGAAAAAACTGTTGAAAAAGAACCAACATTGGTAAAAGAAAAGGTAACTGAACTAAAAGAGCCTTCGAGTCCCAAAGATGAAGAGAAAATCTTAGTTGAACCTCCAGTTAAAGAAAAGCTACCATCTCCCGTAAAGGATGCCAAGGTCGTTAAACAAATAGAAAAACTAGTTGAGACAGAAACTAAAGCTGTTGAGGAAAAAGAAACTAAACCTAAATCGCCCACAAGTCCTAAAGATGATGACAAAATTGTGGCCGGGCATTCTGTTGAAGAAAAGGTACCTTCACCCACAAAGGATTCGGAGGACGTAAAAGAATTAGAAAAAACTGTTGAAAAAGAACCAACACCGGTTGAAGAAAAGATAAATGAACTAAAAGAGCCTTCGAGTCCCAAAGATGAAGATAAAATCTTAGTTGAACATCCAGTTGAAGAAAAGCTACCATCTCCCGTAAAGGATGCCAAGGTCGTAAAACAAATAGAAAAACTAGTTGAGACAGAAACTAAAGCTGTTGAGGAAAAAGAAACTAAACCTAAATCGCCCACAAGTCCTAAAGATGATGACAAAATCGTTGCCGGGCATTCTGTTGAAGAAAAGGTACCTACACCCACAAAGGATTCGGAGGACGTAAGAGAATTAGACAAAACTGTTGACAAAGAACCAACACCGGTTGAAGAAAAGATAAATGAACTAAAAGAGCCTTCGAGTCCCAAAGATGAAGATAAAATCTCAGTTGAACATCCAGTTAAAGAAAAGCTACCATCTTCTGTAAAGGATGCCAAGGTCCTAAAACAAATAGAAAAACTTGTTGAGAAAGAAACTAAAGCTGTTGAGGAAAAAGTAACTAAACCGAAATCGCCCACAAGTCCTAAAGATGATGACAAAATCTTAGCCGGGCATTTTGTTGAAGATAAGTTACCTTCACCCACAAAACATTCGGAGGACGTAAAAGAATCAGAAAAAACTGTCGATAAAGAACCAACACTGGTAAAAGAAAAGGTAACTGAACTAAAAGAGCCTTCGAGGCCCAAAGATGAAGATAAAATCTTAGTTGAACCTCCAGTTGAAGAAAAGCTACCATCTCCCGTAAAGGATGCCAAGGTCGTAAAACAAATAGAAAAACTAGTTGAGACAGAAACTAAAGCTGTTGAGGAAAAAGTAACTAAACCGAAATCGCCTACAAGTCTTAAAGATGATGACAAAATCTTAGATGGGCATTTTGTTGAAGATAAGTTACCTTCACCCACAAAGGATTCGGAGGACGTAAAAGAATTAGAAAAAACTGTTGAAAAAGAACCAACACTGGTAAAAGAAAAGGTAACTGAACTAAAAGAGCCTTCGAGTCCCAAAGATGAAGATAAAATCTTAGTTGAACCTCCAGTTAAAGAAAAGCTACTATCTCCCGTAAAGGATGCCAAGGTCGTAAAACAAATAGAAAAACTAGTTGAGACCGAAACTAAAGCTGTTGAGGACAAAGTAACTAAACCGAAATCGCCCATAAGTCCTAAAGATGATGACAAAATCCTGGCCGGGCATTCTGTTGAAGAAAAGATACCTACACCCACAAAGGATTCGGAGGACGTAAGAGAATTAGAAAAAACTGTTGACAAGGAACCAATACCGGTTGAAGAAAAGATAAATGAACTAAAAGAGCCTTCGAGTCGCAAAGATGATAATAAAATCTCAGTTGAACATCCAGTTGAAGAAAAGCTACCATCTTCCATAAAGGATGCCAAGGTCTTTAAAGAAATAGAAAAACTAGTTGAGACAGAAACAAAAGCTGTTGAGGAAAAAGACACTAAACCAAAATCGCCCACAAGTTCTAGAGATGATGACAAAATCTTAGCCGGGCGTTCTGTTGAAGAAACGTTACCTTCACCCACAAAGGATTCGGAGGACGTAGGAGAATTAGAAAAAACTGTTGAAAAAGAACCAACACTGGTTAAAGAAAAGGTAACTGAACTAAAAGAGCCTTCGAGTCCCAAAGATGAAGATAAAATCTCAGTTGAACATCCAGTTGAAGAAAGGCCCCATTCCCCTTTAAAGGATGCAAAGGTCGTAAAACAAATTGAAAAACTAGTTGAGACCGAAACTAAAAAAATAACTAAACCTAAATCGCCCACAAGTCCTAAAGATGATGACAAAATCTTAGATGGGCATTCTGTTGAAGACAAGTTACCTTTCACCACAAAGGAAGCGAAGGAGGTCAAAGATTTAGTTAAACCCGTGAAGGAAGCACAAACTACTGTTCATGAAGAGATAACGGAAACACTGAAATTTTCGAGTCCGAAAAATAAAGACAAAATCTTAGCTGAACATCCTGTTGAAGAAAAGCTACCTTTCCCCACAACGGATTCAAAGGACGTAAAAGAATTAGAAAATGGTGTTGAGAAAGCACTAACATTTGATGAAGGAAAGGTAACTGAACCAAAAGAGCCTAAGAGTCCCAAAGATGAGGACAAAATTTTAGCTGATCATCCTGTTGGAGTAAAACTACCTTTCCCTATAAAAAAAGACAAGGTCGAAATACCAATAGAAAAAGTATCTAAACCGAAAACGCCTTCGAGTCTGAAAGATGACGACAAAATCTTAGGCGGGCAATCTATGGAACAAAAGCTACCTTCACCCTCAAAGGAATTGAAGGACGTCAAAGATTTAGTTAAACCCGTAAAGGAAGCACAAACTACTATTCGTGAAGAGGTAACGGAAACACTGAAACCTTCGATTCCGAAAGATGAAGACAAAATCATATCTGAACATCCCGTTGAAGAAAAGCTACATTCCCCAACAAAAGAAGTGAGAGTCGTTAAAAAGTTAGAAAAACCAATTGAAAAACCACCTTCACCTGTTGAGAAAAAAGTGACTAACTCGAAAACGCCTTTGGGTCCTATAGATGCCGACGAAATCTTAGCAGGACATCTCGATGAAGAAAAGCTACCTTCCCCCATAAAGATAACGGAGTTAGTAAAAGAAATAGAAAAACCAGTTGAGAAAGCAACAAGACCATTAGAAGAAAAGGGAACTGAACCAAAAGATCTTTTGAGTTCTCAAGATGTAGACAAAATGTTAGCCGAACATTCCGTTAAGCAAAAGCAACTTTCCCTAACCGAAGAACCGAAGGACGTTAAACGATTAATAAAACCTTTAGTTGAAGCACCCATTTCTGACCATGAAGTGATTACCGAAACGAAGAAGCCATCGAGTCCTACATATGACGACAAAATCTTAGCCGAGCACCCTATTAAACAAAAGTTACCTTTCCCTCCAAAGGAAGCAATGGACGTAAAAGAATTTAAAGAATCTTTGGAGAAAACACCAACTCCTTTTGAAGAAAAAGCAATTAGTTCTTCGAGCCTAAAGGAAATAGGAAAAACAGTGCCAGATTATCCTGACATTGAAAATATTTGTTCTCAAACTATGCAGATCAAAGACGAAAAAAAACAATTATTAACAGAAATTGAAGAAATCGAATCAGAGTCTAATATTAAAGACTTTACCACCATAGAAGAAACTACTGTAAGTGAAGATAAACAAGAAAAAAATATTATAATAAATGGTAGAAATGTTATCCAAATTTTACATATAACTACGGTGAAGGAAATTTTAACAAATGAAGATAAATCCTGTAAAAAATTAAGGACAACGGTCACTACTATTACTGAATCTATATTACCAGATGGCATTACTGAAAGAACTACAGACGTTAAAATGATTGTGTCTGATTACAATGAAATATCGGACATAGACACAGATTTTGAAATAGTTGGCCAACCTAATGAAGTTGTAACCACTGATACAAATATAAAAAATATTAATGGAATTAAAATAAAACAAACTATTACAAAAACCACTACCGAGCAAGAATACCGTAATATTCAAAATAGTGACAAAAGAACAAAACAAAAAATTAGGACAGTTACACGTGATGAATATCCAGATGGAAGTATTGTTACAAAAACCAATGAAGAGGTTTTAATAAATGACAAGGTGTATACTAAAGAATTAAGAGATAATGTAGCACAAGACAATTTTGATATTATAGAAGATCCTATTGAAGAAACTTTTACTAATATTGACGTCCTTGTTGAAAAAGGTGTATCTATTAAAAGGAAGACTGTTGTTAAGAAAAAAACAGAAGTAGCTTATAACATTGGTAAATGTATTAGACACACAAAAATTACTGTCATCACTTGTACTGAAGATGAATATCCAGATGGCAATATAATCAGGAAAACAAATGAAGAAGTAATGACAACAGAAGAAATAGTTGATTACAAGATGATTGATAAACTTTCCGAAAATAAAATAAAAGAAAAACGACACGAGATTTTAGTAAAAGAAATGAAAGAATGTGATGAAAAGGATTCAGATAATAAAGATCAAATTAAAGAGCGATCAGATACAGAGAGAGAATCAAAACAAATAGTTCAAATGAATGGAAAACATGAAGATTCTACAAATATGTACTCAGACATTCAAACAGTCTGTGATCATGATAGGAAATTAGAAGAACCTATAGAATCTTTATTTGAAGATGTTAAAAAAGATTCCAAATTGTCTTCTTCATACAAAAAAGGTCACGATAACTTTAATGAAACCTTAAAAACACAATCCTATACTAAATTAGCAAGAGATAGCGAAAAAATGTTACATGAAGAAAGGGCTAGATCCGATCCAGCTTTAAAACAACAGGCGGAACCAATCACTCCTGCAACCATTTCTGAGCGTGATTGTTTGTCAGATATATTAGGACATAGCAGTTCAGAAGATGTATCAAAAGAAGTAAGCTTAGAAGAAAAATACTCTTATGAAAGCACTGAGAAAACTGAGAAACACATAGCAAAGAGAAAGGATGAGATACCAAGCACCCAAAAGAAAACCTTATATAAATTAGATGAAAGTTTACATAGTACTGTGTTTCAATCTCTGCCACAAACCTTTAAGGACGTAGAAGAAGAAGACAAAGGAATTAAATTAATCAAACATAAATTACCGACAAGCGAATCTTCTAAACTTAATGACTTATCTACAGATTACAGCAGAGAAATTTCGACTAGTGACACTAGTCACATAGATAGCTCAGATTTAGTGGAATCTGTTCACAAAGCCTTCAGGATTAGCGATGTTCAACAGGGTATTAAAACAGAACCTGTTGAAATCACACCTCAGAAGTTAGAAAGAGTTTCTACACCACCTACAGTTCCCGTAAGTCCTTTGCCAAAAACCCCAAATAGTTTCCAGGATATTAAAATAAGTGACGGCGTACAGAGTGAAGTAACGTATGATAAATCCGATGGTAATGAAGACACAATTACTAAAGTTGTACACGTGGGAGATGACGTCCTAACTCAAAAAATATCAACATCTACTGAAAAAGTTCCCAAATCAATTAAAAACATTGAGGACTACAGTGACTTAGATTTAGTGAGCATTATGCAGAGCGTTGGAAAAATAAAAACCGAAACAGACACAGTTACAAAAATTATAAAAGAAGGTGAGAATGTAGTTACTCAAACAATAACTACTGTTACTACCAAAGAAATAATTTCAAGGGAAGATGGTACTCCACAAAACGTCAAAACTACAATAGAAACTACGACTTTGAGTAAAAGTTCTGACGGGTCTATTACTACAACAAAAGATACACAAACACTTCTTTCGGAATGCTCTTCCAGCCTTAAATCTACCTCATTAATGGATTTATATTCAAAAGATAGCAAAGTAGACAAATTTACAATCGATACATGCGATGATAAGACTGAATCTTTAATAAATGATCAAAAAGTAGACAGCACTAAATATATAACCACGAAGTCTTCCAATGACACAACAGGTAGTATAAAAGAAGAAATAGAACAAAACCTTGAAGCATTTTTAGAGTCTGAAGACTTAGAAGATAATATTGAGGATACTGTTATAGACACTGACGTAAGTAAAAGAATTGTGAAAGAAAACAACATTGATATAGTTGAAACAATTACAACAATAACAAAAAAAGATACTATAAGTGTAGACGAGACGAAAAAAATTTTAAAAACAACTACTGAAACTAATGTTACTAAGGAATACCCTGATGGTAACAAAGTGGTTCGAAAGAATGTGGAAGTAAAATCAGAAGACTTAGGAACAGATATAAGTTCTAATCTTGACATTATTCTTGGTGCCTTTGTGGTGTACGGAGAACCAGAAGAGAGCACTTTTACAAAAAATGAAGAAATTGTTGCTAAAAATATGATTATTAAGCGCACAATTCTAACTAGAATTATTAAAACAAATTATGCAGATAAAAAAGGAACTATAAAAAAAATTAAAACTGTTACTATTGTGACAACCACTGATTATTACCCAGATAATTCATCAGAGACTAGAGTGGACACAAGTACTACATTAACTGATGTGGAAGACGAAGATGTTATCGAATCTACGGAATTGATTGACTATACCATCGTGGAAGATAAATCTATAGACATAAATACTCAAGAAAAATCAGTAGTTGTAGATGGCAAAAAGGTTCACCAACAAATTACGACGACAACTACAAAAGAACTCCTTACAACAAAAGATAAAATAAAGAAAAAACTAAAAACTACAATTGAAACTATAACAGAATCAACTTATCCAGGTGATATTATTGAAGTAACTAAACAGACGAAAGTACTAATTTCTGATTACGAATCAGAACAAGAAGATGCAGTTCCTGAAGGGTTTGAAGCTGCTGGAGAACCCAACGAACAAGTAACAGAAGAAACAGAAGTAATTAATGAAAACGGAATAAAAATTAAAAGGAAAACTGTAATTACTGTACTCAGACAGGAGTTTAATAATCTAAATCGAAAAATAAAACGAATTCAAACAACAACTAAAACCGTTGTTGAAGACGAATATCCTGATGGATCAGTTATTACAAAGACTAGTGAAAAAATATCCATATCTGATGAAGTTCTAAGAATATCCCATTCTGAATCTGAATTTGCAATTAATGATGTTAAACCACAACAAAAAATACTTACCGATTTAGATAATGAAAATGCATGTCAAATGGATAATAATTTTGTCCTAAAAGATCTAATTGAAGTGGGACCGCAAGAAGTAAGTGAAACTTTGGAATCAACTACTCTGCAACATGAAAGTGTAGTTGTAAAAAGAGATATTGCAACAAAAATAATAAAAAGCAAATATTCAGATAATAAGGGTATCCTAAAAAAAATAAAAATAGTTACGATTGTCACAACTACAGATAATTATCCAGATGGCTCGACTCGCGTTAATGTTGATAAAAGTCAAATAATTACTGATGTTGATACCGAATGTAACTTGGAGTCCGAAACCCTAAAAGAATTCTCGAAGTTAATTGATCATAAAGTACAGACTGATAAAAGGCAAAAGGTTGTTGAATTGGGTGGAAAAAGTATCAACCAAGATATTGTTGTCACAACAACAACAGACATATTATCCACTGAGGATGGTGCAAAATCTATAGTGAAAACAACTACAGAAACTGTGACAGAAACTAAATTGGCAAATGGAGTTATAGAAGTTACAAAAGATATTAAAGTATCTATCTCTAATAACGATAACGACTCATTTGATGAGAACTTTAGTGGTTATATAGAAATTGGAGATGCCGATGAAAAATTAACTACAGAAATAGAAGATATCTTTGATGGCGATGTTAACATAAGGAGAAAAAGAACTATTACTACCACTCGCCAAGAATACGAGAATAACGAAAAAATGTCTAAAAAAGTAAAAACAACTGTAACAACAACTATAGAAGATGAGCATCCCGATGGTACAGTAATTACAAAAAGAAGTGTAAAAGTTTCGGTTGCCGATATTCTAATAAAAGATCAGCAATTTAAAGGAGATTCAAAATCTACAGATTCCTACATTGGAGAAAACGATATTGTTGAAGATTGTTCAGAAGATTCTGTAATTAAAAATGAAATCGTACATAAGGGTGGTTCAGATATCAAACGATCTATTACGACTAAAACTAAACGTGAAGTTTTAGCTAGCTCTAACAAGGATATCGAGCGTGTTAGAACTACAATTGAAACGGTTACTGATGACGAATACCCGAATGGTGTTATAGAAACTACAAAAGATATAAAAATAACTATTTCAGAGTCTCAAAAGACCTACGACACTGATTTGCAAGCGGCTTTACAAGATCTACTGCCGACTGGTAAAGTAAAATCTTCAGTTGATAAAAAAGTAAATACAATTACATCACAGGATGGGCTACAAATCATCCAAACTATAACAACTTACATTACAAAAGAAGAAATGATAAATTGTGATAAAAATCAAACTGCTGTTAAAACTATTACTGAAACAGTAACAGAAAATAAAAATGAAGATGGTACGGTACAAGTTACAAACGATATTAGTACTCAAGTAACTTATCTTCCTCTGGGTACAGGATTAGATGATTGGTCTCCAGAAGAATTGGAAGAAATTGAAAAGCACTCATTTTCCCCAGAGAGTGACAATGTAAGTGTCGTCAAAGATGAAAAGCCTATAATAAGTGAATTATCCTTAGAAAAAAGGACTGATGTACAGTCTGATTTAAAACCAAAAAAACGGTCTCCAATTGGAGAAATTACAACGGAAACTGATACATACACAAAAATAATACAAGATGGTGATAACGAAATTACGCAAATAATTACTACTGTTACTACTAAGGAAGTAATAAGTCCTGAAAAAATTAAGGTAACTGTTGAAACTACCACTGTTAGTAAAGGTAGTGATGGGGTAACTAAAACTACTAAATCAACTAAAACTACAATATCTGAGATAAAAGAAGAATTTGAAGAAATAATAGATACGGGTGAAAGTGAAAAATCATTTTCAAAGCATTCCTCTAAAACGGGCGATATGAGAAGTTCATCGGCAGCTAGTGATGATTTAGACCACCCTGGCATATCCTCTCCACCATCTGACATAAGTTCTAGAGAATCACGAGCAGCTACGCATATTTGGGGAACTGAAAGCAGTGGAATGTATTACAGTGATGAAGATGGCCAAGCAAGTCCAAGTAGTACAAAGTCACAAATTGCTCATTCTCCAAGATCAAATTTAAGTTTTGAGATGGATACAAAATTGCAACAACAACAAGAATCTGTTCATGAAATGTCACAGGATAGAACAGAATTTGATGCTATGTCAACATCAATTTATGGTCAACTGCCTGATGACGATTCGTTTACTCATTCTACACATTCCGATGATAAAACCGAAATACATTTAATAGATAAAGCCGAATTAAAAAGTAAACCAATAGTGAAGCAAGACCAAACTAGATCTGAAAAAATAATACAGTCTGATGCCTCGTTTTTAATAGAAGCAGACGAACACTTTGAAAAAGCTATAGAAGAGCATAAAAAAGTAAGTGGATCAGCTGTTATAACGAGTGTTACGGGCAAATATAAACTTGACCAATCAGATTATACAACTATTGCTCGTCAAGAACCTGAAAAGGAGGAGAACTCGTTAACACTCAAAGATTTGAAGACTGAACCTAAAAAGATTACATCATCATCAAGTAGTACTGCAGAATCTAAATCAAACACATCTGAACGCCGAGAGTCACAAATTATTTCAAAAGATCCTATCGAATCCTGGGGCAAGCCACTCGGTTTGCCGAGCCCAATATTGCCAACTAATCAAACAGATGGTAAAAGTACGCCTAAGAAACAAATGCCTAGCTCAACTGTTGTGAATAAGAACAAAATAAATCAAGAAAAAAGCAAAGAAGCAAAACGAGCATCAGAGTCACCCTCGAAAAAAAAGAGTCCGACGCCTGTATACATGGACCTGACGTATGTTCCTCATCACGGCAACTCCTATTACTCTGCAATCGAATTTTTCAAACGAGTACGAGCTAGGTATTATGTGTTTTCCGGTACAGAACCTTCTAAAGAAATTTACAACGCGCTTCTCGATGCAAAAAAGACGTGGGAAGATAAGGATTTAGGTAAATAATATGTTTTTTGAAATATAATAATAATATAAAAAATATTTGTTTTTCGCATATTTCATGAATTTCATTTCACATGAATTTGATTGCACACTTCATTTCAGCCACCTCCACTATCAAATAAAGTGTTCTTACTTAGTAAAACGACGCTCCGCAATAGAAAAAAAATATAATAGTATTACTTTCTTTCAGAGGTTACAATAATTCCCACATATGACACTGACGTGCTTGGGTATTGGGTCACCGAGAATGAAGAAGCTCTAGAAAAATATAAAATTGACCTTTCACCGTCCGCATCCCGCTGCACTATCAACTTACAAGATCACGAGACTTCGTGCGCGGCCTACAGGCTTGAGTTCTAGGTGTCGGGCCTATTTGTTTCTTTCTCATCGAAGAAGTAATCCTCTAACTAATTAGCTACTTTTGAATGGGGGAACCAAAGAGTCGTTTTTTGTTGTAGGATATTAAGGCTGTGATAAAGAAAGAGCATTCAAAAGCATCTAAGAGGACGCTTCTCCGCATGAGTTAGGCAGCAAATAGATTAAAAGACTTTGTGATATTTAAATGAAATCGACAGACTGTGACGGTTAAAATACTGGTATAAAATGTACTAAAGTGTGTAGTGTTTTGAACCACTGAACGTCGACTTGGAACTGACTCCTTAGCATCCAATCTAATGTCGATAACCAAATTCTCGACCTAAGAACGGTAACGTCCATTATTTTCTAAAACTCTTTTCTAGTAGCGTCATTGACAAAAATAGTACATGCCATTTGAAATATATTTCAGACGATATTTTTGAATTTGGTGTTATACAATCAGTAGAGCTTTTATACACAATTTTTAGCAAAACCAGTCCATTTTGTTTAGCCAAAACACAGCTTGTGCAAAATTAATTTTTAAAAATTATTTTGCTAAAGCACTGTCATTTCTAAATAGTTGGTAAAAAATATTATACATATGCGATCAAAGATAGATTATTTTAGCAAACTGCTTTATATAGGACGTGATATTTTAAAAACGCAGTCCGAATCCGTTTTATAGAGGATAATCAATCAAAACAAGGAAAAGTATTCGATTTCATCTAAATTACTTAAACAATTTTATAATGTAATTGAGATTTGGAAATATATTTAAGTACTGTCTTGAAAAGACGCTTTTACGTCGTATGACGAGCTAGTGCGGCTTGCACTTATAAACGTATATATAAAATGTTATTGATAGAATTGTCGTCATTCTTTTCAATAATCCGTAGAAAGGCAAAGATATAATTTATTTGTAAAAGCAAATATGGAGTGCGAATGTTAATGAGAACAGATTCCTCACTGATTTCTCATATTGTTAGATTATGACAGAAAAAGAACCATTACAATATACATAAGATCATGTAATATTATAATATATGAAAATAAGTAAAATATTGCCTGCATTTTAATTATTTACATATACAATATAATTTGAACTATGATGCTCCACAAATAAAACTAATTGCCTTTCTACAAAACCGATCAGCCTAAGACTATAGAGAGCTTACTCCATATTAAGCAAATGTTTTATTAGAATTATTAAAACAAATCTAACTATTTACCTTTGTTTTAAGTTGAAACCTGCTTGTTGTGTCGATGACTATGATATAGTTTAAGTGAGTGTTGATTAAATTTAACTCATTTCATGTACAGAACGATAACAGAATCTCAAATTGTATGATGTGTTTCGCGATATTTTTATCTATTTTATAAAATAGTTTAAATTTCTAGTCGAGACCAATCCAAAATACTTGTGAACACGTAGTATTATATGTTCCTATGTGAATTGATTTATAGTATTTTTATTCGTTGTTTTCAATAATATATAATGTTGTCAAGTAATGGAATGTTGTCCCTTAGATAAATATTTGTTTAATCTTTATCGTTGAATTCAAATAGCTTGAGAAAATGTGATATTGAGAAAACATCATCAATCCTCACCATCTAGTCTGGTAAATAAGCTATAAGACCGTAAATAAAGACTTTCCGTTTCGTTAATTGCCAATACAAGTAAAAATTTTGAGTCAATTAATTTTAAGTCATCCATAGGGTTAAGGGATCTTGAGCCATTTGTCTGTCATCGCTTTCTTTGCCAAACTTTGTAACTATAGTTAAAATAGTGAAATTGATTCTGTGTACTTGAAAGCACCAGCACAATGTAATAACATAAATCATAAAAATACATAAATATTTTATAATATATTTATTTTGTATTTATCGATATTGTGAGAACGAACTTCGAGTAATAGATATATGTTTAGTTAACCGAGTGTTGGTTCGTGTGAGCACAATGATTTTGATTCGCTTCTGACGTGAGGGACTACACAGGGAGATGATTCTAATTTATATACCACACCGATGCATATTTTATAACAACTTCTAAATTCGCACCTACTTCGTCTATTTCTAAACGATTAAAATGTAATTTATTTGCATTTCCGTTTGCTTTATATCTATTGTTCGCATCTTCTAGATCTTTGTCTCTATCTAATCTATGCATCGGTGTTGTACATAATGCTTTTGAGTGTTAGGGGTACTTTCCTTGGCTTTTTCTCCCAGCCAGCAGCTAGCTGGTTAAAGCCTGACCCAAATTTACTATTGTATTTTATAGCTAGAACTCTAAATAATGCATATTATATTAGGAATATTAAAATGTTATTAAAATAAGAATTGTATCAGCTTAGTGAACATCAATAGCTCTGAGAAATAAATCATTATTAAAATTATTAAATGTTGTATTCTTCCTATTAACACTGCTGTTCAAACTAATATAATAACAGCATCGAGTAACATCGGTGCTGTTAATGATTACCAAGGTCTATATGATATGTTAAAACATTTCTTTAGATATACACCTAGCATAAATTCTTAATAAGTTAGTATTCATTTTAATGATTAATATGTTAGAATATCATTATATAATGTATACGCGGGTAATCAGACACTGAACATTGAATGCTTTGACATGGGCGTTTATTGTTATGGGGGTAATCGAGACTGAAATGAGGCGAGATGGTCGTGCTAGAGGCTGTGGTGCTAACAAGAGATGCGAGGAAAGTTTTATATATTTCTGTAACAAATAATTGCTTTTAATTGATTGTTATAGCAAATGATTTCTAAAATTCTTTATTATAACACGCTTAATAGTAAGGCTGATTCATGATTTGGTGGTTTATATATGAAAAAAATAATCTGGCCCTAATCCTGTAAAACCCATGTGCCGATTTATAAAAATATAACAACAAAATCACTCGTCACTAGAATTTCTTCTACAAGATTGATCTTTGATTTCTGTTTCCAAAAGCGCCATAAAACTTATGTGCCAGATTATTTTTTTCATTTGCATTATTATTTTACTATCTTATGTATTTATTGTGCTGATGTTGTTGTGATATTTAATAATTTCAATAATGATGTATCCGTATGTCATTAGTTATTTGTAATGATTAATATAAAGTAAATTAATTATAAAACTATAATAAAACCATTCATTGTGTCAGTCATGTCTCTTATCTTCATTGAGCGTGTTTGGTGAGGTGTAAGGATCATTAAAAGTAATAAAAATATTTCAAAATGTTTTTTTTATTTATTTAGTAATATTTAAGGATTTTTTTTAAGAAATTTATAGTTGCGACTTTAACGGACTCGCGCATGAAGGCTTTCGTACCATTATTTATAAAAAATACGTGATGTCAGTCTAAATTTGAGGTTTTCGGATTTTTTCCTTTATATGTTATATAAAATATTTCTTCACGCCAAATATTAAGATTCTAGGTCGGCTGGATGTACCCGTTAATTTTTGATTCTCTTGCGAGTTTGAGAATATGCTTAAATTGATGTTGGTATTGTATGCGTTGATATAGAAGTTTGATTTTTTTACAGATTAAAGGTATTATAGACCTGAACATTTGATATGAATTACAAGTTAGGTACTACCTCCGTTCGCGTTAATTTTAAAATAATTTTAAAATTATTTCACATATTTTTATTATATGATGTATATTTTGATTGTGTTGGCTTAGAAGTTTGAGCTATACAGTGCTTAGAGACAGTAGACCTAAGTATTTGACAACAATTTCAGTCTGATGGCTCTACGCTTTTCTGAGAAAAAGAGAGAAAAAGAGAAAGAGAGACGGACAACAAAGTAATCCTATAAGGGTTCCGCTTTTCCTTCCGAGGTACGGAACCCTAAAAAAGGAGAAAAATAAAAAAATATATTTATCCTTTCATTTATTAGTTACATTTATTCAATTTGAAATATTGAACCATCTAGGACTAGATTCAAGGAGACAATCACAATAATAAAAGCTATTTGTTAAGGCACATACAATTTATATATAATTTTATTTAACACTAATAACTGGTGCTTATTTATAATTAATATTTCTATCTTATTATAAAAATATTTAAATAAATAATTAAAATATATAAATAAATAACTAAAATACATAAACTTGATCAATTTAATATGTTTACATAGTGATCTCAGAGTGTTTGTTACAAATAACAATTTGGATATTATTTTTACCAGTCGAACAAGTAATGGTAAGAAGCAAGTGTTTAATAATTTGTGGTAAAATTAAAATAAAATTCAATCTCGAAATTATAACTTACTTAAAAACTTTTATATTAAAAATGTAACAAAAGCTTGTATTAATATTTCTTAGTTAGTTTTTTTTTGTCTCCATAATATTTATATTATATATTAAATCCTTTTCTAATTAATATTTGGCATATTTATTAATATTACTATTCTTACATGCTATCAATAACTTGGTTACGAACTAAGAAGAAACATATATTTATTGTATCCAATGTAGGTTGACTTTGTTTTCGTTTACTTAATTGTAGTTATAAAAGAAAGAGATCAGATTCTACATCAATTAGGTTTTTAACTTATTTAGATATTTAGTATTGGAAAATATTTATAAACATGTACAGCCATGTTAAGCTCATCCAAAATTTAAATAAATATAGAAATAGTAAACAACGAACTATCTAATTAGCCGTATAAACGATACGGTAACTCAATTGCTTGAGTGTCGGGACGGTTTCCCAAAGGTCTTGGGTTTGAATCCCTGTCCGCATCGATTATTTTTTCATTCTTCATTTATTTAAAAAAATATTCTAAATATTAAACTCTGTTGGAATGAAAATGATCACAATATTTTTCTTAATAAAAAATAACATTGAAGAACGGAAGATATAACGGTGGTTTTCAAACAACGTACGATGTATTCTTTTGGCTGTTATATAACTTCATAAAATAACTTTGGTTTTATAACATTTTTGTTCTATTTATCCTAACATATACTTAATATCACTTTATTAGTGAAGTATCACGAACGTAAACACCTCATACATTAACATCAAAAACTTAAACAACAATGTTCACGATTTTCAACCACCCGGTAAATTATCACATTTACTGAAACGGTCATGCATTCAAATTATAGGGGAGGTATATCTATACATCAAAATAATGGCAAAAATTTCAATCGCATAAAATTTTTCTGTTCGAGCCTGTGAGTCGCGGATAATATAGGTCTAGAACCTCAAGTCGTCTGGTTTCCGAAGGAAGTATGCGACCTTGGTAGCGGGCACCCGGTATTCGTGCATCCAGCGGTTTCCCTTCCGCAGTGAGCCATCAATTCCGTCCTGCCATAGACCGGCCGGCAGGTACACTGCAAAGAATTTATTGAAGAGTTGAAATTGGAGTTATAGAAAATAACTCAAGTAATTTCAATGTCTCTATTAATACTTGAATGTTATAACATGTTCCATTATCTTATCCATGATTGGATATTAAAACTTTATACAAATCGAGAAGTCATTTAATCTTTGTTGCTCATCTAAATTTATTGATATTTACCTTCTCTTGTAGTTTGTCCCTGGTGCACGATAGGAGCGACTACAATCTCGTCCCCGATGACAAATTCGTCCGGCGCTGGCGTGACGTCAGCATCCGCTACCAGCCACAGTGGACGGACGAGTGGCAGACCTTCCTCCAGAGCTTCACGCTTATATTTCAGCAAAAGGGGAGTCACCTATGCAAGAAAAGTATGATAATATTTGACTAGGATTTTTATTTTTATCTACTACTTATATAAATGTTACAAAAACATACAAAACATTTAGTACTTACATACATTTGTCTCAGCAATGTGAGATTTCGTGCCATCTCTAAAACCGTCCCATCGTTATACTTGCTTGGTAGATGCGTGAACTTCATCACTGGTAAGAATGTGGCGAGTTGCAACCATCTCATGTACAACTCTCTTTCTGGTAACTCAATACCGTTTTCTTGAGTTGTTTTAGTGGTATTTGAATCTGCGGCTCCCTTGGAAGAAGGTAAAAATTGTTCGCTTCCAGGCCAATATATGTCACCACCTACAGCTCCCGGCATAGTAAATGGAAAACCATTTATACCATATGTCAACATTGTTGGAATTACTAAACGCAATGCTTCCCAAGTTGATTCAAATGGCGGCAAAGAGACAAAAATCGGAGGCCGTGGTAAATGAACTGCTGAGGATACTCCAATAATGTTCAAAGATTTTTCGAATGTTTTAGTAAATATTGTTTTATATTGGTCGGGATTTATCAATTGTTTTTCACATCGGTAGTAATGGGGCATGTCGTAAGCGGTGCCGAGATCGAAGTAAAATGAGTCTATATGATTTTCCGATATTACTGCTTGGAGTTTGTCCAGTAACCAGGGAACAGATCTATTATTTGTTATGTCCAAAACCCCCGTACTCGCTAAGGACTTGAACCTAGTTAATGCCGGGATTCTTCTATCGCTATTTCTTTCACTGATCAACAACCTCCTTTGCACCGTCTCAGCAAAATTTTTGCTTTCTGTACTAATGAAAGGTTGAACTGTAAAGGCAACTTTAAAACCCCGCCTATGAAGCTTATTTACAGTTACGTTTAATGTTGCAAAGCGACTTTTATCAACTGTTAAGTCACCGATCTCATTCTGCCAAAACTCATTGATCAAAACATGACCTTGTTTCAAAAAGCCTAGACTAATAACATCTTCGGTATATTTAGCAATTGTTTCTTCTTGTAATTCGTGTTTAAATCGTGGAGCAATTTGCCATACAGGCTCAGAAATAAGGGAATCCAAAGTTTTAATATCAGTGGGTTTCAATCCATCCCACAATGGGGCTCGTCTATGACTATGAATGGACGAATGCAATGATTTAATATCCCTTGAAGTACAAATATTGTATTTCAATTCTGGAAACTCTGTAAGTTTGTTAGCAAATGCAAAGTCATCATACTGTGCTTTTAAACATATTTCTCTCTTTTCAGCATTAACAGATATATAAAGTGGTGTTTCTTCGTCAATAATTATAGCCGCACCTTTGGAGTTAATCAAATACCGAGTGACAAGATTACCAAACTGCGATTTTTGCATATCACCAGTTATAAAAGGTGTATAGCCTATAGATCCAGTGTTAAGAGGCCAGGTTAAGTTTAAAGACTGCCCTGCACCATACCAGTTAACTTTCGTGTCACTCCAGTCAAAGCAATCGCTCGGTGTGACATCTGAAAAAAGGTCATCGAATTTATTAAACAACTAACATTTTCTTACGACGTCAGTATCATAGTCACTACACTTATAAGGCTCCTCAATAAACCTAATCCAAGTTAGACACCAAAGTGCATGAAAAAATAAACAAATTGTTTATACATAAGACCTAAATAAATGTAGGCTTCGAGACTGCACATATTTAAATAATTATTCTTTATGAGTATAAGGAATTCAGAACTCTTATAAAGTAAACACCAATTCCAGTTTAACACGAAACATACCATTCGAAAGTGCCTGCCAGGTGATCGCATAGCAGGTGGTGTTATCGTGTTCTTGCGGCAGACGTGCGAGGTAGAGACGCAGCGCGTGTAGCCACTCGCGGCATTCGACACCGTGGCGCCGATGCTGTGGGAGGCACGGGAAGGATTTGTGCTGCTCGTGGAGACCAACACCTGATTGGTTGGAAATATATATTTAAATTTTTACACATGTTCTACAAAGGCAAGCGTAAACCCACAAGCAATCTTTTCATGCTAGTCCTCAGATAAGATCAGAACATATACCTAAAAGTGAATAGAACTACTGTATAACAATAAATATAATAAATAAGAAATTAAAAATAAGATCTATTACTAAATATCTAAATAAAAACATTGTATTGTCGTTCACAATGACGGAATCATATATATTTTTAAGGGTAGGTAGATATAATACACAGCTTGGATAGACTAAACATTAAATTGAAAATGTAGGAAAAAACAATAATAATACAAAAAATAGTCTGAATATAACCTACCCAAACTAGCCTTAAGTATCTCGACATCATCCTGATTATACACCCTAATCAGTCTCTTGGGTTCATTGAACTGCACCCTCTCGAAGTAAGCAGTGGTGAGGGCCTGTCGGTGGTAGAGAACGTAAGCGAACCCCACGAAAAACACAACAGCCAGGAACATAAGACCCACGAACGCCCGAAGTTTATAATCCGTAGGTTTTTTTCTGATTTTTTGTGGAATGCTCTGAAAAATAATTATTTAGTTAGTATATTGTAGTTTTTTTTATTATTTTCTTTGAACTTTAAGAGCCAAAAAAAATAATACTTTTTGTTTTAAAGAATGATTTGTCAATACCTGTAACTTTTCCTTAAGTAGACTAGCAAGCGAGTTGACACTAGTGACTGAATTACTGGGGGAATATTCGTCTTCGTCCATACTGAATTCGGATCTGAATCGTCTCGGGGCAGTCGATTTACGTCTAGGCGATCGAAGCGGAGCTCTGTAACATACAAAATAATAAGATTACAAACTAATAAACCATTAAAATGCATCAATTATATCAATTTATCTAAAAGATGAAATTCTTAAATTTATACATGATTTCTGGCAAAAGATGATTTTTTCGTAAATATTCTCCAGGCTACAGTTAACGTAGTTCAAGCTGCCCGTTACATTTAACAGTTTCCTTATTACTTTGGATTTCATTTTGATGACAAGGTTGAGGAGATACGACATCCTACGTAAGGTCATTGTATGGCCTAGATGAAATTAAAAAGAAGATAGATTTAAGCTGAAGTTATCATAGCTAGATATTCGCTTAAAACAACCGATATGTTGTGAAAGTTAAACTGAAAAAGCACATATTGTGATTGAATTAATATTAGGGATTTAACTTTTTCCTAATTTTTTACACAATGCGACGGAACTGAATATTTAGGATACATTAATAAAATAATTAATTATAAAGAATCAAACGGAAATCGTTCGCTGTGATTTGTTAAGACTGCAAGATTATTCAAACATTTGAGATATTGTGGATTAGTCATCAGTCAGATATTCATATGATATTTACGATGAGGATAAGAATGTTTTAATATATATATAAACTAATGTTAATATTAAATGATTACATTATTTCAATCAGCTGAGTGTCTATTGTAATAGAAGTAAATTTTATAATTTAATAATCCGAATAAAACATTCAAAGATAATTATAACAATCAGACCATCAACAGCTGAGCTTAAGATAAAATATATACAAGAACGAACACAGTGTCGGCCCTAAACTAATAATAAATTAGAAGTTCAACAAATGATGATTTTGTATTCCATTATTCAATTGGTCACATTCACTAAAAACAACTTCCCAAAACATAAGATACTTATTTACCTAATCTATTCCTGTAATAATAATAGAAATTAGAAGTAAACACTTACTCTTTGAATAATGTATATTCATTATTATGTATTCCATTATTCAATTGGTCACATTCACTAAAAACAACTTCCCAAAACTTAAGGCATTTATGAAAATACAAACAAATCATTACTACGTAAAATGTACTATAAGTTTATACAATAGTGATTTTTATCGGTATAATAAATATACTTTATAGAATTAATCTCAATTATTCACATGGATCGGACACGTTTTTGCGTCAAGAAATACGTCGAACTACTTATAATGTATTTAATCTAGACATATACCTAAGTTAAATTGAAGTGTCTGTCCGTAATTTCTAAATAACTATGTTATCTTAAGTGCTAGTAGTCATTTACATAGTACCAAAAATAGAACTACTATTTTGTATGTTTGTCAGTGTCTGTGGTCCGGGGATTTCCTTGGAACAGCTTAACTGATTTTTATTGGACTTTCACTGGAAGATGGAAGAAATTGTAGTACTACATGGAGGCTATTTTTTAACCAAGAACTATTTAGGGTCTCATCATGAAAATCACAATTATTTTATTACTCAGAAACCGTTTTTGGGTATTTAAACTAAAAAATAACACTATGTCCGGTACATATATGGAACAACAAACCTTGTATTTTTCAATCTTATACAGTTCATCAAAAAAAAAGATAGTGTGGAAATAAAAAAGAATGCTTAAAAATTACTCAAAATTATAATGAACTTAGTAATGTTGATTTAAGATAACCAACCATTTAATTTTCAAACACTAACATTTTATAGAAAAGGACTGATATCTTTCATTAAGAAAAAAAACTGTTCCCGAGGGGTACAGACATATCATTTAGATGGATATCAAAGACCAAATTATATAAATTGATCTAACCTGAGTAAGCAAATTATTTGCTAACCACAATACTATTTTGTTTTACATATGTATATCAATAGCACGTGCGATGTCACTAAGAAAATCTAGTAAGAAATATAATTAAAAAATGATTTGCGTTCATAATTTAACCACAATAAAATATCGAGACATTCAAGCAAACTCTAATATAATACAAATTACCTTTCGCAATTAATTCTGATATAAAGTGTAAGAGAATTTTAAGCATAAAATAATACTTAAAAAAATCCTAGATGGATGGATCGCCTATCTTATAAGATGAAGTGTTAACATCAAGGAATAAAAAAAGTCTTTAAATAAAAAAAATTACTGACAAAAAACTAAACATGTTTTAGGCAAGGTTATTGACATAATAATACCAATATAATTATATACACTTAAAACTTTTTGTACAGTCTTTTAAAAAGAGATATTACCAAGTCTTTAGAACCTCTTATATTCTCGTTAAATAAGATGTAACGACACTGAGATTAAAATCTGTATATTATAATATAATGTGAATATAATACATAAAAAAATCGCACAGATTACATAAATAACGAAAAAATCACAAAAATTTAAAAACGAGAGAAAATTTAACACAAATCAATCATTTGGTCATTAAATTACATCTTATCAACGCAATAAATCCATTAAAAATTAATTAATTACTTGAATATTTGAAAATTTTAAAAGTAAAAATATTCTTTGAAAAATCGATCAAAATAAAATAAATATAATATCGTGTTAATCATTTAATTACTCACATGTTAGAAGCACTAACTCAATAAGTTGGCGACGTGTGGATACGTGAATCTATACTGAACTCACGCGCGCGAATCATACTTAACATATTACAGACGAGATTTTACACTGCGACTTCAATAATGAGATTTAGATTAGATTTAAGGAGAGTGCACATTGTCATTTTATTATAATTGAGGGATCATGCAAAGACATGGTTCATATTTATGGACATAATTCATATTTATAGACATAATTCATATTTATGGACATAGTTCATATTTATGGACATAGTTCATATTCATGGAAATTGTTCATATTTATAGACATAATTCATTTGTCCATAAATATGACATAGTATATATTCATGGACATTGTTCATATTCAAGGACATAGGTCAAGTGTAAAGATTTTATTCAACACAATTATTTTACTACATAATATTTTACATTTTAGAAACTCTAAGCACTAAGTACTATGTTATGGGTCAAAAGTCAACGTTACATAACATTATTTATAATAGATAGCACCGTCTATGCATATTGATTTCACGATAATATTTACATATATTATTTTACAATAAAAATATCTATCTGATGAATGATTCCTATAAACAAATTATTGTTATATATTCTATTAGAACACCATAATTTCTATTTCTAATGTGTATCCAGACCACCTGTACGAATCAAAGCCAATCTTTATCCTTCATCATTTCTAAGTATTATGATACATAAAGTAGTAGAAATACTTCATTTGTCATATATTATTATTTATAAACAAATCAATTATTTATTTCACCGTTACCTTGCTTATGACTAACGATATCTAATCATAGTAATGGTAGTTAGGTAACGAGTTGAACTTTGAACTGTAAACAAGAATAGTAATATAAAAACTTATTGACGTGTTATTTTACGATAAATATATAATATTTTATATTTCTTTTGTGTTGTATTCATATATTTTTATGACCTACAATGAATAAATTGGAAAGATATTAAAGAAATCTTTGATTAAGGCTGTTATAAGCAATTTTAACTTTGTTTGTGCCAGTGACCGAGTCGTATAGATTGATTGCATTGAATAATATTCTTGTTCTTAGTCTGTTCGTAAGTATATCTTTGTATCTGTTTATTCTGTTTTTAGGTTTTTCTAACATGGATTATTTTCCAGAACTTGAAATTAAATGAAACAGAAAAAATAAAAGTTCTGTGCTTTTGAAACCCTAAATGAAGATCGTATTATAAAATAAATATATATATTCAAAAATGTTTCTTGAACTAGAACTATAATATAGTCGTTTGAATTATAGAAATTTAACCCAGACACTCAACTCAATATGTAGAAAACTACAGACTTGGTACTAGGTTACAGCAAATGACTGAGTTTATTTTTTTACGATTCTTTGTAACATCGTCGTAGCTCCCAAACGAATGGAAATATTTATTTTATTTATCCTATCTTAATAACGATACTTCTAAACTTTCTTTAATAAAAAATGTTAGTCGTTAAAGATCATATTCGTGATATTTATTTTAAAATGATTCTCTTTCATTAATTTCACTAAACTAGTTAAGTTTCCCGGCACCTGTCACCTAGATGTCTGATAATATAATAAATAAGCGCCGGATACTAATGGCTGACATGTCGCAAGGAGAACAGACAATTGCTTATTATTTATATTATAAAACAAGGGGTCAGAAACCGAATTTCAGCGGTTTGTATATTTTTTAACTATTATCCAATATAATATATACATTTCTAAAAATCTAATTAAACTTTACTTCAACGACTAATGTATATATATATATATAATTTCATTCTTTTTATTTATATCTATGAAGAAATATTCAGTGATAAAAGAAAACTATCATTGAAGGCTACATACGAAAAAATAATTAAACACGTTATTTCTCTCTTTTAAGAATATCTGTATTATATTTACTATACCTATAAAATAGTTCTAGTAATTTGGGTATCTAATAACTAGCATAAGACAAACATATAACATACAAACTGAACGCAAGACCATAGTGATTATTACCCAAAAGCTTAGTTTTTTTTTAGTACGAATAAAATACAGCAATAAAGAATAGAAGACAAAGCATATGAAGGTACTATAGGGAGTTAAGAAAGGGATCATAGGGGTCATTGGTCGCCTGCACTTCCTCATTATAGCGTCCGCTTGCGCAGGCGCAGCTGACCGCGCAAACGATGAGGATTGCGTACTTCAGTTCAGTTAGCAACATACTGTTATGAGGTTACTGTTATAAGTGATTATGGGTACAGACATCTCTGGATAACGATGCCATAAATCTATACAGATGCGATGGAAAAGGGCTTCACAGTTTTAATTTAGTTTAGTTGAAATTATATTAGTAGTTGTCTGCAATTTTGTTTAAGATTTATGTTTAATACATTTTAAGTGTTATAGTAATTATTGACCATAGTAATTCTTATGTTTTATTCTAAAATAATATTCCAAAGAGATTCATAAAATAATATTCCAAAGAGATTTTATATTTTCCTAGAGAAAAAAACCCTAACCATACCAATATTCATGAAAATCAATCCGGTAACGTCATGTAGGTGTACACGAATAAATAAACAGACATACAAAATAATAGACCAAAATGTTAATAATTTTAAACATACAATTGATTACAATCAAAAAACCATATCTCTTTAGATTTAGTATACATACAGATAATATGGCAATTACTGTAGGGATTTGTATATAAGTAGGTGCAAACGTTCTGATGATAAGGGTGAGGAGAGAGTATGCAAAAGTATACATTTAAATGATTACAAAATCTATAATTTTTTGAGCTTATGTAGTTAGCTTCAATGCAATATTTCTGATGCTTCTTTTCTTCAGCTACTGAACCGATGGTCACCAGAATTTTTATTTGATAGCAGCATTATCATCGATGGTTTAACAACACAAAAAGTGATGTACTTGAGTAATAATCAACGAAAATCTAATTTCACAAAATGTATGAATGAAATCATTGATTTTGTTCAACTAACATTCAAAATGGCTGTCAATCTAGTAGTTTAATATAAAAAGACATAGCAACTTACTTGAGCCTCTCGTCATCATTGTGGTCATCGTTGGTGTCGCTGAACGCGGATGCTGAACTTTGGTGGTGTTCTGGAATCTGAAAAATAATATAATATAAAATAAAGAATACTGTAATTCTTTTTAACAATCATATTAAAACTATTGCACTGTATTGTTACAAATAATTTAATGTATCTATATGTTACAGTTCTCGGAACTCAATTGAGTTTTGATTATTTGGGTTCCATTATTTTAGTATAATAATACTAAAATGATCAAACCCAAAGCTTAAGATTATCGCTTCCTAAAAAAAGAAAAAAAAGAAATAGAATTAAGGTCAATTAATTATAAGCAGATTTCTAATGACTTTATAAAGTACATATGTAAATGTAATATTACGGTTACAAAATAAATATTCACTTAAGTAGAGTTTATGTACATATGAATGACTGCAATTGGTTCAAACATGACAATACCACTCTTACAAATTAACTCATCTGTGTCATCCCCATTAACACTACCTAGTCCTCACCAAGGCAAGGTTAGGTATATCTATCTATATATATAGGGATATTTAAGGGATATTTACCTATATATCTAGATATATAGTGATATTTAAGGGGCATCCATACATTAAATCACACTTTAAGGGAGGGGGGTCGGCAAAGTGCGAGATTTTGTTTGATGTCCCCCCTCCTGAATTTCATGACATCACTTTTCAATATATAATATTATTAGCTATTCTTTCTAGTTCCTTCGATCTTGTATATAACTGTTTGATCGATATCCCTACATCATCTCGAATGAGATGATATTCAAACGGTTCAGCGCATTACGGTTTAAATGGTAGTTTATGGCACTCAGAACTAATGTATCTTATCTTAAATAAAAATAAAAATAATATCGAAATTTTAATATAATAATTTTTAAGTCTCAAGTTGTAATTGTAAATTGTAATTGTAATATATGACACTAAGTAGGGACGGTGGTCTTACAATTTTACAAACCTAAAACGAATGAGGAAGGGTAATTATAGATAAATGTAATAAAAGTTTCAAAGAAAATAAAAATTAAAAATCTCACCATATAAAGAGCTCTAAGTGAATTTAAATCCATTTTACCTAAATAATAAATCAGTGTGAGAACTCTAATACGAAACTCTATTATGCTCAAGAGTATCGCAGACTAAGAAACAAATGCTAGTAATAAATAATGTCGCTGTTATCTCTTAGAAATATAAATCATCAGTATTAGATCGAAATAATGTGAACTATTTATTAATATTATTCTTTAAATATATATTAGGTACTTTAGATCATATTATTAGCATCTTTGTAACTCTTGCCTATTTTATTCCAATTAATAAAATAATACTGTTTATTTATTTATTTATTCATTATAACACAATTTAATTTCAAAGAAAAGTTTTTAGTATAGCCTGATAAAATATAAGGAACCTATCTGAGATTAAAATTATTTGAGGATCTTATATTAACTTCAGAATACACAACTTACTCCAGTGTTTAAATTCACATTACTTGGAATTTACTTCTTAACAAATATAAATTTCAATCACTTACCTAAATTTATATACCATATTTTAATTGAATTACATAAGCAATTATAAAACTTTTCAGTATCATCTGTCTAAAAAAAATGATTAAAAAAATATGCATTCAATTAATCTTTAAATAATAAAATATATATTCGAAACTGTTTTAAATAATCGTAATACAACATTGTATGTAATATATAACATACTTCTCATACATTTAGTTACATACTATGATCCTTATCATAGTGCTTATTTACTTATCACAGAGTAAACTTTCGGACGCTGCGTTATCAGGTAAATATGTACATGACATTAGCTTTACTATACAGAATATTATATCTATGGCATTGCTAGTTACCACGAAAATAGGTAGCGAAAAAATATACATGTTATCTGTATATATAGATATATATACTCTATGTATATGCATGTTATCTATACTCATATTGGCATATTATTTACGTAAATATTATTATTATTATTTTCAATGCAAAAGTAAAAAGCTATACATATTGTAAGTCTACAAATTGATCTTAAATACATTATTTGTGATTCAAATCTTTGAATAAATAGATTTTATTTATTATGATGATTTATGATAGAGAATTATCTTTATGGCACTTATGAAATCTTGTAATGCATTTACTAAATTATTCTAAATTTATTGCAACAAATGATTAATATATTTTTGATATTCACTATTTAATAATACATTTGTGAATTTGATTAAATCTTTTAAGCACTTTAAAAACTATTAATAATATCACTGGACAAATTACACAAATTGATCTAACTCCTAAGTAAGCTAACAACGTTACATATACATAGAAATATATATTTTAAATACGTATATAGCAAACGGCCAAACCAAGAAATACAAAAATATCATCGTCATCACATAAATGCCTATCCCTCCCGGGAATCGATTCCAAGCCCCACCTCCACCATAACCATAACCACGCGACGGGGCAATTATAAAAAAAGACCTTAAATTATTATTTTAACGTGATTTTGTAACGTGATTCAAATCTGACCTGCGTTAGAGGAATGCAATCCAAATCTCGACTCTTCAAATACATCTTGCACTCTGCACTTAATTAATTATACACCAATTAGGGAATAACGTCTAACTCGTGTCTGGGAAGACAAGGTCTTTAGAGATGGATGTAAAATGATCATACAACATTAACAATTTATCCTAAATATAACATACAAATTATTAACTAAATAGAATTCTAATATCTATTTTTTTTTAACTTACATTTGTATTAAAACAATATGTGATGTAAGCTACATAATAATAGATATAGCTGAAGCAATTAAAAAGCAAAGATAAACAGACAGACCGGATAATAACTATTAAAAATAATTAATGTAAACATTTATTTCGAGTAGAGTAGTGGTCGGATGTAAATACTAATATAAATTTATAAATTATATTCATAGGACATCTGCTTACAATCATATTAGAAATTGTCATAAAATATGTATTATTTTAATCAATATAAGTTAAAAAAAATAATTGATTTGAATCATACAAAGCAACTTTTCGGTATTTAAAACAGTGCCATCTATCATACAAAACTAAAAACAAATTGTACTGATCATTGCCTATAGATCGCTCTGTTACAAAGTATGTATATGTCTGAAATATTAAAGTAACATAGTCCACATTTTGAGTCTTATGTTGTAGGCCCTTCATAGTAACTTTAATAGGTCTTTGGAATTCATCTTTGAAACGACATAACCTTTTTCAATATGTCGTAACTTCGGAGAGGCTTGTTAATTCAAAACAGGGTGAAACAATATTGTATACAATAAAAATGTTAATGATTTTAATGACTTTTTAGAAATGTAATACTTTGTGTATCTGATCTACAAAAATATGTTTCCATTTACAGACATTGTAACTGAATCACAAAAACATCTTAAAGTCAAAGTTAACTGTATCTTATAATATGAAGAATATAATTATTGTTCCTTAGGTGTTGGTAATCTTCCAAAAGTTATAGAACAATCAGAGACATTAGGAAGCAATCAGAGACATTAGAAAGAAATCTACGTCCAAAAGAAATAGTACAAGTTAACCTTCTTGTCTAGGAAATTGTTGATGCTGTCAGAACTATTGGAGCTGCACTCCAGACTCTCGTCCCCACAGCCCAGGCCCCTCCCACTCCCACTCCCACTCCCACTACCATTCTCACTACCACTTTTACTGATATCTGAGTCAGATTCAAACCACAACGGTGACCGATATTTGAATGTGTGAGCGAACGCGTTGAACTTACTATCGTTCATTTGTGACGTCGAAAACGAATTCTTCATTTTAATAATTATTTTATTAAATTTTATAGTTAATTTGGTTATGCCACCGAGAATTGTAAAAATTATAATGCACTTATAAAGTTATTCTAAGATGCGACAATTTAATCATATATTTTAACGTTAATTATTTAATAATATAGCGTGTTTTGATTAAATCTTTAGCACTTTAAGAAAGATTAATTTATTATTCTTGTATAAAATCTCACGACATTCACGAAGGGGACACAAAAACTAAGATCACGGGCACAGTAATGGACCAATGTAGGCAAATAGGACGTCAAGCGACCTTATATATAGTGATGGGAATCAATCGCGCTTTTTAAAAAAAAATATCTTCTTTTTATTAAAAGGGGGGTAAGATTTATTCTTAATATAATATTTGTTTATTTAATGAATAATGAATGAGATAAGATTATTTGCCGTCTCATAGCTAAGAGTGCGCAGCAAAATAAATTTTTCCCTGTCTTATAAATTATGATAATCCTTCAGATCAGATAACAATAATACTGAAGAGTTATTTATTTTAATCTCTGAGGCTATCTGTCACCTTAGAAAATGTTTTTTTTCTCAGAGATCATTCATTGGGGTACAGTAGTACCACAATTTACCAAATCATAAAATCAACACAGAACTATTATACTCTACATGAATCAAAATATATTGACATTATCATTTAGGATGATTTATAGAATTGTCCTAGATAACTATGTAATGGTAAACATTGGTAATTTTCATAGTTTTCGTAAAGTCAAAACTCTCACTAAACTAACTAAAACTGGTACTGTTTTACAATCAAATACGAATAATAATAAAATAAACCAAACATACAAACAAACAATGTCTTGGAAATGTGTCTGTGTTATGGCTATTTCCTTTCCGGATACAATCAGTAGTTCCAAACTTATGCTCCGGAAGTGTTATACTACCCTATAGTTTTAACGTAGTCGCGGGAAACGTCTAGTTAATATTATCAATGTAAGGGTTGTCAAAGAAATAAAAACAATTCTTATCTTAAAAAAATAACGTTTGATATTCTGTCATAATTTTATTCTTTCAATATCATTTTTATAAATATTAAAATATACCCAAAATTATGTTTTATTTTAATCCAATACTATATTATTATTATTTATTTAAGGCTTATGTATAACTCGGAAAATATGATAAAATATATGTTTTGAATTAGTATTTGTACAGCGCGTCCCTCGACAGGATGTCAGCCAATTTGATTTAAGTATCTTAAAGACGAGTTCTCAGACTCTTGATTTTATCAAGTATAAATTAAAGGCTCAAATAATAAGCATATTCTATATGGATATAACCTTAAGTAAATATTTTTTGATTAACATATAAATTCAATTAGTCAATACTAAGTTGACAGCTGATTCAATGATTTTGTTCCCATAGTTTCCAAATATTTTTATTTTTTTGGTATTTTTCCTCAAGTACATGACCGATCACTGATTTATTTGTTAAACCATAAATTACAAAAAAAAACCCATGACAATCGATTCAATAGTTTAGGAGAAGAGGCATCGGGGAGATCGCATTGAGGCGAACCATGAGCTTCGCTCTATTATTTTAACGTTCAAGGACAAGGTCATATGTTTTAATTTAAATTATTCATTTCTTTAAGCTCAAATATGATTAAGTTTTGTTTTAAACTTAAAACTTTTTTATAAGGCCATAATGTTTTAAGATTTTGTAACCAAATTGTAAAAACGGAACCTTATTACTAAGACTCCACTGTCCGTCCGTCTGTCTCGAGGCTGTATCTCATGAACCGTAATAGCTAGAAAGTTGAAATTTTCAAAGATGATGTATTTCTATTGTCAATATAATAACTTATTCTAAACACAGAATAAAATGTTTATATTTTTGGAAGGTTACCATAAAAAAAAAATTTTTTTTGCTTTTTTTATAGATAATGGTATTCAACCTTTTTTTTTAAACATACAACTTTTTCTCAATAGAACATATTACGTGAACTATATACATCTACTAACGCGTCATGGGAATTCTAAACTTACGATATCACAATTTTTTATTTTTTTAAGTGATGTTTCATTCAAGGTTAAAAGTACACTTCTATGTTTTAAAGAGTTATTTAGATGTCTGAATGTAAATATAACTATGTAAGAATATAACCAAATATTATAGTTGAGTACGACCAGTACTAATAGGCTAGGAATTGAAAGTTAAAGTAAGTTTGAATGTCACATTGATAAAATGACAATAAAACCCGTTAAGGGTTAGATTAAATCACTAGCATATACAAATCTTATTCGATATAGTAAGCTTTGACTACGTCAAAGGAGTTTACTTAAAAAAAAAAAAAAAAATCTTACGCTTACTCGAATGTTATCAAGTACCCACCTAATTAAAAATAATTTGGCAAATATTTCTGTGTTATCATTTGTTTTGAATTGATATCAACTTAGGTATTTAGGTTTTCAATATATTGATAAAATTGTTATTGGATTTAACGTATTTTTAACGATTTTTTCACCAAATATGTGATATAATAATTTAAATCTTTAAGAGTAAAATAGATTACGATTTAGATTATGTTATCTTCCGTAAACCGAGTAAAATAATCTTCTAATTTGAGATCAACGTTATCACTTACGGCATGAAAATTACACAAAAAATTTACTTACATTTTTGTTTGTTACCGTGAGAGTATCTTTTCTTTTCGTATCTTTTCCAATTTCCTCACATATAGAGCAAGCTGCTAGTCCAGGTTTATTTTTTATATCATCTTCTGTTCCAAATATTGTAACTTCAGGTGTAACTGACCGGTTAGGTTCAGGACTTCCAACACGAAAATGTACTGGATTATCATCATCTATGTACTGAATATCGTTAGGAGATATGCTTGCTTCAACTACACGCCGGGTCTCCGGTGGCATCTCCACATAATCATGAGGATATGATGGTATATTTAATCTTAAATCTGGTTTCTTTCTTACCCTCATTTTCAAGTGTTAATTATCTATACTTATATATTGTCTATATATGTGTGCAATTTTGAAAGGTTATCTCACCAAGAATGAAGAGGACCAGATCAGGAAATTGTATTGGAATTTTTTATCTATTGTATCATGATCATCCAAAATCACTTACACATATATCAAGAAAACAATTGTACCTCGACAATAATGAAATATAACTGAGGATTTCTTCCTCGTATTTATCAAATTTGCTATCATCTTGTTTGATAAAAAGACGTATGATAGCGAAACGATTGTCAAATATAGTAGGTATTAACTCTGTTTCAATAAAGAGATATAACAAGGTTGAAGAGATTGTTAAAGTCATAATGCAGGAATTAACGAAAGATGCTAATAATTTTACTAAGATGTTGTTAGGTTTCTGATAACCTTATTTGTATTTATCAAATGCAAGCTAATTTAAATTAGTTTCTTAAACGACTGAGAAAAGTGAAGGTATCTAGATTCAGCTTTTTAGACATTTGTGTCCATATTTCTTGGCCTATTTTCGCTGTCAGTTAAGCTGGTACAGCTGACGGATAAATATTTTGATAGTTAAATGAACCCATTTTAACTATTGCACTTAGTATAATTACTTTGTATACAATTACATCAATAATATTATTCATGGATGCAATGTATTTCATTCATAATGTTTTATAAGTCACAAATATAACGAATCTTATCCTGGCTTTTAATTTAATTACATTCTAGTTAAAGATAGTATACTAGTTACACCTACACGACGAAAATATATCTTATAAAAAACATTATATTCACTGTTTTACGTCAGCAATTATTCATTTCAATGACAAATAACTTTAAAGACGTAGAGTAATGACGACAGTAGAGACTGGTTTAGCCGGTGCGTTTCTTGAATTTCATTAAATGTGTATTTATAGCTTAACTTTATTCTTCAAAATTCATGTTTGTAGGTTTATTACCGACCTAAAGAGCATCTAACTTCAATAAGTAAATTCTTTTATTTTTAAGTATTAATATTACCTACAAAATATTTTTTTTTCATCTGATAAGTTGCGATGACTAAATAATAGAAGTCAGAGTCAGTAAGTTCATAGGTTTTTGATTAGTACTTGGGTTTTGTTTAGCTCTAACTGTAATAACAATTGATTTGATGAAATGATAAATTGGTGTAGTGGTTAGTGACCCTGACTGCTGAACCAAAGTTAGTGGGATCGATCTCACACGGGATAATTCTTTGTGTTATCCACAAATTTTTGTTTCGAGTCTGGGTGTGCTTTGTGTCCGTTATTTATGATTGCGAATCCTTACGCGAAACAGGTATTATATAATCCCTAATCCAGGGGTTTTCTTTAAAAGAAACCCAAAATGAAAAAAAACACAATATCATATTAGTAATAACATGTATACTTACATCACCCTGCGCACTTCCCAAATACTCCGGCTTTAAAAGTTCAAAATTGGGCAGAGCTGGCATCGATATGGAATTCCTTCTTAAATTGGTCTTCCTTTGTTCCATTTCCTGTTCCACTATAATCAGATCTCTCGATTCTTGGGCACCAGGTGCATAAGAAGTGCTTGGGCTTGAGACATTAGTAGAATGAGTACTTGGACTGTTTGGTTTTGATGATTTAGATGAATCTGGATCTAGAGTTATATACAGCGTACCTTCAGGTGTATCTACTATGATGGTATCTTTGTTCGGAGAATGAACAGCACCTAAATCTGATGCGTGAAGTTTTCTTTCTTTTTTGTCACCATTACCACTTTCTACATCTTTGAGTCTACTAGGTCGGACAGGTTCTTGGATATTATCTAGTTCCACTTCATCTACGTAAGGAATGCTTGTGTCTGTTCGTAGTTCAGGTGAATTAAGCCCTCTGGAGACATTGTTGATTTGAATGTTTTCTCGGTTTTCCATTATCGCGCCTAGTTATTTCATAGTAAGATCTGTAAAAGATAAAACAACAATGATTTTGAAAACAATATTATAATAATTCTTGTATTCACACTTTCGTGATTCATGATGACTTTTAAAATTAATATTTACGTTAGTGATATCGTAAATTAGGTCGACCAGTTTCGAACCCATCCAGGGTTTTTACTCATGAGCTTGAAGCATGGCGGACTTTATACCAAATTCGGTCGGGTAAATAATAACAATTACTCGCTAACTAACAACTTCTTTGAGTATACTTTTCCATGTAATGTCCTGTTTTATATATTATGTTGTCTCGTGGGATGTCAGTACTAATAAGGTTAGACGTTGTGTGACGCATTTCGATTAAGTAAGCAATTAAAGTATATAATATATATTAAATAAGGTGCGTAAGATGTTTGTGTATCTACAAAGATAATTTTAGTACATAGCATTTTCATAATAATTAAATGAATCACATGAATTATAATAAGATAACTACTACAGTTAGATATTGTTTTTGTCAATACAAAAATATAAAAAGATAAAATATATATTACATAAAATCTGCTATAACTGACCTCAACCAAGAATAATTGATATACTAATAAAACCTAACTAGTTTACCTTTAATATGGCTAAAGGGGAAAATGTAAAACCCCCCACCCCTCTTTTCAAAGAATTCCAAAGCGCGTCATAGACCTGCCCGCTTGTTTTTACATTCCCGTGATTTACAATTATAATTTTGTTAATTTCCTCGTTAGGTGAACTGTTGTACTTTTTACGTATTTAATTACATACGAGTTTAACGACTTTAACTATATCAATAGTTTTAATAATATGATTTGGTGAACATTGGCTCTATTTATTATTGTTATATTAATGCCTCTGTGTTTTTTCTACTTTAAATTCAAATTTTATTTACGTCACACACTTTCGGACACCTATTAAATGTAACAGCATTTATGCAAGAAACAAAAACAAAAAGCAGTAAATATAAAAATAATAAAATAATTAGGTAATAAAAAGAAACAAAAATAAAATAGATATATAAAAACATATATTTTAGATGCTGTATTCTTATGAAATTAGAATTTTTTATTACTGATTTTGATTCTGAGGATTTCAAATTCTTCTTAAAAATATTATAGAGCATTTGTAAGTTTGTATCAAATTTATCTCGTTTTGTTTTCATTAAACTATTTAAAACATTTTTATTTTTATTTGTGGTTATATAAATAATGGAAATAAATAAATGGTTTCCGTGTAAAATTAACCCATTTCCGTCTAAGTAACATAACTCGTATCGAAATTAATAGATAAAAAGAAACAACGCGCAAAAGAAAAACATATATACATTAAAATTGAAAAATTAAAGAGAAACATATTAACAATAAAATTAGAGATAGAAAAAAAAAATATGCATTATGAAAACTATTTAATAATATAGTTAGTATTGATTTAAAATTATCTATGTTAAAATATATATATATATGCATATATATAATATATAATATATATTTAGATTTCTAACTGCTTACCAAATACCAAAACTACTAAAAGATACAATTTAAGTCGCTTCAACTATCCTAAAGGTAGTTTCACACTAGAACTAACGCTAGTCTAATAACAGCTATTTGCAGTGATTATCCGTGATTAACTCGTTTACACATTCGTATGTACCTACATGCTTCAGCAAATAAACGTCATTACAGAACCTTGGTGGTATAATAAAAAAAAACATTCTAATAAGTTACTGTTATATAATTAAAATTATTTAATAATTATTTTAGATTAAAGCTATTTTTGAAATAAATATAGACTGAAAATTAAGTCAAGCGATGATTCGAATCCGCAACCTCTGAAAAACTGCTCTGTTGCTCCACATATTGGGCTACCGTGTCGTTAGCTTTTTCTATTCTCTCTTAGAATTTAAAGTTTAAAATGCCTATACATATTTCTAGTTATTTTCCAACATTGTATAGAAGTAGTATACTTATTAAGAGTAAAAACATAACATTATTTATATATTATTAACCGCCTGGTTCCTCGAGTGGTTAGCGCAGACGCCTGACGTATAGCGCCCCAATAAGGTTCGGGTTCGATTCCCGGCAGGGACAGACATGTAAATGTTGAATATAGATGTCTGTATTTATGGGTTTGGTCGTTTATTAAATATATTCTCAGTATTTATAATGTGTATTTCTATGTATTTGTATCGTTGTCTAACACAATCAAATAATTTGCTTATTTAGGGGTAAGATCAATTTGTGTAATTCGTCTTGTGTAACTAAATTTACTTAAATAAGAGCATTTACTGTGAGTTCAACAATATTTAGATGATATTCAGTCAAGCAGAAACACATTTGGCATGAACTACAAACGCAGCCATGTGGATTTACTTGATTTTAACAATGAAATATTGTCTAAGTTTGTCAACCAAGAACTTCTAGTTGTATAGCAACTTAAGATCTAGATAAAACAATTTTAGCTTTCATGGTATTGTATACTAGAAATTCAGCGTCATTTCTTAACTTCCTCCCCGGTCTATGTTTCTCAAAGTACAATAGATCTGCCTATAGGGAGTGCTTGTTTTAAATATATAGAGGCAAAAGTATCTTTGTACTTATACATATAAATGAAATTAATCTCACTTATCATATTAAAATTATAAAAATCATTGTCAAATGTCACATGTGTGAATGCTGTGTAAATGAACGAGTTTATTTTTAGGATTCCTTACCCAAAAAGATAAAAACGGTACTCAATTATTAAGACATCGCTGTCCGTCTGTCCGCTTGTCTGTCTCAAAGCTGTATCTCATGAACCGTGATAGCAAGACAGCTGAAATTTTCACAGATACTAAAAACAAAATAAATTAAATATGTATTTAGCAGGACAACAAACGTGCTTTTTTGTCGTTTTTTTAAATGTAATGGCACGGAACTCTGCATGCGTGAGTCCGACTCGCACTTGGCAGATTTTTATTTGATCTCTTTTTTGTAATCGTCAGGTCGAGAATTTCGTGCTAGATTGTATTTCTAATTTTGATTGAAATTCTAATTTTATTTTTATATAAAAATCTTTATAAAATTTGTAACACCCAGATTTATAGTTCTGCTGTCTTAAACTTATTATTTAATTTTTTTAGAAAAGCTTTCAACAGCATAAGAGGTTACGGGGGTCTTCACATACATATAAATAATGGATACAAAATACACCTAGATTGGGAACAACAATCTGTGGATCACACAAAGATTTGTTTCGTGTCCGTGTCCCTAAAATCGAACCCACAATCTTTGGTTCACCACAGCACCAACAGGTCATCAAAATGACTACATAGGTATTTGATCCCAGAGAATATTTTTGCTTTATCTTACACTAAATTATACTGCATCAAATATACACCATTTTTACACTAAAACTGTTATAAATCTGACTTATAAGTAAGTGCGATTGTTTGGATGTTTGGTTGGACGGATGTTTATTACTCAATCACGCCAAAACTACTGAACAGATTTTAACGAAACTTAGCAATATTGTAGCTTATGTACCAGAATAACACACAGAGCATAGAAATACTAACTTTTGCAAGTAGTTTTGTCTGTGATGTTTGTTACTCAATCACGCCAAAACTACTCAACGGATTTTGATGAAACTTAGCAATATTGTAGCTTATGTACCAGAATAACACACAGGCCATAGTAATACTAACTTTTGCACGTGGTTTTGTCTGCGATGTTTGTCACTCAATCATGCTAAAACCACTCAACGGATTTAGATGAAACTTATCAATATTGTAGCTTATGTGCCAAAATTATACATAGGCTGTAGAAATACTAATTTTTGTTCTTGGTTTTGTCTGTAACATAACATAGATTGTATCGTGATAACTAATTGCTTGTTTGGTTTGGAATTTTTGTATTTTACATAATTATTTGAGAAAATCCTTCTTAGTACCCGAAGTTGTTAGAAGGAGTGGTATGTTATTCAAATGTACGAATGTTAATGGAAATATAGCAAAGTATACAATTTTTATGTTTCCTGCTACAATCTAAATGGATTAAACGATCTTGCTGAAGAGGTATAAAAATATTATTTTTGCAGTCTACGTGGACAAAGTCACAAGCAACAGCTAGTATAACATAAGCTAGATGCAAGTAAAAAAAAAACATTTATTAAATAAATTCTCTGTATTTATAATGTTCATTCTATGTATTTTGTCTTATACCCTTAACACAAGCAATTAATCTGCTTACTTAGGGGTTAGGTCAATGTGTGTAATTTGTCCAGTATTATTATTATTATAATTATTTTTGTCATTTATTTTATTTTAATCTTATTATTTACATTTATACATATAACATTAAAAAAAAAACAACATTATAAATATAAATATAAAAAATAGTATCCCGCCGCCGCGACGTGGGCCTTACGACCAGTCCGTCGGTGGTTAGGGCGACAGCGAAAGAAACTTCCTCACAATGCGTGCCGTACCCAAAACTGCTGCTCTTTGCATCCGACCCTTGATCCAGTTTTTTAGTGAGAGCCTCTTGAGATGATGATCGAGACTCTTCGCTATAAGACCATTTACGGAAACTACCATCGGGACAATTATTGTTGAGTCAACATCCCACATGTCGGTAATCTCGTGAGCTAAGTCCAAGTATTTTGACAGTTTGTCCTTCTGAGCTTTCACAAGATTAGCGTCACACGGGACACTGATATCAACAAGAAATGCCCGGCGCTCTAACCGATCTACCAGTACGATATCAGGCTTATTGGCTACAATAGTCCTGTCCGTTATGATAGATCGGTCCCAATAGAGCTTAGCATGACCATTTTCCAAAACTGGCTCCGGTGAGTACTTATAATATGGCACTTCTAAAGGTACAAGACCGTATCGAAGAGCAAGTTCTTGGTGGATAATCTTGGCTACTTGGTTGTGCCTGTGCAAATACTCTCCATTGGTAAGATGACAACAACCGGAAATAACATGTCTGATGGATTCTCCAGGTTGGTGGCACGCACGACATATATCAACAGTGCCATCCTTTATTATGTATTTCCGATAGTTGTTCGTCTTGACAACTTCGTCAGCAATTGCACAAGCAAAACCTTCGGTTTCACCAAAGAGATCACCAAATCGTAGCCAAGCCACGGACGCCAGAAGGTCTAGGCCATCAGGCCCATAGAGTGCCTGGTGGAACCGTCCATGAAGCTCCTTACTCTTCCATATACTTATACGGTCGTCAGTGCTAAGTACTACCGGTTTATGCCAGTTATCTTTGGCTAAGGAGAGCGGTGTAAGACCATTATCTACTGCAACAATGTCCCGATGCATTCCACACTCAGCATGAAGGAAATATTCTCTAAGATTATTATTATTATTTATTATTATTATTATTAAAACATATATAAATAATTACCATATTATGACGCTAAGTACACGAAACCAGCTATACCGGCAAGGGCCAGCACTCCATAGATGATGAAGTCCAGATAGAAGATACACCAAAAACATTTTTTGGACTCGGAGTCTCTCTCCATGTTTATTATCACACTCATGATATTATTTATTTATAATCAAATAAACTAATAACTGTTTGGTAAAAAATAACTAAAATAAATAACATAGTTTATAAATATTGTTATTAACACACTAATACAATATGGATGTTTAATATTTTTATTTTATTTTATTTATTATTTAATTTAAATCCAACCTTTTTGATTGAAAACAATCGTAATCAAGATCACAGATTTTTTTTTGTTTAATATTGTTTTCGATTCTTTCCTTTAATAATTCATTAGTTTATTAGCTTTTCCTTATTGTGGTATTTTATATCAATGTTAGGTGAGGTTCTTGTAAACAGTTTAACGTTTTGATGATTTTACAAAATATTCAAAACGTAGAGTTAAAATTAAAAAGATTTTTTTTAAATAGTTACAAAATAGATGACAAAAACTAATACAACACCAAAAATATATTTATATTATTTGTGGAATCGGTTTATTATTTAAAGTTTAATTATTTTATATAAATTGCAACACTTCTATCCCGCGGATTTTTTAATTGATTTCGTAAATACGGACTTTAAATTAATATGTTGATTATTTGAGTTACGAGATTGAAAACATTTTATAAATACTTATCTATAGTATTTCAATATGGTTATTACTATATATATGTATGTTTATCAATATTTATGTAATAAGTTTTATAATCTGTAACTAACCCCACCACCTACTATTAGTACTGAGCAATATTGAGAGTTCACGATTTTTTGTGATAATCAAACAACGCGCTAAAAACCAGACCATGCGGTTTTTAATTATTTAAACTTACAAACATAATTGAATTAGAAAAAGTATTTTTATTATATATTTACGAAAATCATTAATGTTACTTTTTTTTGTATTTCTACACTTTTTATTACAGATGTAACGTATCTTATATCGCATTAAAAAATATTTTATTGTAAAACTAATGCTTTTTATGTATAGAATTAAAAAAGATGATAAACAGTTTAAAACATTCTTTGATTGATCCATCATTCAAGATTGAGGAACAAAAAATATTCAACAAAATATATTGATGTAAACATTTTTTTTCTTAACTATTAGTTCAATGTCACTGTGATAAGACAATTAACACGAACGAACCTATTAATAACAAAATGTATAATTTTCCTTTTTCCTCAATATTAACAAATTAATTAATAACATCGGTATCTCGATTAATATTGTTATTGAAAATATTGAGAAACATAAAAGAAATAATTGAACCACTCTGTTCTTTTGTCGGTTATACCTGTATCACTTTTAAGATAAAACGCACAAAAAATATTTTTAAAGTTTACAAAAACCTCACTCAATAGATAATTAACTAGATATATTTAGCAGGTCAATTAAAGTCAGTAATCGGTTATAAAATTGAACTCTAAACACTTCGTCTAACAACGACTCCGAGCGGTCACTTTACACGAACTGATATACATTTAATTATAAACTGTATCAAATTTACCAGGAAAATGGGACAGGATTAAGTTATCAGAAGGAATATGTATATTTCAATATTTATAAGTATGAAGTTAGAATCAAAAGTTCTATCAATTTTGACATGAGATTACACTATTTTAACGGGATTATGCACGATTTTGACAGGACTATATTCGATTTTGACAGGTCTATACAAGCTAGAATAGGCTACTTTCCCCACTATTTATTTCAAAACTAGTGCAATCTTCTTTCTAAGTGTATAAGGCTCTATTTACACCAAGAAATAATTAAAATATGTCTAAAAATATGGTAAAAATAATATAACATTTGAATTTTAATTAATAGGTCCTTTTGGGAATTCCGGGAAGGTTTCGCTTCGTTTTTTCTTATCTATTTTCTGTGTTGTAAATAAATTTGTTATTTTTCGCGTGCCTAATATAATTTAATTTTAATAATATTATAACGTTAAAAGTGTCATAGGTTTTATATACGCAAATATTTAGTAAAAACAACTATTACCTAGCGAAACACGGAAATTCGATCAAGAAATGTATTCTTTACGATTGTCATAATACAAGTAAAGAATTTTCCAACTGTCATTAGATGTATTTTATGAAAGATGTTTGTGTTTAGTTTTAATGAGGTTGTTCATAAAATGCGATCATTATTATAACGAGGTGATCTGAAGTGGACAATTCTTGAATGTATTTGTTGGTATTCAGTCGTTTGTTAAAACCTCGGAATTATACAAGAAGATTTATTTATTTATTATTTATTTCATTATTTATTGCACAATATAATGTACAAAATGCGTTCCACAAACACATTCTCTACCAGTCAACCTTATGATGTGCAGGAGAGGATGCTGGTAGGCATGGAAAACATAAAAAATATTTTGAAAACTAATATAATAAGACTATCTATATACATAAATATACATAGAATAATACATAATGATTTACTTTGACATGAATGTTTTTTATTAGTTATAGAAATATGTACATGAAACCCGGCGTCTTAATGTTCAAAAATCATTTAATTATCATGTTCAAAAAGATTAGTAAAAAATATACTATTAAAAAAATGTTCAAGTCATACTTATACGGATGAATTCAATATAATCTAATGATTTTTTTAACAATTATTTATTAACAAAAAGTTTCTATATTTACACATAAATATATGTTTTACTCGCGGTTTTGATCATCTTTTAATAATATGTTTTTAGAAAACATACACACTAACAATTGTTTATTTCCTAATAGATATATGTGTAGATATATATAATACGATTTAATATCACAGTTACAGATCACGAATGCTTTTCGCATGCAAATCAAGACCTCAGACAATGTGAACTATTCTTTATAGATGCTAATTTTTCCCATGTGTACTGTATTTTATGTGTAATAAAATAATACTAAATATAAATAGTTTATTGAATAATATGCCTTAATTTATTGAACATATTTTATTTAAATATATAAATATTGTCTTCTTTAAAATTAACTTTAGGAAGAGGTTATCTTTTAGTGTCTGTTCTTGTATTTGTTTGTGTGGGTGTCTTTTTTTATTAGTAACTTAGTATTTTTTTGTTATATATATTATATTGATTAATTTTACGATCAAACAATTATCTTACAACCTTACTTTATATTACTACTAAATTAATATAATAAATAATAATAATATAAAGATTGTAGTACATGAAAATTAAAGCTGTTTAAAAATTTACTGTTCCAGGAGGCTGGATTAAAATAGTAAAAAGTTTTTTCAAAGGTTTGTTTTTTTTTCCTTATATCTTATCTAGTTGTCTGAGCATCACGTGAAAATTACTGAACGGATTTTATTGAAAATTATTACGGTTATAGCTTATTGTCTCAGTGAGGTATGAAGGAAATATTTTTCTTAAAACACAGTCACTTATTTGATATATACTCATAATAAAACTAAAATGTATTGCTTAAATTTTAAATGAATGTTTATGTTTTATTTCTATTAGGAAACAGACTAAGTGGCAGGTAACAATAAATTAAAAAATATGTATATTTATATTTTTTATTGTTATTCAGAAACAGCTGGTTATCGGATAATGCTATAAAAAGTGTTTTATTATCTTTGAAAATAATTAATTTACCAATTATCAATAAAATGCAGTTCTATTCAGATTATTTCAGACTTAAATTTCGATTTACATTTCTTGGTTTTAATTAATACTTATACAATTATTAGAACTAATAATTAAGAACCAATAATTAATGTTATAGATAGATTAAAATCTTAATAATTTAAAGAAAAAAAATATGTACATATATAATAAAAAGTATCTAGTATACATTCTGATTACCTATTTTATAAATATTCCCTAAGGCGCGAAGTTCTAGTAAAGTACGAAAAACCAAACTTAAAATTAATAAATAAAAATAATATATTAATGTTATAATAAATTGTGTGTTTAAACTAAAATGTTTGTATATAATATATATAAATTGATATAGTCATATTGTTCTTAAAAAAAACATTAGTGTTTAAAAATATATATTTAAACTATACATTAATATTAATTTTCTCATTTTAATTTATGTTATCATAATATATATTAGCTATATAAAAATATAATTAAAACAATAAATACGAACCTAAGTTTCACAAAAATCACTATTACCAGTTAAATTCACTTTACTTAGTTGCGCAGGAGTGGATCGCGCGCAAGCGACTGGCCTATCTATACTCATTATACTCATTTGCACTTACCTCACTGTTAGGTAACTTGGAGTATGATTTACCCATCTATTTCTTAAAGCCGAATTTATAAAAAAAAAACGCTGGATTCTACACACTTGTGTTCATAATAAAACGAAATTTTATTTTCTTGAAAATTTATTCAGAGTTTTATCGCTTAATGGTGATAAAATGAATTACTTTTTTATCATCAATATATGTAGCCGTGAATTTAAAATATATTAATTAACCGCTTTTAATAATATAATATTTAAGTTGAATTGACTTGGGAAGAGAGTTTTGCTATTTACGTAGAGCTGATGGAGAAATTTAATTAATATATTTTTTTTTGTAAAGTAAACCAAATAATATCAGGCATAGATTTATAATTGTTTTATATTATGTGAATTAATATTCGTTCTTGGACATTCACTCTTATCTCAGTTTGATTATTTCGGCAAATATCTCTGAAGCAGTCTTATCTGATATCAGCTTTACAAGCAATGAAAGAGTACAAGGACTTTGAATGTTTAATGACCTTGACAAGAGGAAATTATACGTTACCATCCACTTCCTTCTTCTCTTCTTTATTTATTTCCTTTCTATTAAGGGATTTACACCGAACTATTATTTATTTTATTGATTAAGATGGATTAAGTTATTCAAATCAGTAGAGTCCTGTGCTCGATTTCTTTTATTGATTGAGCTAGGTCACTAATAACTAAAATCAGTCGAGTCCTGTCTTGGATTCGATAAATATTTAGAAGTTAAATACATACTAATAAATAATATCTTTTATGTACCTGTCTCCAATCTAATCTATGCTACGTCCATTATTTGTACCAGCATTTAGAAATTTATGTCAAGTATTCCTCTCTACCACTGATAAGATCTGGTGTTAAAATGATTTTTTGACGGAATACGTAGTTAAGCGTAATTTGATACGCATAACAATAGTATGAATAACATCGAGTGGTTAGCGAAGACGCCTAATGTATAGCGAGGCTATAGGACTCGGGTTCGATTCCCGACAGGGTCAGGCATGTATGCGATGAGCATAGATGTCTACATTTCTGGGATTGATCGTTAATTAAATATATTCTCACTATTTATAATGTGCATATCATTATTATTAAATTTAAAAAAATGATATGCAATAACATCTACATAGCAATTATAACATCTCGTATATTTTATATTATCTCGTATATGGTCTAGACACTTAATTTTATAATTTTAGTAATGTCGGTAATGTGGTCCGTCTGGGAGGAAGTGGTAATTCGAGTATGAGATTCCCGCGAGATAGTGTTACCTAAGGGTCTGATAGAAGATAGAGAACTTGTATACGTATGTATCTTTACCTTTAACACAAGCAAATAATTTGCTTACTTAGGGATTAGATCAATTTGTGTAATTTGTTCTGATATTATTTTTATTATTATTATAGCCATGTTAAGCTTAGTTAAAACTTTATACAATATTATACATAGAGTAGGAAAACTAGCCTAAAATGTGACCATACAAATAAAAAGAGAAAGATACTAAGGCTATCTTTTTTGCAAGTGTGATTAGACAAAGATAAGTAACGGTCTGTCATCTTGTGTTATCATTGTCTCATTTATTATTTTTCAGACATTGACACCCATAAGCTTACCTGTGGTTCCCCAATTTTATGTATAATCATTCTATGGTAAATCCCCCCGCGATACAGATATTATTTTTTTAATACGGCAGTTGTCAGTTGAGCTGTCAGAACTGTCAAAAAATAGTCATATTAATTTGTTTTCTTTCTTCATAAAGCCGTTAGTGAGTAAGGATCCTTAACCGGAACCACGTGACTGCGGACCTGATTGCCTACATCAGCTGACCTTATTATGAATTGCAGCTCTTCCGAAGCAGTGTTCAGTTCCTAATCGGTATCTACTGATATTTCATCGTTATCCATATTTACATGTTTATACAAACTGCTATTAAATAAAACTAGCAAAACTTAGTTTGGTTAATTTTAAGTTTAAAATATTACTTTTTAGGATTGAAAATTAAATTTGATAGCTGTTTCCCGTGACTGCGTCCACGTAGACTGTAAAAAATATTTTTATATTGCTTATGATCGTAGTCGTGATGATGATAATAACTATTATGACAAAATACAGCCTATGTTTATCAGGGATAATGTAGAATTGTAATAGTAAAAGATTTTTTTTTAATTGGTTCTCTTCAATTAAAACAAACAAACAAATCTTTCCTCTTTATAATATTAGGATAGGTTAATAGAAATAATTAAACCCATGAAAATTTGTGTGCCTGTCACTTTTTACAATATTCTTTATTGTACCAGTAACATAACTTTAAAAGGCAAAAAATTAAAATGCAAGTAAATTAACAAGGCAAATAAAGAAATTCCGATATCGAATCGCATAGTCTAAGTCCTCAATGATTAACTTCGTGAAATAGACACCATCGTCAAGATACGTACAACAATCCCCCGACACAACGATTTCAATATTATTTTTCTTCTTTTTAAAGGTCTTTTGTATCGAGGGTTTTTTTTTTAATTTTTAGTTAAAAATAGCTAAAGATTTGAGTCTAGAGGTAGGGAGGAAACAATACCACTAACAATTAAACATTAAATAAATAAAAAATAAGTAATACGGGACAAGTTACACACATTGATCTTACCCCTAAGTCGGCAACTTATTTCCTTGTGTTAAATGTTACATAACGATATAAATAAATAGAAATACACATTACAAATACTGAGAATTATATATATATTTAATAAACGACCAAACCCAAAAATACAGACATCTACGTTCCTCACACATTGCGTCGCTATACGTTAGACGTCTGCGCTAACCACTCGACCAACGGGGCGGTAAACATTTTTTTAATAGTTAAGTTGTACCTAAATATTTAAGTTTAGAATGGAAGAGATACGTTAATATGTTAGCCCTCAATCATTATCATTTCATAGATACCCAGGGTGCCATAGATACCCAGGATGGGTGTCTATGCAACATAAAATTATTGAAAGATCATTCTCGATAGTTTTATAAAAACTCTATAACAATAATAATCTTGTTTAAATTGTGTAAAGATACCAATTACTAAGTGTGATGTTATGCGAAGTTGTGCGCATCGAGGTCTCTGCGTGAAGAGCGAATTAGTACGCTCTGTTAGTTGATCATGTGAGAAGATACACACACATACATTAATACATACATAACTATGCATCAGTATATTTAAGTTTGTAAGCGATGATAGACTTCTGTTACATTTTATGTACTTTTGGTAAATCTTATTTTTTTTACCCTTGCATTTTCTTTATAATGTTTCGTACGGGAATAGTGTTGTTGAAGTCCATTTTTTTAGTGTCCATTTATAGTTTTGGTAATCAAATCTATCCTATTTCTTTTAACCTTGAATTTTATTTAAAATATCGTTCATATTGGAAAAAATCGAATTTAGAAACACAGGTGTTGCAACCTTAAATCTTTTTGAAGGACTAATCTTATGGGCCCATTTTATTATACAGTCTGTAACGCACTATTCTACCCCAAAAGCTAGCACGTAAAATTTTCTAGTTTCCACCATTTTGATGGGAGTACTAGCATGCGAAATTAGTACACTAGTTGATCTAGCGCTTAGTAAATTGGATAATGAAATGGTTGCTTTAGTTAACTTCTGAATGGTCCACGACTGGCCACGACCTCTTTCTGATAAGGAAGATGTTAGGAACGATGATGAGATAAAAAAGGAAACCAACATTGTAACCCAAAAAACCAGAAAAAAGAAATAACACTAAACTTTCAAAAAGATAAAGAACTTAACTCATCATTTTAAGTTCTTTATGACATATTTTAATAACTTATATTTCTTAAGTTTAAACGTCTTTGAACTAAAAAAATGCCAAGAATACTAAAAAAAAATAGTTTCACATTAGTAAAAAATGTTGCAATACTACACTTAACTCTCTCTAGACATTAAAATAATACAAATAATGTTCATAAGCATGAAGCGGATTTTGGGGATTTTGTTAAACTTTATTAAGGAACAAAATCACAGGTAGGATTATTGATATCTATAAGAACTAGAATTAATATTTTACAAACTTTATTTAGGACTAGTTTGTTATTTTACTTTTGCAAACTATGTTGTATGTGTACATGTATGGACAGGGTTATTTGTAATAAATTCGTCACCTCTTGCAGGCAGCTTCTCTACAGCAATCCCAACATTTGTTCTACTGTTTAAAATTAATAGTTTTAAAAATTTTAGTTTTCCAATAAAAAAAATATTTGTTGCCTCTGAATTGTTATTAACTCTGAGCGTAGATACGGCGCCCGAGCGTTCACCTTTGGAACGTTATAAAAATATAGCGTAATAAGCTAAAGAGGGACCAATCATTTCTTGTTTCTTTTTTTTTTGTTGTTTATGATTTGTAAGAAGTCGTAGAACAAAATATATTGTTGGGATTGATGTAGAGCATGTCTGTAAGAGGTGGCCAATTAATTACAAATAACCCTGTATAGCTAGGTTTGCCATCCATACTGTATTGAATCTTACTATATTATAGTCAATTGTAGTTTATATTATATAAAATTATATATTAGTTTATTATTGTTCATTTGCATTAACTGTGACTGTCAAGATCCCACAGTGCTGCATAATGAAAAGAGAATTAATTAAAGTGTTAATTACTAAAATTCCCCTAAATATTATATTTACTCAAATATTTAAAAAAATACTGTATATAGCATACATTGGTTTTACCTTACATAATTTTGTATTTGGTCTCATTTATTTACGTCACTTTAACAATAAAAAACCATAAATAAAAAAAGCACTATAATTTATTATGATAAATAAAACGAGGAAAAAATAGAAAAATACAAAAATTGGAAAATGGGAAAATGAAATATAAAGGTATACACACACGGGATAAAAAAAAGAAAGAGAACATATAGAAAGAGATGGGAGATAGAAATCATAATGAGGGTAGTAACAGAAACACCATAGAGTACAATAATTTTATTTAAGTGAATCTTATACATAGTGATAGTTTACAAATGTCCCACCATACCTACTGTGTTGGAATGTATGATACCAACAATAGGGCACCTTCACATTGACCTTTAAATAAGTCATGTGTAAATTCCTTATAATTTTCTATTTAACTTTCTCTTTAAGAAAAGTCTATAATTAAAATATTCGATTTTTATTAGATGTAAAGTCAGTCATTGTGAAGGCAGCCTACAATACATTATTTCATAGAAATATATTTTATTGCTATATGCGTTCATGATATAAGAATTTAATTCGGAACATTCAATAACAAGCCCAACAGACATTACTACTAACTTATAGCCGCATACAAACAAGCGAGGGGAAAACATTAAACCTCATAATATATAGACAAGGAAAACAGATTATAAACTACAGAAAGGAGGTTTTAATGCTTTCCGCCATTTTGTTTCGGATTCAACAATGCATATATTTTTTTATAAAGGCTGTGATTTCTAACAATTAATTATCTGACCTTTAAGGCTTATTGCACACGCATGGTTCATACTGTGGATATAAAATAATTTCAAAATGGCCACCGATTGTTAACATATATAGAAATATAGCTAAGTACATGTCATCTTATAACTATGTAAATGAACTATTCTACAAACAATAATACAAACCTATCACGATATATATATTTGAACTGATAAATACTGCTGCCTGGATATGTTAATAATTTCTGTTAGCCAAACACAAGCAAACGTACAAGAAAATAAGTCCTAAAAAAATATACTTCATATAAAAAAAAATAAAAAAAGTATCAAACAAAGTATATTACAATTACGAACGAACGAAGAATATACATTTACATTTATAAATAAAATTGAAAAAACTCATTGACACTTAAAAGTCTCGAACCCGCGACCTCTAAAGAGACATTTCCGTCGCTGTACCAATTGAGCTACTGTGTCTTTACTTCCCTGAATCTTTCGATATAATCATCTTTATATGGAGAAAAGTTATATTGTATATTTATTTATAAAATAGTAAGCGTATCAGGCCTCATCATGTTTATAAATATATATACGTACGTACATACATATACGTATGCATGAATGTACGTACATACATATATATATATATACATGAATAAAGGATGAAAAATTAATTTGCTTGTGTTTAGTTTTTTTATGGCATGGCACCAAATAATAACTATATAATCTAAAATACTGTTAATAAATTCCAAAATCAAAGGAATAATCCTTCCATTACCTATATACATATATAGGGTTATTTGTAATTAAATGGCCACCAACTAGAGGCAGCCTTTCTACATCAATCCCAACAACATTTGTTCTACGACTTTTTACAAATCTTGTTAAACAACACAAAACAAAAAAATGTTTGCTTCCACTGTTACTTTTTACTTTGTATTTTGTAAGAACTTAGAAAGTCAACGGCGGGCGCCATGCCTACGCTCAGAGTTAATGACAGCTCAGAGACAACAAATATATTTTGTATAGGAAAACTAAAATGTTTAAAAAACTTAATTTTAAAAAGTTGTTGCACAAATGTTGTTGGCATTAATGTAGGGAGGCTGCCTGCAAGAGGCCAATTAATTAAAAAATAACCCTGTATATAAATAAATGTAACAATAACATTTTCTATATAAATCAAAAAATGAGTGCAATAAAAATTGTCTAAATATTTTAATTAATATAAGATCTATTAAATTAGAGATTTATAAATATCGATGTGTTCTTTTAATTGACAACACTAACTACAGATAAAGTCATGGTTTCAATAAATTAGAGAATATTCAATTATATAATTAATGAGTGCTTATTATTTTAGTGGCAAAAATTATATTTAAAATAAAATTTTCAAAAAATATTTTAAATTATCAAATATACATCCAAACTAAACATCTGCAACAGAAGCATGAATTATTGATATTTTGTCTACATTTGATTTGATTGATGCAAAATATATATTTTTCTAATATTTATAAACTACTTGAAAAAGCAATTATACATTTTGGAAAAAACATTATACAGAGTGATCATATTATACCTTTTATAAGTTTTGAAAGAAACATTATACAGAGTTTCATTATTATATCTTTTACAATTTTTGAAAGGAACATTAAACAGAGTGTTCTTTTTATATCTTTTATAAATTTTGAAAAAAACATTATACGGAGCTATCATATTATAATTTTTATAAATTTTGAAAGATACATTAATTATACAGTGTTCTTACTATATCTTTTATAAATTTTGAAAGAAACATTATACAGAGTGATCGTATTATATTTTTTATAAATTTTGAAAGAAGCGTTTAGTATATAGAGTGTTCAAATTATATCTTTAATATTAAAATACTTTTCAAAGAAACACGATTGCTACAGTATGTTGATATATTGACAATTCATGACGAATATTTTCTATAATATCAACTTACTTGAAAAAAATACCATTTTATTATAAAAAAGGAAGCATTCATTAATATTATTTCATGATTAAAGTATACAAAGGCAGTATATATGAGAATAGATTCTATGTTATAATAGTTAAGAAATACACCATTTCAATATAACAACTACATCTAATTTGCTAAGAATGATGTTATTTTGACTAAATTGGGATTTTAAATCTAATGATTTTATAAATTTAATGATATTAGTCACCGCAGGTTAAAAATAAAAGTATACAGAGTGGAAAAACATTAAACAATACAGATTGTACATCCATCCATCCATCCATCCATCCACCCATCCACTCATCCATCCACCCATCCACTATCTATCCCACAACATACAGTTTTAAAGTGCAACAGAGTTTTAAAATTGCAGTGTGGCATAAATTAGAAACAAAAAAAAACATACTTGAATTTTAAAACTAAACATAACCAACCCACAGAATAAAGATGCTAAAAAATTGTTTTAATTATGTATCGAAATTTTAAGTTAAATATCTTTTGTTCCACTCTGTATAAAATAAATGAACATTGTAGTTTTAACAATAAAATTGTGTGTAACAATTGTTTTTATTGTTTTTTTAAGTAACTTGCATTCATGAGAGCTTGAATAATGGATTTGTAAATAATGTATATATTACTTTTAGTATAAAAAGACAAAATTATCAAATAAATTACACAAAGATATACATACCTACTTGGAGATACGGAATTATGTATTTATACTTTAAGGACGATTATTATAAGTATAAAAAAAATTACAACTTCTGTAGTATAATAATTGGTAATATGATTTTATAATTATACTACAGAAGATTTCAAAATTATATTAAAAAATCCTATTAAAAGATTAAACGAAAGCCACTCTTACAATATTGCAATAAAGATCAAATTATCTTACATATAGGATTATAAAACTGCGATTACATACTGAAAAGTGTATAAAATTTGTAAGTACTAACATAAACCAGCTTCATATATTATTTATCAACAAACAAACTTTCAATCAATCAAATTCTATATAAATCTTGACAGTGACATATCTTTTAGGGTTTTAATAACTTATCACTCTCCCGCCGGAAAAATCCAATATAACCAAAAACCTATCACAGTTCTCCCCATCCCTAACACAAATCGTCTATCCCAGTAACAACTAAACAAATCACATATATACTAGATAGGATAATCGCCATATTTAATACATTGCAAGTTCTGTTAGAACATAAATACCTTAAAACGGCTTATATGACGTCACACCGCTCTTATTCTAGAAGCTTCTATTATTCCCCGGTGTCCACCCAGTTCGCTTCTTCCGCTATTCGATCCAAGCAATTGCATAGGAATTGATACTGGAATAGATAAAATATAGGTTAAATCAACAAGAGAAAGCAGTAAAAGCATTTTATTCATGTGATTTGGTTCTTTATTATATTTTTTTATATTGTGAGCCGGTTCTTTATTATATTTTATGAGAGTATTATAATATTTTAAAATAAAGTGCCATCTTTTCAATGTTTATCTGCAAAGTTAGAAACATTGGTTAGAATTTTCAAAAGAAGACTAATATTACTATCTTATACATTATATTATTTATCAATGTATAGTGTCTACGTTTGAGTGCGTAGAAGTGTGTGCGTGCGCAGGTGTGTGTGTATGTGTACGTTTGCATGTGTTTGTGTGTGTGTGTGTATGTTTACTTGCATGGGTGGGTATTCTAACGTGTATATGTGTGTGCGTACATGCTTGTGTGTGTGCACTCACGTAAGGCGAGTGCAGTGCCAGCGCGCGTGGTGGGCGGTCGCGGCGGCGGTACAGCAGACGCGCGGCGGCCGCGTCGTCGTCAGCGCGCCACTCACGCAGGTCTGCCCAGGGCACGGTGACGGCGGCGGCAGGGTCGCAACCTGAATCACCGCAGGGCGCCAGCTTGAGGCCGGCCCAGCCTACGGCCAGTGCCAGCGCTGGCGAAGTGCGGCAGTCGGTCCTCGCGGGAGGAAAGGCCACGTCCCCGTAGCCGGGCAGGCCTCGTGCCAGTGCCAGGTAATCTGCCGCGCGACGCACGTCCTGCAGCGCCTTCAGCTGGTAGAGGCGCGCTCCGGCCACGCACACTCCGCGGTTCACATCCTCCACCGCCTGGGGGGAGTATAATAATTTATTGCTTGAATGTATTTTGGATTAATATTTGTATATGATACGCGTTTTTTATGTAATATTATTTTATTATTTTAAAAGACAACTCCCTAATTAGGGACTATATTATCCGTATCCTCTGGGGTTTCACAAACATATAAATAGCGGACACAAAGTACATCTAGACTCATAAAATCAATTTGAGAATCAAACAAAGAATTCTTTTGTGAGGGTATATACTCACAACCTTTGGTTGAGCAGTCAGGGTTACTAACCACTAAAGCACCAGGCCATCAAGAAATATTATATTTTCAGTAAGTTTATTACCTGCCAGAATATGTAAAGCGCGGCGGTGTTGTCCCGCAGTGCTGCGCGCTCGCTCTGAGGTCGAAACAGCCACTTGCGTATGCACAGACAGCTGGATGAAGCCGTGGAGTAGTTCTGGATGTACAGCGAGTGAGGACACTCGTTGGGCTGCAGCTTGCGTTCTGAAGACACGTGTTAACAGTGATAATGAAATCGTTCAACATATATATGTTGTGGGTGAGATCAATTTGTTATAATTTAAATAGAAAAGTACATTGTTTGGAATTGAACCTGGGAACTTCAGCACCGCTCTTATTCAAATAAACCATCATGTCATGTTTTGTTTAAAGACTAAAAATAAAGTATTTATAAATAAATATTTGTATTTAAATTTAATATACATTTTATGCACCACTCTGTACTCTCTTAACTCCCACCAGCACATAAGTTTGTCTGGAAGAGATCGCTACTTAACGGTAAGACTGCCTTATTGTATTACCTTTTATTAGGAATTTATTTGTATCGTTTCTTTATGTGCTGTGCAATAAAGAATATTATTATTAATATTGAATACTAACCGAAATTATATTCCACAATTTCAAACAGATAAAAGTACTTCTGAACCGCTTTAGACAACCCTATCTTATCACACACAGTGTGGTACACATCATCTGCGTTGGTTGACTTCAGGACAGATACTGTCACCACCTCCTTGTCAGGAAGAAGAACTTTCAGGTCGACAGGTGACGGGTTGGAAGAATCGTCCGAATCGGTCAAGAATTCCTGGACAGCATCAGACTCTGCTATTACCCGAACAGCACAAACCTGTAACGACGTTTATTTATTAATGTATTTTAATTTTTTATCTTTAAAGGAAAGTAACAAAGTTTGCATTTTATCAATATTCTTTACATTTATTCCAATTAATTTCACAATAAAGCCTTAACGGTTTTTTGTATTCATTATATTTCGTATATTCGAGATAAGATATGATGAGTTAAATATAAGAACTGTACCTTTTCTAAATATTGCTCGAGACCTCTTCTCCTGGCGTCCAGCTGCTGTTCGCTCAATGTGAATGGCCACTTGCCGGGCAGTTTTGGGAAATTGAAACCTGTAGGTAAGAATTTTACTTTAAACTTATATTATGTGTGATGAATTAACCGCCCCGTTGGTCGAGTGGTTAGCGCAGACGCCTAACGTGTCACGGCGCCATGGGGCTCGGGTTCGATTCCCGGCAGAGACAGCCATTTATGTGATGAGCATAGATGTCTGTGTTTCTGGGTCTGGTCGTTTATTAAATATATTTTCAGTATTTATATGTGTATTTCTATGTAATTGTATCGTTGTCTAACACTCTTAACACAAGCAAATAATTTGCTTACTTAGGGGTTAGATCAATGTGTGTCCTGATATTATTATTATGTATTATTATTATTATTATTATTATTATTATTATTATTATTATTATTAATTATTTTCAAAATTAACATAAAATATAACCTGCTTCAGCATATCTATACTGCATATTAACAGGGTGTCTAAAGTATGGAAACTAGAGAATGTTTAAAAAGTATGGAAACTAGAGAATGTTAATGTTTCCTAAGTATGAAAATAAGAAAGAGAAGAAATACTGAGAAAGCATTTCCAAAGTTCAAAAACTAACCTAAGTAAAAAAAAAGCATAATTTCCTAATGATAACCATAAGTCATAAAAATATCCAAACTGTTCTGGACTGGACTGTTCCACTCACCGAGGAACTCCTTCCTCAGCAGCTGGTGCAGGGCCGCGAACTCCCTGTACCGTCGGCTGCACAAGTGTCTCCCAGCCATGTGGACGTTGAAGGCCACGTAGGAGCGCCCCGTGTTGCGCTCCATTACCACGCGGTAGTCCGGGATGGACACTGGCAGTGACCGCTTGTCTGTGTAGTCGTATCGCTGGTACACCGTCGCTCGAGAGTTCGCAGCCCCCCCTATCACACCTATGGGGGCGGAGTCGTCGCATGGTTCTAGGCGTTCCGCTTCCTAGAATGACATACCTTAATATCTTTAAACATATATGTTAAGGTTATTTTAATATAAAGCATATATAAAATGAAAAGAATACGATACGGGCAGGGATTCGAACCCGCTGCTTCTGGGAAACCGTTAAGTCGTTCTACTTATTAAGCCATTGTATTGCTAACCTCTATCAGTATTCTATATCTTCTTTGTCATGACGGTGGTGACATCTATTAGGTTTCTTTCGAAATTCTAACCAATAAATCTAGTTTTGCAGTAATTAATACTGAAAAATCGGTTGCACCATTTAGCATGGCTATACATGTTTATAAATAATAAATAATAATAATAATAAAATCAGGACAAATTACACACATTGGTCTAACCCCTAAGTAAGCAAATTATTTGCTTGTGTTAAGGGTGTTAGACAACGATATAAATACATAGAAATACACATATAAATACTGAGAATATATTTACCAAACCCAGAAACACAGATATCTATGCTAATCACATAAATGGCTGTCTCTGCCGGGAATCGAACCCGAGCCCCATTGCGCAGTGACACGTTAGGCGTCTGCGCTAACCACTCGACCAACGGGGCGGTTAAATAAATATATTTAAACATTAGTTTTGATTATAGTATCTTTTAAATGTTAATCTTTTATCTATTAATCTACATCTTATCATATCTTTACTCATATCTAGATTATTTTTGATATAATTTGATTATTGTTTACTGTTATGAAATTAAGAATTTTTGATTCGACGTTTGTATTAGATAAAACAGAACCTAGGGGGACAGAGATAGAAAACTTTCTTACCTTAGGTGTGACTGAAATGACAGTTAGAGTGAGACAGTCACCCCCAGATTTGATCAGATCCACTACTTGCTTGTGTGTAGATCCTTCTACATTCACTCCGTTACTGTAACAAAAAAAAGAAGAAATTATATAATGAAAAAACTAAAACCAACACATTGAATTATTATGCACTAGCTTCTGCCTGCGGCTTCGCACGCCTTAAATTCGTAGGAAAACAATTCACCCTTCCCCTTTTTTTTGTATTGGCTTTTTTTATATGACTTGTTTTAAATAATACAATCAAAATGACGACATTGGCAGACGTCGATCACTGTCAAAAATAAGTTTTTAATAAGGATACAATATTAGATACTGTAATTTTTTGATACCTCTCTTTTTTTTACTTAAACGTCCATTTAACACTTGTACTTTTTAAACAGAGTACATAATAACCATTCTAACCATATATCACACTTATAGATTTTCATTGAAAATAATCAAAATATGACCATATAAAATTGAGGAATTCTGAGCTACACACCCGGCGCTGAATCTTGCTGGGAGGACCATGTTATTGAACATGGTGTTATTAAAGGTCTTAACGACCTTCTCAAGAATGGGATCTTGATAACTTATGCCGATGTTTTGATACCTTTTTCACAAAAATATGGCTCAATCACATAGCTAACACCCCATCAAACCAACACTGAAGTCGGATAAAGCCCACGTCTATCGACTAATTGGGAAGCTTCGAGGAACTTGGAAAGAATAAATACGGTCATTTTGTATGTTAAAATGTTGCTCATTGGAAAAAACTCTCATCCCGTAAACATTTTTTTCCTGTGACCTCCCTTTGCGTACCGCTTCAGTAGTTGTGTCGATTTTACCACCCTATTTTCATCTTTAATTTATCAGTTAAAAAATGAATCAGTTAAAAAGTTTCGTACGAACACTACGTGGACGGCCAGATCTTTCTCTGTTACAAACAGAGGAAGTCCCATTGTACCTATTAATAGCCCGGAGGACAAAAATTTCACTAATATCAAGTGTATGGATAGTTTTAAAAATTGCATTTGGCTCTATACCTACTTCCCACTCCATTTTTATATAAGCAAAATATTATACAATGTATTTGCGCCACAATGAGAAAACACAATGAACAATCGTATAAAAATTACAGATTCCAAATTTAAATGTAATATTTTTTCATTTCTAATTGTAATAATATTTATGGCCAGATTAAGTATAAAACTTATTTTTTTTAAATTACCTTATAGCCGGTGGTAGATCTTGTCCCGGCGATTCTAAATCATAAATTTCAAAGCCAGTATTATCACAATAATAGAAACAATAATTAAAATCTCCCACACCCATCCTATGCACTGCCATTGTGATAAATAGATAAATACTATAACAATAATATTACACCATTTTATATTCAAGACGATTCGAGCTAAATATAACACAAGACATTGTCATTATGTTAAATACTTTATCAATAATGATACACCGTTTTAAATTTAATTTGAATGTTTTATTTCCGTTAATCAGTCATTATAGGTACACGAGACGACTCAATCAAAATAAAACAAAAGATCATAACATCCGATTACGTCAATAGACGAATACCATGTAAGAATACAACAAAGAAATTGAAGTCTCGTTATTATTTCGTTATTAATATGTCAATAATAATAACGATGGAGGACTTCGGTACTCTTATCGAGGAATACGGATTTGAACCAATTATATTTATCGTTACTTTTATCGATCAACATTTGGGTCAACTATTGTGGACTTACGATTATCGTTTATATGGACATAATTGTTGAAGTTTTTACTGATTGATTGATGGGTTGGGAAGGTTACGTTTTTTAGTAACGGTACTGTCACCGAAGTACTGTATTACCGGCATTTTATAGGGAAATTGAGGTTTTTATAGGGAACCTGAGGACTTTTATAGGGAATCTGAGCTCTTTTACAGGGAATCTGAGGTCCTTTTTAGGGAACCTGAGTCCTTTTATAGAAAACCTGAGTCCTTTTGTAGGAAACCTGAGGCCTTTCAAAGGGAACCAGAGTCTTTTTATAGGGGCTCCGAGGACTTTTATAAAGAACTTGAACATTTTACGAAACTGGGACTTATGGGTTCCATTGTTACTAACCACTACAAAACGGAAACCTAGTTTTATTACTGAATGTTTTGCATGTAATAAAAATATTCGATACTAAATATTGATCAATTATAATGTTTCCCACGTCATAACTCCCACCAATTCAGTGCCTCATTCAGAGGCCACTAGCCAAAATATTTACGAACATTTTACATAACATTGACTGACATTTGAACATTTTAAAAATTAACCGAGTACCGAAAAGTTGGTTAGTTCTTTTGTAGTTGAATGAGACTAAATATGTATATTACCGATAGGGTTGCCGGTTTTTTTTAATATAGCTTTTTTCAAACGTTGGTAAATAAAACATTGTATTTCACGAAAATTCTAAAAAAAAGTAGTAGAGTATACACATTATATTAATTTTTTCAAGTGTTTTATTATTACTTCTGGTTGTAGCCATCGAAATTTGTTATTAAAAATAATTATAAGAAACAAGCAATAAAACTGAACATTAAAATATATTAAAAAATCCTTTTTAATAAAGATGCGCCGAATATTCAGTAACTATTCGGCGTATTCGACAAATTTTACGGTATTTGTATTCGCCCGAATTATTCGATTTTGATGCAGAGTGTATTCGGTTCGAGTATTTCTATTTTCTCGGCTACACAACACGTTAAAGAACTAAGATTTGTCATATTATAAATCAAAGAATCCCTATAAATAATATGGTGAATAAATTTTATTAATAAAAGCAATTTAGCTTAATAATATTAATCATATCAACATTTACTTCGAAACATATCAAGTCAACATATTTATATTATTATTCCTAACCTACAATTAGTATTTAGTATAGTCATTTATTTTGAGCCTTAAATCAGCATTTATTTTTAAACCTCAAAACAATATTTTTAAACAACAAATCAACATATTTATTCATCTAGCCCGAAGCCACATGTAACGTACTTGATAGAAACTGTTAATGACAAACAAGCAATGAAATTATAAACTGAATAACGCGGCCAAATATCTAGTTCGGTAAAGGTTAAACCGAATAGTATTCGGTATTCGGTTATTCAGAGAAACCACTATTCAGCGCATCTCTAATTTTAATCAAATTAATTATCACTGAAATTATATTATTTTTTGTACTATATTGTTTTCCATAACATATAGTATAATTGACTAAAATATAATAAGATTTAATATAATTTAGTAAAGGTGACAACCCTAGTCATCAAGCATGTATATTTCCACAGGTCTGTACAGCTATGCTTCACATTAGCCTACTTAGATGACAATGTTACTCTTAAGTCTTATAGTATGTGAAATCTTACAACTATTGTATAAAGGAAAAACAACAACCGTGTAACAAACATAACGGTTTAGATCACATATCAATATTATAAATATTGCACAGTGCTTGAATTTATAAATAATTTCTAAATTCAATTATATAATCCATATGTATGTACCTTATAGACTTGGAGTATGTTTTATTGAACTATCAGTGATAGTTATTTTACTACTGACATGCTATTGTTTTTTACCTAGATGTATTTAGGATCATAACCCCATGGATCTAACCCTGTACCTGCTAAAGAAATTAATAGATGAAAATGTAATTCAGTATAAACAATAATTATTATTGAGATAGTTAATATAGTTAATGTATTTTTATTAGGTAATTCAAATTAAATTAAACCCGGCGATGCCGGCTGAGTATACTAGTATGTATATACATAATATAAATGTATTTTTAAACAATCATTAAAAATAAAAATAGCAAAACAAAAATAGTACAATTAATGAATCTTGAAGTTGAATATAACAATAATAAGCTTTATAGTTAACAATAATATTATCAAATGTGTCATAATAACAGTGGCGGTACATTGTAGAGATAAGCAACTGGGTTAGTAGAGTATTGACTTGACAACTATTTAATATCATTTGACTTGCTCTTGACACTGGCTTTGGGTCGCTCTTTATTGTAAAAACGAAGTAAAATAATTACTATTTTTGAATGAAACCATCAAAATTCAGTTATTTAAAATAATTATAAACCTAAATTAAGCAAATATAATATAATATTTTTTGTACTATATTGTTTTTTCCCTAACATATATAGTATGTGTCCTACCACTGAAAATAGAGCTTTACGACCACACCAGTTTTAATTGTATAATTACAATGGTACATTACATAGTACAATTAGGAAGTCTAATTAGTGTATTGTATAATTGCTTAGAAAATTGTGTTACTTCATTTGGTTTGTACATTAGATATAATCAATAAAAATATGTTGAAAAATTTTTTGATATTCAATAAATAAATATTATTCATCTTAAATAGTTTCCAATAACCATGAACTACTATGTACAAAACATTGTATAGAATATTTAAAAATAGTGATGATACAATGCTTATAGGACAACATATTTTCTTGGTGTTAAAATCTGGACATATATTACTCGTAAATCTATGTTTAGTTGATAATAACCACCACACAATAACATAGTCACATGTCTTAAGAAAGATGCTACTTAAATCAAGGATACATCATCAACAGTTATGAACAGCCTAACCTTGGGAAGAGATAATATATAATAATGAAGTCTCCTTTACATATAAACATTATTACATATAGATTGAAAGAATTTGATGAAATAACCAATATGAAATTATAATCCTGATATTTCTTAATCAATCAAAATCAACTGATCCAATTTAGATATAATTTGCTATATAGATTCCAACAAGTTAACTATAAAGTTAAATTTCTGCTGAATTTATATAAACCAGGATGATTTATATTAGAGGATTTCCTATTTCTAAAGAAAAATATATTTTTTTAAGTTTTTATAAAATATGTCAATACATTTTGATTCCACAATTTCAAAAACTGTTATAGTATTTGTAATTGGAAAATACGTACTAATGGTACAACTTTACTTGCTGAGATGGTGGATGAGACAGATGGCTCAGACTAAATTTTTTTTTACATTATCGGCATAAAAACCCAGATCAAGAGATTGTAAATGAAATTAATACAAATAAACAAACAGAGATTTTATAGTGGGTAACATGTAAGTGGGTTTATTTTATATAATTGCTCATTCATGAAAAGAAGTCATATAAATGTTAGGATGTATATTTAGACTTCATTGTGTCTTCAAGTTCATATCTAATTTAATCAATACATTTTCTAATTAAACATCAATATTGAATATATTCTTTAGTATTGAATTTAAATATGTTAATAAAATAACAACATTTATATTAAATACAGTTTCAGCAACATTACTTTCAGTATTTTAGCAAGACTTTACAAGAATAAAATGTAATTTAATGTGTTATTGAAATATTATTAAATACTTCATATTCTTCATTTTTATATATAAAATTAAGTTGAAACAAAACCGATATTAGATTTCAAGTATTACGAAAATATTAATTTGAAAACTGAAAGTTGTTTCAAATATTGACAGAATGATTAGAAATACTCTGAATAAAGAGAACTGTTGGCGAAAGTATAACATAATTACAACAAGTTAAATATTGAATTACTAAACACAATGCTATTTATTATGTAGGTTTACTCAATAAGAATCTAACTGTAACTGTTTCTCAATGCATTTCGTAAAACAGGTTTCCATGACTCATAACTCTGAGACAAATAAAAATTCAGCAATATAAAAAGAACCCACATTGTTCCCGGCGTTGCTAGGTGGGCAAATAAAGAAATTATGGGAATCAGCAAACTAGGAAGAGAACATCAGGACTATCAAATCTAAATTATAAATTTGCTATATAATTGACTGACTTAAGTACTCACACTTCGAGGATTCTATCCCCTTTTCTGATACCGGCTTGTTCAGCTGCTCCCTGCTCTAGAACAGCACTGACATGCTGCAAAGGGGCATATAGTTCCCCATTAATCGATCTCAGCTGCCCACCTTCAGAAACTTGACCGCGAACATTAAAACCAAAACCAGTTTCAGTTTTATAGATGGTAACGCGACGGGGCCCATTATTAGCAACTATGCCCTTATTATTTTTTTCGGGCCGTACAATACTGTTATTATCGGTTTCTGTCTCAGCCATTTTGGACAATTCACAATAATGAGCACAGATGACGAAATATCATCAAATCAGACAGACTAAAAATTATTAATGTTTTACAGATTCTATAAGGTGGTACTTGTCATTTGTCAAAATTGTGATAGATTTACAGATAACTCAAAAAGTTTTAAAGATTAAGTCTTAGACAAGTTGAATGCGTAGAACCTCCATTACGGCTCAGAAGTCGTTATTTGTGTGATCGTTTTATCATAAAACCATAACAACTATCATCTCATCCTTTGATTTATCGTTTGAACAAATTACAGCAGTCCCTCATTCCCGTAAACTACCATTATTTCTGGAAAGTTTTGATACATTTTCTAATATGTCTCATCCTCTATTAGGCTTGCCTTAAAATTCCCTTTTTTTTACCTCTTTTCAGTCACTCATATTTAAACTAAATATTATTTTAGATCTTGGCCTTGAGGAAAACGCTCCTGATACAAATTCTAAATTCTGATCAATATCTCACGAAAATTGATCAGGTTTTGTACATATTTACACTGATGAATCTAAAATGTCCACAACTGGACGCGTTGGTGCTGCTTGTTGGATTCCTATTTTTAAAATTATTCCGCAATTTGAATGTCTCCTAGAGTCTTCGGTTTTTACTGGCAAATGTGTTGCTCTTCTTGAAGCTGTCCGGTTTTCATATTCCTATAATTGTTCCCAGACTGTAATATTAACTGATTGAGTTGTCTGTTAGCTGTTAAAAAACCCATTTCGCAATAGATCTCCATCTCCGATTGTTTTAAAAATCAAAGAAGCTTTCTTTTCATGTCCTCAAAAAGGGCTACAAGTATTTCTTGTTTGGAGCCCAAGTGAGTCTGGTATTTTCGAAAATGAGACAGCCAACTCATATGCTGAGGCGGCCACTCTCACTAGTTCTTGCGATCATTTAACAAATTCTTCTCGGGACTTGTTGTCTTTCGCAAAATCTCAATTAGACAAATCTTGGACCATCCATTTGAACCTTTCTAAATCTATTAAAAATAGGTATTATGCTAAAAAATCTCAACTCGTCCCTGGTTTTGTACTTTCAAATATGCCGATCTGTGGATTATTTCCACTTTATGTATGGTTAGGGTATGGGACCATTTCATTTGTAAATGTGGTAGTGATGAAGGTAACGTGTCTCATTTTTTTTTGATGTTCTAAACTCATTCATCCTGTGTATGATATTTTTCCTTTTTAAATTGCCCGCCAGATATACGTTGAATGTTTGCTGTCCTTTGTGTTTTCGTCATTTGGTTCGTTTTTGTGTAAATTTATTAGATGTAATAAAATTAAACTTTAATTAAATGTTTTATGAAATGACATATGTAACATATGTAATAACAATATCGCCTGATAAATTCCAAATCGCCCTGCTCATTTTCCATCCCTTGTTGTATCATTTATATCCTAGCTGACGTTGGCTAATTATTTTGTGCCCTATAGGCGCAACTAAAAGCCATTTCAAAATATAGAAGAAGAAGAAGTCTTAGACAAATATTGCATTATCCGTCTGAAGGCAAAAATCTGTCTGTATTCCTTTCATTTGCTTTAGTTAATAAGTATTTATGTAGGTAACATGAAAGTTTCGACTTCTATATACAGTAAAGATAACAAACATCGTTAACATTATTTTTTATTTGCAGAGTTTTTAAGAGCAGGTTTTTTTTGGAAGGAATATTTTTTTAAAAATTAAATAATTAAAATAAATAAAAGTAAGTAATTATATTCGAAATTCTTTTCAGGTGCATTAAGTTACGACATCTATTGGGGAAATGACGAAATAATATTTAAAGATAAAACAGTGTGGTGCTGGTTACCTGGAATTATTTACTTGATAGATGGCAGAAGCATCGAAATTCGAAACAACGTGGTGCTCAAAAAATTCCAATTTCACACATCAAAATCAGCTGTGAACATCAGTATGGCCGCTCTAATATCCACATAATAAAATTGTTTTTGCTATAGGTCTACAACAAAAATATAATAGTGCAGTTTTAGTGCTAACAGCGTATAAAAATATTGATTTATATTCTCGAACTCAATCGGTGTTGATGTTGACTAAAAGTGTTGCGTCATGACAGAATATGCCTCTCACTGACAAACAAATACAATAAAATTGCTAACTAGAGATTACAGCAAACAGTGGTTGCATTTCTATTTCGCTCGTTTAACGTATCTGTCGGTTATATCGCTAATGTGAATAAGTGGATTAGAACTTTAAACAAATCTGACAATGAGTAGCGTTCGGCTTAGTTTTGTATCCGTGGGACGAATTGCTGTTAGGAGAAATTCACAGTTCACATCGGGTAAGTATCTATTCATTATATTCTAAGTCATCTGGCTATGTTCCAACATTAGACTCGTGTTTGATAACAAGACGTCATAATAATCTCATCTACGTTTTATTGTTTGCGGGGCTTAAAAATATAGATAGACTAATTGACCACATAAGGTTCTAAATGGCAAGGTCAATAACATATATTGTATAATGGCTTACCATGTGAAGGTTCTAACTGTGAATAATATTATACCCATCAAAATAGTGTGTTCATGACTGGTAAACACATTACTACTGAAATGCATATAAAACTTATAATGTTTTATATTTTTATAATTACAGCTATAATGGACTATTGTTCTTTTTATTTGTAAATACGAATGTGTTTTTTCAGTACTATTTCAAAAAATATTCAATTAGAATTTAAATATTTATTGACAACAGAACATGTTATTTTGTCTTCTGCAACAAACTGGTAACAATAAGAAAAAATAATATGATTGGTTTGATTTAAAAGTTATTCACACTTTGTAACAATAAAACCACTTAGAAAGTTTGTTATCTTACTTTCCAATAATATTTTGCTTTTTTATTTAAATTAACTATTATTTCTATTTAGTTTTATTTGAAATATATAGGATTAATTTTAGAATAAATAAATTTTTGTGTTTTAGTATTACATATTTTCTTAAATTTGAAAAATCGTTTAAATTACCTCAAAAAACTTTTTAAATGTATATTAGAATTATTAAATGAAGTAAAAGAATCCTATTATTTTTTATAATATGTATTATTAAATATTTTCAAAGACAACAATGTTTCTATACCTAAATGAATTTTGATTGATAAAGAAAAAAGTTTGAACCAAAATTATTTTTATATGACTTTCTGATTTCTTTGATTTTCTATTTTTATTTACAATATCTTTTATAATAATATTTGCGCACCTAATAGGTCTAATAAGAATCCAAGTAGATTTTATGTTCATTAATTATTTATTAAAATTGAGAAACATAAGAGCTGTAATAGAAAATGTTTGTCTTTAAAAACAGGTAATTATTAAGCCGATTTAAATGTAACACATTAAAAGGGTATGCCTGCCCTAAGTTTTAAGCTTTCCATCAATAAAAAAAATATTTTATTGTTTCGGTGGTTTATACACAACTGCCGAACAAGATAGACAATTATTTCTGAGAACTGCTAAGATTTCTTATTATATACAAAGGTATATAGTATAGTTTCAGCTTAATTGTATGAATACATTTCATAGAAACTTGGTTATGTTATATAATGTGGGTTTTTTCATATTCATTAATATTCAAATGCTACATTAACATTCTTGAAAAATATATTTTATTGAATGTTATGTTCTTTCTGTGTTACTTAAATTGTCTAGCTTTATGGTTAATATATTTATAGACTAATTAGAAATCATCAGTTTTCCTGTTATTTTTCTATTTTCATTCTTATAAGATTAGTTCATGAAACAGCTTCTTTCAATCAAGTAATAGGTTATTAATAATTATTAAAATATACATTATTTCCATAATTGAACAACTCCCATATAAGAGAATTAATCTGTGTCTTGTGAAAGGTTTTACAAACATGTAAGTATTGGAGACAAAATACACACAGATTCTAAACAACAATCTGTGAATCACAAAAACAATTGTCCCATGTCCATGTCATGACCTTCAGTCAGTCAGTCGGCTACTAACCACTAGACCTAGGGGTCATATTTATATACTTATAGTTTTGATATAAGAAGTGATGAAGTTAGTGTCTTGTTGTTTGTTTTTTTTTAGGAAAACAGTAGTTGTCAAACAAAATCGTTAATAATAAAATAGTTTTAAATGATTTCATAATAATTAAAAGTATTAGAGCACTACCAATCAAGTTTTATTCAATACTTTCTTTGAGGATAATATTATAGCAGGTCGGTTATTAACAGAGATATAAACATATGATTTTTATACCTTAAGAATATTATGGATATGGACATTCCCAGGTGAAGCATAGAAGAGTCAGGAGTTAAGTGGATTTATGAAATACTATAAGAATTCCTGTAGTTCCTGCGCTGAGTGAAGTGGGTCCGTATCAATTCCAAAAACACAGAGTTGATAATAAATTTGACTTTTCATTGATTGGTTGATTGGTCTGGTGATTTTTAGTAATAAAATTGACTGTAAAATATTATTTAAATCCCCAGTAACAAATGTGCAGTAATAATGTTTAAAGCTCTTTTTTATGTTCATACCTCATTTACTTTACCTCATTTACTTTTATAAATAAATCATTTAACATCACATCTATTATGTTAAGAAATATTTTATAATCTTAAAAATTATTTCAGTATGCTGAATTAATAAGTTGTGCATATAACAATAGTAATTGTCATATAATTACAATGCAGGTCAGTTATTTTAAGAGTTCTGTACCCAAAGGGTAAGAATAGAACCCTGTTACCAAGACTTTGCTCTCCGTTTCTCTGTCTCAAGGCTGTATCTCATGAACTGTGATAGCTAGACAGTTAAAATTTTTGTAGATGATGTATTTCTGTTGCCGCTATAACATTAAATACTAAAGACCAAATAAAATAATATTCAAGGGGAGCTCCCATACAAAAAACTTGATTTTTTAAACTCGACTTTTTAGTGGTACTGTACCCTTTACGACTTTATGATAATAGTATTATTTACTAAAAACATTTTGTAGAAGTAAAGACTAATTTCTATGTTATCTTGTCTAAAGGTATTTAATTTTAACAATAAGAGAATAATTATTATGGAAAAGTTTTTTTTTGATATTATATGCCATAATAAATAATAATGAAAATAGTATTTTTATTTCTTTTTGCCAATTTAACGATTGTGCTATTTATATGATTCAGCAAAATACTATCTATCGTTCATTGACCCTATTTTTATAAATAAATAATATTCAAGTGTTAATGACCTTTAATTGCTTTATGTTTAACAATATATAATAAAACACCTTGATTGTAGTAAACAATTTAAAACATATTAAACAAAAATAGAATTAAGTCACTAGTTTCTATAAATATTTTAGTATTATGTGGGTTTCTGAGGTTCGTATTTAATACATATTATATATGTATAAGGAAAATATTGTTAATATTATATATATATAGCAGCTGAGTCATAGTAGACTGAGACTTGCTTACCTAAGCTTTCATACATTTTACATGAAATAAAGTTCGTAAATATATAGAAACAGAGTTTCAGTGTTTTAGAAGCTTATAGTATACTTGAAGAGGATCAATAAAACCTTATATTATACTTAAAAGGGTCAATAAAGTCTTATATTATACTTTAAAAATACTAAGCATTCTTTTGCAAATAGATTCATTTTTCTTTCAATTATTTTTGTATCTAAAGTGTGAATCTAAAATACTTTAATTCTATATAATAATCAACAACAATAGCTATGGAATGCTTTTATACAGACAACACACACTACCATAAGACGATATAGTATATCTTATTATAGTCGAGATCTTATGTATTAAGAAAGTGAAAGCACTCGCCTCAAGACCAAGACCACTTATCAAATGTGAGTGGTAACGTTTTCTTTGTAGCTTAATAATTTCTAAGTGCACACAAATGTAACTTCATTTATTGTGTGATTTGGGTGTGCATGTGTGCTTTAATACATATTTGGGTGTACATGTGTGTACCACTTAATACATATTTGGGTGGTGGTCAGTTACATTTTAAATAATCTCCACACGCAAAATTAAAGCGTCCATTTCATTATCCAATCTGCAGCACACTTTTTAACCCCAAAAAATTGTGTAAGTGGTCTTTTTTACAGAGATTTTAGTACACTGGTTGAAGCGCTTAGTAAATTGGACAATGTAGTTGCAGCTTACGTAGTGAGTTCAATAAACTTTAATTGCAAATGTTAGTTTAATTTAAATCATTTATATATAATACGAGCGTAAAAAGGGTAAACACTGATATTGGAAAGTGAATGTGTTTTATTAAACTTTCAAAACAGGTCTAAGGAAACTGCAAATGAAGTGACTAACAGCGCATATACATATATAAATATATACACACACACACATATATATTATATATATATATATATATACATTATCCATGTAGGTCATTGACAAAAAGTATAACATTGGATTTCATGGTCAAATTTAAATAAAATATAACAAAATTCTGACTCCTTCGACTGGGAGTTCTTCACACTAGTTAACTTTTAACCTTGGACTTGATCCAGTAGTTAAGTAACGGAATCTCACAATTCCTTTGTCTAAAATTCTTTATATTTCGCAAAGAGAAAGTAGTTTAGGCTTTCTTATAAATTGCCTTATTTTGAATTAAGATTCACGGTATGTTAAAGTATCGATTTTGATTAGGTACGTTTTCGTAATTCACACAGTTAAATAAGAGAACCATGTCTTATTTCGACCTGACTGCGACACCAAAGGTCTTGGATTCGATTTCCACACGGTACAATTCTTTGTGTGGTGCACAGATTATGGATCCGAGTGTGGTTGTACTTTGTGTCCGTTATTTATATGTTTGTGAAGGGATAATATAATCCCTAATGCGTCCCAAATCCCTAATCCGCAATACGAGTTGTCTTTTAGAAAAGAAAAAACCATTGTCAAATATAATATATTATATAGATATTTTATTCACTTCATAACTTCATTTTAAAAGCTTCGGAGAAACATTAATAAATTGTTTTGTGTATTTTATATAAAAATAGATTATCTTAATATGGATTGGTTTTAAATATATTTTAACTAATAATGACAATGCCAAGAGTTTCCTTTACGTTATCTGGGTCATGGCTTATCCATTTTCTGAATTACGTCGAAATCGGTTCAGTTTGTCTCATTGAGTAACAGAACTTTCACACAATATTATAATGAAAGTGAAACCCATTTTTCAGAATTAAGGCAACTCTCTAGTTACCGCTAATAATTCGTAAATAACACAAAGTGTGCGATGGTTTTAATATTTTCTTTTGAAATGAGTTTTCAACCAATGACGTGTTTTGATGTGGTAAGAAAATAAAGATAAAAATATTAAAAGATATTTATTTGAGAATGTCTAAGAGGGTACACGAAAAAAGTAGGAATATATAATATGCTTAGTACATGAAAAAAATAAAAAAAATGGCTCAACAAAAATAAGCTTAAATATTTAAGCCAATAAATGTAATAATACGGTTTTTAATTATTTAGATCAACCTTAATATTTTTTAATGTGTTTTTTTTTTAAATTACGTTATTAACGTTTTATATAAAGAAAAAAAAAACAGAAAAATCACAGACAAATCTGAAATGTTGGTCTGTCTGTGTCATTGTAGCTACCAAACAATATTACCTAATTTCAAAAATTTATATGCTTTTTAGATGATGATTTAATCGAAATCTGTTTAGCAATTTTGAGGTTGTTTTTTTAATTCATTAGTCAAATAGATTGAATATTTAATTTAAATACTTATATTAACCTCTAGTCAAGGTTGCTGGGTTCTAATTACTAGTTACGGTTGCCGAGGCCGGTAGGTTGTCATGACCCTTGGAAGTTAGTCTCGAAATTTACCTCAACATGTTTCTTTTCGTAATATTTGGTAAGTATGGAGTTAATATTGTATTATCGCTATGTATAAAGGTCTTTTACGCTTTTAAAAGTTAAGTTTCGTGCATATGTGAACTGTAGGGTTGTCACTTGTACTATTTTTTAACATCTAACTATATTTTAATCTATATAAAAATAAATAAAATTTGTTTACATTCTTAATTATTTTAAAAATAATAGAACTGTGATGGCAAACGTCAAAAATAATTGTACCTAGATATACTTAAAAAAAATATATATAATAAATGTACCAACTTTCATTTTCTGAATTTGCCTGAAAAACAATAGTTTTAAAACCTTTAAATAATCTATATTCCTATTAAAAGAGGTTGCAACCTTAGCACTGTGATATTACCCACACATTCACGTTGTCCCTAAAAGTAATCTTCACTGATCTGTATGTGTGTTTAAAACTTTTGCGGTAACCAGCTGTTACTTCTGGATTCGTATGAATTTTGAGATATTATACATTTGACATTATATTGCTTATGTTGACGATATTCTACTGAAACATTATTTTTTTTTTTATCTAGAAAATAAATATCAAACTCTTTTAGAATTTAATAGCCAGGACATACATACATACACTGAAAAATATTTTATTACATGTTTTTTTATACGTTTTGGTACTAAATATGTATGTATGTAATTAAACTTAGTAAAATGTATTTATTTCGAAATCCTACAACACACAACTATTTAATTCATATTACATATAGTAATATGAATTAAATAGTTGTTTTCATTTTAAATGACTGTGTCCTTGTTTATTATTGCAGTAAAGAAATACATTAATTAAGTGTAAAAAACTTGTTTAACACACTTATGTATTTTTATAATTAAAATATTATCTATAAAAGAGTGTATTTTAATTTAAAAAATAACAAACAAAATAATGTTAAATAAATCAGGGCAGTGATTCGAACCCGCGACCTCTAGAAAACCGTCTCGTCGCTCTAGCAATTGAGCTACAGTGTCGCTAACCGCTTTCGGTGAATTTAACATTCTATACATCTTTATCAGTCTTAATGTCACCATTAGGTTTACTTCGAAAATAATTGTATTGATGTGTATTTTGGAAGGAAATCCTTATAAATCTAAATTTCAGTTTAAATAGACATACATTGCGCTTATGAAACTAGTTGCAAGGTTTCGATTTGAAGTCGTTCAAACTTGTTAAACTCGTTATATTTATTAATACTTCATTGTACAAGACAAAGTACAATTGGCGGACTTAATGCTAAAGCATTTTCGATCAGTCAAACCATAGCTAACAGAAAATTAAACAATATGGGTACCAATTAATAATCAGAATAAAATACCATTAAAACTAAGAATATTAATAAATATAGAATGAAAAATAAACCGATAGGAATTCGAACCCACAACCTCTGGGAACTGTCCCTAATTATTAATTGAGCTAGCTATTCATACGGGTCGTCTTTATCGGGACGGTGGTGAAACTAACACCGATAATTCTTTAATAATCTTAACTATAGATAATCTATACTAATATTATAAATGAGGAAGTTTGGATGGATAGACGTTTGTTACTCAATCACGCCAAAACTACTAAACGGATTTTGATGAAACTTGGCAATATTGTAGCTTATGTACCAGAATAAGGCATAGGCTTTAGAAATACTAATTTTTGGATATGGTCTTGTCTGTGACATAATTTAGGTTGTAGCGTGATTTGGCATTTGCCACGTGCTCCTGTTCTTAATCATTTGGTTCACTGAATTTTATATAATGTGCCCGTTTTTAATACGCTTTTATTTTCGTCACCTCTACGCTGCCATATAATTTTAATATACATTTCAAAAGCCATACGAATGTTATTAATAAAATCTACGCGAACGGAGTCGCGGGCAACAATTAGTATATATCATACTAAGTTTAATATAATATTAATTTGATATTATTATTAATATTATCCTTAAATATATTTTATAACATCGTAAGATCATATAATAACAAGGTGAATGGGTTTTGCTTAAATATTATTCGCAAAACATATTTATATGTAAAGTTAAAATGGTGGTGTCTTAAATTTAATTTTATTATGTCAAGGTGGTAGTGTGGTAACGTCTACCATATTTGGTGTAAGTGGTGATTAACCAGCCAAATTACAATGGACTTTTATGTAAAACTGCTGAAATGGGCTATTATTAATAATTTCATATTTAAATTGGTCGTATTATGTTTCATAATTATGATTTAATGTCAAATTACCAAAGCTTTTAATAGTTATAAGAGAGAAATAGATAAAAACATAATTGTGTCTTTCATTGCATAATTCAACACTTCTCATTATTTCTTAAATTAATTTATAATATTATTACAGTAATCCATATCTTGTCTTCCCAAATACAAAATAGCAGCAAAATAATATGTGAAATAAATCTGTTTATAATATTTTATTACTGTATATAATATAACAGAAATCACTATATAAGTTTCAAATGTGTAATTTCCACAATCATTTCTAGATAAATATGTATTATAATGTTTGTTAACATTGACCTCGTTATATAATATGACGGGATATATATAATATATATACGGTAGACCCTTCATAAGTTAATTCTCGATAACTTAAATCCTACGAAACTTTAAAAACGGTCTGTTCCATTCACCCTCAGACCCAAAAATCTCTCTAATATAAATATGCTCCCTTTATAAGTTAAATATGTATACTTGTGCATTTAAAAGCTGAGAATACAGAAATCGTGTTGACGAAAACGAAAGAGGTCAATGCCCTTTCGACGAATGTGTTCTAATTTACCCATCACTTAAAGCCTTTATCCGATATAAGGTACTTTATTATCAATGAAGTTGCAATCGGATAAGGATTATATATATTTAGATCTTGTGATAATAATAATAAAATCATATTTGCCTAATTAATAATAAATAATAATATATATAAACAATAATAGTTTAAACAAATTTGTAACATTGCTTAATGGTTTGTAAATTAATTTTAGTATTTTATATTTTTATTAGATACTTTGTTTTTTTTCCGTTGTGTAAATTTCTTTCTACGTTTTCCCAATAAAATAATTATATACCACGGGCTTGGAAGTAATTTTCATATTAAACAATCATAATAGATGGTTATTTTTTAAATAAATAAATTTAAAATGATAAAATTATTTCATATTGCACAATTCCAACCCAGGACGTCTGACAAACCTTTCCGCCGCTCCACCAATTGAGCTACCGTATCGCTATTCACTTTGATGAGTTTATTCTATATACGGAGGCAGACATCTAGTTATTCAAAATAGGTTATTTGACATTATTAAACGTATAAAATTGTCTAGTATTTATTGTGTATTTATTACATTAGAGTAAATTTATTTTATGTCGTTTGTCAATAAAATTTATAATATCCACTCTAAGTCTCAAGACTAGCTGATAAAGCCTCATTTTAGAGATAAATCAAATTCAAAATATCTTTATTCAAGTAGGCATTTACACGCACTTTTGAATCGTCAATTACATTAAATTGGTCAGTATAGGCAGTCTGTGAGTAAGCTACCACCAGCTCGGAATGCTGTTTTGCTGAGAAGAGCTGGCCAAAAACTCAACAGTTGTATATCAATAAGGTCATCTAGTGTATTTTTTTTAATTTCACTAAATATGCCGTTTATTTATAAAATTAGATTAATTAACAGTACTGATCACAAAGTCAAAAAAACGTTCCTTACCTATAACTTTGGTTTGAAGGGCTTTGATTCCTAGCATTAATTTAACAAGGCAAATCTCTTCATGGATAATGTCATATAGTCTGATGCTGTACTGTCTCTCTCAGGTGCTCAGACATGCCGGGCCCTCCGACGCGCCAGTCCCCGCGCCCTCAGCACCGGCGTCACGCTGTGCAAGAGTCCTACAGAACAGCCCCCAGGACCCCCCCACTCCAAGGATGCCAACACTTCTGGTATGTTCATTTAAGGGTTGACACCTTTTTGAAAAAATATTGCGTTTTGTTAATATTGGTGAAATGTAATATTTTAAAGACATTCAAACAAATAATATGTAAGTAGTACACATTTTTATATTTATTATTTTCAAATTATAAAGGTTTTTGATTATAGCCATCATAGTTTAATTATTTTAATATATGATATCAGTCTATATAATCGATCTCAATAATAAAATTATTTGATATATTTATATCACAATAGATTCGCAGCTACAGTTAAAACGAAAAAGCGGAATATTTGAACTAGTATTAAAAATAGAGTATTTTCTATAAAATAAGTTACAATGGACTAAAATATGGTGAGATACTAACAACCCTAATTATGTTATAACTTATATTAAGATGATTTATTTAAAATGATTTATTTACTGGTTATCCATGTCTGCGTAACAAGTTTATTATAATATACATTAAAAAAATATTTAATACATGTATTGTTTGTTCACTATTTCATTGATTTTGCTTTTTCAGAAATCTTTTGTTTTTACTAATATAAAAATTTAAGTTAGATACCTACTCCTTATAACTGAATGAAACTCTTGTTATATTCGGTCCAGCCTTTTCAGAGATTAACTTGAAACAGACAAACAACAATGAAACGAAATTCTTTTTTTATGTAATTACCATATTATGCATTTAGTAAAAAAATGCACAAGTTAGATAAATATTAATAAGTTGAAAATGTTAAAGATTTACGTTTAAAAAGTTCAAAAATTGCCCAACGCATAGTTGTGGAGTTATTGTTTCAAGTTCATACACGTACTTACATACGTATTATTATCTTATCAAGGAACAATGCTGCGATCTCCTGCCAAGGTGAAAGCGACTATCTTTGCTTATCACGAAGGTTGATATTTCATTGTTATTTTATTTAGGTACTATAAGGTCAGGTATACTTTCCCTATATGGGGGTTGTGTAATGGAGTTTTAAATTTCGTAATTTTGTTACGTCGGGATAGTCCCAATATCGACGAGTCATGGATAGTCTGACCTTCCGAACTTTCGCAAGTACGCTCGTGAACGAAAGTTTTATTTTAGTTAATACAAATTTATATATTTTTTATTATATAACTTGATTAAGGTAGTTAATAATAACTAACTAATAATTAATAAATTAACAACAATTTAACTTTTAATTAAAAACGTTTTAACAAAATTTTAAATAATAAAAATTTACGATAACTTATTCCAATTCACTAACAATTAAATTATTCCGAAAAACTTTTGAAAATCAGAAAATACGTCTGTTATCGACATTATATAAAAGAGAAATAGTGATTAAAAAACTCCGATCTAAAATAAACGTGTGACCGAGAAACAAAGTACCGAGCATTTCCGAACATTCACGAAGTTAACAAAAATAACTTCGGGCGGGTCATTAAATCGATTTTTATTTTATTCGAAAGGAGATACATATTTAAAAGTATTTTTTTTTCTTTTTGAGACATTGTTTTAAAAACATTCTTTGTTATTTCAAATAAGACAGTAAAAATCGAGTGTACATTACATATTTTTCCAAAAAATTGATAGAGGGTGATTAAAGTCGAGTAACAGAAAACAAAAAACAGTTTTTGGAATTCTTGTCTGTCTGTCTGTTTGGTACGTTATAACGTCGAAACTACTCAACGGCTTTGAACGCGGTTTTCACAGGTGTAATAGGTATATATAATCTGGAATGTTGTTAAAACGTTGTTGTTTCGTCAAAATCATATAAGGCAAAAAAAGTTATGGTCAATTGAAAATCTACTTCAAGCACTTTTTCAAAACTTTTAAACAGAAATGAAAGAGGTTTACATGAACGTATTTAATTTAGATTTTATATTTTTAGAAGCTACAATTTCTACTTTGTTTTATCGGAATTTAAATAAAATAACAAATTGAATATGAGCATTTTTAAATTTAGTTACGTGAAATCCCAATAGATGACGCTGACTTTTTTAGAACTCGCTATGTTATTATTTTCAGTTTGATATCGTAGCAATGTAATGCCTATATACCTATATAAAAATGCCACGAAAATAGGATACTATAGAATTAACTATAATTCCATTATAGGTCTGGATAATTGTAGTTTCCACAGATTACGTGAAAAGCGACCTACACAAGGGCGGAGCCGCGCGCAACAGCTAGTTATAAATAAATCGATTTAAATCATAATGTATTTAATTAATGGGTTCAAAATAGAATACAATATAATTTCGGGTAATAAGAATCTATTTCGATATTACGAGATTTAAGAATTCGTTTATATTCAGCAAACTCTTTTTGTATAAAACATCTCACGTCTATTAGGTATCTGAATATTTCACCAAGTTCAAAACTTACCAAAATAAATCAAGATACTATATTTAGGTTAACTGTAGGATAAGCAACAGAGAATATATTTTGTTATTAATAAAAATATATATAATTGATCATGGACTAGAAAGTGCCATTTCTTTTATATAACGAAGTCTTTATACTAAGTGAGTTATACCCCTATATAGAATGTTTGCTTGTGTTCATGAAATATAAAACACACCGTTTTTCATTTGCTTCATTTTTTAAATACAAAAGCATAAAGTAGTTTGGAAGCATTTCATAATTGACGTCACTGAAAAAGGGGTGGGAGGAGGGGGGGGGGAGAGGGTCTCACAAATGTAATCAGCTATGACAATGACCGGGAAAGGGGGGCGTATTTATTTTTTGTCACATAAATTATCTATGGGCCCTTATAGTAAAAATAGACATATATTTAACTGCTAAGGACAGTGTCATTTTTTATTATATGTGTGGGTGTCAATAGAATGGCGTAGCAACGGGAGATACGAATGTAACTAGAGAAAGTTCATTGACAACCACTTAAATGATAAGACAATTGTTTTTATTTTACAAGGTGATTGACCTGAATGATGAATTGTTTGATGATATTAATAAAGTCGTCTGGTAGTTTTTTTTCTTGATTTTAATTTTATTTCCGTGACTGGCTCTACGAAGTGCTCTAGTTTAATTTATAAATTAAATTCAAATATAGAACATCCAAGTTAATTTCGAATTTTCACTTGTAGGTACATCAGGGAGTAAGAAGGGTGGGAGCGGTGTCCTGACCTGCCCCAAGTGTGGGGACCCCTGTACACATGTCGAGACATTCGTCAGCTCCACGCGGTTTGTTAAGTGTGACAAGTGTCATCACTTCTTCGTTGTGCTCAGTGAAGTGGACACAAAAAAGAGTATTAAGGACAACGCTGAGAATAAATCCGGCTTCTATAGGTGAGTGTGTCCTAGGTAGTAATTCTAGTTTACCCATTCTATAAGTAATCGCTTGGAATGTAAAACATTTACAATGGTTAGTAAACCTGAGACGTAAATTTAAATTTTAATTACTATTTTATCACCTAATAAATTAAATTATTATACGGAGTAAATTTATTAAATACTAGATAATTAATGGTGTACTTAATTAGTAGCTACATGTTCTCTAATTTCTATTATTTGATAGAATACATATATTTTTTTATATAAAGTATAATTGATCGACAACTTAATAGAGTGATTATCTATGTAATTATTTGTTTATAAAATCATATTGTCCAAAGAAAATGGTACAATGAGGAGGTACTAAAGAGCTTTGTCTACCAGTCAACCGAAAAAAAAACAGTAAAATAATAAAAATACTATAAGTGTATTATAATAACAACTAAATTATTCCGTGACTGTAAATTACATTGTTAATGCTATAATTCAAAAATTCAAATTCAAATTCTTTATTGTTTTATATATACATGTTTAACAATGTAAAAAATTGATCCCTTCTTTTAAGTGCTTAAGCACCTGTGCCAGAAGAATAATAAAACACTATTGTGTATATTTTAATCCTTTAATAGTATACAATGTTTTAAATTTCCAAACTTGCCTAATACTTGAAACTAACAATTGTGACATGACAATTAATGTAAAGTTAAAAAATGTATTTAATATGAAATCCTTTGTCTTCAAAAAAAAAAAAAACGAAACTTCTCAAAATTTTATTGATTTAAATGCCGGGGGCATAGCGTAGACAGAGGAGAAAACATTGCCTGGTACTTGAGACCTGCATAGGCTCCTCTCTTTACCTACAAAATTAATACGAACCTATTAGTCTCCTATGACATATGTTCTAGAAATTAACTGATAATAGTTCTAGAAAGGTGAAGATTTTTACGTACGTTATACAAATATTTTTCTGTACGTCTTACATTTCTACATCGGACAAATTAATTATGAACTTATTTTAATTCAATTGAATACAGGTTTACCTTAAAATATAAAAAAATAATTTGTTCCAATGTGGCAATTCAGGGTGTTAATCAACGCCAAACAAGTATATGTCAATGACCTGTATTGATTTTTGTGAGATCGTCTGTAGTTATATTGCTTAACGTTTGTCTGAACTTTAATTTGTTGTAATTTATCAGTAGATTACGATTTTTACCTTGTAATGTAAACGTTATCAGAGATATTAAGATAAAACAAAGTTGTCAATGCAGTCAAAATAATATACTACATACTTATATACACAATACATTTCTTATTAAACTTTCCTGAACCATTATTAAACTTCATTTAATAGATATATATTTACCCGGTTATGTTCACGTAAATTAAACGAAATTTTGTCCGACTAGCTCATGGAAGGAACCTCGAATAGATTTGAAACTAGTCGGGCAAAATTCCGATTTATTTATTTTCGTTAACAAAGCCGGGAATATATATGTACAATATTATATGTTGTACCTTTTATTTAACATAGTCATTAGCTGAAATGTCAACAATCTCTCTGACCTTCAAATATTCAAATACCTCTAACGAGTCCAAGTTATCTCAGGTTGTTGCCATTTCATTGTTATTGATCTCGATTTTATGAATTTGACATTGAATATATTTTTTTTAGCGACGCATCTAAATTATTAAAACAAGTGATGGATTAAGATATAAGATAACGAAACATATTTCGATATTCATTAGTTTGTTATTAATTAAAACAGTTGGTTTAATTACATCGTTTTGCTTACGACAGATTAGAAGTTATCGAATTTTGCAGCAGGAGTGTAACGACCGCTGTATCAACCGTACATATGATGATGATATCTTTTCTATAAACAATGATATGTTTTCCTTTAAATTGCAATCCTGCCTCCTCCCATAAAATATTGATACAGGGCCCGTCTATACCACGCCTCCCCACTGCTTTGTGTCGAACTATGGAAGCTAAAATTAAACGTGTAAAAAATAATTACACGTTTAAAATAATAATTTTGAATAAATTTCAGAAAACCTCCCCCTCCACCCAAGAAGATCTTTGAATATCTGAACAAGCACGTGGTTGGCCAGGAGTACGCTAAGAAGGTTCTCTCGGTCGCCGTCTATAACCACTATAAGCGCATCTACAACAATGTGACGAGCGGCGCTGCTCCAGCAGACGCACACCACCCGCTACATCACACACACAGAGGTACGACGAGGATACACATATATAGCACACAGAAGTAGGACACACAGGAGTAGTAAACAGAAGTAGGACACGCTTGAGTAGTGAACAGAAGTAGGAAACCCATGAGTAGTAAACAGAAGTAGGACACTCGTAAGTAGTAAACAGAAGTAGGACACGCATGAGTAGTAAACAGAAATAGGTTACACACGAGTAATAAACAGAAGTAGGACACACATGAGTAGTACACAGAATTAGTATACATTAAAGTAACATAAAAATACTTGAAAATTACGTGATTGTGTTCTTTCTTTTCAACGAAAATTTGGTTAAAAAAAATTAAAGAGAAATTAACTTGACAATTAATTAATTATACTATGTTAGGAAACCATAAATGAAAAGAATTTAGTAATAAATAAACAATAGTGTAGAAACAAGTAAAGTATTTTAAAGAATATTATTATCCTAACTAATAATTTCAATGTTTGTCTATCTATACAAATAACTAAATAAAGAAATGAAACAAATTTATTCAAAAACTTCAAATACTAATTTACATTGAACAAATAACTGTACCCATTCCTTCATCTAGTTATGTAGAATCAACAAAAACGGACAATTGTAATTTCTGTCGTTTTGACAAAAGAGCGGGCGGGTCGTGACTGGGAAAGTGTAACAAATCGATTATATGAAAAACTGTGACGATTTTACTTCTTACATTTACCTAACTTAATACGTTGTACAATTTTTAGGCCGCGACGAAAGTATGGAAATTATTTACATATATAAATTGTTTATATTTATTTATTTTATTTATTTATGATGTGTGTGTGTGTGTATTAATTATATATTTTTATGCGTTATATTTTATACAATGTGTTTGTCTGAAAAGTAATTAAATTATATGTTTTTTACACTATATGGACTATAGATACACAAACGTAAAATATAGAAATACACGTACACATTACACGTAATCCAATCAGACAAACAGACAAATAAATTCCATGATAAATATAATGCTTAGTGCTTCGGTACGTCATCATGTTCAAGTAGTCAAGATAGGAAAAATACTGTTACCCTATTTTGAAAAATAAATAAAACTTGAAACTTGTAATATGTAATAAAAATAATAAATTAAAAGAACAATATCTTCCTCAATATCATTTAATGTTTAATTGAATGTTCAACATTAAAAAAAAAGTGAGTACCCCAGTACATCCATGGAAGTCCCTCTCAGTGTCGCGTGTTGTTCCCAGACCTGCTGCACCTGAGCCAGCCGCAGGGCGCGAGCGCGGGCGGCGCGGAGGTGCTGGACCGAAACAACCACGACCTGCGACTCGACAAGAGCAACGTGCTGCTACTGGGACCCACCGGCAGCGGTAAGGGCACACTCCTAGAATAATACAGTAAAACTGACCAGTTTTGGTCGTGACACGATGGATCAGTTTGTACAATGTCGGAATTGCTCTTTACGTCGCAGGTTTCATTCTTCGACCCTTGCCGATTTTATTATAATTTCGACTAATTACATTTAACCGCCCCGTTTGTCGAGCGAGTTTACGCAAAGGTACTTGTTCAATTTTCGACAAGGACAGGCATGTATGTGATGAGCATAGATGCTTGTATTTTCTAGGTTTGGTTGTTTATTAAAAATATTCGCAGTATTTATATATGTACATAAATACATAGAAATACACATTGTATTTATATGTATTTATATCATTGTCTAGTACATAAGCAAATAATTTGCTTACTTATGGGGTTAGATCAATTTGTGTAATTTGTCCTGTGATATTATTATTATTAAACTACCTTAAATAATTAATAATTTGGTGTAGGTAAAACCCTACTGGCTCAGACGATAGCCCAGTGTCTGGACGTGCCATTCGCCATCTGCGACTGCACCACGCTCACGCAGGCCGGGTACGTGGGGGAGGACATTGAGAGCGTCATCGCCAAATTGCTGCAGGATGCCAACTTCAAGTGAGTGGAGGGGGGGTGGAGTATTCAAGTGAGTAGAGGGTCCCCCTTCAGGGCAGACCAATAAAGGGAAAGGTGGTAGTGTATACAAGTGAGTAGATGGGGCAACAGCACATTAGAGGGAAGGGGGGGTAGTGTACAAGTGAGTGGGGGGGGGGCAGCACAATAGAGTAGGGGAGGGTTAATTGGTTGTACAAATCATGTGCCTTTGATGTTGCCAATGAAAGATGTGAACTATCAATGTATAGCGTTCATATTTTGGACATGTTAAGTTTTTCATTTTGAAACCCCCGATTTTTCAAAGAGGGCGGAGGAGGGTAGAGATTGTGGGGGGGGTTATCACTTATGTTAATACACACTTTTGTTTTTGTTTTGTTATGGTTAAATTTCAATTTATATTTTATTTAATATTTTTTTTAAGGAGTTTTACACTGAAATGTATATGTCAGCCGTACTGCACCTTGTATAACAACCAATAAAAAACTTAAAACTAAGAAACAAATATTATTATAAAGATGTACATATACATTAATCAACTATTTTAATGTAATCTAAAAATTTATATTTATGTGTGTGTGTTTTTTTGCAGTGTGGAGCGTGCCCAGACAGGTATCGTGTTCCTGGATGAGGTGGATAAGATCGGAGCAGTGCCCGGGATACATCAGCTAAGAGATGTCGGAGGTTTGTTGTATAATTTACTATAAGCTCGAGTTGTATGTTCGTCTGTGTCAAAGTTTCTTTCTAATTTTAATTAAATTTATACTGTTATGGTATGAAAATTAGAATTATAATATTTTAATTAAATTGAAAATATATATTTACATAGTACTTATCTAAAAAGTATTAATTATTTTAACAAAATGAGGTCGTGAGCCAAAAGCCAAACTAAAACACATCTAATAAATCACATAAATAAAAAAAAGTGTGTGTGTACTACTACTAACGCGTGTACATAAGTACACACGTTAGTAGTTGTACTTCTTTGGCGCAACAATAATTTTTTTTAAAAATATACCTATATATTTTTCGCCTTATTTTACGTTTGTAGAAAAAACGCACTAACAGTTGAAAAAAGGTATTTTACATTGAATGTTTTATTATAACTCATTATCCAGTTAAATAAGGTTATTTAAATATCACAAAATAATAAAATATTGACTATAGCTAGCTTCAGGGTGTCGGTTTTTCGTGACGGTGTGTGCACACATCATAAAAATGTACTTACATTAGTTTTCCCTAACGCGCCAAAAGAAGTATAACTTCAAAAAAAACAATTTATTTTTTTTCGCGTGTACGACACAAAACTGTTTTGTGGTGTGCAATAAAGAGTATATATAAATTATACTTTCCGTTCCGTGTTCGGTCCGTTGCCGTGCACCAACGCGGTAGCGCTCCGTGTCCGGTTCGTAACCGCAGTGTGTCCGCAGGCGAGGGAGTGCAGCAGGGCATGCTGAAGATGCTGGAGGGCGCACTGGTATCTGTTCCGGAACGCAACTCACGCAAGTTACGGGGCGATGCACTACAGGTCGACACCACCAACATACTGTTTGTTGCCAGCGGGGCCTACAACGGACTTGACCGGTGAGGGACCCCTTATAAACATGTACATCCATGTTAAGCTGCTTTAAATATTAAATAAATATAGAATGAAAAATAAACTGAATACTGGCAGAGATTCGATTCCTTGACCTCCGGGAAACCATTCCCTCGCTTCACCAATCGAGCATTGCGTTACAACCCTCTTCCATGAATTAAGCATTCTATATTTTCTTTATTGGTACGGTGGTGACATCTATTAAACTTCAATTAAGAATATTCAGAAACATGTATAGCTTATATAGCACTTTTTTCCAAGAGATCACAGGTTCAAATCCAGCCCGTATCGGTTCAAGTATTGCTAAATGTTAAAAAATATAAAATATCTTGACCTTATTCCAGTCTGATCCAGCGTCGCAACAACGAGAAGTACCTGGGCTTCGGTGCGTGGGACCCTCGCTCCGGTCGGCGCGCCGCGCTGGCCGCCGCGGCTGCTGACGAGTCCCCGCTGACCAGCGCCACGCACGAGGCCGGCGAGAGAGACCACTGGCTGCGCGCCGTGCAGGCCAGGGACCTTATTGACTTCGGGATGATACCAGTGAGTGATCACGTATCTTGGTTGGTTGCCGGAAATTATTTATCCAAAGTTTGAGTAAACTTCGATATTGACGCTATTGGTTCCAGGCCTATTTGGTCTAATATCAATCTGCAATTTAAGCCAAAAGTGTTTATTTTTATGAAATGGAGTTCTATACATATTTTGAATCAGTGATTATTTCCGTTTCCAAATTTGTTTATTATTTCGCTATAAAAATGTCGCTTAGAACAAGTAGACCTTGAACTGTCTTTATGAACTCCGTTCACGGTTGACTGATACCGATCAATTATTAAATTGGTCCGATAGTATTTTCTCGATAAAGATCAGTGATAATGTTCGATAGCCAACTCCTTTTATTTTGGTTTAGAACTACCCTGCATTTTTTATTTTTTTTATTCTCTCAATTTTCTTCTACTAACCCTTATCTTTCATTAGCTAAAAATAAACACAATTGTAACTCTATTTCTATTGCAGATGTTTACCTACTTATTATCCAATTAAAAATAAAATTTAAAAAAAAAAAGTTGTGTTTTTAATGAAAATACCACTTTCAGTAGTATCCATATGTTTTGTTACACACCTCAACACTCAAGATTACAATTCAAATTATAACATATTATTAAATTTTATATAAATTGCAGGAGTTCGTCGGTCGATTTCCAGTACTAGTGCCCTTCCACAGTCTGAACCAAGATCTGCTCGTGAGGATACTCACCGAACCTAAAAACGCGATCGTGAGTACTTGTGTTACTACAACTTAATTTATAAAACTATTTTCTCATCACAAATGTAAAAAATAATAATAAATGCTCTATATTAAAACCTTATCTCCGGTCATAGGTGGCGCAGTACAAGCTGTTGTTCGCGATGGACAAATGCGAGCTGTCGTTCAGTGAAGAGGCGCTGCGAGCTGTCGCCGCTCAAGCCATGGAGAGGAAGACGGGCGCGAGAGGACTCAGGGCCATCATGGTGAGGAGAGGACGAGTAAGGAATGTAGCACTTATGGCAAGGAAAGAGTCATAAACGGCGTTCGTTCCGCAGGAGAATCTGCTGCTGGAGGTGATGTTCGAGATCCCCGGCTCCGACATTACGTGCGTGCACATACACGAGGGCTGCGTGCAACGCGCCGAGCCACCCACCGTGCGCCGCCGCGAGCGCGAGCGACAGCCCTGGCCCTCGGTGCGCCTCTCCAACTGTACGTAGGAACGCGGCGACGGCCCCGGCCCTCGGTGCGCCTCTCCAACTGTACGTAGGAACGCGGCGACGGCCCTGGCCCTCGGTGTGCCTCTCCAACTGTACGTAGGAACGCGGCGACGGCCCTGGCCCTCGGTGTGCCTCTCCAACTGTACGTAGGCACGTGGCAAAGTCCCTGGCCCTCGGTGTGCATCTCCAATTGTACGTAGGCACACGGCGACGGTCTTGGCCCTCGGTGCGCCACTCCAACTGTACGTTGGCACGTGACAAAGTCCCTGGCTCTTGGGGTGCATCTAGAATTGTACGTAGGCACGCGGCGACGGTCCTGGCCCTCAGTGCGCCTCTCCAACTGTACGTAGGCACACGGCGACGGTCCTGGCCCTCAGTGCGCCTCTCCAACTGTACGTAGGCACACGGCGACGGTCCTGGCCCTCGGTGTGCCTCTCCGACTTCACGCGTGCTCAGACACAGACAAAATAATAATTAATAGGATACCTCTGTGTTCAATTATTTATTCGATTTTTTATATATTTTTTTACAGGAATGTGTTAAAACTGTAGAATGCCCTCGCTCTAAAAATGAATATTCAATGCAAATACACGTTAGTACAACTATTATGTCAACACATTCATTAAAATAGTGTTGCAGATTTAGATAGTTTATTTATTAGCTTTTTTTTATAAATAGGAATTAGAAATTATTTAGTTGAAAAATTTAAATTTGGTTTTGTTTAGTATTAAGAATAAAGAAGACAGTTCTTTATTTCACCAATTACATAATATATGATAATGTTTAATTTATCAAGGCCTGTACCGACACTATAGTTCATTTATGAAAGCTATTAGATGATACTAGGAAGTCTCAGATTCGAAATCGCGTTAGGTCTTTTTATTTCTATATTTATTTAAAATTAATATTATTTTTCGTAATTCTTATTTCTAAATTTATTTAAAGATAATATTATTTTTAGCAGTTGTAACTCGCATTATGTAGATTATTATTCTGAAATTTTCAGTAATTGTCATAATATTATTATATGTTTGTTTTTCTTTCTTTCCCAGGAGATGAAATCGTCGGAGTCTGCGAGCCAGTCGTGCGCGCTGTGAGTCGTATGGTGGTCTCAACAAACTAAACACTACTGCAATTAATATCTAATTTCTCAATCATTTGACTTTAATAGACGTCAAAATGATTTCTATTTGATCTTGATTTTTGGTTTATTTTTAATTATCTTTGTTTTTTTTTCTAAGTCTGACAGTACGTAGTTCTTTGTATTATAGATATAGATAGCTTCTATATGATCAGATCTCTTAGGTTATGTGCCTAAAATTGATGTGATACTCATACAAGTTAATATTTTAAATAAAAAAAAATTGAGAAATTTTAAGAAAGTTCTTCAATGCAATTTGGTTTAGCCACCATACAGCAAGCTTGTGATGTAAATTACTGTAAATAATAGAGGAATTAGTAAATAGTTAAGATTCTATAGAATTAATAAATTCTATCCTGCTAAGTTAAGTACCAAAATATTTAAACTACTGAGATATTTTGACATTTTTGTTTTGTTATTTAAAGTATGTAAAGGTGCGAAGTGATTATTTAATATTTGATTTGAAATTTGAGAAATTTCTGGTTTGATGATGGTAGAATAATCACGTTGCAGCAAAAAATTTAATAGTCTAAGCCTATTTTCGAAATAAAATATATGAAGACACGAAATCTTTCATTTTTATTATCTTATTAGTAAATAATTATCTTAGATATTACACAACCAAATTTTTCTTATCATTCAGATCCTTATACGATCCACTTTTGACTATATCTAGCAGGGTTTCCACCATTTTGTACACTTCTTCGTAACTCGTGTACAGAGGTGCTGGGGTCAATCGTATTACATTCGGATATCTGAAATCTGGAACAACTCCACGAGCTTTTAACGCCAAAGATATCATGTAACCTCCTTCGTGTTCCAAACAAACATGGCCACCTCTTTTGCTGTCATCTTTTGGATTTCCTATCGTAAAGCCTAGTGTAGACAATTTAGTTTCAATTAGGAATATTAAATAACCGGTAATATGTAATGATTTTTTTCTAATTGCAGCCATGCCAGCTTCATCGAATATTTTTAACGATCCTTCCAAACCGGCCATAGATAATAAATGTGGGGTACCAATCTGCCAGCCGTTAGCGTCTTGTCTATGATCGAATTTTTGATTCATTACGAATTGTGTTTCCGATTTGTTTCCGAACCAACCAGCTAATCCTGGGAGAACGCTGAAGTGATTTTTATTTATATACAAACCTGAAGTGGAACCTGGCCCACCGTTGAGATATTTATAAGTACACCAGACAGCAAAGTCTGCATCTAAAGACTTCAAATCGATTTCTATACTACCCACCGCGTGACTCAAGTCCCAGCCAATGAGGATACCTCTTTGTTTGGCCGCGTTACTAATTTTTTTCATATCTAGTATTTGCGATGTTCTGTAATACACAGCTGGTAATAAAACTAAAGCAATATCGTCTGTCATAGCTTTTATAATGTCGTCTTCTCTAACATATTTACCTTTTGCTTTCACTACTTTAACAGCATCCTCTGTCTTGTAACCCTTTAAAATAACTTGGCTGTCAATCGCATATCTATCTGTGGGGAAATTTACGTCATCAACAAGTATTTTGTATTTATCTTCAGTTGGCTTATAAAAGGTAGCGACTGCTTGATGAATATTCACCGTTGTAGATCCAGTAAGAGTAACTTCTTCAGGGTCGGCTCCAACTAATTTCGCCATCATTTTGGATAAATATATTGAATACAAGCAATATTTATTTTCATCAACGTTCCAAATCTTCACTCCTTCTGTTTTCCACTGCTCGATCGCATTCAGAATACATTCCTCCGCATCCTTTGAAGCCAACCCCAAAGAATTACCACACATATAAATAGTGTCTTTTTTCAAATAGAATCTTTGCCGAAAATGACCGAGAGGGTCGTTGTTGTCCATGAAAGTAGGATAATCAAATCCATCTTCGTATTGGCGGTTCATCTTTTAGTGTTAAATATAAATAATAGACGTTTTTCTCTTCAAAAACAGAACAACAGTCTAAATATGTATTGTAATGGCTTTTATATAACCATGTTCTTAAATCTCTACTGTTTGTATGTTATTTATTTTGTATTTACTTACGTATTTGATCTTGATTTGTTGACTGCTTTTAAAATCTTAGTGTGACCATGATTTTTTATTTTAAGTATTATCCAGTACACACTTAAACAGTTGGTACCTGTACATCCAACTGGCATTGAACATCGACATGCAAGACATAATATAATTTATATATGTATTATAAGTATATTTATTTATTTATTTAACCTAATTGTCTGTAATAAATTAGGAACAGTAGGCGAACTTAAGGACGCGTTTACAAAACTGATAGGTAGAAAATCGCATCACTACATAGACAAATCTCGACTACGCACACTTATGCATGTATAGTGCGAGAATATTGTGGGAATGAAACAATTTTGATACTTTCGATATATAATATTTTTTTGCGCTTATATTTAATGTTTAATTATTACTTCTTTAATTCTTTATTATGAAATACGTATTAATTATTCTGTGACATAAAAATAGCTGAATACTTCGGTGGCATGCCCGTTGTGTTAATCATAAAGAGATACTACCTACAGGATTATTGGAGTGCACCTTAAGGTATTCTGATGGATGGATGCTAGTGGATCTCCTAGATAAATAGAGCTTGGTGCGCCGAGTATGGGCTTGTTTTGTTGCTTTTGATGAGATCTTACCCTTAGACTTGAAAAAGTGATTTGATAAAGATGGGAGTGACGGGTATACGAATATACGAGGGTACCTTCACATCACTCCATATTTATCCACACTTCCGTATTTTTATGCTTAAATATATTATATGCTTTATGCTTTAATATCTTCACGACAAAAATGTACCTAAACTCCTTCCGATTTCGTAAAATAGGTGACGGAAAATCGTTTTTAAATTAAAAAATACAATATTACAGAATTTTCTTTCTTTGAGGATATATTTAATTTTTTTAAAAAAATAGTTGAGTGTTATAAAAATCTTAAGAATAGACAAAAAGTTAGTCACCCTATTCCTTGTATACTATGTGTAGTGTTTAGATAAAACTTTAAGTCGTAAGTAATATGTTGATTAAAAATTGGGATATTTTAGTAATAATTTTGCCTCAATTCTAAACACTTTTCTTTTTAGCCTATGTATATATATTTTACTTGGTATTATTTATAATATTTGTAATAATAGGAAAGTGCAGATTATAATGTACTTATTAGATGTCAAATACGTATTTTTTACAAATGAACCTTCTATTTTTCGGGATAAAAAGTAGCATTATTCTTTTCCAGGCCTTATCTACCAGGTGTATGCGTGATTTGCGCACAAACTTCTATATTTATTTATTAGATCTTAATAGATATTACTAGCAAGTAGGATATGTACTCATAAAGTGTATTATGGTCTAAATTACGATTTATGGTAATTAGCTTAAATAACAAATAAATTCAACATTTCTTTTTTATAAAACCTAAAATAGGTGTTTAATTAAACAAAGGTTCTTTATTTATATACTCTTTAGATATCTCTGTAGATGGTAGCAAATCTCTAATTAAAATTATTTGTTTAAAAAATGTCAAGATAACATTATAAATATACTTATCAAATGTGGGAATTCATATAGATAATGGTCATTCATAATACACATAGAGTATTTTTTTATTAAAACAAATTGGCAAATTCTTAGATAATAAGCAAAAATAGATACATTAAGATGTTATTTATTTAATCACATGTACAAATGTCAAATTGTACTTATTTTGTCATAAATACGAATCCAAGAAGCGGGGTCCAGTAATAATAGAAATAGAGAGATAAAAAAAAATCATATTGCTGAATAGGAGTAAAATAACTACATCCTTACTATCAGACAAAAATCACAATGACAAATAACATTAATCTTGGCTTCCTTTTCCAAACAGTAGTAGTCAAACAAACTTGTAATTTAGTGTAAAAATAAGTCTCAAACATCTTAAACGTAAAATGAATATTTATATTTTAATTTGTATTATTTATTTCAATAAACGACATGTTTATAATAAAGTTCAATATGTTATTAATTTATTACGTTATTTGATGACGTACCTATCTATTTATCTATCTGCTTAAAAACAATAATATTGATGTCATAAAAGTTTACAATTATTTCAAGAGACTGTTGAAATAGTAATTCAACTTACAAGTCAGGAACGTACACAATAGATCCTATATACAGGGTTATTTTTAATTAGTTGACCACCTCTTGCTGGCAGCCTCTTTACATCAATCCTAACAACAATTAATAGTTTTTAAAATTTGAGTTTTCCTATATAAAATTTATTTGGTGTTTCTGAACTAACTCTTAGCGTAGATATTGCGCCCGGGCGGTTATCTTTTAAGTACTTCTAACAAAATACAGAGTAATAACTAAAAGAGGGAACAACATTTTTTTTTGTTTCATATTTTTTGTGTTGTTTATCAAGATTTTTAAAAGGTCGTACAACAAATGTTGTTGGGATTTATGCAGAGAGACTGCCTGCAAGAGGCGGTCAACTAATTATAAATAACCCTGTAGGTATATGTAGGTTTTTTTAAGATCAACCTTTTTACTAAAACAAATTTTCATATTTGTTTTTTAACATATTGTGTCAAAACATAAATAAAGTTTCCGACTATAAGTCAATTCATGTCAACAGAATATCATTGTTTCAGTATTGTATAAAGTTCAACGTCTAAAAATATTTTCAATGGGAAGATTTGCTCAACATATTACCCAAAATTTTAAACATTTTTCTACAAATAACATTTTGAGAGCAGTTTGGCCTAAGCCCAACTATGGACCGCTGACTGTGATGAGATCAGAAATGATGAGCGGCATGAGGGTAGTGGCCGCTCAGACCTCGGGTGCATTGATCGCAGCTTGCACTATTATGTTTCAGGTGTGAGATACTTAACGAATTTTGATTCGATCAGTCTGATGGTTGACTGATCAAGAACAATACTCGGACTTTAATGAGAAGTGATCTAAACGCTCATAGAAATATTGAAAACAAAACATGATTTAATTATCCTTGACATGTGTTAACATTGTTTAATGTTTTTAAAGGCAGGTTCTCGCTATGAAACTCATGATGATTTTGGGGCTACTCATTTTTTGCGAACTGCTTCTACTGGCAGCGGCTGTAGATCAACAGCCTTCGCGAAGCTTAGAGTTCTACAACAGAACGGAGCCTACATTACAACTACCTCTGATCGACAAACCATCGCCTATACCTTACGATGTCCAATGTCCTTATTTAGTGAACTAAAATATTATTTGCTGGATACTGCAGCGAGGTAGATGATCAAATGAAGGAATCATTTAATAAAAAAAAATAATATATTTTACTAAAAGTTTATTGTTATAGTTGCTGTTACCATGACTGGGAAATTTCAGACTTGAAAACCATAGTTAGGGGTGATCTTAACAGGATCAGTCCAGAGCAAAGAGCCATGGATTTGGTGCAAAAAGCGGCCTGGGCAGGCCCTTTAGCCAACTCAGTTTTTTGCGAAGATGAAAGAATTGATAGTATGAGCGGAGAAAAGTTGAGACATTACGCGAAATTAAATCTCCAACCTTATCAATGTACAGTTGCTAGTATTGGAGTTCCTTTTGAGGAGACAATGAAAATTGCAGAAAAGATTAAAAAGAACACTGTAAGTCACAGATAAAAATAGATATGAACACTATTAGACACACACAAAAATAGTTTATGAATATAAATCCCATCAATCAAAATTGATAATAAATACGAACACTATTAGACACACACAAAAATACTTTATAAATATAAATACCATCAATCATTTCGATTTTTGTTTTTACCTAGGGCAGGCAACCATTGCTAAAACAGCCGCAATCGTACCCTCGAGCTGGTCATGAGTATTATGATTTAGGCTCTGGAAGTGACACCTGGATAGCCGTAGCTGTGCCCGGCTGCGGGTCTTTTGATCTGCAGTTAGTTGGTCAAGTCATCTTTTTTAAATTTAAATAAACATACACTAATGAACGCTTTAAAAGGTTTGGTCCATAGACAATACACTCTTAAATATTCCATGGATCCTTTTTATCTATTTATAAAATTAAACTATTATATTATGTGTTTTACTAAAACACACAGCGTTGAGATGAAGAAAGCTGTTGTAAACATGCCCTAATCTTGGATGTCTATGGTAAAACTTACCCTAATTTTCCTTAAATATATACTTATCTCTTTCTTTCCCCAGCAGGTGTCCTCTTCTTACCCAGAGGACACTTGACTAGAACCTGTCAATTGTCATAGCGTTTGTAAATTTTGCCTGTGAAACATCAAAATTTATAAAATATAAAAAAATAAGTGTTGAAATTAAATATATATTATATCTTTAATTAACATACAGTGTCATTTAAATTTAAGTGTTATTCTTTACTTTAGTTAACTAGGATTTAAGATGAATCCGGACGAAAGTGTAAGTACACGTGTTTCGCATGTTGATGCTTCGGATGGAGATCAACTGTCGAACAACAATAGATCTGATGATTCGTCATCATCATCTTCTTCATCCTCGGAGGATGAAGAAGGCATATCATCACTTCCGCCCAACAAAAGACGTAAGTACAAAACTTATTCAGATCCACGTGTAGATACACTCGTACAGCAAGTAGGCTTTATTTCTAATTATTTAACTAGTTTACCTCTCGCACCATCTAATACTAGTCAATCGTATGATAAACAAGATATTTCTCCCGGTCCATCCACATCAGATTTTTTAAGGAATCCTACAACAGCCTGTAAACTGTCTTTAGGTGTGCTTGGTACAGAGTTTGATGAAAGAACATTGATTCCTCAAGCTGATACCGAACGCCTACAGGCACTGTCTAACTTACAAAAATTTGACACACCCTCTTGGAAAGGTATTCGTTACAAAAAAGCCTTACAAGCTTGTATCGCTAGTCCCGGGTTTATAGGTCTAAAGGTTAATGAGGAGTTATGTCATTTTAGTAAAAATAAAGATTATTTAGCTTCCACTGAACAATTATTAGCCGGTTTATCTAATAATATTCTAGAGCAGCGACAGTTATTAAACTCAGGTTTACAAGAAGTGCTTAATTGGGCATCAACATGCCAAAACAATTTAAATTCCAACACATTGTTTGAAAAGTTCTCTAGCATATTTGGTCCAGGGTCTGCATCACATAAGAACTCTGAGACTGCCATGCAAATTGTATGTGGTAAAAGAGCAGAGTGCATAGAGGTGAGACGGGACCGTATATTAAAGGAAATTGAAAATCCAAATTTAAGGTCTACTCTTCAGACTGTTCCACCAAGTCATGAATATCTGTTTAGTCGAGGGGCTCTACAACCAATAATAGCATCTTTAGGAGGATCTCAAATGTGGCTGTGCACTCCACCTTACATAAAAGAGAAAAGAACTTTTAATATACCTCATTCTCAAAGTAAAAGACAATACAACCATGGCAAAGTACAATATAAGAATTTTAAAATAGAAAAGAAGCAAAACAATAAGTTTAAAAAGAACCAGCCCTTTCGTAGAAATGATTCAAGAAAAGATATGCCATCAAATAACAGTACCTACAATAAACAGTGACAACCAGTTCAGAGGAGGTTGTTTGCAGTACCACATACAGATGTGGGCACAAAGGGGTGCGAACAATTATATAATAAAATTATTAACAGGTGCACGGATCCCATTTCTAAGGAAGCCTCCTCTTCAATTTCCAAACAACCAAGTTTTAAAGAAATTTGCAACCAGAGTATCCGAGGACATGACAGCAGTTGTCTCCAGTTTAAAGAAGCAAAAAATTCTAGAAATACCACAAGTTCTCAATCCAGGTTTTTTATGTCGAATGTTCCTAGTAAAGAAATCAGATGGGGGTGTACGTCCTATCTTCGACCTCAGAGGTCTGAACAAACATGTTTCAGTGAAACATTTCCATTTAATTTCAGTAACCGATATAGCAAATTTTATTCAGAGAGAGGACTGGTTAATCAAAATAGACATCCATCAGGCCTATTTCCATTTGCCCATATCAGAGAAACACAAAAAATTTCTCAGAGTCTATTACAACCAAGAAGTGTTACAATTGACAGCCCTTCCTTTTGGCCTATCATCAGCTCCAAGGATGTTTGCTACATTAACAAATTGGGTTGCGGAGACCCTACGAAACCAGGGTTTCCGGATAATTGTGTACCTAGACGATTTCCCCCTGGCACATCAGAACCATTCAATACTGGTGTCTCAAGTTGCGGAAACACTGAGAACATTGGAAATTTTGGGATGGCACATAAATTATCAGAAATCCGTTCTGGAACCCACTCAAAAAATAGAGTATCTCGGCCTGGTATGGAATACCCAACAAAACTGGGTAGAGCTTCCAGTCAGGAAGAAGATCAAAATAAAGCGAAACATTTCCAAGATGCTGAGCAGGGGAAACAGTTCTCTTCTAGAAACTCAGATCTTATTAGGGTTACTAAATTTTGCAAATTACGCAGTGTCGTGGGGTCGACTACACTGTCGCAGAACACAAATATTTCTGAGGACCTTTCAACAAAAGAGACCAAGGGAAAGAAGAGATCTCCCTCTTCTAGTTCGACAAGAACTGAAATGGTGGTTGAGAACCGTAGGAAACAGCTCAACAACAATAGTCAAGAGGAGCGTGACTCACTTTTTGACTACGGATGCCGCAGACTCGGGGTGGGGAGCACAATTAAACAGTACAAACCTGTCAGGAAAGTGGTTCCCCTTCCAGAAGCTCTGGCACTCAAACATAAAGGAGATGTATGCCGTTTTTGCAGCCATAAACAGTCAGCGGATGGCTTTACAGGGTGCTCACATATTAATTCAGACGGACAACAAGACCCTAGTATCGTACCTCAGGAACGAGGGGGGGACACATTCCCTGGCGTTATTGGGACTAACCACCAGGCTACTGAAACTAGCAAGACGATTAAATTTAATCCTCTCAGCCACTTACCTCCCGGGTATTCTGAACGGAATTGCGGATCGCCTATCGAGGGGTCGCAAATTACCGGAATGGCATCTTCTGCCTCAGGCCACGGAGGTCATATTCAAAATATGGGGCGTCCCAGACGTCGACTTGTTCGCGTCAAGAGAAACGGCTGTCGTACCGGAGTACGTAACCTTAGATTGCAGAGACTGTTACGCAGTTTACTGCGACGCGTTCAGCCGAAAATGGGACTATCAGCTGGGCTGGGCATTTCCCCCACCCAGCTTAATACCAAGATTTCTTGCACATCTAAACAGTGCGAAAGGGAATTACATCCTAATAGCACCAAATTGGACCAAGTGCTTTTGGCTACCAGATCTCCGAGCGAGAGCCAAAGTGGAACCCATTCCAATAAGGAACCTGCGGAAGGTATTAATAGATTGCAGCACAGGCAACTGCCCTGCACAAGTGGAGAAATTAGATCTTCTGGCTTGGAAAATTGGGGGTGGGCCGACCAAGTTGCTCACTGGTCCATAGAAGAACAAAATTTATTAAAAAGTAGTTGGCGGACATCTACTTTGACTACTTACAGTACTCCAATTAAAAGATGGTTAGCTTGGTGTGAGACCTTAGAGATAAATCCAAAAGTACCAGAGTGCCAACAGATTGCTAGATTTCTAGCAAAATTATTTTTAAAAGATAAACTATCATATAGAACAATTCTTTTACACAAGTCTGCAATTTCCACATACTGTGCAGCATCTCAATTAAATATTTCAAAAAATTTCTTTATACAACAGGTTTTAAAAGCAATTTCAATTTCAAAACCATCGGTGCAAAAACCACCAATTTGGGACACTACAAAACTATTTAAATGGTTAAAAAATGCACCAAACTCAGGTTCATTATTTGAAGTTGCCAGACGTACAGCTTTAATACTGTTACTAGCTTCAGGTCGCAGAATACATGACCTAACATTATTGGAAAACAATCCTAAAAGTCTTATACTAGAAGAGGATAAGATTATTTTATGGCCAAGATTTGGTTCAAAGACAGATTCCGAAACCAACAGACAACCAGGTTGGGTATTGCAGAGACACCCTGATCATCTTGTTTGCCCTGTCTACCATCTCAAAAGACTTATAGCAGGGCTTGAAGAGAGGAGAAATGTAGACAAATCTATTACAAGTTTATTTATATCCCTATCAGGGAAGGTGAAGCCTGCTTCAAGAGCCATGATTGCAGGTTGGATACGTACTATATTTAAAGAAGCAAATATTGATGCTGCCCCAGGCAGTATAAGGTCAGCAGTAGCTTCTAAAAGCTGGTTGGAGAAAATACCAGTTCAAGAAATACTGGACAGAGGAAACTGGAAGAGTATTAAAACATTTCAAAAGTTTTACTGTCGTCCAGTAGATACAGTTGATAATTCTAAGACTGATTTGTTAAAGTTAAATTTTTTAATATTACTTAGATTGTTAAAAAGTATTATTTTCTACTATCATTATTATTCTTAGAAGATTATTTTCAATTTGGTTTTTTTTTTGTTATTGTTTTTTATTACATTTATAAACTTAATAAGATTTAAAGGCTGATTATCTTATATAATAAAAGACTGATTAATATAAGATAGTAATTTTATTATTCATCATAGCGTTTGTGTCTATCACCAGCAGATACCAAACAGGTCTTCATCTCAACGCTGTGTGTTTTAGTAAAACACATAATATTACTGTTTTGCATTACAACAAAACAGGTATTATGTGTTGAATAAAACACACAGCGTTGCAGCAATTCTCTTGCTGGGGAGCTGAAAACTATGACAATTGACAGGTTCTAGTCAAGTGTCCTCTGGGTAAGAAGAGGACACCTGCTGGGGAAAGAAAGAGATAAGTATATATTTAAGGAAAATTAGGGTAAGTTTTACCATAGACATCCAAGATTAGGGCATGTTTACAACAGCTTTCTTCATCTCAACGCTGTGTGTTTTATTCAACACATAATACCTGTTTTGTTGTAATGCAAAACAGTAATATTATTGACCGCTCGAGTCACAGTCATATTGATATCTGAGAACAAAAATATCTATGATTTTCTTACATACCTACTTACCAGGAGTTAAATGATTCTGACCTGAAACATTCAAAATTATAGTAATTATACAAATGCATTATTTTCGATCTAAGCACGTCGATAGACACCACAATTATACGTGGTAATAGTGAAGCAACATGTGCTGGGTTGTCAATAATTTGGGTACCATCAACATAGTTCTTAGTCCCGATAGTAATAATAAGCTTGAGAATGCTAATATTATTATAGATAGATAAAGCGGGATTACTGTACTAATATTAAACTAAGCTTTCTTTCGGTCTACTTGTTTTGACATCGAGCAATTTTGTATGATCGGAGTCCTCTTTATTTAAAATTATTTTCCCAGAGTTCTCATAAAACACGCAATCATTGCATCTGCATGCGGAACAGACAATTTACAGATGGGGCAGAATTGCTTGGACCGTATTCCTCAACCGCCGATGGGTTTGATGACCGGAAACGATATCTACACTGACTATAAAGCTTTTAACATATCGTATGCAGAGACTGGATTATTCGGTAATATTATATGCAATATTGATAAATTAGCAAACACTGTATGATATTTCTTTACTGCAATTTAAGGTATCTTAGCAAAAACACAATATTGCTATATTAGTATGATAACACTGTATGATATTCTTTAATTTAAGGTATCTTAGCAAAAACACAGTCGAAGTCAGCCCCTAGGACTGCAATGGCAGCAGCAGAATTCCTGGCTAATGTCGGTGAACTTGACTTTACACAAATTGAGGAAGGGAAGAAAAGACTTCGTAGGTACCAACCAATTCAAACAATCTATTGCTAATTTGCAATCGTAAACTAGCACGCTCTTGTGCAGTGGTAATATAAGTTCTAAAGAAGTAGATAGATAAGGAAAATATTAGTAGCAACATCTTGAAATTCTTCCTGACGTCTTAAATTAAATTGGTTGTAATTAGGCATATTTTCCATATTTATTTTACCACGAATTATTTTGCAAATTTAAAATAGATGTGGTATGACGAATAAACCGATTCGGAGCAGGTATTCAATTCCGGATTTATACATGTTCAAACATTAACTTTCATTGGTGCATCTATTCAGTCACCTTTTTGGTCAGGATATTCGCCAAATATGATACCACGCAAAAAGCGTGCAAAAAGCCAAATATGATACCACCGTCCCGATACAATCGAATAAAATGCTAAATTCATCAAAACTTGTTGCGATATCGTAGGTCAAATGATAGAGTGACAGGAGTTTCGCAGAGGTCGCGTCTTCGTGCCTCGCGCCCTGCCCACATTATTTTCATTCTATATTTATATTAAATTTAAATAAGCTTTACATGTCTATAAGTACGTGGTTTTATATTTTTTCAAACATCAATTACTTTCCATCTTACTGGTATTAGGGACATGTTGTTCCAATTACTAAAACCTATAATCCCAATCGTCATTCCTGCCTCAAAATTTCCATTATAGAAAAAAGTAGAATGTTCCTTGAAATTCCATGCTGGTTTCACTGATTGAAACGAGTTCTCTTTCTACATACATTACCTTATAGCATAATAATAAGTTGTTTTTAATTATTTTGGTAATAAAAATAATGAAATTTCTGTTTTTGACAATACCATTACTAGTCTCCAGCTCGACTTTTTACCGCATCAGACGGAATATAGTTGGGTTAGGTTGGGTTTAAATAGCTAAAATCTGCACTCTCTGTGAGAGGAACCGATGGAAGTAGTCAATTATTAATAGATATCTACCTATTCTGGACTTTATGTAATGTTTTCTGTTTCTAGAACTTAGTTTGGCTATTCATAATGAAGATTGCATGAAGGTATGCGAGGATCTGGCGCTGCAGACCGCAAATAACGTGCAACTGGACTCCATTGATGACGCCATTAATATCGTGCGATCGATTTGTCCTGATGAAATAACAACCACTACAAGATTTATATCGTCCAAATGTAAGCGTTTTGTAGTATACCTATATTAACAACACCTTATAACAAATTACGTTTTCTTTTTGCTCAAAAAATAGGCAATTGTATGATTTAATTGTGCTGTTCCAGGCAATAAAATGGCTATAGCGGTGGTTGGTGATATTGGTGTTATGCCAGTAGATCAAGAAATATTCCAACGATCTTGAAGTCATTGTGACAATTAAATTATTCTAATTATTTTGTTTAGTTTTTATTTGCTCAGATCCTTTGTAATCGTGAAATGTCTCTACCTATTTTAATTACTTCAACACTTATTCTTAATATTAGACGTTGTGGTGTTATTAAGTAGGTACAGGTAAAGTTTTTTCAACAAAGAATAATATTGTAGTATACTGTTTGTACAATATACGGCATACTTCCATAAAATATGAAGTAGGTATATTTGGGTTTATATCTTTTCGACAAAAAGTTTATACTATTTTATAAGATAGTAATAAATTATTATTAAGAGCTCATGAAATAGCTTCGAATAAGGCCATGTCATAATATATTTAAGCAGATATTTTTTTTATCAGAACTATTCCCCTTCTTTATTTATTTCTTTATTTGACTTCATAAGATTGTATGGCCTTAACAGTCTGTGTACGTTAAATATTTTTCGTTATTTATTATCTGTCAGCTGTCCTCGACTGTCAAATGTCATAATTACAAATCTGATTTATCTCAATTACAGAGCTGTATTTTAGAACATCGAACTATTGTTCTAATTTCTAAATAGTTGATATAAAGATAGGATGTCTTAAATTTTCTACATAATCTACGTCACGATGATGAATTCTTTGCAGAACACAGTTAAGTGTAAGTGTGGTTGAGGTTATGTTATTAAGGTTACATTTCCACTGAATAACATATAACTCCAGAATTCTCTAAACTCTTAAAAACTCTAAAATTCCAGATCTAAGGCTTGTTACTCTTAAAACAGCATTAAATACTCTCAAAGAATGCAAGCCAATGCCAATACCACAGGCTAAACATGATTTACTATCAAAATCGGAAACTATGCACTTTACGCCGCGTAGTATAAATTTTGGGATTAACAATACGAACAAAAAGAATCAAGATCCCATATCCTATATACCAATAGTGAATCCTAGGTCCATTCTGCCGTTGATAGACACAGAATGGAGAAAGGATGAGATAGGATTACCGGCTCTTCAACAAGAGGAGAAGCAAGCTGTCCGATTGATTGTAATACGAAGGAAGAAGATGAAAAAGCATCAGAGAAATAAACTGTGGAAAAGGATGAGGCATCGCTGGGCACGGGTAAATAGTTATACATATTATAATTTACCTGTTTTGTTTTATATATCTTGATGCAAGAGTTCTTTTAAATACAAAATTAAATAATACAGTAAGTCTTGGTGTTCTCACATTGTGAAGAGATTAGATTGTGCTAATGTACAACACACTGTTGTTAAAAGTAAGATAATAAACAGTAATAATAAGGTTATAAACATTTAGTTTTAGATCTGAAACCTAATAACCTAATAAACAAAACCTACCTTGGCAGTAGGTCAAGAGAAACCAATTTCATTATTACAAATTTATTTATTTCTTTATACTAAATCTTAAATATTTCTTCACCACTTAAAATCAATTGGAGTAATGTACCTATTGCATTATCCAATCTACAGTGCACTATTTAAACCCAAAAAATTGGGAGAAAGAATATCCATTAATCGGTTGAGAACACTAGCTCACTAACTTTTCACAATGTGATATTAGTACACCACTTGACCTAGCGCTTAGTTAATTGTATAATGGAATGGCTGCCTAATAGTTGAATTTTTTAATATATATTTATTGTTTTTAATGCAGGTAAAGAAAAATCGTCGCATTAAAAAGGAAAAAATATTCCAAAATGAACTATATGCTATGGTGAAACAAGCCAATGAGTTTTCTGCCGAACAATACGTGACAAGCAAGCTTGAGAAAGCCAACAATACTCCATTACCAACTCGGTGGAAACACAAACGTCTTCCCGAGTTCATTATTAGACAACTACTTGGTATTGATAAAAAAATCAATTACAAACACACAGACAAATACAAGGCTTAAAATATTTCTCTATATGTATAAATAATTATTTATAGTTCATTAAATCAAGAAAAAAATCTAAAAATGTCTGGTCCGTTGTACATTAGATATTAAATATAGTAACAATGTCTTGTGTTTTATTTCCTGATTGAGTCCTTTTGTTGAGGTCCAGTACACGTATATTTAGCAAGGCACTGAAATAGGCATGGAGTAATACTCATATATTATCAGTATTTATAATATGTATTTCTGTGTTTGTATCGTTGTCTAACACTTTAAACACAAGCAAATAATTTACTGTCTTAATGGTTAGATCTATTTGTGTAATTTGTCCAATGATGTTATTATTATTGTTAGATACATTACAGTAATAAATGTCTAAGGTTTTTTGACAATAATAATGATGCATTTCAGTCCTTATAAAGGTTAAATGTTTATTTATAGGAAAACTCAGACATTTATTTAAATAGTAGAAAGGAGGTATGATAATCGTTTTTATTTGATTCTTCATTGTATACGATATTTTTGTTAATGTTATACCAAGACAATTAGTTAAACACACAGACAATTTTAAAAGTTTAAATAACTATTCTTTTTGTTTTGATATCAAAAAATTTCCAGATTTTTTAAGTTTTTGGTGGGCAAGTAGGTAAACTTGGTGTCTTATCTCTATATTTATTAAAATACATAGACATAAAATTCAGTAAATATCAATAATCTACAATTTATAATACAAATTATATAAAAATATGTTCAGGTAAGTTTGAAATGTAGACTATTGAAAACTTTGAAATATATATTGGCATTCATTTCGATCACTGGAAAACTAATTTTCAATTCCCAGAAGGGGTGATATTTACCAATTTGGGAATCATGTTTATATAATATCAAATATTATATAATTTTTTTATGGTTCTGGAATCTGTATTTCTATTGGACTAATAGACTGTGGAATATCTATACCTACATATAATAAAATTCGTACATGGAAAATTCACTGATTGATTTTCGTAAATGGAAAATATAAAAAATAATCAAATGGGGGCTTCTATAAGAGCAAGAGAACCTAGATCAATGGTTTTTCATTTTGTCTGTTTGTCTGTATATCTGCCTGTATGTTTGTTTGCTATTCCCAGAAACAGGTTAACCAATTTGGATGCAGTCAGGAATGTATTGTAGCAGTCATCACTTAACATTTATTGTTTATTTCATTTAAATCGGTTAAGAAATAAAAAAGTAACGTCAATTTATGTCAATCACGTAATAGGTTTCTAGGTACCAAACAAATCTTCTATACATGTAATAAATCTCTAGAGGAGTAGTCTCTGTACATTGGAAATATTAAAAAATAAATAACCAGGATGTAAAATATAACTAACAGAACCATTTCTAGCATTTTAATTTTTTTGTCTGTTTATCTGTTTGTCTCTTAGTTGAGCACGCAACATGTTAAACCAGTATATTCTAATTTAAAAAAAAATAAAGAAATAAATTTATTTTTAAAGAACTAACTCGCATATAATAAAGCTTTAAATTTACTTTATCAATGTAACCCGACGTTTCGAATACTTAGCCGGAATTGAAAACACCGTGAACCGTGGACACGGTTGCTGCAAAGCATTCGTAACGTAAGTATAAATTTAAAATGTAAATTTACAATTTAATTCTTAGCTGGTTAAATCCATAAAAACAGTTTTATTTCAATGTATAAAATATATTACCAATATAAATAATTTTTATAAATAAAAATTGTGTATAACTCTGAGTAACATTTAGTTTTTCACTTTCATTGTGTAATCTTCACTGTATCAAAAGATATAAGTATTTAAAGTGTCCAAGAAACATATATACAGAATTATTTTTAATTAGTGGACCATCTCTTGCAGGCAGCTTCTTTGTATCAATCCAAACAACATATGTTCTACGACTTTTTAAAAATCTTGATAAACAACACAATACCTAAGCACGAAACAAAAAAAATTGTTACCTCTTTTACTTATTACTCTGTATTTTGTAAGAAGTGCTTGAAAGGTCAACGCCCAGGCGCCATACCTACGCTCATAGTTAATGTCAGTTCAGACTTCAGAGGCAACAAATAAATTTTGTATGATAAAAATAAAATGTTAAAATCTATTAAATTTAAAAAGCATATGTATAAGCATATGCATATAATAAAACTGTAAGCGATCGCTGTCTGTACGTGGAAAATATGTTCAATAATTGATAATTATACCCTTGGAGACTAAGAGAACTCAAAACAATGCCTTTTGATTTTATCTGTATGTCTGTATGTTTGTGCACGTTAATTTCAGAAATGGTTTAACCGGTTTTAAAAAGTTTTCGGGAATATATTGTCATGGGCTTCACTTTACATGTAGTGTTTTTATTTAATTAAATCGGCTAACAAAAAGAGAAGTTAATAATCTTTTATTTTCATACCATTTCGGTAAGACATTTAAAAAAAATGGTGGTCCACCTCTCAGGGAATAAAAAAATCCTTTCCAGTAAAAAAAATACGAAATCGGACTATCTACAACAAAAGAGAAGTAAGTAGAGATAATGATAAGTTATTATCCGTGGGAAACATTGGATTTTTTGTACTTTTATTTATTTTATACATTTTATAAGGAGACTGCGGTCAAGAAGATGATAGCTATGAGACTGTAGGAGTTTAGCAGTAGCAGAAATGACGCCGTCATTTTGAAAGCTAGCAACGAAACGTACAGATGTCTTCATTGCATCTTTATGTGTGTGTTTGTGTATATGTTTGTGTGATGGTATGGAAATGAATTGTTTTCGCACCAACAGTGACAAGTAACAACTGTAACTCTTACAGAGAACCCAAAAAAGTCAAGGGAACAATGTGACATTTCAAAATAAATTTTAATTGGATTAAAGTTTTAATTTTATTTCAAATGTTTAGATAAATTGTAATTACTATATAATATAAGTAATTGTTAGAATCGTTTCGCTATCATTTTTCTTCTATAATGACCATTTTTATTATTTATTACTCTTGTTAGCCAACATATGGCTTGTTTGAAACCTAGTAGGCTTATTAATTACTCCTTCTCAATATGAAGATTGTTTTTTGTTTTCTATATTACGAAAACAATAGCAATTTGACAATTAATTATCGTTTTACATACAAACACCATCTTATCCAATCTTTTTCATGTATCTTTATCACGTACACTCTATTCATCCAATTATTTCTACTCACGTATATCCTTAATATATCATAAAAAATATTTTCACATTGACCCTTTTTATTTATATGAAGATACTTTCAAAACATAAATAAATCCTGTCACCCATAATATTAGATATATAATTCACACATACAAACATACATTCACACGTACACATGTATGTACATACGTATGCGTGGATACACATATTATGTTATGGCTTATGTATAACAAAATATATTTTTTCGTTTCACGGTTTGTTTTTGCTCCCTATTGCGTTTGTTGTTCTTATCCATTTTTTAACGGGTTTAAGTTTGTATTAGTCTGTAGGTAACTCTTATATATATACTTATGTTTGTATATACGATTTATATTTTATTATAAAGATATTAATTTATAAGCGAGCATTTTTTTCCATTCCATACAATATAATCCTACCTCCTGTTTATTAAACCAGTATAATAATGTCATAAATTAACAAAGATTTATCTCAAATCACTAGCAACCGCAGGTTCTTGGCTCTGCATAAAGAGATATTGTCTTCAGCTATGATAAAGTGGAAACAATAAATGTTCAAATATTAATATGTTTTTTATTTTATTGATTATCTGGTATAGTTTTTCGGTAGTTATAAAATTTTTCTAAAAAATAACAAAACAGCGAAATTTTCAAGACTTTATAGTGGTCTTTTCATATACGGAATGCATCTTATTGCAGATATTTTTTTTAGGGCTAAACGTTTCCATAAAGACCTCAGTCGACTAATCCTACAGTGGTTCTTCTTATTAGTAGACCTAGTAGACCATTCACATTCCTTCAGACCTGGATTTTTTGTGTATTTGTTCATTTCTTTGATATTTTAACCTATTTTTCATGTGTTCCAAGTTGTCGAAGTTTTATGTAAGTGCCTAAATAATTATACAAAAATTAGCAGATATTATTTTCGTTACTTTTTTAAATATAATTTTAATTACCTAAATCTTTACGAAATTAAATGAACCATAGTTCATTTAAGAATAAGTTCTAAAAAGTCATAACCTTCTAGATCTTTGCATGGATGCAATCTCACATTATTCTATGTTTCCTGAAAATAGCTACATGCTACAAAATTATTAAATTATATCTGCTATAAAAAATAAAAATATATTAAAAAATATAATTATTATAATTAATTAATTAATTATAATGTCTCACTGCATTCTGGTCTGGAGATCACAGCAAAGGAAAAATTTTTTTTAGGTTAAAAAAGAGAGTAGTTCAAGCTATATCGAACATGTGACGCTACAATATTTACGCATTCATAACTCTTTATCTTAAAAAACATAATGTTCAGAAAAAAATTCAAACAATTAATGTGAAAAATGACTTAATTTAGGTACTAGATACAATCGTAAATGTGGTAACAAATTAAACAAAAAAAAATCTCAACCAATCAATGAATTTCAAAATGTTATATTGTCATATGACAAAAAAAAAAAGTTCATACAACGTTTATTATAATACATGTGTTTACGATAGGGAGGCCTTTTTTTGTTTTTGATTTTTTGTCGTTGAGAAATCCTTTATGGTTAAGAGTGACTCGTTGAGGACCTCGACGGAGGATACGAAGGCCTTGCTAATAACTAACTTATTAACAATTATGCATATGTTGCCTAACTATTACAAATTTCAAGGGGAAATCATTCCATCTTGACGTACCCGACACCTCGCTATAGGCTTTTGATTCCTCCATCATAACGACATCTTCTCAATGGCAACGTCTTAGAAAGAGATCGCTACGTTCCCATCCATCAGCCATAGACCGCGCAACAATCCCAATGGCCCAACTTCCATTTAGAGCTAAAACTAAAGTTTGACATATAAGTATAATAAGTAAATACAATTATACACGAATTAAAATTGTTAATAATAATTTAAATTTAATGCTCTAAAAATTAAGAAAATAAAACAAATACTCTAATTAATAATGTTATTCACGTTAAAGCTAGGAAAAACGAATTGGTTTTTATTTCAGCTGAAATTCAGATGGAATTTTAAAAACAAGAACCCTCATTGTATTATCCTTAATTAAATTATAAAAATACAAGTTCAAAAAATATGAAGGATATCCTTCGTAATTCGTTCCGAGAGAGTTTATATTTTTGTATTTGTATTTAGCAAAATCTGCAATGCAGAGTTAAGTGGGCGATCTTAGCATTTTGTTTTGCCGTATTCATCACGGACGGGCAGGAGCGTAAATTAAAATAATATTAGAATGTGCGTGGCCATGAAACTAGAGAGTATAACAAATAACAATTGTATTAAATTATTCCTACATTAAAAAACTTTAGGGTCTCTTTCACAATCTTCCATTGTCTCGCTACAATCGTTCATTCTTGCAATACCAATAGCAAACTCTTTAATTGATATAAAATTTAGATTGATATTGTACTTTTAATTACTTATATATCTAGATTTATTGTCATAATACTCTTGTTATGAGCCATAAAGTTCATCTAGAAAAAACCATTTGTATAATTTAAGTTTTTTTATTGGTACTACCTAGTTGTAGTCAATATATTCAATATATACAGACAACGGTAAATTTACCATCCTGTGAAACAACAGATCGTTAGCGCGTCCAGTCATATTTCTTAAAAAATACTTCCTCTAACACTGGCGCCCCACCTTTACCACTGATATTTAGGTTGGAGCTTCAGTTACTTTTTTTTGCTTATGATAAACTTCTTAATTACAGATTCGACGTCTTGTTGACACAGATTAATGACGCCCTGAGATGTTCTCCAGTTACTTTTTGTAACATCTGTCATCCAAGTCGTAAGGCGTTTGGAAATTAGCACTGTTAAATAAAATATCGCCTGTCATTTTTTGTTCCTTTCTTTTTTGGATGAATTATTTATTTTTCATTGTTTTAAAATTATTGCAGATTATATTTACTCAGGATAAAATGATTATAATTTAATGTCAAAATATAATGTTATTATACATAATCAAGTTCTCCAGAGTCATTGTGTTAAAACGTCAATATAATGTTCTACGTTCTAAAGGGAAGGTAGCTTCAACCTAATTTCATATCTAGTTCATTTTCACAACTCAGTCTGTCCTCTTAAGTGTACAAAGGTATTGTCTTCCCTCAATTGTTATTTGATTTTCAGGTCGTTATCTCGTCATTTTGACTTTTGTGTTTAGACTCTTCACCCTGAAGGTATTATATTATTATTGTAAGATTTATGTACACTTTTATAAGTATAATTTGATATAAAATATGCTTCATCTGCTCATTTAGTATTAGTTAAAAAATGTTACGTGTTTAGTACATGATAAAGAATTTTAATAAGAGTTTTAAGTAATCTATCTGTTTATTCGTGTATCACGCCAAAACAACTTAAAAGATTTAGATGAAATTTGGTATAGTTATAATTTGATGCTACAGTATTTTACAATACTTTACCCTGTAAATAAAATGAATAAATAATACAAAAACATATAATAAATAAATAATACAAAAACATTTGATTTATGGAATTTTTATAAAATATCATGTAGAGTTATTATCTAATATTCAACAATTTCTCGCATCCCAGGAACATACAATTGTTTATGTGCTTAATAAAAAAATAAATAAATTTATGGATTTATATACTGTTAAAGATTATTGTAAATTAATAGATATAGATAACTATCATACATTTACTGTAACTAAATTGGAATTGTCAGTTCTCTGGAATATATTATATTCAATATATTCTATTCAACTACCTCACTAACAACCTTTTCACAATGCGATATTAGTACACTTAGCAGATAGTACGATGAAATCCTGTTTAAATAGTCATAAATGGCTTATTACTTGACTCTGGAGAGAGGTAAGTGAGCACACAAAGTATCGCCTTTCCTCTCGATCTTCAAGAATGTTCTCGTAATAAGTTTGAAGAAAAAAAATCGCTGGAACGTATTTGATCTGTTCTTAAGATTGAACTAAACTGTAGATTTAGCTTACGATCTTAATTATATTAATTGGTCAGTTGAGGTTTCCTTTGAGTCTAATATACCATAAAGTACACTTAATAAAAAAACAAATCTTATTTCAGATTAAAACTTATTTTCGATAAAAAACTTTTTTATGTTCTCCATCACTTAAGCATTTTGAGGTTTTCGAAGTTTTCGTCCATAAATTGTTCTTTTAGATTACTTATTTACTTTTTGTTTAAACTTTGTTCATAAAATTATAGAATTTACAATGTGTTGTAAAACGCTCTTAAAGTATATCTTCGAAGATTAAATATCTTCAGTATTTGTTCATAAATAATATAATAACCTCTTTTGCTCAAAAGTCAGTTTATTTGTAGATATTTTGTAATATAATTAGTAAATTTATATATCTTTAACTCCAAGATAAATCTAACTTCTCACTTGGTTTAAATTTGTTATTATTATCTGACTGACCCAAGCACTATCTAATTCAGACCTTATAGTACTGACTCTGTATAAAGTGGCTGACAAGTTCAACGACCTGAAGAAGACTAGACCTGTAGAAGAAGACACCTGAGATAAAATAGCGAATAGTAGTCTAAATAGTAAGTAGTAGTAGTAAATAGTGAATCTATCTATGTATATAGATAGATTCACTATTTTTATCTTATATTTTATAATAGAACGCAAAATGATAATAAAATATCTAAAGAGATTGAACGTATAGTAACATTATTTTTTATCGGAAGAGCAAGTTAAACCACAATTATGGAGATCCTTTTCTTGAAATCGAATGAAAATTAAAAAATTAGTACTCAAAACCACTTTGTATAGTATTACTATACAAAAATTGAAACGGAGAATAGATCTTGCTTTTTTATTCAAAAGGTGCAGATTTGTTCCATGAACACATATGGAAATTTTACTTTTTATAAGTTGTTATGACATATACACATATGTATATACGCACAAACACTCACCACAATCGTTCACAAACAAAGGTTCACAAATCGCAACACACGTTGACAAAGTTTGAATACAAGTACGCATGAATATGTATAAGTTTGATTTTTTTTCATATTTATTTTATTTAATACTACAATGTTTTTTATATTATTTTTGTATAACTATGTACATATATTCTATAAGTAAAGGATTATTTATACCTGAAAATGCACGCTTTAATGGTTGCTTCTTTATCACCTAGAGTCTAGACGAAAAAGCTAGGTCATCCGATTTTAAACCGAACATGGTGGAGTTGCCAAAGATATTTATTGGCTGAGTGAACTCAGAACATCGCACTCATCTCGACTCGATGAATGCAACATGATTCAGATCGTCTTCATTTAACAATAGCATTCGCTTTAATCGATTCTTATAAAATTTGAAGATGTAGCAAATGAATAAAACTAAATAAAAATGTTGCTTCACTGTTGCCCTATATTTTGTTACAAAACCTTCCTTTACAATATATGCATTTTAAAGAATAAAATTAAAATATAATATTATGTTTTAATATGAAAATGACATTTTTCAGTATAAATATTTTAGGCGTTAATTAATAGATTATCAATGGATGTAAATCAAAGCCTTCTAACAAAATTTATTGACGGGTTTTGGCCTTACTCTTGTATTAATTATTTCAAATGCAGATAAAACTGTCAGTATCTAGAGTCGTAAGATAACATTATCCTCACTGACAATCTATATTCTAGATTCTTAGCCTAGCTAATTCGGGTATTGAATACTTTTTAATTATATCAACGAAAGCTTATAGCAAAATAAATATGTAAATTTTTAAAAAACTTATTCGTGTTTTATTATAAATAAAAATCCTGAAAAGTTATTGAACATCCTTTAATATTTACTGTCTAATTAGTAGTTAATTATATTTTTAATTATTATTCTCTGTAATAAGCTTCATGAAATATAATTCACTTAAAATTTCCCGGAAGCAATTAAGTGATTGAAAATTAAGTGAAACGTAAATATTCATCTAAAATGGTGTTGTTTTAGTATTAAATTTCCTTTTAAGGAATTGCATTTATTTAATATCAGTCTTTATACCTGTAATAAAATTTATTTTTTTATAAGATAATGGAAGAGTTAAATTGCTATTTTAACGTTCTTATGTGGTTTAAAAATATATTGTTTTTATTTTTATTTTTATAGTGGTTTGAAAAACATAAGAAAGGAAATTATTATCGCATTCAACTTCATTCTTGAATGGTTTTTGTTTCCAATAAAAAATCTGTTTTATTAACATCAATCTATCAATATTTCTTAAACGACATATCTAACTGTGATTTTATATCCTAAAAAGTTCTTACCTCTTCCCTTCTAGCGTCATGTACCTTAAGATATATAGCTCGGAGCATCCTCTTCCTGAACAGCTTTCAACTTACGACCACATAAAATACCCGAAGACATTTATTTAGCGCCGAGACTTTGTTAGAACTACGAGTGTCAGTGTGAACACGGTCTTATGTCACAAAATACACAATATAAGAATAGCATACAAATGTTGTACTCCTAAGGTTTCAATTTGTTGCTAGATTTAAAAATTGTTGTTTAAAAATTATAAAATACATTGAAAAAATAGGGTTGATTAAGACATTAAAATATTTAGGGAAACTTAGATACACAGAGAGGACTGTAGGGAAACACCGATATTATATGGGAGAGTGGTACCGTAGCATTCGTAGCACCGTCTACGAGCTACAGTCACATTACACCTAGACTTTAATTATTCACTCAATAATATTTTTGTTCTTTATCGTTAACAATAATTATTCTTTTAGACCAGTTTTAAAGTACCTAGAGTGTATGCAAGTTTAAAAATTAATTAATTTCACGTTCTATATATGATCATAACATTTATTACTCTTTTCTTGAAAATCCTAAAGAATGTGCCTGACTTAGCAGTATAGAACAAATATAATATAATGAACAAAAAAATATTTTTGAAAACATCTATTTTAAGACTATTTATTTTTTTATTAATTTAAGAGAGATGGAGGTTTGAAATCTCTGCCCATTTTTCAATTAGTTTGATATTCATACTGGTAATACTAAAAAAAAAAACAAAGTTTCTATGTTCGACTACTGTTAAGCTTTTGGAAACATGAAACTTCATAGTTAGGGTATGGGTTTATCCATATTAATATACAAATTTAATATGGATAAACCTATACCCTAATAAGTTCAAACGTTATTTTATTTTTCAGTGACGAATATATATATTTTTTTATCATTAGAATAATTTTAAGATCTCGTCTGTAATTAACAGGGTATATTAACTTCGTCTATTCAAGTCCGTGTAATTGTTCATGAATGAATTATTAAAATATTTAATCGACTTGATAATTACAGTGAATTATACCGAGAATTTCCAATTAGCTGTAGTATATATAATATTGACTTATTATTTGGGAAGGTATATCTGTTTAATTCTCGTGGCTTTGATTGATATGAAGATCTACTAATTATAATTGAAAAGTTCACGCATTTTAGTTTGAGAGATAAATACGTTCTTCTGATTGAACCCCAATGTGTTTGACCTGTTTATTAGATGGGTTTGAACTTTAGTACGATTGGATTGAGCGGACTCTCAAAATTAAATTAGAGGGTAATCAAAGATTTATTTTAGCCTTTCCTAAAATTAATTTATAATGTATAAAATGTATACTAAACATAATACCTTATTTTCCATTAAAAATTAAAGTTAAAAAAAAAATTGTAAAGCATTTTACAGTTTTCTAAGTACTTACTGCAATTCACTATTGAGGAACAAAGAAGATCATTATATTTGATTTACTAACATAGTTATAATATTGTTACAATTTTAATATACTCTAGCAATAAAGTATATTAAAAAGTAATAAAAAACAAAACCCTAGTCTAAGCTGGATAAGACGAACAAGGGTCTAATCAAGCACTATCTATTATTTACAGTTCTGTCCATTAGTTTTGAAGGTAGGTAATGGATAGCAAAACTACATTAAAATGTCAAATTTTTATCGATTTTTTTTTTTGTGATAAATTACATTTAAAAGATACTTATGATGAAGGACCGCCATATGTTGAATTACAATTTACTGAAAGAACGAGTGGTAATTTTGTAAAAAACTATTAATTTAAATTTTTTAAATTATGTTGCATTTATCGAGAAGCGACTATAGTAAATAAATCGAAATACATACATTTTTCACAAAAAAAATATTAAACTTTCGTATTTTTTCATAATACCTCAAGTTTTTTGTAATCTTGTCAGAGTCGTGTAAATCCGAGATGAAACGTGTTTTTTCTACTAATACTTACTTTCACATACGAGGGTGCTTTTTGTTTACGCAATGTTCGCTTTGTTGATGTTTATTCAAGATATTTTGACATAAACAATGAGCTTAGAAAAAATATACGAAGATTCTGTAAAAATATTTGAAACACAATAAATATAAAATTGTAATTAACTTCTTGTAAAATATGATCTATTATTTTATAAGAACTTAAGTTACAATTATTTAATACCACTATATGTTTTGTAAATCAATTATAAGTATTAAGTATTTAGCTTAATAAAACTTAAAATTTATCTTATTGTTATCCAACAATATTGATTTTTGAAATTATTTTGGTACTTTTGAAAAGAGAACAAACGATTCACCTAAAGTTAGTAGAGTAGATTCATAATCAATAGATATTTGAAAACATAAAGTTACATATTTATTGTCACTTTGTAGGAATAGGTATGGAGTAAGACAACTAAGATAGACAAAAATGATAGGAGGAAAAATAAGTTGATACGCCAATAATCTGTTAGAATTGGATAACGTAGCACTCTTAGCACCTCACAAGAGACGTACACGGAGGAAGAGCCGAAACACAACTTTGTTAATAATTTTGCTCATATATATTTCTATATTTCTTGCCGTTTAGAAAATATTTCAAAATTTAATATAGTAGTGGTGAATAAAACAAGAAAGTTTGTACATGTCACAAATAAAAACAGAATTAGGAAGTTCTCTATATGTTGATTTCATATTTATATTTATAAAGCGCTTGGATAAGATGTTTCTACAAAAGAACACATTTATTTTAGAAATTATTGACTTTTATTTCGTTTTATTGACTTTTTCGTGACAAGCAAAAAAAAAAGGTGAGAATAAAGATTACGTGTTCTTGAAACATGTCTATTAACTAAACAAATAACTTCTAAATCAATCTGTTTATAAGCTCACTAAAATATATCAGTTTGACATAGATCAGGATTCATCATCACTGATATAAATAGGTGAATTATGTCAATCATTTATAATTACAAATAAAACTAATTTATTTTGCAATTATCTTTAATATGCGTTGAATGTAGATAGATATAATAATTGCTAATTAATATTAACAAATATTACAAAAATAATAGAGACTAAAATTATAACTTTAAAAATGTTTGTAGTATATAGTTGTATATTTAGAAATGAATATATGAGAATTGAATTAAATAATAATAGGTTCGGACTCGATCCTGCAACCTCCAGCACATTTTTTCTGGCGCTTTACCAACTGAGTTACCGCCTCACTACCCGCTTTGATGCATGTTACGAGGGGAGGTCAAAAAGTTCGCGGAATGAGGGGTATGGAGGGGGAAAAGGCAACTTTTTACTACCTGCACTAGTTGTGACACTCAATAAGAGTATACTTACTAAGTTTCAAAATAATTAGGTCATAATTGACTGAGCTACACGTCAATCAACAAGTCAATCCGGAAGAATTTTTGCAACATGGAGAAGCGAAGCGGCGAGTTGAGTGTTGTCGCGAGTTTTTGGCGCTCTGTGGTGATCAAAAGGATGATTTTTTGAACCGAATTGTGACTGGCGATGAAATTTGGGTTCATCAGTATGAGCCTGAGTCTAAACAAGACTCCATGCAGTGGCACAAAAAGGGCACACCACCCCCGAAGAAATTTAAAGTGTCTCCGACAGCTGGAAAACTCATGGCTTCTGTTTTCTGGGATTCAGAAGGAATCCTCCTTATTAATTATAAAGAAAAGGGTGTTTCTATACTACACTACATTATTAGAACGTCTGCGAGTTGCTGTGAGGGAGAAAATTGACACAAGGTGTGCTCCTTTTGCGAGACAATGCACCTGTGCACAAAGCGCAAGTTGCGATGGCTGCTGTTCAAAGAATGGGCTTCGAAATCTTAGAACATCCTCCCTATAGCCCAGATCTAGCCCCTAGTGATTTTTATTTGTTCCCAAAAATGAAAAAAGAGCTTCGAGGGAAGAAATTTTCCAGTGATGAAGAAGTGAAGAGCGCTATTTCGGCATATTTTGACGACAAAGAGAAATCATTTTTTTTCGATGGTATTAATAAATTAATTGATAGGTCTAATAAATGTATTAGAGTTAAGGGGGAATACATTGAGAAGAAAAAATAATTTTGTGTCTTACTTTTTACCCTCCATTCCGCGAACTTTTTGACCTACCTGCGTACATACAGTCGTTTTTATCACCACGAAGGATCCTTATTTTTTTCAAATTAAAAGAAATTAAATAGGATTATTATGGCTATCAATTATAACACCAATTTATAGACTAATTGTCTATTAATTGATTTATATTAACCAATTTATAGACAATTTTAGTCCTTAATGAAGTAAAGTATTTTCTATGTCACAAGTAATGTATTATACATGTGTTTTACTATCAATTTGAAGAGCGAACCAAGCATATTATGCTCACGAAGATACTTAACGGATGGGTTCACTCCACTCTCCATTCGGCTCACAAAATACAATATAACATAACTAATGTCTACACTTAACTAATTAATTGCAGTTTAATTTGAATGGATATATGGAACATATGAGGAATAAAATGAAAACAATTAGAATGTTGTGTTAGTGCCTGCTTGTATATTTTCTTTTGGAATAAATCGGTTTTTAAATATCCAATTGCAAATATTTTTTTTTTCTTTATGAAAATGATATTTAAAACACAAATAAATCAATATCAATGCTCAATATTGTGACCAGTGAAATAACGCTCGGAATCACATTCAATTCAATTCATTCACTGTGTGTCATTCGGAAGTTCGAAGAGACGTTGAATTTCATAAGAACTTAGATTGATTGAAACCCAAACGATGATATAAAGTAATGTGATCATTTGCGTTTGTAGTAAAGCAATAAACTCGTAATGCACACCACTAGGCTTCATAAAATAAAAACTCAAAAAGAATTTCTTAACAATTTTTTTTTTAATTATACATTAAAAGAAAATTGTTAAGAAATTCTTTTTATAGCATATAAACGACGGTATGGCATGGGATTTAATAGTATTGTAGCGATTAACAAAAGTATTGTAAGTATTGTATTGTAGTAACAGTAAATTAAAAATGTTAACATATTTATATTCTGTGTTACATTTATGTCGTAGCTAATCCAAGGAACGAATAGTGAATAAACTAAAATTAATAATAATTATTAATTTCGAAGTTTCTTTTAAAAGTCGAATAATTGATTTATTATTTTGTTTATAAAATATCTATAAAATATTAACAGCCATATTTATCAGCTTACTTATTTTTTAAACAAATATAAAATGAAAAATTTATACATATTTATTTATATATTTAAGATTTCGAATCTGTGATCTACCCGATTTGATGGTTTTTTATTGTATATATAAACGCATTTATAGGACCGGCCCACGTCAAATGGGCTTCCAAATCTCAACCACTATTTCTAACTTTATTAACATTGAAAAGATACCACAACCGAAATAGAAGTTTGTTAATTAATAAAATTCAAAACATTTATATTTGGTTATTATGAAGGGTTTAAAGCTCTCTGGTCACGAATTTATATATTTATACGCTGTTTCAAGAAATTTGAGGCGTCTTCCTTCTTAATTGCTTAAGGCACCTAATTTTGGGTTTTTGTTTGAACATGTTCTCTAAAACAGAGTTCATGAGGTTCAAATCTAGCTAGATCTTAAAATCTTAGGAAATAAAGCCCGGAATGTTGGCTTGGATCAAAACGGGGATTCCTTTCTTCTAAGAGGAAATTTTATTGATACATGTATTTGAATATGTATATTGTTTTTCTTACTTTCGCAATTATACGATAAGTAGTTTTTGAACGATAATTAAGGTTACAAAAATTCTTCTCACTCAATATTAATTTTAGAGTTGCACTAATTATCACGTAGTTTATAGGAAATGTAAATCAACAGACCATTAAGCACCTAGAAATAAAATATAAGATATCATAATAAAATCTAGCGCAGAGTGTCATTAGGAAGGTCATGTGTTTATTTCATGATTACAATGATTGCAGTTAAACAAATTAATTAAATTAAATTAAATTAAATTAAATTAAATTAAATTAAATTAAATTAAATTAAATTAAATTAAATTAAATTAAATTAAATTAAATTAAATTAAATTAAATTAAATTAAATTAAATTAAATTAAATTAAATTAAATTAAATTAAATTAAATTAAATTAAATTAAATTAAATTAAATTAAATTAAATTAAATTAAATTAAATTAAATTAAATTAAATTAAATTAAATTAAATTAAATTAAATTAAATTAAATTAAATTAAATTAAATTAAATTAAATTAAATTAAATTAAATTAAATTAAATTAAATTAAATTAAATTAAATTAAATTAAATTAAATTAAATTAAATTAAATTAAATTAAATTAAATTAAATTAAATTAAATTAAATTAAATTAAATTAAATTAAATTAAATTAAATTAAATTAAATTAAATTAAATTAAATTAAATTAAATTAAATTAAATTAAATTAAATTAAATTAAATTAAATTAAATTAAATTAAATTAAATTAAATTAAATTAAATTAAATTAAATTAAATTAAATTAAATTAAATTAAATTAAATTAAATTAAATTAAATTAAATTAAATTAAATTAAATTAAATTAAATTAAATTAAATTAAATTAAATTAAATTAAATTAAATTAAATTAAATTAAATTAAATTAAATTAAATTAAATTAAATGAAATGAAATGAAATGAAATGAAATGAAATGAAATGAAATGAAATGAAATGAAATGAAATGAAATGAAATGAAATGAAATGAAATGAAATGAAATGAAATGAAATGAAATGAAATGAAATGAAATGAAATGAAATGAAATGAAATGAAATGAAATGAAATGAAATGAAATGAAATGAAATGAAATGAAATGAAATGAAATGAAATGAAATGAAATGAAATGAAATGAAATGAAATGAAATGAAATGAAATGAAATGAAATGAAATGAAATGAAATGAAATGAAATGAAATGAAATGAAATGAAATGAAATGAAATGAAATGAAATGAAATCAAATTAAATTTAAAACTATTGACAAAAAAAAGTTACGCATTGTAAATAAAAATATTACATCCTGAAACAACGAGTCGATGTTCAAAGAATGTAAATAATAAAATAGTTCTAACATCTGCATCACCTGTTGTATAGCACAAGCAATAGGAGTAGACGAAAAAACAAATGTATATAAGAACGAAATTATGTAATTAGTACGGATATATCTACTTCTGTGCAAAAAGAGAGTTTGATAAATAATATATTTTAAATATTTCTAATTACAATTTTAAAATTAGAAAATTATGAAATAATATTACTTTCCTCTTTTTTCTGATTTTATGTTTGTTCGCATTGGACCTATTTCTCTTTGGTCTATGTAAAGTTCAATACCTTATAAAAAAACGTTGTTTTTTCTATTTAATTTTATTACAACAAAGTATAATTTTATTAGAAAGTAGACAAACATAAGTGATAACGTAGTAAGCTTTTAATATTCTCAATCCCATAAATATTATTGAATACCATAATTAGTATATTAAAAATTGCGCCTCTAAATCAACTTGTGGTTAGTTTATAAATATGATCTTTTTTTTATATCTTACACCGCTACCTCTTATCCAATACAATGTAAAGTGCTACTAAAGTAGCTCAGCACCAATCAGAGGATCCGTTTTATTAAATTCCTGATAATAATAAAATTTCATTATAATTCTCATAGAACATAAAATTTATTGTCTCGTTTTATTTTAATATTCCGTGAGTTGTATGAGAGTGAAAAAACGTGTGTAAACTATATATATACATATGATTTACTCTCTATATTCATGGTTATGTTTGACTTTAACATATTACAGCACCCTTTCTAAACAACTTCCTAGTTTCCATTTCCTTTCTAAACCTCCAGTTGTGCTTGTTGTCAACTTGTACTTGTTGAGCGTCGCGGCGTCGTTCAAAGGATAGGCAAAAGTAGTTGTATGAAAAAGATATGTTTATTTGATTTATTTTTTACTCAAAGTTGGAATTGTTGTAAACGAGAAAATTGGATTTAAGGATTCTACTATTTTTAAATGTATGTTGAATAATATCGACTATCACATATAGAATGCTTAATTCACTAAGACGGACAGCGATCCGGTAGCTCTATTGGTAGAGCGACGGGTCAGTTTCCCAGAGATCGCGAGTTCGAATCCCTGCCCGTGTAGGTTTATTTTTCATTCTATATTTATATAAAGTTACTATTTTTTTACTCAACTTTGCAACTTACCGTACTAAATTGTAATGCATTAAATTTCAGTAATAGCCTTTATGACTATCATAATCTTACGGTTATTAAAAAAGTAATCCTAGATTCGATCGAGCTAAACTATTACATAAAATTAAAAATAAATAATCACAGTCTATTAAAATTTATGTTTCGGAATTATTTTCACAAGCAACATCAATCGCTCTTACTTGATCACGTCTAAATTACTTGCTAATTTACTAAATTTAAATAATTTATGTTAGAGCGCTCGTTTTACTTACTTTCTCATTATTCCCTGTTTATTTTTTGTAAAATATTCAGGAATGTAAATGAAAATAAACAATCTGAATATCGAGTTATTGCTTACTAACCTTATTTTAATCAAGATTAAATTTGCATAAACAAACTCTCAAAAATAAACAAGTTTACTCTAAGACATTATTATTTGTAGTATTATGTATAATATACATAAATAATACATAGTACACGTCTATATTATGTGTTCTATATTTATGTCATAATAATATCTTTATTGTAACAAACAACTGCTAAAAAAATTTTATTTATTTATGTTTTCGTTTGTTGTTGGTGTAAGTTGAACTGTTCGTATAGAAGGGGACGTTCTGAGTTATTTATCTTGGGCGGAAAGGAGCATCTCAAGTCTTTACACGATGTAAAAATAATACAAGATGCGACATCTACATATAATAAGCTATTTAGACAAGTCGAAATCAGCGAAAGGATGATAAAATATTTAATTAATAGTTTAAGATTAAGGATAAATATAAATCATTCTTAAGATAAACATATCTTTTCAATACACTATATATCTGCAAAGAGCTTCTTCCTTCTCTGCTGACGCACGACGAGGTGGAACAAGTTCAATAATCTATAGCCTTCATGATAAATGTGTTCACAAAAATGCTATATAAATTTGGTCAATTGGTCAAATTGGCAGAGGCAGCCTGTTTATTTGTTTGTAAATGAAAATGGATGAGAGTTTGTGGATTTTGTTGTCTCTATTTTTAGTAATTATCATCATGAATGTATACATTTTATGAATCTATGAAGATATTTATAATTTGTATACAAACAAAAGTAAAAATGTATGTAAATGTAATTAATATTAATTCTTAATTTTATTATTTTTTTTACTTATACGAATTCTAAACATATTCTTTCCGTGAAAATATTACGTCTAGCTTACTTATGTTTAATACGTTGATATATTTTTATTAAACACATAGTATTAGGATGTTAATCGAATTACGCACCAGCCTACGAATACTAGGACAACTATACGTCTCAATTGAACTCAATATACTAGAAGTGGGTACCTATCTATACCTATTATCATGTTATACAGTTATATATTATCTATATATATATATATATATATATATATATAACACTAATTATTATATGGAATCAACACGAAATTAATTAAATTATTGTTCTTTATTCAACGTTTATTATAATAATATAAACTTTGTTGACTATAGGGGCGCCTGGCAATAACCAACTGGTTGACAATTGCATAAGTTGCAAAAGATCCATCTCTTCTTAACAGCCACCTCGCTACAGACAAAAGACCGCCACGTTACTTCCCCCCCTTCTCAGCCATGGACTGCACAATATGAGTGCAATGGCCGCCCCCCCGTGCCGTTAAACCGGAGTCAGCAGTGTGTGAATGTGGTAACCATTGTTCTTCGTGAGAGAATACCATTCTGTATCAAAAATGATTCGCGAACTTAGAGGTAAGGATAAGATGGTTGGACGCTGTCTAAAACCGCATTCTTATAATCACTCATTATTAAATTAGATTCCACTATTTATAAACACTTCTCACCTTTCGTGAACACGATTGTTCCAAAGCATTAGAAACGTCGAAATGAAAAATTAAAGAAAAACTAATGAATCGAATATTACGGGAGCTAAAATTGTAGATTATTTTTTAAATGTTTAGCACTCCTTATAATAAAGAAAATGAAACGAATACTGTTAATAATAATCTTACAAATATTTTTATTTCAGTCGAATTTCGGATGAAATTTTAAAAACAAAAACCTTCATTGTTTTTACCCTTAAATAAATTATTAAAATACAAGCGCAAAAAATGTGAAGGATATCCTTCATAATTCGTTTCGAGAGAGTTTATATTTTTTTGTATTTTTAGCAAAATCTGCAATGCAGAGTTAAGTGGGCAATCTTAGCATTTTGTTTTGCCGTATTCATCACGGACGGGCAGGAGCGTAAATTAAAATAATATTAGAATGTGCGTGGCCATGAAATTAGAGAGCAAAAAAAATACTTTTCCATAATATTTTTTCTACATAAAAAAAAAACAATCCACCATTGCCTAGCTATATATATATAAATTGCTTTCAATCAATATCACTAGCAAACTTTACTCTTTTATTAATATAGATTTATACATTTTAGATTGATATTTAATTTTCAATAAAAATACGTCAGTTCTAGTTCAATGTTAGACGTTGTTAATCACTTATATATCCACGTTCATTGTTATAAAATTGTTTTATTTGAAGTTGTTATGAGCCATAAAATTCATCTGGAAAATATCATGCGTACCATTTACTATTTTTTGTTGGTAACATCTAACTCTAGGCAACATATTCAAATGTAAATTTCATGTTTATCTTAACATCTTTTAAAACGCCTGTTTGTTGGCGCCTGCAGTTATATATAGATTTAAACATACTTCCTCTAGAACCAGCACTCTACCTTTATCACTGATATTTAGGTTGAAAACTTGAGATGCTTATTTTTTTTTCCTTTATGATAAACTTCTTAATTACAGATTCGACGTCTTGTTGACACAGATTAATGACGCCCTGAGATGTTCTTCAGTTATTTTTGTAACATCTGTCATCCAAGTCGTAAGGCGTTTGGAAATTAGCATTGGTAAATAAAATTTTGCTTGTAATTTTTTGTTCTTTTATTTTTTGGATGAATTATTTATATTTCATATTGTAAGAATATTGCAGAGTATATTTACACAGTATAAAATGGTTATAATTGTTTAAAAATATGTTTTTTAAAAAACATAGGATAGCCAGAAAGAGCTGTAAGTACTTATATTAAATGAGATACAGTGCTTCACTAGAAACCATTAAACATTACTTTGGGAATGCGTAGATTATAAATAAACTTTGGGAAACTTTGCTACACATAGCATATAACAAACTAACTAAAAAAATGAAACGTGACGAATTTATTTTTAAGTTGTTTATGGCTTCTAAGTTCTTTGTGCATTTTGTTACTATAATTATAAGTTACTACTAATTTTCACTCTGAGATGTATTCCATACAGGTTTTTTAAATGACTAAGATGACTGGTAGAATGGGAATTACAAATTAATTAAACGGCATAATTTATTCGAAAACCAAATACAAAATATAAAAAAATAATAATAATATTACAGTATTGTAAATGAACAGTTTGTAATTTGAATAATAGGAATAAAATCTGGTCCCCAATTATAATACGCAGCAAGACTTTTTAGAAATTATAATGTGCTGCTGTGTTTCTGCCGCGTGTCTGCTGCGCGTCAGCCGTGTGTCTGCTGTGTATCTGCCGTATGTCTGCCGTGTGTTTGTTGTGTCTTTTTGCTGTGTGTCTGCTGCGTGTCTTCCGTGTGTCTGCAGTATGTATGCCACGTGTCTTCCTAGCGTCTGCCGCTAGTCTGCTGCAAGTCAGCAGTGCGTTTGTTGTTTGTTTGCAGCGCGTCTGCCGCGTGGCCATCGTGGGTCTGCCACGTGTCTGCCACATGTATGCCGCGTGTCTTCAGTGAGTCTGTTGTTTGTCTACCGTGGGTCTGTTGTCTGTCTCCAGTTCACCTATATTTAATTTACTCCCGAACCGAATGGCATATTTTAATCTAAAACTAAACACAAAAACATAATATAAAAATGTAATAAATAATAATTATATTACAATATTGTAAGTGAACAGTTTATAAGTTGAAAAATATTACTAAAATCTGGTCCCTTTGGAGTGTCTCGTGCACCATGAGACAGAGACTCACTGAGAAGATGTTCTAATTTAATTATAATGTCAGGTATTATTTAAAATTTCTATTTCAAATGAATAATAATATAAAAATTTAACTCAATGTTCAATCCCAATGTAAAAAAATTTGTTTCTAGTAATAATGTATTAACAAAATAAGCTGGTCATATAAAATAAAATGTTTTTTAAAAGAAATAGAATAGTTAGGAGGAGCTGTAAGAGGCTAGCAATTCTACGCCTGTGTTCAAGGCTGTGGAGGTTGGCTTCAACCAATTTAGGGTCACCTATAAGCCTATTTGCTTGCCTCTCAATTGAGCCCAGAACCGCAAGATGAGACTTTGTGGTACCACGACCACAGTACTACACACATGATCGGATCTGTGTTTTAGTACAAGTAACTGTCCTGGTGTAAAGTACTGTCGGACCTTTGCAAAAACCGCAAGCTTTTCTGCTGCTGCTCTTGCCCTGAACTCAATGTACCAACCAAAGTTGAGGTTCGTGGAAATCTCCAAGCCTGACAACTGAAGCCGGTTACTGTATTCCAAGGATATATTTTGGAAAATAGGAGCCAAGGTAAAAGGGCTCCTTTTAGTGGTGAACAGACACGTCGTTGTTGAAACGGGGTTAAAATTGACAAGATTGGTATTGCCGCATGCGGAGACTTTCTGAAGTTTGTCATTCAAACGTTGCATTGCAGACGGTACTTGATCTCTACTAATCCAAGAACTCGGCAGATATCTTTCTACAACTGTGCTTTCGTCTTTCCCCCATAGATACCTGGCTTCAGCTGATTGGAAAAAAGGGTTGCAGAAATAACGAATCCCTAATGCTCTCTGATGTTTATTAACCCCTAAAGCACTCTGATAAAACTGGACCTGGAGCATAAGTTAAACCTCTGGAAGGGTTCATTTGAGAACGGCGGTCTTAAACTAAATATGTTAAAGATCCAGTACATGGCTTGCGGGAGTCCAGACTCGAATTCTATCCATATAAGTCCTGAGCCAGTCGTTAAGTCGGAAAAGGTTAGGTAACCTGGATCTGTTATGCACGAGTCTAGAGCTAGAGATAAGCGCTGCCTGGATCAAATGGCGGGAGGTGGTGTAGTCTGTGATTGCAGAATATCGCCCAAACTCAAAGGGCTGACATAAAAGAGAGTCAACCGACCGGATCTTATACACGGCAGCGAATGCTGGCCAGTAATGTATCGGCACACGAAGCCTTGATATGTCTTTCCTCAGAGTGATATCTCCCGGACGTACAAGGAAGCGCTGGTCGGATGTCGTGAAGCAGAACATGAGAGCCAATGGTCTAACCACAGAGCTCGTCAAGGATCGTGCAAAAGTGGAGTAGATTGATCAGAGAGGCAGACCCCTGCATACTCCGGGGTGAATACCAGGAAGAAGAATAAAAAGAAGAAGACTTTTAATTATGAAAAGTTGTATTAGTATAGCACAATGTTAATTGTTGTTAATTTTTTAATAAAAGATACTTAATATTGTAAGGTGCATTATTATTGCTCTTTCTGGTAAGATAAGTCTCAATTAGAATATTGGTTTAATCAAACTACAGACGAAACTAATATGTTTTTAAAGTTTTTAGAATTAAAAAAATTAGGGGCGTTACAAAATAATTGATTTTTAAAGAGGGCGTTACACGAAAGAAGTTTGGGAATCTCCGACCTAGAGTCTAGACTAAAAAGCTAGGTTATCCGAATTTAAGCTGAACATGGTGGAGTTGCCGAAGATATTTATTGGCTGAGTTCACATCGCACTCATCTTGACTCGATGAATGCAACATGATTCAGATCGTCTTCATTTAACAATAGTATTCGCTTTAATCGATTCTTATATATTTTAAAGATGTAGCAAATGAATAAAACTAAATAAAAATGCCTGTTACACTATTGCCTGATATTTTGTTATAGAACCTTCCTTTGCAATATATACATTTTAAAGTATCGAGCTATAATAGTATGTTTTAATATGAAAATTACATTTCACAATATAAATATCTTAAGCGTTATTTAATAGGTTATTATTGGATTTAAATCAAAGCCTTCTAACAAAATTTATTGATCAATACTGAAAAATTTAAAAGTGGTCACATTTTAGTTTTATAAAATAAACATGGACTGCTGATGGGAGTCTGGTAGAGTACCAACGTGTTGGATTTACAAAATGGGTTTTAACTTTACGTGTTTTTTTACTAATACTTCTTTGCCATTATAGAAAATAACGAATTTCATTAATATTATGAATGTTTAATACTAGAACTCACCATTTTGGGCTTTTGGAGTTGAGTTGAGCCCCCTTCTTTTTTTTATGCTACTAAATTTAGCAAAAAAGTTGTATTTAACACTGATGCAAGCGCGTGACGATTTAACACGGGAACTCCTATTGACAAAATGTCTTTTTGCTATATTTTTTTTAGTTAACATTTTTAGGTTCTCTTTTTTTAGGAAATATTTCTAATAAATGTTTTAAGTTTGGTGAAAATCAGGTATATCTGTTCAGAGGTTTCGAAGCTAGCACGTTCGTAAACAGGAACGGTTAAGAGCTTCGCTTAGGGTCAGCTCTATTAGATATCTTTATTTTTCTTTGGGTTATATTCGCAACCGACTAGTCGAGCTGTTTCAAAATTAGTAAATAATAAATAACCTATGGAGATTTGCATGTAGAAAGTTACATAAACATTGTTACTCTTTAGGAATAGGTAGGTGCTAAGACGATTGGGTTACGCAGAGAGAAGGGAGGAAAATGTAGCCTACGATACCGTAGCAAGTGTAATACCTTACAAGAGCTGCGTTCACATCATTGTTTGGCTTTACTAACATTTTACTTTACTTAGTTCATACTTGTTTCTCCTTGCCTTTAACAAAAACATAGCTTTCATTATTTAACATTAAATTAAAAAATAGTAGTCGGAACTAAAATGAATAAGTTAGTGCATAGATAAGAGAAAGAGAATTGGAAAGTACCCTTTTATTATATTGATTTCATATTTACAAACCAATTTATTCACGGATCTTGTTTATTGACTGTTAGATATTAAGCAAATAAAAATAATCAGTACAATGATGACGTGTTCTTGATATGCTTATATTAATAAAACGAATAACACCTATATCAGTTTTTTTGTAAGCTTACTGAAATATATTTCTTTGTTCCGGATCGGGAACACTTGTTTACTTCGTTCAAAATTTATTTAATAAAGACAATATATTTATATAATGTCTACTCTTCACAAAACATGTTCCTCGATTTCATTACGGCTTATCACTTTTTTATAACGTTCCCGAAGGTCTCGTGAACGTGTTTTTACTGAGGGTAGCGTATAAAGAGAAATGTATTAACAGATTACGAAAGACACGTCGTTACATATAATTACAGGTTATATCAAAACACGCACTCAGTTTCTTGTTTTGGGTAGAATACTAATAGAATAAAACAGAGTTGGATTGTGCTCTTGCGTGTTTCGTCTCAAATCATCATTATTATTATTAGATGTTGTTTCATGTGGTAAATGTAATTAATAACCTAATGAGTGACACAAAAAGGTGTATACATAAAAATATGTAGTCATAAAAATAAGTCTGTTTTGTAAAAAGTAAAAGGCGGTTATTAAATATAGTTGTATGAACCAATTTTTTTATTTAATAAAATAAAAACCGATGATACGTAACAAAGAAATTCAATACTGAAGATGGCAGCTCAAATACAAGTTAAGTCGTTTAATTGACAGTTTCAATAATTAATATCATCTGAAACATTTGTTTACATTATAATAAATATTTAATTCATATCAGTTTTACATAGCATTCGCGAATTATTAAAAGTATGAGTGAAAATATTATAATGCCTATTCAACTAAATAAATCATAATCTGTAAAAATGAACCAAACCACAAAAAAGAAATTAACTCTTTAACCTTTATGTCGCTTTGATGATAAATAACTTTGCTCTAATACGTAATATATATGTATCTTCTTTATAATTCTCCAAATATTCAACACATGAGAGATTTCAACTTTACTAATAAAAGCAATAACAGCTTTTTAATATTAAGCTTACAAGTGTTTATTTATTAATAATCATGTAACGAGAAATAGTTCGGAAATAATTTTATTGTATACTAGCTGACCCGGCAAACTTTGTTCCGCCTTAATGGCAATAAATAAGCAGATTTATTTTCTAATTGGAAAAAATACAAAAAAATAATAATACCTACATTAATCATCCATAATTATTTCTGTATTTTAGTACATAGGTTGCTCTTCATTTAAGTACCTTGTGATACACGACATTTTTTGTTTTATTATCAGGCGCAAAAACAAACAATGCAGATGGTCTTCCGACCCGTGAACATGCCACGTATAATTGACCATGGGAAAAACATGAATGTTCTAGATTTAAACCTCAAACTTTTAAGGATTGGCCTTGTGATTTGTTGATGGTCATGGCAAATGCAGGACGTATCGGAAATTGAAGTCTTTTAAATTCAAACGGCATATCGGTTAGGATCATCGGTATCCTCGGAATGAGAACTTCCTCACCTTTGGATTTTCCTATCATTATCGTAGCGTAAATTACATTGTTCATCAATTTTCTAACCACCAAAGGCGTACCGTTGCACAGTTTTGGTTGGTTTATGTTTCGAAGCATGATTACTACGGCGCCAACCTTTAGGCGTAAATTGTGCGGTGGTAAGCCAGGCACGTCCAAAGAGTTTAAAAATTCAATTGGATAGTTGGTGGCTTCATCTTCATTTGTGACGCAGTCAATAGATTTGAATAAATGCATTGTTCCAATGATCTTATTTTGAATTATGTAGTTTAGGTCATCTACATCTTTATTCTTAGCCGCTAAAATTGCTCGCTCACTCAACCATTCATTATTTTTGTAGTTAGAAATAATTTCTGGAAATACATTGTTGATAAGTTCGTTTTTTGGTGAGACAAAACAAGCGTTTATTTCGTTGGCAGCCATAGATCTTGGAATTACTGGAAGTATTTGGCGGAAATCGCCAGACAGTAAAATCATTGCTCCTCCAAAACATCTTGAGTCATTGCGTAAATCTTTTAATGTTAGGTTAAGTGCTTCTAATGCACGTTTATGCGTCATTGTGCATTCGTCCCAGATGATGATTTTCGATACCGCTAAAACTGAGGTGGCCATTGCTGAGTGTTTTGCAATATTACACGTTGGTTCTTCAATAGTTAAAAGATTTAACGCTTATACTATACTGGCACTATCATTACATTATAATTGTTAATTATTAATTTAATAGAAATAGTTTTATTATTGATTTCTTACAAATATCTAATTGTCATCCATACTTCATTACATAGCTGTCATTATACGTCAATTACATAGCTGTGATTTGCGTTTTGTTATTCCAAGTCTGATTCTTTTTGTTTTTATACCACGTTTTATAGTGACTGACGTTTCATGTCAAGTCACACGGGAATGCTGTCTAACGGGATAAAAAGTATCCTATGCCCTTCTCCTGGCTCTAAACTACCTCCCTGCCAATTTTCAGCTAAATCGGTTCAGCCGTTCTTGAGTTATAAGTGGTGTAACTAACACGACTTTCTTTTATATATATAGATAAATCTTTGCCATCAAGCAAAAGTTAATAACAGGATTTGATCTCACTCTTGTATTTATTGCTTTTTAGTTAGATTATTCTTTTAAGCGTAAGATAACATCCCTACTATCAAACTAGATTCTACAATCATAGTTAATTTAATTTGATTACTGAGTACTTTTTCAATTTATCAATAGAAAGTTAAAACAAAGTAAATAAGAATTTTGTTCAAAAAATATACACATTTCTAGTCAGTAACTAACTTCTCAAGATAATTCTTGGGTATCCGTTGAATAAAATGTTTTTGTTTCTTTCATGGAATTCTTGTTACTTAATATTTTCGAATTGGACCCATAAAAAATTGATTCAGGTAGGCCTATTAGTTTTTATTTTATGAGCATTTTTGTCCAAGTTTTGAACTAGTTATGTATGTACACAGATTGCTCCGAGATTTCTGAACCAATTTACGTGAATCTTTTTTTGTTCGCTGCGGAATAGTTTCGAATTGGTCCCATAAAATTTTGATACATGTAGAGCCTTTATTTTTTATTTTATGAGCATTTTTGACCAAGTTTTGAACTAGCTCCTCCGGAAGGAAATCAGAACGTGCTGTGACTAATGACATCTGTTGTTTTGGATATGTGAAATCTTCAATAGGTCTCACAAGAACGTGAAATTGTGTTTTGAAGAGATTTTTTACGGAGAAGACTACTTTTATCCGTTCCCGTTTCTTGAGATCTGTACTTTTTAAGGCGCGCAGCACCTTTTGTAGGTCTACCCATGGCTAATTGATAATGTAGCAATAAACTAAAAAGTATTAAATAAAAATAACTACATTCAAAAAAACCGACTTTAAAACTAAAAAGTAATAAATAATGAAGATTTAATATTTATTATATGCTACCTATTATTTATATGTCCTATTTACTAAAAGGTTTGAAGTCGATGCCAAGCCATTTAGTATTAGAATTCGGTTGAATATATTTTCGTAATTATTTATTTTTTTGTTTTTCTTCGTATCGATTCAAACTAGTAATCATATTTTCATATAAATATAAATTTTTCAAGTAAAATAAAATAAAGAAATGTATATTTTGTGCAACTCCACCAATAATCCAGCTTGACTAATCGCGATCAAGCGATGGCTAGTAAATAAAATAAAAAAATATATAATAATTATTGATTTCTTAAGTCTTTTTATAAATAAACTTCGAAATGTTACAAAATACATTTTTATAAAAGATTTATAACGTCGTTATTGTACCGGAAGGTACACTAAACATGTTTTTTTCAAAAAGCCCAATAAATGTTTTTAACTTTGCAAAAAAAAAGTAAAGATTATCATTGAAAAGAAAATAATTGACTTTCTTGGTAAACGCATTAACGGTAACGAATTTATATACTTACGCTCCGTTTAAATGAGGAAACTAGTGGCGTCTTGTTTCTAGAATTTATGAAGAAACCTAATTTTGGCTTGATTCAGTAGGTTCTATAAAACTGAGTCCATGAGTTTCAATTTGTTATATGCTTATTAAGTCGGGATTTGGTCAAAGATAGGAAATGGAATTCAACATGTAGTTTCGTTGGCAGGTTCAGTCTATTTATTTGTTTGTAAATGAGAATTGATGAGGTGCTGTGGATTTTTTAGATCATTAATTTTATAACTCTATTAAGATATTTATAATTTGGATAAAAACAAATGTAAAAATATTCAAAATTACACTAATTCTTATTATTAATTCTCAGTACAATTTACTGTAACTAAGAAGTATAATTATTTAGGTAATGAGGGACACGACGAAGCTTCTTAGCATTCTGTGGAATCACCATGCAGGTGTTGGTGCTGCCCATCGCGTTGCAAGAAGAGGAGTGCAAGCAGTTGTAGCAAGTAGTTGTAGTTGTTTAAGGGTCCCCTTTATTATGGGCATACACGCTTGCCTCCACAATCTACACACCTTTCCCTACCTAACCAAATTTGGAAAGAACCTACTAATGCCGTCTTTGAAATACGTTCTAGAAATGAACTGGTGCTCGTTCTGGAAATATCAAGGTCTTTAAGTAGATTATAGAGAGATTCTGCTGTAATACCTCTCGCTACCCCTTCTACCGCGTACCAACTACTTATAAATTCATTCCTGGACAATAGCTTGCTCAGTTCGCAATACTTATTAAGCTTATATGTGTGATCCTTTGGGATATTTGTTTCCCGGGGAACAGTAAGCTCCACAAGTACCACGCGTCTTAGATGTTTAAAATATAGAAATATGTCCGGTCTGGATGAAACACCAACATCTCTAGGTATTTTGTAATACTTTTCATACGTGTCCATCATGAAAGTCCAGAAATGAATAAGGCTTCGGTTTTGATTTTTTGGAGGAGCCTTCTTTTACGAATTCTACCGATCGTTTGGTGGTTGTTATACCCTTCCGCGCTCTTGCTACTGAAAGACTAACCGTTTCCCGTAGGAGTTCTAATACCTTATCGTGGTGACGTGAGTATTGACCTCTATCAAGAAGTATCCTACACCCTACTAATAAGTATTTCGCCTACTGCCTCCCCACAGATATTGCACGAGTATTCGGAGGCTTTGCCCATCTTACTAAATTACTTTGATCTGGGAGAGAGCGAATTTTAATAATGCTGGGGACTAATAAAACATTAAGGTGCGCACTTCAAAGCTAGTGGAATACAAAAATCTCCTATGGTCAGCCATTCTTTACATATTATCTAAATTTTATGGATATTTGGAAAATTACTTTTAATAAATTCAAATAATACAATAACATACTTAAGAAATAGACCCAGCTCATGTAATTTTAGTTAACATGTTTCTTTTTCTGGAAAATATAGTCTCTGCCTGAATTCGGAGGGTTCAACAATAAAAACAATATTTTATGTACTAAATTGTTCCCTTGCTAAATGTGGCACAAATACGATACAATGATAACATAATTTATTTTTAATTTATTAATTGTTGAATTATTCTATTGTTAAAAATATTGACTAAAACAGTTACAAAGTTTGAGTTGAAGATGTTCAGAGAATGTACATAATAAAATAGTTCTGACATCTGCATCACCTTTTATATGGTACAAACAATTAAAGAAAAAAATCATTATTTAAATGTGTTAATTAAACTATTTGTATATTAATTACGAAATGATGAAAACAATATAAAATATAGGTTGCATATTACTTTTTACTTCTGTGTAATGGAATTTAATTAATAATATTTTTTAATGATTAAAAATATACGTTTCTTCCTTTTTCAGATTTTTTATATGTTCTTATTGTACCTTTGACCCATATTGAATGCAACGCTTATACTTTACTTTGTTTAACTTTGTTTTCTTATAATATTTAATTTGAGTATAAGAAAGTATAATATTATAATAAGGTATGCATACAAAAGTAATAACGTAAATAATTTATTGAGATTTATATATTAAATATTGCTCCTCTAAATTAACTAGTGGTTGGTTCGTAAATATGATCTCTTGTTTATATCGTACACCGCTACCTCTTGTACAATGTAAACTGTTACTAAAGTAGCTCAGCACCAATCAGAGAACCCGTTTTATTAAATTCCTGTGCACTGAAAAGCTTAGTCCTGTGGCATTCGTGTTACGTCACTAACTATTATGATATCAGGTTACAAAGTGGCAAACATTGTTTCAGTTTATAGATTGGTATTTTTATATTTATTATTATATAGATATAAAATTTTAATCTAAAAGTTATATTTCATATTTTTGTCTACGTGTTTTAATAGATAGTCTTGTATTGAAATATGTGTTTCGATGAAGTGTGTAAAAATGGCCGAAAACGCATGCTCCAATCTTAGAACCGAAGGCAGCTCTTGTGACATAATATAAGAAGGTTTATTCCAGAGACCACAAATAACACTCGCGATCACGTTTCTATTATTAATAATGAAATTTCAGTAGAAATTCCACAGAACGTAAGATTTTAAATTGATTTATTATAGTCTTCTGCCATTAAGTGGTAGTGCCAAATTTTGTACATATATAATAGATGTAAATAAGTGCCTACATTTAGTTTCTTGACAGATATTCTCCATGGACGTTCTCTTTTGTATCCTGTTACTATAGTTTGACATTTCATATAGTGTAATGGATTATTTGTAATAATAACTTTAGAGATCTAATTAAAATGTATAAAATGTAAAAAAATCATTTTAAGTTGAATTAATATATATATGTATATATATTTTAATAATATATACAAACAATAACATAAACAAATTTCGTCATCTCAAAAATATATAACACAACAAAACATATAACATTAATAATAACATTACTATAAAACGTATTCAGCCTCTCATATTTCTACTCTGTGCTGTCTCACGAGACATTACTTATTTAGTTCCGCCAATTTATTATTTTTGCTTGGTTTCATCTTTGTTATACTTCTCCATACTTTTATATAAATATGGAAAATTTCGGAGGTATGTTTTTAAGTAATAGTCCTATTATTCATGCAATGTTAAAAATAAAGCTGCCAAAATTCTAAAGCTTCAAGTAATGAGATATGTAAGAAAATATTTTAAATTTTAGATATATATTTTTTTAATTAATGAGAACTAAAAATAAAAAAAAAATTAAAGGCATTAATAACTGCCTGTAAAAAGAAATGTATCAAAATTCCTTTCACAAGCAACACATCAATCGTTCTTACTAGATCTTGTTTTAATTAGGGTCATTTCGCCTGTTTGCGTCCATCGCCAGTTTGCGTCCATTCGACGGCTATCCTTTCATAAAATACTCGAAAATAAGTTCATGAACTTTCTAACAAAACCAAATGTAATTTCTGCCAATACCTCAATATATCTGAGCCACAGGACAAAAGACTGCGAATGTCTTAAACGTTAGTAAAAAAAAATAGTGAGCAGCAACACCACTCACGGTTAGTTTTACATTGTTTTATGTGAAATTAAGGATACATAGATGTTTCTAGGCCTTAATAATAAAGAAAGGAAAAACATAACTATGAATTTACTTAAGTTTTTTAATTGTTGACAGTTAAAATAAGGTGGACGCGAACTACTACATACAAATTTTAAAAATTCCACTTTGCGTCTGCAGTGGACGCGAATTTTATGAACTATTATTTAGGACAGACCAGATTGCGTCCACCTTTGTTTTCTTGTTATCTATTTATAAAAGTAATTAAAAATGTATAGTTTATTTAAATTTAATAAAATTGTATATACCTACGATCAATTATATCTTAATGTAATTATAATAAAAAAAAATAACGTAATTGATTAACGGCTCCTGATTGAACAAATTAGAAATTGTGAAATCAAAGCGTATGAAGGTGCAACTCTGAAACTCATGACATGAATAAAAATGATTTTGCCTATACACTTTTTTGGCAGTTACCTGTAGCTTAGTTCAATAGTGTCTTCAGATGAAGTTCTTATTTTACCACTAGAAGATATGGCAACTCATACTACACCAAGTCTTGAGAAAACTAAGCAACAAATATCAAAACCCCCTCCGACTGCTTTTATTCATTTAGCATCAACAGTATCACCATCTATTTCACCTATAGAAAAGCCTCCTAGTTTACAATCATCTTCATTATTTATTCAAGGCATTTCACATTCAGAAACCTTTGATCCATTTAAAACCCACCTGATGTTGGCTGAAATTTTTAGCATAGCAAGAAAATTTAATCAAAGAACTCCAGCGGCCATATCTTCGTCTGCATCGAGATGGTATTATGAACATAAAGAGCAGATGGAGAAAAAAAAAACAAACCAGAAAAAGAAATGAGGAACGAATAGAGAAAAAAAACTTCAAGGAACTGCTCCAAAACGTAGGAAAAAGACACTTCCTGTTAAAGTCACAGTAAATACTGATATTCTGAAAAGAAAATTTACCAGCCGTGGATAGTACAAAGTGCGCTGAATGTAATGACATACTTATATCAGATGTAGATGAAGACGGCGAAGAAAACATTGGCTGTGACAAATATATAAGATGATATATTTGTTATTAAAAATATTTTAAAATTTAATTAGTTAAATATTTAGACATAAAACAATAAATTGTTAAAATCTAATCTTTCTGAATAATAATTAATAAAAATTTCCCCTACATTCTATATATAAGTTGGTGGACGCAAACTGGTCCATGAGTGGACGCAATTTAGATTTTATGGACGCAAACTGGGTAAATCGCCCAAATCTGATATTTATCACTTTAATATTTAAATCATTATATCTTTCCACCAAAACTTTAAATGAATATAAAAAAGACTATATTATTAACACTGTACATAAGTTTTTATTCAAAACTAGTGCTAAATCATTTTTATTTTCTCTTTCAAAGTCAGCAACCCCACTAAATGGACGCAAACAGGCGAAATGACCCTACTTGGTAGCTTTAGTAATTTACTACATTTAAATAGTTTCTGCTATTATAACTTGGATGAAATCATTTATGTTATATTTTAGACGAGTTTTACTTTTTTAATTTAGTACTTTTTTAATTTAAATAACTCCTCTTTTTTGGTATTCCCTTTTTACAAACCATCCCATATATTATAAGTTCAAGTCTTTAACAAATGTAAAAATAATACCAGTTGTGACATTTATAAATGAATAACTGTTCAGACAAAACGAATTAAGCTGAAGGAAAATCAAAAATCAAAGATAAAAAGAAGCTTCTGACCGAAAACTAAATAACAATATACATTATTCTGTTAGAAAAACCTTAGTCTAAACAAAGCTAAAATGTTATGTAAATACTTCAGAAGAGTCTTAAAAGGAATGTGATTATTGAAAAAAATGTTTTAATAGAAACTGGGTCGATTGGACTTGGGTATGTAACAGTTAACTTTATTGGTTTTCCTCAATTTTACGCAACATTATTATTTTTTCTTCCCATGGGAAAAAACTAATATCTTTTTCATTAGAAGTAATAAAAGTGTACGAGTTACATCATATGTAATCATGAGACTCGTTATAGGAATCTCTAGACTACTTTCAGAACTAACTATACTTTATTTCAGAATATAAGCGGTATTCTTGATTAGGGTTGTCACCATGTTTGGTATATGATACTATATTAATATTTATCCAATACCAAACTCTCATCGTAACATCATATTCGATATATAGATATTGACTCATTGTCAGATAATGGTTTTCCTTTTACGTTACGGTTTTTCCTTTATAATACAAAATTAAGTTTCTTACTTCGAAAATTAAGATTTTCCTGCAAAAACTTTTATGTCTCTTTTCAAGTTAGGTATAAAAAAATAAAGAGAAATGTAACTTAAGTTTCGTTTTGAGATTCATCTTACAATAATCGACGCCTTATTTGTAGAAAGAGAATGAATGTGGAAGTTTACCAATATAGTTATTGTGTATCATCTCAATTAAAATTGAAATTTCAGGTTTCTCTTAAGTTTTATGTATAATAATGTACACCAATAAAAAAACTGGTAAGTAAAATTTAGAATTAATAACTTTTTTTATGAGCTCTATGGTTTAGGCATTTTAATGTTTCTGGAGTTTCCGAACATAAATTGTCCGTTAAGATTACTTATTTACTTTTTGTTTGAAATTTCTTTATAAGGTATTATGAAAATTCTTAAAGTTTACCTTCGAAATATAATTTTCAATATTTGATGAAAACAAAATTGTTGGCTTAAACTATCGTATAACTTCTTAATTCTATATATAATCGACTTCATTGGGACGGAATGCCCTATTTTGCATGTTTATAATCGATTTCAATCATTAATTTAGTAAACTAATTTCTACGGCAACAGTAATTAATTATACATCTAGTTAATTGATTTTGAGAACTAAAGAAGCATTATGTGATCTTCGACGATATTTAACGGATGAGTTCACACACACCTCAACTCGACTCACTGAATAAATGTTTAAGATTAGATTACATTTGACCAAGTAATGTCATTTTAGTCTGAATTAATGAATTTTTATTTTACAATTGTTACGTATTATTATTTTTTTAAACATTTAAATATTTTTAGTTACATTTTTAATTTTTTACTTATTTGCATAGTAAAAAATTGCGTATCCTTTCGAGTTCTTTTATATCAGAAGCAATTCAGTCTCATTTTATAATTAGTCCTCAGTGAGTGCTTTTTTAGTTATTGTACTTTTTAATGCTTTTTACATAAAGTATTTTGATACTTGAATACTCTAAATGGATAACGGTGATGTGGATCCTATTCTATTTGATACTTTGCAGTATGAGAATGACATTTACCAGTACAATCGAGTAATCGCTGCTCAAGCATCTGACCACTGACCAATGCTCTACCATGCTCGGAGCCACTCTGCACTGGGCTCACTGAGTGTGTGAAGAGTTGTGTATGAGACATTTAATTTCATGAGAATTTAGTATGATTTGCTACCAAATGACGATAGAAACCACTTTTTTTTAATTTCTAAAATACACGTATCTCTTAATGTATATATGTTATGTGTTAATACATCAAGAAATATTTATTATCAAAATGAAACACTCTATCTTCGTTCAAAACCAATCTATGAACAAAATGATAAGAGCATCCATTTTCTAAAATTATAAGTGATACTTAAAATTTGTATGGGTTTCACTGATAGTATATACATAGACTTGGATGTTGTTAAAACATAAAAAATATCAACTTCATTACTCTATGCATTGCGCTCATATGCTCTCAACACACTCAGCAATGATCACTAACGAGATGAAGAGACTGTTCTTCTTCATTACTTCAGTTGTACTTCGTTACTTATTCATTCTCTCACGTAATGTAATGGAGCTGAAAATATATAAGTATCAATTTCTAGTTTGGTTTGTTTGTCTAGTTGTAGATGTTATGTATACATACATATTCCATTTTATATAGAGATATAGTACGATGAAAGAAATAAATATGTTTGGTAACTGTTTATTTGTCTTCGTTATCCTCAATGATGAATGATGAAAAATAATTATGTAAAATAAGTTAAAAGATTACCTACAGTTACTGAATCAGCATCTCTTATTTTAGTACTTGAATAAACGAAGCGTCACGTCACGTAGAAAGTCACGTTTTCTAAAAGTGTAAATAATATTTAACATCTGCTTCACATGTAAGATAACTTAGAAAACTTAGATATAGAGATGAAAGGAATATAAAATGTTGGTAGCATATTACTATCTATCTACTCGTACATATGTGTAAAAATAAATAGTAATATTATTTTAAATACTTGCAGTTATATAAAGATTACAATAGTAAATTTGGAGATTGATTAACATGTAACTATAACTTATTTTCTTAACAATTTCTTATTTCCTCTTGTTATTGGACCTTTTATATTTTATTAGTATCTAAGTTAACAAACCTTAACAATTCTTAGAAACAAGTATTCAATATACTTGCTCTGGCCATAAATACTGTTACAATTAAAAATTGCTCATTGTTCAATCTATTTTAACTTTCAAATTTATTAACTTTAAAATTGTTATACGATTTTTCATTGTGTTTTCTCATTTTGGCGGCAATACATTGTACAATATTTTGCAATATAAAAATGGAGTGGGATGATAAAGAGAACAGAATCGCTGTGATTGCATTACACAAAATAGGTATGGAGTCAAATGCAATTTTTAAAACACAACTTAGTGAAATTTTTGTCTTCTGGGCTATTAATAGGTACAATGGGACTTCCTCTGTTTGTGGCAGAGAAAGATCTGGCCGACCACGTAGTGTTCGTACGAAAAAAATGGTCAAAGCAATAAGGGAAAGAATTTGAAGAAATCTTGTCTGAAAGCAAAAAAAAATATCTCGTGAAATGAAGATAGCATCCAGTACCAAAGGTACGCAAAGGGAGGTCATAGAAAAATTTTGTTTACGGATGAGAAAAATTTTACAATTGAACAAAATTTTAACAAACAAAATAATCGTATTTATACTCAAAGCTCTAAGGAAGCTTCCCAATTAGTCTACAGAGTGCAACGTAGGCATTATCTAACTTCAGTGATGGTTTGGCGGGGTGTTAGCTATGTGATTGAGCCATATTTTTGTGAAAAAGGTATCAAAACATCGGCACAAGTGTATCAAGATACCATTCTTGAGGAGGTAGTTAAGGCCCTTAATAACATCATGTTCAATAAGCAAGTATGGTCCTTCCAGCAAGAGTCGGCGCCGGGTCATAAAGCTCGGACCACGCAGTCTTGGTTGGAAGCGAATTTCATCAGAGCTGAAGACTGGACATCGTCTAGTCCCGATCTTAATCCGCAGGATTATGATTTATGGTCAGTTTTAGAGAGTACAGCTTGCTCTAAACGCCATAATAATTTCGAGTCCCTAAAACACTCCATACGATTGATTGGCTGTAAAGAATTTCCCCATGGAAAGAGCGCGTGCTTCTATTGATAATTGGCCTCAATGTTTAAAGGACTGTATTGCAGCCAATTGACTTCGAATAATGTATTTTTTTATTGTTTTATATTTGTGTATTAAACTAACATACTGTAACATAATAAATGTTATTTACATTAAAAAAAATGATTTTTTCTTTGTTACAATATTTATGGCAAGACTAGGTATATCACCAAAATCCAGTTAAAGTTGATATGTCAATATGATTTCTTTCTAATGTCGTACACCGCTTCTTCCTGTCTAATACAGTTTATTCTGCTACCACAAGAAACTCAAGCACCAATCAGCAGACTCGTATTATTAAATTCCTCAGCGCTGGTAAGTTTAGTCCTGTGACATTTATGTTACGTTATTAACTATTATGATATGAAGATACAAAGTAGAGATTCCATAAGTAATCAAGTTAGTGTTCACGTTTAGTCATAAGAAATCTGGTACTGGTAGAAATATCTGAAAGAGATAAGACTTTGTAAAGTTTTTTCCTTATTTATAATTTTCTTGTATTGTTTTTTTTTGTATATAAATAAATAAATAAATTGATAAATAAATAATTAAACAAAACATATGCATATTTTAATATGTGGAACAAAGTGTGGAGCAAAAATGGAACCTTAGCGAACTGTTTTAATAATAATAAATAATCATAATATTGTTATAATGCTTGAAGATATTTTCAATTATTAATGCAGTTGTATACATTACACATCAATTTAACGTGTTTGATAATCGATTTATAGACCGAATCAAGCATTATGTGATCTTCTACGATATTTAACGGCTGGGTTCACATCACCATAACTCGACTCACTGAAAGTAATATGAATGATATCGTATACAGTTATTGGTTAAATAATAATACAGTTCACTTTTATCGATTTTAATATATTTAAACTTTAAAATAAGGAAATATCAATAAAAATTTTTTTTGCTTTCTTTATTTTGCGATTTTTAAGGAAATTTTTATTTGCAATATATGTTCTGTAAAAGTATTAAACAGCACATATTTAATATGAAATAATATTTAAAAGTACAAACATTTTTAAAAGGCGATTAATTAATTATTATTGAATTTAAATCAAAGCCTTTAGACAAAAGTTAGTGACAGATTTCAGCTTTACTCTTATATTAATTATCTCAGAGTCAGATTAAACTGTCTGTGTCTAGAGCCTTAAGATAATTATCCTCAATGTAAATATATATTCTAAATACTAAGCTTAGTTATTTCGAGTAGAGTTCGAGTAATACTGTTTTATTTAAATCAACTCTTGTGTCTTGAATATAATATTTACATCCTGATAATAAATTATTACCTCATTATTTATTATTCTCGGTAATAAGCTTCTTGAAATATAATTCACCTAAAGTTGCCCGGTAGGATTAAGTAATTGAAAATTGAATTTTTAATAACAAATTTCTGAATAGTTCTCATAAAACGTAAGACTTCTTGTAATATAAACTGTGGTTCTGTTAATATTAGATTTCCTTTCAACGAGTTGCTGTTACTTAATATTAGTCTTTATGTACTTGTAATAATAACTAAAACTGTGTATTTAGCGTATTATGTGGCAAGGTTAGATATTCAAACTTAGTTTTTATTACACTATAGAAAAGTATGCTCGCTTGTAAGTTTAAGTTTAATATTTCAACCTGTGGTAATAAAAATGTATTAGCTCATTTACCATTTAAATGTTGGTTTTAAAGACATTTAGTATATTATTATGTACTTATTGAAGTCGTTGCGCCAGGGAACCGTTGTACGTACGTTGACGATGAAGTCTTTTTTAGTCATTGAGGAATAGACTATACGATTCGATATCGTAATTTCTCTATTTGCCTTGGTAACTTACTTGCATTTTAATTTCTTCCTTTATTAAACGGTCCCCAACGCAACGACTTTAATAAGCATATAATAATATTATTTTTATTCTTTTTAGAAATCTTTTTATATTGGGTTTTTTTTTAAATTTTAAACTTAATTTTTTACACATAAATTAATTACTGTATATATGTTAAAAGTATTATGTGAACGTATTATTGGACCTGTGCAAGCAGTCTTGTGTTATAAAGACAAAATCAATTTAAATATCAACTATTGTATAGTATTTCACTACAAATATATGATAAATACATTGAAAGTATTATATTGATAATTGCTCTTTTCTTTCGAACACCGCTATCTACGATCTAATCCAAACTTACTTACAAATCTTGACAAACAACACAAAAAAGAATCAAAAAATGTTTGCCCAATCTTTCACTTATTACTCTGTATTTTGTAAGAAGCATTTAAATATATATAAATATAGAATGTGAAAAACCGATACGGGCAGGGATTCGAGCCCGCGACTACTGGGAAACCGTCCCGTCGCTCTACCAACTGAGCTACCGTATCGCTATCCGTATCAAAAGATAATCTAGCTCTGCATTAGCATAATATTAAGTTATATTGATTTCACTACAACAAAAAGTAAATAAAAAACTTTTACTGGAATGAGTTATTGAAGAAGTCTGCACTGATTCTAATCAATTCATACCAAAATTATGGTTGCAAAATCTCTTCATATTTCTATATGAATAATAATATTAATTAGTATCTTTCAAAATCACACTAAAAATATTAAAAGCTAAGTCCTCTTTATTTGCACATAAGAACTTTAACGACTTCTTAAAATATTAAAGTTACAAGCGAACGAACTTTTCTATTATGTAATAAAAAACTAAGTTTGAATAATATACCACATAGCCTAGCCTAGCTACATAACATACTAGATAAGCAGTTTTAGTTATTATTACAAGTACGCAAAGGCTGTTTTTAATTAACAGCAATTCCTCGAAAGAAAATAAAATATTAATGGAATAATTAGAGTGTATACGAGTATGTCAAGAAATCTTACGTTTTATTAGAACTATTCAGATTTTTTTTATTAAAAACAAATTTTTATTAAAAACAAATTTTCAATTACTTCCGGGCAATTTTAGGTGAATTATATTTCATGGAGCTTATTACCGAGAATGTTAATCAAACAAGTATTAATTTATTATACGAGACCAAATATTATATCCAAGACACGAGTGTAGATATATTAAGCTTTTGGTGTTATAAATAAGAAGTATCTAGTACTCGAATAACTTTTCTTACCATTCGAAATATATATTTACAGTGAGGATTTTTTTATCTTACGGCTTTAGACTGGGAAATAATTAATTAAAAAAGTAAGACTAAAACATGTCATTAAAAATTTCAGGACTTAGATTTAAAACCAATGATAATTATTTATCACCTTTAAAATTATTTGTATCTTGGATCTTACCGAGTCTAGAATTATGCTGATCAAGAGTTTCTTGACGTAATCGTGATTTCATATATGCCTTCATAGCCAACCAATGTTTTTCACGACCTTTAATAGTCTCCCAAGAACGTGAAATTGTGTTTCGAAGAGCTTTTTTATGGAGACGACAACTTTTATCCGTTCCCGTTTCTTGAGATCTATATTTTTTAAGGTGCACAGCACTTTTTGTAGGTTTACCCATGGCAAATTGAAAATGTAGCAATAAACTAAAAAGTATTAAATAAAAATAACTGCATTAAAAAACCGACTTTAAAACTAAAAAGTAAAAAATTATGAAGATTTAATATTCATTATATACTACCTCTTATTTATATGTCCTATTTACTAATAGGTTTGAAGTCGGTGCCAAGCCTTAAACAAATAATTATATTTAACCACCTAAATGAATACGATTAAATCAATACAATGAAATATAATAAATACTATAATAAATACTAAATCTTAACTATTTTTTACTTTTTGTTTTGAAGTCCGTTTTTTAACGTAGTTACTTTTATATTTAATAAGTAATAATTAATAATAACTGTAGACAAGACGATATCAATCATGTTACATTAATTGGGTCGAGTTGAGGCGATGTGAACCCAGCCGTTAAATATAGTCGCCACAATGTGCTTGGTTCGGTCTCTAAATCAATTATAAACGGCTTAAAATTGATGTGTACAATATAACTGCAATAATTATTGAAAATATCTTTAAACGTTATAACAATGTTATGGTTATTTATTATTATTATTTCGGAAAATAAATTAAGCATCCTGTGTCTTGATGAGGATAATATGTAGACTACAAAAAACATTTTTAGCGACATAATACAACTTCTTTGCTTTGCCACACTTTGCTCCACACATTCAAATACGCATTTATTTTCTGGATTCCATTTTATTATGATTCTGGCAGAGATTTAGTTATGACCCCATCGAGCGACAAATTAAAACCGTGTTCAGAAATGAGTGTAGGTGAACACTAACTCGTTACTGAAGTGATTACATTCATTGTTGGTGTTGTAAAACATATGGTAATAGTATTTTATGTGAGAGCAGCTCTCATCATAATTTAGTAATAACGTTAGGCTGAGATATATATTCCAAAGCTTATAAATATGATTGGACAGTGGATTCCAACTTCCAGTACATAAAGTTCATTTGAGACGTTTAGTAGTTCTGATGTTCGTAGGCTGATGTGGAATTTGATTAACATCTTAAAAGGTCCTTAATAAAAATACGTCAATGTTACAACATAAAGTTGACGACAACTTTGTACATTAAGTAGGTAAGTACGTACTAAATTCAATATTAAAGAAAATTTTAACAATCAGAAATTTAATATTAAGTATTATAACTATCAAGATAAATAAATCATAAACTTCAAACTATATTGTCAACTTTATAATTTGATATCATAATAGTTAGTAACGTGATATAAATGCCGCAGGACTAAGCTTATCAGTGCACAGGAATTTAATAATACGGGTCCTCTAATTGGAGCTGAGTTCCTTTGGTAGCAGTTTATATTGTATTAGATAAGAGGTAGCGGTGTACGAAATAAAAACGAGATCATATCTACAATGCAAGTATAATTTAGTTAGTTGAACAATATTTATTATAATACTTTCAACGAAATGTTTTACATGTTTGTTATGAAATACTATACTAAAGTATATATTTAATTTCAATTTAGGATTCAAAACTATTTGTACAAATCCGAGGGCAGGTCCAAAAGAACTGTCACATAATAATTTTAAACTTTTAAAAAAAATAATAGAAATTTAAATATTTCAAGTTATATTTAGATAAAACCAATTACTGCCGATAATGGTAGTATACATTATCAGTATCATATATTTGATATTGTTTTAAAAAAAACTAAAACTTAAAAACTCTTAAAACGGGTTTGAATAATATATATTTCTATAATACATTATGTCGCTTGCTCCCATTGTTTGTACCCCGCACCAGGTGACGGCGATGTCAGAACTATTTTAATATTTACATTCTCTGAACGTTCGTTCATTGTTTTAACTAATAACAACAAGAACAATATTGTTTGAAATTTATTATATTTAATAGATTTAAAATTTATTGGATATAAAATTGGATACTATTTTAATATTTTTTATGTTAGGTAACATTAAGTTCTTCTTTCGTATTATATTATTGTATATTTCTCCAATTCTGTCAAGTCTTTTTAAATCACACAAAAAATATAGAAAATCTAATACAGTTTTATTATCACATAAGAAGGTTAAACTTTTTAACATACAAGTGAGCGAACTTTTCTATTATGTAATAAAAACTAAGTTTGAATAGGTATTCATATTGAATAGGTAGACTAGGTAGCCTCGCTATATACTACACAAAATAAGCAGTTTTAGTTATTATTACCAGTACACAAAGACTATTATTACGTAACAGCAATCCCTGAATGAAAATAAAATATTAATAGAATAACCACAGCTTATATTGCAAGAAATCTTCATTTTATGAGAACTATTCAGAATTTGTTTCTATTCAGAAATTTTGTTATTTGAAATTCTATTAATAATGCAATTGCAATTATGTAATTGCTTCCGGAAATAATAATAAAATAGATAAGTAATCAGCTATTAGGAAGTAAATATTTATTTCAACGGATATTCAATAACTTCTGAATAATTATCCTTATGATGAGACACGAGTATATTAAGTGTTAATATTTATTTATTTTTATTTAAACTCTTATTGAGAAAATAACATGTATATCCATGTTAAGCTTATTTAAATTTATATAGAGTGATGGAACGGTTTCCCAGAACACATCTTGCCCGTATCGGTTTAGTTTTCATTCTATATTTATATAAATTCAAACAATAATTTCGGTAGTGGCATCTTTTTAATGGTTATCTATATCGCAAAGTTAGAAACGTCGGTTAGGATTTTCGAAAGAAACCTAATAGATGTCACCACTGTCCCGATAAAGACGATCACTTATAAAATACTTAATTTACCGAGACAGAGAGCGATACGGTAGCTCACTTGTTGGAGCGACGGGACAGTTTTCCAGAGGTCGCGGGTTCGAATCCCTGCCCGTATAGGTTTATTTATCGTTCTATATTTAAATAAATTTAAACTAAGCTAATTATTTAGAATAGATAGAATAGAAATAGAGGATAATGTTCTTACGGCTATTCTAGAAAGTGACAGTTTAATCTGACTGTGAAATAATTAATACAAGAGTAAGACTTAAACATCTCACTTACTTTTATTTGAATATTTATACTTAATTATAATTAATTAATCGACTTTTAAGATATTTGTACTTTGAAATGTAAGGTTCCATAATTGTAGCAAAGTAATAAAAAATAAATAAATATGAAAATAAAAAAAAATGAAGTATATTTGTCTTACAATAAATTAAATTATAGAAATATCGATAAAAATGGCAGTTATTGGTATTTAACCAATACTCTAGACGAGTCGATCTCAATCATGTTGCCTTCAGAGAGCTGAGTTGAGGCGACGCGAACCCAGCCGTTAAATAGTTGCCACAATATGCTTGGTTCGGTCTACAAATTAATTATCAAATACGTTTAAATTATGTGTAACATATAATTGCAATAATTATTGGAAATGTTTTTAAACATTATAACAATATTATGGTTATTAATTATTCTTATTTAGGAAAAAAAGTTATCTCAAGCAGGAGGTTTTGTTTTTTGCTCCTCACATTAAAATACGCAGCTTTTTCATGGATTCATTGATATGTTATTACCCTGGCAGAGAGACAATTATAGTCATAGAATTATAGAAGCATTAAACACCAAAGTGACTTCTGACTTTTCTAAGAACTTCTTGTCTGAGTTTTGTGCGGGATTCTGATATTGGTGCGTTAAAATATTTTAAAGCAGTTTTGGAGTTCCAAAACCTCAGACCCTAGATAAACCCTAGCCAATTGGTACATTCCTGATTCAAAGGAATTGAAATGTACCAATATTGGCCAGGGTTTATCTATTTCTATTCTTTTTTTTCCCTAATGGGACAGGCATGTATGTGATGAACATAGATGTCTGTATTTCTGGGTTTGGTCGTTTATTAAATGTATTCTCAGTATTTATATGTGTATTTCTATGTATTTGTATGTTTGTCTAACACCCTTAACACAAGTAAATAATTTGCTTACTTAGGGGTTAAAAACTTGTCTTGTATTATTTATTTATTATTATTATTATCTATTTCAATTTTTCTTATCAAATTTATCTATTCGAGATTTAATTATGTGACATTGTTCTTCATGTTTTTTGTCATTTGGCTATTTAGATCTGTTTATATTAAAATTAATAATTAATATATATATTTTATTTATTTCTCGAAAAGTATAATATTTCATGCGTATTTCATTTAATTTCATTTAGCCAAGCTACATATGATGATGTTGTATATCTACCCTCACAAAAAATATACTTATAATAGAAGTTTTGAAACAGACGCTCACTCTACAATGTCGTATTTTATCGTAATACCTAGCTTTTTAATGTATCAAAAATATCGGCTGGCTCCCTACCTACTTTGTACAGTGCAATTACTGCAATCCTTATATTATCGTTAGTGCTCCATTAACCATTCCATTTTTAAAACAAATAATTTCTAAAAAAAAAACATACAATAATGGCGGGAAAGAAGTCTACTTTTTTATAATAAAAGCTTGTTTTTTTTTTTAATATATGGGCTATAACGGAATTTATGACTAGACTAGGTATTAACAGGAAATAAAATCTATTTCTTCATATTACCTATTATTCTTATCTATTTATTCATATTACCTATAACGTAAATACTCGGCAACTATCAAAGTTTTCATAACGAGAACTCTCATAATATTAGTAGTACAGTATCTGTCTAAAATTGAAGTAACAGGTTTCATAATTGATTCCCTAAATATCTTTTTTAGAGCGACTTATTTATTCTGTTTTATTGTAAAGTCTATTTACATATTAGTCCATTGAAATGTTACATTTTTTAGGCCTTACCTTGCGTTTTTTAGAGGACGCAATTTTATTTTTTTAATGTGTAGGGGGGGTCAGTAGAAGCTTAAGTTCAAGTTTGTGGGGTCGTAACCCTTGTCCCACGGCCGCCATCTTGGAAAAACGGGTGCAAAGGGTTTTCGCTCTGTATCTCGTAAACTAGTTACCCTACAGAAAATTTAATTAAATATAAAATTTAGCAAATTCAATTTCTTACAATTTTATTTCTATTACTTTTTATCGTCAAGTGACCAACAAAAAAGTTATAAACAAAAATAAGTAAAAATTTTGTAACAAATTTCCTTTTGGAGGTTATAACTTTTTTTCAGTTCATTTTACAATAAAATGACATCATAGCAATTTTGTAGAGGGTTTTTCAACGAACAACTTCCTCTTTATACTTGTTTCATTTTAATTTATTTATCTAGGTTTTATAGCGCTCCAAACTTGAACGGATTCTCGAATGCTCATAGGGATGCAATAAAAACTAAAAATTAGACTTACTTTCTATCTATATTTTTTTTATTCATACAATTTATTATGATCTTAACATTCCTATGCTATTATTAAACTATGTTTGACCCTTTTCCCCACTACAAAACTGATTTTACTGTCGACCAGGCTGAATAGGATGCAGATGCGGTCATCGTCCGTTGTGCGCTTGCTGCATCACAGTTATATGATTCGGTGACAATCATAGCAGAAGACATCGACATCCTTGTATTGCTGACGGCATTTGGAAGGAATCAAACTAATGTATTTTTTTAAAAACCTTCAAAAGGGCGTACGTCCGAACAATTGTACTGTCTGTCTATCTGTTTTAAATATGACGACGTAATAGCTGAGGATTTACTGTTTCTCCATGCCTTCTCAGGATGCGACACAACGTCAGCAGCGTATAACATGGGCAAAGTCAAATTTATAAAAAATTTGCAGAAGCATCCAGAGTTAACAAGTGGAACTAAATTATTTATGAGTGAAAAAGTCGAGTCATCGTTACTCAGTGTTGTTGGCGAACGTTTTTTCTTCTCTTTATATGGCGGAAATAAAGACGATATTCTAGACACTCTGCGATACAAACGATTTGCTAAGACAGTGAATGAAAATGCATTTAATCTCTCTTCACTTCCTCCAATACAAGATGCAGCCCGTTTCCACAGTTTCCGAGTATATCAGATTCAGTTATGGTTCCGTTAATATTGTGATCCAGAAGAATGGGGCTGGAAAAAACTTTAAAAATTTTGGATGCCAATCCAAGCTTCCAAGCCTCCAGCACCCTCTGAAATTATAAAATTAATCTTTTGCAGATGCAAAGGAAATTGTGGAAGTGCGTGCGGTTGCCGAAAAGCAGGCCTTAAATGTTCATCAGTGTGCCTCCATTGTGGTGGTGAAAGCTGCAGCAACATCGTGGACATATCAACATTACTTGAAGAAAATGAATTAGAAAATGAGTTAAGGACAATGACGCCAATACCAACTCACATTATACTACAAAAATTCACGTCGGATACTGATTCAGATTTTTCTCGCAGCTTGGACCATCGAAGAGAATGAAAAAATAATATCTGATAGACATTTTTCAATATATAATAATAAATAACATTATTTTGTCCAGAAATTGCCCATGGATTAGGCCTCCTGGGGATACCACATAAAAGAAACGAAAGAGTGCTGAAAAATAGTACTCACTTCAGAGCGCTGTAAAACCTTAGCTATTGACCTAATAAAAAAATGTTGCTTATAAAAGTTGTTCCTTAAAAAACGATCTACAAAAATGGTCTCATATAATTTTTTCGTAAAATGATCCAAAAAAAAGTTATATCGAAAAATAGAAATTTTGTTCTCGAATTTCTTAACATTTTCGCTTATAACTTTTTTATTTATAGTTCTACGATAAAAAGTTACTAGACCAAAGTTGTAGATAATTTAATTTTCAATAAAAAATGTTTATAATTTTTTTTATCTGATAAATAGTTTAAGAGATATAATGTAAAAACCATTTCAAACCCTATTTTCAAGATGGCGGCCGTGGGACAAGGGTGGCGACCCCACAAATTTGAACTTAAGCTTCTACTGACCCCCCCTACACATAAAAAAAATAAAATTGCGTCCTCTAAAAAACGCAACCCCAAATGTAACTTTTCAATGGACTATATCTTTTATGATACATTTTTACCAACTATAATTAGTCTAAAAAATATTAAGCAACAAAAAAACGTAAGTAATTAATAGACTTCGTATTATAAGTAAATGCACCAAGAATTAATAATATGCTGAAATATATAAAGAGTTGTTGAATTATCTAAAGCATAATTGACGTCGAAGATGTCACCGGAAAATTAATATAAAGATAGAAGAAGTTTCTGATTTTTATCATACATAATATATAACAAAATAATGTATTTAATTATCAATTAATTTAATTACAGGTTTATGGAAAACTATTCTCCTCTTTGTGCTTGATATCATAATAGTTAATAACGTAACATAAATGTCGCAGGACTAAACTTACCAGCGCTCAGGAATTTAATAATACGAGTCTGCTGATTGGTGCTTGAGTTTCTTGTGGTAGCAGAATAAATTGTATTAGACAGGAGGAAGCGGTGTACGACATTAGGAAGGGATAATATTAACATGTTCTAATGATTTTATCAGTATCTAAGAACTATTACATCTCTAATATAGATATAAAAAATTAAATTAAGTAAAATATAGATACCAGTTAATCAATCTCTAATTTTAAAATAGTGATCTTAACACAACTGCGTCTATGAAAAATAGTGTAACTTTTTATAATTCGTTACACATAAATATATAGTAAAATACAATGTTCATTTTATATTATTTTCATCTTCATCACCAAGTTCTTTCCGCTTGCTCCTGTTGTCTGTACCATAGAACATGTGAAGCAGATGTTAAATATTATTTACACTCTCAGAACGTCGGTTAGTTTATTCACTAACTAAGATAAGAGATGCAGATTTAGTAACTGTAGATAGTCTTTGTAATTTATCATACACTAGCTGTTTATATATAGATAACATCTACAACTAGAACAACAAACCAAACTAGAAATTAATAATACATTATTTTCAGCTCCATTACATTACGTGAGAGAATGAATAAGTAACAAAGATCAACTGGAGTAAAGAAGAAGAAAAGTGTCTTTATCTCGTACGTGATCATTGCAGTAACTGAGTGTGTTGTGAGCGGCAATACTTAAGTAATGGAGCAAGTTATTATTCGTTTTATTAATTTAAAGATCTGTATATTTACGATAAGTGAAACCGATAATGTCTACTAGTATCATTTATAATTCAAAAAAATCGTCTAACTTTGTGTCGAACTCGCGCACAGAAGGTTTCGAACCACTGTCTATAAAAAAAAAACGACAAAATAATCATGATTTTTAACGTCGTTATAAGGTACCCTCCTTAAGAATTATTTTATTTTAATTTAATAATTTATTTTTAAAGGGAACATATAACTAGATATTCCATGAATATTTCAAGCGTCTACCTGTTGATGTTATTAAAATCGAGAAAATAAATCATGTTTGTTGCATGGGCGTCCCCGTCAAATATGTATTTTACTCTGTTTTTGTTGTTATAGTGGCAACAGAAATATACTTAAAGGACAGTTTATGTTCGAAATCTCCATGAACCTTAAAATGGCGATTAAAATGCAATTAGTTCTAAATTTCTCTAAACCAGTATTTTTTTCGTATTTTTTAAAATTTATTTTATTATAATTGAAACTTATGAGAAACCAGTAATTAACTATTTAATCGGTCATTCACTATAACAAAATTGGTTTAGTTTCATATTCATTCCCCATCTACAAATAATGCGTCAATTATTATAAGATGAATCTCAAAACAAAACATAAGTTTCCTTTCTATTTAGTTTTTCATATCTAACATGAAAATAGTCATGGAAGTTTTTACAGAAAATTCTTCATTTTTGTATTATAAAGGAAAAACCGTAATATAAGAGGAAAAGCAATATCTACCAATAAATCAATATCGATATTTCGAATATGATATTGCGATGAGAGTTTGGTATTTGAAACATCTATTACTTTTCTCATTGATTACGTATCTTGCAACTTTTATGTATACTACTTTCTTAATTCTAAGCAAAAATTTTGTTTTTCCAGTGGGAAGAAATAAATAATAATGTTGCGTAAAATTGAGGAAAACCAATAAAGTGAACTGTTACATACCCAAGTCCAATTGACCCAGTTAACTATTAAGACATTTTTTTCTATAATTGCTTTCATTGTTTAACTCTTCTGAAGTATTTATATAATATATGTATGTTTGGACCAAAGTCTTTCGAACAGAATAAAGTATATAGCCAGTTATTTACTAAATGTTAGTTTTATTAACATCGTTATATTTTAATTTTATTAAAACTGTTTTCACTATAGTTGTTTATTAATCACATTTACAGAATGCACTTTATTTATCAGGTACCGCAAATTAAACCCATATTCAGAGATGAGTAAATGTAAACGTAAATATTAACTCGTTACTGGAGTGATGAGATTCATTATTTATGTTGTATAACATATATAAGTAGAATTTAATGTATTTACGGCTTATCATATATATAATAATAACATTCATTATGTTCATCTTGTTATTCTAATTCGTAGGTTAGTTCGTAATTCTTACAATGTGCTAAAATAAAAATAAATAATACCTTAACGCCAAGTGAACTTCGTATAGTTAGTCTTCAGTTCTTGAATTAAATACCTTCATAAAAGTATTTATTTTTAATTATAAAATTAATCTTTAATGAACTGTCTTTTTATTTGGAGCTTCTTTGTTAAATATTTATGAACTTATGAGCTTAAACATCTTTAGTTATTTTTTTATTTAATACAAGATTTAATCGCTTCAACTGACTTCAGGTTAAGTGGCAATTGTATATACATAACCATAGTATATAAATGGTATGTTTTAGTTTTTAATGATTAGCGAATCGTCTTCAGCCAAGTTCTAGTAACGAGAAATTTCACAGTAAAAGTAGATAAAGGCTTGTCTAAAAGTGCAGTAAAAAGACTTACATAATTTTCTAAATATCTTTGTCCCAATCGGTAAAATATTCTTATCAAAATAATTTACCAATCCTGTATAAATAAATTTATCATCAAACATTAATAACATATTTTTTTTATATTATTCTTTGTTTAACCAATTGGAACTTATAAATTTCGTCATATTTTATTATACAACGCTTATTCCGTTTTCTCTAAATAGCTTATCATTTGTAGATGTCACATCTTTTATTATTTCACATCATGTAAAGACTTGAGTCGCTACTTTCTACCGCGCCCTCAAGATATATAACTCAGTGCATGAGCATGCTATGAAGATGTTTCATACGAACAGTTTTCAACTTGAGACAATAACAAACAAAAATATATGTATAAATAACGTAATAGTTCTTTATTTATTAGCGTCTTTAGAATAATTAGAAGTCTGGGTAAAAGGCCTTATGTCACAAATTTAAAGTAAATTACTTGGATGTGTTATAAGTTTATATTATTGTGAGTAGGCCATTTGTATAAATCTGCAAGGGACTATTTAATTAATAAAAGTAATAAATTAAGTTATAACTTGATATTTTTAATTGAGTTATTTTATGAGAAATGGTTCAAATGTCTGGAAGCAGCACTCAAAGCATAAATATTATTTGATTTTAAATAAGTTATGAAAACTGTCAAATACTTTTGATAGAGTTTATATATTTTTCTTTGGAACATACTTTTAAATGTACTTCAAAAGGAAGAAATTTTTAGTAATTAACAAGCACTAAAATTATGATCGAATGAACTTAAAGTTAATTTTTCTTGAAAGAACGAGTTTTGAGTAATTACTATTCTATTCTTATATAAAAGTACAAATAAGACTTAAGATGAAATAAAGTATCCAGGATATCCAAGTAGATACTGTTCAGTCGTTATCATCAAACTTAGCAGCAAAGTTACACAGAGCGTGTCTCTAATGGACTGAACTGTAAATATTAGATAGTGCTTGGATTAGACGATCTAGAACTTACACAATGGTTCCGTATCTTAAATAGCTTTTTAATATACTGTATTTTTAGTCGTATTACTGAGTAATGTTTTTCTTTTATTGTTAATCTTTAAGAACATGTCTTTTTCTCCTTAAAATTGTATTGGTACAACTTCAAAAATCGTAGGTTACGAATTTTCTGAATAACTTACATTGGAAAGTAGTTATTTCATTATCGAAGCACTTTTTCTTGTTTTTTCTACAATTATCGAAGATATTAAATACTTGAAGATAAACTTTAAACCATTAATCGAAATGTAATAATTTATTAGTTATGCGTCATTTATGTATTTTTTACATTTTTTATGAACAAAGTTCAAAGAAACAATAAATAAGTAATCTTGAAGGACAATTTATGGCTGAGACTTCCGGAAACATTAAAATGGTTAAGCGATGACCATAAAAAAGTTTTTATATCGAAAATTTTGTTAAATCAGAAATATCATTTTTGTTTTATTAAGTGTTCTTTATGGTATAATAAAATTAAAGGCAACGTCAAGTTACCAATTTATGAAATGTTTGAAAATATCTAAATGTATGTGTGTATGTATGTATGAATGTACATATACACACACTTAAATGAGATGATTTTCTGAAACGGAACGATTTTCCTGATGTTACGGATTCTATATTTAGTTAACAATGAATTTAATATAGATTGTTAGCTCCATCCGATCGTAATAAAGTACAAAACAATATTAAAAATAGATAGACTTTTGAACTAAATGAAACTTTCAATATCGATCTGTATTTACATCTGCAAAAAATGTGCTTCTTTTTGAAACAGACATTGAATATCTCCTCAATAATGCATACATCTATATTATTATCGAATTAATGTAAGCATATATACAGCCTACATCTATATACATATATGTAATATCTAATATAATTAATAATTAGTTTTATTAATAGTCATATGTATACTATATACATATTTTTTATATCTAATGTATGTATAATATATGTATATCCATTTCTTCAAATTGATATTATTTTCTGGGAATTCTTACTTTATTGTACCGCTTCTTAAGTCTCGGACATTACCTAGCTTGACAGGGAATACTATTTGGCATTAGGTCAGCCCATTGCAATATTTTTTGTTGAAAAAAATATTAAATAAATACATAAATGTGTATTTTATATACATGTAATAATGTAAACTGTTATTCCAACTCCTATTCCAAGTTAGACGCCAATTATCCTAAATATAACAGATCATTATTATTTTTAAGTAGGTACAATATACTGCAATTAGGCAGTCGATTAAATATTTATGTAATTAATTCATTAATAATTAGCGGAACATAAGTCAAAATTAATTATAGACAAGATTGTTAAATTATCTTAATAATAATTAAATATGTTACTGACACTGGAAAAAATATTTAGAAAATCATGTGTGTTATTAGGCCTGTTTTATATATATTTTATTAATTATCATATTTTGGCGGACATGCCAGGTCTCCTAGTGTTAATATATTTTTTATTCGTGCAACATATAGGTGGTAGTAACCCTGGGTGTTATAATTTTACATGCCAGATTTATTTCCTTTATTTTGTGACATAAGGGCGTGTTTACACTGACCCTCGTTATTCTAACTTCTTATCGTATATTTTATGATGGTCATAAGTTGAAAACTGTTCGGAAGGAACAGAACGTTTCGAGCTATTTATATTCTGAAACACCTCGGTAGAAAGCAACAGAAAAAGATTTAGTAAGATACGAAAATACAAGATATGTCTTATAAGAAATATACTGAACATGGTCAAAATATATGCAAAATATATAAAGAAAAATATTATATATTTTTTTTGAAAATGGAAATATGTTTAAGACTTGTGCTCATATATTAAAAAGGAGGTTAAACTGAAAACTTTGAAATAAAGTATTTCTTGAATACTCTTTGTTAGACTTATCTGATTAGAGAATCTTTCAGGCTCATCTATATCGCGACGTGATCCAACTTCCTTGAAGGTTGACTGAATACGTGAGATGAGTGAATATGAATACTTAGTAAAAGACGACTCATTACATGTTGTGTCCAAAAAAAGGCATTTTCAACCACCATATTATGTGTGAAGTAAAACATATACGATGAATAATTCACAATATTTAACACATATTATTATTCTAGCACATTTCTATTACTTGAGTAATAATATAAATTAAGAAATAAAGGTACATCAAATTCAAAAATAATCAATATATGAGGATTATATCACATAAACAGAGTAATAAATATCTGAATATAAATCAATAAACCTGAACCAATATCGTGTACTTTGTCCCAGGACCAAGCTTAACAGTGCTCAGGAATTTAATAAGACAGGTTCGCTGATCGATACCTGACTTCCTATTAGCTTACACAGGATCAAACTAGACGTAGCTGTGTACGAAATAGCAGAGATGATATTTACGAACCAACTTTAACCTGATGTGGATGAAAAATCGTTTGTATAAATACCTACTATTTTAATTATATGTAAAAGATTAATTTACCAAATAATATAGTGATATATAAAAAAATATGAATTAGGTTTTATAATTTAAAACAACAAAGTTATGATGTTATTAAGCCATTACATGACACAAGACTCTGCTTGCATCCATGCAATTAAAATAGTTAAGAAATTTGAAAAATGAAGAAATTGATAGCTTTTTAGTTATCATGAAACCTTACCATTGTAATCTAAATATAGCGAGTATTTAGTTTCAATTAAACTACACATAAAAGATAATAATATGCACCTATATTTATAACCTAATTTTATAATAGTAGCTTACTCTTTTTCATTTATATACTTTTGTAACTATGTACGCTTGCTCCCGTTCCTTGTACCACACAACAATCAAGTCATAGAACATTTCATTATTTATATTCTATGAACTTAGGTTATTTTTTTCAGGTACTTCTGTTATCTATAATGTTAGGTATTTGTTACTAAATTTATCAAATTTATATATAACTAGCTGTACCTGCGACTTCGTATGCGCAGATTTCGATTATGATAAAGTATCCTTTGTACTTACCAATGTATGTAAAAATTATAAAGCTTCAAAGTTATAAGCAATGGTACGGCAATAAGAGATTATTAATTTCTTTATTTGTTAACCGATTTTTTCGTGTTGTGTGCACAACTAACAGACAAAGATTTTTAAAATGGATTCTGTTAGTTACGAGTATAACGTTTTAATGCGCCTTACCACCTAAGACTACATTCCACTTACCATCAGGTGGAATGTAGTCAAGCATTAACCTAGATTGCTTAAAAAAAACTTTACATCCTGGTATATTTTTTAATATTTTCAATGTACAAAGACTACTCCTCTACAGATTTATTACATGTATAGAATAAGATTTGCATGGTACCTATTACGTGATTGACGTAAATTGACATGACTTTTAAATTTCTTAACCGATTTAGATGAAATAAATACTAAATGTTAAGTGAAGACTGTGATAATATATTACTGTAACCGCATTCAAATTGGTTAAGCCGTTTCTGAGATTAGCGTGCACAAACATATAGACATACAGACAAACTAAAAAACCATAGTTTTGGGATCTCTTGCTCTTATAAAGGCCCCCTGTGATGTTTTTTTTAAATATTTATCCGTTTCTGTACATGGAAAATATTAAACCATGTACAGAACGGATCAGTGACAATTTTATTATATGTATACATATTCTATAAATAATAGGATTTTAAAAATAAGTAAAGCAATATACTATAATATATATATTCAATATGATGAAATATTGATTTGGGAAAAACGTAAGTATATATTGTTTTTATCTTATCTACCTTTAAAAGACTACTTATCTTGAATTTGCAAAGAAAATATCTATTTAGATGACATGTATTTCTCAGAAGGTTGTAAATATTTGTTTATTTATATAAGAACATTCGTAATACGTTACAATTCTTTGATCTCTCTTCATACGCATAATATTCGTATTTGTGTTGGCTTGTAAGAAAAAAACATGTTATTACTAATTTTATAAAGCTTTTTGCTGCTTTTGTGTATAATGTGTAGATAAACATTTCTTCAAATCCTTTATATTTTCTAGAAAATATTTTCTTTATTGTACTGTTTTTTTAATATATGCACATACAAAAGGCTGACTATTAAAATGCTATTTATTTAGCATTTAGTCCGTCCATTGTAAATATTTTTAAAGACTTTATTTTTTATATACTTTATAGTTTTTGTGATTAATTATCATTTCTTACTTTTCACTCATACTTTACAATAATACACAGACAAATACGCCGTTTTTAACTGTTTTTGAATTAATTTTAATCCTCATGAACTTTTCCTATGTCATAAATTATAGAAACCATGAAATATATGTCTTATCTAGAATTTGAGCCAGACTATTCCATGAAATATATGTCTTATCTAGAACTTGGGCCAGACTATTCCATTTTTAATTATCTTCTTACTAACGGATGTACGTAATCTTATTGTTCATGACTAATTTATAAAGGATAACAAATGCCGCTTTCTACATATTGAATTTCTACATCGCGGTGGTAAAATTTTGTCATTAGTATTGATATAATAGATAAGATGATCAGATTACTTTTCACTTCCCCGGTGACGCTGTAATAGCAACTTGGCTAACAGCATAGTCGTTACAAAAAAATAAAAATAAAAATAAGATTTCTTGAAGCAGAAGCATCGTCTTACTGAGACCTGAGCGAAGATGTTAATAGACCATTGTCAATGGCTCAGGTATCCAAAGTGGCCGTGGGCGTTATAATTCGCGACTGAGATCGAACTGTTTAATTCGCCGAATCTTCAAGACCTAGTTCGCATTTCATTCCCGGCTCTTTGATCTTCGCGGCAGGGGAAAGCAATTTTAAAATGAGAGATTTAGTTCGCAAAAGGCAGCTCGTTCGCTCGTTTCGATGTTGCTCCTGCTCTGACAAGATTATTAAGCAGTGTACTTTAAACAATGAAACAAGATTATTAAGCAGTGTATTTTAAACTTTTGGACACTAAAAATAACATAAACCTATGAATAAGTATTCATAAAATATATATTTCTAATGAACACAAATAAATTTTGGTAAGAATTAAAATACACTTGTATTTATAATTTTATCAAGTGTTGAAAATTATCAACTGTAACATATTAAAGAAGTGTAAAAAAGGTTATAAAATTTTAATAATAAGAATTATGAAAGATGTATTCGCTATAGATATTCGATATTATACAAATTCTATGGTATTCGCTGTAGCTACGGAAAGCAATTTAATGAGCGAGTGATAGATAGCATTCCTTGCAACTGTGAGCGAGACGAGAACAGTTCGGTTGACGTCACTTTTTTTCATTCTGTGATCTGTCACGAACTAAGGAACTAAGGAGCGGGAAATGTGGGATCTAGTTCGCGTAGTTCATATGTGAGAGCGCTCTTTCGAACTAGTTCGTTCGCGAACTACACAAGATTAAAGAACAGGAACCGTGGCCATGTTAAGCTCAGTTTTTCGATCTCGGCTCCCGCTCAGAACCAAGCTGGTCATTTATAAAACATACGTAAGACCTCACCTTACGTATGCAGCGCCCTCTTGGTTCTCACTAGGTTCTCACCAGCACACAGCAAGTAAGCAGACTGAAGACAGTGGAATCTACCGCATTAAGACGTGCCTCCGGTGCACCCTGGTGTGTGAGGAACGAAACAATCTTTGGCGACCTCCGCCTGGAGCGCCTGGATGCGCACATCATCGAAGTCGCTGCTCAGATGTTCCACCGAGCCGATGACTCGCATTTCCATCATATCCGAGATATCGTAGCATGGCACACCCGGCCCCCAGACTCTTCCAGAAGGAGACTTCCTCGGGAAATTCTCCCTCCCATTCTTTAATCTCTGAGCTGTCTCCTTGGCCACTGGTCCCTTAACTGGGCTTCCCCTGGTTTGTCAGGGGTCTCACCCGGATGGGCCAACCGCCCCGTTGACATTCAAGCTCACTCCCGCAGCATCCCTAATCCACATTTCCTAAAGCGCTGGTTCACCCCAACGCCACGCCTGTTTTATCAGACGTAGAAAGAGCCCACAGGAAGAAGACAAGGCCCTGACACTGTTTCCCCCTTTCCCCCTCGGGGTCGAGAGAGAAGGAGAATGCAACGAGTGAACGTTTTGTATCGGATAGTTTTCAATAATAAGTAATTCGTTGCCGTTATCGTCAGAAATAATTAATTAATACGTTATTTTAACGTTGCGGGTTAAAAACGGCAACGGTTTTCAAAAAGCATATCGCTTTTCGACTTTGTATAATGTTTTGATTATAGTTAGTTATTTCTTGAGATCAAATTTAGTTTAGTTGTTGTTTTTGGAGTTGTTTAAACTAATTGATAATTTTATTTAAGGAAGAGTATTATATATACGTTATATACTCAGTTGTAAAGCTGAATCTATATATAAAATATATTTCAATAAACATTTTTATACCTGTTGCCGGAAACAGCAAAGTTTATTTTATTTAAAATTTGCCACTCTTTTACTATTTGTTTTATTTGCTGACCTAAATAACCACTAGTGTGACTGCTAGGATATCCTTTGCAAGCTAATAAAATAGATTTAAATATAAATTCAGGTGTAATATAATGGGCGGTGACAGCAATGTAACTTTCGTTGCAACACGATGTCCAACAATCTGTGGTGATACACACATTCTCTACTTCTGCATCTATTATATTTCTGCATTCCATTATGATTTTGTATATAGTGCAGGAATTAAAGAGTGAGATAATGTTTTTCTTGATGGTGGACTATGTTCAGGAATCCAGGATAACAATTTTCGAAATTCTCCATACTCGACGATTCTAAAAAGCTGCATGTCATATATAAATAAGTTGAGCAAGTCTCGGTCAATTTTTTTCCTTGTGTCTTGTGATAAGGGTTTGACTATATAAGACATTATTTGTCGTTTATTCGACAGCTCGGTAGATGTAGAGTTAGTAGATGACATCACTACTGAGTACGTAGTAACTACAGTTTGAGACTCTGGGCGGAGAAAATATTAAAAAAAAAATGCATTTTTTCAGAATCTAATATTAAGATAATACATCTATTTTATTGTTTTTTTTAATATCTTTTTATTTGGTCTGTTTAGTCGGTTTTTATAAAATATTTTACAAACTCAGATTAGTAATTGGGACATAGGCTGGTTAGACAACAGGAATAAGATAACATAAAACCAGTTATACACTTTTGTATTGGAACATGATTAAAAATATTTATATTAATTAAATTATATTGCAATAACCGTGCCCATATTTTTGTTAAAAAAATAAATAAATATAAAACTTCGTAATATATGACACTGATCTTGTTTTGCTTTCTTTTGCCCCAAGAGCTTATTTATTAAATATACCCGGGCAGAGATCAGAGCGAAATCTAGGATTTCATAAGACTAAATATTTCGCTGTTATTAAATGAATTTAAAATAAAATATTTTTTTGGTTTAAGAAGGTTTCTAATTTCACTAATTAAAATGTCTAAACTGTTCCACCGCACTCCATTAACTGCGAGTGTATTTGCTGAGGTGCAGAGGGTGTAGTATGTGCCTGTTCTTGGATCAAAACGTGAGGATGCTTATACTTAGGATGACTCCTTAAATATCCAATTGTTGTCTTGTCTTAAAAAATATTTCAAATAGTGAATTAAATTACGAAAATACATTTTAATTATTTTTTTAATTCAGATTAATAAGCTACTTTAAAAACATTAATATAATGGTGACATAAAATACATTTATAAATGTGAATGGGGACTTTAAACAATTCGAATGATAAAATAGTTCGGTGCAACAGTGATAAAATAGTGGTGTGCAGTGGTGTAGTTACCGAAGGGCTCGGCGGGGTGATGCCCCGTGGCCTTCAAGTTCAGAGGGCACCACGGACTCTAACATACATCTATGGAAGGTAAAAGTAAGGCGGGCCATCTCTGTGTATTGAAAAGTCTCCGTCGAAAGGGAATAAATTAAGGTGGCGCTATTTAAATAAATTTGAATTTGTCCGGAATACAAGGTGGTTCTCCTTACTTCTACCTCCCATACATACATCCATTATTTTGAACTGGTGAAAAATTCTCCCACATTCAAAATATAAATAATAATATAAATTTTCAGGTCGGTTGTAATAATAACTACTTTAAAAATAACTAATTTAAAAAAAAAATAAAGGAGAAATTCTCTTCAGCGGATTACCTTTAATTGATACGTTGAAGAAGTAACATTCCGTTTATTTACAGTCATAAGACTCATATAAGAGACAATACTTGCACTACTTAAGAATCTATTATCAAAGAAGACAGTTTAAGAAAAACATTATTATAAAATTTTGGGATCGAATATACTCGTAGCGTTTTTATATGCCTTTGTATATACGCAATATATTTTTACCTTTAAGAAAATATAACTATATCTGTAGAGACAAAGAGATCTGTGGATCTTCCCATCTCTCGTCAATTCCTATCTGTAAACAAATAAATAGACTGCCTCTACCAATGGACTACGTGTTCTCTATTTCCTGTCGTTGATCCAATTGACATAACATTTTTAGTGAACACATTTATCTTGAAGGCTATAGGGGATTTTACTTGTTACTCCTTGTCGTAACTCATGCCAGCCTAGAGCAGTTCTGAGCATATACTATAGAGAGTATTGATGAGATATGTTATTCTAAGTAATGATTTAAATTTATCTTTAAGCATTTATAACAAAACGTCATACATTTGTTTACTAAATGAAATCCATAAATTACGATATATTTTGTTATCTTTTAGCTTATTTTGTTTTATCTACTATAATCATTTGTAGATGCCACCTCTTGTTATTATTACATCATTTAAAGATTTGAGCCGCTTCTTTCTAACGCACCCTCAAGATAAACAGCTCAGAGCATCCCCTTTCATACGAACCGTTGTAAACTTACGGGAACAACAAAATATGTAATACGTAACTTATCTAATATTTTTTTTAGGATCTGTTTGTAATTGAATAAAGAGAGGTTTTTGTGAACGGTTTTATGTCATAAATATAGAACTGATAATATTAATGTATATAGATATTATTATAGTGTAAAACATAAAACTACAAACATAAATATCTTTGAGTATATAAGTTTACGTATACAAGGCTAATGGATGTTGATTGATTAAACAGATTAAATCTCTCTTCATCAATTGGTTAATATTTACATTCACTCACCCGTTAATGTGAGTTTATTAGCTCCATCGCTTCTTATTTAGGGAAGCTAATTTAATAAGGAAGGTTTTTTTTACAATTTTTTTTTATAAAAAAAAAAAATATATTTTTTTTTTGTTCCTCAGTATATTTTTATAAGTATTATTTTATTTTGAGACACTAAATTTCAAATTGTCATTATGTAGTTCCTATTTTTTTAAATATTTAATTCTTTTAGGAAAATATTTTAAAATAATAAACAAATTAATGGCGAATTAAGTAATTTAGACATAGCCAAGTAATAATAAGTAATAATTAGTAAATTTTGAAACCTAACTTTTTTTAGGCTGTGTTATTTTTTTATAATTTTATGTAATATATAAATAAGGACCTCAGGACTAGCTCAATCGGATCTAGGATCGCTTTTGTAATAACCGTAAGTTTTGAAAGATTCTGATACTCATAATGGCTACTGTTAAAATTGAATATGATGCAAATTAATACATTAAGTAAAATAATTTAGTAAAGACTATTCGTACAAAATATTGCAACTGTTCAAATCTATACATCCAATATGCTTCTTGTTTTATTTTGGCTAAAAATAAATACAATTATATTTTTATAATAATATCATTAAAAAAAATATTTTTATTACAATCATTCCATACATTTGCCTTTCCTTTGAATGACGACACGCAACAAGTATAAGTTGAAGTTGACAAGTAGAATACTTTGAAAATGACAAGATAAATGAGTTGTACAACATGCTGTAAATTGAGTTCCAGAGAGGAAATGGAGACTAAGACATTATTTAGAAATGTTTCTGTCCTTTCCTTCCTATCATCCTTCAAAAATGTTATCTTTGATTGGTTTTTATTGAAATATGATTAGATACAATTATGCCATATAACTGTTAGATTATAATTTAACATAAATCAAATAATAAATATCAAAATATCATTCTATACAAATGAAACAATATCGTCTACTTTGTAACTTGATATCATAATAATTAGTGATGTAACATAAATGCCGCAGGCTTAGTCCTGTCCAGTCCTTATCAGTGCACAAGAATTTAATAATACAGGTCCTCTGATTGGTGCTGAGTTATTTTGGTAGCAGGTTACATTGTATTAGATAAGAGGTAGCGATGTACGAAATAAACAAGAGATCATCATCAGAGGAGCAATATTTAATATATATATATAAAATTTGTCTGATTGAGAATATAAAAGCTTATTATGTTATTAGTTATGTTTGAATACTTTCTAAAAAAATTGCACTTGTAATACAATTGAATATTATAAGAAAAATAAGGTCAAAGGTCCAATACGAACAAATAAAAAAATTGAAAAAAGAAAAAAGAAATATTTTACAATTGTTATTACACAAGCGAGTGTTAAAAATCATGTTACTTATTAAATTTCGTAACACAGAAGTAGATATTACTATATGAAACCAATTTTTTATACCAATATTAATATTTTTATAATTTTGTTGTTAATATCAAAATACTTTAAATATTACATTTATATACCCACGATTTTCTACTTGTACCTTACAAAAAGTGGTACAGATGTAAGAACTACATATTTAAATTTTTTTTATTCTGTTTTCTAACTGACCTCTTACTTAACTGACATACTAAATCGTCGACTTTAAGCGATTGCTAAAATAATTATTAAATACACTGTCATCTGATCTCCATAACATAACATGGCAGTAGGTAAATGGATTACTAAGAAAGATATGGGATGGAAGGGGTGATGGGATAGGGACCAATGGGAATAACTTACACCTTATTGTGAACGTTTGAAAACGATCTGGAAGATATTTTAGGACTATCAGAATTAGTATAATAGTGTGTCTACCATTAAATGTAACGAAATAATTTTCATAATACAAAATGTGTTTTAAACTAGAGTATACCTACAAGTATACAATATACAAGTACAGTATAGTACAGTACACAAGTTTTTTTCAGGATAAGAATAGTTAACTTCTGGGAATTCTGTTATTAAGAATATCCATAATTTCACATTTATTAATTGTTCATTGTTCATAATTTGGTTAATTGTTCAGTTGTTTCAATCAAATTATGTGTCTTAAGATAAATCGTATATATTTTGAAACATTTATTATGTCCCTTACTCTTTCTTTCCCCCTTTTTCTGGTTCTCTTTATTTAAGACTTTTATACAACATTTTTTAAATCCAGCAACAGATTGCAATCCTAGTAGTAACAGTTTTGTATGCCATTCTTATATTGTGTATTTTGTGACATAAGACCGTGTTCACACTGACCCTCGTAGTTCTAACAAACTCTCGGCGCTAAATAAATGTCTTCGGGTATTTTATGTGGTCGTAAGTTGAAAGCTGTTCAGGAAGAGGATGCTCCGAGCTATATATCTTAAGGTACACGACGCTAGAAGGGAAGAGGCAGGAACTTAGAACGATGTAAAATAGCAAAGACACATGTCGTTTCAAAATATTGATACTAATGAATGAATGAATGAATTAATATTAAAGTCGTGCATATTATTGAAGTTTTTTTTATTTACTCTTAAGAAATCGAAAGTAGTAAATATAAATGTAAAAAGAAAAAAAAGATAACAATTTTTAACAACACGTAAAAAAAATATTAAACAAAGCGAATGAACTCTTCCATTATCTAATAAAAACTTTATTTAATTATCAAACAATGCTATATAAAATACTAAATATGTAGTATTAGTTACTATTACAACTGTTATTCCTGGAAAGTAAATCTTATATTAGAACAACACTAATTTGGCTGAATATTTACGTTTCATTTAATTTTCAATCACTTAATTGTTGCCTGGAAATTTTAAGTGAATTATATTTCACGAAGCTTATTACCGAGAGTGATCATTAAAAAGATAATGAATTAGTTATTAAGCAGTTCATATTATATTTAAAGAATATTTTATAATTTTTCAAGAATTTTATGACTAATAAGTAATACGAGTAAGTATTTTTTTTACAATCTTCTAATTTTTGTGCCTTAAGCCTTAATTGATATAATTACCAGTGAAAAAAGCACTTATTACCGGAAACACTTAGCTAAGAATCTAAAACCTAGATTGTCTGTAATAATGTTGAATTACATCTTTGACAGTTTAATCTGACTGTGAAATAATTAAAAGAAATTGAAACGAAAATCTGTTAATAACTTTTGATTGAAGGCTTATATTTAAATCCAATAAATATTACCTAATCAACTCATAATATATTTTAGGTCATTTTCATATTAAAAACCAAATATATATTACAGTTCGTTACTTTATAATATTGCAAAGTTTATAAAATAATAGCAAAGATGAAATAATTTGATTGAGTTTTATTAATTAGTTATATTTTTAAAATATATAAGAAGGGATTAAAGTTAATTAGTTAAGAGAAGACGATCGGAATCATGTTGTATTTAATGAGTCGAGATGAGGGCCATGTGAATCCAGCAGTTAAATATCTTTTATAACTACACCATGTCTAGCTTAAACTTGGATGACCTAGCTTTTTCGCCTAGACTCTAGATGATCAATACGCAATAACTCAACTGTGTAATATATTAGCGAAAGAGTAGTCAAACTTTGCCAATGTAGTGATGGAATTTGTAAATATAAGTATATTTGTGTAGAAGATTGTGGTGTATGTCTTTGTTTGTGCGTGTATGTATGGTTGTGTGTATGTATTTATCAACTTATAAAACGTAAAAACAGCTCTAATCGTAATACTACATATAAATTAGGAAAAGAAGACCATATTTATTATTTTAATCTTATTTCAAAGGTTATGTCCAGGGAACAAATCTGCACCTTTTTATTAAAAAATATTTTATTTCTTTGTTTAATTAAAAAACAAAAAAACATTGTTTTATTGAAAGAAGATCTTCTCTCCGTTTTATATTTGTATAACAGAAATATACCGAAGTGATTTTGACTAATTTTTGTGTAAAATTTCATTCAACACCAAGAAAAGGAAATCCATAATTATTTTTTTATTTATTTAGAAAAGACATGTGACATTGTTTCCTATACAAATAATAATATATTCGATTTCTTCTTTTCAATTGCACCATTCATTCATCTTCATCACTCGTAAGGCAAATATTACATAATTGCGTTTATACTTCGTAATTATCTATTGAATATCACTCTTTCGATAAAAATAATGTTACCAGACATTCAATCTTTACATATTTTAAGATCATTTTGCTTTCTATTATTTTAAAAAACAAATATCTTAAATATTTTTCTTTTAACTGAAAGAAGTAGGTACTATTTAAATGAGGTCGTTGAACTTACCAGCCATCTCACACAGAGACAGTGCTCCAATCAATTGAATTAGATAGTGCTTGGCTTGAACCACCTTATAGGACTGACGTATTTAACGTTTCTTCATAATAATAATAAGTAATTTAAACCAAATGTATAGTTGGATTTACCTTGGAGTTAAAAGTTATAAGGATTTACTAATGACATCATACTACATTACTATATATTTTTAAATATAGTAATTATTAATCTAAAAAAGTTGTTAAATTATTTACGTCCATAGTTATTTTTCAACTAACACTGAAGATATTTAACCTTCGAAAATATAGTTAAGTGTGTTTTACAACACATCGTAAATTCTATAATTTTATGAACAAAGTTAAAACAAAAAGTAAATAAGTAATCTAAAAGAACAATTTATGAACGCAGGCTTTGGAGAACTCAAAATGCTTAAGGGATGAGGAACATAAAAAAGTTTTTTATCGAAAATTTCTTTTAATCTGAATTATGATTTGTGTTTTTATTAGGTGTACTTTATGGTATATTACACTAAAATGATAAATGAAACCTTTAGTCAGCAATTAATTTAATTAGGATCGTAAGTTGATTCCAATCATAATAAACTTTGATCCAATCTTAAGAACAGATCAAACACATTTGAGCTAAATGAAACTCTCGACATCAATCTGTACTTAATTGCTAAAACAAAAATGTGCTGCCTTTTTGAACTAGCAGTAAATATCTATCCTCAATAATGTATTAGAAAAGTCACTACTAAGATAATTAAATATATAACTAATATAATATTCATATACATATATATATATATATATATATATATATATATATATATATATATATATATATTAATTCTCCTATTTCAAATTAAACTTCAATTATCCCATATATTACAGCTCATTATAAATTCTAAGTTCAAATTACTCTAATAAGGCGACTGTCTTATTACGGTAATTTGTACTCGACTGATTAATTATTTAGGTAATTAATTTAATATTCATTAGTCGAATATTACCGAAAATTAATTATCGACGAGATTTATAAATTATCTTAATAATAATTAAATCTATTTTAGTAACGTTGAAAAAGATATACAGAAAACCATGTAGGTATGCCTGTAAGGAAATATTGTTATATCTGTTTTCACAACCTCTATCGTTTAAAAAACTCCTAGGACTATAAATGGAATTTAGCACGAATTTTATCAGGCTATTCACCGATCTCTAAGCAATTCTTAAATGCCTAGATTTCCCTAGATTTCAGAGATTACTAAAATAATTTCTAATGTAGTTACAGAGTTATCATTAAAAAATACATATTTAATCCGACATTGTCAGAAGAACAGAAGAAAATGGAAGAATAATGTTACGATTTTTTTGCAAGTATTGTTCGTGTGGTTTCAATATAACTTTAAGGGAGTCATGCGGTAGAACCCGTATTGATTTATTTTTCATTTATTTACAATATTCTTAGAATGTATAGAAATCTGTGTTTTTAAGTTTTTTTACGCACATGAACAATTGTATTTTCCCGGGAAAATAAGATTTTTTTTTTGGATATTAACTTATATAATAAGCCAACTACAAATATTATTGAAAAAATCATAAGTAGCCAAATTAGTTTTTGTGTTATTTACGAAAAAAACTTTAATTCCTGGAGAAGAAACCTAAAAATATAGTTGAATTAAAAACAAACAACAATAACAAATTTTGTTTGAGTTCGTGAAGTTGTTTTGCGTCAAAAAAGAAGGAATAAACAAATATAAACAGTTAATTACTTAAAATTTTTATTATGACTAAACAGGTAACATTCACTAATTTTGAACGTGCCGATTTTGCAACGTTTATATCTGAATATACGCATAAAATTTTACATAATTTTCTCAATATTAATATAATACCTCCAAGGTGAAGAGTCTCATCACAAAAGTCAAGAATATCAGCTAACGACGTGAAAATCAAAGAACAATTGTGGCAAGACAATACCTTTGTACTCTTAAAGAGGACAGACTGAGTTGTGAAGATGAACTAGATATGGAATAACTTGTAGTTTCTTTCCCTTTAGAATGTAAAGGAGCAATATATTGATGTTTTAATATAAAACCACTGAAGATCTTTCCTATGATACATATTATAATTTGACATACAATACGCAATTTTAACCATTTTACCCTGAGTAAATATAATCTGCAATAATCTTAAAAGATTGAATTATAAAATTCTTTAAAAGCAACAAAAACATATATATAAATATTTTATTTAACAATGCTAATTTCCAAACGCCTTACGACTTGGATGACAGATGTTTCTATAGAGTGACCGGAGAACATCTCAGGGCGTCATTAATCTGTGTCAACAAGACGTCGAATCTGTAATTAAGAAGTTTATCATAAGCAAAAAAAAAAGCAACTCGAGCTTCCAACCTAAATATCAGTGGTAAAGGTGGGGCGCCAGTGTTAGAGGACGTATTTTTAAATAGATAGGCGGTCTGAAGATACACGGGATTGTAAATTTTACTGTTTCATATTTATGTGTGAATATATTGACTACAACTATTCAGTACCTGTATAAATTCGTAAATTATACAAATATTTTTTTCTAGATTAATTTTTAGGGACATTTTTATAACAAAAATATTATGACAATTAATACAAGTAATTAAAAGTGTCTTACATTTAACTAGAATTGAAATAAGTAGCTCTTAATAGACTGTTAAAGAGTAGAGTTTTGTAGATGATATTGCAAAAAATAACTAATGTATAAACATTTTATTAATTCCTTCACTGACAATGGAAGATTGTGAAACAAGTCGCTAAAGTTTTTTTAATTTTGGAATATATAATATGACAGTAATTATTTTACTATCTAGTTTCGTGGCCAATCACATTCTAATATTATTTTAATTTACGCTCCTGCCCGTCCGTGATGAATACGGCAAAACAAAATGCTAAGATTGCCCACTTAACTCTGCATTGCAGATTTTGCTAAAAACACAAAAAAATATAAACTCTCCCGAAACGAATTACGAAGGATATCCTTCATGTTTTTGAGCTTATATTTTAATAATTTAATTAAGGGCAATGAGTGTTCTGGTTTTTAAATTTTCATTAGAATTTTGACTATAATAAAAATAATTTTAGAGTACCCTAGCTTTACGTAAGTAAGATTATAAATAACAGTATTCGTTTTATTTTTTAATTTTAAGGATTACTAGAAATATATTTTGTTTACAATTTTAACATGCGTGAAATTGGATTTACTAGTTTCACTTTCTTTACATTTCGACGTTTCTAATGCTTTGTAGCAATAGTGTTCTAGGAAAGATGAGGATACAATCTATCGGTTAATCAATTTAATCTATCTCACGGAAAGATAAGAATCGAAGTGTTTGTTAATAAGGCAGATTATTGGTCATCTACCTTCAACAGTTTCTAAATTCCCGTAGTTCAAAACGCACTAACAGTTTTATGAGGTCTTATAGTACGGGCACAAACAGGGGCTTTAACAAAATGTTTTCTAAGGCTTTCATTTGAAATGTGTGTTATATTGAAATAAAACTATTTTTACCGATTTAACACGCGTATAATAAATTAAATTTTAAATTTACATTTTAAATCTAACCTGACGTTTCAAATTAACAGGACAGACACCTCCATCTCGTCTTACCGTGAACACGATTGCTGCAAAGCATTAACTGATCTATGTAAATTTTCTTAACTGCATGCGTCTCTTAAGTTATTTGCTAATGTAATAAGAGCGTTCTTATGTAATTTTGAATCTAAAGAAGTTCCTTAAAATAACGTTTTGTTTGTAGTCTAAGTTATGTTATCATCAGTCAATAAATTTAAGTCTGTTTTAAAGAGAACATAATATAAATTAACTGAAGATATTTTATTATGTTACTTAAAAAGCAAAAGGCATTTAGCGAGATAATAAGCAAAAAATGCATACTTAACAAGATAAACCCCACCGCCTAGGTGTTCAGAGTTGCAGATATGTATAAAAAATGGTAACTGGTGAAAATTGTGGTGGAATTTACCATTGAGATACCTTTGAGATAGAAGGAAATCTATATCTAAATATCTAACTTTATACCCAGAAGCTTAGGTATTACTAAATAAGATACTTTTTTGCAAACATCTAAATCTTCTCATGAACACTATCAAAGCAAAGTAATGATCGAAATATCGGGTTAAAAGTTTTAAAATATAAATCTTTTTATCTTTTTATTTCAAAAATATTTTTTTTATTCTAGTGTTATGTTTCATAACAATTATGTTGCCTATACTTGCACAATAGACTCCCAAAGATTTAAAAGGTTATTTTACATTTAGTTTCATAAAGATTTTGATAATTAAAATCTGATCTGAAAAACTAAGAGATCAAACCTATGTGTGAGTTTTAGTATAATTGTTTAGGCAACAACATTTAAGTTGAAAAATTCATCAAAAAATATGTAGAGGTATATGAAGAGGTTTTTTTTTTCAAATTAACATTTTCATAAATCAACACACTGGCGGTCTTTCATGGTAAGTACTTATTAAATATAACTTGTCAAATAAAACAAAGATTATTTATAAGTAGACGTTCAACTTCTTTCGATATATTGTCATAGTTTTCTATCCCCGACCTTAAATACTTTTCTCTGGGATATTTATCTATTTCGAAGCTTCTTAATCCAAGTAAGTACTATTGATTGAAGATCAACAAACAAACAAACTCAGCAGCAAAATTACACAGAGTGAGTGTCTAATGGACTGAACTGTAAATATTAGATAGTGCTTTGAGATTAGACTCTAAGTCGTCTTATTGAACTTAGACGTCGGATTCTTCAATTGCTTTTTAGTATACTATGTTTGTATGAAAATATTTATAAACATGTAAAGCCATGTTAAGCTTAAGCTCGAAAGACGATCAAATATAGAATGCCTAATTCACCGAGGCGGACAGCGATACGGTAGCTCAATTGGTAGAGCATTCATAATATATTTTCAGTAAAATTAATATATACACACATCCTTCTACAACTTAGAAGGAAATTGTTCCATAGCCGAAGTAGCTTATTATCAAATTTCATTTCAACTTACTCAGTATAAGGCAGTCGATTCATAATTTTGATAATTCATTTAATAATAATAAGTAAAATATGAAGAAAATTAATACGATGTAGGTTAATTATCTAAATAAAAAATACATGTTTATTAGTGACAAGATATATCGGAAATCATGTATGAAGCCTTTATATATATACTCGAATCTTCCTAATATTTTTTGACGGACAAGTCTGTTTTCGTAGTGTTACTTATCAGCACAAACCTTTACATGTATATATATTATGTTCAACCAAAATCCGTTCAACCTAAACTGAATCTGATAAGTTGACATGCTTTCCATTCAAAACTAAAACAAAATAACGCTCGCCTCAAACAGACCATTCTAAACTAAATGACATCGGTTGAAGCTAGTGCTTGCACACGCGTGTAATTGGATAATTACACGCGTGTCCACGTTTGTATGTCTGTGTGGATACACAGACAGAAATTAAACCGACTGGCAGAAATTAAAAAAATCTTAATTATCAAGTACTTTAAATGTTATTAAGTAGCAGTCGTTTGAAGTTGCTTCTTGAAAAGAATTAAGAGTCAATATTTCTTATAAGCTGTTGGTATTAATATGCGTTATATTTATTATTATTTTAATCAATATAAGGAAATAAATAATTTCAGCCTAAACTCTCAACCTAAATAGTTTTAATGAATCTAATAGAAGTTTCATACAGTTATTAATGTTTGTTGCTAATGAGTAATAAAACCCTGGCTTTAAAATTTCATTTCCGTAAAAAGGACATTATTTAAAACCGTAAGTAAGGTATTCTACGTTTAAATGTAACGGTACGTATCAAACAGTGTACTAAAGGTAAAATCAAGCAACAATAATAAATCGTTGTGCCTAAATAAATAATGTCCCTTGAGACTGCACAGAGTACAAATACAAGAGGCTAAATAGATTTTATAGAATTGATAATATTTTCCGGTAAATTTCTAAGATTTGACTTAAATTAATTGTTGTGAATTGTTAAAATGGTTTCTGTTGTAATATATTATTATTTTTAATTATGTTTATTGAACGCCAAACTCTAGCTACACTAAGGCGAAAACCATTGATAATAATGAAATATTTATATTTATTTCCAATCAGTAGTTTTATGGCAAATTTTTAATTTAATATTTTATTGTTACTGCTATGCCTCTATACGTTGACGTTACACTATGATTTTTGGGTAACGTTTCTTTTTCTCCTCTCACAAGTATAAAGGGATCGTAAAATACTATATCAGAGAGTAAGCGTCTTTTCAAAACTTCTATTTTAAGTTATATCTTATATCTTTTATTAAGGAATAATATCATTGTGTTTAATTCTTAAAAAAAATAATGTTCTGTTCCAAATTATCAGTTGCAAATTACTTAATCTCTACTTCAATAATAATTCTCGTCATAAGGTAAAAAGGCTATAAGCTGAACAATTTCACTGTTTTCTCTCAAATCAAGTCTTAAAATAGCTAAACCTAAATAAATGTTTATTGTTTTATAAATATAGTTTGCTTAAGTTTTTGTCTTTTAAATGCTAAACACAGATTACAATTACCTTCAGTAACAAAGATACTTAGATCAAGTTTAAATCGTACTTGTTAAATCGTTTATTAAAAAACTAAAATCGGAACATTATCAAATAATTCCATTGAGTTTGATCGACATAGAGACAGGTAGATATATTTCATAATCATAGAAAAGAGCTTTGCATAGTTTTAAATAACTTCTTTTAATAACTTTAGTGGTTCAAAGGGACAATTAGCGCTTTGTTTGGTTTTGTTATTTATATTGTCATCATCACCTACTAAGTGAATATAAAATAAACAGTTTTTAAATTTAACATTGTTTTTTTACTATATATCCAAAATTCTTTTAATGTAATATTGCTTTTAATGTAATATTATAAATTATCGATAATATAAGTAATAAGACAATCTTTTAAAAATGACAAATGAAGTAAATAGTATTCCTTGATTTTCTCTTGTACATAACAACGATCATGTAAGCTATACTATATAATCAAAAGATATTTTACATTAAACATTATTCTTTTTATTCCCAAAATTTTAAATCCCGCAATAAAGAGCAACCCAGGGAGTAAATATTTTTTAGGCCATATTTAAATCGTGTATTTTGTAGCATGAAGCCGTGTTTACACTGACCCTCATGATTCTGAACAAAGATCGGCCCAAAATAAATGTCTCTTCATATACATTATGACGGTCGTTAGTTAAAAGCTGTTCATAAGGTAGAGGAAGCTCCCAGCTGTTTATCTTTAAGTACACATATGTAAAAGGTAACAGGAAAAGATTTTATGAGATGTAAAAATACAAAATAAATAATAATATTGAGCTCATCAAAAATATATATACGGATCATAAAATAGCATAATTATTACAGATATACCTGAGAAGCAAAGAAAATAAATATGGGTAAGAATAAGTAATATATTAGGTTGTTCAAAATATATCTTAAATATCTGATAACAAATTTTGTCATTTTCTTCTATAATGTGAAGACGCCGTTCAACTCCCAAGAGAGGATGAATTGAATACTTTGGAGCTAAACAGGCACATTTTATATAGATATCTTACCAGAAAAGAAAACGTGGATAAAATTACTCACCTACATTTTTAGCTTAATAACATGAGAGAGATGCGATCGGTCTGTCTTTCTTTCTCGTTCCACCACTGGCAACCAGTACATAGCTTCCATTGAATATTGATTGATAGACGTTTTTCAGACATCAGGCAAAAAATAAAACTTTTAAGGTTTGAATTTAGATAAGTAATACCCTTAGTCCAATTTATTATATATATTATACCAGCTGTGCCTGCGACTTCGTACGCGTAGATTTCGATTTCGATAAAACGTACCCCTTGTACATACCAATGTATGTAAAAACTATAAACCTTCAAAGTTTCATTGAACTCAATTTAGTAGTTTTTGCATACCTATATTTCTAGTTTATTTATGTATATTTTTTATGTTTAATCGCTGGTAAGTAGCAATGGTAGGAAAAGAAGAGATTATTAACTCTTTATTCGTTACCAGATTGTTAAAATGTAAAAAAAAACAAAACGTTAAGTGAAGTACATTACAACATATTCCCGAAACCTGCATACAAATCGTGTAATACGTTTTTGAGATTAGCGTGCACAAACATACAGACACAGACAGACATACAGACGAACCGAAAAAATGAAAAATCATTGTTTTGGGTTCTTTTGCTTATATAAAGTCCTCCCCGCGCCGTTATGAATTTTTGAAAATATTTTCTATTTACAGTAGCGATCAGTTACAGTTATTTGTATTGAATTTTAATTTCTTGAACACTTTTAAATACATGTTTGAAAATATCTATAAACATGTATAGTCATGTTAAGTTTATTTATATTTATATAAATATAGAATGAAAAATAAACCAATACGAGCAGGGATTCGAACCCGCGACTACCACCAGCGTATCAGTAGTAGAGCGATACGGTGACTCATACATAAATATACATACATACATAATAAATACATACTTCTTTACAACTTCAATATAAATGTAACTGTGGGTAGACAATCAATTAGAAATTCTATTTGATACTTTGATAGAACAAATGAACTACCGCTGAGTCTAGTTGGCACATTTAATGTAATTGTTATATGAAAAAATATACAATATATTTGATAATAAATTAATGTAACAACACATATCCTATTCAATTAAACATGTATTTGTAGTATGAAGTTAAAGGTTGAAATGTATATAATATGATATAATATATGTACCTTTATAAGTTTCTGTATATAGTTATAGAATGTTGTTTTAGTTTGTTTAAACTATTTTATCTTAGGATAGATGATGTAATTTCAGAATTGTATAGCCTATTCATATATTTCTTGTATAACTAGCAATACTATTTTTGTATTGTACACAGTGCAATAGACTGTACATTGGATATTTTTTGTAAAATGTACTGTGTACCTTCTAGCAAGGCTACAATTTGTAATTTGTAATTCTGTGTCAACTGTCCAAGTTTAGCAAGAAGCAACGTCCCAACCTTGATTTGAGCGGAAGACTGGGCCTCATCTAGCCTAGATCTGTGACCCGTGAGACGAGGTATTGTGTATAGTTGTAGAGGTTATGCTGTAAATAAGTTAAAATTCGAATTAAATGTCACGTAAATTATTACACAGCAAAGTCAGAAGCATCTTTATATAACACTTTTTTATTTACAAAACATAAAAACCTTTTTATGTCATTCATTACGTAGCTACTTGCATTTTGTAGATGAGAATCCAATATTAATAATAATATCAGACCAAAGACACGCGAAAGCTCAATCAAATTCTCTTTAATTCAATCAATATTTCACGACGTCATTTTTTATGTAACCTGTAAGTAGGTATTTGTAACGATGAGTCTCTCGCAATCTGTTAATACATTTTGTTTACGCTACCCTTAGTAAAAAATCGTTTACGAGGACTTCGAAAAGGTTATAAAACACTGATAAGCCGTAATGAAATTTGGAAACGTGATGAATAGTAAACATTATATTTTTATGTTATATATTCTCTGTATATAAAAAAAAAAGATTTTATAAAAATACTTAATTATATCTGTTTCTATTTAAATATTATTATTTTTTTACTTTAAGTTCTAATGGACTAATTTAAAGCCATAATTATTCCAGTAACACTAGATAAAATATCACCATATAAATCATATAACTTTTCTCCACTTCGGTAGATTCCCACGGTTGCCCAATCACTAAATTTAAGTTCTAAGTATTTTGTAATCGTTTTCAGCTAAAATTATTAATTAATACATGTAACAAAAAATAGATAACTTTATTATATAAATTGTCGGGAGTATCATCGGTCATGTCTACTTAATGCACTTTTTTACACAACATTTTTCTTAAAAACAGTCACATGTTAGTTTTATTGGTAGGCTTATTACGGAAGAATTAAATTGAATTCAAATGCCTTGATTAAGCGTACGATATTAATCAATTTAATTGTCATTTTAAGATTTTCTTTAAAAGTTTTATACCATATACCATACGGTACATTAAATATAAACACAAATCATATTTCAGATTTCAAATTTTTCGATATTAAAACTTTTTTATGTGTTCCATCGTAATATTTTATGTCCGTTAAGATTACTTGTTTACTTTTTGTTTAAAACAAACTTTGTTCATAAAATTATGGAATTTACAAGGTGTTGTAAAACGCTGTTAAAGTTTATGTTCGAAGATTAAATATTTTAAGTATTTGTTTAAGATAAATTTATTATGAAAATTTATTTATTTAGATCATAGCTATTTTGTAATGTATGTATATCGTAACTTCTAAATTAGTAAATCTAAATGTATTTGGAACTTCTGTATACTTCTAAACCACTTCCAGTTTACTGACCTCTTCAATTGATTGTAAATTGTTATTAAGTATAATAGTGAAGAAACCATAAAAAAAATATATCCTCTTCACAAATTTGTATCAAGGATTCTACACTGTTTTAATGGTCCTAAGCAACGAGAAAGAAGAAAAAGGGATAATTATATTTGTTCTACTAAAAGGGTTGTTTTAATACAAAAACATTTTATTTACTCACAACACTCAATCAATTCTTTGAGATAAAGTAAATCAACCCAGTCTCTATTCTAGGTCGTCTAATCCAAGCACTATCAAACATTGCAAATTCAGTCCATTAGACTCGCTTTGTATAGTTTTGCTGCTAAGTTGACCAAATGATTTTCAGTTGAGGGCATCGCCTCAACTGAAAATTATTTGAACTTCACATCAAGTTCACAATTTAAAAAAACAATTTAAAATCTAAGACATTTGTCTTGACAGTCGAAGGGCGTCGATGGTAGAACATTATAAAATTAAAGAAGTTTGCACATCTACACGAACTCAATCATATAATATCGATATAAAACTTAATCGTTTTACCTTGAGAATCAAGGAAAAGAAAGTTCCAATGTAGAAAGAAACCTACAATATAATTTGTTTTCTTTACTATAGTTAAACAGTTATTAAATTACTATTAATAAATAGTTATCTATTAGTAGCAGTTGGTTATTTTTATTGTTTGATTAAAGTTAAATACTTACATATTATAAAAAAGTGCGAGAAAATAATTTTATTTAAAAACAGACCAGAAAACAAAAGTATTTTAATAATCATGTATTTTAATAATTTTATTTTCGGGTGTATTATAGAGAAGGTTCTGGAAAGAATGTTTGGTTTTCCAATTAAAAATCATATGTGACCATAGGATCACGTTATACAATATTTAAATTTCCAAACTAGCCGATAATAAAACCATGTATCTATAATTTTTGAGTTGTAATGATGAGGAGTAGTATGACAGTGTTGATAGCATGATTATTAGATGTGCAGTATAAAATAAAAAGATGAGGAGTAGTATGATAGTGTTAATTGCATGATTATTAGAAAATATGCAGTATAGAATAAAAAAAATGGGTAAATTCTTAACCTTCTATGATAAAAAAGAAACACAACAAATAAAATCCTATTGAAATAAAACTATTTTTACGGATTTATTCGCGTATACTGGATGGAGGTGTCACAGATTCGTCTTACGGTGAACACGATTGCTGCAAACCATTCGAAATATCGGGTTAAACATAAATTTAAAATTTAATTAATTATACGTCATCGTGAAAGTCTCAGAAAATACTAAAAAATCGTAATGTAAAATGTAACTTTAACGGACAAACACGTTCTACACGTTCGGACAAACAACCTATTACTTAGACCAAAAATTAGCTAAAGCTAGTTAAGCTAAAAAGGTAAAGTTAAACTTCACTAAAAAAAGCTTGTTATTACCACCTTTAAAATGCAAACATTAGTTATGCTAACTTATAAAACAAATGTTGTTTGGGGATGGTTTTCTAATGTCCAGTGATTAAAATGATATAAACTCAGCATAAAATCCTTTTAATATTTTTAAAGTATAATATTATAATATAGTAAGTAATTAAAAAGATTTACCTTAATGGATGTTTTATTGTGCCCGATGTTTAAAGTAATTTGAGATAATGAGAATGATCTCATTAAAAATAATTTCAGTTTTCTGCACTTTTAGTTTTATACAGGCGTTTAATCAGTTTGGCCTTTAATGAGTCAGTTTGTTGCTTTCATTAATTCAAAAACTACACTCATGGACATATTTAGGGGAACGCAAAAAAAAGGTCGAATAACGGAAAATATTTTCATATTTTCGTACTGGCCACTATACCAATATTATGTATTAAAAAAAAAGATGATTTTAAAAATAATTTTATTTTAAATTTCATTTGTTTTTTTTGTTTGTCTGCTAATTTCTGAGACACGTAGTGTATGGAATTTTCGTCGGCTTTTGTTGTTTTTAACAAAAACTTTATTTCTGTTGTTTTTTTGACGAAAAATTGTCATTATTGAGTGAAGTGAACTTAATTCGATAAATTTAGGCGATAATGCCGGATCTCAGCGTTGCTCTGGGTTCTAAAGCTGTAACTTTAATTGAAAATGGTTACACTTACAATGAAGTGGCTCAAACATTACATGTTTCCAAGTCTGTGATTTTCCGCAATGTTAAACGATACCGGCAGACTGGAGAGTATACCAGGCGTAAAGGACAAGGTCGCAAAAGAGTAACAGGAGAGAGACGATAGATTTATTGTCAGCAGTGTTCTCAGAAACCGTACCTTGACTTCTTCTGAGGTACGAAACCAGCTGCAGGAAGTTCGACAAGTGATAATTAGTACCAAAACCGTCAGAAGAAGACTGAAGGCAGCTGGTATAGGGGCGTACTTGCCTGCCAGAGGTCCACAGCTCACCGCAGGTCATCGAGTGGCTCGGGCCAGCTTTGCTCGTTTCCACCTAAATTGGAATAATGACGCTTGGGGAAAAGTTCTTTTTAGTGATGAGTCCAGATTTTGTCTCAAACCAGATGATGGAAGGACCAAAGTATGGCGACGACCCGGAGAAAGATACGCTCAGTGTAACATTATTGGGAGAGAGCCGTATGGTGGAGGGTCAGTAATGGTATGACCGCCCGGTATTTGCTTAGGAGCACGCACGGAGCTACACATCGTAGAAAACGGCTCCCTGACTGCGGCAAGATACGTAACCGACATTTTAGAGCAGATTGTGATGCCTTTTGCCCCTTTCATTGGAGACAATTTTCTTCTAATGCATGACAACGCTCGACCTCATATTGCGGCATTAGTTTCGGAATATCTTAATGAGGTCGGAATCCAGGTTTTGGGGTGGCCGGCACGCTCGCCAGTCACCATCCATCACCTGTCAACGTAAGAGACCTCAAAACCGCATTGGTTGAAGAATGGAACTCAATGCCGCAAAGTTTTATTGACAATTTAATAGAGAGCATGCCCAGACGCATGCAGGCAGTTTTAACAGCAAGAGGTGGCAACACTAAATATTGATTGTATCACCCATCGCGAAAAAACCAGTCATTTGGACAATATTAACTTTTCTTTAGTTTTCATTGTGTTAGGTCAAAACTCTTCAGAATTAAGTCACTGACCTTATTGTCTTTAATTTCGTTTCTTTCGCTTTAATTTTGTGATTTTTTATGTTCAAAAATGTTAATTTAATTAATTCAGAATAATAATCAAATGTATTGTACAACAAAAATGTGTTTTCATATGATCTTGTAGTCTGTTTTTTGCGTTCCGCTAAATATGTCCACCGGTTTATTATATATTCCTGAAATTAAATAATAAAATGAAATTATAAAGAATACAGTAGTAATTGTAAAAGTTTCACTATTACTTTTTATGAAATTCCAAATTTTGTTCATTATAACTTTGATATAAGAACAAATCGATTTCACAATACAAACGAATTTCAACAATACAAATATTTCTTTAAGCTAGTCTGAGCTAGAACAAATGGATTTAAACTGGAAATCCTTGTGTACACAAATAAATGGATGTGTATGTTTCTTGTTTTAACTTTATACATACGCTGATTTAATTAAATGTGACTAGTTCTGTGCAACAGCTCTGTTCTATAACTATTCTAAACGATTAATTCCGTATGTTTTATATTTTTAATCTTAATGACCACGGCTGATAAAGTCGAATAATAATACTATATGTATCATAGAAAACATATTAAATAAATTTATAAAAGTCAGTTACTTAAAACAGTTTTGTTATGAAATATTTTTTTTCCTCAATATGAAGTAATTTTCATGTACATATATATTGTATCATTTGTTAATTAGGTAAATTTATTCTAAAAAGGGCTTTAATACTTTCTTTTACAGTTTTAGTATATTTAATTAAAACATCAAATTGATTTAAATGTAAAAAGTAATTTAAAATTAAATAATTATCGTCAAATAACAAGCTCTAAGTAAAAACACAAAGAGTATTGATATTAGCTAATGTAAACATTGTAAATATTAGAAATTAAAATATTAATTGGTAATTCAGTATGTAAACAATGTATTGTAAATAAGGCTGTGATAAATAAATCCAATAAATATTACCATAGCTGATGGTATTTACAGAGTGTAATGGAATGGAGCAGATATTTATTTTGATGAGTATATCTTAAATGTACACTTATTTTACTTAATTAAAAAAAAAATGCAAAATCCTCTATACAAAAAGACCTCTAAAAAGGATAACAATAATATTATTATGTACTAACTGCAGTTGTTGCGTCGGGGAACCGTTGAACATACGTTGACGATAGTGTCAATTTTAGGAAGTTTTCGGAGCTAATGGATGAGTACTTAGACTATACGATGAGATATTGTTATTTCAATATTTGCCTTGGTAGCTTTCATTTTGATTTCTTCCTTTATTAAACGGTCCCTCGACGCAACTCCAATAAGTACATAATAATGTTATTTTTATCCTTTTTAGACGTCTGTTTAAAAATAATAAAAAACCCCTGATACGGTTTTTTATTATTTTTTTCACTTTTTAAAGTTTTGTTACTGGTGTCTTAATTTGTACTAAATTAACATAATTTTTTCTTGTTTAAGTATTTCTATCAATATTGTATAAGAACCTTTCGCCAATAGAACCTCAATATCTTGGAGACGACTGCTTCTATTTCGACCAGATATAGCTGAGAACCATCTAGACAAACCAGGCTTTCGATTAAAAAACAGCATTCATATCCGTCCAGCCTTTTGGCTGCTAGAAGGCCACAGATAGATACATAGATACACAGATACACAGACACACAGGTCAAATTTATAACACGCCTCTTTTTGAGTAGGGAGTAAAAAACCATTATACCATCAGTGATACGAGAGATTGTTACGATGACAAAATAGTTGTTGTTTTGAAATAAAATGGTATCATCTCATATTACAAATTAGTTATATCATTCATCTGCTTATTAAGTAATTATATTGTAACAAATTATCGAAATAAACATTTCATTCATTTCTTACTTACAAATAAGTAGTATATTCAAAGCATCAGCATTGATTAATCATTAATTTTATAATGTTAACATTACATACTTATAATATAGTCATATCGTATTAGGAAAAGTCAACCTAATTTTCTTTCACTGAATGTAGTGATAGATTTTATTATTTGACCCAAACAACAAAAGAAGAACTGAAATTAAATTTACATTAAAATATATTTTTAAGGCATTTTTACGTTTTTTAAGTACCATAAAAAATATAATAGTTTGGATTTATTAATTTGGTGGATTTATGGATTAAACCCCAATTTAACATATATGAACTGTTGAACGATCACCCCATTTTAGATTTTATTGGTTTATTTTAAGCCTCTCCCTCAAAATTGATGCTCAATATTAACGAGATTATTTTAAAATTCGAATTCTAACCGGTGGACTACCTATTCAATTAATCTATATAGAATAAAAAAAACGGAAGCAAAATATAGCTTGTTACACTGTATTATTATAACACTAGTATAATCCTTTAAAAATTTAATGGTTTTCAAATAAATTAAAAAAGAGAAAGTATTATATCAAAAGGAAGCGTAACAACAATATAAGACAATGTAATTGGTTTTCATAAAAGCTAAATTGCTCGCAAACAAAAGTGAGACGAGGATAAAATTTAAATTAAAATGTTCAACTTCTTCGTCTCAAAAGTCTGTAATAACAGTATTATTATTCAATTACCGGGAACCCCTTCAGTAAATTACCGGCCAGTTATATTTAAGAAACAAAACCAATGAATATGAATTGAGAATTGTTTGTCAATTATTGCTACAAAAATTCAGATATTTTTTAAGTAAAATATATATGTGTGAATGCAATGGTTTTACATACATTGTTATATTCTATACCCTCCACCATATTATCTAAAATGAACAACACATTTAATAGGTTTGAGTGCAATGGTAGTATAGGTTCACAATATGTTTTTATTATGGATTATTGATGAAAAAAAATATGATAAAGAATCGTAAAATATTATCAAATTATCATAATAAAAGTTAGCAGTACTAATTTGTTAAATCTTTATATATACATAAATAGTCATAGATAAAGGAACTAGGTTGATGCTACAAAAGACATTAAGTACCTCATTACCTCATCCACATTTCAAATGGGCAAGGTTAAATAAAAATCAACATCTTTCATTGGTTACATAGTATTAATTTTAAACCAAGTGATGATGTACTGAACTCTGCATTATGTTAGAGATCATTGAAATGGCTTATATTAATCTGTGATCAATCAATCGTGTACATTTGTGTTACTAACATTGTTGGTAATATTATTATATATTTAGGTGTTGTTGTTGTGATAAAAGGTGTTGTTGGTGTGATAAAAGTGAAACCGAAGCTACCTTTACAATATCACTGCTCACGCCTATTGCTTATCATTTAATTATTTATAAATTTTGTGTGCATCTTAATAATTATGCGAAATATTAATATGACAAATAAATAGAAACAATATTTTTTTTTTTATGATTTCGTGTCAAATATTTTCGCAAAAACAGTATCACGTTATTGAAATACTAGTGCGTTTGTTGGTACTTTGGGGTATGTTTCATCAGAGTATTTTTGACGAACAAAATATAAAGCGCAATTGACAGGTGGTATTCTTACAAGTACAAAAGTTTTTGCCCTAGGGCCAAGGTCCAACCCCACACACGCCTGTTTCAATTGGGCAGCGAAAGATTCCTCGTCAAGAGAGACTCTCCCTGACGTCGAATCCCCTCTCGTCACTATATAAATGTTTGACTTTATGCATATACATTTTGAGCCATATTAAGATTCCTTTTTAATTAAATTAAATTAATAAACTTATCAAAAATAAGAGTTTGTCGTTACAAACGAAGGTTTGTAACTTTTTTAACATAGCGACAAAACGGTTTCCCAAAAGTTTCCAGGTTCGATTTCCGTCAATTAATGTTTTATTTTAAGAAAAAATCATTATTTCCTTTGAAATTATTAAAAATTTAAGGTTCAAACTATTAAATAGAGCTTCATTTTCAGTAACATATAATTATAAATAGCAAACGTAATTAGTTCAATCAAATTTTGAATATACCGCAGTAATATTCAAATAAATTAAATCTTTAAAATTCTATTTAACGTGTTTAATTAGAGCTAATTGGAGCGTAAATATTAAGTCTATATAGTTTTATCAGAGTTGATAAAACTATATAGACTTTAATATTTACTTTCGTCCGGACTTTCGTCCTGAAATACATTTTAGGGAATCATGGTTTTAGTATATTAAGAGTATTTACTAAGTATTATTACTAAGTCTTATAAGACTTTCTCCTATCGCATTTAACGGAAAAAGTCGATATAAATATATGATCGTTACCAGAATATAAGACATACCTACAGAACATATCTACAATGTTTTATTTTGTACAGACGTATTTCAACCGATAACAAACCACGAAACCTATATATGTATTTAGATGAATATTTATCGAATTTACATGAAATCGGGAAACAGTTTCAGCATTTTAAACCATCAGATCCATCTGTCCATCAGCTCAATATTAATTAATTCTATGACATATCAGAACTAAAAATCATATCAGCTAAATGGTTACGCGTTCGAACGAAATTTATGCATTTGTATTTCAATAAAGTGGTGCAAAAATATTTTATACTTATTATTAGAATTATTTAACTAAATATTAAGAATTATTTATTTAAATATTCGAATCTTTTATTAATATTTGTAGTATAGAAGAAACTTCTCTTAAAAAATAGTTAATAGTTAGTGCATAGTTTGATAAATGTTAAATTTGTATGTTAATTGTTTAAAATATTTTGTAATAATAAAATATTCATTTTAAAATGACACCAAGTATATTTCGTTTCAATTACTTTCAAAGCCGTTGATACTTTTTAAGACTATTATTTATTGAAGCATTTATAGAATCTATAAAAATACTTATATTTTTTTATATATTAACTTATAAAGTAGTCAATACTTTTTAAAAATCTTATCAATGTCGTTAACATACAAGTCATTTGTAAAAGCCCACGAGTTAACAAAGCACTTGACATAGACAGGTAACGTTATGCAAATACATTTAGGGACTAAAAAGTACCACGTGTTTTAATTTAAATTAAGTCCAATACGATTATTTAATAACTTATTTTAGAGTTTTCCATTTTATGTTTGTACTACTAAAACAAAAACAAACTACACACAGCATACTACTACTGCATACTACAGTACAACATAAATGAGGGTAAAATCTATAGGATATATCTAATCCATACCTGGAAGATATCCTGATCTACTATTTAACTGGAATAAATCAAAGTCTTTAAAATCATTAAATTCCGAATTAATCCGGTCCAAGCTAGAACAAACAAAAAGATAATGGCAATCTTTGTGAATTGGAAATAGACTAGTTTGTCCTTTTTTATTTATACATTTTGAATCACTATTTTAATCCCCATGAATAAATTAAATAAATAACTATTTCACCAATCATTAAACGAGTTATAGTAAACAGTTATTTTCTTTACCATATGAATTATTTTTGATATAAGTTGTTATAGCTCTTTTATATAATATGTTCATGACGTCTTTTATCTTTTTGTTTTCTTTAAATTGTGAGAATTTAATTAATGTCGGGAGTATCTCCAATTTTGGAAGGACTAATTGTTTCATACAAATCATTAAAAGATTGCTGAAACTGTCGGTATATAACTTTAGTGAGTAGTCTAGGATGTGAGATGAACAACCAATTTAAATATCATACTACAATTTCAATACTAGGAAAGGTTTTTTTTTTTTAATTTTTAATCTTGTCTAAGAAAAAGGGTATCCATGTGTTGATTTGATATTAAATATTAACGTGATAGTATAATGACTATGTTATATTCTCCTTTTTAAGTTACCACGTTGTGTTATACAACTGCAAATATATTTTATCTTTCAAGTTTCAAATTATCTTACAAAAAATAAACACTTATAGACTGAATTTTTCAACTTGTTTGAAAATAACAAGTTAAATAGTTTTTTAATTCATTTAAGGTATAAATATAAATAAAAAATATATATTATCAAAAACCGGTATTTTTAACTTAGTTACATAATTTAAATACTACCTCCTAGACTATATTCATATCAAGCCCAACTTTAATCATCGTACCGAAGTTCCAGGCAATTTGAATTTTCAATGTAAAATTATGTCCTCGATGTCGTCTGAATAAATGACACTTTGCAAAAATTAAGGCGACAGAATAGGACTGAATTATTACCAGTATGAAATATAATATAAGATATTGTTATTAGGTTTTAATATTATTAATTATGTACCTTTCTTTATATCGATATTTATAAGATGCACTTACTATATTTAATAGTTTTTTATGTATTTGCTATTGGCAATTACCATGATTGTTATAATACTAATAATTAAAATTGTATTTCTTGATATTACGATATGTGGATACTTTAAATGGTATATAGCCTGTATAGGAGTGACACTAGTACAAGAGCTGTAAATGTATATGTATTATATACCTATTTATTGTATGGCGATGGGTAATACGATATTACGATGTTCCTTTTTAAACAGAATACAGACAGATAAAGCTTCTCAACCCCACCAACTGAATTCAGAATTCTCAATTCAATTGAGAATTGATTTTTTCACAATAAAAGGTAAGCTAGGCGTTAATGAAACCTTAACATGGCTATACATGTTTTCTTAACATGGCTATACATGTTTATAGATATTTTCAAACATTAATTTCGGTAGTGTCATCTTTTCAATGTTTATCTATACTAAAAAGTTAGAAACATTGGTTAGGATTTTCGAAAGAAACCTAATAGATGTCACCACCGTCCCGATAAAGACGATCACATATAGAATGATTAATTCACCGAGACGGACAGCGATACGGTAGCTCAGTTGGTAGAGTGACGGGACGGTTTCCCAGTAGTCGCGGGTTCGAATCCCTGCCCGTATCGGTTTATTTTTCATTCTATATTTATATAAATCAACGCTAGTCCCAACATTTTATAATAATAACTGTTATTTACTGAACTAATGTAAATTAGGGGTAAAGAACTATATACTAGAATTATTAAAAACCCCCAAGAAGTACTAGTCATATATAATATATAAATATACTTATATATTTACATATGTATCACAGCCTTTAAGAAGATATATTTGTACGCTTTTCAAAATGGGTTCCAATTCCGAACCTTAAACATTTATATCAGTTTATTAACCGTAGAGACCGTTCGAGACGGTAATCGAATTTTGAACTAGCCTACTGCGAGACGAATGGCGACCTTATTTGGGCAAGATTTATTGAAGTTAACGTTCAATTCTGATATCTGTATCTTACTTTGTATTGAAAATGCAAACATTTTTCATTGCGTTCTAGAAAGGGCAACAATGCGCGAAAACAGTCAAGAGAAAGCTCATTTTTCCCGACTGTTTGTGATAAACTAAGTTATGTTACGTGATAATTATTCTTTAGAAAAAAAGTGGGTGAAATATTTTAAGGAACAAAATTTTCTTTAAGCGTTATGTATGGTAGTGGAGAATTATGATTTATTTAGTTATGGTAAAATTATATCATTATACAATACTTAAACTACGAGTATCATTAAAGCCACATTTTTAATGAATCTCGTCGTAATAATAAGCGTAACTAACGTTCACCTACATGTGACCCATAAAACCTTATTAAGATATTTTAATCATTGTAATGAGTGTTATGAACTTATATTAAACATATATTTGTAAAACCTTAAACCGGTATATCTCTAAAACTTAAAATTTGCTCACGTTATTAATGGTTTCAGGAGATAGGGTTTTAGATACTCCCCATCCCCACTCCTCCCCTCCCTTCAAATCCAAAAATACTAAGGGATGATTGACTAAAAGTTTTGTTTTCCTTTACAATCCCGGTAATTCAGCAGAAATTCTTGTGATACGGGATCTATGGTCCTTAAAGATAATTACGCACACTATACACCGATTGTGAGGCTGGTCTTTCCATTCGTGTCGTGTAGTATTTATTATCTCAGTCATATTAAACTGTCAGTCTCTAGAGCCGTCAGATAATATTATCCTCACTGTAGATCTTAAATTCTAAATTATTTATTTATATATTCCAAGAATTACGTTTTGAATACGCTTTTATTAACCTATTTTATTTTGACCTACTTCGAATTGTCTGATTAATTTTGTTTAAGCATACCTATCAAGGACCGATATTGTTACTTAATATTCGACTTTATTTACTTGCAATAATAACTAAAATTGTATATGTAATAAGAAATCAAACTGAGTTTTTATTATATAATGAAAAATTTCATTCTATTGCTTATTTATTTTATTTGTCTAGAACCTAGAAACGAAAGAAACGTAAAAGTTTTTTAAAATGTTCACCCCTTAAACAGATTAGATTCGAAGAAAACTAAATAAGAAATGAATTTCTGACGTCGCGAACATTGGTGACAGTTTGCAGTTATCCCAAATTAAAAAAAAAGCTGTTATTTTCAAAGTTCAAGCATTCAAAACATTATTTCTGCATCCCTTAGCACACTGTTTTCTTTTTTGTTTTTGTTTACATTTCCAAATTATCATAGTGTTAGTGAATAAGCTGCTTCGTGTACCTACCCATGATTCATATTTTATCAAATCATTGTCTTTCAGATTTCAAGCAGCTCGGAATTGTAGTGTAAGGTAAACAAAAGAGAATTTTGTGTATATGACTTTATACCTATACAAAAGTTATTAAAAATCTGATTTTAAACTAAAAAATAGTATTCACACACAATAGTCTAAGGAGCCATCTAGTACTTATCGTTAACACTAGCATTCACTGTAAGAAAAATGACTAATTAGTGCTTAATAATTAAGGTAAATTTATTAGCACAACAGTCAGAAAGACTTTCCATTCGTGTCGTTGGAGTTTTGGTTTGAAAATGGTCTCATTTAAAAGGAGTCTGTCTCCCCTTTCTGTTACTACTATTCCCAGCCCGAGCAAACGCGTTGTTTTTTTTTTACATTTTATTTGTGTGAGAGTAACTTACGGTATTTTCACCAATATTAGAACCAAAACACAATGTTTAATTAACATTTCACATTTGTGCAATATATTTATCAATTATGTATATTATTATATTAGTTTTTCATTTTAATTTAACTAGAAAACACAATTCGTAACAACTTTGTTGTTTTAGATTCCCGAATGTCAAATGGCGGCATCTTTGACAAATGATGTTTGTGATTTGAAATGTTTATCAAATAAATAATAATGAATATATATATCTATTACTTTTTTGTCAAAACCGGTTCTGTCAACCTCAACTCCACGTAGTCTTGTATGTCTTACCCCTAGAGTATGTTAGTAAATCCGGAGGCGCGGAAAGAGGGTAGCTCCCATCCGTTGTAACACTGTTGAAATCCACTCGAGCCGCAGCTACTGATGCTGGTCACCAAAGGCGCCCAATAAGCCGCAGTGGCGAAGGCGAGCTTGGGTTTCAGTACAGTGTTACGCAAGGATGAAGGGGCTGGCCATCCTGAAGCGCCGGAGACGTCACAGAAGTCTTAATTACTTACGTTTTAGGTTAATATTTGCGATACTTTAAATCGGAATATCTTAAAAACTAAACATTTGCTCACAATATAAATGGTGTCAGGAGATAGGGTTTCGACCTCCGACCTTTCCCCCTTTCCCCTCCCTTCTACTCTAACGACACGAATGGAAAGTCTTTCTGACTGTTGTGCTAATAAATTTACCTTAATTATTAAGCACTAATTAGTCATTTTTCTTACAGTGAATGCTAGTGTTGACGATAAGTACTAGATGGCTCCTTAGACTATTGTGTGTGAATACTATTTTTTAGTTTAAAATCAGATTTTTAATAACTTTTGTATAGGTATAAAGTCATATACACAAAATTCTCTTTTGTTTACCTTACACTACAATTCCGAGCTGCTTGAAATCTGAAAGACAATGATTTGATAAAATATGAATCATGGGTAGGTACACGAAGCAGCTTATTCACTAACACTATGATAATTTGGAAATGTAAACAAAAACAAAAAAGAAAACAGTGTGCTAAGGGATGCAGAAATAATGTTTTGAATGCTTGAACTTTGAAAATAACAGCTTTTTTTTTAATTTGGGATAACTGCAAACTGTCACCAATGTTCGCGACGTCAGAAATTCATTTCTTATTTAGTTTTCTTCGAATCTAATCTGTTTAAGGGGTGAACATTTTAAAAAACTTTTACGTTTCTTTCGTTTCTAGGTTCTAGACAAATAAAATAAATAAGCAATAGAATGAAATTTTTCATTATATAATAAAAACTCAGTTTGATTTTTTATTACATATACAATTTTAGTTATTATTGCAAGTAAATAAAGTCGAATATTAAGTAACAATATCGGTCCTTGATAGGTATGCTTAAACAAAATTAATCAGACAATTCGAAGTAGGTCAAAATAAAATAGGTTAATAAAAGCGTATTCAAAACGTAATTCTTGGAATATATAAATAAATAATTTAGAATTTAAGATCTACAGTGAGGATAATATTATCTGACGGCTCTAGAGACTGACAGTTTAATATGACTGAGATAATAAATACTACTAACATTTCTTTGAAGGTAAGATTAGGATCCGGATTAAAGATTACTATTCAAATTCAAATTCAAATTCAAAATATCTTTATTCAAGTAGGCATTTACACGCACTTTTGAATCGTCAATTACATTAAATTGGTCAGTATAGTCAGTCAGTGAGTAAGCTACCACCAGCTCGGAATGCTGTTCTGCTGAGAAGAGCTGGCCAGAAACTCAACAGTTGCTCTTTTTAAATAAAATTTAACAATGTTTGACTTATAAATTATAATATCAACCCTGCAAATGAGTCAATTTTATTTATTTTATAAACTTAAATGCAATTTTGGAACAACTAGAACCGTCGCAATCAATCGGAAAAGAAGCCCAATGATTTCAGGCAACGAAAATTAAATAATAATAACAGTAAATATATATACATATATATATATATATACATATATATACAAAATCCTCGGCCTGCCACACAACCAGTCACCGCAAGCAGCACCCGTTCACGAGCATAACACAAGAGCCAGCCATCACCCCCTTCGCACATATTTGAGGGAGGGAGGCAACCCGACTCCCGATGCTACCGCAAGTAGTGACTTCTAAGGAATCGGTGTGATGCAGAAGGTCGATAAAGCAAAATTAATTTACAACAAAAAACAAATTGCGGAGATTACTAGCTATTCGCAATACAATACAGATTTATGACCCAAGATTTATGATACAATGACCCAAGTTCCACACATTTCGATCAACCAAAAACTCTTGAATGTTATAGTAAGATTTATTTAATAATATACCTTTAATTTTAGATTTGAAACCAAGAAAAGGAAGATCTAAGATATCTTGTGGAACCTTATTATATATGCGTATACTCAAGCCCATGAAGGATTTCTGAACTTTTTGAAGTCTAAATTTAGGCGTTACAAGCCTATTTTTATTTCTTGTATTGATAGTATGTCTGTCGCGGTTTTTTTTATAGTCATTTAAATTTTGGCGTATATATAGTAAGTTATTAAAAATGTATTGAGAAGCGACTATGCTATTCTATATTTAATGAGTATAAATTAAGAAATATTTACTCGTAAGGTTAAAATAGCTTAGCAATAGAGAATTATTACTATTTTTGTTGATAAAGTTGAAATTTCTTGTATGTTGAATAATAAAGTGTAAATACAATTAAATTAAAAATTTAAAAAACCCCCGATTCACAAAGACCTCTAAAAAGAAAATAAAATATTATTAAGTACTTATTAAAGTCGTTTCGTCGGGGGACCGTACGTACGTAAGTACGTTGAACGTCAACGTTCTTAATGATTAACTTCATAAAATAGACACGTGTCTATTTTATGAAGTTAATATTTAAGAACTTTTAAAGTATATACTATAATATTTCAGGCATTTACCTATAGCCCTTAAAAATATTTTATTTTATTTTTAGTGTTTGTTGTTATAGCAGCATCAGCAATACAACATCAGAGAAAATTTCAACTCCCTAGCTACCACGCTTCATGAAATACAGCCTGGAGAGTGACAGACGGACAGACGAACAGCGAAGTCTTGGTTTCGTTTTGTTGTCACCCTTTGTCTACGGAACCAAAAAAAGTAAGTAAGGAGCCTTTACGTGACAGCAAATTCAAATATTAAGAAGATGACGCACAGTGGGCTTGAAATAATCGCTGCCAGATACTTCAAGATTTATTATAATGTATTAATGTAATTTAGGTATTAGGTTGATCTTAATAAATTATATAATACAAGAGCCCTAAGTTTTTGTAGCGATCTCTTTTTGGGTCTTCAGATACTAATAATTAAAATAAATTGTTATTTATAATTTTAGAACCATTATCAAATCTCAAGGTCACTTCTTTTAAAGTTCAGAAAAAAAAATACAGCTGATTCTTAAAATCAATAATAACAAAGTGATATTGGTATGTAATCGTATTTTACTTTTCAAGAAACGACCTTGCATACTTCTAGTGAGTACATAGCTTTAGCGAAAATGGTATGTTCGGTGAAATACACAGGAAATACATTTTCTTTCCTTCAACAGGAAAAATCTAGCAAAGCATATTTTGCTGTAGTATTTCGTTGGCTTAATCACTTTTGTTGTTTCGTATCCTGAAGAATTATCAATAACTATTTTTAAATCTTACAGATTGCAACCCTGGGAATTACATTTTTTATGCCATATTTACATTGGCTCTTTTGTGAGATAAGACTGTATTAACACTGACCCTCGTAACTTTGCCAAACGTTAAATGTGTATTTTCGTGTATTTTATGATGGTCGTAAGTTGAAAATTGTTCGCCAGGAAGTTGACGCTCCGATCTATTTATCGTCAGGAACTCGAAAAGGAAGAAGGGAACAGGAACAGACTTTGCATAATACATAAATATAACGCAATATGTCTTCATAATACTGTACTAATAAATATAAATATATACAGCATTCATACAACTTCAATAACTACAATAATTAAAGGAAAATTATATATTATTTTGTGGGAAAACTAAATCGATATAGTATCATGCTCCGTACCCATTTAATGATGAAGAGTTCAGGATAGGACGAGCTTAAAATAGATTTCGAATTAAATTATATCTTCAATATTCTGTATATCTGATTAGGTAGATTAGTATATTGGATCGTCTGTGTGTCTGTGAAGAGTTCCAACTAAACAGGATGACAATTCTATGATGTAGAATTAGATTCAGAACAATAACTAATAAGGATGTATACTTTGTAAACAGCGACTTACTAGGTGTTCACCAAAATTAAGTCATTTCAAGAATCACGTATGAAGTTTGAATATTATATACAACTTACAAGAATTGTTAGAAGAGATAAGCTTATTTCGATAATTCAGTAATATGAATATAATAATACATACTTCAAATACAAGAATATTTAATATAACTGCAGATACAATATAACAAAATACAATAAAGATTATCAAAATATCAGTACAATTTCAGATTATTTAAACTATCTTTTTTGGAACAATGTATTATATTTGCAACATAACATGAATGCTGCATAACTAAGATTATCAGTACTCAGGAGCTTAATAATGCGGGTCTCGTGATCGGTGCTGTGTTCTTTGGTAGCAGCTTACAGCTGGATTATACAGGAAGTGGTGTAAGATATAATAAAGAGATTATATTAACCTATCAATTATAACCTAATTTATATGGAAATGTTTAGTATATAGTATTATAGAATTATCACGGATTTGTTATGAATATTCAGATAATAGATTGGGAATATGTAGCCTATATTAATTATTAAATAATATAGTTACTTTAATAATAAAAAATCTTCTATAAGAAAAATACTAAGAAATTGTGATAAAATAAAAGACGCATTTGTTGATTTGATTCTAATTTAATGTAACTAAACTGCAAGTATATAAAAGAATATTGCTATTTAGATTTCGTTTCACTTAAATACATAATTTGTATTGTTTTCATAATTACTTATACATTGTTGGAATGGTATAATATAAATCAAATTATACGATAGTTGATAGAGAGAGATCATGTTAAAGACAATACTTATAATTCATATTTATTCTACTCAATCATGTCACATTAAACGATTGGTATATTTACTAATTATAACCAAATGAATGAATGAATGAAGTTGTACAAAATAATAATCTCCAGTTTTGATTTAAAATTTATTTTTATATAAAATGCGAATCCTACATTATGTAATAACAATTCAAACAATTATTTTTATAAATAAATATGAATAAATAAATTAATCTCGATAGATTGTGAGGATAATGTTATTTTATAGCTCTAGAGACTGACAGTTTAATCTGACTGAGAGATAATTAAAACAAGAGTGAAACCGTAACCCGTCAGTAACTTTTGTATGAGGCTTTAGATTTAAATCTTAGATAAAGATATCTAAACTATTTTATATTATATGTGTATTAATAAAGATATTAATTTTAGTAAAGTAAAACAAAGGTGGTTGTTTGCCACCAATGACATTCGTTCTTTTCTTTAAAAACACTTTATGGTACTGCTTACAAACACACTACACTGTTTTCTATTTAAAATCTTTACTATCACGGCTAGTTCTGTTACACAACTTAGTCTCTCAATCACACACTGCCTTCAAGAGAAGCTAAGAAGCTGGGAGATGATTTATATATTCATTATTAAGAGTAATCAAATCAGTATCCAATATTACAATTACTTATTTAGTTAATTAAACTTTTATACAAACATTACATGTTTTAGTTAAATAAATAACTGATATATTTTTTTTTTATCAAAACCTACCCTCCGATTATATAAAAGCTTTATAAAACTTTAATAAGCAGGTTAAAGAATTAACTTGTTTTATAAGTTTTCAGTCAAAAATGTAGTATAAAAACTAGGTTATTCTTTTATTTATTTAGTGATTAATCTTATTCAATATACTTCTAATAATACCTAGATACAAATGCGGGGTTTAATTAAATTTCAAATAAATTTCTTCCGACTGCTGGCATGGCAAAACAATCACTGTTTCCGGTGACTTATCTATGACTTTGAATAAACTATTCTATCCTGTTTTCTGAAAACAATTCTGGTTATTTTCCTGTTTTTTTTACAACCACCATAAAATACGGTAATTTGACAATGAACAAAACTTCTTTTAATTTATAAATTATATTTGTGTGCATTATGTAGCCTATTTCATTATATACTTATAGATCTAATATTCATAATAATATAGACATAACACTGGAGATTTTAATCAAACTTTTCTCACCAATCAATATATTTAACTAATAATATGAAAATGTGTTTTATTTATAAAATAACCTGTAAATATTATACGACGTGTCTTTCGTAATCTGTTAATACATTTCTCTTTATACGCTACCCTCAGTAAAAACACGTTTACGAGACCTTCGAGAATGTTATAAAACCCTGATAAGCCGTAATGAAATCGGGGAACGGGAATATTAAACATAATATTTTTATCTTATCATAATTATTCCTATTGCGTGTTATATTTTTACCAGTACTAAAGTTTCAGATATAAAGATGTATAATTTATTTAGTTGGAGGAATTATAATGCATTTTTTTACACTTTTATTTCTTTACAATTGGTAAACTAACCTAAAAGTAGACGTCTTTAAATAGCGATTATTTAATAAAGTCTGTCCATTCTTATTTAAGAAGTTATGTGTTGATTTTTTTTATGTTAATATCAAAAACAAATAATGTTCATTCGTCTACCTGACCTTATCCCAATTTAAAGGTCGGCGTAGTATGTTTTTAATCTCATAGCTTACTGAACTGGCTGAACTTGTCGGTGAAATGAATTAATGAATATGGTATTAATTTGCGAATAATATAATATATCTCATTCTGTGAATGTGATAACGTGATTCTGTGAATGTGTGAAACGAACAGTTTAGATAATGCAGAACTGATTGATCAGCTGATCACTGCATTAATTTTAGAAAGGCCATTAAGTCCGTCTAATTAACCCGAAACATATACTCAAATTTTAAATAAAAATGGTTAAGAACCTATTTTACTTTAACAAATGTACCAATACAATAAAAAAACGAAAAATCTATATTTAACCATTGATATAAAATCTCTTAAAAAAGGCTCTTTTGGGATTCGGAGGGTTCATGAATAAAAAATGTTTTTTTAACATCTTTTTCTCTGGTTGTGATATTTTTATAAATTTTTATTTAAACACAGAATTAAAAAAAAAATACACAACTCTAATTCATTTTACCATTTTTTTATCAAACAAAGTGTAGTTATTATTTATTATTGAAAGGTCTTTAACCATATTTTGGAAGTTTATAATTTATTTAAAACGGATTACTAAACGTACACGAAAGCTACTTCCACGTACTACGTCACATAAAATAGAAAAGATGAGGTGATGGGTATATATACACAATGATTTAAATTTCTTCAAGGGCAACTAAATTAGTCAAAATAAGCTAACTACATATTAAAAACAAAACAACTAATAAAACAATGCAATTGAATATGTATAAATAACATAAATTCTATCATTTATATTTTGGGATCTGTCTGTTCATAAAGTTTTTTTAAATAAAATTTTATTTATTTAAGTCTTTTAATAATTTTCGTTTTTTGGTTCGAAACACAAACATTCAAAAACAAAACGAAGACGAAACCTTAACCTTCATGAATTGTTCTGATACCTTTAAGTAAATAGGTCAAGAGAGGATTTGTTGCAGTGGCTTAGAGAACTAGAAATAATTACAGACTCAGAACATAAGTTTGCTAACTCATTGCCTGAAATCCTAGAATGGCTGGAAATAAATACTATACTAAACAGACTAACATACACATCTACTAGCTAGATAGATAGTCTATTTGTATGCAAAAAAAAAATCAAACCAAAGACCATGTGACTACAAGCTATACTACTACATTATTTGAGTTTTTGAGTATAAGGTAAAGGTGTTATTATCTTTCTATGAAAATTATGAGTATGACAAAAGTTATAACGAATAAAATAAGTATGAGAAAAGTCAGCTTAACATGAATTCGATGACTCCAAAATTAATTCGATAGGAACTAAAAACCATATTACCATAACTGTGGTACTTACAACACATACATACATACGCACTTAAAACACTTATTTGAAGTGTTTTAATTATAGGAACTATTCTGTTCACAAAATAAAGAGGGTTTATTATTAAGTAGGTATATGAGGTGTATTATTTTCTATTCCCTTGACACTAATTTCATCACTTATATTTTTTTCAAAAAGTAAAATTTAATACCCTAGTATTTTATTATATTTCTCAAATACTCGAAATAAAAGCGATTTTTCCTCAAAGTTACGTTGTGAAAAACATGTCTTAAACGAAATTGGGTCAATTTCAAGTTAACTTTATTGGTTTTCCTCAATTTATCAAAGATTTTTTATTTATTAAGGCTTATTATTTTTTTACACACAAGAAAAAAGCAATCGCTTTTTCATTAGGAGTCTATGCGTATGAGTTCCCACGGCTAATATCGTGAGACCATTAAAAGGAATCTCAAATAGGATTATCTTAACTACATAATTAAATATAGGAGTCTACACTTAAAACCCTTCGGGACATAGGGATTATTTATCATATGCGCAAGTCGGTTTTGTATAAAATTATATGCACCGTGCATTGAATCTTTACTGCTATAATATGTTTCACATATAGATGTAGATACATACATATGTTTATATAATTTTAGTGAAGCTGTGTGATTGAGTTTTCAATTTTGTTTGTTAGAATCAAGTTCATAGTGCATTTTATTCTTCGTCATAATTTTAAAGTTATGAGATAATATAAATTTGACGTGATGTCACAATGTCAAAGGTTAATATACATTTAGATGTTGTTACAAAAAACCCATCCTGAGAATATTTCAATATTTTGTTTTTCTGTGTATTCTTCATCGTTTCCTTCATTATGAGAAATCTCATATCTGCAAAATCTGTATAAGTATTTATCTAATATGTGTGTTGATTTCTTGATAATTAAGATATATATTCTATGTTCATTACTATCCCAATAACTTCGGCAACTTTATTTACGCTACTAGACAGAAAATATTTATTTCTTTCACTCAGTACATGTGATTATCTGTCTATTTATTAATTGTGTAAAATATAACTTCTCATTTTTAATGACAATTATTACCCATCACTTAATTTAAAGAAAATTTAAATAAATTCAATATTTGTTACAAACGTAAATATAAATTAGTTCGCGTATGTAAACTCAATAAGCCGAGTTTTGGAATTGGAACCGATTTAAACTGAGAATACAATGGGGAGTTCACGAACCGGTTCATTATTATGCTTTGTATAATTGCTAAAAATAAACAACAAAATCCATAACAACAATAAAAGAACACTTCTTTTTTATTTCTATTATAAAAAAAAGTATTCCAGAATAAACATTATTCAAAACGGTTTCTAAAATATTACATCCGCCGTAGGTATAGGTTATTCCCATTTGCCCGGAAACGTCCTTATTTATTTGGTTTTAGATTAAAAACGTGTTCCGTTTTGTTACCACTACTATTTGTGTTGTTATAAATAAATAATATAGTAAGAAATTCAGTATAGATTTGATTATATCACAGAGCCTTTCGCTTTTGTTATTCCTGTGTGTGTGTGTGTGTGTGTGTGCTTGCGTGTGTGTATGTGCGTGCGTGCGTGTGTGTATGTGCGAGCGTGCCTGTGTGTGTGTGTGTGTGCTTGCGTGTGTGTATGTGCGTGCGTGCGTGTGTGTATGTGCGTGCGTGCCTGTGTGTGTGTGTGCTTGTGTGCGTGTATGTGCGTGGGTGTGTGTGTGTGCATGTATGTGCGTGCGTGTGCGTGCGTGCGTGTGTGTGTGTGTGTGCGTGTATTTGCGTGCGTACGTGTGTGTGTGTGTATGTGTGTGCGATATTATACCATCGATTTGCCTTCTACTACTATCAAAACAAATATCTTCGCTATTTTTAATTATGTCCTTCTAAGTTCGAGTAGGTACTATTCAGTTGAGGACATCTTCATATAACATATATTACAGCTCATTATTAATTCTTATTACGGTTTACTGCAATATGGAAGTAAACATAATAATAATATTATAGATATAAATACGAAGTATATAATACAACAGTTATCATGTTTTTTTATTAAAATTTATTAGTAAAGGAGAAATAAAATATTGTCAAAATAATGTTGTTTATTTACATGTGTTGGTGAATATGTTTACACGAATCTTATCTAGTTCTTTCTATTGTTTTTCGTTTATTGTTTTTCTTTCTATTGTTTTTCGTTTATTAACCTCTAAAATATAAAGGAAAAATATGGTTGCCTGTAAAGTCGGTTTTACGGGCGAAGATTTACGTGACCACGTCTTTTTCTCGGTAGAATATTTATTGATATGAATATTATGAAATTGCACAATATTTTAATAATTTGAGTGATTTTGTTGAGGATAGGACGATGAAGACATTGTCACGTAAAATCATTTTATATATTATTTATTTTATATTATATTATTGATGTTATTATCTTTTACAAAATTTATTTACAGACTTTTTCGATACATCAATTAGTTGCGGAGATATCGATCATTGAAGTTATTGTTTGCTACCAGTATTTTATATATTTATTTTTTTTAGTTATAAAAAAATACTATTTCCAATTGTGTCTACCAAGTATGGTCACATGTACTGGCCTACATATTAAATAATAATAAGTACAGGTAATGTTATGTGACGTCACTTCTGATTTTATATATTTTAATATTTTTAATTTTAAAGAATTAATTTGAAAATCAAAACACTTATTCAGATCGAAGGTTCAAATTTTTGCTAAATAAATTTGAAATTAATTAAAATTTGTAATTGTAAATAATGAAGTTGAAAATTAAAACATTTACTTAAATTAGATGTTAAAATTCTTGCTCAACACATTTTAAATCAAGTTTTCTTATATCTGCCACTTTTTCTTAATATTTGTAATTTTAAAGAATCAATTTGAAAATCAAAACATTGCTCGGCGGACCGATCATGTTTGAGTGGGAGAGAGACGCAAGGCATTCGGCGGGCCTCTCTCTCGTTCGGTGACTCATCGTAACGTTACCGGGCGTTACACTTTTTCATAAGTGACTCCCAGCTTAACCTAATTCAAGACGTTGTCACGTCAAAAAAAATGTTTCTACCTACGTATGGTATGAGATTCGTTCGCTTTTATCTTTCTTAGAATATAAAAAAATAACTTTTATTTAGAATACAAGTTGGCACAAATTTTGTTTCTACACAAACTATTATAAAAAAAAATCTTATCAAATAATAGTATAATAAAACAAACTACCTAAGAAATAATTATAGAAAAACCAAGAACTTAAAAAAAAACATGTAAATTAATAAAATTTAAAAAAAAAACAAAGGTCCACTTAGAATTTGCGAAAGTCCATAATTTCTGCGCTGATTTTGTGTGGCCGTAACGAAATTAAACAATCGTGGAATATTATCGCAATAATACAAGGGTATCTCTTTCTCAGTGAAACACCTTTGTAACCGAGGGCTAGAACCTAAATAGTATACCTATATAAATATAATAAAAATATGGTTATAATAGTGAATTAAAAGTTAAGGTACGTAGTTGTAATAATATATCTATGAGTTATTAGGTAAGTTATTTTATATTGACCGCCCCGTTGGTCGAGTGGTTGGCGCAGACGCCTAACGTGTCACAGTGCAATGGGGCTCGGGTTCGATTCCCGGCAGAGACAGGCATTTATGTGATGAGCATAGATGTCTGTGTTTCTGGGTTTGGTCGTTTATTAAATATATTCTCAGTATTTATATGTGTATTTCTATGTTTTTGTTTCGTTGCCTAACACCCTTAACACAAGCAAATAATTTGCTTACTTAGGGGTTAGATCAATGTGTGTAATTTGTCCTGATATATTATTATTATTATTATTATTATATTCTATCTGCTATCTGTATAACATTGTAAAAATCGTTTTTTGAAATAAAACCTGGTACTTAATACTTTACTTTTAAAAACTTTTGTTTTTCTTTGAAAATAATCGAAAATATTTTTGTTTAGAATGAATTCTGCAAATACTGACATAAAAGTTTGTATTGGATTTGCTTCCTACAACTGTTGGTATATAGGTTGCGCTTAATAATTATTCAAAGAAAAAAAATATATTTAAAAAATAATAATAAAATGAATATCTGTTGTAAATATCTCATCTCATTATATTTCATCAAAATATTATACGATTCTAATGTACTATAAAATACCCTAAATCTGTTATTTTTTGTATTAACGTGAAAACATTGGTTTTTTTTTGGAGTTAAGTAATTATCCTACATGGCGATGGAGGCAATAATCTTTATTAATACTAAAATTTCAACCAAATCCATCTAATATGTTCGGAATCACATAATTCGACGAACCTTCGTTACATTATTGAAATATTGTCTATCAAATAGATGTAGGTATGTAATATGTTAAATTGATATGTTGGTAATATTATAATATAATTAACTGTAACTAACAATTGCATGCAATAAACGTTTCTCAATATATTATTTTTTATGGTTGAAAACAACTTGACACAAACTAGTCTAATGGTTTAGTTTGGTTTTCTCACTAAAGGATTTAAAATAATATGTTCCAAAATTAACATATTACATTTTTCGTACATTTCTTATAAAATAAATATATTTATAAAAATGCCAAGGAATTATTCAAATTAGTAAAGAAAGCTTTCGTATCATAAATAAATCATAATTGGTTCCATCCAAGTTATAATAGCTGACAAATAGGTACATTTTTGAACGAATCTAAATATTTTTCTTAGGAATTTACCTTTAAAATTACTTCGACAGGCAGAAATTATTCAACTTTGGGAAATTAAAAAGTATTTTTGATGACATTGAAGTTCCTTTCGAAATGGGTGTCATGTTAATATTTGTTATTTGTGGATTAGTTTATTTTACGTTATATTAAATATATATTTATATTATTGTACAATTTAGACTTAAACAGAAACAAAAGCTTAACTACTTGACTAAATGAATTAAAGAATCTTATCAGAAGTCGAATACTTTTCTCAATGACTCTGTTTACTTCTTAATTAAAGAATCTTATCAGAAGTCGAATACTTTTCTCAATGACTCTGTTTGCTTCTTAATTAAAGAATCTTATCAGAAGTCGAATACTTTTCGCAATGACTCTGTCTACTTCTTAATTAAGAATCTTATCAGAAGTCGAATACTTTTCTCAATGACTCTGTATACTTCTTTTTGTGAAGTTCTAGAATATTAATATGTAATCAGAGAAAATATTATCTAAAATCTTTTCTTCGACTTTTTTTGTTGTAATACAAGAAATACGAAACAATTTTCTTAAAGAAAATTATATCAACAAAAATAAATTTTTGGCCCTAAATAAGTAATGTCTCTTGAGACTGCACAGAGTAGAAATAGAAGAGGCTAACAACCTTAATATTTGTAATGCTTTATCAGAGAACTTATTGGAACGTAGTTCCTTATTTTTTATATAATTAGGGTATTGATATTTTGAATTTTGATTTTGTTATAAGGGTTAGAAATGACTGAAATTGAATTATTTAAGTGATACTGAATCAAGCAACGATTGAACTAAATGGAGTAAATTATTTTATACTTTTATAACTATTTAACGAATACTCATACTTACTGCATACTAAAAGTTTTTCAGTTCACTTTCAAATTAATGAGCAAAAGTTGTATTTAATGTAGTATTATACATTTATTAACTGTATCACAATTATTTTTAATTGATTTTATGTTTAAGAGATACAAATATTTAATTCCTTTTAACTTTTTTTTAAATAATATTTTATTGCGGCTGTAAACGTTTACATTGTTCTATGTTTTCTGGACATATTTTCTTTTTATATTCACAAATGTTCTTATAATGGGGTCGTTAAATATGAGATCAGAGAATATACGTCTTTTTCAAAAGTTTTTTATTGTTAGTTATGTTTTTTAAGTGCAGCTAATTCAATATTATTATGTTTCGTATTTTTTTACAAAATAATATCTAGTTTCATAGCAAACGTCTTGCGAATCAATTTCCTTGGGGACTTCAGTAATAATCCTAGTGTCATAAATAAAATTACTTACTGCATGATTTGAATAATAGTTATATGATTGTATCTTAAATCATTAAATCATTTTATGTTAATATTTAATTATTTATAAAAATAGCTTCTACAATCCTTTAGGTTCTAAATACTATTTTATTATCTAGGAACACTAATAGTACAGATAACTATTTTTCAATCTCGAGATCAATATCTGGTCAAGGTTCAAATAAACTGGATAGCTAAATCATCTATCCAATTTAGTGAGGTTTTAGTGGTTTAATAATTGTTATAACCTGAGTGAATAGCAAAGGAAAAAATATTCCCCTAAACGAAATATACAAAAGATATTATATATTATACTTCAAATGCTTAAAGATACAGTCTTCGCCTAGTAAATATATAATACACTACAATGAATATGTTTAGTCAAGACATTCAAGCCTTGGTAATATTGCAAAAGTTATTCAATTTTAGTATATAGTACCTACTATAACATGGTTCCTTTGGCCCCTAGCTACGGTCAAGTCGAATATGGAGACGTATTACAAGTATGTTATTATTATTATTATTATTAAATCTCTATTGAGCCAAATAAAGGTACAAAAGGTACTTAATGCTAAGAGCATTCTAATTTAAAAAAAAAAACATAAACATGTATAAACCAGTAAAATAAACAAATAAATAAAGATATAGAAATAATAAATTATAATATATAAATATACATAAGTATGTTCTTAATGAATAACAAACGGTTAAATATAACCAGAGATTTTGAAGGTCGCGGTGGTTCGCGACTTGATACCAAAATAATAATAATTAATAAAACATTGCCACAGCCGTTGCACTTATTTTATCTTCATATAAACTACATCAAGAACGTCTTTTTATCTTTTTTTTTCTTTGCATATAAACAATACATAAAATACAACGAACCTTTATAAATAATGCTAAATCCATCCAGCTGTTTTTAATTGGCGCACTTAACAAAAATATATAAGTTTAAATTTATGATGTTTATTTAGAGCGAAGGAGGTATAATCTGTGTGTGTCTTCCGAAGTTTTGTGCAGGTAACACGTCTTTCTAAATAACAGAAAAAACTGTAAATCTCCTCTCGATCTATTTCTTCAAGAAACGTGTCATATGTCCTATTCTTTGTACTATATTTGTACATGAACTTATGCCAAAAGGAAACACCATTTTAACGTAAACACAAACCAACAAAACTTTGTTTAAAAGCTGCGCAAGGCAAGCATACTGATTTGGAATATTATTTCACATAAGCAGCAAGTAACAAGTAATACCTACCTAATAATCTTTTATTTTTAATCCCCGACTAAAAAGAGGGGTGTTATATGTATGACTTGTCGATCTGCGTATTTGTGTATCTGTCTGTGGCAAATTTGCGGCCAAACGTGTGGACGGATTTGAATGCGGATTTTTTTAATCGATAGCTATGCTCGTCGAGATGGTTTTTATCCATGTTTGGTCGAAATAGAAATAGTCGTCTCCAAGATGTTGACGTTTTGTTCGTGCGGAGAGAGGTTCTTATGCAATAATTAACTGTTCCCAGCGGCCTCGCCCGGGGGATGGGAAAAAAAGCCCTGTTATGAAAGGTTTTTACACTTACTCAGGTAGAGGACCGTTTGTTAAAGGAAGAAATTAAAATGCAAGTAAGTTAACAAGGCAAATAAAGAAATTACGATATCGAATCGTATAGTCTAAGTCCTCAATGATTAATTTCGTAAAATAGACACCATCGTCAACGTACGTACAACAGTCCCCCTACGCAACGACTTCAAAAAGTACATAATAATATTGTTTTTATTCCTTTTAGATGTCCTTTTGTTTTGGGGATTTTTTTTAATTTTTTTCTATTTTTTTTACAAAGGCACAACTCTAAAATTTAAGTATGTAATAATTATAAATTTTTTTCTAACTTAAATTTGCTTGAAACTAATTATAAATATAAGAGAAAATATATAAAAATATAATATTGTTGACATTTTAATGTTATGTTGTTATTTAAGATAATAACAACAAGAATACTAATACTCCTGGACTAATGATGCTCAGTAGTTTAGTAATGAGAGGTTTCCTAATTGGTTCCCTAAAGCTTTAAGTTTGGTTTGGATTAGACAGGAAGAAGCGTATTGCATCAGTACACTCAGGTTAGATTTATTAACATTTATCCTTATTCTAACTAAGATAAGGATGAAAATTCTACTTATACGTTCTAATTAAGACTAAAACTTATTTTAAATACTTAATAAACTTTAAAAATTCACTTGGCTATATTAGGTACATTGTCATAGAAATTAATATTTTAATCTCTATGGCTAATACATTATTTTAATAACATTAATTGTTAGTAGCATTTGTAGGAAAATTTTATATCTTTAATTGCAAAAACCACTCTATATAATAATAAAAAAGAAGGTGCATTCTATAAAAATGTTATAAATAAATGTCCTTATTTATGACATAGTTTTGAAACTATGTCATAAATAAGGTTTATCTGATTTATTCATTGATTGTCATAAATAAGGTTTATCTGATTTATTTTTTATAATAATAATGTCTATTAGTTTGAATCTACGACACCGTTTTTTTCCAGATTCTTTCACCATAACAATGATGAGTACTGTATCTACTACTACGACTACTATTCAAAAGAAAACTTTTATTCCTTTAAATATTTTTTTCTAAAGAACATTTCAGTGAAAAGAAGGTTTCACAGTATTTCACAAAGTGTCAAGAGAATGTGAGATTCACCAGTCCAAAGATTTCTAGCATTTTTTCTCTTTCTAGAATATAATGAAAAATGTTCGCATTTTAAACGTACAATACAAAATACGATGCTAAAATACAATACAAAATACGATACGATGTTAGTCGTCTCGTATTACGCTAGTTCAGAAGTCGATTACTGTCTCTAACTCTACGCATAATAAACTTATGTAAATATTTTACGCCCAGAAATGGAGTACATCTGAAAAGCATAAAATATCCAGGGAGTGAACGAAAGTCGTAAAAGTTTTGGGAGGAGCGTTGTTCTCTAGCTTAAGTTAAATTGTCGCGTAGTTACTATTATACAATTATTCAAATTTTGTTACACTTTTCTTCGTCTGTCTAACAGATAATTAACTGTCTATCCGTTCTATGCAAAAGAATAATTTTCTGAGAAATGAACATCTTAAAGAACCGAATTTTGTCTCGATCGTTATAATATACATAGTTTTACGACAATTGTATTAGGGTACTGTAACGTCAAACCTCGTACTAGGGATAGTACGAGGTTTTACGTCAATAAAACTATGAAAACTTTCCAAATAAAAATATAAATAAAACTCTATAAAATATAAATTACAGAATCTATGCTTTTATATAAAAAAGCAAAACCGTATGTAAAATTAGCTACATATATTAAAAATTAATATATGTTAAAATTTTAACTGTGTCGTAAGTAGCCTAATATTATATTTCATACTGGTAATAATTCAGCGTACTTATTCTGTCGCCTTAATTTTTGCAAAGTGTCATTTATTCAGACGACATCGAGGACATAATTTTACATTGAAAATTCAAATTGCCTGGAACTTCGGTACGATGATTAAAGTTGGGCTTGATATGAATATAGTCTAGGAGGTAGTATTTAAAAATTGTAAATGTGTAAAATTATACCGGTTTGTTTGTTTGACACATTTACAAGTTTAATATTTTAAAATTATTATTTTTTTTGTTTAATTTCTATTTTACCTCTCAGTGCTATATTAACTTAACTCAAAATATACTATTAAGACATGGAGAAGCTAACTGTATGGAAAGATTTAAATTGATCTTAATAATTCCTTTTGTAGTACTTGAATTGTAGGATTTATTATTGAAATTATTTATATTTTTTGCCATATCCTAGACTACATATTAAATTTATGTACCGACAGTTTTAGCAATCTTTTAATAATTCTTCATTTGTCTGAAACAATTAGTCGTTCCAAAATTTAAAGATACTATCGACGTAAATGAAATACAAAAAGATAAAAGACGTCATGAAAATAGAATGTTAGAGAGTTTTTAATGAAAACTGAACTTAGTGCCAAAAATAATCAATATGTAAAGATAATAATTATTTACTTTAACTGTTTGGATATTTCTTTTCCTTGGGCAAATGGTACTTTATTTAATTAAGGGAATAAGAACAGGGATTCAAAATTATTAAAGAAAAAAAGTATAAAGTAAATAAATTTCAAATATATCCAATTTTCTTTTACGTCGTCCGCTGCGAACATTCCTACTTATAAAATTTGTAGGCTTTTGCAATTTTTTTGCCTATCAACAACATTAATATGTTTTTAAACGGATTCACAACTCTTAAATCTAATATATAAAATTGTGGTTTAAGACATTTTTTATTCTCAAAAAGACATCCGTCTTTTATATGAGAATACACATAATAGTAATAAATATTATACATTCATATTCATTGTTAACAACTAAGTAGGACCCATTTAAGGCATTAGCTTATTTTTTATAGTAAGTTTTCTGTTACATAATCAGCCAACTTTGTTTTAAATACATTAATTTATTTTATTATAAAGTTGTGCTCCTTCTAATGTAAGTGAGTGAATAAAATTCGATATGCATTCCAATTTTATACGCATTTTCAAACATTATTGGAAGGATGTGTACTTAGTGTCATTATAGAATGAATACTTTTATTTATTATGATTATATTTTAAGCAATTAACATAGGTACATATATATTTTTGTCAATGTCGATGAAGATAAAATATTTAAATACATAGGTTTCTATGCAAATTTAACATTTGCATAGAAATGTTCTTTTTTAAACGAAATATCTACAACTATATATAATGTTAGTCATATTTATTTATAATAATTTAAATGGTAAATACATTGGAATTTACATGTTTTAGTTCATAAGTTTCAACAGTAGCGCCACCTACATAATTAATTATGGAATATTATTTAGTATTTACTGTTAAATGTTTTAAGAATTAGAAGCATAGAATATTTTAACATAATGTTTAATCTTTTATTAATTATTAGAACTTATTATAAGGTATAAATAACATCATCTGTAAGTTGGTTATGAAATTGTAAATTACCCTCACCTAAATATTATAGTGTTAAAATATTATAAAACGAGTTGTAAGGGCTGCTCTCGCTCATTCCATTACAAGTTGTAGAATATTAAACATTGGAGAACTAAGCACCGTGTATCATTGAAAAAGTCTTAACAAGTCAGAAGAGCTCGATCGCGGTATTGTTGCGCGCCACGTGCCAGTATGGATCGCTCGCGGCGTATCCTGTCTACCGATTCTGAAGAAGATGGAGTGCTGCCACCACCGAAAAAGCCACGCAAAGTGAGGAAACCTCGGCGGCCAAATAATAGCGATCGTTTAGACCGTTTGGAACAAATGTTAGAAAAATTGGTTAAGCAGCGGGAGGCGCCGACGCAATTACCACCTGGGCCCTCTGGAAGTGCAGATATAGCATCATCAAATCTTGAAGAATCGCAGAATCCAAATTATTTTGCAGGTACGTCAGTTACTCACAATATCCATACATTGCCATCTGCCTTGCAGATCGATAATCTAACCGATTCGTCAGCAGCTCGCTTAACATTGAATATTACTAACGATCCAATTAACACTGCTGAACAATCAACTTCTATTCCCGATCCGGTAAAACATTGTGCCACACCCATTTCGACACAAAAAGATCAATCTTATGTGGAATGCGGAAATACAATGAGATTTATAGGAAAGCCTGAAAACTTACCAAAATTTGACGGTAGTACTAATACAATGTCTCTCCAAACATGGTTACATCGATTGGAGGCCCTGGCGAAGATTTACGGCTGGGATGAAAAAACTCTGATCTATCATATGACTGCCAACCTGGAAGGGAATGCATTACTGTGGTTCGGACATCAACGAGACATCGACATCAACTGGAGCGACTGGAAGAAGCTGCTAAAGGAATACTTTCCTGCTAACCGAGGGTTGGCTGTGAAACTACATGACCTGGTGACAACAATCAAACGTCGGGATGAACAGGTGATAGACTTTTATTATAAGAAACTAGCTTTAGGAAAGTTATGCGAGTTAAGTGACCATATGATTTGTGATGTTATTATTTTTACTATGGGTGACGCGCTTTTAAAAGCTGGAGCCCGAGGTGCAGGTTGTAGAGACACGCGTTCTTTACTTAACTATTTAACTGATGCTGTGGTTGAACTACCCTCACAAAAAATAATATTTTTTCTGCTTTTGATAAAGATACTAGACACGGTTGTTTTTTGTGTGGTCGTAGAGGACATTCATTTTCTCAATGTAATTATAATGTTCGATGTAAAAATTGTTCTAAAGTAGGACACAAAACCGAAAATTGTAGAACTAAAAAGTGCGACCATTGTGGTAAGGTAGGTCATGTAAAGAATGATTGTTATAGTTTAAGAAATCTCCCAGTCCCGAGTCATTCTAATATTAAACATGATAGTAAACAAGACGAAAGGAAATCCAAATTGTTTCACATTAGCCCTATTGACGTAGGTGACCAAAAATTTCATAAAATAGTTGTTGCTGACGGTTTTAAATTATCTGCTTACATTGACTTAGGTAGTGCCTGTAATACAATAACAATTTCAGCGGCTAAAAAGATCAATTTAAAATATAATAGTGAATGTAAAACAAGCATAAAGGGATATGGAGGTCAAATTATCACTCCAAAGGGTGAAAGTTTCTTAAATTTAAACATAGATGGCGTTAGTACTAATACGTCGGTTCTAGTGGTTTGCGATAACCTACAGGATACTGATATGATAATAGGGCGGGCCTTTAGTGAATTGCCGGGAATATGTGTAACGAAAACGACTGATACTTTAACGTTTTCTAAAACGAATAACAATGTTATCGACGAACTACCATTTTCAAACCACAATGAAGTTAGTTTGTCAAAGATTAAATTTAGAGTTCCTCATAATTTACAAATTGTAAACGGATTGAATAGAATTTTAGTTTATACAGAAAATAATATTGAAACTAAGTCTGTTAAAGTTCAGCGGTCCGAACATAGATCTCTCGGCAAAGAAATCGATATCCCGGAACAAGTTACAGAAATACATGGTAACCTTGGTTACATAAACATCAATAATTTACAATATCAACCGATAACCTTATTCGCTACACGTTGTATAGCTCGCGGATGTAAATATGAGTCTGAGAACACGAAAATCGATACAGATTTGTTAGGGTCCGATCTAAATTGTCTAGAAAATCTTTTAAAAAAATTCAGTCATTGTTTCGATGATCAAGCAGGGGTAGGAGAATTTGATATAGAAATGAAAATAGAACTTTCTACAGAAGTAACCTTTTATCATCGCCCATATCGTATGTCCCTAAAAGAGCAAGATATTACTCGTAGTATAATAAAAGATTTAATTGAAAAGGACATAATAGAATCTAGTAATTCACCATATGCGAGCCCAATTATATTAATTCCAAAAAAAACGGGAGAGTATAGAATGTGTGTAGATTACCGACAGCTTAATAAAGTGACTAAAAAAGATCGGTACCCACTTCCTATCATACAGGATCAACTAGATAGGCTTAGCAATGAACAATTCTTTACTAAATTAGATTTAGCTGCCGGCTTCCACCAGATAAAATTACATCCTGATAGTCGTAAATATACTGCTTTCGTTACTCCTTTTGGTCAGTTTCAGTACAAAAGAATGCCTTTTGGATTAGCCAATGCGCCCGCGGTTTTTCAAAGAGCTATGAATTTTATGCTTAATAAGTATCGATTTGAATTTGCGACATCCTTTATTGATGACATTTTGCTATTTTCAAAAAATATTCCACAAGCGTTAGAACATTTAGAACTAATTTTGAATTTGATAAGTGAATCTGGTTTAGTACTACGTCGGGACAAGTGCTCTTTCTTAAAAACAAGTATCGAATATTTAGGGCATGTTATATCATGTGGAGAGATTCGACCATCTCCAAATAAAGTTAAGGCACTAAATGAATTTATAGAACCTAGTAACATTCATGATTTAAGACGTTTTATTGGTTTAGCCAGTTACTTTCGTAAATTTATTAAATCTTTCGCAAATAGGATACGTCCGCTATCTATCTTACTTCGTAAGGACCGACTGTGGAAATGGGGGGTTGAAGAACAAAAATCTTTTATTGATATAAAAAAGGCTTTAGCTTCGGAACCGGTACTTGCTATATATAATCCCGAACTTGAGACACAATTGCATACAGACGCCTCAAGTCTCGGAGTGGGTGGTATTTTATTTCAAAAACAGTTGAATGGTGATCTAAAACCAATAGCATATTTTAGTAGACAAACCACTGCTATAGAACAAAAATATCACTCCTATGAACTCGAAGCAATGGCAGTTGTTTTTAGTATCAGGAAATTTCGCGTTTATCTCCTTGGCCGACCTTTTAAAATATTTAGTGATTGTCAAGCTCTTAGTAATACTTGGACTAAAAAGATTTGTTGCCAAGGATAGGACGATGGTGGCTAGAATTACAAAGTTTCGATTTTGAGGTACAATATAGGCCTGGCACACAAATGCAGCATGTAGACGCTCTAAGCCGGAACGCATTACCTTTGCAACATATTACAAAAGAAAATTGGGTTATAGCTGTGCAATATGACGATCCTAAATTACAGTCCATTATTAAAAATATTAAAAATCCTGAATATAAGGACTTATTTGAATTAAAAGATAATATTCTGCATAGGAAAATAGGAGATAATTATAAAATAGTTATCCCGAAATCTGTTCGTTGGAGAATCACAAAAATGTTTCACGATGATAACGGTCACATGAGTGAAACCAAAGTTATTGAGTTAGTGCAGAGACAATATTGGTTCGAAAAATTAAGACGGTTTATAACTAAATATGTAAAATCGTGTATTTCGTGTCAATTTGCAAAAAAACCACCTGGTAAACAACGAGGCCTTTTAAATCCTATTGAAAAAGGAAATATTCCATGGCATACATGGCATCTCGATCATTTGGGTCCCTTTTGTATGTCCAAAAATAAAAATAATTATTTATTGGTAGTAATAGACGCTTTCAGTAAATATGTTTGGCTACAACCAGTTCCTAATACTTGTACAAGTCATGTAATAACAACAATGAATTTTCTTATTCGCGTTTTCGGACTACCAACTCGAATAATTACAGATCGCGGTAAAGCTTTTACTAGCCAAGAATTTTCAAACTATTGCACGCCTAAGCAAATTCGCCATATATTAAACGCCGTTTCTTGCCCAAGAGCAAATGGGCAAGTTGAACGTAGCAATCGCACCATTCTTCAATCTTTAATAGCTTATACGGGGGAAAATAATGAAGATTGGGAACAATTTATACCACAAGTAGAAAAAGGTATCAATTACAGTTTAAATAGTAGTACTCAAAAATGTCCTTTCGAATTATTGTATGGTTATAAGCCTCGATTTGAACTAGATATATACAATGTACAACAAAAATCAGAACTATCTGAATTACGAGCTCAGGCTCAGAATAATAATATTAACACTTCTATAAAAAGTAAAGAAAGATATGATAAAAATAGACTTAATTATACAAAATTTTGTGTAGGTGACTTAGTGCAAATTCAACGTAGAATAATAAAGAAAGGATTAACGAGTGGAAAACTTGTAGACAAATATGCTGGCCCTTACAAGGTTGTAAAAATATATGATAATCATCGTTACAGAGTAACATCTTTAAATAAACGAGAAAGAAAATATAATAATGTCATAGCCGCGGACAAAATGAAAAAATTTCTAGTTCAATATATTAGTAGTGATGATACGGATAATTAAAATTAAAATATAAGTAATAAACACGGCTACGTGTAGACAAGCTAAAAATATTAAAGGTTACTGATAACATAATAAAGAAATAAAAAAAAAAAAAAAAAAAAACAAAAAAAAATGTAATAATAATATATTATATATATTTATGTAAACAATAATTATGTTCAAAAGATAACTTCTCTATAAATATTTAGTTTTATTTTTTATGTGATAAAAAGTTATATTAATTACAAATAAATAATAAATAATTAAGAAAATATTTATTTAAGAAAAGAAACATATATTATATATATATAATTTAATTAAATATCATTACTATACTGATAAAAATGTAACTTTAAATTTTTAACTTATAAAAATGTTCATTTGATTTTGATATGATAGTACTATAAGCACTTGTATAATAAGATTCGAAATTTCACATCTCTTAAAATAAAAAAAAATATATATTTAGCAGTACAGAATTCAAAGATAAAGTTAATAGTGAAAATAATTGTAAAACATGGTATAGTGTTTTAGATCAGTTTAATTGCTTAGAAGTTAGTTATAAAAAAAGGAAAATTTGTAAATATGATCTATGAGCAAGGATGTTAAAATATGGATATAATTGTATTGGATATAATTGTATGGATATAATTGAAAATTATTGTATTTGTAATTTTGTGTGTTTATTTTGGTATAAAAAAAATAAATAAGAATAAACTACCACATGTGTGTGTTCCGGTGGTAGTAGTGAAAGTATAAGAATTACCATCAATGGGCATGTCCCGTGGTATAAAAATAATAAGAATAAACTACCATACTGGTGTGTTCCGGTGGTAGTAGTGAAAGTATAAGAATTACCATCAATGGGCATGTCCCGTGGTATAAAAATAATAAGAATAAACTACCATACTGGTGTGTTCCGGTGGTAGTAGTGAAAGTATAAGAAATACCAACAATGGGCATGTCCCGTGGTATAAAAAAATAAATAAATAAATAAATAAATAAAAATAAGAATAAGCTACCACATGTGTGTGTTCCGGTGGTAATAGTAAAAATGAGATTTATCCCATCTTGATGATGTGTGTCCATGGGCACCAGATCATATCGGCATGTCCGTTGATCTGGCTTTTTGTAAGCAGCCTGGTTTGTCCGGTGCAAAGAGAACAAGTATTTATGATAAAAACTATTATTATTATATATTATTATGATTATTATATATTATTATTATATATTATTATTATTATATATTATTATTATTATATATTATTATTATTATATATTATTATTATGATCATAACGGCATGTCCGTTGATCTGGCTTTTTGTAAGCAGCCTGGTTTGTCCGGTGCAAAGAGAACAAGTATTTACGATAAAAACGATTATTATTATATATTATTATTATATATTATTATTATATATTATTATTATATTAACGAGTATTTATGATAAAAATTATAATTGTATTACGAGGACGTAATAAGATGTCAAAACGGCCGATAGTAAAGTTATATGTTGTATAAATGTCATGTAATTTCGCACATTAAAAGTATAATTGGATGTTTTTTTTCTTGATGCATTGTATTTTTAATAATTTGTTTTTCTCTATAACATTGTAAGATCCTGAATTCAGATGACCATTTGGTATACTGGTTTCCAGAATGTTTATTAAATTAGAAATTAGTCATTTAATATATAATGGTTGGTAATTAAAGAAATTAATGATACAATTACGAGGTCGTAAGATTACAAATCAGGAAAGGCCGAGTGTTAGTCATATTTATTTATAATAATTTAAATGGTAAATACATTGGAATTTACATGTTTTAGTTCATAAGTTTCAACAGTAGCGCCACCTACATAATTAATTATGGAATATTATTTAGTATTTACTGTTAAATGTTTTAAGAATTAGAAGCATAGAATATTTTAACATAATGTTAATCTTTTATTAATTATTAGAACTTATTATAAGGTATAAATAACATCATCTGTAAGTTGGTTATGAAATTGTAAATTACCCACACCTAAATATTATAGTGTTAAAATATTATAAAACGAGTTGTAAGGGCTGCTCTCGCTCATTCCATTACAAGTTGTAGAATATTAAACATTGGAGAACTAAGCACCGTGTATCATTGAAAAAGTCTTAACAATAAATACTACGAATATATATAAATAATTCTTAACTTTTTATTTGAAATTGGTATCAAATGCAAAAATATGCAAAAATGACATCACGTTTTTGAAATACGAATATATAAATTTTTGACGCGTACTAATTTTTCTGTCACGATTTTTAGTTCTGATATGTCATAGAATTTATTAAAATTGAGTTGATGAATGGCTGAACCTAATGGTTTGAAATAATTAAGCTATTTTCCTTTTAGATGTAAATTCCATAAAGATTTATCAATATTTGTAGATTTAATGTTATGTTTTCTGCTCGAAAAAGTTACAATACATACAATAGATAGCTTTTATAATGACAACCTGGCAACATTATTCTATGTTTTGTCAATATGTTTTTGTATTTTTTGTCCAGAAAACAAACATTTTTAAAGTGTATACTACGGTTACACTCCAATATATTAAATGTGGTGTTTATTTAAGATAATATGGTGAAAGGTATTGATATTGTAAAATATATAAAAACATTTTCTTTACACACTTCACGTATTCTACTTCAAAAATATCAGAATTTTTGTGAAAAAAAATTACAAACAATTTTCAATTCATATTCATTGGCTTGTTTCTTAAATATAACTGGCCAGTAATTTACTGAAGGGTTTCCCTGTAATTGAATAATAATACTGTTATTACAGACTTTTGAGACGAAGAAGTTGGACATTTTAATTTAAATTTTATCCTCGTCTCACTTTTGTTTGCGAGCAATTTTGCTTTTTATGAAAACCAATTACATTGTCTTATATTGTGGTTGTATTTGCGTTTAATATCATATTTTCTCCCAGTGGAATAAATTGTAAATTAAGGTTCTTAAAGGTTATTTTTTAACTTCTTGCCTTAAAACGATGGAATATATTAAAGTAAATCTTGTATAAAACATTGTTAACACTATAATAAGTTAAAAACTCACTGTAAACAGACACACTTTCTTTCAATATTTTTTTATTATTAGCACTCTCTTACTGCAAAATTGCATCAATGACACTGCTCAAAACACACTAAACTGTTTACTATTTAAATTCTTTACTATCACTGTTATACTATAGTATACTAATTCTGTTACACAACTTAGTCTCTCAATCACACATTGCATTTTCTTGGTTGGAAACGATTTATATAATCACTACTCTTAATCAAATTAGTATAAAATATGATTATTTATTTATTTATTTATTTCATTCTTTATTGCACAATATACAATATATAGGACAAAAGGCGGGCTTAATGCCATGAAGACATTCTCTACCAGCCAACCTTACGATGTACAGGACCTCTTCTATACATCGTAAGAACATCGTACAAAACATAAAAGTAAAAGAAATTAAAAAATATGTTATAATACTCCAGCAACCACTTCACACCAATCAGAGAGGCCCTTATCGTTGCGAATGGCCTGCTGGCATCTTGAAGATATGAAGAGAACTACCTGATAATCGAATCCGAGATGTTGTATCTGTCTAACAACGCAAGTAAGAGATCGTGGTCAACTGTGCCGAATGCGTTACTGAAGTCAACCAGTACAAGAATGGTTACACATTTGTTTTCCATACCTTGACGGATGTCTTCGGTAACCCTTAACAGAGCTGTACTTTAATTATTCATTTAGTAAATTAAACTTCTATATAAACATCATATGTTATAGTCAAACCAAGAATTCATACCTATCTCTATTTTTTTTTATTACAACCTCCCCTCCACTTATATAAAAGCTACTTATCCATAAGTAATTCTAACACTTATCTTATTTATTTTATGCATACAGACTTAAGATATAAAAAAAATATATGACATTGTGACTAACTTCAGAATAATTTGTATAATGAAAAAAGCTGCAAAATTCAAAATGTATGCTCGATACCCTTTAAGTCAATAAGCTAACACAGTTACAGCAGTATTTCAAATTTTGAGTGTCGCGATGTTTTTAAATAAAGTTTAAGTTACAAATTTTGTTTGGTTTGGTTAACGCTTAAGTTTGCATTATCTAAGCTAATTATTTTTGTGTATTATATACTCGTAGTAAAGAATGAACGTTGCACGTATATATTTATTATTAACATAAATTTTTTTTGGCTGCGATTAAATGTAAAATCAATGTTATTTTTGGATTACAATTGAATGTACAGTTAAATAGCCTTCATAAAATCTTGAGTCAATATCCAAATAATGATCGTAATGAATTTAACAAAAAAAAGAAATAATTTCATATGTAAATATGTTGTTGAGGAAAATCGTAGTTAGTGGTAGTTATATAACATAATTAATTAACATAATTAATTAATAATTTTTAAATAAATAACTTGTTATAAAGTTTAAGATTGAAAATATAAAACATATATATTAAGCGTCGTCCAGAACAGTTATAACAGAGAGTTATTATAAAGAACTAATAACATTTTATTCAATCTACGAATATGAAAAGTTTAAACAAAAAACTATTCGTGTATAGAATGATTGGAAGTTGAAATAGATTTGTTCTAGCTCAAACTGGCTTAAAGAAATATTTGTATTGTTGGAATTCGTTTATTTTGCGAAGTTGGTTTATTCTTATATCAAAGAGTTTTAATTATTAAAGTTTGGAATTTTTGTCTAATGTTATAAAAGTTTAAACAGATAACTTTTTTTATTACCTACCGTATACTTTTATTACGATTTTAGATTTTATAAAAATATTTTATTTCTTTGGATTTGTCTAGGTAAAAATTGTGCGCAATTGCTTGTATTATTGATTTTATAATGATGATTTCTGTAAATATTATTACATAGTAAGATTAACAATAAAAAAGTAGAAAACTTAATTCACTGCTAGACTTGGTACATGCAGATAGAGATTTATTAAAAAAAAAACGATTAAAATTGATTACAATTAATGAGTAAAACGAAAAAATATATTTATTAAAATTTCGAACTATTTCGTACAAATTGAATTTCCTAAAGTATACTAGATACTCAACCAAGCGCTTTATTTTTCACGGACAGACAGGCGTGTTACAAAACGATGATTAAACTCACCAGCTAACTTTAAATTGTTCAAATGGAAAGAATTTCCTTAATTAAGAATGAATTAATATTATTTATTTTTCTAAATAAGTTCTGCTAATATGTGATATAAAACACAATTGCACAATTTGTAATACATAAGGTACTTTAAGGTTATGACATTTTTGTCTTACCCTGTATATTTGTAGAGTTACAACTTAAGAGTACTTACATACCTAAAATAAATAATGCACAAAAATTGTTTATATATAAAACAAAAGTTGTTAATGAAATTGTAATATATCTATTAGAAACTAAAAGATATAAAATAGAATCCAACCCCTTGTTAAATTAAATATTAGCGAATGTTAATGTTCAGGCTCTCTCATATTCCCACAGGTAAACAAAGTTATTCAGTTAGATTCCGTATTTTTTTGGTTTAAAATAAATAATCTGGCTTCAAGTGAATTAAAGGATAAAATATTTTTGTTTGTTTGAGTTCATATTATGTATTAAAACAGTTTTGGTTAATGGTTTATATACCAAATTAAATTTTTTGTCATTAAAAATTGATACTATATTATTATAATTGATAGAAACTACTAAGATATCTTTTATTGAATAAGTACAATTAAATTTACAACATAAACAATTGTGCATATAAATAGTTAATTTTAAATAAAACTAACAAAATATTCTTTAAACAACAAAAAAGACTGGGCTTGTCTTATGTAACGAAAGAAAGTTATATAATAAATTGATTGATTCATTGGTTAAGAATGGAAAATTTTTGAGAAGACGGTTTGAATCGTAACTCTGAAACATGGTCATACTGACGAAGACCAAACAGGCAACAATATAAAAAGAACAATTTGGAAGGCATAAAATAACGAAGTATGAGATCTAGGATGTCTTTTAAAATCACTTAGGAAAATCGTCTTCAAGCTAAAATGTGATCATTGGCAGTGAAGAGTCGTAATTAGATTTTGGATTTCTATTTTTATCTTATTTCAATATTGAAATCACGTAACAAGAAATATATATATAGCTTATTAAAAATTACATAAGCGGTATCTACGTTAGATTTAGCTCGACCAACTCAAAGAGATCGAAGAAGATACCTAACAAGGTATAAACTTGTACATGTTATATTTAAGAAATCATTGTAAAAACAGCACTCGTGGATTGTAGTCATTTCTTACCTAACTCTTCCAATTTATTGTTTTTGTCCAAACAGTTCCGTGCAATACAAAAGTTGTATCATCTTCCTCAATCAGTAGTAGACATGGCGTGGTTACACACCCAAAATTTTAAATATGTTTTATTTTATTCACCATCTTTTACGCCACGGTGAATGAAATGTCTTATACGCGCACAAGTCGACCGCATTATAGATGGTATAAACTTAATAAGAGATAATTAAATGAATATTACTAGTTATATGGACTTATATTCGAACATATTTTTAATTAATTTTCTTAATTTATGGACACTGGCTATTGAAGAAGTAAATTAGAACACCACCTCATTCGTAATAGTTTTTATATATTATCATAGCATTTTACTTTCTCTAATATTGCAAAATTCTTTTAAACATATATACTTTTAAATATATTTTGTTTTGAAACTGCAAGTAATTACAATACCAACTAGGGTAATTAGTTGTTTTTCTTAATGATCAAAATGGGACACAACGTCATACAAATATTATTTTTTAAGTTTTTTTATTTTTAGAAAACGTAAAATTACTAAATTACTATTGAATTCAGGTCTATCATTAAACATATATATTTTTCTTTTGTTACTATTTTATAATATGTAAAGATTTAACTTGCCTTGCATACAGAATTGATAATTGAATAATTTATATTAACTGGACTAATTCCATTAAATTTTAATTTTGGGATTGGACTAATTCCAGTTTGTGAAGGGAACTACTAAACGACAAACTACTTAACTAATCTACTCACGAGAACGGCTTTGAGTTTAGGAAACATCTCTAATTCACGAACAAATATGTTAAGTTCCCGAGTTAACAGCGTAAGTAAATATAATGACTTACATTAAGTTAATATCGATTTCATGAGATTATTCCATTTTGATTATTAAGAAGAAACCACTTACTTTTTTTTTTTTTTCTTTTTTTTTAACGTCAGGAATCCTCATGGATACACACCTCCATCAAAGGGATGATGGAGGTGGTTATGTGAGACTCCTACTCACTAAACCTGACGGTTGCCGCCGCCTTCATAATGGGACACCACGGGATCGCTTTCGCACTCACCGCGATGCCCCGACGTGATCCACGGAGAGGGCACCCCGCAACGAGGAGCACCCATCCCTTTTTCGCAGGCTTGATAGATCGTGGAGGGATCCCCTTCCCCCCACCCAAGCCTGCTGCCTCTGAAGGGGGCCGAGACCCCCTTCTAGCTGGACTCAGTCTCAGAATCGAGCCAGTTGGACAGACCGACTCGACCATTGACCGTGTCCAGCTCCGCCGCCGGTTATCTCTCCGAGAGGAGACCACCGGTCAGACCCCCTGGAAGAGCACACTCCCATAAGACCCAGTGATGCGCAGAGAGCCTCACTGCAACACACTGGAGTCGAACGTGAGTCCGCTCACGTAGGGGGCTCAACATCGAACCCGACAGGCCTTTACCGCCGGCCACGATGATCAGCCGAGACCAGCAAGAAAAAGGCATAAGTCGGGAACCCACCACGCCCAGACCAACCATCACCAAGCGCAACCGTGGCGTCGCGCTCGGCAACGATTAATCCAGGCAACGTCTCGGACCGTCTCCCCACCAAGCACCCTCTCTAAAGTGCTTGGTGGAAAGAGGTCCAGACCCTAATCGCGGACCCGCCCACACAGCTGCGGAACCACTCCACAGTCCACTCTGCTATCAGAGAAGTACCAGGATTAATTCCGCAGCTGACCCCGGCAAAGAGGGCCTGCGCCCTCCCACCCTCAACGCCCAGGCCAACTTTCCAACGTGATCAAACGATGGAAAGAGGCCCGAGCCCCCCCGCAGACAGACCACCCCGAAAGGCAGCCTGCCCGCCAGCCAGCCATGAACCGGGCACAAACCCCCATGGCCGACCTCCACCGCGCCGAGTATTAGCCAACGGCTAATGCAAACCCGAAGGATCACATTAACCGTTGTTGCCCAGGGAGCACCGGCCCGTACCGCTTCCGATGCCACCGGACGAATCCGAGCAACAAGGGAAACAGACGGGCACACGAGGAGGTTCCCGGCGACGGCCCCCCAAGAAACAACTTACTACATTAACTGTAACAATATAATATGTAACAATATATAATAATAATAAAATAATAATAACAATATCACAGGACTAATTACACGTCTAACCCCTAAGTAAGCAAATTTTTTGCTTGTGTTAAGGATGTTAGACAACGATACAAATACATAGGAAAATACAAATTATAAATACAAAGATGGAGTTATATTATTGTAATGTCTTGCAGTTTCAATTAATAACTAGAAGTTAATAATTGTTTATTTTTTATACCATTGCATTGGCATAAAATGTATTTGCAACAAATTGTCTTCTACCAACGCATTTTTAAAAAAAATAATTAATATTTTAAAAAAAATAAAACGTTTAAGTGCTGTTTCATTCGTAGGCTATCCAAGCAAATATGTTTATGAAATAAGTTTTACAGAGTATAAATTATGAAAACTGACAAACACTTATTAAAAAAAAACATTATATGGCATCAACTGAAATAAAAAAAATGACTAGGAATTTTGTATTTATTGTCTTAATATTTTTATTATTCTCAAGCTGGTTGGTTGGCCTAATAATAACTTAAGGAATATTTTATGGGTAATTATTTTGTGAAACTACATAAATTAAAAAATAAAAAATAGTAGCAGTCGTGGGACTGCCGATAGAAGTGAAAACGGAACTATTAAATTGAGAGTCATTAAAACTATATGCAAAAATTATATGAAATTTTTTATGTTTTATTTATTAGTTACATATGATGGGTTAAACAAATCATGAACAAAATATAAATACAAAGTGGTTGAAAAAATAATTAATATACAATTATCTTAATTATACATAGTATTTATATTTACACGAATTTCAATGAATTCAAGTTTGAACATTATTTTCATTATTTACATCATTGTCATCGACAATATAATTTTAATAATTTTTAATTTTTAATTAATTAAAAATATTTATTTTTTTCCTCCTCTTCTAACGATATTGTTTGATGCTTAGAAATTTTTAAATCAACGTTAAACGTCAAATTAGTGTATACGTGTACACAGGCTACTACGCGTGCGCTAGTCTGGCTCTCCGCGCTATTATCATTAGCATGTCGGTGACGCGAACCGAGGATTTTACCCTCTACCAAAACGCTCAACGCGCCTAAAGAAGTTTTCACTTCAAAAAACAAGATTTGTAATTACAAATTTTACTAAATGTATAATTTAATAAAATTTGTAATAACAAATAGTTTGAAATAAAGATTTGATATTATCTAAGCTAAACCATTTAAAAAAATACTTTTGGTTTTATCAGACTATAGTTGTTACAATGTCTGTAGCTTAGCTTATAATCATAAATTTATATAAAAATATTATTTATCTCATTCATATAGTCAATTAAAATGTAACTAAACTATTATTTCTAATATACTTTTTAATATAATTAAACTTTCGTGAACCGTGACGATTATTAATATTTTTACCCGGCTATCTTCACGTCAACATACTTGGAGCTCATCAATAGGAACCCCGAATGGGTTCGAACCTAATCGGTCAAAATTCCGATTAATTTACGTGAACATAGCCGTAAATATATATTTAATACACTTTTGTGCTGGTTATTTAATTAAGGGTTGATGTCAATGTTGATTTTTTATTTGGGTGTAGTAGTCAAGTACATACATAAGAAAGATAATATTTTGATTAAATTAAAAATCTATAATAAGTAAATAAGAATTATTTGTTAAGTGAGATTACAGATAAACACATAAATTAATAAATAGATTTTAAAATTATGACGTATGTATAGGATAGAGAATTTGCTTGTGAATTTTATGGGTTTTTTACTCACCGCACGGAAAGTAGCTGTAACACTGTTTGTATGTCTATGTGAAGATGATATTGTCCTAAACAAGCCAGCCAATAAACAAGTCAAGTAATTATAGATGAGGCTGACTAAAAATAAAATAGGTATTTATAAATAAATATTTTTTTATATTAACCTCGATAATTAAATAAATAAGTATATAAAACATAATCCAACAATATATTGCTAATTATTAATATAATATTTTATTGAGTACAAGGTCTTTTCTCACATAATGCAATGCGGTGATAATAAATGTCGCTGCAAGAGCGCTGCAACTTATCATTATTTAATGATAATTAATAAGGTTAACGAACCTTGTTAATTATTTTGTTTGAGGTGTTTATGATAATGACATCAAAATAAAACAAGGTCTTGCAAAGTAAATGCTTTGTCACCGGTTAAAATTTAAGATATTATTTTAGATATTATTGTTTTTCATCTCCTTAAGCTAAAATATGCTTAAATGCAAAGATATCCGGAGCTAATTATTTTTATGGTAAAAGTATTAATAATAATACTAATAATTTAAAAAGCAAATGTTAATGGAATAAACATATAAAATCTTTTATTATAATCCCTTTATTAATAACCCAAAAGCGAAAAAAATTAAATTAAAAGCGATGTTTTGAAAACACAATTAACGATTAAAGCTATTATTTCACGAATGTTTTATTTTTTTTATACAATAAATAAAAAAAAAATAATTTCATAAATATAAGAAAAATATACCAGCGTCGTTCTTAAATTTACTGGGAACACAGAATAAATGGCAAAAATAATAAATATAAACTACATATTTAATAGATTTGGGAGTATCAAAGTTATATGAAAGAAGACAAAAATAATAATTATTGATTTTATATAAATTACTCAATAACAAAATCGTTTGTTTAAGTTATCGTCGCTAGTAAATATAATTATTTCTAGTAGGTTACCTCGTAGTGGAATTTACAAATTGTTCTTCGGTCCTTTGCACTACAGAAATCTAGGATGTAACTACTTTTTATCAAGAAGGGCTTGTCTACATCACAGTTTAGCAAGGTAATATAATATAATATTGCATGATAAAATATACACATTTAAATACAAAATAATTCAATTTTACGACGTAATATTTAATTTTCTATTCTAATTTTGATTTTTATATTATTAGTTTGATCTTAAAGAATTACTTAAGATTCACTTACTTATTCATTAATAATGTGCTTTTTCATTAGCTGTAAGCTGTGGTTACTTGTAACTGGCAAGACATTTAAATTGTTTTGGTTTTTATTCATATAATTGTAAATAAAAAGTGCACCTGCCGTTGGCGATGATTAATTGAAAAATTAAATAGAAATAAAGATAATAATAATCACACATATTCATTAAATAGGAGAATTTTGATTACTTTGATTTTATGTTCATTTTTAATTAGTTAATGATGTCTTTGTTTTTGATATATTTTGTAAATATTTGTGTGATAGTATATTTTTATGAGTTATTTAAACTTAGCTTGTATTTTGTAAAGAATATTTCTGTTTCGTCTGACGAGTCACGCGGAGGTAGTTTACTTAGAGTACAATATTAATCTTGGGTTATTATTTGAAGGTGGAAATTATATATAAAAATAAATCATTAAATTTAGTCTTTACTAGTTCTTTGTTATTTTTACTATTAATAATTACTATATTGTTAATAATAAAGGATCATAATTTATTATAAAATATATATCGTAAGTGTAAAAAAAAATATCTATAAAAAAAAATAAAACATAGTAATTTTGTAAAGAATGATTTCTATTCTACTTTGGGTCTTATTAACATTGAGTCTCGGGTGGATTTTTATGCGATGGAGTCAAGTAAAGAAGTACTGGTCAGTTCGTGACGTTCCTCACCTTCCGCCACATCTGATTCTTGGCAGCCTGACTTTTTTCCAGAGGGAAAATATGGTACGTTTTATTTTAATTTTTCATAATAAATTAAAAAGTTGATCAAACATCTACCTAATTCTGAATTTGTTTCCAGGCATTATGGATAATTCGATTATATGAAAGGTTCAAGAGTCCGTATATAGGTATTTGGCTTATGTGGAAGCCGGCCTTAATTATAAATAGCCCAAACTTGGCTCGGAAAATTTTAAATCAAGATTCTTAAAATTTTAGAAATCGCCATACAAGTTCTGGAGTCACTGACCCAATTGGGGCTTTAAATTTGTTTACAGTAAATGTAAGCGTGCACACATACCTACATACGCAGTATATTTATTTCATAAAATAAAAATTTCTTATATTTTTGAATAATCCTTGGTTTTGCTAAATGTTTTTGCATTCTTTTTATTCTTTTTCAGTTAAAGTTAAAATTATATAATAACAATAAAATAATCAAGTTAGTATGGGCCGTTATTCGAAATAGTGTAAAATATTTAAAATAAATATATTTAAAGAGAATTAATAACAACCATTATATATTGATAACAACCATATATATACTTTAGGATCCAATATGGACAAACATGCGAAGAAAGTTAACAAACATCTTTACGACGACCAGGCTCAAAAATCAGCAAAACTATACACAAACTAAATCTAAGGAGTTAGTTAAAAGAATTCAAAATGAGGGAGACAATAAGGTAGATCTTAAGGTGGGCAATATTTAGTTTAATAATACCATTAGTTTTTTTTTAATCTGTAAGAATTTTATTTAATTTATTTCTAACTAATAGGAACTATTTGTTGACTACTCAACGGATGTGATCGGAACCTTTGCATTTGGAGTCGAAAGTAACGCCACGCTGACTGGTACTGGTCCTCTCAGAGACAGCACCAGAGACTTCGTGAAGTTTTCAGTCTACAGAGGCCTATCATTGTTCAGTATATTTTTTTGGCCTGAGGTTGTTAATATTTTCCGGTATGTATTTTATAACAAGAATATTTTTTTTTTATAATAACATTGAAATAATAAAATATATATTTTTTGGTTCTTATCTCATACATAAACGACATTTTGTTATTATATTTTTGAAAGAAGTTTGTAATCTACCAATTCTAGTCATTTCAGATTTAAATTCTTTCCGAAATCCTCAACAGATTTTTTTTGCAAAGTATTCGATTTAATTATGGCTAATCGTAAAAATAAAAACATAAAAAGACAAGATTTAATTGACACGTTTATAAAAATTCAAGAAGAAAGTGAAGAGAAAAACGAAAGTAAGTTTTTATTTGAACAATGTTGTGAGGGCTCTTTTAAAACTCATAAATTAAGTAGAAAATAAATGACATTTGTACATACATTTTTTTTTGGAGACTAAATAAATTTTAAACCTCATCTAGTTTTGATTAATTGATTTGCTAAAAAGTTGAGACATGGAAAAGATATTTGGGGATGGAAAATAGAGGAGAATAAAGATTAACGTTGTTTAGGATAATGGGTCCATCTGTGGAAAAAAGAGGTTACAATATTTTTAGGGTTATTCAATGATAAGGAGAAACTTAATGTTCAATTATTTATTACGTCATCACAAAGCAATACCAATACACCATGTTAAATTTAATAGTGTCGTGTGTGTTATCGTTAATATTTTATAAATATTTATTTATTTAATAAAAATCCTAATACTTTATCTATACTCGTAAATGAACTTACGGTATATATGTATTTAAGTACTTTTTAATGATGAATCAATCTGGACTCTGACAAAATAAATATATTCTTACAGAATTACCACAAGGTTTGATCGTTGCTCAAGCAGCTGTTCTTCTTGCAGCCGGGTATGGTACATCAGCGACAGTTCTTGCATATACTATTTACGAAATTGCCTACAAACCTGATATACAGGTAAGAAATATTATCACTAATTATTTTTCTTAGTTATACATTATTGTTAATATTAATGTTGTTTATACATTATAAGTAAAAGTTTGATACATCAGGTTAATATATTTTCACATCTATATGGAATGCTCCAATAGGTAGTTGATATAATGTTTAAGTCTATGACAATTTTAAGCTAGCATGTAATCTATAGATATTTCAAAAACTGTATTTCTCTTATACTATCTGTTATTTCGTGTGCTCATCAGACCGAACTATCAAAAGTATGAAAAATTACAAATCGTATTCAGACTACAAAATGTTCATTTTGGTTCATTTTGGTTGTTAAAAAATATAATAGAAATCATGGGGTATTGGGATATATGGAATATTATTCTAAATATATAATATTGTTCCAGGATAAAATATATCAAGAGCTACAAGAAGCAAAAGAACGCTATGGAACCGAAAACTTTGATGTTGAGACACTAGCAGGAATGACATATATTAATTGTGTTATCAAGGGTAAAAAACCTATTGGCTACATTTAATAAAAAAATGTTTTAAAGAAATTAAAGTAACAATCAGTAATTTTCCAAGGAAAGACAAATTAAAAAAATTTGAATTTTTAGAGACTCTCCGAAAATATTCACCCATGGGATGGATAGATAGAATTGCATTAGCTGATTATGAAATTGATGATAAACTGACCATTAAAGCTGGAACCCCAGTGTATATTAACGCCATCGGAATGCATTACGATCCAGACTATTTTCCAGACCCATACAAGTTTAATCCTGATAGATTTCTACCCAACAATAAAAGTTACATAAAACCTTACACATTCTTACCATTCGGAGAAGGACCTAGAAATTGTATAGGTATGTTTTATACTACCCAAAAGATTATTTTATTGCTTTTAGTGTGTTTTTACTAGTTACTGTGTTTAAGGTCAAAGGTTCGGAATAATGACCATACGCAACGCAATAGCGGCGCTGCTCCTTAACTACAAAGTGCAGCCTTTGGTGAACAGGCCTAAGCCGAATGAAGTAAAAATTGATAAAATCAGTTTCTTCTACACACCTGGGGAAGTTCTTCATGTTGATTTTGTACCCAGAAAGGATGTTTAATTTCTTTGTGTCTTGTGTAGATTGCAGGATTATAGATCAGTATGGAAATAAATGGTCGACGCTCATGTTATAAATAATAATATTTTTAATTATAAATAGTAATAATTGGTTACAATTAAATTATTATAACATTTAATTTGATCACCACTTCTTTCATAATACTTATTTTTAGCAAATCCTCTGGCTTTATTTTTTATTATTAAGAAAAAAGTTAACAGTTAATCTTAATATGCAGAAAAGATAAAAAATACAAAGATACCATTATTTTAATACGTGGAGCATACATTTTGCATCCTAGTTTATGAAATATACGCTGACGGAAGATTATGGAATCTGATACAGTTAAATTTTATATGCAGATGAAGTTCACAAAGCTAATATTATAATGCACTTTTCATACATTAATCTTAGATGTACAATAAAGATCATTTTTTAATATTATTTAATAAATGAGTGTGTGTAATATTTCTAACTTTACATACACTTTTACGTTGTTTCGTTAACTGTCAATAGTCAAATGAAAAGGTACATAAATATCATATAATTTTAGATTTTTAAAAACAGTAGTGAAAACCTCTTAAGAGCGTTCGATGTTAACGGACGTTGATGAAGTGACAGGCTTCAAATAAATGAAATAATTGAAATACGAAGATGCGAGTTCACGCTTATCTTTAAATTTACTGATAAGCGTGGTAAATATAAATCAAGTTACATCAACAACTTGTAACGGTTAACTTAATTAATTAATTTATTTATTTATACTTTATTGTACAACATAATATACAATGGGCGGACTTAATGCTAAAGCATTTTCTACCAGTCAACCAACACAGCTAACAGAAAATAAAACAATGAAACAATGTTTGACAATATGTATCAAATAATGACTCCAGTAGTTTTTTTCGGTTCTCCTTATAATGATCACCAGTAGCAATATGTGGCATATTTATTTTAAATGCATAGTAATTTCTTAATGAAAAATTATAAAAATATATTTTCACCGACATAAATAAATGTAAACATTTTAAATGATAATAGGTCTTTCCATAAAAAAAAATACTAGATAATTAAAAGTGTTTTAATGCTCGAACTTGAAAATAAGTTTGAATGTTCGAAAGATTAAGGAATGCATTATTTAATAACGGTATATCATTTAATAGTGAAGGCAAACTCACGAACGAAATGCATTACCTACAAATATTTAGGTTACATTTCTATACAAATTTAACAAATATTTCCTTAACAATTATCAGAAATGTAAAGTATTATACGTTGCGAATACAATTACTTCGCATATGTTATAAATGTGTATGAAAAATGAACTTAGCGATAAAACAAGCCATGGCTCAGCTAGCTATAGAAGTTTTTAGCTAACTCCTAATAAAAACCTAACAGTACATTATCTCTATCATTTGTATGTTTCTTACCTCATGTTCATATAATTACCTCAATACCTCAACAAATTAGTATAATAAAACACTCAATCATTACGATAAACCTTTGAGTACTTTAATCAATATAACATAATCATTATTTATCTTAATACTCACAAATACATACCACTTCTGAATGTTAGATAATAAGCCTATTTAATAGATTTACACTAAATATGCATTTTAGAACATAAATAATATAAAACCTATTGAGTTATCAAAAATAAAAGCTACCGAAACTTCAAGTTTAGGAGTCTCTTTATTTATTATTGTCTATAAATGTTTTAGTCATGTTATAGTTTAGACATAAACAAAAGTGCTTTGACAGATACACAAATGGTTATAAGACAGAAGAACAGATGTATAGCTGGTGAAAAACATAGACATAGAGTCCTACAAACAAATGCAGACGGATATAAGTTCCATTTTTGCTGTAAAGCAACTAGATTCTGAAAGCCTTCGTAATTAATAATAGTAATTCATTAATTTCATTAAATTTTTGAACAGACAGACCCGATGGGTTTAGGGAATTTGGGAATTCATTAAGGAACTTGGATGCTTTTGTTTTCTACTTTTTTATTGTTTGTTTATAAAATGACATGCTCTTGGAACGGTTCCAAGTAGTGGTATAAACCTCAAAATGTGTATCATTATATTTATATATCTGTTATATTTTCTTATGTACAGAAAGCTGCTTTTTATTAGACTGAAATAAGACGTTCTCATCTTTTGAAAAATACTTTAATAATTTGAAATATAATTGAAATAACTCTCTCCGCCGGTTTATGAGAAGTTTATTTTGTTATTAAGTAATAAAAAGTATATAGTCATCGTTTCATCTTTTCGCTCTAGCAGAAAAACGTTGGGTTCCTTATTTTCTATTTGTCCGTTTATCTATCACACATCATAGGAAAACTACTCGAAGGTTCCATTAAAATGTTGAATGGTAGTTTATAAGTTATTTATCAATATATACGACACATAGAAAGATCATCCTATTTTTACAGGAAGCTCAAAAAATGGATTGGACCTTAAATAAAGTTCCCAAATTCATTTAACTAACTTCAAGGTTTTATAACAAAAGATAACTCTTACCGGGACCTAAGTATCATTAGACTAAATTAATTTTGAAATGTTTATGAAAGGCTACCGATATGTTACGTACTATTTATTAAGTAGTGTCAGATGGATAAACTGATTTCTATAACTTGCATCCATCCGTATGTGTAACGTTTTTATACTTTATTTAATTTAAAAAGAACGAGAGAAGAAAAGTAGAACGAGTGTTTACTCGTTCTATTTTTCTTCAACCAATGGAACTTATTTTTACAGTTTTTAAAGACTGTCTGCCTATCTATGCATCCATTATGCCAAAATCACTGAATCTTAATGAATAATTTTGTTGTTATAGCTTTTCTTAAATAACAAAGATTATGCTTTTCAATGTGAAAACTCATACAATTTTACTAGAAAAAATGTATATCATATCAGTTATCGACAACCGGCATAAAATAAGTAATTGAATGGTAAAATATAAAAAATTTGAGGATGAACTCTTTATTACTTGGGTTAGGTGGAATGTTCAGAACTAATATTTAAACGATTACACCTTTATGTAGTCGACGCAGACAAATTCACTTGTAGTCATATTTAAAGAAGAGAGGCCTCAAGATTAATAATAACAATTTAAATAATCCATAATTTGAAAAAGGTACTTTTTAGTAACAGGAAAATATAAAAATATTTTTGCTATACAAAAATTTAAGTTTCTCAATGGTTTTTTTATAAAAGTTACTCTTAGTAAAATGAATTTAAAATAAGTGCATAGTTTTCATTAGACTTTCTGGGGTAATATTATTCCAAAATTTTAATATTTGTTTATTAAATTGGTTTTTTAATGCGTATTAATGGGCTATGAATATTCAATAATAATCAGTGGTTTTAGACGGAACAGTTTCTCTCTTTTGATAACGTTTATAAAATTTATAACATTATAAGTCCCTAAAGAGACTACAAGCGTTTGAAGATTGAAAAAGTATCTTTATGCATTATTTTTCTAATAAATTATGTTTCTGATCTGAGTTAATTAAATTGACATTATTTTTTTTATTGGAATTAACAAGCTTAGAAGCAACTGAATTGCAACTCAAATGCAAATAATTATGTAAAATTTGAATGAAAAAACTACGTGAGCCGTTAAAAATAGAACTTAATTTAAATGACGATGGTTATGATAAAATATGTTTGAAAAAGTTATCTTAAACTCCTCATAAAATCAATAATAACTATAATATTATATGATGTTCACTCTCTCTAACACAATGACCAATGCCAATAATTTGAAGTCAATTTTTTTAAGAAGGATCATTTTTCACTTCAATAGATCCAATTAAATATTGAGATTATCATAATACTTTCAAAAGAACCTTTGTAATAATCATTAGGAGCAATTAAGACCAATTAGAAGCAATTAGGAGCAATTAATGATATTAATACCTCCAAACAGTTTAGTATCTAAAGAATGTAATGAGATTAAAATTAATCGATTAAAAACAGAGAAAAGGATCCTTGTTCATAAAAATCGGATTTGATTTCTCAACTTTTTAATTTATTAGAAGCTTTGTTGGTTATGTACAACTATTTTCTATTATTATAATGTGTATATAAATAACACCTTCCTTGCTAACACTATAAAGACAATTTTATAGTAAACGTTCAAGTGATTGGAATATATTCGTTAACACGTCTTCTTTTATATATGAATAATTAAACAGGTGAGTAAGAAAATTCAAGTTTAATTAATATAATATTACATTATTTACCGCCCCGTTGGTCGAGTGGTTAGCGCAGACGCCTAACGTGTCCCGGCGCAATTTGGCTCGGGTTCGATTCCCGGCAGAGACAGGCATTTATGTGATGATCATAAATGTCTGGTTTTCTGGGTTTGGTCGTTTATTCATTATATTCTGAGTATGTATATGTGTATTTCTATGTATTAGTATCGTTGTCTAACACCCTTAACACAAGCAAATAATTTGCTTACTTAGGGGTTAGATTAATGTGTGTAATTGGTCCTAATATTATTATTATTATTATTATTATTATTATTATTTACTTCCACATACCATTTTCTCATATTTATATATCAGGGAAAGTGAAAAAAAATGTTTCTTAAATAATAGCCTATATATTGTCTAGCGTTCAATATCAATAGAAAAATGCGTTCTTTGAAAATGAGCTAACACAACAAGACTTTGTTTCTTTTGTGACCTAATAAGGATGGAAACAAATTATATAAGTATAAGATAATTTAATCCCTGTAAAGTTAAATCAATACACTTTTAACATTTATGAAGTTCTAACCCTATTAATTTCTCAAGTTGGCTCATTAACTCAAAGCTATTACGAGCTATTTGGCATACTACAAGCCGACAGGTGTATGCAATTATAGCCTTTGGTATTTAATAATAAAGTCGAGATTTGTGTATAAAATATCAAGTACCAACAAGAGACAAGCTAAATGTCGACGATACTTGGGATCTAAGCCGCCAATAAACATTTTACGGCTCACAGTTGGCACAATTTATAATACGAAATAAAATATACGATTTATTTACCAAATTTACTGCAGTTTAAGGAAATGGAATGTTACCGCACGCTTTAAACATTTCTTAATAGTGATAACTATTTGGAAATGTTAAATTATTTTGAAAGAAATTCATATTCTACTTCAAAATAATTCATATTCCACTAGATTTTTTATTTAGATAAGTACATATTTAATATTAATTGTGTGCTCTGGACATTTAAATATGTTTATGAGCTTAAAGTAATCTAGTCGTAATGTATGTAATTATAAGAGCTTAATATGTTTTAACGATTAACGATTTTAGATGACATTATGTTAGGTAGGTGCTTCTTTATTTAATTTTTTTATACTATTTTATTTTATTTAATCATTTTAAAGAAATTTTCATTGTTTATTAGCTGTTATATGCTACTTCACCAAAAGCACTGCTTACGCTTACGCTGATGTTATTCCCAATTGTCATTGTAATTTTCTTAATTAATACTTAGTTACTATTTTATATTTTAAAAAATGTAAAGAAAACTTTAATTAACTAACCTAATTGAAGGATTTTATATGTTTTATATATTTTTTTCCAAACTTAAATTGTGTGTTTGAATTATCTATGCTCTGGCCGAGCAAGATCTATTCTCAGGCTAAGAAATTAGAAGAGGTAGATTGAGAATAGCTAAATACTGTCTGAGGGAATTTACTATTTTTGAATAACTATGTCTTACCTTCCGTTAACACAATTAAGGTTAATTTCAGTTCGGGTTAAAACCACAATTAAAGTTTGAAATGTAATAATGTATATATAGGAGAAAAAGTATATTATAATAGAATTAAAGTTTTATTACAATTTGGAAATTTTAAGAGTTAATATCAGAATCACAAAAAACAACATAGTCACAACATAATTTCATCCAAAAGTATATTAAAATCTACCAAACATTTTACCTCAACATTTACATTCAAAACTCGAAACACCGCTATAACTCATGTGCTATCGGCAAACTGTTAAAATGAAATATGCTCTCGACTGTACCGTTTGAATATAATCAAGGAAAGAAAAATCTGGGACACGATTCAGCACATCACTTATTCGTCGCTAGAATCAGATTATTTAGTTTCTTCGTTTTGTCTTGTAATGTTGGAGTTGAGACTTTTTTATAGTTATACCAATAAAGTATCCTAAGAAAATATAATTAAAATAAAATATCTATTAAATAATGTTGTAATAAATAAATTGTTCTTATATATGTAATTAAAATATTTAGGCTTATAAAACGTTAGTACAAATGGAATGAGTTATAAATACTACATGTCTACATTTAGATCCAGAAAAAAATAGTTTTTTTTTTAAATTACGGACTCGGTGGTCCTCAACAGCTAGCGGTTGAGTGGTTGCCCTCTGTGATGTGAATATATTCGATGTTTTCGAATATTTAGGAGAAACATGCACCATAGAAGCGATGGCTGCCAGGGTACTATAAGATTTAGACAGAATATTTACCTTAACATGTTTATGTAATTAAGAATTTAATACCACTTTTAAAAAAATACACATAGGATTGTTATGCGCTAAGTTTCTGTCCCCAAATTTTCTCAGGTCAGTCGGAATTACTCTTTCGAGATGAGCTTTGACAATGAAAAAATATATGGTATAAAACTTATTTATAATATTTTTTATTCGACATGATTTAAATTACTCTAAAAATGTAAAACTACCCACAATTGGAGAGCATCTTTTATTACCAGTTACTTCTGAGACCCTCCACAATTTATTGCACAAGTCTGCACAAAAACGCCGTTCAGAAAAACCTTGAGCAATAACACCGTTCAGAAAAACCTTGAGCAATAACACCATTCAGAAAATTATTGAGGAATAGCACCATTCAGAAAAACCTTGAGCAATAACACCGTTCAGAAAAACCTTGATCAATAACACCATTCAGAAAAACCTTGAGCAATAACACTGTTCAGAAAAACCTTGAGCAATAACACCGTTCCGAGACAATCAGATTAGAAAGTCAATTGATAAACCTTCTTATAGAATGTAGTACCTACTTATAGAAAATTCGTATTAAATACCACTTATCGTTAAATACGGAAAACATAGATAATTTTATCTAACAATCTCTAAACTAATGAAAAAATTTGGAACAATATTAATACATATTTTGTTACATACCTTTTTCAGAAACTACAGATATGTGTGGTTACTGTAATAAAATTATCACGCAAGCCATTCAATTGCAAAAAAAAAATATCAGTTGATAGCCACAGCTAGCTATTCCTGTGTAATTTGAAATAGCAAAAATATTTTACTTTCTTTATATTTGAAATGTATTCTGTTAATAAATAATTCTGGTAAAGGAATACATATATTAAAATAATTATATTGTTCGCCTTAAAACATTTTGATTTTATTATGAATGCCGTTAGCAAAGCGTAAAAACATAAAGAGACTACTTTTTATAAAGGTTTTTTCTTTATTTATATTCAAAGGTATAATTTAATCTATAACCTACTTTATTTGCGGAACAAGGACCTAATTTCCAATAAATATATAAAAGTAAGAGTGAATATTTTTCTATCATCTAACAGATCTGAAAAAATATTTGTGAACTTATAACAAAATCAAATTCAGAACCATTTATTTTATACAACAAGTTCAAAGTATAAAAGTTCAAGTTTCATATTTATACCTATTATAGTATTCGGTGAAACCTATGACAGCTGCAAATCATATATAGTTATAATAAATAGAGTATATTCAGATATTTAGTGAAATAGACTCGTGGTTGGTCTTATATATTTTTTTAGAATGAGGAATAATATTTTTCTTTATATATAGTTATATTACACTTAAAATATCTGCCGCTTACACTTACAAAAAGCCTGAACATCTTTAAGTAAATGTTTTACATTTAAGACTCGAGTAAAAATTTAACAAAATACTTTATTTCACCGAAGTATTAATTATTACATATATATTTATCTGGTTTTATTCACGTACACTTATTATTATTTTTTTCGACAATCTCTGAACCCATTTGGGGTTCCGATTAATGAGCTGAACGCATGGCGGACCATGATATTATCGGGTATACAATAACAGTTACCAACTTTTTCTAATAAGACCATTTGTTATCAGTCAGTCTGTTATAAAAATATTGGTCAGGTAAACCAACAACTTTATTAAAAGACGTTAATAACGACAGTTTTTAATGAGTAGATTTTGTTTTCTGCGTAAAACAAAACATTATTATTGTTTTTTTTTTTAAACTAATCGATAGCAAGGAAAACCGTGCCTCAAAATTATTTCAATATTTATTACTGTTTCTGCATTGTCCTAAAACATTTATTTTATTAAAAAACGAAACACATAAACATGCATAGTAAAATTTGTTATTCCGAATTGCGGATTTTTGATTTCTTTCTTTTATGACAACGTTGGTCGAAATACAAACATCAAAGAAAAAAATTGCTTCTGCGACATATTAATTCAGAAGTTGAAGTCGCTGCCAATGGTAACCTACATTGTAACCAATGTATGCATTCATATTTTCATGTTTCGACGGCAACGCGGCGTTCGGTAAATATTTGCCTCCAGTTGAAGAGGAATATGTAAATTTGTTGCTTACTTGAAAAGATTTTTTGATAAATATTCTTACAATTCACAGGGCTGAAATTCATCTTGAAAAATAAATGTAGAAAGTCTAATCTCATTATAGTATAACTATATATATCCATACACAATGTAGTAAAATACTAACCAGACAGATTACCCTTTGTTTGTTTGTTCTTTATAACCGAATTGCTGCGTTTTCAGTAATTAAAATATGTTTTCATATTTCATATACGTTTATTTTAGTATCATACAAGCAGTATTGAAGGGATTTCAGTTAAAATACCTTTAAAATACCTTTAATATAATTTTTATTTTGGAAAACACGACACATATTCAAAGGAATTCAGAAAGAAAGCAGTGAATTTACAATACAAAAAATACTGGAAAGATTTTGATCAAAATTGATTTGACTTTGGCGCTCTTGAGGTATTTTTAAATTATTTATATTTTGGTAATGGTGTTTTAATATATATATTCCATACCTAAGCTACCTCTAAGTCTCAAATGAACGCAAAGATGCCGGCTAAGATATTTTGTTCCCAACTACTTCCACATTTGCAAATGTTTATCACTCGATATTTTTTAACAATGTACACTTCAATATTTTTGATAAGATGGAAGTTGCAATTCGCATGACGATATCCACTTCATTCAGATATACTTGAAAATAGCAAAATAAATCCTTTTGCGATAATAAGTTACGATAACAATGATGATTTGCGCCAACGAACACTTATTGTTTATTTATTAACTTCGGAGAGCGACCTATATAAAGAATAATATCGGGAATTAGAGCAGTTAGTCCTTGTGGAAGTTTAGATTCTTGATTTAACAATTATATAATAATACTAACTTTGGAGAAAGATTTAGGTAAGTAGTGCCTGTAGTAATTTGTTCAACAATTATTGAAATACAAACAGTGTAGTTACGAAATGATCTATTATGGAAAAGTGTTAATTAAATTTTAATATTTTTTTGTGAAAGGTAAATCATTTTGTTTTATGTTCATCTACTTTTTAAAAATCTTTTAGGAGTACCTTCAACAATATTGTAACAATACCGAAGAATATTGTTAAGAATTCAAATTCTAATTTAAACCATTTTTTACGTTTTTATTGATTAAAATATTTACCGTCCCAATATAATTTTTGAATCCTATTCTAGAGAAAGTTATATATTTTGATTTATATATACAAATACTATAATTTTCAATAAAACGCAAATCAGTGTAAACAATATAAATTTTAAACTGTAATAACGTTTAGTTTTTGTATACTTACAATCTTTTTAATTGTGTGAGAGAAAAAATGCTAACACTGCTAATGCTTTTATAAATAATCGGTGGGTTTAAATGAGAATTTTCTATAACTTATTGTTTAACTGTTACAGCCTCATCAGTTTTGGTCCACAATTTATTGAATTACAGTTACAAATGAATTTATATGTGTAGTGAAGACGCAAATACGAGTAAATTTAATGTTCCTTTAACTCATATAGGTGTTGGGCATGAATGTATTACCCACTTTACTTACTATAAAAAATAAGTTTACTCCTTAAAACAAGCTTCTTGGTTTATCAAATTAGTTACAAATAAATAAATTATGATTAAAATAAACTTATTTACGTGAACAAATACTTAAAAAAGTGTGATACAAACTGTATTTTTTTTGAAAATAAATATTGAGATTTTTCAACTAAAAATAAAGCTATAAAATGGATTTATTGAAAATAAATTTTCTTTATAAAATACTTATTGTAGGTACTGATCTTGTCCGTCTATGTACATCTGTGTATATTTGTAAATTACTTAAGAGTTAATGAATTGTTTAAATCCGGTTTCAGTAATTAGAAGAGTTTAAATCTTGTTACATATTATATTATATATAGAAGTGGAGTTACTTTTATTACAGGAACAAAAGAAAAAACGTCCATTAAAACAACAACAAAATGTTGTTTGGTGAATGTTGTATTGTCCAAAATACAATACATAAAACTACTTTAGTATCAAAATTACAACATTTCTGTATGAAATAATTGTATAATATTTTAAACAAACTTATAGGTCCCGATTGCTTTTTAAATCTCTGTGTTACGTGTATCAGATTTGTGATTCTGCGTAAAATCAAATTTTACTTTATGTGTACTTGTCAAGTGAAATAATTTAATATATTTTAATACAATATTATTTGTAGGATGGCGCTCCTGTTTTTATTGTCTACGTCAGTGGTTTTTGTGTTTACTACTTTATTTATAAAATGGAATAAATTAAGACAGTACTGGGCACAGAGAGGGGTCCCACACTTGCCACCCAACCCACTTTTGGGAAGTCTTACCTTCATGCAGAGACAGAATGCGGTGAGTGATTTAATTTATTCCTTAAATGTAAAATGTCAGCTACATTTTGTTTCTGTTACTAATGCTTATTTTTGATCTATAAACCGTTTTACTAATAACTATAAATTATCGTATCTTTATAAAATAAACTTATTATCACTAGACGGGAGTGGTTACTGTCTATTAATTGTGACGATAAGTAATGATAAAATAGTGATTTATTGATTGAAAGCAATTAAATCGTGACTTCCATGTAGTTTTGTGTAATAGGCCTATGTATTAAGTTTTAAAGACGTATTTTTTTTCTACAAAATCCTAAGCATATTCATTTGGTCTTTAACAATAAAATTGGTTTTTAAAATATTTTTTTATGCTTTTATATGTGACTAAATATTTGTAAATCTAATGCTTATATTTTTTGATAAGTTTTACTCTTAAAATAACCAGTACAACAGTGTTAACTTCTTCTAAAATACATATTCCAAAACTTTAAACGAATACTGTGCTTAGCATTAGCACATAACTCCAAAAACACAAGTACATGGGTTCAACAGCAATTATAATAATAATTATAATTTATTGTTATAGAGTTTATGGTTTCGTGAGATGTATAAACGCCTTAAAGCTCCGTATATTGGCATTTGGTTGATTTGGAAACCAGCGTTAATTGTTAACACTCCAGAAATAGCTCATAGAATATTAGTAAAGGATAGTGCAATCTTTAGAGATAGATATTTGAAGTCTGGCGCCACTGATCCCATTGGTGGACTTAATTTATTTACTGTTAATGTAAGTACAAATTTACATAAAATAGACAATAACTGTGACGAAATAATATGAATGCTATGTTATTTGTCTATATTTATTTATTTCAATTCTTTAAGGATCCCATCTGGACAAATGCACGTCGGAAACTGACAAGTGTTTTTACTTCAGCAAAGCTTAAGGCTCTTCATGATTTTATGAATTTAAAGGCTAAAGAATTGGTCGCACGAGTTGATAGAGATCGCAATAAAGGGTTAGAACTTAAGGTAATGGAAACATAATATTAAAAACATTAAATTTCCTTTCATATTAAGAGAGACTTAATCTCTTAAAAGATATTTAAATACACTATTACTTGATACAGAAAATAGTTCAAATAAGGGAAATCTTTAGTTTTGATTTTTACAGGAACTTTTTGTTGACTATACAACAGATGTGGTTGGTACATTTTCTTTAGGAGTCGAGGGTAATGCAACTCTTACTGCAGAAGGTCCTCTTAGGAAAGTGACAAAAGATTTTATGAAGTTCGGTGTATATCGAGGACTCTGTATATTCAGTATATTTTTTTGGCCAGAATTAGTTGATATATTTAGGTGATTAATATCTTGTATTTTAATATGAAAGTTAATTCAGTATTAGTGTCATAAAAAAATATTAACTTTTTAATATTTTAGGTTCACTTTTTTCCCAAAATCAACGACAGTCTATTTCAAAAAGATATTCAAAACCATATTAGATCTACGATGCAAAAATGTTAAAGCCAGGAAATCAAAAGATTTAATTGACACCCTTAAAGAGCTGAAACAAGAAAATGAAGGTAAAATCATATTTAGATTCCATAGTTTCTAACTATTTTGTTTGTTCGAATTGTCAAATCAAGAAGACACTGAATATGGTAAGATTAATTTTTGTTATCTTTTTCTGTTATCCATTATTTAAGTAGTTAAAGACTGGTTATGACTTGTTAGGAATATATATATATATATATATATATATATATATATATAAACATATATGTTTCACAAACAAATCATAAGTTAATATGCTTGTGATATCCTTTTGTACGTACTTAGATCTTAAAAAATATATTTCAGAACTTCATGAAGATTTTATTATTGCCCAAGCCGCTATTCTCTTGTTTGGCGGATTCGACACGACTGCTGGTAATCTAACGTTTATGACGTATGAACTCGCCTTTCACAATGACTTTCAGGTAATTTTTTCAGGATTATTAAATTTCCAAAATAAAAAAAATCTCAAGATTTTGGAACTTCACGTTTGGATATTTTTTATATTTAATATGAAATCAAAAGACTAATGAGCAGACGCCCTAGCTGATAATCGTGACCATAAACAAATAAAATATTAACATCATTAAGGAAAGGAAATAGATTAGGAAAGAGAGTGGGAGAAATTAACTTTCAAGTTTTTCATACGTGTACGAAATGCAACAAATTATAGCTATTAACTTTGTTTGCAGTCAATTGGATATTCAATTGTCTAATCAATTGTTACAGGAAAAGTTATACAGAGAGCTCAAGGAAGCAGAAAAAAGAAGTGGGGGAAATTTTGATGCTGAGACCATAACAGATTTAAAATATCTGAACTGCATTTTCAAGGGTAGATGAATTAAAATTTATCAATGTTAACCTACAAAAAAAGTTACTTTACTCCAAGTATAACAAATAGGCTGTTAATCATAATCAAATTCCATATTTTATTCCAGAGTGCCTTCGAAAGTATCCAACAATGGGATTTTTAGATAGAGTAGCATCCGAAGACTATCAAGTTGACGAGAAACTGACAATCAAAGCTGGAACAGCTATTTACGTGAACGCTATTGGTATGCAATATGATCCTGAATACTTTCCTGAACCAGATAAATTCAATCCTGATCGGTTTTTACCGGAAAATGAAAAAAATATTCAACCTTACACTTTTTTGCCGTTTGGAGATGGACCAAGAAAATGCATAGGTAAATTTATTATAATAAAGGAGTCCCTTAAAGCTACACCTGGAGTGTAAGTCCCAGGTATTTTTTGCACTCCCCTTCATGCGATAGGTTTGGCACCCGCACGGTGAATCCTAAGAACATCAATTCACTTTTAAATGTAATAAATAGAGCTATTTTTTACATTGCTCTTTTATATAGATTATATGATACCTGTCTGAATTAAAGTACCTACAATTACCTAAATTTGACTGAATAGCCATATTAAAAGTATTTTTTTTTCTGTTTTTTTTTTATCTATTCTAATCTATATTTTAGGTCAGAGATTTGCAAAAATGGCTATTTGTACAGCAGTGGCCCAGTTGTTCCTCAAATACAAGGTGCAGCCTCTTCCCAACACCCCAAGACCAAATCGTGCTAAAATCGATTGTAAAAGCTTATTCTTACAACCTGGAGAACCCTTTTGTGTAGAATTTGTTCCGAGAAGAGATTAGAAGTAAAATTTTATGAATTTTTATTTTTCCTATTTATATCTTTTCCATTTTAGACCTTAAGAAACGAATAGTATTGTATGTGACAAGGGCTTGGTTTGGTTACGCGCGATAATTTATTTTCATCTATGGTGCGATGGAAGTGCCATAGAAAACTAAATAATTGTTAAACAATTATAAAAATGATAACACCATCGTGTACTATATATACTATAGAACTGCACCTAAATGCTGAAAATCCATCATTTTACGAAAGGTTTTCGGGTCAAATTTTAAAGCATACATTGTCAGCGAGATCATTATATTGAAGTTTTTAATGCTTGAAGCAACGTAGCAAACTATTTCAAAGAGCGTTCTAGGTAGTACTTTATTGATAAGTTTGAATTTTGTTTTTACTCCACGAAGATAAATATCGCCTCTTTACTAATAGGCGCGTTAAATATCAATTATTAATTATCGCCTGAAATAGTAAAACTATTAAAAACTGATTCAATAAAGTAAAAGTTATTCAATGTTGTATTAAAGTTAACTGAGTTTCATAGTATCATATTAAATAATGACCAATTTATATTTCTCTCAAATTTGAGAGCGGTAATATTAGGAAACTCACGCTTAGCATAATTATTAACATTAATTACTTTGGAATCCTTTTAATTAAGAAGAAGTAATGTTTAACTAGGATATAATTGTCTATGAAAACCATTAATAGTTCATAGTTAGTAATGTAGTTAGGTTCTATATTTTTAAAATTTAAATATAGTCAGGGTTAATCTATTTTTTTGAATATTTACTTGTTTAAGAGTATTTTGATACCTATATCGTATATGTCATCAATGATTTGCAATTTAGATATAAATTCGATCATTGTATTGTTTAACTAGCATTTAAGACTAATCTATAAAGGGCTAAGTATATAAAATATATGTCATATCGCCTTCGCCTTATTGGTCGGTCAAAGGTTATGGCTCGTTAAATATCATCGGCGTCACATTTTCTTCAAAGGTTGATTCGTTTATCTCGTTTTCTCGTTTTTCTTCCTTTATTCTAAAAACGATACTATGAAACGTTTACAAGCATTACTCCCATAATTTTATTACTGTTGTTATTGCAGCAATAAAAATAAAATTATGAAAATGATAATTTATTAATTAATTTATTTAATTATTTTTTATTAATTTGTTTATTAATTATTATTATTACCATTTATTGAGCTTGTGTATTTCACAACATGAACGAAAACGTTTTTAAAATAACAAGAATTAACATAACAACTAAGTAGGGTAAATATTTAAAAATAGTTTTATATTGTGACGTCACAAAAAATGTATAGAGTTTGGTTTAACTAATTTAATTTCTCATGATACACACAGTACACAGTACACTTTAATTTGAAGTAGAAATAAATTTTGGATTAAACCAAAATTGTAGAACACCTAACTTTTTAACCCCACAGTTAATTTAAAAAATGTTTATTTTTAAGAACAGAACATTTAATTTTCCAGTTGTGAACTAGATATTATATGGAAGACACCCTTTTTTTAAAAACATAAATCTTAGAATATAGTTTATATTATACTTAATGTACCGATAATTTATCGATTGGCAGAACTCTCAAAGTCTTATTTAATATTTTATATTTAAGTGAAACCATTTGGAAATTTCATTATTATTGTCTAAAGATGAATGAAGAGTTACGGCCGAAGAAATTCTGGTTTACTTCAAATTTTAACCGAATATTGTTTCATAAATACAAGTGAAAGGGGTTGAGTCTGAAAGCAAGAAATTTAATTTAGACACTTCTAAAGTTTTAAACGCTAGAATTGACTGATACGAATTTAAATGTTTCGGACAACATTAATTAATAATTGAATGGAAAATTCATAGTTTCACATAATTTATTAATTAACATAGTTTAGTATTAAAATACAAAATATCCAGGTCCATATAATAATCTAGAATAAGCAACAGACCTACTCAACCACGACTACGTGAAATATAGATAAATATATGGGATATATTAGCTTAAGAGAAAAAAAATATTCTCGAAAAAAATATCTAAAATTGCCTCGAAATTAGGAATAAATATTTTACTAATACAAATAACCTTGTATGTAGGTATATCTTATTCATTTCACTTTTGATCAATTATCACACTCACTTTTTTATTGCATTAAATTTATCAGTGAGCGCAAATTAAGCCCCTATTCATGAATAAGCGTGAACATTATTTTTTTACAAAAAGTGATGGGATTTATCGGTTATGTTATATAGAATATCATATTAGGTTATATAGGATAGTGTTTTGAGTGAAATTTGGTATCATTTTTTTATTTAGGTGCAAAACTTTATAAATAATGATGCCTTAAGTAAATCACATTCAACTTTGACCTATATTCGTCCTGGTATTCCGAGCTGGTAGGAAATTTAATTATCCTACCGAACAATGTACTTAATGAAGATACATTACGGTTAAATGTATCTTCTGTATTATTCTTAAACCTTCGTTTTCTAAAAACGTTGCCGAAACTAAATATTAAACGTGAATAACTTCTGTGAAATTGTTTTTTCTTTCCATGGCAAGTATGTAACTTCTCTGTTTATTTAAACATCAAAAAAATCTAAAAGGGATATATGCGGTTTTCTAAATATAATTATTTGTTAAAAAAAAATTACTGAGCTATTACTTGACTATTTATTTATCTATCTGAAATAAGCTTCACATGGAAATGTAAGTTGATATGTGTTTGTCAATAAAGTAAACTATTAAAGTTTTAATGAGTCCGCGCCACACGCACTCACTAAAGCGACGTCGGTTTAGTTTGTAATGAGGTTTTTGTGGCGAGCGTTGATTTGTTTTAGTTTGTATTGAAAGCCTATCGAATTATCCTACCGAAACCTATTTTAAAATAATTATGTTCCTTCAAACAAATTTGTTTCAGTTTAATTCGTATGACTGACTAAAATTTTAATTAAATATGCTTATTTGTTATTGGTATGACAGAAAATGTAAAGTTTATTTATTAACATATATTTATACTTTTTGGCTTTAAATAAATATTACAGAGTAATAAATATGAAAAAAGAAACTCTTACAGCAATTTTCGCTTGCCAGACAATATCAATTTCTAGGCGACCATACTAGTTCCTATCTTCATAAAACTTGGGTCGACTATAAAACAAATATTTCGTGTAAATCTGTCTTAATAATTGTGATATTTAACTCGTCATTGATAAAAGTAACTAATTGATATCGGATGGAGCTTCATCACGCTGGACCTCGCGTTAAAAAAATCCTTATTTTTTTTTCGCTCATATTTAACCACAAACGATACTAATGATTGTAGTGAAGTTGATTTTTTTGTAGTAATAATAATTACGAGGCACAGCCAATAAACACTGTTCTCAACCAGAAAAAAATTTGAAAAAACTTTAAAAACTTTTGAAGTACACTATAATCGTTTGTAGTTTATTTAGTGAAAAAAAAAATTATATGTATTATTTCCGAAAAAAATAAAAATAAATAAAAAAAAACAAATTTTAAAAAGTCAGAAAACCTTTTCGAAAACTACAAACGGTACTAATGATTGTAGTAAAGTAAATTTTTTTGTAGTACTAATATTTACGCGGCAAACCTAATAAATACTATTCTCAACCAAAAATATAATTAGTACTGCTCTAAAAACTTTTGGTATACACTCTAAATCGTTTGTAGTTTATTGTAAAGAAAAAAAAATATTTTATATGTATAGTTTTCGAGAAAAATAAAAAAAATAAAATAAAAAAAACAAAGTTTTAAAAAGTCAGAAAACCTTTTCGAAAACTACAAACGATACATATGATTGTAGTAAAGTTGATTTTTTTGTAGTACTAATAATTACGCGGCAAACCTAATAAACACTGTTCTCAACCAGAAATATAAATAATGCTGCTCTAAAAACTTTTAAAATATTCTCTAAATTGTTTTTAGTTTATTGTGATGAAAAAAATTAAGTGTTTAATTTCCGAGAAAAATATATAAAATGCCCCGACGTGATCCACGGAGAGGGCACTCCGCAACGAGGAGCACCCATCCCTTTTTCGCAGGCTTGAAAGATTGTGGAGGGATCTCCTTCACCCCACCCAACCCTGCTGCCTATGAAGGGGGCCGAGACTCCCTTCTGGCCGGACTCGGTCTCAGGTAATCAGGTGTAAAATCCGACTCGACCATCTTCGACCTTGTCTAGCCCCACCGCGGTAGTCTCCCCGACCACCGGTTAGTCCCCCTAAAAGAGCAAACTCTCGTACGACCCAGCGGGTTCAGTGGCTCTGGTCAAACCACGAACCACGCACCGGGCCGCACTTAAGCCCGATCACGTTGGGGGCCCAACGTCGAACCCGACAGGCCTTTACTGCCCGCCACGGTGATCAGCCGAGACCAGTAAGGAAAAGCCATCAGACGAGTCAAATCCTTGACTACATTCAAGAAGCTAGTCAAAGATTACTATCTCGAACCTTGACCCTCTCTATGATAAATATATTTTCATTATTTGTTACTTTTTCTCTTGTCTTTACTCTCTTTCTTCATTCCCACCAGTATAAGGTTGTCTGGAAAGATCGCTATTTAGTTATAAGACCGCCTTGTTGTATTACCAATACCTCTTATTAAGAATTTATATGTAACGTTCGTATGTGGTGTACAAAAAAGAGTATTATAGCTAGGTTCGATAGTTATATTTAATCCAATAACATATTAAGTCTATGGGAGCCTCCCATGATAGTAATCTATAGATAATAACGCTATTGTCTTGGCCCATAATCAATAAACAGATCACGTAATACATTCTTTCTCTTAAATCCGATACAGATTGAATAGCGTAAGATTTATCGCGTGCGTTGAATCATATTTACCTTAAGATAGAATAAAAATAAATAGATACAGCAAGGATACAAATTGACCGAACTACTATATTGCTAACTGTTTAGATACACTTTGTACAAGTATTCTATCATCTTTAACGTTATCGTGACGTGACCCGCGGAAATAGCTAGAATTATTTATTTATTTATTCTTTATTGTTCCCACAAAAACTTTTACAATTGGCGGACTTAATGCTAGGTAGCGTTCTTTAACAGTCAACCTTGGAGATGTACAGACTTAAAAGACGGTACAATAAAACAAAAAAAGAAATAATAAAAATAAAAAATAAAAATTAATTATTAATCAAGTATTATTTACTAAAGCCTGAAAACGTTTGTTATGATAAGATGAACTGTATAAAAAGCAATTTGGATGTAAGGCGAGTATGAGATATTTTTCTTTTATGGCACGATGTTCATGTCTAAACTCACAATATTTATGTGTAATATTATTTTAATATATCGAAAAACATAACTACTAAATATATAGAGGTATTGAACAACTAAATACAACATTTAATATTAAACAAGGTAGAAATAAAGTGGTAAAACACAAGCCTTCTACACTGACTAAAGTTTCTCAATAAAACGAGGACTCAATCACGACTTTCAAGAAATGTTTTCGTTTAAGCGACTTGTTTGTTGTTAGCTTCAAAACTTATAGAATGACTTTATTATAGAATAGCTTATTTTAAGCATCAAAACGGAACTCATTCAAAAGATACAAAAAGAAATACAATAAAAGAAACGCAAAAGTGTTTTAATTTTAATTTTGTCTTGCATCATATTTTTAAAAATTCGAGTTCGGTGGTTCGAATCCCAGCCCATATCAATTGGTTTTTTATTATTCATTCTATCTATAAAAGGTCTACCTTTTCAAACATAAATTTCATTTGTATCATCTTTTCATTGTAAATTTAGAAACACTGATTAAGATTTCCAAAAAAGAAGTCTAATAGATATTGCCCCTGTCCTGATAAAAACAATCACATATAGAATGCTTAATTCACCGAGACGGACAGCGATACGGTAGCTCAATTGGTAGACCGACGAGACGGTTTCCTAAAGGTCGCAGGCTCGAATCTGTGCCCGTATCGGTTTATTTTCCATTTTATGTTTATATAAATTAAAAAAAAACACATTTTAATCATCTATTGAATAATAATATAAAGCTGTAATAATTATTCATCCAGTATTCATGTGTTTTACATTATCGGAAAAATTCATAAGTAAAATAACAACGTATCATAGAGTTTGCCAAAATGAAAGTAATTTTTAGTTTGAGTCAGCAGTAAGACATTTGGTTTAATAAACAAGTTTTTATAAAAAACTGCTTAGTTTATTTAGGTTTTCTTTATTTGAATAATTAAATCGGCCTTATCGCTCGAACGCAATTGTAATACAACATAAATTTGAATGTAGTATCAGATTTTATCAGATCAAGAACTCCTCGAGGTCGAGGTTTCCTGGTAATGTATCATACGCTATTTAAGTCCAATAAAAAGATTTATTTACACAGTGAGATATTACAAATTTAACAGTTTTTTTCATTCATTTCATTCATTTCAATTTTCCAAAATTTCATTATCACAATTAATAAATTGTTTAGGCGTATAATTCGTGGGCCGTAAAATGTTTATTGGTGACTTAGAGACCAAGTTTACCATCGACATTTGCATGTCTCTCGTTTATAAATGATATCTTACAAACAAAAATAAACTTTATTTCCTAAGTTCAGAGGATATAATTGCATACAATTAGCTTTTTGTATGCCAAGCAACTAATAAAATATAAGCTGTGATAATGAGCTAACTTTATCAGGAATTGGACTCGCTTTTAACTATATATGTTTATAATGTATTTTAATATATTCATAAATACCTTATAGACCAGTCGTTCTTTGCACCGACGAGCGAGTAAATTTGACAAAAAATATGTTTAAGACTAAAAGTCGAATAAGTTTTTTCAATAGGAATAATAGTTCCGGAGTTTTTTAAAACTTAACTGGAGCTTTGAGGCTGTACCAATGCCCAGTATGTTTGTATGTATGTAATTTCTTATGCTGTTCATGATTATCGCAGTATTGAGATTTATAGAAAACAAATCCAAAGTTTCTTCAAAATTAGTGGATAAATATATATAATCATACAAATAAAAAAAAATCTAAGTTTTGCTAGCTTCGTTAGTAAATTATAGTTGTCCTTGTCAAACACAAAGTCATGTTATCTGTTGCTCATATGCAATGAATGTGTAAGTTTATCGCTGTACCATGCCTATGTTGTAATTAAAATGTAAAATTATCAAGTATGTAATTCCTGAAAGCTGGAGGTAAAATATTTTGGTGGGGTGCTGATTTTAAAATATTAATTTAACTTGAAAAAGATTTCTGAAGCTGATTATTCATTTCAAAGGAATAAAGATACTTACCGATTCGATTCCCCAGAATGTTTTCTTTTTTTTAGAGTCTCTGAGTAATAGAGTTTTTTCTGTCATTTTGGGAACAAATAGTAAAAAAAGACTATTCGTTTTGCCAACCAATTGTTCAAATCGTAAGTAGAAAAAAGTAAGTAAAAAAAACTTGCACATTATTTTAATAACAATTCCTAAAAAATAAAGATTCCACTTTGGTTCTCAATGTAGAATAAGAATCTGAAGCATCAAATTCAACTTCTATCAACAATAAGACCCTTTTCTGTTTTTAATCGATGATTTTCCACTTCATAGGTCTTTAGTTTTGACCTCTTTTGAGGTATTAAATCATTTCATTAAGGGCCCTAATTGATTTTGATGATCGGTAAAAAAGTTATTTGTAAAATATTATGACTCGCAATATTTTAACGTTTTCGATTAATTCGAATAAAAAAAGATTTTTTTATAAAAAAATAATGTCTATGCCAAATTATGAAATAGCAAATGATATTTTCGATTTATTAAATGGTCTAATTTAGGAAATTAGTTGGCGGTGGAAGGTTAATTTGTGGGGGTCAACATTTTTCTATCTTCTATCATTTTAAAATTAATAACTTTAAAAATTTAAATAAATTAAATTTTCGTTTTTTTGTATTGTTTACCGAGATTTGTAAAAAATCGTAGAACAAAAGTTGTTAGGATTGATGTAGAGGGGCTGTACATAATATACGACGACAAGATGAAGCTTCTTAGCTTTCATGGATTCAACGTGCGGGTGCCAAGCGTTGCAAGGAGGAGAGGAGTGCAAACAATGCCTGGGACTTGCGACCCAGGAGTTGGTTTAAGGGGCCTCTTTATTATGCACAAAAACGATCGCACCCTCCACACTCCTCTCCCTACCTAACCGAATTTGGAAAGATCCTACTTGCAACTACAATGCCGCCTTTGAAATACTTTCTAGAAATGAACCGGTGCTTGTTCTAGAATGGCCATGGTCTTTAAAATGTTATAGAAAGATTTTTTTTATACCTGTCGCTCCCACTTTTAACGCGTACAAACTATAAATTTATTCCTGGACAGTTCGTTGGTCAGTTCGCAATACTTAATAAGCTTAATAGTGCTAAAATTTAACAAACGTCCTCAGGGATCACCCCGGGGATGTTTTTTCCCAGGGAACATTAAGTATCACAAGTATCACGCGCTTTAAATGTTTAGAATACAGGAAAAAGTCCGGTCTGAATGACGAAACACCACCATCCCCAGGTATTTTATAATGCTTTTTATACGTGTCCATCATGAGAGTCTAATCAGGAGCTGCGCCCAAAATTGAATTAGGCTTCGCTTTTGATTTTTTGAGCCTTCTTACAATACTATTCTTGTACATAAACATATATGAAGTGTTTGTTATATCCTTCATATATAAATATATATACAGATAGTTTGAAATTAAATAAGGGGTTCTATTTTTCTAAGGTAGTACGTATAGGTAATTTACTATCATTGTCAACTACTGTTTATTTTTTCAACAATTTATTGTATGTGTTATACAGGGGTAATTTAATATTGTGATAATTAACAACTTGGAAACATCCAATGATAAAACATAAGCGTTGACAATTTATTTCGAGACTGATGATTTAAATTTGGTGAATAAATATATGTGATTTGGTCCCATAAAATCAATCAAGTCAATAAAAGTTTACTACCAGTTTCTGGGTACGAAATCAACGTGAAGAATTTCTCCAGGCGTGTAAAATAAGCTGATTTTGTCAACTTTTACTTCATTCGGTTTAGGTCTGTTTGGTAAGGGCTGCACTTTATAGTTAAATAACAGAGCTGCTAATGCATTGCGTATGGTCATCATTCCGAATCTTTGGCCTTAAAAATAAATAAAAATAAAAATTATTAATATACTTAAATAATAATAAAATTAAATAATAACCGTTAAATCTTTCTTTTGTTTTCATTAATGTTAATAAAACAAACTACAAATACCTATACAATTTCTAGGTCCTTCTCCAAAGGGCAGGAACGTGTAAGGTTGTATGTTACTTTTATTTTCGGGTAGAAATCTATCTGGGTTAAATTTGTATGGATCTGGAAAATAATCTGGATCGTAATGCATTCCAATGGCGTTAATATACACTGGGGTTCCAGCTTTGATGGTCAGTTTATCATCAATTTCATAATCAGCTAATGTAATGCGGTCTATCCATCCCATTGGTGAATATTTTCGGAGGGTCTCTAAAAAATTCAAACTATGGTAAGATCTGGTTCTTTTTTATTAATCGATATTTACTTTGTTAATTATAATCTTGTAATAAAATGCGACTTATATATTTTTTATATTTTACCCTGGATAACACAATTAATATATGTCATTCCTGCTAGTGTCTCGACATCAAAGTTTTCGGTTCCATAGCGTTCCTTTGCTTCTTGTAGCTCTTGATATATTTTACTCTGGAACAATATTATATATTTATAATAACTTTCCTTATAACCATGATTGACATGATATATTTTACAAATGTGTATTTTTTAGAAATAAAATAATATAAAACATTTTGTAGTGTAAATATGATTTGTAATTTTGGTTATTTTTATACTTTAGTCAGATGAAATTGTAGAAAAGAAATTCAGGTTGTGAAAGACTAATACATTAGCTGTGAGTCTGAATCTAATAGATTGTCTGTGGTTGTGAACATTGATCAACTAGTTATCGGAGTACAGTACTATTGGTGAAAATATATTATTCCATGGCTGATAGTGCCGAATTTCGTTTATAATGCTTGAACAAAATTCATATTAACAATAATTTGTAACTAAGAAAAATAATTTATGATAGGATTTCCGACCTGTATATCAGGATTGTAGGCAATTTCGTAAATAGAATACGTAAGAATTGTTGCTGACGTATCATATCCGGCTAGAAGAAGAATAGCTGCTTGAGCGACGATCAAACCCTGTGGTAATTCTGTAACATTATAAATAAAATGTAATTAATAAATTTTATTAAAAAAAAATCATATGTATAACATACTTAATTATGATTTTTGTTAAATTACATAATAAAATAGATATACTAAACATAAATATTTCTAAGACGGCAGCGAAAACATTGATTCTTAAAAATGAATTCCATTGTTCAATGAAATACAATTCTTGGTGCAGTTGATGTTTGAGGCAACTTTGAGTTCAACATTTTGATTTGACAGCGCTTGAATAATATTGAAAAAAAATCTTACGTTCGTTTTTCTCTTCACTTTCTTGTTGAATTTTTATAAAAGTGTCAATTAAATCTTGTCTTTTGCTGTTTTCATTTTTACGATTAGTCATAATTGAATCGAAAACTTTGCAAAAGAATTCGGTTGAGGATTTGGGAAAAAATTTAAATCTAAAAAAAAAACAGGTTTGGCAAATATTTTTTCGTGTAAAATAGTATTACTATAAAAAAAAATATTTTAACAGATTATTTCTGTAAAAAATACGTACTTGAAAATATCAACAACCTCTGGCCAAAAAAATATACTAAATAACGATAACCCTCTGTAGACAGTAAACTTCATGAATTCTCTGGTGACGTCTCTGAGAGGTCCCTTACCAGTGAGTGTGGCGTTACTTTCGATTCCAAACGCAAACGTTCCGAAAACATCCGTTGCATAGTCAACAAATAGTTCCTAAAAGTTTCAATTGTTTTTTAAAAAAAGTCTACAAGTTTATATAAAAATCACCAAAACATATTTACTTTTCTATATTTTCTAACAGTGGTTTACCTTTAGATCAACTCTATTTTCTCCATCATTTTGAATTCTTTGAACTAACTCCTTAGATTTAGTTTGAGTATAGTTTTGCTGATTTTTGAGCCTGGCCGTCGTAAAGATGTTTGTTAACTTTCTTCGCATGTTTGTCCATATTGGATCCTAAAGTTTATTATTACACATATATCGTTATTATTTTTTCTCGTTCGAGCTATTATTTAAAGTATTTTACTATTTCTATTAACAGCCCATTATAATTTGATTATTTCATAGTCAATATACAATTTTAAATCGATCGATATATATATATATATATATATTATTTAACATGATTAAATAAATAAGAGTGCTTATTTCTTGACGGAAATTCTTTTTCAATCTATGATAATATTCTTTGATTTAGGTAAGTTTAATAAAAAAATATAATTATATGTATAATAAATAAACTGTGTATGTGCTTACATTTACTGTAAACAAATTTAAGGCTCCAATTGGGTCAGTTACTCCAGAACTTATATGACGATCTCTAAAATTAGAAGAATCTTGATTTAAAATTCTGCGAGCCAAGTTCGGGCTATTTATAATTAAGGCCGGCTTCCACATAAGCCAAATACCTATATAGGGACTCTTGAATTGCTTATATAACCGAATTATCCATAGGGCCTGTGAACGAGTTCAAAATTACTCAATTCATTATTAATTATAATTTTATTAGGTTTTGTGATTCTGGAAAGAAAAAACTAAAAAAGAATGTCATATAAAAATTAAACGTACCGTATTTTCTCTTTGGAGAAAGGTCAGGGTGCCAAGAATTGGATTCGGCGGAAGATGAGGGACACCACGATCTGACCAGTACTTCTTCACTTGACTCCATCGCTTAAATATCCACCCGAGACTAAATATCAATAAGACCCAAAGTAGAGTAGAAATCATTCTTAGGAGAAAAACAAAAAAAACATTTGAGTAAAAGGTATATTTTACACCAAAACAGTCTTTGTTTTTACTAAGTATTATAACAAGTATAGCCACAAAATTAACTCTTATAAATAAAAATTATTTTTAAACAATATATAAAAAAATACGTGTTATTTATTAATTAACTGTACTTATTTAAATTAAATTGTGAGTTACTCTTTCTCAACCTGCAATTATAAATATAACGTTTTAACATTAACCACTTTAAACGACTCTGTAAAATAAGTTATCGTTCTAATATTTAAATAAAATAAAAACAGATAAACACATCGTTATTTAATTTTAATTATCTTAAATATTTATATAACGTTAATTATGCACTTAGGTTATCGTTAAAATTTTGAAATCAAGTATTATTTATTCTTTGATAATGATTTAGTATTTAACTATTTTAAAATGTAGTGTAGAGAAGTATAAACTAAATGAAAGTAAAAAGTAATACTTACTAAATATACAAATGAATTTACTATTACTAGTTTCTTAAAACAAATGAAAATAATAGAATAGGATATCAAAATAGAAAAAAAACCATGTAACTATTTTGTTTATTGACAATGAGAATATTTATAAATATATACAATAATAAACATGTTTGTTATTTTATTTGCTTAATCTCAATACTCTCTTGTGTACGAAAATGGCTGAGTTCGAATTTATATACCTACAACGTACCGCTCGTCAGTAGATCACGGGGTTAGAGGTACCGGAAACAATTATTTGCTGATAAGATTCTGTTGTTACATTGTAAGTTATTATTGCAGTGTTATTTTGTAATGAAAGATTCATTACAACATAGCTATGAAATGTGTAGTTATTAGTTAATATAAGTAAGTTCTAAGAAAATAAAAATTTAAAATTTGATTTTTTTTTTGTAAATCCTTTCAGATATTGATATAAAGTTACAAATAGGGTAAAACAAATGGTACTCTGGTTATCAAACAAACCAACATTGGACTGTGGTCCTGATATCAAATCAGTTTATAAACAAAAGGTCGTCGTGGTAGATAAAGTAGCATTGCCCCAGACTTTGCTCGCTAAATAGGAAGCAGAGAAATATTACAGATTAATTATCAAAGTAATAGATAGATTTTTGACGGCCTGATCTTCTTACGAACACTTGGTTGGAGCACTTGGAGCACTTGGTGGTTTTGCCGGGTTTTTTTGTGCCCCTTCAATCATCAATATTCACAAAGTTGACATTAATAGGATCCTAATTATCTTTAATTATAAAAAGTTTCTTTAAGTACAACTTGAAAAAAATGCACAAATTTAAATGTATAATTAAAAAATGATAAGAGGCTCTCAAAGCTAATTATATTATCACTATATTGAGTAACCTTGTTATGATTTAAGAAATGTCGTTGTAGCAAAAAAAGATAAGTAATATTAATAATTTAAAACATCTTGCGTAATCCCATTTTATCAAAAGTTAATTCTCATGAATGTCAAAGTTAATTAAGATCTAAAAAATTGTACATTTAATGTATTGTGATTTAAAACTACATAAAATCTCGGTAGGTTCTTTGTCTTTACTATATATAGATTTTTATTGTATCGACGTGGACTATCTACTCGAATGTCTGTCCGTCTATTTTTTTACTCATTTTTATTGTAGGTACATGTGTTAATATAATAAAGATATAAAAAAATCTTATCTATACCCATTGAAGGTATAATGGCTTACAATTCAAAAACTCTGTAACGTCCTTATAACATTATTTTGTATTTTAATGTTTTCATACTTTAAAGATTTTTTTTCTTGTCGCAAGTCCTTCCCTTAAAACGAATCTTTCCTTGCACAATTTTAATTTGATTGATATTGCATTATGTCACACGCAGTGATGCACTGGTTCTTTTATTGTAAAACATTAAAACTAGGTAATGCTTTCTTCTAAGATAAGACGCTCTTAGTCAATTAAGATTTTAAAGTAATTTAAAAAATATTATAAATAAAATTTTATTTATAATTATATAGCTGTATATATAACATAGCTGTAAAATGTATAGTTTTGTTACTAGTTTTATATAAAATTATAAATAATTAGTTTATGTAAAGGTTAATATGTTTAAGTATGTAACATTGTACAAGTTATCTATATATGAAATTATTATGTAGGAATGTGCATTATTTTGCTTAATTATTTAATGCGCCAGGTACTGCCAGTTTTATAAAATGGTTCTTTTAGCTTTAGGTTTTCGAAAAGAGATTACTTTTCAGACCTAGAATCAGTTCTTGAAAACCTTAGCTCAGAGTATATTCATTACATAGTCATGGGTGACTTCAATACCAATCTCCTAACAAACACCTTACCAACTGATAAACTCATTTCGATTCTCCATTCCGTCTCTCTCACTGTCCTTCCCTTAAATCCTACTCATGTCAACATAAATTCCCCAGACTCTTGGATTGACCTAATTCTCACGTCTTGTAAAGATAAAATTATAAAATATGGTCAATTATCCGCTGCTTGTTTCTCTAGACATGATCTTTTATTTATCTCCTATAACTTAAAGCCCCCTAAACCTAAACCCACAGTGTTGCACTTACGGAGTTTCTCAAAATATTACTATGAAAGTCTCCTCCAGGATGCTTGTGTTATTAACTGGTCACATATTTTACATTCCTTGGATGTAAATTTCATGGTTGAGCTTTTTAATAAGACAGTTGTTAATATATATGATAGGCAGGTGCCTTAAATGTTAAATTGTTAATATGGTTAAATTGCGTCATTTACCTGCTCCTTGGATTACGGATCCGATTAGGGTTGCTATGAAGCGAAGAGATAAAGTTTTTCGTAATTTTAAGCATAATCGTTGTGAGGACAACTGGAACCATTACAATGCTTCTAGTTGCTCTTCGGCAGTTATATGGAAATTTCTTGAAAATTATGGTACTGTCCCCAATAGTGGGAAACCGAAATTATCGTCATTTTCTATTGATGGTTTAAATCGTCATTTTTCTACTGTTCCCGTTCTGGACGATAATACTAAACATCGCACTATCTCCTTCACATCCTCCATGCCACATAGTGTTTCCAATACATTCACATTTTCTTTAGTCCTCCGAAGAAGAGATTGAAAAGACGGTGCTTTCGATTAAATCGAATGCTGTTGGTGAGGACGAAATAACTCGGTTTATGATTATCTCGTTAATTGACCCTCTACTTCCTACTTTAACTCAAATTGTAAATACCTCGCTCTCCACCGGCATATTTCCGTCATCCTGGCGTAAAGCACATGTTATCCCAATTCCTAAAGTTGCCAATCCTACTGTCCCTAATGAATTACGCCCGATCTCCATATTACCTTTTCTATCAAAAGTCCTGGAAGCGATCGTATATAACTTTCTTCATTTGTGTAGTATAACAATATTATATCCCAAGTTCAGTCCGGGTTTCGTCCGGGCCACAGTACAAGCACCGCTCTTCTTAAGGTTGTAGAAAACGTCCGAGTTGCAATGGAGAGTGGATGATTGAATGTAAGTAAGTAAGTAAGTACTAACTACTTATAGGTTTCTCAAATGCATTTAATTCAGTCGATCATGACATTCTTATTGCTCTCCTTTCGCAACTAAATATTTCTTCCAAGGATTTGAATTGGCTATCCACTTATCTTCGTAGTCGACAGCAAGGCATACGCATTGATAATACTATGTCAGGGTGGCGTAATTTGGCGGCTGGCGTGCCATAAGGCGGTATTCTTTCTCCCCTTCTGTTCTCTTTATTTATTAACTCTATCACCAATGATCTCAAATCCTCTTTTCATCTGTATGCTGACGACCTACAAATCTATGCACACGCTAATCCGACAGAAAGTAGCCTGAATGATGCCATCAATTTAATTAATAAGAACTTAAATCTCATTCTGAATTGGTGCTGTATGTTTGGAATTAGTGTGAATCCGTCATCAGGCCATGGTTCTAGGTAGCCAGCGTCAATTGTGCAAATTGGATGATTTGGACCTTTAAGTAAAATTTGACAATTTACCGATTCCGTTTGTGTGCAAACAGTTAAAAATCTTGGCCTCTATCGACCCAACCCTTTGTTTGAAAGTTCACGTTTCTGAAGTTTGCCGTAAAGTAACTTTCTCACTACGCGCGCTTTATCGTCACAAAAACTTTCTACCCATTCGGACCAAAACTCTGCTAGTGCAATCTCTGATCCTTCCTCTCATTGACTATGCTGATGTCTGTTGCTCGAATATCTCTGAACATCATCTTAATAAATTAGATCGTCTTCTAAATAGCTGCATACGCTTTATCTTCGGTCTCCTTAAATATGACCATATATCCTGCTACCGTTCGCAGTTGAAATGGCTTCCTATCCGTGAGCGAAGAACTTCAAGATATTTATGTCAATTATTCTCTATCCACTTTCTCTCTTGTATTTACAGCGTAATTTCAAATTATTAAGTAACACTCATGAATTTCATCTTCGCTCCTCGTCTAATATTAAACTTTTTGTTCCTTCCCATCACTCCGATTTTCGCGCAAGTTCCTTCACAGTTTACGCAATAAAACTCTGGAACAGCTTACCAGAACATATTAGATGGTCTCCGAATAAACTAGTTTTTAAAAAATCCATATCTTTGGGAGACTATTAAGGATTGATATTATATGTATGGTATACATTAACTTATATAAGTTTTATGTATTTGTCATCAAATTTATATATTTTTTTAATATCGTATATATCTTATTTATATTTATGTTTGTATGTATATATTTGTATATTTTTGTGTATGTTGTGTATTTAAGTATATATTGGACTATTTCTTTGGATATAATGAATATTATAACTACAATAAATAAAGTATAAATTCGATTATTCTAGTTTTACCGCCTTATTGTACATGTTATTTATAATGTTTTCTTCGGGTTGACTGGTAGAGAATGCCTTGTTGCATTAAGTCCGCCTATTGTACCTCTTTTATTTTGGGCAATAAAGAATAAATAAATAAATACTTCTGGTAATAAGGGCAGGTGGGTACCAACTATTTTATGATTTAATGTTTCCGTCAATTTGTTAGTAAAAAAATGTTAGAGAGTAAGAGAAAATAATACATTCTGGATAAAAATAAAAGACATATTTTAATTTTTTTTTTAAGTATATTACTCCATATTCTAATGACTTTCGGAAACTAAACTTTTAAAAACCTGTAAGAGTAATGCACATTGTATCAAATAATAAAAGTGCGCCGATATATATAATAAGATATTCAGAATTTTATCTATTTAGAGGCTGTACGCAACACGTTACAATATTTATTATTTATGTATTTTATGTTTACCATATATGTCACCGCTTTGTTGAAACAGTAAAATATGAACACATACATTTGCTACAATCATTTGCAGTTCCAAGTCAATACTTTGCAAAACTAATTTGTTTTTAATACATATTGTATTTCAACTGACGTTGTTTGAAAGTAAAACAATGAATGGAAGATCCGCAAGTTGAAATAACAAATCTTACTAACTTAAATAGAAATATAAAAAGAATATTTTAAGATAAGCCCGTGAAACTTAAAAAAATTGCAGTAGAATTTATTCGATAATAATAAAACACATTTAATCGATCGATATACATATCGGTCAAATAAGTAGATTAATTCAAAGTATTTTTAGTGGTTGAAAGTGTTTTGAAGTTTTTTGTTGCAAAGTTTATATTGTTATTTTTTTTCTTGATTTTGAATTATTTTGAGGTTTTTGGTGACGGTGACTCTTCCACGGTGACGACCAGTCAGCCAGGGTTGGAAGATTTTTGTTGAAAGTTATTTGTTTAACATTTTTTATATATATTTTATATTGGCGGAGGACTTTGATTGCTTTGCATTTTTATCTTTGTTTTCTATATTTTGGTGTAATGCTATGTTCTGTTCTTGTTAACTAAATAGTCTAACATGCTTGGTTTCAAAATGCCGACTGATACGCTTCTGGATCTGCATCCTGTATAGTTAGTTTTTAACTTTTTATTCTTTTTGTACATACTAATGTCGCGTTTATCTTGGGAATCGTGTATCAGTGAGGTGTGCAGTTGTCTTTTATGGTTCTGTTTTAGTATAATTAATAAATCTAATTTTATTTTTACTTTATTGCCATTCTCTTTTTCCAATTTCATTTGGTCCTGCAGTGCCCTCAGCGCTATAAGTAGCGCTCTTTTAAAGTAACAACACAATAACTATTTCTGCCAATTTCAAAGGTTAAAGAAAACCTTCAGTGGCTATCATGGTTTATTTTTATATTTATTCTTTTATCAAGTTTAGGTTTTTGCTTATATTAGTTATGAAACTAACATAAAAGTTGTATTATTAGTATCCTAGTTAAATATAATAGTAAACTATATATTCCAAAAGTACATAATTTACATATAGGTAATATTGCCTAAACACTTTAGGGTTACGAGTTCCTTATTAAGATGACGTAAATCAAAATATATTATAAATTAACTTTTTTTTGTCATCAGAATCTCGCGCCACACAAAACGTTATCAAAGACGGTTTGAGATGCACGTACGTAAAGCCTATCTGTGTATAATTATCTGACGCACACCAAATTGCAAATAAGTAAGTTTTACTTTTTATGTTTATAATTTCGTCCTATATTGTTTGTATATATACCGTATTTCAAATTGTTTATCAAGAGTAAGGTAGAATAAAGTCAATATTTAATATTATAATATGAAAATATTAATTGAAAAATCTTAGCAAACCTAGAAGAATTACGAAATGACCAGGTAAATGCAGGTTGTTAATATAAGCACCTTAATAATGTACTTGTTAACTTTTTTAACGCTTTTTAAAATTTATTTAAGTTTAAGATTCCAAAAGCGTAGAAGAATAACAAAAAATAATTATAATCTTTTAATTTTCGATTAAATGGAAAACAAATAATTTTAAAATATATTTTATTCTTTGCTTTAGTGGACAAATATAGTTAACAAATCATCTACCTCAAATGTTAAATTCAACTCAAAATTTTAAGATACTAGGAAGTCAATACGAATTAAGAGAAAGTCTAGTGTAGAGTTTTAAAATCCTAAAACGCATGCCTTTGAGATTATTTTTCAGATGCACTTAACGGAAACGAAATGTAGGTTTATGTTAAAACTATGACGTTACACGTTATTCTCATAAATAAAACATAAAGTAAATATTATTGAATATAAAAAAAAAGTTCTTAAAAGACGATGATAAAAATTAGGGACACTTAATACCAAAATCGATATATAAACGACTCTCTTTACTACCGACATAAATAATATTTACAACATAACATCTGGATTAACGTAGTTAAGCTCTAGTTATGTATCATATTGAAGATTCCGAGCTTTCTGGATATTTTTTGTTAGCAAAAAAATTCAAACCATGCCTTTTTATTCTACATTTTCTTTTTAAATTTTTCAACAAAATACAATCATAAAAAAAACAATAGAAGCAACGTAATCAAAGCAAATGTAGCCCGGAATGTTTGGAGAAATTCGTTGCGATATTTATAGTTCTACTTATTTAGATATTGATTGATCAATGTATGAAAAAAGCAAATGGCAAAAAGCATTCGATGATTTAAATGGAATTCAATAATACTAACAAATTCTTCAACTGGGCTTGGAAATCTTAAAAAGCAAATGCTTGTACACAAACATCTTACAAAATTATAATAAAGGTAACATTTTCACACTCAAAGAATAATATTTTTTTTAATAATTAAAAAAATAAATTAAATATTTTGATAAGATAACAAAGTGAAGAAATTTAAGAATATAATTTTTCATGTCAATTTTTCAGAAATGTCTATGAAATACATACATATAGTAATATACTACAACCATCAAATTTATTTACACACGAACGTCTGGTTTTATATATTATTGTATAAAAAAATAATAGAAGAGACTAATACAACAAGGCTAATTCAAATACAATTAAATTTGAATTAGCCGTCGCGTTTGATCCTTAATGAGGTTAATTCATTTTTTTATTTATTATTACTAAAATATATTCCATTAGTCAAAATATCAATGTACAAATGGTTATCCATAATTTTGGAAAGCTTGTAGCTTTTAGTTAAAATATTTGAGAAACCCTTACTTTTTTATGCAAAATAGTTATGATAACAACAACAGTTATGATAACAACAACAGTTATGACAACAACAATTTTATGCAAAACTTGCGAAAACCCTTTAATAACTTACAACTTAAAATACCATCTCAGTCTTTTACTTTACACAACAGCTTCCTTCATTGCTCAAGCGAATATCATACTAAAATGCAAAATTGCTATTATTCTATAAATCTTTATTTACCTACTTTTTTAATATACTAGAATAAAAGACATTTTGTCATAGCAAGTAAGGATACTATTTTAATAATAAATACCAATGATGATTACTACAAACGAGAACTTGTTAATTATGTAATGTATTCATTGTACGTCGGAGAGATACATATGTATGTATGTATCCGAAATATAAACAGTTCGTCACATTAATTTAAGGTGATTTTTGGATTATATCCCATAATATTGTTACTTTTGATATTCAACGATTCTTGAACAAAATCCGTATATTTAATGCCAATCATGTTTCTGATAATCCTGTTTAGTAAAAAGAATTACATAAAATTTATTGATAATAAGACTGATCTGGTCTAATTGAACCGTAGTTCAGTTTTAAAAAATATCATTTTAATATTAATTATACCTTTATACCTAACACATTTAACATTGTGACACCGATAAAAATGCCTAAATTTGTAATAATGCTATAAATTTATTTCCGATGTATTGGTCTGCCATCCCTATTACTTTGTTAATTAAAATGACAAATACTATGAATTTAATGATTTTTAAATCATCTCGGAGCAGCATTGCCATGCTTCTTCTTCATTAGCAAAAAATATCTTAAACGTTTAGTTGCACTTAACGAGTTCCAAACTTAATCGATTTATTATCTTCAATTACTTTTACAAAAAATGTATAATTATTTTTGTATACTAACCTTTCGAGTTATCAAAATTTTTATCAAAGTTCATGACGCTTTTAAAAAAAATGCAAAAATAAGGTTAGTAGTATTATATAAACTGTAATTTTAATATAATTAAGATACCCAAGAAAATACTATGAACATATTTTTATTTCCTCTACACAGACGGAAATACTGAATACAGATTATGCTGGACTTTCTTTCTGGACTGAACTTTCTAAAATTAATAGTTTTTTAAATTTAAGTTTCCTCATGCAAAACTAATTTTTGCCTCTGAACTGTCATTAACTCTAAGCGTAAATATGGCGCCCGGGCCTTGACTTTTGAAGAACTTCTTACAAAATACAAAGTAATCGGTAAAAGAGGAATATATGTTATGTTTATTATGTTTCGTTTCAAAAATATTATGTTTCGTTTTTTGTGTTGCTTATCAAGATTAGAAAAAAGTCGTACAACAAATGTTGTTGAGATTGACATAGAGAGTCTGCCTGCAACAGGTTGCCAAATAAATTAAAATAAGCTAAATAATTTAAAATAACCTTGTACATAGCTATTTTTATTAACTCGTTAATTTTTTTTAAAATAACATTTGGGACTATTATCTTATTTGGACAAGTCAGCCCCATCATAATCTGAACTTACAATTAATTCTGCATTGAATCAATGTATATACTGCCTTAGCATTTATGAAGAAGTATTTCAATAAAAGACTTAAAACTTTCTGTTGTCGGTTGACTAAGAAGATATGCAAACCTACCTACATCATATCTATTAATACAATATTTTTACATAAGTGTGCCCTTAGTGGGCCCAATTTATTGCATTCTACTAATAAGTGCTGGACATCATCTATCGTACCGCAAGCATTACAATTGTCTGAATCAATGTTTTTACATTATAAATGCAAATTTGTTTGAATGGTAATATCCAGAACGTAATCTATGAGTTACGACTTTAAATTTTCTGCTTAACTTAATATTATAAAACCAGGGGAACCGAAGAGGCTGACCTCGTATTGTTTTATACCAGATTCCTTTCTCTTTACTTCTTAGATCAAAATGTTCATAAAATTTATTAAAAAAAATCATTTCAAAGTTATACATTTTTGTAAAAAAGGGAAGAATTGAATATTCTATGCCTACAGTGATTGCTTATTTAGCTATATCTATATATAGCGTCTATACGTTGGAGAATTATTGAAATCTATTTCTATTATAGTTATCAGAAGTATCTTTAAAGGCATTTATATAACAACAAAAACGCTATATTGTCTTGCAAATGTTGTAAAAAATAGTAAATAATAACATAAGTGCGTTACTATTTTATTTATAAAAAAAAAATTTTTTTTGGTACAAAATGAAATTAAATTTATATTTACTTGTTGTAAGATTAAATGATATTTTTTTTATATCCTTATTGCAGAATGTCTTTCCTGTATTTGGTGTCTACTTCAATAGCTTTTGTGTTTGTTTTTTTGTATATAAAATGGAACAACTTAAGGAAGTTCTGGGCCCAGCAAGAAGTCCCACACTTGCCACCGTGTCCACTTCTGGGAAGCCTTACTTTCATACAGAGACAGAATTCAGTAGGTAATTTAATTTATTATCTGAATTAAGATGTAGTTTATAAAACTTTATGCTGTTAAGTCTGTTACTAAAAGTCTCAAAATCATTACACTACTTACATATTCGTATTATCTTGTCTCTTAGAATGACTTTGTAACCAAGATACATATCCGGATTATGTCCTAATAATGTATCAACCTTATATATTTTTTTAATAATTTACGAACTATTTTTGATCTGTCATAGTATTTTATCTCTGATTTTCCATGATTGAATTTATTTTATATTATATTTTTAGAAGCATAATATTTTTGATTTAATCAATAGCATACCAAGTACCAAAAAGGATGCATGTAAACGGATTAAATGGCAAAGATAAAAACTATTGTTTTTATTGTTCCAGAGTTTATGGTTTCGGGACATGTATAAACGCTTTAAAACTCCTTATATCGGCATCTGGTTGATCTGGAAACCAGCACTAATTGTTAATACTCCAAAGTTAGCGCGTCAAATATTACTTGAACATAGTGCTAATTTTAGAAATAGATACTTGAGTTCCGGCGACTCTGATCCCATTGGTGGACTTAATTTATTTACAGTAAATGTAAGTACAAACTTAAAAGGAAGTAGTATATTACTTTCGCGTAATAATTTATTAGAATTTTTAAGGATCCTATCTGGACAATTGTTCGTCGGAAATTGACAAGCATTTTTACCTCAGCGAAGTTGAGGACACATCATGATTACACTCAATTAAAGGCTAAAGAACTGATCCAAAGAATTGAAAGAGATCGAAAAAAAGGATTGGAACCTAAGGTCATAAAAATATGTTATTAAAAATCAAATTAGTTTCGAACAAAAAAATAAGAAATTCAAAACTAGATAAATCTACGTGAACGGTGTTAAAATATTAATCCTCATTGTTTACTACTTACGTATAATCGATAAACTATCTCTATAAAAAGCAAAATAAAATCTTTTCTTTTGACTTTTACAGGAACTTTTTGTTGACTACACAACTGATGTGATCAGTACATTTTCTTTAGGAATAGAGAGTAACGCAACTCTGACTTCAAAAGGTCCTCTTAAAAAAGTGACAAAAGATTTTATGAAGTTCAGTGTATATCGAGGGATTTGTTGGTTCAGCATATTTTTCTGGCCTGAATTAGTTGATATATTTAGGTGATGAATACCTTTCTATTAATATGGAAGTTATTTTATTAAAATAATACAAATTTACTGTTGTAAAATTTTAGATTTACATTATTTCCAAAACCTACGATAAACTACTTTCGAAGGATATTTAATACTATATTAAATACGCGTTACAATAATATGGAGGGCAGGCAATCGAAGGATTTAATTGATACTCTTATAGAAATGAAAAAAGAAAGTAAAGACAACAATCAAGGTAAAATCTCATATACGTAACACTTTATATTCAGTTTGAACTTAAGTAACAAGCCATTTCAGATTTGATTTTGCTTCTTGGTTTCTCGGGAATTAACTATAATTATAACTAAGGCGCCACCGCCGTAATGCGTAGCGGGAGGAGCTGAGCTAACCACAGTTTGGTAAAGGCAATTAGATGAGGAACATGTCGAATGGCATACAATTTTTGGAATGTAGTTCCTTATCGCGCGTTGTGAAAGGGGGCTAGACGGTAAAAATTCTTATCAAAAGTTGGCACGACATGTTTTTCTATCTCTCTCTCTCTTATAGACAGCAAGCGAGATATTTTTTATTCTATCATTATTATTTTTTGTATTATATTAAATTGCTTAGTAGTTCTTTATTATTTATTTGATATTGGAGTTTATTCTTTTCGAATCAATTTTCAAATAAAACAGTTTAAATGAAAATAATAATACAAATTTGTGATCAAATATACTCGTAATGTTTTGTAACAGCGCCATATATTTATACCTTAGGTAAACATAACTACATTTGTTATATAAACATATCTGTACAAAGTGAAACCGCTAGGTGGTGGGACAATAAATCATGGGTTTATTGATTAACACTTTTTAATTTATTCTTTTATTTTAAATCGTTTTACTTTACTGAATAATTCATGTTTAAGATTTCTTATAAAAAACTGTTTTTAATTATTTCCTCTAAAATTTCAATTTAATGCTATTTGCATTAAGTATTGATAATTTTTGGTCATAAAAATCATTTACAGATTTCTTATTTGAACATGGTTATTGAATTAAAAAATATATATTTTTTCTATATGCTGTCTCTATGGGACCAATTTAATGAACCATCTTGAAAACTACAATTCTAAACGTCATAAAAAACTTAAATACTATCCTCTTGAAACTAAAAAAAATTCGATGCTCTACTCTCACTGATTTAAAATAAAATAAAATGGTTTTATTATCTGTTTATAACTCAATTATGAAATCTAACAGTTTGAAGCAAGTATTTGTAAAAATGATTTTTTATTTCATTTATACTGAACCAGTAATATATATTGTTCTTATAGTTATATCTATGTTTTATTTTAATTTATAGATCTTATGGTTGTTATAAAAACTTATAAAACTGTTTTTTTGGTTAACTGTAGTTGAAATATCTAATTATAAGTATCAAGTAGTCAGAAAAATAAAAAAATGAATAGATGTATTTCAACAATATATTCGAGTGAAATAGTTTTACAAGAATCTTTGAAAAAAAATTTTAGAATTCCACGAAGATATTCTTATTGCTCAAGCAGTTATTCTCTTGTTGGGAGGTGTTGACAGCACTGCTGCTATTATGACATATACAATATATGAACTCGCATTTCACAACGATTGTCAGGTACATTGATAAAAATTACTAATATTTAAATTGCTTTTGTTAATATACCTTCGTAACATTCCAATTTTCTTAACAAATACAACCATTTATAACTGGTTGCTTTATTATTATATAAAAGGGTAGTATTAGTTAGTATGGGACTGTAGTCAATTGGATACTAAATTTATTTTATATTTTTTTGTAGGAAAAATTATATAGTGAGCTCAAGGAAGTTGAAAAAAGTACTGGGGGCAATTTTGATGCTCAGACTTTAGCCAATTTACAATATTTGAACTGCGTGTTTAAAGGTAGAAGACATAACATTTATCAATGTTATCAAAGAAAAGTTAACTTATTCTGACAGACCCAACAATTAGGCTGTCAGTCATAATTAAATTTCATGTTTTATTTTAGAGACCCTTCGAAAGTACCCTTCAATGGGATTTCTCGATAGAGTAGCATCTGCAGACTATAAAATTGACGAGAAACTGACAATCAAAGCTGGGACAGCTATTTATGTGAACGCTATCGGCATGCAATATGACCCTGAATACTTCCCTGAACCAGATAAATTTAACCCTGATCGCTTTTTACCAGATAGAAAAGAAAATATTAAACCCTACACTTTTTTGCCATTTGGAGAAGGACCAAGAATGTGCATAGGTGAATTGAATTATTTCAACTTCAGTATAACCATTTATTTTAGGATGAAATTCCATTCAAACGTGTTTGGCTGAACTATATTAATGTATTGTATAAAAATTCAAAAATGTACTATTTTTTAAACCTTTCTCGTTATGTATATTTACTAATTTATATAAATGTATTTAAATTCAGTAAATTTATCAGTAATTTAATTTAGTTGATTAGTTTTGTTGGAGTAGTTTATTCTCGTCTATTTATTTTTTTATTCAAATTTTTATATTTCAGGCCAGAGATTTGCCAACATAACCGCTCGTACGGCACTATCTAAGTTGATCCTTAAGTACAAGGTGCGACCTCTCCCAAACTCACCTCGACCTAATGAAGCTAAAGTTGAATGCAAAGGCTTATTCCTGCAACCAGGAGAACCACTATATGTTGAATTTATTCCAAGAAGTGAAAGTGGTTAAAATTAAAAGATGTGTTTGAATTTAAGCTTTAGGTATAAACCATTAGGCAAACTGGATTATATGGACCTTTTTCAAATTAAATTGAACAACTCACCGATTTCATATTTATAATCAATAAAAATGTTGTTGTATTGAAAGTTAAGTTTCAGGTTACCGAAATTTGTCGTAAAATCACTTTCTTACTACGAGCTCTACATTTTCGAAAAATGTTCAACCCATTAGGACCAAAACACTGCTAGTTAATTCTTTAATTCTTTTTTCTCATTTAATTTGTTGATGTGTGCTGCTCCAATATATCAACTTTTTAATATTTTTTATTCGCTTTGTATTCGGCCACCGTAAATATTACTTACGTATACATATATGCAGACAAAGCAAATGCATATATAAACTAATAGATTATGGTCGTATTTCATGAACAGATAAGTATATACAAACAATATCTGTTGAAGTAGTATAAAAAGTATTCATTATAAACCGCCCCTTTGGTCGAGTGGCTAGCGCAGTCGCCTAACGTATCACGGCGCAATGGGGCTCGGGTTCGATTCCTGGCAGAGACAGGCATTTATGTGATGATCATAGATGTCTGTGTTTTTTGGTTTGGTCGTTTATTAAGTATATTCTCAGTATTTATATGTGTATTTCTATGTATTTGTATCGTTGTCTAACACCCTTAACACAAGCAAATAATAAATACCATATAATGTGGGTGTCTTCGAGAGGAGAGTGAATAGGCTGCTAGGTTAATGCGCGTTACCACCAATGACTACAATTCACTTACCATCAGGTGGAATGTAGTCAAAAAAAAAGTCTCTAAAAGATTCAAACTTTTGTAAAATCTGGTTCTTTATTATTATTTGATATTTACCTTTTTTTAATAACAGTTTTGTAATAAAATGTGATTCATGTATAATTTTACCCTGGATAACATAATTAATAAATATATGTCATTCCTGCTACATCAAAGCTTTCAGTTTCATAGCGTTCCTTTGATTCTTGTAGCTCTTGATATATTTTATTCTGGAACAATACTATATATTTTTAATGACTTTCCTTATAACCAAATGACATGATTTATTTAAAAAAATTGTATCTTTTAAAAACTAAATAAAAAAAAAAACTTTAGTAGTAAAGAAATCGGGTTGTGAAAGACTAACATATAAACTGTGAGTCTGACCTATGTCAGACTCACAGTTGATAGTAAAATATATATAACAAACATAAATATTTATAGGACGGCAGCGAAAACATTGATTTGGAAATTGATTTGACGGCTCTTGAATAATATTTAAAAAAATGTCAATTAAATCTTGTTTTTGCTGTTTTCATTTTTACGATTAGCCATAATTGAATCAAATACTTTGCAAAAAAATTCAGTTGAAGTTTTTGGAAAAAATTTAAATCTGAAAAAACAGAATTGGTAAGTATTTTTTCGTGTAAAACAGTATTATTGCAAAAAAAAAAATGTTGTTAAAAAACAATTTAACAGACTATTCCTGTGAAAAAATACATACCTGAAAATATCAACAACCTCTGGCCAAAAAAATATACTAAATAAGGATAACCCTCTGTAGGCAGTAAATTTCATGAATTCTCTGGTGACATCTCTGAGAGGTCCCTTACCAGTGAGTGTGGCATTACTTTCGATTGCAAAAGCAAACGTTCCGAAAACATCCGTTGTATAGTCAACAAATAATTCCTAAAATTGTTTTTTTTTAAAAGGTTTACAAGGTTATATAAAAAGCACCAAAAGATGGTTACTTTTCTATATTTTCTAACAGTTGCTTACCTTTAGATCTACTCTATTGTCCCATTATTTTGAATTCTTTTAACTAACTCCTTAGATTTCATTTGAGTATAGTTTTGCTGATTTTTGAGCCTGGCCGTCGTAAAGATGTTTGTCCATATTGGATCCTAAAGTTTATTAGTACACATATATTGTTATTATTAATTCTCATAAGAGCTATTATTTAAAGTATTTTATACTATTTCTAATAACAGTTCATTATAATTTGATTATTTCATAGTCAAGATACAATTTTAAATTGATCGATATATTCATATTATTTAACATTCATAAATAAATAAGGGCTCTTATTTCCTGTCGGAAAATCTTTTTCGGTCTATGATTATATTCATTGATATAGGTAGGTTTAGCAAATTTTTTTTATATGTATAATAAATAAACTGTGTATGTGCTTACATTTACTGTAAACAATTTAAGGATCCAATTGGGACTCCCGAACTTGAATGACGATCTTTAAAATTAGAAGAATCTTGATTTAAAATTCTGCGAGCCAAGTTTGGGCTATATTTATAATTAAGGCCGGCTTCCATATAGGCCAAATACCTATATAGGGATTCTTGAATTGCTCATATAACCGAATTATCCTTAAGGCCTGTGAACGAGTTCAGAATTACTCAGTTAAATATAAATTATAATTTTATTAGTTTTTGTGATTCTGCAAAGGAAAAACTATGAAAGAAAGTCATAGAAAAATAAAACGTACCGTATTTTCTCTCTGGAGAAAGGACAGGCTGCCAAGAATCGGATGTGGCGGAAGATGAGGAACGCCACGATTGTAGTTTGTTTTATTAATATAAATATAAATGAAAACAAAAGAAAGATTTAAAGCTTAATATTTAATTTTATGTTTATTAATAATTTTTATTTTACTTTATTTTTTAAGGCCAAAGATTCGGAATGATGACCATACGCAATGCATTAGCAGCTCTGTTATTTAAATATAAAGTGCAGCCCTTACCAAACAGACCTAAACCTAATGAAGTGAAAGTTGACAAAATCAGCTTGTTTTATACGCCTGGGGAACTACATCACGTTGATTTCGTACCCAGAAACTGGTAGTAAATTTTATTGATTTACTATTGATTTTATAAGATCATATTATGTATAATTCATAGAATTTAATCATCAGTTTCGAAATAAATTATCAACGCTTATGTTTTATGATTGGATGTTTCCAAATTGTTAATTTTCACAATATTAAATTACCCCTGTATTATTAACACATATAAAATTGTTGAAAAAATAAATAATAGTTAACAGTGACAGTAAATTACAATTTACTACCTTAGAAAAATAGAACCTCTTATTTAATATCAAATTATGTGTATATATATTTATATATGAAAAACATAACGTGGACGTCATATATATTTACGTACATAAACAGTATTGTAAGCGTACATGTTTTTCCTGATTTTGCATGATGATATAATACAATATTTATTTAGTAGACAATGATAAATTACTGTATATACAAAATATACACTACATATATACGAGGTATATATAATTCTTTCAAAAGCAAGAGCGCGGAAGGGTATAACAACTACCAAACGATCTGTAGAATTCGTAAAAGAAGGTTCCTCCGAAAAATCAAAACCGAAGCTTTATTTAATATTAGGCGCGGCTCCTGATTGGACTCTCATGATGGACACGTATGAAAAATATTAAAAAATCCCTGGGTATGTTGATGTTTGGTCGTTCAGACCGGAGTTCTTCCTGTATTCTAAACATCTAAGGCGCGTGTTACTTGGTGGAGCTTACTGTTCCCTGGGAAACAAACATCCCGTATAAACTATTTTCTCTATATCCTCTATAACCTATTTAAAGACCGTTGCGTTTCTAGAACAACGGGTTCATTTCTAGAAATTATTTCAAAAGCGGCATTAGCAGTTTCTTTCCAAATTTGGTTAGGTAGGGAGAAGAGTGTGGATAGTGCAAGTGAAAGGAAAGCGACAGTGTATGCGCATAATAACGGGGCCCCTTAAACCTACACCTGAGTCCCAAGTCCCAGGTACCAGGGACAGGCACGGTGAATCCATGGAATCTAGGAAGATTCGTCTTGTCGTCGTCTATTATGAACACTATACAGGGTTATTTGAATTTGCCACCTCTTGCAGGCAGCCCCTTTACATCAATCCCAACAACATTTCTTCCACGACTTTTTGGAAATTTTGGTAAACAACACAAAAAAAAGTTAATTAAATTTAATTGAATGATCAAAACTATATTGTAGAAAAAATGTTGACCCTCAAAACCTTCTATCGCCAACTAGTTTTATAAATTAGACCATTTTTTAAACAAAAAATCTTTATTTACATATTTATACAGTATCGTATGGTCGAATTATAATAAATGTACATGTAATGACGTTAGAAATTGTGATAACTTTTTAATATATATTGTTTTTAAATAAAAGACGCATGTACAAGACAACGTCTGTCGGGTCCGCTAGTATATTATATATATCTCTTTGTTTTTACTACGTATTATAAGTACACAAAGTTAACTCTTATAAATAAATGTTACCTTTAAACAATATATAATAATTTTCGTATTATTTGTTAATTAACGTTTAAGTGTCAAGCGTTAAGTGTCAAGAAACGTTTACACGTCCTTTCCGAGTTCTTAAATTTGAAAATTCAATATTATTTTAAATTATATTTACATATGTGCAGATACTGTTAAATTAATTCAATAACCTACCGGCGTACTTTCTGTTGCACAAGTTTATATTTAAATGCACTTAATTTATTAAACCAAATAAATTAAACTTCCAACGGTTTTCTATAATTTTATTTCACAATGGATTCTATCAAACAATCAATAGCTGGACTAACCGAGCACTTTAACACTAGAATGATGGATTTTCAACAAAATCTTCAAAGTTCTACTCCAGCAGCGAATCCCATTTCCAACTTAATGGGACAGTTTACTACTTTTCGAAGCTTCGTTTTATCAGCACTCCAGGCTCTCCAACTTCAAGTCAAGCTGCTTGATAAGCAATATGACCAAATGGAGATGAGAAGTAGAAGAAAAATGTTGATGTTGCACGGTGTTCCTGAAGTAAACAAAGAAAGCGTCTCATCGGTGGTCTTCAAGGTTCTGTCAGAACACTTAAAGCTGCATGACCTCAATAAGGACGCCTTCAGTAGCTGCTATCGTAAAGGTCAAAGGCAGGATGATAAGCCGAGACCTATTCTTATTAAGTTCCGGGATCTATTTTTGAGAAATACGATTTGGTTTGCCAAAACCTCTTTAAAAGGAACTGGTATCACGATTACTGAATTTCTTACTAAAGCACGGCATGAAACATTCCTGGCTGCACGGATAATGTTTGGTATCACTAAAAGCTGGACGAGAGATGGTAATATCTTTCTTGTGGACCTCAACGGTAAGCGCCATCGTATTTCTTCAATGTATGAACTGAAATCAATTCCATGCAGAGCAGCCAGTAGTCCAAATACTTCAAGTCATGCAGCATCCACAGTTCCACTTCACATCGTCAAGTCAGATGGTAAGCCTCTAACAGCACGAACTCTCAGATCGAAGAGAAATATGAAAAAATAAACACATTATATTTTGTGTTATGAAGCGTAAATGCAGAATTATTTTTATTGCATATAACTATTCTGGCAGCTTAAGTTACTTATTTTGATGTTTCTTTATTTGAGACACTATTAGTTAGTTTTATATGAATACCCTCTTAAAACCTTTATTTTTTAAATAATGAAGTTGTCGCTTATATTGCAATCTATTCAGTAGCTAAAATATATCAGATTGGAAGTAAAAATAAGTTTATTAAATTCATGCCATTAAACGACATACTTAATTTATTACGTATGTAACTAAACAACTTATGTTTGTTATATTTTGCCTGCAACAACTGTATAAGATTTCACAATCATGTCACTTCATTACTAATAATTTAATATACTTGTCATTATTTATATTTGACGATAGTGACTTGCTTTTATTATTATTTTTTAAGATTATGTAACTAGTTTTATGTTGTTGAATTACAACTTGTTAAGTGAATATTTATAATAGCCGGTAGTTTATTGAACTATATTTTGTAACTTATAGAAAATAATATATTTGAACTTTCTCTTGAACTTGTATAAGATTTATTATTATTACTTTTTTTTCTTTTTTAAAACATTTTATATATTTTTATTATTATTCTATATTAATTATTATCATACCATGCCTTCAAACGAAAGTTTTAATAGCAGTTATTCAAATACATTTGACGATAGTTCTATTAGTGCATCTTTGCCACTTAACGCCTTGATTGATTTTACATTTTCTACATGTGATAATTACTTTAATGTGATTCATATCAACGCTCAAAGCATCCCTTCTCATTTTCCAGATTTCTTTAACTTCTTTGATACTAAAAACATTCATGCAATACTTGTTTCCGAAACGTTCTTTAAACCATGTTTACCGTCTATTTCCTTTTGTTTACCGGGATTTGATCTTATTCGAAATGACAGAATTGGCGAAGGTGGAGGCGGTGTCGCTATCTACCTGCGTAGTCACATTGCATACGTTGTGTTAAATAAGTCACCTACACCCTACAACCATTTATCAGAACATCTTTTCATTGAAGTACTTTTTGATAAACTTAAAGTACTGCTCGGTGTTTTTTATAGTCCTTCCCTTCATATAAGCTATTTTGATATATTTGAAGAACTTCTTGAAACATTTTGTCCCTTTGCCTATCAAACTATTATAATGGGAGATTTTAATACATGTTTGTTAAAAGACGATTCCCGTGCTAAGAGGCTCAAAAAAATTATTAACAGTTGTAACCTTAATATCCTAAATACCTCTGCTACCCACTTTTTTCCTAATTGCATCCCCATTCTATTGGATTTTATGATTGTATTTTTATTGATTGATTCTCCTGAACTCGTATATACACATGGTCAATTACCTGCCGAAGCCTTTTCTTATCATAATTTAGTATTTCTCTCCTACAAAGTTCTTCCACCAAAATTAAAGCCATCTGTTGTTTTGCGACGTTCCTTTAAAAATTTTGATGATGCTAACTTCTTAAAGGATCTTAACAATATCAATTGGAACTCCATTTTTAACACTCACTTAATTGATGATAAAGTGACAATATTTAATAAGTATATAATTGATTTGTTTGACATATATGCCCCTCTCCGCCCGATAAAATTGAAACATTTACCAGCTCCGTGGCTAACAGATGACATAAGGAAAAAAATGGCACAACGAGATGCTGCTAAGACCAAATACAAGTTAAGACCTACGGAAGGTAATTGCATCAAGTATAAAAATCTCCGTAATCATTGTTCTAGAGTGTGTAGGGACGCGTGTGTTTATTTTTTCTTCACTGGAAAATAAAACCACAGCTAATATGTGGAAGTTTTTAAGAACTCTTGGGATTGGGAGACAGCATTGTATGGAAAACTTTAACATTGACCTTAACAGCTTCAACAACTTCTTAACAACATCCAGCTCCAGTTCATATGCTAATCAGGCTACTTTGGAGTTTATTCGACGATGGCACACACCAGAGCGAAACTTTAATTTCACTACTGTTTCACCTGATGAAGTTAAACAACACATACGAGCCATTAAATCCGATGCTGTAGGCTGTGATGGAATAAATAGGAAAATGATTTTGTTAACATTGGAAGCCGTCGCTGATGTCATATCTCATATATTTAACTTCTCTCTTAGTTCTTGCCAATTTACGTGTAATTGGCGTAAAGCTTTAGTGGTACCTATCCAGAAAACCCTATACCCCAGTTCATTTGAACATTATCGCCCTATATCCATTCTTCCTTTTCTTTCCAAAGCTCTTGAGCGGATTGTGCATTATCAGCTAAGTACGTTTCCTCGTACTAATGGCATCACAAGTCCCTTTCAATTGGGATTTCGACCTGGTCACAGTACTACCTCGGCTTTAATTAAAGTCTGCGATGACATCCGTGCTGCTGTCGATAATAAAAAAGTATCCATTATTGCCTTGCTTGACTTTAGTAGTGCTTTTAATAACGTTAATCACGATCTATTGCTCACCATCTTAAAATCAATTAATGTAAGTCCGAGTGCAGTTCAATGGTTTCATTCGTATCTAAATGATCGTCACCAATGTTTAAAGTTGAACAATAAATTTCCCAAATTTTTTCAACTTAGTACTGGCGTCCCACAGGGTAGTGTGCTTTCTCCCCTTCTGTTTTCTATTTTTATTAATACTGTCACTACCTCTTTGTTTTGTTTTTACCATCTTTATGCAGATGACTTGCAAATCTACGTTGCTAGTTCTCCAGCTGACATCGATGGTGGTGTTATAAAAATAAATAATGAACTCGAAAAAGTTTTGGAATGGAGTAAAGCATTCGTTCTGTCTATAAATGCTAACAAATCTCAGGTTGCTGTTGTAGGTAGTCCTAGACAAATTTGAAATTTGAATTAGAATTAAAATTGATTTCAATATCTTAACTCCTGTTTCCTGGGATAAAGTCATTATACCATACTCTTGCACAATAAAAAATCTTGGCCTGCAAATTGATAGTACATTCTCATGGAAATCGCAAGTTGAATATGTAAGTCGCAAAAAATTTGCCACTATCAGTGGTCTCAGACGATGGAAAAAGTTGTTACCTATTAAAACTAAAATTTGTCTAGCTAACACCCTTCTTCTACCCATCCTAGACTATACAGACATTTGTTACCTAGATCTCTCTGAGGAACTTTTAAATAAATTAGAACGTTTGCAAAATATGTGCATCCGATTTATCTTCGGGCTGCGTAAATTCGATCATGTGTCGCAACAACGTGCGCAGTTGGGTTGGTTATCCATAAGGCAACGTCGAAATATGCACGCTCTTACTATTCTCTACACTGTCCTCTTTCATAACCAAACTCCTCATTACCTCAAGGAGCGCTTCACTTTTCTTAGTTCTCAGTCTTTATACAATTCACGCTCCATTAACTCGCTCAAATTAAAATTATATAAATTACTCTGGAATGACCTACCGTTAGAAATTCAGACTTCTAAATCACTGTCAATTTTCAAAAATCGTTTGAAGCAATATTATTTATCTACGTAATATTTATTTTTATCATAAGTATGTATACCATAATATATTATGTAGGTTATCTATTTTATTCTATTTATTTATGTATACGGATATGTATGTATATGTATGTGCGTATATGTGTATGTATATTATTATATGTATTTATAAATTTATATATAATCATTATTATTTAATTACTTATATAATTAAAAACGAAAGTTTTAATTTTTATTGTGTTCTTATGTATAAATTCTTATTCTTGTTGTAGTGTGCTTGCACTATCCTATGACCTCGCAAATTTTCATTATTCATCAAGGGTTGTCTGTAAGAGATCGCTTTTAAGCGATAAGACCGCCTTTGCACGAAAATTTCTTACTTTATCAACATCCTACTATTGTAATTTCTTGTAATTACTGTATGTGCAATAAGTTTTAAAAATAAAAATAAATAAATGAAATAAATAACTCTACTCGCAATTAAACTGTGAGTTACTCTTCCTCCACCTGCAATTATAATTATAACGTTGTAACATTAACTACTTTTAAACGACTCTGTAAAATAAGTTATCGTTCTAATATTTAAATAAATAATAAGAGACAAACACATCATTATTTAATTTTAATTATCTTGAATATATATAATGTTAATCATGTACTTGGGTTATCGTTAATATTTTAAAATAAAGTATTTATTCTTTGATAATGATCTTAAGAACTATTTTTAAAATGTAGTATAGAGAAGTCTGAACTAAATTAAAGTAAAAAGTAATACTTACTAAATATACAAGTAAATTTACTATTACTAGTTTCTTAAAACGAATCAAAGTAATAGAATAGGATATCAAAATAGAAAAAAAAACATGTTTTTTCATTGAAAATGGGAATATTTATAAATAAATATATATATAAACATGTTTGTTATTTTACTTGCTTAAGCTCAATGCTCTCTTGTGTACGAAAATGGGTGAGTTCGAATTTATATACCTACAATGTACCGCTCGTCAGTTGATCACGGGGTTAGAGGTACCGGAAACTATTACTTGCCGATAAGATTCTGTTGTTACATTGTAAGTTATTATTGGTCTATTATTTTGTAATGAAATATTAATTACAACATAACTATGAAATGTGTAGTTATTAATTAATATATGTAAGTTCGAAGTAAAAAAATTAAAATTAAAATTGGATTTTTTCTTCTTTAATTGGATGAAATCCTTTTAGATATCGATATAAAATTTCAAATAGGGTAAAACAAATGGTGCATTCTGGTTATCAAACAAAACCAACATTGGACTGTGGTGCTGATATCAAATCAGTTTATAAACAAAAGGTCGTCGTAGTAGGTAAACTAGCATTGCCCTCGAGTTTGCTCGCTAAATAGGAAGCAGAAAAATATTACAGATTAATAATAAAAGTAATAGATAGATTTGTGACGGCCTGATCTTTTTACTAACTTGAAACACTTGGTGGTTTTGCCGGGGTATTATTTTTTAAGTCCCTTCAATCATCAATATACGCAAAGTTTACATTAATAAGATCCTAATTATTTTTAATTATAATAAGCTATTTAAAGTACAACTTGAAAAAAATGCACAAATTTAAATGAGTAATTAAAAAATGATAAGAGGCTCACGCAGCCAATTATATTATCACTGTATTGAGTAATCTTGTTATGATTTAAGAAATGTCGTTGTAGCAAAAAAAGATAACTAATATTATTAATTTAAAACATCTTGCATAATATCAGTTTATCAAAGTTAATTCTCATGAATGTCAAAGTTAATTAAGATCTAGAAAATTTTATATTGAATATATCGTGGTTTCAAAACTACTTAAAATCTCGGTAGGTTTTTTGCCTTTACTATATTTTTATTGTAACGATGTGGACTGTCTACTCGTATGTCTGTCCGTCTTTTTCTTTATTGTAGGTACATCTGTCTATTCATAAATAGCTAATGTGTTAATATAATAAAGTTATAAAAATCTTATCTATGCACATTGAAGATACAATTCAACAAGTCTCTTTCGTCCTTATAACATTATTTTGTATTTTAATATTTTTTTACCTTAAAGATTTTTTCTATTCTTTTCCCTTAAAATGAATCTTTCCTTGCACAGCTTAAATTGATTGATATTCCATTATTTTATACGCAGTGATACTGTGATTTTTTTATCGTAAAACATTAAAACTAGGGAATGCTTTCTCTAAGATACGACGCTCTTTGTCAATTAAGATTTTAAAGTAATTTTAAAAATACTATAAATAAAATTTTATTCATAATTACATAGCTGTCAATATTAGTTTTATATAAAGTATTAAATAATTAGTTTATGTAAAGGTTAGTATGTGTAAGTATATAACTTTGTACAAGTTATCTATATATAACATTATTATGTATGAATGTGCATTATTTTGTTTAATTATTAAATGCGCCAGGTACTGCCAGTTTAAAAAAATGTTTTTTTCAGTTTTAGGATGTCTGAAAAAGATACTTTTGGTAATAAGGCCAGGTGGGTACCAACTATTTTATGATTTAATGTTTCCATCAATTTGTTAGTAAAAGAGTGTTAGAAAATAATAAATTCTGGATAAAAATAAAAGACACATTTTTAATTTTTTTTAAAGTATATTAATCCATATTCTAATGACTTTCGAAAACTAAAGTTTAAACTTTTAAAAACCTGTGAGAGTAATGCACACTGTATCAAATAACAAAACTTTACTCGAAGTCATAGTTTCATTTCAACATTTGAGAATAAATTAAACTGTTTCATAAACTAAAAACTGAAAATAAAAAAAGAAAATGATTTCTTAAAGATGCATTGGTACTCAAAATATGGACTTAGACTATATGATTTAACATCGAAATTTCTTTATTTGCCTCGGTAACTTACTTCCGTTTATTTGTTTCTCTTAACTAAGCGGTACCCCGACGCAACGACTTCAATAAGCACGTAATAATATTATTTTTATTCTTTTTTAGAGGTCTTTTTGTATCGGGGGTTTTTTATTTTTTTTATTCAATTATTTTTCTGCTTTTTTAAGGTTACGTCACTGATTTCTTAATTGTACTAAATGAACCTACAGACACACAAATTTTCAGTTGTTAAAGTATTTATATTAATCTATCCTAATATTATAAAAAGAAAACATTTATTTGTTTGAATTGAATAGACTCTGAAACTACTGGACTAATTTAAACAATTCTTTTTGCATTAGAATCCTACATTATCCCTGATGAGCATGGGCTATATTTTTTAATCTTCATCATCATCATCATCACTAATATTATAAAGAGGAAAGATTTGATTGTTTGTTTGTTTGAATTGAATAAGCTCCGAAACTACTGGACCGATTTAATAAAATATTTTACCTTTAGAATCCTATATTATCCCTCTGATGAGCATAAGTTATATTTAATACGAGAAAAAATAAGGATCCACGTGAAAATTTCGACAATGTAAGATTATAAATGTATTAAGTAATATGATTCAAGACTTTTTCATACATATATACTAATATCAATAAATATAAACATTTAGAGTTAAAATGATTTACAATCACCAATAACACTATGATAAAGGGATTTATATTATCACTAGCTGTAACCCGTGACTCTTTATGACTACGATCATAAGTCATATAAATATATTTTTTACAGTCTACGTGGACGCAGTCTCGGGCAACCGCTATAATAAAGTACTTTTCCTGAGTAAATAAGAGTAAAAAACCTTTTGGTACATAACACAACTTTTTTCCCTAAATAGCGAGGGTGAAGCCGTTGAGAACACCTTATTATTATCTAGTCTGTAAATAATTACTCCTTAAGATTAAAATTATACCTATAATATTATGTAAGTAGCATATTGTATTCATATGAAGAAATAATGTAAAACTAGAAAACCCTCTAATTTAACCTACGTGTAAAGTAGGCACAATAATGATGTAAATAGTGTTGATTAAAAAGCTCCTAAATCCTGCCACACAAATCCAGACATATACCTAAGAAATCATAAAAACCCACATGTGACTGCTATTTTCGATAACACAATAACAAAAATCCGAAAACATGAAAAAGGAACTACTGATGTACGATATTAACTATATCAACAAAATAGCCGTCACATGATGCTAATTACCACAAAATACTATACCACAAAATTCATCACACAACACCAATAAAACAAACAATCTAAAAAACTTATTTGGCCTAACACAGTTTCCGTCCTCCCATGCGGAAGAAAACCGTCGAAATCACAAAAAAAAAAACACATTATTGTATAAGAACTTTTCACCAATAAAACATCAATATCTTAGAGACGACTATTTCTATTTCGACCAATAATAGCTAAGAACCATCTCGACAAATACAGCTTTCGATTAAAAAAAAACCGCATTCAAATCCGTTGCCGTGTTTGGCCGCTAGATTGCCTTTGACAGACACACATATATACAGATACACAGATTGACAGGTCAAACTTATAACACCCCTCTTTTTAGTCGGAGGCTAATTAATAAAATATTGACAACTAGTTAAAATTTTACACTCGGATTTATAGTAGAATCAATAAATGGTAATAAAACTTCGTTTATAAAATAATATGTGGCAATTTTAAACGGTTAATTTGGTATATATACTTTTTTATTACTTTCGGATATAGTTATTATACATAGAATCCTAATAGTTATTAAGTTATTAATTAAATAGTGATTATACATAGAGTCCTAATATGCGAAGCAAAAACTAACTTTCTATCTAACGTCACTCCTAGGTATTTTGCCTTGTCTTCCCAAGGTATCGTCTATCAAAGAATTTGATTCGCGGAAGGATCATTTTGGGGCCCCGGTCGAAGAGCACCAAAACGCTCTTCTCCGGGTTTACCTCGATCCGCCATTTCTGAAACCAGCTCCCTATGGAGTCAGCTGCGGTTTGGAGTCGTATACCTTATAATGATCCTTAGAGGACTTGTAAAGCGCGGTTTCGTCCACGTACATATTAAGGTAAACTTGGGATCGTGGCCTAGAAATGTCGTTAGCGTATATAGAGAAGAGAATGGGTGAGAGAACTGAAGCCTGGAGACACCCGCCTTGATGGGGCGGGTGGTTGACAAAACGCCTTCCATTCTGTAGCGAACGGAGCGATTCGACAGGTAGTTCCGTATGATGAGTACGAGTCTGTCCGATACCTTTAACTGGTATAGCTTGTACACCAGTCCATTGTGCGAGACCCTGTCGAACACCTTAGCTACATCGAGGAAGAGCGCTCCTGTCCTATACTTCTTGGCCCTCACAGTGGCCCCTGATAATATGTGCTCCGTGAGGCATTGCACCTGGTGGGAACATGAATCTAAAGCCTGGTGGGAACATGAATCTAATGGCTCTTAAGCCGAACTGCTCGTTTGGGATGATTTTGAGTCTCTCGACTTCCGATCTAAGTCTACGGAGGATGAGTCTCTCATATAGTTTCCCTAAGTAACTAAGAAGACTAATGGGATGGTAACTACTAGGCCGATGCCGGAGTTTGCCCAGTTTATGAAACCCTATCACTATGGTCTCTTTCCACTAGGCCGGAAACGAGCAACCGGCCAGTAGCGCGTTAAAAATGGTAACCAATAGGTATATTAAAGGAGGCGGAAGGAGCTTTATCACTTTGTTAGTAATCCTATCGGGACACCTGCGATTTGTTCGCGTGAAGCGCCCTACCTATGGACGTCACCTCGTCGTCGGCCTTCAATGCTCTCTGAAACCGCCAGAATGCCTGGTGTGTTGGAGAGAGTGCCGCAAGCGTCGTATTCCAGATGCTTTCTCTGAAGTTGTCGAGAGCTTGTCTCAACTCCCTCTGGAGACGGCGTAGCCTCCGTCGATTGTCGTCTGTTGGGTATCGATCGTGGGCTCTAATCGCAGCGTTTTTATGTGTGATAAGAAGTCTAATGTCCGGGGGGAGTGCTAATTAACCCTCGAAGTTCACCCGAACCTCCCTCGACGAATTTTCTATGCTCTCTACCAAAAGATCTATGAAGTTACTCGCTGCTGATATAGCGTCCTCGACAGATGCAAGTTGGTCAGAAATTTTGTCAAGGTGCGCTGATGCAAGGGAATGGACTTGCTCTCGATGCTTCGTCCAGTTAATAATTGATTTTGTCGCGGGTTCCGTAGGAGGAGGGGGGGGGGGGTCCTAGCTGAAATAAGACTGGTCGTCGGTTAGAGTCGAGCTCGGATAGCGTCTCGATAGAACGTAACTGGAGTGTCACGCCAAGTCACGCACTAGATCTATCTGTTTAAGTAGCCCGTTCGCGTTGAATGTAGCGACAGTCAGAGAGCGAGGTTTTACCCTTCCACGCGTTGTTTTTAGAAATGTTGTCTATAGAATGTTGTGTATAGAAATATAAAAAAAAATACTTTAAGACAAGCCCGTTAAACTTATTAATTTATATATTTCGGTCGAATAAATAAATTAATTCAAAGTATTTTCAGTGGAGGACTTTGATTGCTTTGCATTTTTATCTCTGTTTTCAACATTTTGGTTTAATGCTATGTTCTGTTCTTGCTGACTAAAAAGTCTAAAATGCTTGGTTTCAAAATCTTCATCCTTTTTAGTTAGTTTTTGACTTTTTATTCTTGTTGTGCATACCAGTGTCGCGTTCATCTTGGAAATCGTGTATCGGTGAGGTGTGCAGTTGTCTTTTATGGTTCGGTTTTAGTATAATTAATTTATCGTATATAATTTTTACCATATTGCCCTTCTCTTTTTCCAATTTCATTTGGTCCTGCAGTGCCCTCATTTTTTTAAGACATGCTTGAGATTGTCCTCCTTAAAATTATATGGTGTAACTTATAGCGTTCTTTTTAAATAACAACACAGTAACTATTTCTGAAAATTTCAAAGGTTATGGAAAACCTTCTGTGGCTATCATGGCTTATTTTTCTATTTATACTTTTATCAAGTTTAGGTTTTTGCTTATATTGGTTATTAAATAAACATAAAGAGGATATATTATTAGTATCCTAGTTTGAATATATACTCAACTATATAGTTGACTATATATTCCAAAAGTACATAGTTTACATATAATATTGCCTAAACACTTTAGAGGTACGAGTTCCTGATCAAGATAACGTAAAACAAAATACATTATAAATTAACTTTTTTTTGTCATCAGAATCTCGCGCCACACAAAACGATATCAAAGACGGTTTGAGATGCACGTACCTAAAGCCTATCTGTGTATAATTATCTAACGCACACCAAATTGCAAATAAGTAAGTTCTACTTTTTATGTTTATAATTTCGTTCTATATTGTTTGTACATATACCGTATTTCAAATTGTTTATCAAGAGTAAGGTAGAATAAAGTCAATATTAAATATTATAATATGAAAATATTAATTGCAAAATCTTAGCAAACCTAAAAGAAATTACAAAATGACCAGGAAAATGTGATTGTTCGCAGGTTGTTAATATAATTATAATGTACTTGTTAACTTTTTTAACGCTTTTTAAAATTTATTTAAGTTTAAGATTCCAAAAGCGTAGAAGAATAACAAAAAATAAATGTAATCTTATAATTTTCGATTAAATGGAAAACAAATAACTTTAAAAATATATTTTATTCTTTGCTTTAGTGGACAAATATAGCAAACAAATCATCCATCTCAAATGTCAAAGTCAACTTAAAATTTGAAGATACTAGGAAGTCAACACGAATTAAGAGAAAGTCTAGTGTAGAATTTTACAATCCTAACACACATGCCTTTGAAATTATTTTTCAGATGCACTTAACGAAAACGAAAAATGTAGGTTTATGTTAAAACTATGACGTTACACGTTATTGTCATAAATAAAACATGAAGTAAATATTATAGTATATAAAAAAGAAATAAAAAAAGTTCTTAAAAGACGATGATAGCATGCATAAAGGAATTTGTAAAATTAGGGGCACTTAATACCAAAATCGATATCTAAATGACTCTCTTTACTACCGACATAAATAATATTTACAACATAACATCTGGATTTACGTAGTTACTCTCTAGTTATGTATCATATTGTAGATTTCGAGCTTTCTGGATATTTTTTGTTGGCAAAAAATTTCAAACCGTGCTTTTTTATTCTACATATTTTTTAATTTTAGCAACAACATACAATCATAAAAAAAAAAACAAACAATATAAGCAACATAATCAAAGCAAATGTAGTCCGGAATTTTTGGAAAAATTCTTTGCGATATTTAAAGTGCTGCTTATTTAGTAGATACTGATTGATCAATGTATAATTAAACGCAACTGGCAAAAAGCATTCGATGATTTAAATAGAATTCAATAATCCTAACGAATTCTTCAACTGGGCTTGGAAATCTTAAAAAGCAAATGCTAGTATACAAACATCTTACAAAATTATAATAAAGATAACATTTTCACACTCAAAGAGTAATAATTCTTTTTAATAATTAACAAAATATATTAAATATTTTTGGTAAAATGAGATAGCAACGTGAAAATATTAAAAATACAAATTTTCATGTTATTTTTTTTTTCAGAAATGTCTACGAAATACAAAGATATAGTAATATACTACAACCATCAATTTTTTTTACACACGAACCTTTGGTTTTATATAATTATATAAAAAATAACAGAAGAGAATAATACAACAAGGCTAGCTGTTCAAATACGATTAAATTTGAATTAGCCGCCGCGTTTGATCCTTATTGTGGTTAACTCGTTTTTCTTTATTTATTATTACTAAAATATATACCCTTAGTCAAAATGTACAAATGGTTATCCAAAAATTTGTAAAGCTTTTAGTTAAAATATTTAAGAAACCCTTACTTTTTATGCAAAACAGTTTACTTGCAAAAAACCCTTTAATAACTTACAACTTAAAATTCCATCTTAGTCTTTTACTTTACACAACAGCTTCTTTCATTGCTCAAGCGAATATTACACTAAAATGCAGAATTGCTATTATTCTACAAATCTTTATTTACCATTTTTTTTACTACAATAAAAGATATTTTGTCTTAGCAAGAACGATACTATTTTAATAATAAATACCAATGATGATTACTATAAACGAGAACTTGTTAATTATGTAATGTATTCATTTCACGCCAGAGAGCTACATATTATGTATATTTGTATCCGAAATAAGAACATTTCGTCACAATAATTTTAGGGCATTTTTTGGAGCAAGATATAATATTGTTTCGATATTCAATGATTCTTGATCGAAATCCGTATATTTAATGCCAGTCATGTTTCTGATAATCCTGTTTAGTAAAAAGAATTACATAAAATTTGTTGATACTAAGACTGAACTGGTCTAATTGAACCGTAGTTCTGTTTAAAATTATATCGTTTTAATATTGATGTTATTCATTCTATACTATATATCTTTATACCTAATACATTTAACATTGTGACACCGATAAAAATGCCTAAACTTGTAATAATGCTATTAAGTCATTTATTTCCGATGTATTGGTCTGCCATCCATATTATTTTGTTAATTAAAATGACGAATACGATAAATTTTATGATTTTTAAATAATCTCGGAACAGCATTCTTCATTAGCAAAAAAATCTTAAACGTTTAATTTCACTTAACAAGTCCCAAACTTATTAATTACTTTTTTATTCTATTTAATTACTTTTACAAAAAAAATGTATAATTTTTTTGTTTATACTAACCTTTTGAGTTATCAAATTTTTTATCAAAGTTCATGATGCTTTTAAAAAAAATACAAAAATAAGTTTGATAAGTATTATATAACCTGTAATTTTGATATAATTAAGATATCCAAGAAAATATTTTGGATAATGATAAACATATTTTATTTCCTCTGCACAGACGCGAATACAGATTCACGCACAATTTTAAAATTAATGAATTTATTGAAATTAGGTTTAGGAATTTACAGTTAATAATAATAAAGCGTTTTATTATTCCATTCTTTTTTTTATGTACATATTATTGTGTTAGAATATTGTTCAAATGTTTTATGTTAGCACAATTAATATTTTTTAGGTTTTAAATGGATCCCTGTTAGTTAAAGGTTCCTCCATTTGTTACCATTTTTTTCTATTATTTCCTTTTTGAAGCCAATTAATCCCGCCAATGTCTTTAGTTTCATCAGTCCACCTTTTTTGCGGTCTTCCCACGTTTCTTTTACCTATTGGTCCCTTCCATGTTGTAGTTTGTACATTTTGATAGTCGTGCAATGTGTCCGGACCATTGCCATTTTAGTTTAAATGCTTGGTTTAAATCATCGTTTAGTTTTGTTTTCCTTCTTATCGTGTGGCTGTGTATCTTGTTTACTTTCCTTAGTTTTAGCATGCTCCTTTCCATTCCATGCTGATATGTTCTTATAGATTGTTTCATATTGTTTGTGAAAGTCCAGGTTTGGCAACGATATCGCATGGTTGGTATTACGCAGGTTTCCATTATAGCTTTCTTTATTTCTAAGCTGTAGTTGCCTCTTGGAATTTCTTTTTGACTCGAATATTTTTTCCACGATAGATTTATTCGAACGGTTTATTTCGTTTTCATTTCTTTTATTGTTGAAAGATATTTACTTGCCCAAGAATATGTATTCTTCTACAAATTCCCGTCTTGTGATCCAGCATTTACTGGTATTACTGGGCCATTTGTCATAATTTTTGTTTTGCTAAAATCATTTCTAAACCTACTGTGGCGCTTGCTTGATATATTTGGTTAAGCATTGTTTGTAGTTCTTTTGGATTTTCATTAAAGATGACAATATCGTCTGCAAATCTAATCGGCTTAAAAAAATATATTGACCTTGATACCTTTATTCTTCCAGTTTATTTGTTTGAAGGATAATGTCCAGAACGTAATATATGAGCTACGACTATAAATTTTCTACTTAACTTAATATTATGAAACCAAGATAGGAACAGAAGATTCTGCCGTTGTATTGTTTTTTACCAGATTCCTTTCTCTCTACTTCTTAGATCAAAATATTCATTAGATTTATTAAAACATTTCATTTTAAAGTTATACATTTTTATAAAAAAGGAAGAACCGGAGATTCTGTACTTACAGTGAGTGCTACTTTAGTACAGATAGACGTCGAAAAATTATTGAAAATCTATTTTTATTATAGTTTTTCCATCCATAGTATATCAAAAGCATCTTTAAAGCTATTTAAATAACAACAAAAATAATATATTGTCTTGCAAATGTTGTAGTGAAGAAAATAGTAAGTAATAACTATAGAATATCGGGTTAGTCTGGATTGCCGGGAATGAAACACAACGTATCGGAATTAGGTGTAATCGCAGACTGACTTAGCATAAGACGGCGATGGCAAACTTAAATCTAAATACCCCCTATTTACACATATATTACACCTCCACCCCTATACAACATGATCTTAAACTAAACAATAACTTACATGCTAAATACTTATAACTAGGTACAATACTTAAATCTATGAAATCTTAAATCTATCAACTGGTTTTCGCGTTCTTTGGGAATAGCGATTCATCGGCTTAGGTGGTGATGACCGAAGTGCATGTTCAGATGGAACATGACTACGTGGTGATACCGTTTCTGATGTAATATCGCTTTTAATGCCTTTATTAACATCACCAGTTATTTCCCCTACATTCATTGTAGAAGTTGTAGGTGATGCCAACTGTTTTATTGGCTCCTCTAACTGCTCGACCACATTCTCTCTACCGTGCCCTACTTCACTACTGCCATCGGAACAAGGAACATCAGAAAGTCGCGATCTGCGACGTATTTGATCAATATGTCTTTTAAGTAATTGACCGTTATCCTTTACCACTGAATACCTGCGTTGACTATCTGCTCCCTGCACAGTACCCTTTACCCATTTATCCTGGGTACCATACTCTCGCGCCCAAACTAAATCACCCTCTCGAAGGTTACGCTGAGTACCGCCTGCATATTCGATTTGTCGCCTTTGAACTTCACGTACCCTATCTTCAATAACACGATCACTACGCAGCAAGTCTAATCTCGAACGTAATGTCCGCTTCTGTAAGAGCATGGCAGGAGACTCGCCAGTCGTGCCATGCACTGAATTTCTATATGCCAGTAGAAATGTTTGCAGCGCTGTGTCAATGTCCACCTGATCCCTATATGCCTTCTTAAGGGCCCGCTTACATAATTTAACAGCGTTCTCCGCTGCTCCGTTTGAAGACGGATGATAAACCGGTGAAAAAAATTGTTTTATGCCGTTATTACTCAAAAATGTTTTAAATTCTGAACTAGTAAATGGTGGGCCTTGATCGGAAACTACTTCTTCTGGTAAACCGAACCTTGCAAACGTTGCTCTTAATTTTTTATGACGTTCGAAGCGTTGGTACGCGTCATTTCAAAAACTTCTAACCATTTTGACGTGGCGTCAATTACAACTAAATACGTTAGCCCCTTATAAGGGCCTAAAAAATCGATGTGAAGCCTGCTCCAGGGACGAGCGTGATACGGCCAGGGCTGTATCGGAGCTCGTGGCGGCGAGTCCGCCTCTGCCGCGCACGTCTCACATTGCTTACACACCTCTTCTACTGATGCGTCAATATTAGGCCACCAGACATAACTTCGTGCTAAGCTTTTTGTCTTCACTATCCCCATGTGACTACTATGAAGTTGTTTTAACACTTTGTTCTGTAACGAAGATGGTATAACCATACGGTAACCCCACATTATGCAACCGCCTTCCGTATACAACTCATGGCGCCGCATGAAATAGGGTTTAATTTGATCATCAAGACATGTCAGCGGCCAACCTGATCTTATATAAGACAAAATTCTACTTAAAACGCTATCACCGGCCGTATCTTTCTGTACGTTCTTACTAGTAATTGGCAAAAAATTCTCAACAAAATTAACGTACGTACTTTCATTTATCTTCCTATTAACGTTGCTGTCCTTATGCGGCAAGCGCGATAATGCATCTGCACAATTTTTAGTCGACGTAACATATTCGATATCATAGGTATATCCTGTTAATAATACTGCCCATCTTTGCAACCTGGAAGCGGCCATTACTGGGATGCCTACCTTGTCCCCAAATATATAAGTTAATGGCTTATGATCGGTCCTTAATATAAAGTTACGTCCATACAGGTACTGGTGAAACTTACGAACACCGTAAATAATGGCTAGCGCTTCCCGGTCTATCTGTGAGTACGCGCGCTCGGCCGGACTGAGCGAGCGAGACGCGTAAGCCACTGGCCGCTCCCCGTCCGCGGTCGAATGCGATATCACCGCACCTATACCTACGCCGCTTGCATCCGTTGTCAATATGATGGGTAACTCCGGTGCGTAATGAATCAAAACCTCGCTACTGGTTAACAAATATTTAATTTTACTAAACGCCTTTTGGCATTCCTTATCCCAACAATACTGAACACCTATCTTGAGCAAATTATATAAAGGAGATAGGACGGTGCTAACATTTCTTATAAATTTCCCATAATACATCACCATACCGATAAATGCCCGTAATTCGGAAACATTCGTGGGGGCCGGTGTGTTTACTATGGCCTCCACTTTTTCAGGACACGTGTGAACTCCCTGTTGACTTATAGTATACCCCAAATAATTTACTGATGCGGCGAAGAAAACACACTTTTCTTTTTTTACCTTCAGACCGTAATTTTTTAACCGATCGAATACTTTACATAAATTTAGCATATGAGCCTCATTTGTGGCCCCAGTAATTATAATATCATCCAAAAATACTCCTACTGACGGTAAATCTGCAAATAGCTGCTCGAGGCGTCTTTGAAAAATACCTGGGCTTGATGACAGTCCGTAAACCAACCTATTGTACATAAATAGCCCTTTATGGGTGTTTATCACCGTGTACTTCTTAGTGTTATCGAGCTCAAACTGTGCGTAAGCTTGCGACAGATCAATTTTACTAAAACGCTTACCACCCTTCAATCGCAGTAGCAGTTCCTCGATCCTAGGTAACGGATAGCGGTCAATTTCAATAACTTTATTTAATGTTAATTTGTAATCTGCACAAATTCTGATGTTTCCGTCCTTTTTGACGACCGGCACGATGGGGGTCGCCCAGTCGGAGCGCTCCACGGGTGAGAGAATGCCGTCGCGCTGTAGCTGAGCCAGCGCGCGCTCCACCGGCGCGCGCAGCGCGTAGGCGAGCGGCCGCGCGCGCATGAACACGGGCCGAGCCCCTTCCCGCACGTGTACGCCCACCGTCCCGCCGGTGAATCGACCCAAACCATCGGCAAACACCTCACAGTATTTGGAACTGAAAGTTGACATATCAAATACATCGTCTTTATACATAACGACATTATTACAACTATAGTTAATAATAGGTAATTCTACTTTTAATTCTGCCATCCATTGTCGACCTAAAAGCATCGTTTTCCCATTTTTGATAACGAACAGTTCCAATTTCTTCTGTACATGCTTATATTTTACTACCGGAAGTATTACTCCGAGTGGTTTAATAGACTCCCCCGTGTAATACCTAAGCATCAATTTGCAGGGTTTTAGGCACAAATCTTTGAACAACCTATCGTAACACTCTTGACTAATACATGAGACTGCACTGCCAGTGTCACACTCCATTTTAATGTTGCTGCCATTAACATTTAATTCTACATATATAGGTCTACACTGCGCGGCCGATAATTTGCAAATATCGACAAATATTACCTCGTCACTCTCGGCGCTGTCGCTGTCATACCCGTTGTGTTCCCTTATTTCTCTAAGACCGACGTTGTAATGTCCCGCCAAATTGGGACACATACGCTGTAAATGGCCTTGCCGGTTGCAAACGCGGCAAACGTATCTTGCGAATTTACACGTCGTTGAATCATGACCCGCTCCGCATACTTGACACTGCCGTTGAGCTCGCTCACTCCGCTGAGAGGATGCTGTCGACACCGCTACGCGCGGTCCGCGCCACCGCGTGCTTTGCGGAGGGGCCCCCCGCGCCGCTCTGTAGTCATTATGCGCAGCACCCGCTGCCGGCACGCTGCGCCGTCGGTTTACCGCCATTTTCTTACACGCCACTGCCGTTGTCTCGCTCACGCACCTTCTCGAACCTTCTAGTCGTTCTACCGCCGCGGCATCTTTCTCTGCTGCCTCCATGCTAATCGCCAACGTATACGCCCTTCCGAAATCCAGTCCGCTTTCCGCAAATAATCGTTGTCTTATAGTTTCGTTACTAATTCCACAAACTAACTGATCCCTCAGACTTTCCTCTAACCAAGATCCAAATTCGCACGCTTTAGACATCTTTTTTAACACAGCCACATACTCTGCTATGCTTTCGCCCTCTTTCTGTTCCCTGTGTCTAAATTTGTAACGCTCCGCTAACTCACTTGGTTTGGGTTGTAAGTGTTTGGCCATAATGTCGGTGATCTGTGCAAATGTCTTATCCTTAGGCTTTGCCGGCGTACACAAGGTCACTAACAGTTCATAACATTCTGCACCCATCAGTGTTATTAACAAAGGCACTTGTAATTCACTAGATATCTTATTGACTAAGAAGTATTGTTCTAAGCGTTCCACGTACAACCGCCAATCGTCAGTGTGCACTTTGAACTCCGCGATTTTACCGATCGACATTTTTATTTATTTTGCGTTCACTAATACACTATATACGCGTAGGGAATGATCTTCGTCGCCACTATAGAATATCGGGTTAGTCTGGATTGCCGGGAATGAAACACAACGTATCGGAATTAGGTGTAATCGCAGACTGACTTAGCATAAGACGGCGATGGCAAACTTAAATCTAAATACCCCCTATTTACACATATATTACAATAACATAAGTGCGTTTCTATTTTATTTATCAAATATATTAGCAGGTTTAACCAATTTTTTAAACGACTTCTTCAAAGAGGAGGAGGTTCTCAATTTGGCCGGTATTTTATATTATATTATTTTTTTTTATGTATGTACACCGATTTCTCCGAGCAGAAATCTCGGAAACCGATTTACGTAATTCTTTTTTTGTTTGATGCGGAATAGTTTCGAATTGGTCCCATAATAAATTGATTCAGGTAGGCCCATTAGTTTTTATTTTATGAGCATTTTTGTCGAAGTTTTGAACTAACTCCTTCGGGAGGAAATCAAAACGTGAACTAATGACATCAAAACTAATGACATCTGTTCAATCTGTCAAACCTATTATTAAATAGGACATATAAATAATAGGTAGTATATAATAAACATTAAATCTTCATTATTTTTTACTTTTTAGTTTTAAAGTCGGTTTTTTTAACGTAGTTTTTTTATATATCAGTGTTCTGTGTACCCATAATTGTTGTTTTTTTTTGGTGCAAAATAAAATGAAATTTATTTTTACTTGTAAAATTAAATGATATATATTTTTTTTAATATCCTTATTTGCAGAATGTCTTTCCTGTATTTGGTGTCTACTTCAATAGCTTTTGTGTTTGCTTTTTTGTTCATAAAATGGAATAACCTAAAGAAGTACTGGGCCCAACAAGAAGTTCCACACTTGCCTCCGTGTCCACTTCTGGGAAGCCTTACTTTCATTCAGAGACAGAATGCGGTAGGAAATTTATTTTTTTATCTGAATTAAGATAGATTATAAAATTTTATGCAATTTAGTTTAGTCTGTTACTAATTGTTTCAAAATCATTACACTACTTATATATTGGTATTATCTTGTCTTTTAAGAATGACCTTGTAACCAAGTCATACATATCCGGACTATGTCCTTATAATGTATCAACCTTATATTTTTTTAAAGAATTTACGAACCATCTTCGATCTGTCGTAGTATTCTACCTCTGATATATGATGCCATGATTGAATTTATTTTATATTACATTTTTAGAAGTATAATATTTTTGATATAATCAATAGCATACCGAGTATCAATAAGGATGCATGTAAACGGATAAAAACTATTGTTATTTATTGTTTCAGAGTTTATGGTTTCGAGACATGTATAAACGCTTTAAAACTCCTTATATCGGCATCTGGTTGATCTGGAAACCAGCACTTATTGTTAACACTCCAGAATTGGCGCGTCAAATATTACTTAAAGATAGTGCTATTTTTAGAGATAGATACTTGAGTTCCGGGGCCACTGATCCTATTGGTGGGCTTAATTTATTTACAGTTAATGTAAGTCCAAACTTAAAAGAAAATAATATATAACTTTCGCGTAATAATAGTATTATGTTATTAATTTTATTTTAAGGATCCTATCTGGACAATTCTTCGTCGGAAATTAACAAACATTTTTACCTCAGCGAAGCTGAGGAAACTTCAAGATTATACTCATTTAAAGGCTAAAGAACTAGTCCAAAGAATTGAAAGAGATCGTAAAAAAGGATTGGAACTTAAGGTCATAAAAATATGTTACTAAAAATCAAATTAGTTTTAAAAAAAATTAAGAAATTCAAAACTAGATAAATCTACGAGAACAGTGTTAAAATATTAATCCTCATTGTTTACTATTTACACATAATCGATAAACTAGCTCTATAAAGCAAAATTAAATCTTTTCTTTTGACTTTCACAGGAACTTTTCGTTGACTACACAACTGATGTGATTGGTACATTTTCTTTAGGAGTAGAAAGTAACGCAACTCTTACTTCAAAAGGTCCTCTTAGGAAAGTGACAAAAGATTTTATGACGTTCAGTGTATATCGAGGACTTTGTTGGTTCAGTATATTTTTCTGGCCTGAATTAGTTGATGTATTTAGGTAATATATGCATTGCCATTAATAAGCAAGTTATTACCATAAAATAAGTTCATTAAAATAATAAATATTCACTTTTCTAAAATTTTAGATTTTCTTTATTCCCAAAATCTACGACAAACTACTTTCAAAGGATTTTCAAAACTTTATTAAATCAGCGTTGCAATAATATGGAGGGCAGGGAATCAAAGGATTTAATTGATACTCTTATAGAAATGAAAAAAGAAAGTAAAGACAACAATCAAGGTAAAATCTCATATACGTAACACTTTATATTCAGTTTGAACTTAAGTAACAAGCCATTTCAGATTTGATTAAGGCTTCTTGGTTTCTCGGGCAAGTTAACTATAATTATAAGTAAGCCGTCGCCGCCGTAATGCGTAGCGGGAGGAGGTGAGCGAACCACAGTTTGGTAAAGGCAATTAAATGAAGATCATACCGAATGCCTTACAATTTTTCTTTAATTTGAAAATCGTTCTACTTTACTAGATAATTCATGTTTAAGATTTCTTAACAAAAAACTGTTTGTATTTTTTTTTCTGTCAAATTTCAAATTGATGCTATTTGAATTAACTATTGATAATTCTTGGTCATATAAATAATTTACAGATTTCTTATTTGAACATCGTTATTGAATTTTTTTTTAAATATTCGTTGTATATGCTGTCTCTATGAAACAAATTTAATAAACAATCTTGAAAACTAAATAAAATTTAGAATGTCATAAAAAAACTTAAAAACTATCCTCTTGTTGTTTTCGATGGCTGTACCAATTTACGATGCTTTACCCTCACTGGTTTAAAATATATTAAAATGGTTTATCATCTGTTTATAACTCATTTACAAAACCTAAAAGTTTGAAGCAAGTATTTGTAAAAATGATGCTTTATTTCATTTATACTGAATCAGAAAAATATGTTGTTTTTTATAGTTATATCTATGTCTTATTTTAATTTATAGAACTTATGGATGTTATAAAAAATTATAAAACTGTTTTTTTGGTTAACTGTAGTTGAAATATTTAATTATGAGTATGAAGTAGAAAAATAAATCAAGGAATACATGTATTATAACAATATATTAGAGTGAAATAGATTATCAAGAATCTTTGAAAAATATTTTTAGAATTCCACGAAGATATTCTTATTGCTCAAGCAGCTATTCTCTTGTTGGGAGGATTTGACACCACTGCTGGTATTATGTCATATACAATATATGAACTCGCATTTAACAACGATTGTCAGGTAAATTGATAGAAAATACTAATATTTAAATTGCTTTCGTTAATATACCTTCGTAACTTTCCAATTTTCTTAACAATTACAACAATCTATAACTGGTTGCTTTATAATTATATATATATATATATATATATTGCAGGAAAAGTTATACAGTGAGCTCAAGGAAGTTGAAAAAAGGACTGAAGGTAATGTTGATGCTGAGACCGTAGCCAATTTACAATATTTGAACTGCGTGTTAAAAGGTAGAAGACATAACGTTTATTAATGTTGATAATTAATTTACATACAAAGAAAAGTTAACTTATTCTGACAGACCCAACAATTAGGCTGCCAGTCATAATTAAATTTAATGTTTTATTTCAGAGTCCCTTCGAAAGTACCCTTCAATGGGATTCCTCGATAGAGTAGCATCTGCAGACTATCAAATTGACGAGAAACTGACAATCAAAGCTGGGACAGCTATTTATGTGAATGCTATCGGCATGCAATATGACCCTCATTACTTCCCTGAACCAGATAAATTTAACCCTGACCGGTTTTCACCAGATAGAGAAGAAAATATTAAACCTTACACTTTTTTACCATTTGGAGAAGGACCGAGAATGTGCATAGGTGATTTGATTTATTTCAACTTCAGTATAACCATTTATTTTATGATAAAATTCCATTTAAACGTATTTGTCTGTACTATATTAATGTATTGTATAAAAATTAAAAATTTTACTATTTTTTAAACTTTTTTCGTTATGTACATTTATTAATTTATATAACTGTATTCAAATTCAGTAAATTTATCAGTAATTTAATATAGTTTAGATTAGTTTTGTTGGAGTGGTTTATTCTCGTCTATTTATTTATTTAATCAAATTTTTATATTCTAGGCCAGAGATTTGCCAACATGACCGCTCGTACAGCACTATCTCAGTTGATCCTTAAGTACAAGGTGCGGCCTCTCCCAAACTCACCTCGACCTAATGAAGCTAAAGTTGAATGCAAAGGCTTGTTCCTGCAACCAGGAGAACCACTATATGTTGAATTTATTCCAAGAAATGAAAGTGGTTAAAATTAAAAGATGTGTTTTAGTTCAAGCTATAGGTATAAACCATTAAGCAAACTAGATTATATGGACTGTTTTTTACAATTAAATTAAAATGAATTTAATTGAACAACTTATTGATATCGTTTTCATAATCAATAAAAATGTTGTTGTATTAAAAGTAAGTTTCAGGGTACTGAAATTTGTTGTTAAATCACTTTCTAACTCCGAGCTCTATATTTAAAAAAAATCTCCAACGCATTAGTACCAAAACAATGCTAGTTAAACCTTTAATTATTTTTCTCATTTAATTAGCTGATGTGTGCTGCTCCAACATATGTAAACATCAACTTCTTAATTAGTAGATAATATTCCCTTTTCACTGTATTACTCTGTGGAAGGAAGTCATGGTGCACCACGTCTCTTCAATCGAAGAAAACTGCGTGCAAAACTTTCACGTTCGACCTAACTTGAGGCGCTTTTTTCGGTCTTGGCTCATTGCGCAGCTTCCATTGGGACGATTGCGCTTTGGTTTCCACGTCATGACCATAAATCTATGATTTAGCACCAGTTATGACCCTCTGAAGCACATTTGGGTCATCACAGATCGTGTTCAACATCTCCTGAGTAAAGATAATGTGATACTGTTAATAGACGAAATTAAATGATTTTTTCATGAATCTTGGTGCGACCCGACTCATGCCCAAATCATTGATTAAAAACGAATAGCACGAGCCAGCCAATATGTTTAGATCCTAAGCAACTTTACTAATTCGACGATTAGCCAATACTAGATTCTTCAATTTATCAATGTCTTCGTCTGTTGTTGACTCGCTCGGGCGTCCAAAGTAGATGCACCATATGCTATACTAGTTTATTTTGTTTTTATCACAAAATTTTATAGTGATACTTTGATCCATTTTTAAAGAACAGAAACAACGAAAATCGAACACTAGTTAAAACACATTCAAGAAAAACAGTTGTTAAAACTTTACTAAACATTCAATATGGCCGATGTTGTTAGCATAAGTAAGGAACATAAGTACCAACACAGCAAAAAAATATATAAAATTCGTTATACTTTGTGAAACGACCTCGTACATATACTACAATCCTTCGTATTATTTAAGAGGGTTTGGACTTACACCTTTTTTATTTATGTTTCTTAAAAGCTATGGCTTAGAAACCAAGTTTCGCTGACGTTTTGCATGTGTCTTTGTTATTTATAATATAATATTGTAAACGGAATACCGGACTTTAATGTCTCCTAAGACGGTAAATAATTTTGCATATAATTGTTTGCTGCCTAGCTCGCGTTAGAAATTCATGAGTCCTAATTGTATATTTCAATTACAAACAAGGTATAAGATAAATTAGAGATATCTATTAATATATTTACATATTATACTAAGTTTACTCAGCGATATTACCTTCCACGCGCCCTCTTAGTACTTAAGTTATAACACAAGATATATTGCAATTATACTATTTTTGTTTGTGCATTTGTTTAAAACAAAATCTTGAACTTATATTATGGTGATAAGGAAAATATTTTATAACCTAAAAAAATTATACCTGTAAAATGTGTTTTGCATGAATGGTCAATTAGCAAATAGAAAAGCAGAAAGAGGAAATAATTGTATCAGTGTTTGTACTGAAAACTGCAGTAGCTCTTTTGTTAAATGTACGTACTAATAAGCCGCATTACCTATAAATGTTTAATTTCGTTATTATTTTATAAAATAAATAAATCCTTGTATTTTTCACTACTACCACTACTAATAGACTAATTTGTTTTTTAAAAGTGTTGTTTCAAATAAAGGGATCATATTATTATTTAACATATGTATATATATTATGTATCTTTTAAGAACGGGATAGCCTGTCGCCACGTCCAGAGCAACTCGGTCGAAACGTTAGTAAATTTAAAGGTATAGGTATGTATGATAACTATCTCGTAAGCGTTAATTCCCGTTTTTAAAAGATTTATTTATTATGAAGCCCGAATAAACCACTCCTAAACAGGTTCTGCACTAATATTTTTCTAATTCAACAAATAAAGCTAAGTCACGTTACGGAAATTCATAGTGTTGCATTTCTTTTACATAATTACATTTCGTCTTCGAAATTCGAATTATTATTGTTTAACATATGTATATATCTTACATTCGAGTATCCTTCTATCCTTTCGAATTTCCACTTGTGAATTTAAATATATTAACATTCTTTCATTAATGAATCATTATTTATATTACCAATAGTCGTATATTTTGTTATCAATAGTTTATTTTTCAATTTCTACAGATTTAGGGTTCAGTTAAAATAGAAGTACATTAAAATGATTAAAGATATAATTTCTGAATGTTTTATTTAGTAGTCTACTTAAATAAAAAAAATGAATGTTATGTTACTATTTTATAGTTTAATAAAGGAAAAAAATAAAATGCAAGTAAGTTAAAAAGGCAAATAAAGAAATTACGATATCGAATCGTAATCTAAGTCCTCAATGATTAACATACGTACAACGGTCCCTCGACGCAACGACTTCAATAAGTACATAATAATATTATTTTTATTCTTCTTAGAGGTCTTTTTGTATCGGGGCTTTTTTAAAATTTTAATTAAAATTTTAATAATATAAATAACTCAAACTGCTAATTAATGCAAAATAATCATAAGACTATCATGTGACATTATTGGTTTTTAGTCAAAAATTATTTTCGAAACAAATATAAGAACAGATTAGTATATTACAGAAAGATATCATGGATAACACGTTTAGCTCCCCGATAGCATCGAAGACACGTTTTCTTTTCCTCGTCAACATTCGGTACACGGAAACATGAATATTTTACACGCTAAGGATTTAACTTTAGCCAAGAACTTTGGGACCGTAAAGTTTCTCTTTGTCGGTACTGTTAGAAAACGAAATAACTGTAGCTAATATTGGGTGAACATTTTAGCATGTATCAATCTCCATTTCTGTACTAGTATAATCGTTTAAAAATTGTTTAGACCAAAACACGCAATGTATGGTATTTAATCGGACACAATCTAAAATAATAGAAATCGGAATGAAGGAAGGGTTTGAGGATATGTGTTTTAAAGCGAGTGCTCATTGAATTTCATAAGGCATGGATTACAAGACGTTAGCCTACCAGCTTTGTCAATGTCCATATTCTATTGTAAGGATAATAAAAAGATAGATAGAATCTTCCTTGCAAACACAACAGGAATAAATAAAAGCAAGTATGTAAATTATCTATAGAATAGAATTACAAATTAGGCAACATTAGAATTACTAATTATTAATAATAGCTTCATTACTATTATTGTCACTAAATTTATTACAAATATATTTTTTAGGCAGAGCAATTACATATATAGGGTATAATTGTTGTCCATCCAAATTGAAGAGCGGTTGGAGTATAATAAAAAATAGTTTTATTATAAGACTCATAATCCAGTCTTTTCAGCTCCTTTTTTTAATATACAGAATAGATCTAATCTACTATGTTTAGACAAAAACAAATGATACTACTACATACTCGTAATACTAACCAAATATACGTTTGCGGATGGAAAATCCTAAAAAGTATCCCAAGCTTAAAAAATACATAAGTGACTTCATCGAACGTGTTGAAATACGGCCATGCTTCTCGGCAAGAAATTCGTCGATAGGTGGCAACCTTGCTGTCGGCCCAATGTTTTGGGTCACCACCGAGACCTACTCCTCCTTTCTTATTTTTAGTAGAAATCTACTCCTTTCTTATTTTAGTAGAAACTTAAGACATAGAATAGTTAATAATAGTATATTGTTATAAAAGTGGTTCTATGGTAATAAAAAAAACTTGTTTTAGTAGTCTTAATAATTCTTACTTAACAAGATAACGGCACGGCATGTTTTAAATAATAGAATAAGAATAATTAATAAAATTACCAAAGTACCATTATTAATAAAAGAGATTATTAAAGAGAGATTATGAAAGAGATAATTTAAGAGTTTTATGAAAACGGCTGGATAATTTGATTATTTTCATTCATCAATTATATTTTGATATGCATATCTGTAAATGAGATATAAAATACATTTTAATAATATTATTATATAAAAACTCCGTGATTTTTATTATTTAATACTTTGATCCATGTTATGAGTATGTTAACTTTACATGCATTATAAAGATACATACAATTTGTGAAAAGAAATTTAATTAATAATGAACCATAGTCGGCTAAGACAAAAATACTAAATAAAATAGGGACATAAAATTCAGCATTTATCGGGTTTCTGTTCTTTTATAGAAGCGTCTTATAATATCTGTGTTATTGTTGTATTATTTCATTTTTATTACACGCAAAAATATGACAAATACATTTATTACAACCTATCTCCTGGCAGAGGTGGGTTGGATGAGATTTCTTTTACATTGATAAAAAATATATCTTTAAACTGGATTAAAATTCATGAACTAAGAAATTACATTGTTTTTAAAAACCATTACAAATTTATATTTATAGTAGTTAGTACAGAACCCTTGTTTCGGTGTGCAAGTCCGACACGCACTTGACCGGTCTTTTCTTTTTACTTACGTGTTCAATAAATTATAAATAACAATAACTAATAAAATAAAAGTATGTATAACAAATACACAGGTAAGTACGTTTCCGATACTTGCAAAAACTTTGATTGCCTTTACTTAACTTTTCCCCTTTGTAATTCCGGAAACAAATGAGTAACGTTTATTCTTGGCATTCGTATTTATATTGGTTTAGATCAAATAAATTCATGCAAGATTGCAAGCACAAAAATCACAACTAGTATTTCGTTCTTTTGCAAATTGCAAGTCAGAACAGGCCTTGCGGACGGCCTCAGCGGTGGTGGCACCGCCGACGCTTTCCAAGTCTTGACACGTATACTGAATATGAAATAAGCAAATACTTCCATGTAGCAGTCGCCGAGCCTCTAAAAAATATTATTTGCCTACATGGATAGACAAGTCAAGCCATCATTTTAAAATTTTGGAGGATTCTCGTTGACACATTCGAAGCCCCCATTTTTGAATATGTCAATGTGGACCCCTGGAGGTTTACATAGACCACAAAGGAAACCCCTGTTTCATGGTCAATCATTAATTATAACACGCGTGATCTGTTGAGAACATTCCCAGACCCTTGTAACAAAAAGAGCGGCGGCACAACTATCATTTTTGCTCGACATGTTACTATACAATACCAAAGACAATAGTTGTATCTAAAAAGGCAGCTACAAGTGCTTTACACATAATTATAGCAGTAGTCATAAACTTCTTACGCATTTAGGTAAGACTATCGTTTCATTTGCAAATAACTATTATTTAGAAAACTCAATTGATGACTTTTAGACATGACATAGACTTAAGTATTAATATGCTTTAACTATCACTGAGAAATTCGCGAAATAAGAGCCTACATCTTATTTCTCGAAGGTATTCCTTAGGGCCTATCCAAACTCTGTCTTTATTGTAATAATTATATTAAGATAACGTAAGAATGTAGAACTTTGTTCACAATTGAAGTTAAACTTGATACGACATTTTATGAATTATTGGCAAACGTAAAAAATATTTTTTTTTAAGGGTCGATATATTTTGCGTTTTAGTATTGATGCCATAATAAATGAAACAAGGGATAATAGATTTTTACTTTACAGTGACATATCGTAAAATATACAAAATATGAATTAAAAAATTATATATATTATTTGAGAAGACTTATTGCCATATGTTTTATTAAATTGGTTTAAATATGTTTGTCTGTTTGTTTGTTCATGCATCGTGCAGAAGCTACTGGACCGAGTACGAAAATATTTTTTATTTCTTATGGCAAAAGCAATACAAGTTGTCTCAAGTATACTTATAAGGTACACCTTATGATCATAATTGCTTGTACACTAATTTAGAGTCATAGAAAATAAAAGAACTTTGTACAGTAGCAAAGTCAGAGAGAGCGGAGAGAATGAAGAAGATTTAACAAATATATATACGAAAGCAGCGTTGTATGTTACATAGAGAGAAGACGTGCGCTTCAAGCAGGTATCGTAGTAAGAACTAGTGGTCAGCAGCATCAAAGACAACCGCAGGTAATAAGGTAACCACTAATCTCCTAGATCCTCAGTAATTTAATACTGTTATATGTTTTACTTAATGATTGTACGATAACGATATGTATATAAACAGTATTTGTCTATATACTTATTAGACATGCCATTTTCATTATAATAAATCTTAAAGATTGTGGCATACTATTATTGATACTATATGTTGAATAAATCTTAACGGTTATGTACTTATTTTTATCTTCATCTTTTAAACAAAAATAATTTTTACTAGCTGTTCTCCGCTACTTAAAATTACTCCTATGCTAATAACTATTTAAATTGAGTAAATATCTAATTATGAACACAATACCTTTTTTAATAGACTAGCTAACTAGCGTACAATATATTTGCTTAACCCTTAACATGGCAGACTTTTATATTTTTGAATATCAAAATAATATTCATAGCACTTAACCCCAATGACCCAAGGTGTCTAGAAAAATACAAAAAAAAATAATCATGAGGGTAGTTTAAAAAAATCATATGTATCTTGTGATACACATTGCCATGAGCATTGTTTCATTAATATTATTATGTACTTATTGAATTCTTTGCGTCGGGGAACCGTTGTACGTACGTTGATAATGTGTATATTACGAAGTTAATCATTATAGACTTAGACTATACGATTCGATATCGTTATTTCTTAATTTGCCTTGTTAACTTACTTGCATTTTAATTTCTTTCTTTATTTAACGGTCTCCCGTAAAACTACGGTATCAATTTCCTACATTATGATGTACAAAGGTTATTTTTAATACGAGAAATATATATATTATATTTAATACAAAAAGGATCCACGTAAAAGTTTCGACAAAGTCATAAGTCATAAAAGTATTAAGTAACATGATTCAAGACTTTTTTATATGGCTAGGTAGATAGGTAGGTTTCATATATACGAATATTAATAAATACAAACATTTAGAGTTAAAATGATTTACAATCACTAATAATACTATAGTGAAGGATTTATTATATCACTAGCTGTTGCCCGTGATTACATATAATAAAAACGAATTTATAAAACGTAAGACGTACCTGTCAAGTGAAATTTATTTAATTGATTTTCAATTCTTTGTAGAATGTTTTTCCTGCTTTTCTTGTCTACTTCAATAACTTTTGTGTATAAAATGCTAAATATATAAGGTGCAATATATAAAAGGTATAAATAGATGGTGTTGTTACAAATTGCAATTTATTTATTTAATAATAATCGCCGATAATTTATAATAAATGTCAATAAAATGAATAACTAAATTAAAAAGTGTTAATAAATAAAACCATGAGATTTTGTCTCGCCACATAGCGGTTTCACTTTGTACTGATATGTTTATATAACAGATACAGTTATTTTTACCTAAGGTATAAATAAATGGCGTTGTTACAAAACATTACGAGTACATTGGATCACAAATTTGTATTATTATTTGCATTTAAACTGTCTTATTTGCAAATTGATTCTGAAAAAACAAACTGCAATATCAAAAAAATAATAAAGAACTGCTAAGCAATTTAATATAATACAAAAAATAATAATTATAGAAATGAAAATATCCCGTTTGCTTTCTATTAGAGAGAGAGAGAGAGAGATAGCAAAACATGTCGTGCCAACTTTTCGTAAGAATTTTTACCGTCTAGCCCCCCTTCACAACGCGCGATAAGGAACTACGTTCCAATAAAAACGAATTTATAAGTATCTGTCAAGTGAAATTATTTAAATGATTTTCAATTCTTTGTAGAATGTCTTTCCTGCTTTTCGTGTCTACTTCAATAACTTTTGTGTATAAAATGCTAAATATATAAGGTGCTGTATATAAAATGGATTAATAAAGGAATTTTCACCTTATTTGAGAAAAACTCTAATAACTTACAACTTAAAATATCTGCTCACTCTGTTACTTTCGGTACGAATTCATTCACCGTCTAAGCTTCTCGTGTCTGAAATTCATTGCTTTTATGTTTTCGAAGCGCTAAATACCTATTTTTTTAAAGTAATATAACCTTTTTCTTACGAACTAGTTTCTCTTCTAGGTCCTATTATTTTTATATCTTCATTATAAACTATTTTATATTACTACATATCTAATCTGTATTTATGTCAATAATATTTATTATATAACAATTTATTATGGTACTTGTGTGTTATATACTTACTGTGTTATCTATATCTGTTGCATTTAGATGAGAGATCGCTTAATTGCAATAAGGTCAGATTTCGTATATGGCATTTAAATTGTTCTGTTATTATTATATTTTATAAAATTGACTATTTGTTTAAAACAAAAATATAAATAAATGAGAATTCAAACTTAAATACAAAATTACCCGTAGAGCCCAAAATCGATATATGGCACAAAAAAAATGTTTTTGGCTAAATGACGAATATTTCAGTTGTTCCTTACAACTATTTAGTCTAAGATATTTTTTAAATAAAGTTAAATTATATATGCAGTGATGGAAATTGCCACCTGCTTAACTATTCAAAAAAACATACAATATTTTGATTCAATTCAATGTATATTTAATGAGTAATTTTGCCTTAGAAAGTTACAACTATTACGATAAGAAATGCTTATGATGTTAAACACAAGCGATAACTTAATTATTATTTAATGTGTTCATTTCACGTTGGAGAGCGACTTATATATAGAATAATAACTCAAATGAGAACAGTTTAGTTGATTTTGCTTTGATATAACAATAGTAAATTTCGAGAAAAGTTGAGGTATACCAAATGTGACAATATTCTTTTTTGAAATAATGAATAACTCATTTTTTCTAATTTCCTATTTCCGTAAAGTGTATATTATATGAATTTATAATTTATATGAATTTTTGGAGTGAGATATAATATTGTGTTTGTTATTCTTCTAATGTTCTTGATAAATTTAAAAAAGGTTTCATCTGTATAGTCATTGTTTTGATAGATCCCGGTTCGATTTCGCCATAGTTTTAATGCCACTATATTCATGTTTTTGATAATCCTATTAAATGAAAAAAAAAAACATTTAATTTCCATATACAAACGCGAACCAAATCTAGTTGACTATTACAGATTAATTAACCTTAGAAAATACTTTAAATAATTTTAAACATATATTTATTTCTTCCGTCTGTATGGATATTCGCGCATAAACTTAAAGTTAATAAATTTATCGAAATCGGGTATACATACATACATCTCTAAATTACGTTACGTTTATTCGAAATTTTGTTTATTGTTTGTAATGATACAGCATAAAATAAAATCAGATCTACAAGTGCACGTGAAGTAAAATAGTTTAATTAATTATCAATAACTTTCTTTGTAGAATGTCTTTCCTGTTTTTTGTAACTACTACAATAGCTTTTGCGTTTGCTTTTCTGTTTATAAAATGGAATAAATTAAGGAAATATTGGGCTCAGCGGGATGTTCCACACTTGCCACCGAATCCACTTCTGGGTAGCCTTACCTTCATTTTGAGACAAAATGTGGTGAGTGATGTAGTTTATGCTCTAATTTTATATACCTTATATACCTCACTACAAAATGTTATGCTATAAGTCTATTATGCTATAATATTATGCTATAATATTATGCTATAATTCTTTTATCAATATTAATAACAACATTTTATGCTATAAGTCTATTATCAATATTTTCAAAATCATTGGACTATTTATATATAGTCTTGTCTCTTTAGAATGACCTTGTTACCAAGATACATATCCGAGAGCGAGAATAATACTTTTGATTATTTGATTGATGAAGAAATGTAATAAGATCATTATTATTAAATAAAAAAACAGTTTAAATGTATTTTTGTGAAACACGCCCAAATGATGTATACCTTATATATTTTTAAATCATTTTCTAAGCATATTTGATTTATCTTTGATGATAATCGTTTGTTTTTTAAATAAGAGTATATAGGACTCAATTTGCATTATTATTATTTATATCTTTAGAAGAATAGAGATTAAATTAAATCTGTCAAGCCATAATGGACGTTAAATTTCATAAATTTATCACAATTGGAAATAAAGAATGTGCATAGTTGTGAGATATTGTAGGCTGATATATTTATTTTTTTTTTGGAATTGTCAATAGCTTATTAAAATCAGTAATAATACATGTATGTGTGGGATATACACCAATCATAATAATTAATGTTATACATTTTTTTAAGGGTTTATGGTTTCGAGACATGTATGAACGCTTTAAGACGCCCTATATCGGCATCTGGTTGATCTGGAAACCAGCACTTATTATTAACACTCCAGAATTGGCGCGTCAAATATTACTTAAAGATAACGCTATCTTTAGAGATAGATTTTTGAGTTCCGGCGCCACTGATCCTATTGGTGGGCTTAATTTATTTACAGTTAATGTAAGTACAAATTTAAAAGGAATTATTATTAAAAGTTTTGCTTCAAAATATTTATGTACTTAGGGTGTCCCATAAGTTTCTTCCCTTTTGTGGATGCGAAATGAATACACGATATTTATTGTCTAAGGTTGATTTATTATATGATATATGAACTGTTCTGTTCTTATGCCTTCCTCCATCTCTAAGAAATACTCGAAAGTCTTCTCTATTGCGGCAGCTAATAAAAGACAACGCGAAGAACAAGAAGCCAGTACATCCACAGAAAGTCTTCCTAGGTCACATGTCAGTGAATTAGCTTTTTGTTTTAAAGATTTATGCTTATTTTGTCGCCAGAAAAACTACCTGCTTAGATAAGGATCGATATGTATGTTTCGTTTAACACTAAGAATAAAAAACAAGTTCAATTAGCTTCTGTTCCTGCAACCTCAGTTGCTGCTCATCAACATCTTCTTCAGTTATATTACCAAGTTCAAGTTTGGTTATTAGCTAGACCCTAAAGACTGGGGTTGGAAGTTGGTCGACAATACATTGGAACCAGTTCAAACTATACTCCCACCTGCACCGGAAATACTGCTGAACACAATTTTTTGCAACTGCAAAAAGGAATGCAGTGTTAAATGTGCTTGCAAAAAAGTCGGACTGTTTTGTTCTCTGGTATGTACAAACTGTCAAGGCTGGTCGTGCTCTAATGTTGAATCACTAACAGAGGAGGATTCATTTATTTCCTACGAGGATACATCGCTATTGATGCAATTTACTTGCACTCAGCATGAAGAAGAAGAAGAAGAAGAAGAAGAACGAGAAGAGTTCGACGATTACAATTCAGACGAATAAAATTCACTACTTTTTTGATTTACATCGCTTTTTATTATTTTTTATTAATTTCCGTAGTTTTGCGACAGTTTTAAATTAAACAAGATCACAACTGATCGGTGGAGTAGGCGATTATTGTGATGACGAAAGATGGGAAACTTTAAGATTTTATTTTTAATCATATTTTTAACAACCTTACTGATTTTTAGCTTGATAAGAATTTTTGTAGGTTCGAATGTTTAAATTGACCGGACTATAGGTACGTCTTTATTTCACTTGTGAATTTGAAAGGTTAAAAACGATATATTTTTTTTTAAAAGAGGAACTACTAATAATTTGATGGAGAATGTCTAAGGAGTACGGTAGGTGAAGGGAATATATCCTAATTAAACCGTAACAATTTTTGGCTGATGGCCAACGCAAAAAGCGGTCTTAAGTGGTCGTAATGGAATACGACACCTCATCAGTTCCGCAATTCTGGCCGTTTTTCTGATATAGTGGATTTTAGTTTATCAAGTTAATTGTAATATGGACCAAGTGCGTTTCCGATGCACATTTAGATACAAAAGCTAGGTCGTGCCTCAAGTGACAACACTCTTTAAAATTTTTTTTCTTGTCGCTGAAGAAACAATTTCATTAGGCTGCCAATAAGTGTGGAAAACAAACTTCTCATCAATTTGCATATTCCATCTTGTTTAAAAACTTTTGGACCGTTGTATTGAGGATATTAGTGGCATTCCCTATATCACGCATACTATATCGCCAAATTTCAGCGATCGCAGTCTTGATAATGTCTGTATCCGTCGTTGCTGGGCGGTCTCTGGGGTCTTCATCTTTCAACTTAAAATTGCCAGCACTAAATTTCATAAACCAATTTCAGATGGTCCTAATAATAATAGAGCTCCATTGTCCTTTGCACCATTGCCTTTTTTTAAGACAATAAAGCATAACATGCTGCTAATGCTTCTTTTGGCTTTCTATACTAAACGGTGAAAAAAAAATAATAAAAGAGATTTTCATGAATTAAATGTTTTTTAAAAGGGGTTTGGGATGATTGAAACTAATGCCATATAAATATATTTATTTGTTTGTATGTATACAAAATATATTTGAAGATCCAGTTAGAGTTATTTATAGTGTGGAACGAAAGAAACTTGTAGGACAACCTAATATTTATCAATTAAAATTTTTAAGGATCCCATCTGGACAATTGTCCGTCAGAAATTGTCAAGCATTTTTACTTCAGCGAAACTTAGGGCACTTCATGATTATACTTATTTAAAGGCTAAAGAACTGGTCCAAAGAATTGAAAGAGATCGCAAGAAAGGGTTAGAACTTAAGGTAATGGAAACAAGTTATTAAATTCTAAATTAGTTGTAGTAAACATTTAAGAGTAAAAAAAACAAGATACCGATCTACGAGAATGCTGTTAAAATATTAATCTTCATTGCTCACTACTTACTTATAATCGATAAACTAGATCTATAAAGCAAAAACCGAATTTTTGTTTGGACTTTTTCAGGAACTTTTCGTTGACTACACAACTGATGTGATTGGTACATTTTCTTTAGGAATAGAGAGTAACGCAACTCTTACTTCAAAAGGTCCTCTTAGAAAAGTGACACAAGATTTTATGAAGTTCAGTGTATATCGAGGACTTTGTTGGTTCAGCATATTTTTCTGGCCAGAATTAGTTGATATATTTAGGTGATGAATACCTTGCTATTAATACGGAAGTTATTTTAAAATAATAATATTCACTGTTGTTAAATTTTAGATTTTCATTATTCCCAAAACCTACGACAAACTACTTTCGAAGGATATTTAAAACTATATTAAATCAGCGCTACAATAGTAAAGAGGGTAGGGTACCCAAAGATTTAATTGATACTCTAATAATGATAAAAAAAGAAATTGAAGACAACAACGAAGGTACAATCTCATTTACATTACTTTATTTATTTATACTTTGTTAAAAGTATTAACTTCAGTAATAAACGTTTCAGACTTGACTGTGGCTTCTGTGTTAGCTATAAAAAACGCACAATTTAAGAATAATTGTAATTAATAAACAAAATAAAAAAAAATAAAAATTAAATGTTCCTTATAACTAATCTATTTTAAACTAGAAATTTAAAACAAATAGTTGTAAAAATAATGCTCTTTTTCATTTATAATAAAGCAGAAAAATATATATATATATTTTTAGGCCCATATATTATATTGTGGTTTTTAGTTTTATCAATAAATAGGATCTAAAAATCTTTTGTTTTAAGAAATTGAATTCATTCTCGAAGACTACTTACTTACTATTCTTAGACTAGATATTAAATGGTGTAATCATTCTACATTGTTAGTTATTTAGTTACTATTGGAAACATTTAGTTATGAGTATTATATATTTAGAAATATAAATCAGTAAATAGTTGGATTATAACTATATATTAGTGTAATGTATTTTCCAAAAATGTTTTAGAAGTTCACGAAGATATTCTTACTGCCCAAGCAACAATTCTGTTGTTTGGTGGATTTGACACCACTGCTGGACTTTTATCGTTTACAATATATGAACTCGCTTTCCACAACGACTGTCAGGTAAATTGAATTTTGTTCACTAAAATGTACCTTTAACTTTCCAACTTTCTTATACGTGTACAAAATGTAACAAGTTATTATTGGTTATTTCATAAATACAAAAGTAGTATTACGAGATACTAAATTTCCTAATATGTATTGCAGGAAAAGTTGTACAATGAGCTCAAAGAAGCCGAAAATAGGACGGGAGGAAATTTTGATGCTCAGACCGTATCCAATTTAAATTATCTGAACTGCGTTATCAAGGGTAGAAAAAATATTATTTATCAATGTTGATAATTAATTTACATACAAAGAAAGGTTACCTCTCTTTAACAGACCCAACAATTATGCTGTCAGTCATAATCAAATTTAATATTTTATTTCAGAGTCCCTTCGAAAGTACCCTGCAATGGGATATCTCGATAGAGTAGCATCTGCAGACTATAAAATTGACGAGAAACTGACAATCAAAGCTGGGACAGCTATTTATGTAAATGCTATTGGCATGCAGTATGACCCTGAATACTTCCCTGAACCAGATAAATTTAACCCTGACCGGTTCTTACCAGAAAGGGAGAAAAATATTAAACCATATACTTTTTTGCCATTTGGAGAAGGACCAAGGATATGCATAGGTGAATTGAATTATTTCAACTTAATTGTAACAATTTATATTAGAATGCACCTCCATTTACATATTTTGATACTATTATAATAATGTTTTGTATTAAAATTAAGAATAGTACTATTTATGTAACTTCCTCTTGTTATGTATATTTATTAACTTACCTGACCATGTCCAATATCAGTAAATGTATGGATTTTTTTTTTGGAATAGTTCCTGTACTGTATTTATTGGAACGTAGTTCCTTATTTATATTATTTTATTTTTATATTTTAGGTCAGAGATTTGCTAACATGACTGCTCGTACAGCAGTTTCTCAGTTGATCCTTAAGTACAAGGTGCGACCTCTCCTCAACTCACCTAGACCTAATGAGATTAAAATTCAATGCAACGGTTTATTCTTGCAGCCCGGAGAACCACTATATGTAGAATTTATACCAAGAAGAGAAAGTGATTGAAATTAAATTAATTATTTATTTAATAATATTCCATCTAACTTTTTAATTAGGATTTAACCTAAAAACAATTGGATTGTATGTTTTTTGTTTTCAATGTAACATCCGTTTTATCAGTGGCCTCCATAAATATGATCATATTTTCCACTACCATCCAGCTTAATTGATGTTTTATCCGTGAACGGAAATCTTGAAGATATTTACAACAATTATTCTTTATTCTTAACAATCCAGATTTTCCCCAATATTTACAGAGTAATTTTTATTTATCAGAAATCACTCATGATTATTATCTTCGCTCCTTATCTAATCTTAAACTTTTGTTTTTACCCATCCCTTCATAAAATCGTTGTTAGAATATTGAGGATTAATATTATATTTAAGATTTATTTATATATATTAGTTTTATGTTTTTATTAATATTTGTGCTCGCCCAACGTCTGAAATTCCAACACAATCTTCAGCTTTAATGTTCTTGAAGGTTTGGACTAGACTCTTATGCATATTTATGTTTCAAATTATAATTTTGTATCATAACTCAACAAAATCAACTTTGTGACTATTTGACATCAGATGAATATAACTTGACATTGATAGTGTTAGCGTTAACAACGAAGTAGTGTGTATATTGTTTTTATCATTAATGAAATCCTCATTTCCTTGCAAATAAAGGCCAGATATAATAGTTTATAATTTAGATGATGTCATTAGGTTTTAAGTACATACATAACAAATTATATGTGATTTCCAATCAAAGGACTATCTTCTATTATACCTAGAAAGTAAACCTGTTGTAATCTGTGGTAAATAATGTTCTTGTTATATTAAGTACTATTGCGGAGCCTATACAGTGTAACTCATATATATTATAAATAATGCTGTTTTTCTACCCCAATAAAGAGAAAAAAAAAAAAAAGTTAAAATAAAATAAAAGTGCACTAGTATATAACGATACTTGTTTTCAATACTTCTTAATACAAACTTCTCGATACAAACATTAACATTTCCAGACTACTCTATTTATTTTTCGTAAAAAGTGGTGCCTAAGATTTTACATCATTTATAAGCATTTAGTATACCAGTTTTGCCTCCTTATTGTTATTTTTCTTCAAATTGTTTTTTTCCTGTTAATTGGAAAAAAAATGCCTCGTTGCATAAGATTTGCCGACAGTACGTATTTTTCAGGAATATAAAAATTAATTCAATAGATAAGCAGTAATTCTGAAAATCTACATAGTTAACAAGGTCCTGGTATCCCCTTAAGTTAGTATATATTGGTGTTTAGTGTTGCAATAAATATAATATAAGGTATAATATATGCTGTGGTACATGGTATAATATATTATGATGTAATAATACCTATATGGTATAACATTTTATGGTATAATATTATTATTATTATTTTAATATTAATAAAGTTTTTCGAATTATTTTGCAATATTCTTTTACGCGCACCCTCTCAATACTTTAATTGTAAGACATTTCTTAAAATATAAACAAAGCCATATATTTTTAGTTGTTTTGTAATTATAACAAAATATTTTTTTGTTCACTTTCGTTCTGAATAAAGAAGTTTAAGATTCAGTAGCAAGATATTTTTTAAAAAACCGACTATAAAGAGGGGTGTTTTAAGTTTTAACTTGCGGATCTGTGTAACTGTGTATCTGTCGGTGGCAAATTTGCGGTCAAACGCGTAGACGCGTAGACGTGTTATGCTTTCACGTTTAAATGGTTTAAACGTAAGCAGATTTTGATAAAATTTGGCAAAAACGTAGATTAGACGCTAAAAAAGGACATGGGATTCTTTTTACTCCGGTAAAATATTTAAATCCCACGTGAAATGTAAATCCACAGCTAATAGAAAACTACAGTTGCGCCGCTTTTTTGGATATATTGGCCTCATAGTACGGAAAATGTAAAAAAAAAAAATGCTATATATATATATATATATATATATATATATATATATATAAACAAAAATAAATAAATATAATTATATACTAGCTGTTGCCCGTGGCTCCGCCCGCGTGTAGGTCGCTTTTCGCCTAATCTGTGGAAACTACAATTATCCAGACCTATAATAGACTTATAGTTAATTCTATAGTATCCTATTCCCATGGAAATTTTATATATATAGGTATTACATTGCTACGATATCAAACTTAAAATAATGACATACATCAACATCACACACACGCGACCAGGACATTATTCAGATATACGTATTAAAGCATATGGATTCGAAATATAATGTTTTTGAGACAATAATATCGTAATTATTCGAACACCTTCGAAAGGGTATATTATTTTAGAACTAATTTCATAACCATAGAAAACGTTATAGTGAGTCAACCTTAAAAGCTTAAAAGATATATCTTGTCGTGGACTTCTTTTTAAAACTTTTAAAGAGAAACAATTTCATAGAACATAATTTTTGCGTAACTTTCACCGTTTTGGCAGCGCACGCAGTTTTTTGTTTATTTTTTTACACCTTGCGTTACAATATTTAAGTTTTAGTAATCATCCCTAATTTTTTGAAAATGTAACATAGCCTATGTCACTCGGGAATATATATATATATATATATATATATATATATATATATATATATATATATATATATATATATATATATATATATATATATATATATATATATATATATATATATATATATATATATATATATATATATATATATATATATATATATATATACATATGGTAGGTAAGCCAGAATAAGTTATTTTACATAGAAAGAAAATGAAATAGTTATTTTCAAATATAGTAACTTAAGGCAAGGCATATTGACCCTTAAGAAATATAGTGAATTCTTTATCGAGGCCATTGTACAAAATAAACTTTTTCCTATAAGTATGTTGTTTGGATACATAGTTTCAAAAATATATGAAAATAGAAAAGTAGTACTTTAAATAGTATAAGAAAATAAATACAAAAACATAATTAAATACAAAATTTTAAATTGATTCGGACTATAAAAATGGCTCTTACCCCTTTACCATGGGAAACGAGCCGGTTATCTTCAAGTAAGAGAGCTTAAAACTGTTCTAACATTCACTTCACATTAAACACACAAAAAAAATACTTACAATGCAAGTACTTGACGTAAAAAATAACACTGCCGTCCAAAGAAACTATTTAACGCAGACGAAGTCGCGGGGAAAACCTAGTAGTTTATATTTAATTTTCTTTTTGGAGTTTTGAAAAATAATACAATCAATGAAAGAACGACTTAATAAAATCACACAGACATGCCAGTATTTGATAAAAAATAATTAAATTCTTTAAAAAAATTAATGCTCTGATATCGAATATCTAATTCTTGCAAAACTTACAATTTTACTGTTTATGCCTCAGTCTTTTCTGTAGATTCTAGTTGATCACATGATCCAGTTAGCAGCGCTAAACCTATTGCATATGGGGACTCGCATATGAATGAGTGAATAAATCCGTTGTACTAAAGAAGAGGAAGATTTTTATATTGTATGTACGGGCTGGGAATTATTGTCATTCTATTTATACTTTAGGAAATTTCAAATTGTTAAAGATCACAAGTCCCATGCGTTGAAGTCACTCAAATATACCAATTAAAGATTAACAACACGTTTGAGTTTGAAATCATCTAAATACTATTTTAAAATAATAGCTGATGTGGTAAAAGCGATTGTAATGCATTATCGCATATTGCTTAGACTCGGTAAATTAGCAAAAAATATCATCAAACTCAATTAAATAAAGATACAGAATATGATCCTCTTACAGAATAAGATATAAGAAACATAACCGAACAATTGAAAAGCGGACCAGTTAGACATGAGTCGATGGGCCTGGCCGCAAAATTTAGATAAAAAAATAATAATAATAACAATTGTGTTTAAAGCATATTTTAGTGTTTAGATAAATTTATATTATAAAATTAAAGGTTGTATGTATGTTTGTTGTGTTTTGTTGTGTGTATATATTTTGCCTGAATAAGATCTTTTAAATGTATGTTGCTTTTACTTTACCTACTTCGGATTGAACCGCCCTATTTTAAGACGATTAAAAAAGAATTAATAAAGAATGAACAAGAAAGTGTATAATATTCTAACACTACTTCTCTTAAAGGGGACGGAAAATTTTATCAACATGCATTCGCGATTACGCAGCCGAAATCTTAAATATGCTAGATATATTGTAATAATTGGGATAAGGACAGATTAGGCAAGAACGCATTTGAAAATATCAATAAACATGTATAGCCCTGTTAAGCTTATTTCTATTATATATACATTTAAGGAAGGCATTTATTTATTTTTCCTGATTAGAGAAGTTCCAACTTTACTTTTTTATGCAGAACTTAGAGTTTTTTCGCAACTGGTGTTAATCTTACATTTGTAATGGATGGATGACATAAGAAGATTTAAAAATAAACATAACAAATAAAACGAACGATAAGGAGAAACATGAATTTATCAATATTATTACAAAAAATATCGATACAATATTCTTAGTAACAGTTGAAAAATATAATAATAAAATATTATATAGTTATTTAATCTTCTCTGGGTATAAAATCAACACAAACATGTTCCCCGGGCGTATAAAACAAGCTAATTTTATCAATTTTCAGTTCATTTGGACTAGGTGTGTTTGGCAAGGGCTGCACTCTATATCTAAGTAAAAGCTCAACCAGGGCGGTACGAATGGTCATATGTGCGAATCTTTGACCTTAAAAAAAAGCAATAATTAATTATGTTATCAATGGAACACATGTCTTTACATGAGTTCCATTGTTCAAAATAAATATCTATTTCTATAATTTTATTAAGAAACTAATAGAACATAAACACATACCTATACAATTCCTAGGTCCGTCTCCGAAGGGCAAAAATGTGTAAGGTTTTATATTACTTTTATTTTCTGGGAGAAATCTATCTGGATTAAATCTGTATGGATCTGGAAAATAATCTGGATCGTATTGCATTCCGAGGGCGTTAATATACACTGGAGTACCAGCGTCGATGGTGAGTTTCTCATCAATTTTATAGTTCTCTATTGCAATTCGATCGATCCAACCCATGGGTGAATATTTGCGCAGAGTTTCTAAAAAAAAAATTGAGGTCATGAACATAGGTTATTTTTGTTGTTGTTGAGTAGCTGCAGTTTATATTTAAAACAATGATTAGCTTCATGCATTAGTTTTTTGAAAAAAGTGAGATTAAATGCACCTGAGATAATGCAGTTTAAATAAGTCATTTCTCCTAGTGCTTGCATGTCAAAGTCATCGCTTCCAAGACGTTGCTGGGTTTTTCTAATCTCTTTGTATATTTTGTCCTGGACCCGGTACAAACAGATTAAATATTTATTGATAAACAAAAGTAAGGCAATAAATAGTAAAGATGAAATAATTGATAAATAGGACAATGTATTATTTATAAATATTTGATTTATAAATGTTACATTTATAAATGTTAGACTTTTATTCGATATAAAACTTAATAGTCGGTAAGCAAGGTTCCTTAATTTTTGAAATCATATCGACATCATATGTTGTTACTTTACTTTGAAAAAAAGATACATTACTTTAAAACAATTTTTAATTACCTTTAATTATTTATTGTTAAATATTTAAAGGTCCTAATAAAAAAATATAGAAATTCCCGGGCCAAATTTGAACTTCAGATTCTGGAATCTATTTTTTTTTTAGACAACATGTTAACATTGTAAATATTAAATTGATGATGAGATTGCTGACGCGTTACTTTATTCAAGTAATTTTTATAGAATAATGTGCTATGTATGATATCCTATTCTGTGGTAGTACAGTTTATATATTCAAATATAATTTTCTTTTGCAAAAAAGAACTATGCGTGCAATTTACAATCTGGAGCCATGATATTTTTTAAGAAAAATGTTTAAGAATATCAATGTATCAATAATATTTAATCAATCAATCGCGGTCGCTAGGTAGTTTATTTTTGAAAACATTAAAAGTTACTACTACTATTACTACTCAAGGCTCTTTTATTTAAACATGTTGACAAGTTTCCATCAAATGTTCAACTATCTTTAAACAGATTTAATTTAGAAAATGAAATAATATAAAAACCTGAGGTAAACCCATCTAAACTTCAAACCACAATGCAGTGGTCCTATCTTCACGAATTTACTACTGGCCCGGTCTGAGATAACTACGAAGCGTACAAAGTCAATTATTACTGTGTATATAATCAGTTAGCGAAATGGGTGCTAGCAAGTGCTTTGAAACTAAGCGAAAAAGTTTTTCACGGGCAAGGCGCCATTGCGAGCGCCCACCCACCCGGTGACGCAGTTACGGCCTACTGGCTTACCGCATAGTCAATAACGAAAAAAAAGAAAAAGTTTTTGTAAAATGTATTTGTGTAGAGATCGCAATCTTTAACCAATTTTGATAAAACTTTGGATCTTGCTCTTTTATAGCCGGTGCTGCTATGGTGACGTAAGAAGCAATATAGAAAAAATGGAACAATTTCAAAACTTAAGATGAAACTTAAAATACTTTTTTGTGGTTCTTAATGTTAAGTATTTTTTTATTTAAAAGTTTTCTTTAGAAAGCCTTTGAGAGTCACTCATCCGTCCTGCACGCTCAGTGTCTACTGCATAGTACTTGTATTTAGTTTTTGGCGGAATATGTACAGATTTGTGTTTTCTTTTGATAAACCCAACTTTTTACTTTAATAACAATTAATATTAAAATGTCTTAATAACAATAGGAATGAAAAATTAATTGTAAATATCAACAGCAATATATAAAAAACATTTAGTTTTCTTATAGATTTCTGTTGATATTATGTGTTGAAATGGTGTATAAAAAACTGTAGTGCTTTTATATATTGCTGTTGATATAAAAACTTATAGTTTTTTATAAGAAATATTAACCTGCTAAGACATCAAAAAACTGGGAATATAATTAAAGATTATATAATTTTCTATCCTTTTTTGAGCTTAATAGTTCCTAGAGCCCCATGGCCTTAACAATAAATGTTGTTTGTTTATATAGCTAGGTACTAAAGTTCAAATGTTATCTAACAACTTGATAAAGTTTTATACATATATTAGTATAGTATTTACAGGTTGGTGATTACCTACTAACCTGCACAAGATCATTGTGAGCAATTTCGTAGATAGCATATGTAAGGGTGGTCGCTGATGTATCATATCCAGCTAAAAGAAACACAGCTGCTTGAGCTTCGAGCAAACCTTTTGGTATTTCTGAAATAATGCATAAGAAGTTGTGCTTATCTAGCAGTGAAAACATATCACATGTTAGTATATTTATATGTTATCCAACAATCTTTTCTTTGCTCATAAAAATGTACGAATAAATCATATAAAGTTGGTTTTATTATAAAAAACCAATAATTTAGATCCTAGATTATCTTATTAAAATCAAAATTAATAATTATCTTACGTTCATTTTTCTCCTCGCTTTCTTGTTGAATTTTCATAAGCGCATCAATTAAATCATGTCTTTTGATATTTTTATTTTTACGGTCAGTCAAAACACACTCAATAACTTGGCAAAAATAGTTTGTGGAAGACCTTGGGAAGAATTTAAATCTGAAATAATCATGAATGTTCAAATACAAATCGTATGAAAATAGCTTAAGACGTTGAAGAGATTTTATCTAAAGGTTTTCTTTTACAGTGTAAAAATACCTTTGTCAGGTAAAAAGTATCTAAAAACTTTTTAACATTATATGAATACTAATTTAAAATTTCATACCGTAATATATCAACTATCTCTGGACAAAAAAATATGCTGAACAAGGATAGACCCCTATAGATAGTAAATTTCATGAAATCTCTAGAAATGTTTCTGAGAGGGCCCTTTCCAGTAAGCGTGGCGTTACTTTCGACTCCAAAAGCATATGTTCCGATCACATCAGTTGTGTAGTCAACAAATAAATCCTGAGAATTATTATTTTCTGCGTAAAAGAAAATACTTCTAGATATCTTTAAAATACTATAAGCTATCGTTTAATAAATATTAATAGATCATAAGTATTATTAGTGTTTAGATAAGTAAGGTAAGGCTTAAAATAGACCCATCCGTTTTTACGATCGTGATGAAATCCGGTAATTTCCAAAGCCCAGATGGTGTCTTTCGAAGCCTGTCGTTAACTGCCGTTTATCAGGCATTTAATGACAGGCTGCTGGTTATCTGGAACGACGAATACGAATCTTGTTCTTAGTCGATGACTGACAAGATCAAAAAATCGTAACACGAAGTAAACATCTTTAGATTCTGATTTTGGCTGCAGAGCTTTTATTGAGCCAAAGTATCATCCTGAATGGTATACTTCCGTATTAGCGAGTTGGTAGGTAGGACAAAGAAGTATTTCTTACACCAAATTCCCTTACGAAGAAATTTTTCTCATATATTACTCCCATTCGCTTTCTATAACATATTCGTATAAAATATTATAAAATTTAATCGTTTCCATAATATATTCGTTGGAAACATTAAAGTTCTTGCCTTTTCAGGCCCTAAATATCGAAATGGCCATCTTTAGAAGGACACTAGCTCCAATTGCCTGCATTTTAGGCTATCATGCGAAGTGGTCGGACAAACACGGTGTTTGGGAGTTGGATGACAGTTATGGGTGCCACACCCCAGGTATCTAACATTACCAGGTGGTAATTTTCTGGGAGGCATCTCTTTTGAGAATATAGTCAGTTTTCAGCGGGATCATTTAATCAAATCTACTTTTATTGGTGATGTTTATCGATGTTTGGTTATGTGTTTAAAATGGCAACATTTTCTATACAGCCCGTAGTAGAACATAACCATTTCTTTCCTTTGAGCCAGGGCGTGTATTTATATAACATTACAGAAGTTAAAAAAAGACCATAAACAATAAATAAAATTTAGGAACTTCGGTAATTCAAAAGATTCTCATCATCAAATTATTGAAAAAACCTACCTATAACCTAGATTTTGGAGTCAGTGATAGAGTCATTTTTATGGAATTGTAAGCTCAAGAAATATTGATTTAATATAATGTTATTTTATTTATTGATTAAGTACTTAAAAAACTATAATTATAATATTTTTATTAATTTATAGTTACTATTCTAAGCTTGCTCACCTTAAGATTGAGCATATTGTTTCCTTCGTTTCTAATTCTTTGAACTAACTCTCTGGATTTATTAATAATATAGGTTTGTTGGTTTTTAATCCTGGCTGTAGTAAATATGTTGGTAAGATTTTTTCGCACATTGCCCCATATAGGATCCTAAAATTAAATAAAGTGGTATCTTATTTAGGACAATTAAAAGCTGTTGCTTTAAATATAGGTACATAAAGTTAAGTGTGACAAAAATTAAATATTTTATAGCAATAGTCCATTCTTAAAACAATCGTTCATAAACAATGACTATAAAGGGACACAGAAGAGTATTTCATATATATCTGATACATTTATGTGTCTCAACCTTGACCAATGCCAAAATCACAATGATTTATAACTTACATTTACTGTAAACAAATTTAATGATCCAATAGGATCAGTAGATCCAGAGCTAACATATCGATCTCTAAAGTTTGAAAAATCTTGATTTAATATTTTGCGTGCTAACTCTGGGCTATTTATTATTAGTGCAGGCTTCCACATAAGCCAGACACCGATATAAGGACTTCTAAATAGCTCATATAATCTTATTAACCATAATGCCTGTAAAATATCAAAAATGTTCACATTAGTATAATATGTTTTAAAAATTAAAAAAAAAGGGTAACGATTGTGTATTTTTAAAAGTATTTAATTTGCACCATTAGTACATTAGTGATGTTCAAACAAATATATCACCATATTTTCTCTAAGCAGAAAAGTCAGGCTGCCAAGAATCGGATGTGGCGAAAGGTGAGGCACACCACGATCTGGCCAGTACTTTTTCACTTTCCTCCATCGCATAAATATCCATAAAAGAAAGACTACCATTAGGGTAGCAAAAAGAGCCATGCTTTACAAAAGTAAACAAAAATAAAGACTACCAATACTCATAAAATAATAGCTCTCGCTAACCGGTTGAACACTACAAATCATGAGCAGATGTATGTCTCTTATAATCTCGCTAAAATAATTTGTTAGAATTGACTATTTACAATATTGATGTATTTAGAATAATGATACTTATTATTATCAGTATTTAGAATAATGATACTTTGTAAAAGATTTAAGAATACTGATACTCGTAAGTTGTTTTTACAGCATAGTGAGATATCGTATCCTGCCATTTACAATCAGCGGGTCTAGCCAAGTTGCCTTTCTACGATAGTTATCGCTTTAGAAAAGTTTGAAAATGTATGGGCAATAGATGTCGCTATCGTTTTGACAATAAAATTGTAGAAAAGTGCTAGCCATGTCTCAATTTTGACAGACGCTAACGAAACGATTTCTATTCTATTGATCGCTTTCGTAACTATCACTCGGACCCAAACGAAAAAAAAATGGCGATTTGTTGTCAATTCGGTCCATAACCACCGCGAACGATTTTATGTAACTTTATTATTAACGCGTTATTTTTATATCTGCATTATAATGCATTCATGAAATATGTTGTCGAGCGCTCATAACGAGGAAGCTTTTATTAAAAGCCGGCTAAGTTCATTTATAATAATATTAATAATAATACGGGACAAATTACACACATTAATCTAACTCCTAAGTCAGCAAATTATTTGTTTGTGTTAAGGGTCAAGGGTGTTAGACAACGATACAAATACATAGAAATGCACATTATAAATACTGTGAATGAATTTAATAAACGACCAAACCCAGAAATTGAGACATCAACGCTCATCACATACATGCCTGTCCTCGTCGGGAATCGAACCCGAGCCCCATTGCGTCGCTATACGTTAGGCGTCTGCGCTAATCATTCGACCAACGGGACCGTGTAATTTGTATTCAATGTTACCGAAAAATCCTAATGAAGTAATAGTATTGTCTCTCAACAAGTTCAACATGTGCTACACTACAATACAGGATATGCAAAAGATATTCAGTGTAAAATTTTCTTTAAGTTAGTATAAATTTCTAATTTGTATATATTATTAGTATAACCATTGTGTGGTTTTTTAATGACAATTGCTGTTATTTAGAGTTACAACAATCTTAATTAAAACACTTCTTAAATTTAACACAATCCATAATTAATAGAGATGTGTGATGTAACTATATATATATAATGTATATATTCTAAATATTTGTTTTGTTACATTATGATCATTTGTTAAATTGAATAAATAAAACAACTTTAAATATATCCATTTTTATTTGAAAAAAACAAAATAATAATATAATATTTAAAAATATTAAAAAATATATAGTTTAATGAAAAGGTTAAGAGAATGTGGAGTTTCTTGCCAATTCTTCTTCATAGACCTAGTCTATGTAAATATGCAGCTGGAGTGTGAGACTTCATAAGTGAAATGTATCCCTATGTAAATTATAAGCCAACAAACATATTATTTTTTAAATCTTTTACAAAACTAAGGACTGTCTTTTGTCACTTTCCAAGGTGTGGTCCTTTAGCATTCATTTAATTCTAATTTCTTGTCACATATACAGTGACTTACTAAATAGTCAATACTGTAAAAACATTAATTTAATAATGAGGTTATTAACATACACTTGTAATTTTTTCAAATATAAATAAAAATTATATTCTGTAAAAAAAGGAAACAAATCCAAGATTATATCATTACATACTGAGTTTTGGGAGTGAAACTCTGTTGTTTTGGTCTTCCAATCTGCCAAAACCTAAACATAATTTTCTGTTATATTATTACACACACTTAAGCTTTATACAGATGGTTTCATGCATTTTTACATGTCTTTAGAAAGAACCGATAGATCATAAATAAATATGTATTAATAAAGCATTAAATATAAAGTATTTATGTATTATTTTATATAATACATTTGATTATTATTAGTTTTTTAGTCAGTTTAATAAATATTATTTATTATACATGAAATAATAATATGAAATGTAAATATGAAAGAAAATATTGAGTCAGTTATTTGTTAGTCATATTACTATTTATTATAAAATCAAACATTTTGTTATCCTCTATCTTCTAGGAAATAATATTTATCACTCTGATGTAAAGCTGCAATTTTTTTATTTCAAATGTTTCTCTTTAAAAGGTAGTCTAAGAATTATAACATTTTAATAATATTTGAATAATTATTGAATTTATTTATTTTCCATTTTTCAACCAATCTGATTACACCTCCACTAGTGACCTAATTCACAAGACTATCTAATTCTTGCCATAGACGATCAGCCTTTAACCGACCTTGCGCCCCTTGCTGTGTCCTTGCTAAGTCACCTTTGCTAGAACATAGTTAAAAAGGAAAGATGAACACAGGTGCTTGAAACACGAAGGGAGATATATCACAAGCGAGATGTTAATTTAAACAACAAAGGAAGGTTTTCTGTTATTGGTAAATATTATAATTTACGTACCTTTAGTACCTTATTCCATAAACACCAATAAAGCCGCAAATTGTTCGGGACAAGCCCGCAATCTAGTTTCTAATTCTGCAAACCTACACCACAGACTTATCACTGTTTTATATCACAACACAAAGCTACACAACCCAAAGATAACTTTAATAAATAAAAAGAAGAACTTTTACTATATTCCACTTATTTTAATAAGTTATAAAACTTGTATTCAAACTCGCTCCTGAAGTATGAAGAATTTGACAATTTGGTGATAGCTCACCATAGACTAATAATTATAGACTTTTCTATCGAATACTTAGAATTAGCGATAGCGATAGCTATGACAACATGGCTACAAACGAAGCGCTTTCTATAATTGATATCGCTAAGTCGATAACAATTATAGAAATCGCTTCGATTGTCAATGTATGTAATATGGCTAGTCTCTTCAGATTCACTTTGCAATATACCTAAGAATAAGAAAATTAATTTACTTACGGTCGCTTGTCAGTATAATTTCAAACATTTTAATTTTAAGGATTAATTGTTTGTATTGCATTAGATTGAATGATAACTATGATAGCTATGATAGATGAATTGGTAGCTACCGTCAGTTGGCCCATATTGACCAACATTCATTACCAAATGTGATATATGACAACATTGTAATACCCTTTTATTCGCAATTTAAAAATTTAGGAATATTTTTAGACAGCTCTCTTAGTTGGCAGCATCAAGTTAAAGAACTGTCACGTAAATTTTATAGCACATTTCACCCATTGTTAAGGCTTAAAAACTTCCTATCCCTTCGGGCTAAATTACAGTTGGTTAATTTGTTATTGCTGCTTATCCTTGACTATGCTGATGTGTGCTATGTCGACGTCAATGAAGTACTTCTAAATAAATTAGACCGCCTGCTTAACACTTGTATCCGCTTTATTTTCGGACTTCGTAAGTTTGACCATATCTCTGGCTTTAGGTCAAAACTAAAATGGTTGCCCATTCGTAAACGAAGAAATCTAAGAACCCTGTGTCTACTATACTCTATTTCGTTTAATCCTTCCATTCCTGTTTATTTAAAATGTAATTTCTCCTTTTTAGCGGATACACATGACAGAGTGCTTCGTTCTTCCAAAAATTTATTGCATCATATACCTCTTCATCGTACTGGTTTCTTGTCCAACTCATTTACTGTATAGTGCTGTCAGACTGTGGAACAAATTACCGGAACATGAAAGCCCCAACTCGTTAGTCGTTCAAGCGCCGAGTGAAAGAACTTCATCTCAAATAATTAATATAATTTATATTTATGTATCAATATATGTCATAAGTACTATATATCATATGTATTATAATTGTATATATTATATATCCCATTATAGCTACAAAAAATGTATCGAATTAATTATCCTTACGCGTTAATATATTTATTTGTATCCGTATTTTTATAATAATTATATATTTTATTATTATTATTATTATTTTCTTAAGAATTTTGTTGTGCTTTTCTGTTGTTTTTATTATTATTATTATTATTATTGTTTTTGCACGCCTACCACAACTTCTCCTGTACTTCTTAAGGTTGGCTGGTAGAGAATGTCTAAGTGGCATTAAGCCCGCCTTTTGTACATTATTTTGTTTTTGTGCAATAAAGAATTACATAATTAAATAAATGATAATAATGACGTATGTCAGATACATGATATTGAACACGTTAGTATTCAATTGTAGTAAGCAGTAGTATGTGATTTAACGAATCCACTTATATTCCTAAAGTTATTTTTTTCATGTGAATTCTTTTAAAAAAAATGTTTCAAATGTTTTATGTGTATTCTTTAAAAAAAAATGTTTAACTTTTACAATATGATATAAACAAAAAACATTATTAGTACTTAATATCAACTAAGTATACTCCTATTGGGTTCTGTGAAAAGACAGAAACCAAATGACGGAGAAGAAAGAAGAGATGCGAGACAGTAAGTGTATTTAGTATAGAGTTTGTCGAGTAAAATTGACTAGTTGTCATAAGGCACTTTCTATCAAATAATTTCGATCATAGATATTATATAATAATTAATTCAAAGCTCATCAAAATTTAATTAAAGAAACCATCGGAGCTCTACAAACATCTAAGAGTTACCAAAAGACATATCATCGGAAAATCTAAAGATGATACTGTAACTTCTCTCCCAAAAGACAAAGTTGCCTCAGAGCTCGAGTCACGACTTCAATTCCATAAAAAGTTTATGATAGGTGCTCAAACAAATAAAGTAGGGCTAGGATCAAGTAGGAAAGTTCAAGACATAGACATAACAAAATCTTTTATTCGACAAGACGAAAACGATAATTACCGACTCCACGCGATGAGCCTAGAAATTCAAAACGAATGGGTGACCATAGGAGATTTTTGTATTCCACTAGCTTTGAAGTGGCGCACCTTAATTTATGATTGGTCCCCAGCATTATTAAAATTCTATCTTAATGCATTCCAAATGACTCTCCCAGATCAAAGTAATTTAGTAAGATGGGGCAAAGCCACCGAAAAGTCTTGCAACATCTGTGGGGAGGCAATAGGAACCGCGAAACACCTATTAGTAGGGTGTAGGGTACTTCTAGATAAAGGTCAATACTCGCGTCGCCACGACAAGGTATTAGAAATTATACGGGAAGCGGTTAGTCTTTCAGTAGCAAGAGCGCGGAAGGGTATAACAACCACCGAACGATCTATAGAATTCGTAAAAGAAGGCTCCTCCAAAAAATCAAAAGCGAAGCCTTATTCAATATTAGGCGCGGCTCCTGATTGGATTCTCATGATGGACACGTATGAAAAGCATTACAAAATCCCTGGGGATGTTGGTGTTTCGTCATCCAGACCGGACTTATTCCTGTATTCGAAACAACTGAGGCGCGTGATACTTGTGGAGCTAACTGTTCCTTGGGAAACAAACATCCCAAGGGATCACACATTCAAGCTCAATAAGTATTACGAACTGACCAACGAACTGATCAGGAATAAATTTATAGTTAGTTTGTACGCGGTAGAAGTGGGAGCGAGAGGTATAACAGCAAAATCTCTCTATAGCCTACTTAAAGACCTTGGCCTTTCTAGAACAAGCATCGGTTCATTTCTAGAACGTACTTCAAAGGCGGCATTAGTAGGTTCTTTCCAAATTTGGTTAGGTAGGGAGAGGAGTGTGGAGGGTGAAGGTGAGCGTTTTTGCGCATAATAAAGGGGCCCCTTAAACCTACTCCTGGGTCGCAAGTCCCAGGCACTGCTTGCACTCCTCTCCTTGCAACGCGATGGGCCCGGCACCCGCACGGTGAATCCATGGATTGCTAAGAAGCTTCGTCTTATTAAATTTTAAGAATAATAACTATATATTGTATCTAACATCAATAAAGCATTACAATAACGAAGACAGGTTCAGTATCCTTGGTACTTCACAGATGTATGTGCATTGGTACCAAAACTGGGAGACTTGTTATATGACGTACCATTACCCGTATTCATATATAAAGTAACAACTATTGTTGGTTGGTACCAACAATAGTATTTTATAGTAATTTGATAATTACTATAAAATAATATATATAAAATACTATCATTAGAATAAATTATATATAAAATACTATCCGTAGAATATTAATAAGGATTCTATAAATACTCGGAAAAGCTTTATGGTCTGCCAAATTAGCATATACATCATTTAAAGGATAAAAAAAGTAAATTTTAATAGTTTTCTAACCGTAGTTATGTGGTAATTTAATGTAATATTTAAAATATCGTTTCTAGTAACCAATAAATTAGAAGTGGTTACGCAAGTACATCTAGTAATAAAATAAATCTCTAATCATAAATAACCATTAGTAAATTTATTCAAATCCATTAAGTCATATTGATTGCTTCTCATGTGGCATTGATCAACTTCATAAATTATTAATTTATTACTCCACGTAACACTTTTATTGATAAACATTATTAGAATAGGCATATGTACATTAGATTGAACTTATAAACAGGTCTTGTCCTATATGTGACGGATATGATTCTAATATAATTTTATGTTAATTTTTATCTTGCTATCGTACATTAATTATTAAAAAAATATTACAAAGAACACGAATTTTATAATATTAAAAAAGTTTTTGTTTCACGTTTATATTAGGTTTATACCTAATTTTAATTTTAGGTTTATACCTAGTTTAAACCTACAAAAACTTTTTTTTACGAAATATACGCGGACGAAAGAGTATAGAAGAATCAAGTACACTAAAGGTTTATATAAAAAAAATGCAGAAAGCCATTTTTTTTATAAAGTAATGACTCTTACTTCATTAAATTAATGATAAAACATAACAAATACTACTTCAATGTTTACATTGACAAGGTCAATGTCAAGTATATTATGTTTGTCTGATCTTGAATAGTTATAGAATTATACATGGAATAGGGGAACCATAGGCAAGCCTTTGAGTGTTAGTGTTTGAAAAATAATAAAAAAAAAAATATAAATTTAAAAAAAACCCTCACTACAAAACACGTCAGACAGATACGATTGCACCATACACAATCGACGACACAGTACGACAAACAGTGTACGATAAACAGATACACAGGTTAAACTTATAACAAAAAAGAGGGGCTTTTTGGGTCGGGAATTAGAAAGGAAAGATGAGAGACCGATACTTATTTTTGTCCAATCACACATGCAAGAAAGATAGATAGCTTTCCCTTTTTTTATGGACACATTTGACGTAAACTTCCCTACTGTATGTATAATAACTCTATGTAAATAGTCCCACATACTTTATTGCAGCTAGACAAAATATAATGAAAATAAAACTAAATATACTTAGAGATGTAAGTGCAAACCTCAAAAAACGTTAATATTATGGATAACGGTAAAATTTTAACCGTTGCGTAACTATAACTATAACTATAACTTTGATATGGTGATATTGATTTATACACTTGAATGAGATTTGATATTTGGCTGCTATAGTAAAGCTGGTTTGATATTGTAGCTGCTTAGGTATAGTTTGTTGAAAAGTATATTTCTTATTGTATAATTGTATCAGAGTTTATTGCGTGCTAATAAAAAAAAACTTTTTCATTACTTTAATACCTAAAGACTTGGATAACGTTCTAACTTTTCGGAAAGTTTAGATAAATTGACAGATTATTTTCAGTAACAGTTTCAGAAGAAGAATTCAAAAGCTTTAATTTTGTTGGGATTAGCTTCAATCTTTATCTGGACTAAGCTGACTAATTATATTTCAAAAATATACTATCTCTAATGTTATGAATTCCGATACATCAATTGAAATAGATTGAAAATAGATTCCCTTAATCTTTTAAATATTTTTTCTAATATTAACTCTACTTTTTTTTGATAAGAGGAGGCTAAATACAATAATTTTATCATGAAACAAAAAACAAACAACTATTGGAAGATTCAAAGTGTTTAAATAGTGACAGTTTACTAACTTATAAAAAAAAATATCCTTGTTGATAGTTTATGACAAAACTGTTCTAATGACCAAAGTGTGACTAAAAGTTTGTGACTAAGAGTTTTATGTGGTATTTTAGTTGTAATTTACGCCGGTTCATTTTACCAAATGCATCATGGTTTACGGAAACTACCAAAGTTAAAACGCCATATGAAGATTTAATAAAAATGCCCAAACTATCTAATTTCCGAATAAGTTCTTAAATTTCCTGAACTTTATTAATAATAATAATAATACCAGGACAAATTACACACATTGATCTAACCCCTAAGTAAGCCCACTTATTTACTTGTGTTAAAGGTGTTACAAATACATAGATATACACTTATAAATACTGAGAATATATTTACGACCAAACTCAGAAACACAGATATCTATGCTCATCACATAAATGCCTGTCTCTGCCGGGAATCGAACCCAAGCCCCATTGATCCGTGACACGTTAGGCGTCTGCGCTAACCACTCGACCAACGGGGCGACTTATTGTATCGTAATTTTATATTATATTTCATATTTTTTCCTAGTAATCAAAATTAAACAGAAGCGGTGCTTAATACACACCCAGTAAAGTATTAAATGATCAATATAGCAAAAAATACCAAAATCACAAATTTATTATACACGTAAAGTATTTAAATATTTGAAGGCATTATATCAAATTTATTGATCATCATATTTCACATAACGTGTTCATAAATAATCTATGTTATTGTTGTGTAATACAATAAAATCACTAGTATTATAATATTATTGTAATATATTTTACTATCATAGTATTTGATTTTCTAAGAATTGAGTATTTCATTAATGTATTTATATGTATAAGTAATATTAATCTTAAATTTCTAAATTTAAGCTTATTACTTTAACTTTTACTAAGCAAGAAAAAATCTTCTTGTATTTTTGTATAGTTTGGGTCTTAATTATTCACTAATATTCTGTTTAATTATAATAAAAAATAAAAAAAAACGATAATTAAATATTATAGTTACTTGATATGAATAATGGTGAATGTTTAATTAAGTATGTAAAATGTCTTATTATATAATTTACATTCAAATAGAAGACGTATTTTTTATAAAAAACCGGCCAAGTGAGAGTTGGACTAGCTCATGAAGGTTCCATACCATTATAATATATAAAACACGTCTAAAAACTACATTTATTGTACCTGAGCCTCTCTTAAACATTTATTTTATTTCAATTTAATTATTCAATAAAATTAAATTGAAATAATTATTATATAAATTATTTAATAAAATTAAATAATTAAAGTGAATATTACAGTCGTAAAGGTTTGTTAATGTAGTTGTTGTTGTTGTTGCTTATATATAAAGCCACTCTTAAATATTTTTTTTATTTTATTGAAAGCCTTAAAGAAATTCTACATCTTTTAAAAATTCAACTACCCACCTACTAAGTTTCATGAAATACAGCCGGAAAACAGACGGACAACGAAGGAGGTAATGGAGGTAAATAATAGGGTTTCGTTTTTACACTTTTACGGAACCCTAAAAATATAGTAATTTAAATGAAAAACCAGTGGTACTGATAATTTATTTGACATCTTCAATCAATCTTCAAAAAAGTACTCAGTCATAAAAATATTACAAAATTAAGATAAGTGTTACTGCTGGTTACAACTGGTTATATTTAATAGTAATATAGAATATTTATTTATTTCATAATAACTAAGCATATAAAGAAAAAAAAAATTGTGATCGGACAGTGTGGTGCCATAATTTACTGTTGAAATACTGAGCTTAGTGCTTCTTATTTTATTTAAATACAAGGTATAAATACAATATATTTTGTCCATTGATAGTCAAATACCTGTTAGTTTGATTTTTACTGCAACTGACCATTGTTTTAATTGGAACATTTGTTTTTTAGTAATTCTTAAATGTAAGACAGTTTATATTGCGTACTTATTAAAAGTATTTGTATGAATCGTGTCATGCGAATAGACATTGACCGACAAGACAAAGCTTCTTAGCATTCCATAGATTCACCCTGCGGGTGCCGGGCCCATTGCGTTGCAAGGAGAGGAGTGCAAGCAGTGCCTGGGACTTGCGACCCAGGAGTAGGTTTAAGGGGCCCCTTTATTATGCGCAAAAGCGCCAACCTTCACCCTCCACACTCCTTTCCCTACCTAACCAAATTTGGAAAGATCCTACGTGCAACTACAATGCCGCCTTTGAAATACGTTCTAGAAATGAACCGATGCTTGTTCTAGAAAGACCAAGGTCTTTAAGTAGGCTATAGAGAGATTTTGCTGTTATACCTCTCGCTCCCACTCCTACCGCGTAAAAACTAACTATAAATTTATTCCTGATCAGTTCGTTGGTCAGTTCGTAATACTTATTGAGCTTGAATGTGTGATCCCTTGGGATGTTTGTTTCCCAAGGAACAGTAAGCTCCACAAGTATCACGCGCCTCAGATGTTTCGAATACAGGAATAAATCCGGTCTGGATGACGAAACACCAACATCCTCAGGGATTTTGTAATGCTTTTCATACGTGTCCATCATGAGAATCCAATCAGGAGCCGCGCCTAATATTGAATAGGGCTTCGCTTTTGATTTTTTGGAAGAGCCTTCTTTTACAAATTCTATAGATCGTTTGGTGGTTGTTATACCCTTTCGCGCTCTTGCTACTAAAAGACTAACCGCTTCCCGTATAATTTCTAATACCTTGTCGTGGCGACGCGAGTATTGACCTTTATCTAGAAGTACCCTACACCCTACTAATAGGTGTTTCGCGGTTCCTATTGCCTCCCCACAGATGTTGCAAGACTTTTCGGTGGCTTTGCCCCATTTTACTAAATTACTTTGATCTGGCAGAGTCATTTGGAATTCATTAAGATAGAATTTTAATAATGCTGGGGACCAATCATAAATTAAGGTGCGCCGCTTCAAAGCTAGTGGAATACAAAAATCGCCTATGGTCACCCATTCGTTTTGAATTTCTAGGCTCATCGCGTGGAGTCGGTAATTATCGTTTTCGTCTTGTCGAATAAAAGATTTTGTTATGTCTATGTCTTGAACTTTCCTACTTGATCCTAGCCCTACTTTGTTTGGTTATCTGATTATTAAATACGTAAACATAATATTATAGATGTAGTTACATACACGGCAACCCCTGTTCGTTTTATTAAAATTATTAATTACATTATTTGCTTTTAATTTTTTTTATGATAGTGGTTATTCTGCTATTCCGAGCTTAGACAAATCCATAAAAACTTATAAAAGAGAATAGGAATACGTAACTCACACGAAATAAAGAAGTTACGATTTAATAATTGTTATAAACATTGAAATAAATTGTTATTAAAATAGAAATTATTTTCATTTTCTTTTTCTGTTTTTATGTTTATTTTTTCTTGATATTAATGTACCATACAGCATGTATAATAATAAAAACTCTTTTTCACCTTAGGATAACTGGGAAAGATCTCTTAAGGAGATAAGTTAAGCCTTTGTCCATTTTTTTTTTCATTACATTTTTGTATTGTATTTTTTCGGTAAATAAATAAATAGATAAATTTATTACTTAATCAAGTTTGAAAATTAGAATCACCGAACATTGCAATTACTAAAATGGAATACACTTGGAAATAAGTCACGTATATTCCCTTTTTTTTCTTTTTAGAATGTATTACCTGATTCCAGTACTGACTGCTGTGATTGGTTTGTTTACTTTTATTTTATTACGATGGAATCAAACAAAGAATTACTGGTCTCAGCGTCAAGTTCCACATTTGCCCCCAAATCTGATTCTCGGAAGCCTTAATTTCATACAGAGACAGAATGTGGTAAGTCCATAATTATGTTCCTATAATTCAAAATTATCATGTTTCTCTTTACCATCATGATTTATGTCATTATCTTTACTTTTATCAAATAAGGAATCGATGAAATGAAAAAGATTTAAAAAGTATTATTTTTCATTACATACATGTTATATTTATCATTTAATAAATAAATACTCTTTGTAATTCTAATAACAGAAAAGTTGTATAATGTTTTCAAGGAATTGGTTACTATTTCAATTTTACTTATTTTAATAAGTAAAATATAAATATTTTTGTTAAGTAAAACTGAAGGTCATCAATCAAAATAATTTATGTAAATTTACGATTATAATTTAGAATTAGTTTTTAATAAATTAGGTTAATCTGTTACAGGGTGTGTGGTTTGGCGAAATGTATAAACGCTTTAAGACCCCATATATTGGGATCTGGTTGATCTGGAAACCAGCATTAATTGTAAATACTCCAGAACTAGCTCGAAGAATATTAGTAAAGGATAATGCTATATTTAGAGACAGATATTTAGGTTCTGGCAGCACCGACCCCATTGGTGGACTTAATTTATTTACTGTTAATGTAAGTTTACAACTATTCATTGTTATACCATGCTTGTAACTTTCTACTTCAATATAATATTTCGTTATTTTAAGGATCCTGTCTGGACATACATACGCAGCAAATTGACAAGCCTGTTCACTTCAGCAAAGCTCAGGGCTCTTCATGATTATACTTTTATAAAGGCTAAGGAACTGGTTCAAAGAGTAGAAAGAGATCGTGAAAAAATATTAGACCTAAAGGTACCCGAAATAATAATATAAAATATATGTTTTGAGAAACTGAAATTTGATTAAATCTTTTAAAATACCGTTAGAATTTTGTTTGTAAGTTGGTAAAAATAGAACAAAAATGGTTTTACAGGCACTTCTTGTTGACTATACTACAGATGTCATTGGGACATTTTCGTTTGGAATCGAGAGTAATGCAACGCTTACCTCCAAGGGTCCTCTAAGAGATGTAACAAGAGATTTTATGAAGTTCAGTGTATATAGAGGATTGTGTTGGTTCAGTATATTTTTTTGCCCAGGATTAGTTGATATATTCAGGTTAAACCTTTTGTTTTTGCTTGAGGTATTTTTTGTTTTGTTTTACTTACGAAATAAAAATAGAAATACTTACTAAAATTGTAGATTTAAATTCTTTCCAAGAGCTTCAGAAGCTTATTTTAAAAGGATATTTCAAACTGTAATGGCCCAACGCAGCAATAATACCAAAGGCAGGGAGTCAAAAGATTTAGTTGATTATCTCTTAGAGGTAAAGAAAGAAAGTGAAAAGAATAATGAAGGTAATATTACTTAAAACTTAAAATATTTATAAACATGTATAGCCAAGTTAAGCTTATTTAAACTTAAAAATAAATAGAGGAAGATGTATAAATTGATACGGGCAAATTTTAAAACCCGCAACCTCTGGGTTGAGATCCCCTGTCACTCACCGTCCCGCCTCTTAAACTAGACGATTTTACAGAGGTTGCAGATTTGATTTTTTTATTACCGATTTCTTATTTATTCTGTATTTATTTAAAAATTCTAAAAGAATAAGAACAAATACTCTACTTTTACTCTATTGCAGAATTTTCGGAAGACCTCCTTATTAGCCAAGCTGCTATTCTTTTATTAGGTGGTTTTGATACAACTGCGACTATTATTTCGTTCATGGTGTATGAATTAGCCTTTCATAGCCAATGTCAGGTACACCAAATTTTGATACTAAATTATTTTAATTTTATTTATTTATTTTATCTTTATTGGCCCAAGAAAAATGGTACAACAGGCCGATTTATTGCTAAAAAACATTCTCTGCCAGTCAACCCAGAAAAACAGTAAAATAATTAATTTATATCAAGCGCTAAAATTATACAATCAAAACTTAACAATAACTAAAACGATAACATTGCAAAAAACAACAAACAAAATAAAAAGCATTCAAACAAATAAAAACATTGCTGTTTTCTTAGTTTTTTCCTAATTTGATTATAATTATACAATTTACAGGAAAAGTTATACAAGGAACTCAAAGAAGCAGAAAAGAGAACTGGGGGACATTTTGATGCTGAGACCATTGCAGAATTAACATATTTGAACTGTGTTTTTAAAGGTAACATGATTTCACGAAATAAGTTATATAGATATGATCTAATTAAATAATTTATGCAAAGATATTAATTAAAACATTACATATTTATTACAGAGTGTCTTCGTAAATACCCACCAATGGGATGGCTTGATAGAGTAGCATTAAAAGACTATAAGATTGATGAGAAATTGACAGTCAAAGCTGGCACAGTGATATATATAAACTGTATCGGCATGCAACATGACCCTGACTACTTTCCTGAACCGCATAAATTTGATCCTGATAGATTTTTACCAGAAAACGAAAAGAATATCAAACCATATACTTTTTTGCCCTTTGGGGATGGGCCAAGAATATGCATAGGTTTTTATTGCTAATTATATTATTGTATCTTTGGCATTTATTTATTTCAATGTAAAGTAATATGTGTCAAAAACACTATGGTTTTGTATCATTATTTGAAATGGTTATCATAGTTTCAGTAACATATAATTAGTATATTTATATTTTAATCATTATGTAAATACCATGCCTATTATTTAAATGCTTTTATTTTTGAGCATCGAGATATGTAAAAAAAGGAGTGAAAAAATGTACAAAAACCTATTTATTTTAGGTCAGAGGTTCTCTTATTTGACCGGGCGTACAGCAGTCTCCCAGTTATTTCTCAAGTACAAGGTTCGACCTTTGCCTAACACACCCCGACCAAACGATGTGAAAATAGAATGTAAAGGCTTATTTTTGCATCCTGGAGAACCACTTAATGTTGAATTTGTTCCAAGAACACAAAATGATGAATAATAAACTTCACTCATAAAAGTAAAAAAAGAAGAAAATTCTTTAAAAAAAGTGTCGCAAGCAACAATTATTTTTGTTTCTTATTAATAAATACAAAAATTCAAGGGTAATATTTATTCTCATTTTACTTGTTATTGAAGTTACTTTTACCGAAATATTCGACTGGCTTATTTCTATTCCTGATTGCCAAATTTGTTTCTTGAAACGAAATGTATATTCAAATCATAAATATGAAACACATTAAATGTTTATATTCAGAATGGCAAAAATTTATTTATATAATGCTTCATCATGTTTTACGTTCGCGATTATTTGATGTTAATGTTATAATGCAATTTGAGGGTAATACCATGATTGCATTAGTCGACACTGTTTGCATCTTGAGGTTAAATCTATACTAATATTATAAAGCTGAAGAGTTTGTTTGTTTTAACGCATTAATCTCTGGAACTACTGGCCCGAATTGAAAAATTCTTTTTGTGTTGAATAGTCCGTTTATTGAGGAAGGCTATAGGGTATATATCATCTCGCTGTGACTAGTAGAAGTTAAGCAGCAATGAAAAATTCTGCAAATTTAATATAATTTAATAGGTTCTGGCTGACTTAGTTATAGCATACAGTCTAAACCGCACGTCGTAGAGATAGTAAAATTGGAGGATACATATGTCTTTCTACGTAGTGGTGTACTAAGAAAAGATTTTTAAATCCCACCCTTAAGGGTTTTAAATATCAATTTTGTATGGAACTCGGCGGCAACACTAAAAACCACGCGGACGAAGTCGCGAGCGATTATTAGTATAATTTTCACGTAAGTTTATATAACTCTAAGCAATAGGGTATTTGAATCATATAAAAACCAACATCAGTTAAAAAACAAAACAGAATAGTTCTATAGAAAATAAGTTTATTAAACGATGTAATAATGTTAAAACATACGAATGGATACATTTTAAAACAGAACTTTGATGGGAATAATAAGTTTGTCCATAAAATATAGTTAAATTTAGTGAATCTGAATAATTGAAAATAGCCAATGACAAAAAATATAAATTTAATCTTGTTTACGTCATTTAAATAAAAAAGAATTTAATTACATTACAAAAATTAAAAAAAAAACCGTAATTATATATTTTTTTTACAACAGGACTCAAACCTGCGACCGCCTTTCCTAACCTTTCATCTTTGCCAATTTTTTTCTTTATGCTTGAATATACCTGAATAAAAAGTTTTCCTTCAAAAGGCGTTAAACCTTTCTCCGAATTAATTATGTTATGCCGCATCGTTAAAATGGACATCAATGGAAAATTTGCAGTGTTTCCGGTCGGATTAGTTTTGATTGGAGTTCAATTAATTCTAGAAATACAACTATTAGATTTCTCTTCCTGCAAAGAATCACCAACGACTGTCATTCTGTTCTTTAAAACACTTTACTGGCACTGCTCACAAATGACTAAACTGCTTACTATTTAAACTCTTTTTATCATTGTTACACTTTATTATACTAGTTCTGTTACACAACTTAGTCTCTCAATCGTACACTGTATTTTACCTGGGAGACGTTTTATATATTCACTGCTCTTAATCAAATCAGTATTCAATATTTCAATAATTTACTTAGTCAATTAAACTTCTATACAAACATTACATGTTTTTGTCAAACCAACAATTGATATCTTTATTTTCTTATCAAAACCCACCATCCAATTATATAAAAGCTAACACAACCAAAACCGTAAGTTGCTATTCTGTACCTACTATGTTTATAGACGCTAAAACCAACTTCCAGCGGTCAGTAATGTGTATTCCTGGAAGTACTACCACGGTTCAAATATACACAATATATAAACTGATGCAAAACCAGTGAAGACATAAATCCTGAAATGCAAACATTGCCGTTCATCCTATTGTTATTTTCGATATTACCTATTTTAGCCAAGACCTATTGATATTTCATTCAAATATTGTATATTTAACACTATATCATCATGATCATTTTTTAATAATGTAATGTGTATGCTTTTTTTCTCTTTGAATATTTTAGTTTGTTAGTTTTTTTATACAAACTAGGTTAATCCCTGACTACATTCCACCTGGTAAGTGGACATTTTCACTTACCATCAGATGGAATGTAGTCAAAAAAGGTCCCATTAAATGTCAAATGAAAACTAAAAGTTTTTAATTTTCTTTATTTTCATATTGAAATAAGTACAAAGGAAAACGTAAAACATAAAAATTATGGCAAATTTATTATGCTCAAAGCTCTAAGAAAGCTTCCCAACTAGTCGACAGAGTACAACATGGGCATTATCCGACTTCAGTGATGGTTTGGTGGGGTGTTAGATATAAAGGAATGGCTGAGTCATATTTTTGTGAAGAAGGTATTAAAACATCGGCACAAGTGTATCAAGATACCATTATTGAGAAGGTAGTCAAGTCTCTTAAAAACACCATGTTTAATAACCACGTATGGTCCTTCCAGCAAGACTCGTCGCCGGTTCATAAAGCTCGGTCCACTAAGTCTTGCTGGGAAGCAAACGTCTCTGACTTCATCAGAGCTGAAGACTGGCCGTCGTTTAGTCCCAATCTTAATCCGTTGGATTCAGATTTATGGTCAGTTTAAGAGAGCACAGCTTGCTCTAAACGCCATGATAATTTTTAGTCCCTAAAACAATCCATACGATTGGCAGTGAAGAATTTCCCCATGAAAAGAGCGCGTGCTTCTATTGAAAACTGGCCTCATCTTTTAAAGGATATTTTTAATTGTTTCATATTTGTGTATTAAACTTATACACTGTAAAAGTAATAAATGTTATTTGCAATTAAATTTTTTTTTTCTTTGTTACAATATTTATGGCAAGACTAGGTATATCGGGTTACGTATTTTCCTTTTGAAGTTAACCGAAATGTTTATTTTATTATGGTGATAATAAATAGCTTAAGCAGTATAAATTATACTACAGTTTTAATAAAAGCACTATAAGGTTTATTATCGCAATACTTTACTGATTATTATATATTGGAAAATCATGAAAGAAGCGCATATTATAGTAAATTTAAGATTACGAGTAGGATAATCTAGGGAACCAAATAACTCTTAAATCTCAATATATATGAAATTCAATCTAAGATATATTAGTGCTAATACGAATTAAATTTAAATTTCATACATTTCTAAGCCTGCACGGTTGGAGATAAATTTTTAGAATACGATGACTGGAAACTGTGGTTAAGAGGTTTGAATAAATAATAAAATACTTAAACATATTAATATATTCTATAAACAAAAAATAAGAAAGACATCCCGATTAAAAAAATAAATAAAAACAACTTAGAAGTTGTATTGCAGTCTGACCACCATTTAAGATCATTTGAAAAGGCCTTTTCTATAAATAAATCGATTAATACGATTTGGTACAGAAAGTTACAATGTGCCCATAATAATTTATAATTTAATGAAATATATTATTTAGTATTTTCAAATAATTTACAGTTAAATAACCTGCATGTTAGATAATCTATCAAATGCCAATCAATATGAAGACTACTGCATGTCACACTGAAAAAAATCCTTTATTAAACTAATATTTGTGATAAATTTAGTGTCTTATTTTACTTCATAATATTTATACAGTTGGTATATGTAATTTTTTAAGATAGGGTTATAAAAAAAATATTAGAAAAGTTATTTCTAATCTTATTAACATAAGATTCTACCTAAAATTTAATCTAAGATAAATCTACCAAGAAAATAATGTTAAGTCATTGAAGAAATTGGTCATTTCAAAGTTTAAAATTGTATTTTTAACCCAACTCCATGAGAATGTCTTCAATAAGCCGACCAGAACAGAAATGAAAACAATATATTTTTATCTCGTTTGATTATTTTATACTTGACTTTTCAAAAACCTTTGGACCTATACCTATATACCTATCCCGTTAAAATAAGATTTTTAATAAAATTGTTAATTAATATATTGTGAATTTATATAACAATTACATATAATTCATCTCCAGACCCAATTATCAAAAACTAAATTTATTGCTTTGTTACAACATTTTTACAATTATTATAATCTAAGGTTTTCTCTGTTCATCAGATTCCCAAATTAAACTTCTATTTTAATACAACTGTATTTAAATCTTTTACGATTTAAAATTTGTACGTTTGTAAAACATTATCAAATATAAATTCAAAATGTTGGTTATTGTAACCAAATAGGAAATATTTATTTAAATAATTAAGCTTATAAAATACGTTATTAAATCTATATGTATCAACGTTTTGCTTTCCTCATTAGACTCCCAGAGGGATGAAAATGAAGTTCAGTCATATTACATTTCGATAGCGAGCACTAAATCATACGGGTGCCGCTTTTTAAATAAACCTATGACATTCTAGATTTATGAAATAAAAAGAATAGCTGAAACAAACACGGACGTGAATAACCTATAAATAACATACTTTTGTAGGAATTTCTAATAAAACTAATTAATTATATACTTTTAAAGAAAGGTAATATACGGTATTGCAAGTTAGGATTAGATTTTTTTTCATATTATTTTGTATTATCAATGGTATTAGAGTTATGGTTAGATAATAAATTAATTATGCCTGAATAAATTTATTTGCATTTTGCAGTTTAGCGTACTTAACGAAATTTCAGGAGTGATGTTTCAAGCTAAATTTATTCATATTAAAATAAACGTGAAACGAAAATGAAATGGTTGTTGAGAGGATTCATTATGTTATAAGCTATTTTATTAAATTACCCCCAAGGTTGGTGTAAGTAGGGTTGCCAAACATTATAATATATTGTACTTATTTAAATTTTAAATAAATTTTATTTAGCCAATATTGTATAAAAATACATCCACCAAAGGTTATATTGCCGCAATACACATCCATTGTAAAAGCCGAAATTTGCATAAAAAAATGTGCACTATCGATCTTCCTCCACTTTTTAATACTTTAACGACTGCGTTACTTTGCCAAAATGTAAAATCTTTAAATATTTATATTTGTAATAAGAGATACATTTATTTACTTTTGAAAGATAAACAAAATATTTTTATCAATGTATTTCTATAAAATTATATGTAGCTTTACTTTTATTTCTTTTTCAAATAAAAAGTAATAAGATCTTCTAATGTACTCGAAGTAGTTAATTTTCAGTAAACAATATTATTGGGATACACTTACCTATTTTTACAAAATTGTGACAAATAAATATAAACGTGATTTTACTTAAAATGTAATTGTAGGTATGTATTTATATACCCATTTAAAAAAATCACAGACTCATCTCAGAGTTTAGATTTCCTTCGAAGCGAGTTGCACTCAAGTGCTATTTTTATACAACCTAGATTTTAGCACATTAAAACTATTTAGTTTTTTCGTAGTAAGAAGAGACTACATTATACTCTACGGATCTCCTAAATTCATTAAATTAAATTTAACTAGGAATAACTATTTTCTCTTCAAATCTATATATTTTTTTCATCTTCATTCACCAATTCATATATTTAAAAAGTTATTAAATTCTCTGCTATGTTTAAGTTCAGCTTATTATGTTTATATAATATATTTTGCCTTTGCAATTGTTCCAATAAATATTTTTCTATATTATTAAAATATCCTTAGATCTTTTTTCTATACATTAAATATTTTTACTAATCGTTTGCTCTAGCTTATTTAGAATTTATTTACTTAGTTGCTTTTTGAATCATCTCGGATTGATTTTAGCACCTGATTTAAAAAATTACCTTTGGTTATTAATGGACTTACGAAGTGTTTTCTTTGAACTGTAAAATAATTAGTTGGCTCTGAGTTGAAATTCAATTTCTCATTCATTCCAATTGGAAAGTTTGAGCAACGTCAAGTTTTATTTAAGCTAATTAACTAAGAACTATGACTTTGCATTTGAAAAATGAGGTCAGTTTAAGTAAAATAAACGTATTTTCTACAGAAAACAGATTCTCTTCATATTTAAATCTGATATTTACAGATATTAACTATTAATGTTTTTAATTTTCATCACATATAATATTCGTCCATACCTTTTAATTTCTTCTCAGCTTATGAAACAATTTTTGCTAAATATTCAACTGGTTTTATCCTTAAAGTATAACAAATAAAATAAATTACCCTCGAAATAAACTAAAGTTATGTAGTTTATTATAAAGTAGTTTTTATTACAACGTGTAAGATTAATACATGAAACTCAACTTACTTGATAATTATAAATGAATATAATTTTTTGTTAGAATTTTCAAATAATAGAAAAACAAATAGCAAACTCTATTATTTACAAAAATAGTATTTATTTATAAAATAATATTAATATTTGAATTCAAAAGAAAGTAGATCCTCTACCATATAGGCCTTCTTGTTACATAATTGAACTTCTGTTGGTAAATATTTTATTGAATCTGCTGGCACGATTTCAGCTGGCGAGCGTAGTATATTTGTAATATTGAATATTTCGCCAAATACAATGCAAGTCGCTTTTGTATCTTTCTTTATACCATCAAGAAATTGAAACTTATAATATTTATGATTATAATTATAAATTTATCTAGAAGAAAAGTTTTTACAAAAGTTTTTTTTTTAAGTTTAAACAAAAGTTTTATATTTTAAAAGTTTTTTACTTAGTTACCAACAAGCTGCAGGTTTATCTACTAAAAATATATGAAAATACCGATACCGAGGAAGACAAAAAAGTTGACATTGTGAAAATACGCTACCTACGGCTACTAATGTAAAAAATATTATTAAAGTAAAATTCATTATTAATATTATTATAGACATATTATTCAAGTATATTAACTTTTCTTTTTTACTTATACTTTATCAACATTTAATGAATAATATTTATTTTCACTGCTTAATAGTTTACTGTGTAATTTGTAAACAGTCTAAATGTCCGATATCTATTAGACAAAGAATAGGAATGTAGCCACTGACAAAGCTTTGATTATAAAATACTTTTTTTTTTATTTTTTCAAACATTTTTTTACAAAATTCAATGAGCACTCGTCTTTAAATCTTCCCCGGCTCCTTATATCTATACCATACTTTATATTTTCATTGAGTACAACTACTTAACGATTTACACCGTTTGTTTATGTCTCAGATATTCTTCAGACCCTTATCGTATCATAATAACCTGTACAAAGACTTCGATTTATGACATGAGAAGCAAAGAGAAACTTTACGATAGCAGACCCATTTGCATCGAATGAATTTTTACCACAGATAATATTATGAGTTCGCTTTAAACCTTGTTTATGATATAATGTGAATGTTGAACTGTACTAGTTATCTATTTTGCCTTAAGACAATATGTATTCTGAATTTTAAGTTTCTAATTCAATATTGTAATTCTAAGTAATTCATTTCATATATGTTATTATAGGATGAGACAATCTTTTACTGTACTTCCAGTTGTTAAAGATTTACTCACCAACACACTTTAATAGTGCTATCAATTATATTAAAATTAACTACAATAAAATATTACACTATCTAAAATTATAATAACTAGTGCGTGTGTCTAAAATATATTTATAACAAAATCAGCGGCAGGATTGAAACTTACATCCGTTGTGATAAGGTACGGATGATATCTTAAATGTTTTTCTTTTTGCCTAAAAGATAATTACGAATTACTCTTAATTTTAATTATCTTTTAAACTATTATTATAATAGGTTAATTTTATAAGTAAAGGCTGTTTTATATTTATCCATAACGTTCATCATTGCGGTCATCAAGACCCTTCCTTGAATTACTCACACCTACAATAAAATGGACATACATGGAGTATAAAATTAAAATTTAGACCAAAACGACGGTTGGCTTAGGCAATACAGCTAGAAATATAACCTAAATGGTAAGTCGCTGCTTATTTACTATGTAAATGGAAGTTTAATCTACCTTCCAGCGGTCCGTAAATTCTATTCACGAAAGTGGCCACCATGGTTCAAATGTACACAATATACAAACTGCATACAAGGGATGGAGGATTTAAATATAAACTGTTTTTATCGTTCATTCTAATATTATATTCAATATCACATAGAATTACTTATTCAAATATTATATATTTTTATTTTGTACGAGTATATATATTTTTATAGCTCATGTTAACTTTTTTTATCTTGGTTTGTTACCTTAAGAATCCATTTTATTTGTACATTATTAACAGATTTTTTTCTTCGGTAACAAAGAAGCTCCACAATCCTACCTTCTACAATCTTAGGAGTAATTTGATGAAATTCGTTGTGACTAAAAACCTTCCAAAATCCTTGTATCGTGTTCACTTTTCTTTACTTTAGTTATTATGTTATGCGTTTATATTGAATATGGATTATTTATTACAGAAATTATCGGCTGGTAGAAAATGATTTAGCATTAAGTCAATCGGTTTTAAAAGTTTCATTATGAGATGAAGTCTTAATAAAAAAAAAACAGAAAAACATCCAAAAACCTACAATTTTTCGGTTGTCTAGATTCCTGAAAAATTGTATTGTTTAAATCAAAATTTGTCTCTGATATCGAAGTTTCGGCTTTTTTTCATTGCCATTGATTCATCTGCGTTGCCTTCAAAAGGCAGCGTCGCGTCGTAAAGATAGCATTCTGATTTTGAAGCACAACTGTCCTAATAAAGACAATCACGTATAGAATGCTTAATTCACCGAGATAAATTGCGATTCGGTAGTTTTATTAGTAGAGCGATGGGTGATTTAATAGTGAACGCGGTTTCGATTTCCTGTCCGTATCAGTTCATTTTATATTTATTTAAAAATATTTCACCATAATAAGCTTCTTGTAATTAAAAAAAATAAAGAGAGAAAAAAAAAAGATACACGCAGAATTAAAACCCTTATTTTTATTGGACCAGCAACCTCTAAAATTTACCGACATTCTACCAACTCAGCTGCGTGTCGCTTTTGGCCCTTATTAATCTAGATTCTATAAATATTCAATAATATAGACGAGACGAAGCTTCTTAGCAATCCATGGATTCACCGTGCGGGTGCCGGGCCCATCGCGTTGCAAGGAGAGGAGTGCAAGCAGTGCCTGGGACTTGCGACCCAGGAGTAGGTTTAAGGGGCCCCTTTATTATGCGCAAAAACGCTCACCTTCACCCTCCACACTCCTCTCCCTACCTAACCAAATTTGGAAAGAACCTACTAATGCCGCCTTTGAAGTACGTTCTAGAAATGAACCGATGCTTGTTCTAGAAAGGCCAAGATCTTTAAGTAGGCTATAGAGAGATTTTGCTGTTATACCTCTCGCTCCTACTTCTACCGCGTACAAACTAACTATAAATTTATTCCTGATCAGTTCGTTGGTCAGTTCGTAATACTTATTGAGCTTGAATGTGTGATCCCTTGGGATGTTTGTTTCCCAAGGAACAGTTAGCTCCACAAGTATCACGCGCCTCAGTTGTTTCGAATACAGGAATAAGTCCGGTCTGGATGACGAAACACCAACATCCCCAGGGATTTTGTAATGCTTTTCATACGTGTCCATCATGAGAATCCAATCAGGAGCCGCGCCTAATATTGAATAAGGCTTCGCTTTTGATTTTTTGGAGGAGCCTTCTTTTACGAATTCTATAGATCGTTCGGTGGTTGTTATACCCTTCCGCGCTCTTGCTACTGAAAGACTAACCGCTTCCCGTATAATTTCTAATACCTTGTCGTGGCGACGCGAGTATTGACCTTTATCTAGAAGTACCCTACACCCTACTAATAGGTGTTTCGCGGTTCCTATTGCCTCCCCACAGATGTTGCAAGACTTTTCGGTGGCTTTGCCCCATCTTACTAAATTACTTTGATCTGGGAGAGTCATTTGGAATGCATTAAGATAGAATTTTAATAATGCTGGGGACCAATCATAAATTAAGGTGCGCCACTTCAAAGCTAGTGGAATACAAAAATCTCCTATGGTCACCCATTCGTTTTGAATTTCTAGGCTCATCGCGTGGAGTCGGTAATTATCGTTTTCGTCTTGTCGAATAAAAGATTTTGTTATGTCTATGTCTTGAACTTTCCTACTTGATCCTAGCCCTACTTTATTTGTTTGAGCACCTATCATAAACTTTTTATGGAATTGAAGTCGTGACTCGAACTCTGAGGCAACTTTGTCTTTTGGGAGAGAAGTTACAGTATCATCTTTAGATTTTCCGATGATATGTCTTTTGGTAACTCTTAGATGTTTGTAGAGCTCCGATGGTTTCTTTAATTTTAATCCAAAGTTGTTACGGTCTCTAAATAAGGTTGAAGAGTCCGCTGAGTGCGCTAACCCGAGCCATAACTTCAATGTCTTTATGACGCTTGCATCTAACTTTGACAAAAGGGTTTTATTTATATCATACACGAGGAAAGGCCAATTTAGACGTGATGTTAAATAATTATCGTAAATCCAAGCTTTTTTGACGTTACTTATTGGTTGGTTGTCTACCTTTTTGAGATCGTTTAAAAAGCTATCGACTATTACATCCAACGATGGAGTACGGCCTTGGTAATCGATTTTTTTACCTAAAAATTTAAACGGAGCTGCTTCCGTAACCGTACTAACGCACTGACCGCCTATTATAAGACCCGGATCGTAAGAGGTATATTTGGTATTCCGTCTACCCAGACACAGACTAAAACATTTACTTGGTTTTGTCCTCAATCCGCCCGTCCACGTACAGAAATCCTCAACTACATTTAAAAGTACCTGACATTGTTTCGGATTACGTGTCAGTATCGCGAGATCATCTGCAAAAGCTAGTATGGATTCTGTGTATTTGTTGTTGAACTTAAACCGATAGCCCCACTTTTTTTCATTTCTAATTAATTTGTCTATTAAAATATTAATAACTATATTAAATATAATAGGAGAAATACAACAGCCCTGAAATAAACCAACGTTATAATTAAGTGGTTTTGAATGGTTTTCATTAAAAATTATTGAGAATTTTAATTTTGAATAATATGATGCAATAATGTCGCGAACTACCATAGGAAAGTTATACCATTTAAGCGCGAACATCATTAGTTCATGTCGTACCGACCCAAAGGCGTTTTCTAAGTCTATCCAACAAACCGTAATTTGTCTCTCGCTAGTTCTAGCATCTTTAAGGCTTTCCGATATTAACGTATTATGTTCCAGGCATCCAGAAATTCCGGGCAAAAACCCTTTCTGGTGATTAGGCCTGAAATATCTATTGTTTATCATGAATTGCGTCATTTTAGTTTGTAAAAAAGAGAAAAATATTTTGGAAATTGTATTTGTTAGGGCTATCGGTCTAGTATCCTTGGGATTATTGACATTGTCGTTTTTCGGAATGAGGACAAAAAGGGCTTTTCCGAACGATACCAGTATTTGCTTTCTTGACCAGATTTTACCGAATATATTTAAAAGATGTTTATGGAGCGACGGACATTTTTTGTAAACTATATAAGGGATACTTCCTACTTGATCCTAGCGCTACTTTATTTGTTTGAGCACCTATCATAAACTTTTTATAGAATTGAAGTCGTGACTCGAGCTCTGAGGCAACTTTGTCTTTTGGGAGAGAAGTTACAGTATCATCTTTAGATTTTCCGATGATATGTCTTTTGGTAACTCTTAGATGTTTGTAGAGCTCCGATGGTTTCTTTAATTTTAATCCAAAGTTGTTACGGTCTCTAAATAAGGTTGAAGAGTCCGCTGAGTGCGCTAACCCGAGCCATAACTTCAATGTCTTTATGACGCTTGCATCTAACTTTGACAAAAGGGTTTTATTTATATCATACACGAGGAAAGGCCAATTTAGACGTGATGTTAAATAATTATCGTAAATCCAAGCTTTTTTGACGTTACTTATTGGTTGGTTGTCTACCTTTTTGAGATCGTTTAAAAAGCTATCGACTATTACATCCAACGATGGAGTACGGCCTTGGTAATCGATTTTTTTACCTAAAAATTTAAACGGAGCTGCTTCCGTAACCGTACTAACGCACTGACCGCCTATTATAAGACCCGGATCGTAAGAGGTATATTTGGTATTCCGTCTACCCAGACACAGACTAAAACATTTACTTGGTTTTGTCCTCAATCCGCCCGTCCACGTACAGAAATCCTCAACTACATTTAAAAGTACCTGACATTGTTTCGGATTACGTGTCAGTATCGCGAGATCATCTGCAAAAGCTAGTATGGATTCTGTGTATTTGTTGTTGAACTTAAACCGATAGCCCCACTTTTTTTCATTTCTAATTAATTTGTCTATTAAAATATTAATAACTATATTAAATATAATAGGAGAAATACAACAGCCCTGAAATAAACCAACGTTATAATTAAGTGGTTTTGAATGGTTTTCATTAAAAATTATTGAGAATTTTAATTTTGAATAATATGATGCAATAATGTCCCGAACTACCATAGGAAAGTTATACCATTTAAGCGCGAACATCATTAGTTCATGTCGTACCGACCCAAAGGCGTTTTCTAAGTCTATCCAACAAACCGTAATTTGTCTCTCGCTAGTTCTAGCATCTTTAAGGCTTTCCGATATTAACGTATTATGTTCCAGGCATCCAGAAATTCCGGGCAAAAACCCTTTCTGGTGATTAGGCCTGAAATATCTATTGTTTATCATGAATTGCGTCATTTTAGTTTGTAAAAAAGAGAAAAATATTTTGGAAATTGTATTTGTTAGGGCTATCGGTCTAGTATCCTTGGGATTATTGACATTGTCGTTTTTCGGAATGAGGACAAAAAGGGCTTTTCCGAACGATACCGGTATTTGCTTTCTTGACCAGATTTTACCGAATATATTTGATGTTTATGGAGCGACGGACATTTTTTGTAAACTATATAAGGGATACCATCCGGACCTGGTGCTGACTTAGATGGTTTCATTTTAATTATTTTATTGATTTCCTCCAAAGTTGGTGGGTTGGCTTGAAAATCTTCAGTAGGAGTCTCAGGTTTGTGTATACTGTGTATACATTAAGGGGAACTTAATGAATTTTAAAGGACACTCCCCAGAAGATTTTTCAAAAATATTCAGGGTATCATTATAAAAAAAGGAAATTCCCTTATAAGTAACCCAAGAATCGAATTTGTGTAAATAAACTAACGTGTCCATTAGGTTAGATACGCTAATCTGAATCAATCAATCAATCAATTATTTTAAATAAAATTGATACTAATAATATAGACGACTTATCTTTTTGTTATATTTGTCGGAGATAGATGCACATTAGTGACTTGCTCGTTCTTAATGGAGTATTCTGGTACAGGATCCGAGGCGTAGGTCTCAGGCAATTAAACCACACACACAATATGACAATTCTTGTATTAAATGTAGTTAATAAATTCTCACAAATTACTTAGTAGGTATACAATTATCAGAGTTACGTGAACTACCGATCCCGTTTGGGGGTCCGAACTGTAAGGCTCTCACTAATCAATTCCTCCTCCGACTCAATGTGCTCCAATATTTAAAATGTCTCCGGTGCCCCTCCAAATGATTCCGGTCACGTGATTTGTTACGTCACGATGTTCACACCCCACTGTTACTATGATATCAATTGAGTTACTAATTATCGTTAAATTATCGTGATCTACGACACGGCCATTCTGACAAGTCACACGCCCTCGTGTGCACGTATCTTGCCACCTCCATCGAGTGAAGATAACCACGCCACCTCCATCGTGTGACGATAACCATGCCACCTCCATCGAGTAGCTTTAGGATTCGCGGTTGTCCTGGGATGTAGGGTCTGAAATAAAACAAATAACTCCAAGGATAACTTGCTCGGCTATTCTGACAAAACCAGTGAATGTCACGTCTCAGGTTTTTACTCTACACTCTTAACAAAAGGTGCGCACTACACCTTATTTACAACAGTTAAAAACTACTCTGATCATTAGATCCATCACTTTACTTTACAAAATCAATCATGATTTTACCAGACTTGCGTACTCAACTCAACTCAACACTTTTGCAATATGATACAGTCCATCGATCATATACAAACAACTACCATGAACCAGTCCATCGGTCATGTATGAATACTTTTGCAATATGATACAGTCCATCGATCATATACAAACAACTACCATGAACCAGTCCTTCGGTCATGTATCTACTTTTGCAATATGATACAGTCCATCGATCATATACAAACAACTACCATGAACCAGTCCATCGGTCATGTAGATCACAAAACAGACCCATCGCCTACATGTGATACACCACACGTGAGGTGCGGTCAACAAGTATGAGTAGGCAAGCTATTATCTGTAGTGAATTCAATATCACTTTGCTCAACTAAAACATTTAGTTCCTGAGGGATCTTGTGATCGGAATGATTTGAAATAGACTTTCTAATAGAAAATTATTAATCATAACCTCTGATAAGATCTATAACGTACTCTGGACACTATGATCGTTGCTAGTTAGAATTACTGAGTTATTTAAATGTTACACAACAATTGTTTGCTACACATTCTGTGATCAGAGAACTCTCAGCACAAGAACCAAAACAATATGAAAATGACTCACCAAAGTCCTACAGTACCATTAAGGTAGCTTACGTGATCACTTCAACCCTTCTTTCTCTGTGGCTGCCTGCCGCTGGCACTGTATCGAAACTACTCGTACCCCTGTGCACTCGTGCACCTGTGCCTTTACAACTTATTGAAAAAGAAAAAAAAACAGTTATAATAAGTTGAATATCATAAATCAAAATAAATGACCACTTAATTAAAGCCTAAAGCAATCAAGCACCACTTTTCATTACATTTTAAGCCAAAAATGTATTCTAAAAACATCATAAAACACAAAGCATGAATCTTATTCGTCACATATGGCTTTTCACTAAGCCCTACCAACAAACCTCCTGTTTGTTTCATGGCATTACTTTCAATTCCGAGTCCCACTGACTCCCAATTTGAACTAAGATTCACTACTATCACTTTACTCAATCGCTTTTACTACAAGCTCCGACTTCAAGTGGTACTTAACCCTCTGGCATCGCAATACAACAAAAACAAAGATTTTTTTAACTTTATTTATCATAAGCTCTAAAAACGAAACTTTTGCAACCCTGGTCTTTGTACAATTTGTCGCGTGTTAAACTTTATCTATGGCATCTTACCCCGATCGAATATTTCTAGTCTCTGTTGTGGAAAACATTTACAAGACGTAAATAATAAGTTCTTACTTTTGCTAAATTAACTAACCGCTTTATTTTACAGCATTTACGGGCCTTGATCGGCAATAATACGCATTCACAATATACGATTAATTAATAATTGTAAGTTCGCCCGTGATTCCTACACATGTAGGTAGACAAGAAATAAAATATGCCGAAAATCGAATTACATTTTTTTTTTTAAAGTCTTGTCTGGTTGAATCTTTAGAGCTATCGCGTTACCATTGTTTTCCGAATTTAAAACAAAGTTATTTAAAACAAAAGTTTAAAACATTGTTTTCCGAGTTTAAAACAAACATTCACGTTTACGAAAATCCGGGACAAAATAATTTCGCGTCTTATCATACGTAACAAAACGACGTAAAGTTAAAGTAAAATAATTATCAGTAAAAATTAAAAAACAAGATCGTGAGGGTTGATCGCTAATCTCAAAACCAGTCATCGCAATAACAATAATAAAGTTCTTACCACTATATTTGATAGCTTAATTTTCTTTAACTCTCGAGTATTTACCGCAAAAATTGGAAGTAAATCGAAACGAATTCACCTTTATGCTGCCACGTATCCGATGGTAGATAAATTGCTCAGACCTCAACGCGTTGCTCGCACCGTACTTTACCAGTACCGCTGCCATAGCTGCCATCGCCACGACCGCCGTTACCACCATCAGCAACATCAGCACCATCAGCGCCATCAGCGCCATCAGCGCCTTCAGCGCCATCAGCGCCAGCCGCGCCGCTCCGTCACCGATAGCCGCGCCACGCCGTCATCGCCAGTCGCGCCGGTCCGTTACCGCCAGCCGCTCCGCGCCGTCACCGCCAGCGCCGTGCTGTCACCGCCAGCCACGCCACGCCGTCACCGTCAGCAGCGCCGCGCCGTCATCGCCATCCGCGCCGCGCCATCATCGCCATCCGCACCGCGCCATTACCGCCATTGGCGCCGCGTCGTCACCGCCATAATTTCTCATTTCTTTTCTTTGTTCATCAGCAGCGACTTCTTCTTTCATAAAAACTTCACATTGATTATCAACTATTGATTGATTGTATTGATTCTGGAACTTCCTTGTTACTTCATTTCTTCATTTCATTATCACTTCATTTCTTGCTTGACGTGATTTGTAGCTTCAATAAACTTATCTTGCGGGTAGTTGGTGGTTGTAATGCCCGAGTGAATCCCACTTCTGATGTCGGAGATAGATGCACATTAGTGACTTGCTCGTTCTTAATGGAGTATTCTGGTACAGGATCCGAGGCGTAGGTCTCAGGCAATTAAACCACACACACAATATGACAATTCTTGTATTAAATGTAGTTAATAAATTCTCACAAATTACTTAGTAGGTATACAATTATCAGAGTTACGTGAACTACCGATCCCGTTTGGGGGTCCGAACTGTAAGGCTCTCACTAATCAATTCCTCCTCCGACTCAATGTGCTCCAATATTTAAAATGTCTCCGGTGCCCCTCCAAACGATTCCGGTCACGTGATTTGTTACGTCACGATGTTCACACCCCACTGTTACTATGATATCAATTGAGTTACTAATTATCGTTAAATTATCGTGATCTACCACATATTATATACATTTAATTTTTAAATACATTTATATTAGCCTGTACAGTGTATAAATAGGTTAAAAGTGTACAAAAGGTTAGATTGCAATTTACACCTCCAATGTAAAGAGGCTATAAAAAAAAATTGACTAATAACTCTTATATTTAACAACCTCGTTACGTAGACAAATATTTGAATATGTTGATCATTAGTAGGAAGGTATCTTTATTAACTTTCTATCGACAAACAATTTTAGTTTCATAAAACGAAATATAGTTTTAATTTTAAATCATTTTAAAATATAACGACATATAACTGATTTTTTTTTATGTTTTTATTTATTTATTTATTTTTATTTATATCTTTTCCACTTTTAATCATTACCAGTGATCACTTGTATACGTCAAAATCGAAGTATCAAGAGTACTTATTTCGATACCAGATTTGTCGTAATAAACCTTTCTGTAAAAGCACTTTCAAACTTAATGTTAAAGTTCCTGCGTTTGGAACGCTCATAGCTGTGTGTGGTTCTTCTCGGTCTGAGAAGAACCACTCAACAAATTCAGCCGGATATATTTTTTTATTGTGATCACTGTTTCAAAAAGTCAATCTTAGAAGCTGTTTTGGAACCATAGTAGCAATCAATCAGAGATGAAGCCTAATGATTTTAGGCAACGTATAAAAACTATCGGTCTAAAACATAATTTATTAGGGAGAGTTATAGCTTTAGATCTCCTTGGACTGATTGTAACACCTGTATTAAAAAAAAAAACTCGTGGTAATGGACTTGAGAAGTGTTTTCACTTAAGTGTAAAATAATTAGTTGCTTCGGAGTTGAAATTCAATTTCTCATTTATTTCAATTGGAAAGTTGGAGCAACGTCATGTTTTTCAAGCTAATTAACTAAGAACTATGACTTGGTATTTCTTTGAGAAATGATATTGGTGTAACTAAAACAAAGTAGATTTTCTAGAGAAAATAGATTCTCTTAATCTTATATCTGATATTCTATTTACTTAGTTTTCTTTTTCGTGCCAGCAATCCTTTATGACTATCTGTTTATATGTTTTTCTTATGAAATGAATTAATTATCGCACATTCTTTAACTTTATTGTTTGTTTTTTTTTCTTCGAAAAATGTTATAAGTCATTATTAAAATATATTTTCATCATGGTAACATCAATTGCTATTGATTTATGGTACAGACTAATAAATGTCAGCGTTAAGTTATTTCAATGTAGTTATGTGTCAGTAGTGTGTGTGAACAACTTCTTATTTTTATCGTTGGAAAAATGCGTTACGCATCGTCCCGTCGACCAAGAAGGAGATGGCCGAGGGAGTATATATATGTATGGCTACCCGGCAGCATAGAAGACACTTCCATTTTTAAGGCTACCCATTAAAAAACTAATGGTTGACCTCATCGCCTTAGTGGGACGCCACGGCCAACGGGGACCCTTAGTCCACCGTCGGATCAGGACTCGGTGAGCTAGATCGCTGATCCGTGCCGCCTGGAGCCTAACCCTCCCAGCCCTGGCTTCTACCCAGTCCCGATACACTCCGGCGAGCTCTCACGCCTGTAGCTCCCAGGGCGAATAGCTAGCCAGGAGTGTGACCGCAATGAAGGACACCGTACGGTACCCCCTGATCGTCCTCACCGCTAGGACTCTTTGCGTGCGTCGCAGTATGTGAATAACCTTGAGTTATATATGAATATTTGTTTCCTCAAATTCAAAAGGAGCTTACTTTTCAATGTGAAAGTTTAACTCATAAAACTCCATTTACTCAAAAATTATAAATGAATGTTAAATTTAATTACCTTTTTAGTATGATTTAGAAATAAATAGCCTACATCTTAATTAATTTTTAATAGTCACTTCATAATTAAAATCGTATTGGTAAATATTTTATTCAATCTTCTGGCACGGTTCCAGCTGGCGAAAGTATTATATTTGTAATATTGAATACTTTGCCAAATACAATTCAAGTCCTTATAGTTTCTTCCTTTATTGTTCCTAGATATCATACTTTATAATATTTGTGTTTATAATATATAAGAACAATAATTTAATGGAATTAAAAGTGTTAATCGAGTTATTACCTTAAGCTGCAGGTTTTTAGCTTCAGGAATTTCATAAAAACACATAAAATGATTAAGAGTATTTTATGTGCCTTAATTTATAAATGCTGAATAATTTAAATTTATATATCATAAATAAAATAAAATAGAAAACCCAATAACTAAAAAATGATTTTGATTAGTTAGCTAGAAGCATACAAGAGTTTTAGTATTAATGGTTTAGTATTGTCAACAATATTTTAAGCCTCTCAATATGTTTTCAGTACATTTAACGACAAAAGCTTTTTGTTTAATTTGCCATGACGAGTTATAATTTCTTTAAAAAAATCATTTATTTAAAAGTCACAATATTGATAAAATTATGTGTAGTATTTGAGCACTTTCATTACATCTTTCTTACCTCATGTTGTGTACATATTACCTGTATTAAATGGATAGTCTAGATAGACGGTAGGAACGCCAATTTATAGGCTCGTAACAGTTGCATCGGAGTATTTTTTGTTAGCCATCGGTCCTAAAAAACGATAACTAAGAACTCAACGAGATACCTAAAGGGGTTCTGGTAACCTGCTACAGTTAAGGACTCTAACAGAAAGAAATCATTAACTCTATTACATGGATCCCCATCACGCATTATATTCAAATATTTATTCCAAACTTAAATTTATTATTTTTTACAGCTACAATAAAAACTAATAAGTTTAATAGAAAAATGGACATAAACATGCTTTACGATATTTTTTACGACTTCAAGTCTATCTTATTTATCAAGTTTATTAATAATAATATCACAGGACAAATTACACAAATTGATCTAACAACTAAGTAAATTAAATTATTTGCTTATATTAAGGGTGTTAGACCACGGTATAAATACATAGAAATACATATTATAAATATTGCGAATATATTTAATAAGTGGCCAAACTCAGAAATACAAAAATCTATGTACATCACATACATGCCTGTATCTGTCGGGAATAGAACCCAAGGCCCAATGCGTCGCTATACGTTAGGCGTCTGCGCTAACCACTCGAACAACCATGCATCGCAATAATCAACGTTGATGATCTCTTACGGATTGAGCGCCTTGTGAAGTAAACTGTTCTCCACTGGTAAAACGACTTTCAAGTGCAATTGCTTAAGTTTGTAGGATGAAGATAAATCATTTAACCATCAAATCCAATCCATCAAATCCATCAAATCCAAAACAATAGTCAAATGACTATTGTTTTGGAATAAAAGGTGTAAAAAAAAGTAAAAAAAGTAAAAGGTGTAAAAAAAAAACAAGTAAAAAAAATGTAAACTTTTTTAAATATTAGTTAGGATTTAATGTATATTGTTTATTATGTATTAAGAATATTATTTTTCTATTAAATTATTGTAACTTATGTTTTTCCTGTTCTTCGTTTGTGTTGTCAGTTTAACTTCACCTAAACATCAACCCACTTAATTATTACAAACCTTAATTATATCTTTATATCAAAAATTCTCTGATATCTTGTCACGATACATAAAAAATGCAAACTGTATAGTAGATCACTATTTCAAACTTGTATCATCGTTTATCAAAGTGATTGTCGATTGTATTCCTATAAATGAAGCCCTTTCTTTCTTTTCAAATTTACATCTTGCCGGATTATGCTCTGGGCCATAATGTTTGAGATTCCCAAAAGATTGGAAACGTTCTATATTTGTAATAATATTTATTTTTCTATTATTGCTTGTTCTCTTTCCAGTAATTACAATTTAGAACATATTTTTTCTTAAAATATATGAGCACAATCCTCTTACTTTAATCCTGTTTCTTTCATCTTCAACTAATAAATAGATAGATAAAATACTACAATATTTTAATAACAATTATACCTTCAATAATAAAATAAATTAATTATTTGTATTTGTAAAGTTTAAAGTTATAAGAAGAAATTTCAAGATATAAGCTAGGATAATTTCAAATCGGTAGTGTTGATATTATCCTAGCTTATATCTTTATTTATTTCATTATGTATGTGTTTTTCTGTGTCTTACACAGGAAAATAGCAAATCATCATACTTAGTTCATTTATTTAATCCTCTCTCTTTCATCTTCAACTAATAAATAGATAGATAAAATACTACAATATTTTAATAACAATTATACCTTCAATAATAAAATAAATTAACTATTTGTATTTGTAAAGTTTAAAGTTATAAGAAGAAATCTCAAGTTATAAGCTAGGATAATTTCAAATCTGAAGTATTGATTATAATTTATTTTTTATGTGTATTTTTCACAAGAACAAACGATAACAGCAACGGTTTTATAAAAGTTGTTACTAAGACATATGATTTTTCTGCTCCCTACAGACCTGTCTTATTAGTCCAAAGATTCAAGAAATCAAGAAATGTATGTTATGAACAAACTAAGCTTGCAGTACAAAATAAATGGAGGCCAGGAAAATAGCGTATCTACAAGCACAGCGTAGCTTCTGCAGAAGATGTCTAAGAATTCAACTTTACTTACAATGTAGCGGTATTTCTTATCGTTTGGTGTGTGTAAAGACTTTGAAATACTTCAGTTTATATAAGTTTATCTATTTAATATTTCTCTACCTCATCAAGTTGTTGTTGTTACACGTATTTCGAATTGCTCACTAGCCTTCAAAACTTTTTTTTATAACGCGCAAAAATCTTACGTTATTTCCATACCTAAATACATCCACAATCACGAACAAAACAAAAACCAACAATTAATCTTTTCTTTTGAACTACCCATATATGTATTACCAATATTATTTAAATTCATTGAACATGCAGTTTCGCAACAGCTCACTTATTTCACACCCATATATTTCAAACACATAAAATTTAATTATTATCATAATTTTCGCTTTAATATATTAAAATTTACATAATAAGTATAAAAAATATAATAAAGGTAAGTTAGTAGTTATGGCATGCGAATTCACTGCATCTAGTTAAGTTCCGGTTAAATTTTACCTAAAAAGCAAACATCAAACGTTAACAAGTAATGTCCACCAAACATGAGAACTAAAATATTAATTTAGAAACAAACTGACGCAAGCGTTAAAATGAGATAAGAGCGAAAATTATCATCGACACGTTTTAAAGCATATAAATTGTGTCAAGGATTATTTTCAAGTCGATAAAATTTAAACGGTACAGTCGAGTTGATATTTCATTTAAACGATTCTCGATACTTTGCGAAAAACATCGAGACTTTGGACTTTTTAAGTCTGGAAATTAAACTTTCATGCATGGCGCATTTGCGGGATACACATGAATTCATGAATAAGAACTCTGAATGGGTTTTAAAAATCGTGCAAACGTTTTATAATTAAAGTGTGTACAACCGGGTAGATGTTTATATAAGAGTCATCGTGGGTAAAGAAAGTTTTGCTACGAAAACTTGCTCAGTGTTTAAAAGTTAAGCTAAACATATCGAAGCATTATTCGATAAGCGCAGGTTTTTATTTTTAACGTAGGTTAATATACTTATAGAAAATTTCAATCATTAATTTTGGTAGAAGGAAAATTAAAAGATTGATTTGGATTTACGGTTCAGTGTAAAATACAAGTTTATATGTAAATATAAGATCCAGTCATAATAACTTAGATTAAGATGGATCTTCGCAAGAAAATATAAGTCAAAAATTATTTTCTAATTACTAGCAACCTCGATAAAATATTATCAAAGGAAAATTCTTTTAACATTTTTATATAACATTAGCTACAATTTTCAAAAGAGGTTTTAGAAATAATAAAATTATTTATTCATAATACAATTTTTTCATTTATTTAAATGCCACGAAACCAGACTAAAAACTTTTGTATTTTTTGTATTGGTACATGGCTATATATGTTTTTTTGTAGAGATTTTATTTTTTTGTAAGTTTTGGTAAAACTTTCGTGTTTGATAAACACTTTTGCTGCCATATGTCAAAGTTTTAAAACATCATCATTAAAGTATCGTATACTTTTTTGTTATTCATAATGATAAGCATATATTGTCCTAGAACATTTTGTTTGGAAATTCTTTGTGGGTCGTTATGTATCTCAACCTTACTGAGAACAGTGAACTGAACAAGTTCAACGTCCAGTGTACAACCGGAGTAGATAAGTATTATTATCAATATTACTAACGATAATTATAAAATAATTTATTTATTACATTTTTTTTTAATTTTAATTTAGTTACCCACCAAAAACCTATTTTTATAAGATTCTGGTCTTTTAAAAAAAATGAAATTACCAACAATACTAATAATACTTTAAAAGATAAAAAAAAAACAATTGTGTCAAATTGTCATAAAATTGTTGTTGTTGTAAATGACTAGTTTCGTTGGAGATTACCAAAGATCAATAAGGTTATATGTGACTAAACATTATATTAGATTTATGTCTTGTGAAGTTAGATATCAAAAAAAATAAGTACAAAATCGGCAACCGGACAGTGTAGTGCAGTTTGGAAAAAAAAACTTTTGTATATTAATTCGTAAACAAATAATTATGGTTTAAACAATGTTTTCAAAACTTAAATTGGAATAAACGCTAAATGTTTTATATTCGTTAAGACGCTAAATTTCATTTCAAGTAACTTGATCAATTTGTTAAAATGCAAATTCTATTTTCACTGACAAAGTGCCCCATTTTTATTATTTTTTATTTTAGGTTTTCAGCGAAATATTAACTGTGGATTACAATGTATGAATTGGATTAAAATAAATCTTAATTACCTCATAAATAGTACATTATTAAAATCTAAATAATATTTGACACGATTTCTACAAGTAGTTTTAAAATGATAAAACTTTTTAATATGTTAGCAATCATTTAATTGCCTAATGACTAGTCTAAAATCTTTTTTATTCGAATAACGTTGTATTGCTATACCTACATGTATTTGCACAGAAATCATATTTTTCAACCAACCTTCATTCATGTTTTATACATCACCTCGTTGCCATGTTGGCATAACGTGTGACATAGGTAAATGGAATGAACAAATAACTCAGAAATAATAAAATTAAAAGTTTTAAAATTTCGGAACTTGATAATGATTAAAACTATTAAAAAAACATTGTAAACTTTTTTGTTGTTCATAATGTTGACCATATATTTTTTTAAGATTTTTTAGTTAGAAGGATTTTGTGCGTTGCGTAGTTAAACAAACCATTTACGATAGATGTCTACATTTATAGGTTATATGTATAATCGTAAAGGTATTTATAAATGTAGACGTCTACACCCCTACACCGAGCAGTGAACTAAATGAGTTCAATGTTCGGTGCACAGCGCGCGTCGATAAGTATATCGATAGTATTTTACCACCAATAATAAATATTTAATTAGTCTGCGAAAATTATTTGTGTCTTATTTACTACGCATATAAATCGTATTTATTATAAAAGACTTGTCTCTAAATAAATGAAACAACATAACCACTAAATAAATTAACTAAAATAACCAACGTTACTGATAAATCATTAAAAGTATAGAGAAACAGTTGGGTCAAAAAATATATAGATTACCAAGTATCACTGGTGATTACTACACAAATCACAAAGGTTATGTGTGACTACGAAATATTATATTGACCGACATTTACAAGTTGGATAACAATATGGAAGAACAAAACTAACAGTCGGACCGTGTGGTTCTATAATTTAAAGTAGAAATATTAAAATCCTATATAATTGAAATAGAAGGTGTGTAAATATTATATTAAGTCCGTCAATAGTAAAATTTGTGAAATTTATTATATTTTTGTTTACGTCTATTATGATCATTGTGTATTAATTCGTGAACAGAGAATTGTGGTTTAAAGACTTCTTATTTAAGTCCTTGCAGGAACTAAAATTTTAATGAACGATAAATGTTTTAGACTCATTTTAGTTAACTTGATCAGCATTTTTTAAAAGTGTTGTCTCATTACTTTTTTCAAAACGGGAAATGAATAAAGCGTTAAATGAAAAAGTTGAAATCAACAATAATATATTTTAATAATAATATTCGTGCCCGGTATTGTGCTTTATCTTAAAGTTTTTAACATACTTGATGTTATTCGTGACTTAAATGGAACTTCACATGTAACGAAGAATGGAATAAATACTATATTTTAAATAGACAGTTCCGGTAGAGTACTTACTAAGAAAGAAGTTGCTGAGTGACAAAAGTTATATAAATTATTTTGAAAAAATATCAATATTATCTAAAAAAATAATTGCATACCATAAGATCAGTATTCTATTTATTTATATAAGGGTATGTGTTTTTGTTAGAGTTCTTGGGAAAGGTATCATCCTTACAAAAAACTAAAAAAATCTTAACTGCTGTTTTACTAGCTAGTCAAAAGTTACTTTTAATTCAATATTTAATTGACATAAAAATAAGTATCGCTGACAATTTACGAAACTGATTTCTTTGATTGGCTAAAAATAAATTACCACGTGTGAATATATTTATTTAACAAAAGAAAATATGGATTTAAGATTAAAACAAAAAATAATAATAAGTATAAATGTCACCAGAACAAAAAAATACATTTGAGAATCCTATTCTCATCTATTATGTTTTTACCATAATAAAACATTTTAAATAATTGGTAGCAAAGGAAATTTTGTGCATATACTACATTTTTTCTTATTTTAGAATGTGTTACTTGATTTTGATACCGACCATAGTGCTTTGTTTATTTACTTTTGTTTTCTTACGATGGAACCAATCAAAGAGGTACTGGGTCCAGCGTAATGTTCCACATCTGCCACCAAATCCGTTTCTCGGAAGTCTTAATTTTTTACAGAAACAAAATGCGGTAAGTTCTTCTGTATTTATCTATTTTGCTGCCACCAAGATTATTATTTTTTTAATTTTACTTCCAATAACTAATTGTAAAGTTTTTAAAACCCTTCTCATTCGAAAGATTCATTTATTTATAATATTGAGTTATTAAGTATATTTATAAAATTTCCTTGTAATAAGAAGTATAATGTTTTGAAATTCTACTAAGTGCGATCAATCAAAACAATAAAAGCGACAATAAATTAAAGTTTCATGAATTTAACAATAAAAAAAACTCTTTAATAACTCAGTAATCTGTTACAGGGTATATGGTTTATCGACATTTATCAACGCTTTAAAACCCCATATATTGGAATCTGGTTAATTTGGAAACCAGCATTAATTGTTAACGATCCAGAACTAGCTCGCCGAATATTAGTAAAAGATAATGCTATATTTAGGGATAGATATGTAAGTTCTGGCAGCACTGATCCCATTGGTGGACTGAATTTATTTACTGTTAATGTAAGTTTAAAGCCATAAAATATTACCCGAACCGATACCCTGTGATATTGTAAAAAACAAAATATTCTGATATTTTAAGGATCCTCTCTGGACATATATACGCCGTAAATTGACAGGTCTATTTACTTCAGCAAAGCTCAGGGCTTTTCATGATTATACTTGTTTAAAGTCTAAGGAGCTGGTGCAACGAGTGGAAAGAGATCGCAAAAAAGGATTGGAATTAAAGGTACCCGAAGTCATTGAATAAAACATATACAACTTGATATTGTTTTGCTAAGAATTAAGATGAATTTGTGGAAATGCTGTGAGAAGTTCGTATGTCAGTTGGTCTTGTAAAATATAATAAAATAACTTGTTTTTGCAGGCACTTTTCGTTGACTTTACAACAGATATCATTGGTACATTTTCTTTTGGAATCGAAAGTAGCGCAACGCTTACCTCCAAAGGGCCTCTTAGAGACGTGACAAAAGATTTCATGAAATTCAGCATATACAGAGGATTGTGTTGGTTCAGTATATTTTTTTGCCCAGGATTAGTTGATTTATTCAGGTTTGCTATGTTTATTCACTGAGTTACTTATTTCATTGAGTAACTTTTTATTGTGTTTTATTAAAAACACATATATTAATACAATTTTAGACTCAAATTCTTTCCAAGAGCTTCGGAAGCTTATTTTAAAAGGATATTTCAAACTGTAATGGCCCAACGCAGCAAAGGCAGGGAGTCAAAAGATTTAGTTGATCATCTTATAGAGGTAAAAAAAGAAAGTGAAAAGAACAATGAAGGTACGTTACTTAAAAAAGAATTATAATTTAAGAAGTTTTTACAAGCAACTTTATTGATGCATGTAAGTTTATTAAAAAATATAAAAATGCCCCGTAATCAGATAAAAACAAAAACGGGGAAGAAAAAAGATAAAATTACATTAAAACATATCTTGTTTAATTGGATTTTAGAACTTTCGGAAGACTTTCTTATTGCCCAAGCTGCTATTCTCCTATTAGGTGGTTTTGACACGACTGCAAGTAGTCTGTCTTTTATGGTTTATGAACTAGCCTTTCATAGCGAATGTCAGGTACACTACTAAATCTAAACATATAAATGTGTTGCCATTTTTTTACTTTTCTTAGTACTTTTAACACATTTTGATATATAGGAGAGGTTATACAAAGAACTTAAAGAAGCCGAAAAAAGAACTGGAGGGTGTTTTGATACTCAGACAGTTGCAGAATTAACATATTTGAATTGTGTTTTTAAAGGTAAGAGTTTAGTAAGATAAGAAAAGAATTAAAATAGAGCATTTAATTTAGAGCATCTATAAAAGAAGAGGTTCATAAATAAATTATATATTTTATTTCAGAGTGTCTTCGAAAATATCCTCCAATGGGATGGCTTGATAGAGTGGCATCAAAAGATTATAAGATTGACGAGAAATTAACAGTCAAAGCTGGCACAGTGATATATATAAACAGTATTGGCATGCAACATGACCCTGACTACTTTTCTGAACCGCAAAAATTTAATCCAGATAGATTTTTACCAGAAAACGAAAAAAATATCAAACCTTATACTTTTCTGCCATTTGGGGACGGGCCAAGAATATGCATAGGTTATTAAATTCATTATGTTATAATATTTGAATTGGCTAATATGAACTAATAATGATTTTTTTTTTTTAACAACAACTTACAAAATTAGTTTTATTACACAGTTTCAACTAATGGTTATAATAGTTATATATTCACTAAGATTATAAGTTTAATGCTTTTAATATTTGAAAATATCTATAAACATATAAAGCCATGTTAAGCTTCTTTTAAATGTATATAAATATACAATGAAAAATAAACCCATACGGGCAGGGATTCGATGCCGCGACCTCTGGGAATCTGGTTTATTTTTCATTCTATATTTATATAAATTTAAATGCTTTTGGTAACAAGACTCGTAAAATAATTCAAAATATTAAGAAAAAGGAAATGTTAATATTTCTATCAATTTCAGGTCAGAGGTTCGCTTTTATGACCGTGCTTACAGCAGCATCCCAGTTATTCCTCAAGTACAAAGTGGTGCCTCTTTTGAATACGCCCAGGCCGAATAAGGTCAAAATTGATTGTAAAGGCCTTTTATTACATCCTGGAGAACCATTAAAAGTAGAATTTATTCCGAGAACAGAAAATGGTGAATATTAGCCCGAAAGTTACTAACAGAGGTATCTGCATTTTTTGACTTTGACATTTATTTAACCTGTTATTGACGTAACGTCTTACTAAATAAATGTTTGATTGTAATTAATCCCTCGTGGTCGACTTTTATTTCAAATTCACTAGCAAACAATTCAACCACATTATATGTTTTATTCAAAATATCAAATCCACATTCAGTTTTATTTTTTTAATTATTTGACAGAAGTTTTTAAGCGTTTATTTGTAAAATGGGGTTAGTTGAACTAAAGTACCTCTCTTTAATTTTCTAAAAACGTAACGGGTTATGATGTAAAACGAATCTTTAACCATTTCTCTATTTTTCTAAGGTCGCGGGTTCTAAATTCTGCCCGTGTTGTGTTGTTTTTTATTCTACATGTATATATATTTAAAATCAAACAAATAAAATAAGTAGGAAATTCGCTGTCTGAAATCATGAGTTTAATGAGTGTAAAGAAAGACAACGTGCCTATAACTTTCATAAAATTCTAAAAAAAAGGGGCTTAACCGTAAGTGAGCTGGCGGGCTTAATAGTCATTTAGTAGTAATCTTACTAGTCTGTTAGTAGATTTAGTTTTATTGTATCGTTGTTGTACGACTACCTGTAATAGAAGGCCTCAGGTAAATCTTGGCACTTGAATAGTGGCTCAACTTTCATAACCCACTAGTTGGTAGGGTTGAGAAGTATCTCAACCTATATTATAATCTGTATTATATAGTAATATAGTCATTAAGATGGAGGAGATAGCAAGGGTAAGTATGTTCGAAATCAAGCCCGTAAAATTCTTATAAGCTTGTAAAATTAATTGAACACTCGTCTCTTTAATTTTCATGAACACAATCACTTAAATGTCATTACACATTAAGGGATGTCCGTATAAAATTGCTTCTTAGTGATAAGATTTAGAAGCAATTTTAAGATTATTATAATTTTCTATTGAGGTACACAAGCCAACAGAAACTGTTTAATCGCAGGCCCATATTCTTAAGATGAATTTTTAGCATGTACAATGTTAAGGTTTACTTGTAAGAATTGTTCCCCAGGAAAAAAAATACGTCTTTAATAATACCCATCTAAACAAGTAATTTCCGATACTAATATAGAGATAATAGTAATTACTATTTATCTTTTTTAATCCCGCTAATTCTTCTTTTCTAGGTGTCTTTTATATTTTTTTGTAAATAAGTAATTTTCAGGTAACATAAAATTATAGAAATGAATAAAGATTTGTTTTATTTAGTGGCAGTAAATAAAACAACTTCTAAAGAAAATAAAAAGTTACATTAGGTAAACTAATCTCATTTCTCAAATGAACTCAAACATAGTTCTCAGGTAATTAATGTAAATGAGACCTGACTGATGCTTTAACTTTAGCAAGAATTGCTTCTCTAAGGCAACTAATTATTATTGTATATTTAATGTAAAATTACTTATTTTTCAACAATAACAACAGTATTAAAATAAAACTATTTTTACGTAAATTGAATTCAATTTTAAATTTAAATTTTAAATCTTAACCGACGTTTCGAATGCTTTGCAGCAATCGTGTTCATGGTAAGACGAGATGCACTGTTGTAAGTAGGTACGTTGACGATGCTGTTTTTTTTTACGAAGTTTTCGGAGCTATTGAATGAGGACATAGGATAAAAAAATAGTGTATATCCTCATCTGTTTTCACGTCGTTTAATATTAAAAAAATACTAAAAGTTAGGGTTTGATAAGAAATAGAATATTTACGGTATAAATATTGTTTACGATCAATTCTCTGCAATAAAGAGTTTAGTTAAAAATTAAATAAAAAAATTAAAAACCCCCGATACAAAAAGACCTCTAAAAAGAATAAAAATAATATTATTATGCACTTATTGAAGTCGTTGCGTCGGGGGACCGTTGTATGTACGTTGATAGTGTATATATTACGAAGTTAATCATTAAGGACTTAGACTATACTATTCGATATCGTAATTTCTTTATTTGCCATGTTAACTTACTTGCATTTTAATTTCTTCCTTTACTAAACGGTCCCCCGACGCAATGAATTCATTAAGTACATAATAATATTATTTTTGTTCTTTTTAGAGGTCTTTTTGTATCGGACCTTTTTTTAATTTTTAATTTAATTTTTTTCTGCTTTTTAAAGTTATGTTACTAGTTTCTGAATTGTACTAAATGAACCTACAGACACAAAATTTTCAATTGTTTAAATATTAAAGATTTATTTATGTGTTTGAATTGAATAGGCTCCGAAACGGCAGGAACGATTTTAAAAAAAATCTTTTAGCATTAGAATCCTATATAATGATTTACAAAGGTTATATTTAATACGAGAAATATAAATTACGTTTAATAAAATAAGGATCCACGTGAAAGTTTCGACAGTGTAATAAATTATAAACGTATTAAGTAACATGATTCAAGACTTTTTCGTATGGTTAGGTAGATATATAGTTTTCATATACACGAATACTAATAAATATAAACATTTAGAGTTAAAATCATTTACAATCACTTATAACACTATGATGAAGGGATTTATATTATCAATAGCTGTTGCCCGTGATTCTTTATGACTACGATCATAAGCCATATCAATATATTTTTACAGTCTGCGTGGACGCAGTCACGAGCAACAGCTATCCCTAATAAAGTACTTTACCTGAGTAAGTTAGTGTAAAAATATGGTTGCCTGTAAAGTCGGTTTTACGGGCGAAGATTTACGTGACCACGTCTTTTTCTCGGTAGAATATTTATTGATATGAATATTATTAAATTGCACAATATTTTAATAATTTGAGTGATTTTGTTGAGGATAGGACGATGAAGACATTGTCACGTAAAATCATTTTATATATTATTTATTTTATATTATATTATTGCTGTTATTATTTTTTACAAAATTTATTTACAGACTTTTTCGATACATCAATTAGTTGCGGAGATATCGATCATTGAAGTTATTGTTTGCTACCAGTATTTTATATATTTATTTTTTTCAGTTATAAAAAAATACTATTTCCAATTGTGTCTACCAAGTATGGTCACATGTACTGGCCTACATATTAAATAATAATAAGTACAGATAATGTTATGTGACGTCACTTCTGATTTTATATATTTTAATATTTTTAATTTTAAAGAATTAATTTGAAAATCAAAACACTTATTCAGATCGAAGGTTCAAATTTTTGCTAAATAAATTTGAAATTAATTAAAATTTGTAATTGTAAATAATGAAGTTGAAAATTAAAACATTTACTTAAATTAGATGTTAAAATTCTTGCTCAATACATTTTAAATCAAGTTTTCTTATATCTGCCACTTTTTCTTAATATTTGTAATTTTAAAGAATCAATTTGAAAATCAAAACATTGCTCGGCGGACCGATCATGTTTGAGTGGGAGAGAGACGCAAGGCATTCGGCGGGCCTCTCTCTCGTTCGGTGACTCATCGTAACGTTACCGGGCGTTACACTTTTTCATAAGTGACTCCCAGCTTAACCTAATTTAAGACGTTGTCACGTCAAAACCCTTTGGTCTTCATAACAAGGTTTTTTCCTATAAGAACCTCTCCCCGCAAGAATAAAACGTCAATATTTTGAAGACGACTATTTTTATTTCAATCAAACATGGATAAAAACCATCTCGACAAGCATAGCTTTCGATTAAAAAAACCGCATTCAAGTCCGTCCACGCGTTTGGCCGGAAATTTGCCATAGACAGATACACAGATCGACAGGACAAACTTATAACACCCCTCTTTTTAGTCGGGGGTTAAAAAATAGAAACAAATTTTAAAAGTAAATAGAAGCAAAAAATAAATATTAAAAGATGGTATAAAATAATATAGACACTTCTCGATTCAAAATGTAGAATGATGCAGCTCCTCGCAAGTGATTTGCTGTTTCATTAAATATGTTTTTTTTTCTTTTATGACGAGCAACTGCAGTTAAACCTATTATACCAGCGGAACGCAGCGATACTTTAAATGGCACTTGGTCCATAAAAACGAATAAAATTCAATTAGACGATTCATGAGATTTCAAATGGGATTTCAAGTCGTAAAGAATCATTGCATGAAAATATTTCTGAACAAGATCTAGTTTTCTATTTAAAAGTTTTTATATATTTTCATTTTTTTAATATTTATATTTTGTTATTGTGTAACTTAAGACAATCTTATTTTATTTCGTTTTCTTTCTGTATACCTAAAAATAACTAATTTTGTAATGCTTTATATATATTTTAAGTAGAAGTACACTATATAAATGTATAAAGCAATTGCAACTCTTCTTTTCCATGATGTTTTAGTGTATGATTTGTTGCTTGTCCTCTAAGTAATTAAATAAATAAATAAGGTAGTAATTTAATAAAAAAATAAGGTGGGAATTTAAATATAGTCCAAATTATATCTACATTTAATAATTGAATCTCCATAAAAATCTAGTGAGGGGCCTAAGTATTAAAAATTTATCAAAAGAACAATAAATAATTGAAAAAATGTTTCGTTTATGATTTTAATTTATAACACTAAAAAGTTGGTAAGGTTTTGATTTTTTTTTTGTTTAACTATACAAAGTAAAATTAATGTATATTTTATGTTTAACTTCATACAACCCTTATTTTTTTTTCTTCTATCGTACAATTAAGTTTTTAGCGATCACGGTTTTCATGTATCATAAAAATATGAATATTCAATATCGAGTTGGGTTCAAAGCATATTACGAATCGAAATTATCTCTTTGAAATAAAATTATAATATATTGAGTTTGAAATGAATTGTGATGAATTTATTAAGAAATTCATAAAACCAAGAATAAAATATAGTTTTTCCAGTTTATTATAAGAACATATTTGATTAAAAAACCAACCGGTGATAATTTAAGTATTATCTCGAACATACTAGGCATTAACAATGAATTAAGCGTACTAACATTGTGAAGTTAACAATTATATAAGTCTTTTTTGACATGAGTAAGAGTCAGGTGACAAAAATCCAGAAACGGACTACTTTAGTTATTCCAAATTTTTGTTTTAGTAGTAAAGACATCCTCTTTGTATTCGTTATTCTTCTTAACATTTGGGAAAATTAAACTAATGTATATACATGTATATTCTTAATATTGAAGTTTTTGAGAATATATAAATCGTCAAACTATATGAATATATGATTTTAGGAAGAATATTTTTAATAATGACCTATGAATGTTTAATTTTATGCAAAGAAGTTGTAACTCATTCGTGGAATATAACACAATAGGGAGAAAAAGAAATGTTAGTAATAGTCTGCCGCATCTTTAATAGGAATATCAGAATAAATATTAACAGCACTTAGTTACTGTAGAAAATATATTTTTGTTTTATTTAAACTAATCGTATTTTTCGAATAAATGCAAATAAAAATTAACGTTACTCCAACTTTCCAATTGAAAGAATGATAAAATGAGTTTTAATTCAGAGGCAATAATTATTTTATGTTTAAGGAAAAGTGACAGATAAAGAACTATACTATACAATTTTAAAAGATTTTTACTCGCTAAATTAGTAGAAATAGGTAAATTAAATAGGTATTACATAATGTGCTAAGCGTTAAATTTGAAATTACATTTAATAATATTATAAACATATGGAGAATGTGAATGGAAATCTCCATTGACATTCTCTAATAAAATAAAAAAATCCTTTATTTTAAAATATTAAATATAAGTATTTTTATTAAGGGAAAAATAGTAATTTGTTTCAATTTGTTATATAATAGCACTTGATCACAATCTGTCTTAGTGGAAAGCTACAGTTTCATTCTTAGATAGTGCTTTTTCTTTATGGCTATGTAAATACATTTATTTTTGTTTTATAAAATAACAATTGTGTCAAATATGTAAGTGCAGTCAAATATTAGTGTTTACAAAAAAAAAAACAAAATGATCATCAGTTACATCTTTTTTTTTTTTAAAGTTATAAAATTAAAACGGCATATGATTTTATAGACATAAATAACAATAATTTTTTTTTTTAATAAATAAATATAACTCTGCTACAGTTTTTTTAACTTCAACATTTTGGCAAAGTAACGTGGTTATTAAGGTATTAGAAAGCTCAAAAATTAATGCATACAATTTATTATCATCTTAATAAATTCCACTTTTACCATCTTTTGGAAGAAACTGTTGAAAAAACCAACGTCCTTTCAACAAGCATTACTCTTTTTTCATGTTTCTTTTAATCTGAAGTAATTTAAGATGAAATGGAAGATTTTATTAAGAACCTACAGATTTCTAGAAAATTTATTCACGTACAATTTTATAATTATCTAACTGTAACTCTGGTACCTTTTTCAATATCAATTCACTTAACATTAAAAATATAAGTTAAAATCTGCAACAACTAAATATATTTTTTTATAAAAGTGTGTAACTTATCAAAATTTTAGAAAGTTTCCTATGATGAGATATTTGTACGCTAGTCACGGTCCTGCTTTTTCAGCTACTCTTTTCATTACATAAATCTTGAATTTCATAGGTTTATTTAAAAAGCATCCCCCGAATGATTTAGTGCTCGCTAGCAAAATGTTATACGAACGAACTCCATTTTCAGCCCTCTGGGAGTCGAACGAGGAAAGAAAAACGTTGTTACTATTAAAGATTGGATTACGTATTTTTACTTTGGTAAACAAAAATATATAAATGACTATTTCTAATTATACTACCAAATTATTTTGGATCTAGTTTTATTAACGATTTACATACATACGTCTTTTGATTCGTGAATGTTAAATATTGGAAATAAGTATTCAAACAGAAGACGAATTCTGACAATTTTGAATATTAATTTTAGACAAAAATGAAGATTATCCATTTTAATGTAAGAAATATAATCACTATCCACAGATTTACTTCAAGTTAGTTTGATGCAACTTTTTTAATTCTATGAAATTGAGATAAAAAGAACATTATATGTACATATATAAAAACAAATTTGCATTAAATTATTTAATTTAAAAAAAATTAGATTATTTTCAAAACCAAAATTCACTAATTATATTTTTTTAAAGTTTAAATAATCAAACGAGCAAGAATATATTCTTCAGGGCTATGAATATATTTATCAAGTGGTGACGGCATTATAATTTTAAAGTTTGTAATTTCAAAGTTCTTAAGACAAGTAATTAACTTCTTGATAAATCTGTCATACGTTAAATCTTATCTACTAACTTAACTTACGTGTCCAGTCTACGGTATGAAATGTAATACTCACCCGACAATAGTGGCACTTTCTACTGAAAGTTATATATATTTTTTTATTTTTTAAACATTAGGAAAAAAGTAATGATACGTTACTTTTTCTTCTTTTCACAACTATACAATTTTGAAGCTTACAATAGCAAGTAGGCAAGGTATCAACAAGATTGTGCAAAATTCTATAATCCCAATGGATTTTAACTAGTTAAAATAAAAATGTTTAGGTAAACACTGATACCGCTATGCTTTACATGATCTCCTCGTAGGGTCAGATCTCATACCTTTATACCTACCTACCTAGATACCTATGAGCATACCTCAGGGATGATCATACCTTGGTCACGCCAATAAAAAGACTACTATGGCTTATAAACAAAATACAGAAGAGGAAGGGTTATACCACGAGTGCACCTACCAATGTACTAAAGAGTTTCCACGAATTTGAAGTCAAGTTCACATCTACCCTAATGTAGTAAATTTGTTTATTAATTTAAATGTGTCTAGATTATTAAAAGTATAGATATATTTTTAAACTTAATATTTTTTTACGCTTTGTAGTGTTTTATAAATTTTTTTAAATATCTTTAACTTAATGACCATTAATAAAATTATATTTTTTATATTTGGCCTACTTATCTGTATTCACGCTGTTACGCTAATATTATTTAATATACTCAAAAAGGTAGCCTTTGTTTAGTTTTTATGTAATTCGTATAAAAGATTAAAAAGATTTATAAAATGCTCATTTAAAAAAAGACTTCTAATAATTATACCCCCGATAATTGACACTTATTGGAACACAAAACACCGCCGTAACTTTATTAAGCGCTTTGTTAGAGACGGTAATCGAATTCCAGACTAGCCAACTACAAGACGAATGGCGGTTTCAATTGAACGCGATTTACTCAATCCCACGTCCCATTCTTATTTGTCAAGTCTCGTATTTTGTATTGAGAATGCAAACATTTTTCATTGCTACGTATAAAAGGGCAGGAAATGCTTTCGTTATAAAGGCGGACGAAATTTTCTCTCCATCTTACATTTTGTACAAATGTTTAAACTATTTTTCACGATTTAAAATTATTTTTAAGGTTGTGTGTGGTTCTAAAATTTCAACAAGATATTGTTTGAATTAATACGGTAAGTAACAAAGAAACTAAAATCAACTACATTCACATCAAATACTGCCATATTTATTCAACACGAACAAAGAATCTCATCACTCCAATAACGAGTTAATGTTCACGTTCACTCAACCCTGAATACGGGTTTAATTTGCGGTCGCTGATAAATAAAATGCATTTTGTGAATGTGATAAATGCAGATTTAACGATCTACAATTTTTAAAAAAGCTATAAAAGGACTACTCTCCAATAGCGATAGCTTAGTTAGTGCCCTTCGAACCATTACTTAACAGTTATCATATTTATCGTTTGCTTAAAAATATGTTAGAATAAAGAAACTGAAACTTAACTTAAAAATAAAAAAATATAACATAATAAAAATGATAGAAATGTAATCGAGGTACCAACTTTTCAAGAATTATAATAGTATTTATTGAATAACCTATTGAGTTGCTTTTATTCTACCTAGAAAGTGGCCGTATCTCTTTGTGTTCACAAACAAACACTCGACAAAATAACACAAAAATATTCTAGGAGATGGCGTTACGAGTACTGGTTAACTTTATTACTAAAAAAAATTAAGATATAAAAAGCCTATATTAACTTATATATTCATTATTTGAAAAATATTTTTTCAGAAAAGCAAATTACACAACTATCTTCGTAATGTTGTTTATGTCTTAAAATAATGTTTATAATTTAATATCTATACAGGGTTATTTTTAATTAGTTGAGCACCTTTTGCAGGCAGCCTCTCTACATCAATCCCAACAACATTTGTTCTACGACTTTTAAAAAATCTTGATAAATAACTCAGAATAAACGAACAAAAAAAATTTTTGCTCCCTCGATTATTTATTACTCTGTATTTTGTAAGCAGTCTAAAGTATAGGTCGCGGCAGGCTAGCGAAAGTCAGAAACTGTTAAATGCGCGCGCCAGCTTTTTTCGTATAGCTTCATCTCTTTTACACCATGTTGCTATGGAAATACCTAATAATCAAAAGACAAGTATGTGGATTACAAAACACAATTTACATTAACAAAAAATAAAACTATCGGATTAGAGTTTTATAATTAAATAATGAATTGTAATTACATACTGGACAATACGATTTTATGGACTTGCTATTAAAACTAATAAATAAATTCAAGATTATAACATGAAGAAGAAATTATGAAATGTAATTTATAATTTTTTTAAAATACATTGATTGTCTGAAATAGAAGAAGTAAGAATGAAAAGAAATACGAGTTTTGGCTGAGAAATGGAGCATTAGGGTCCTGATCTTTACAAGGTCTGTTTTGCTATACCTAGAACGAACAACAAGTCGAAACAGCAGAAACCATGATGAAGAATAATTTTATTTATGATATAGTGACAATCCAACATGTTAAGAAGCCTAAAGTTATTATTTTTAAAGTGGATTGTGTACATTTGTCTGTTTTTATGGTATAGTGCCCGGCAATAAATATTGCACATCGACCTTTGGAAAGAGACAATCGGCTAATTTCGGCTTCGTAGAGCATTATCTTTGTCGCACGAAATTTAAACAGTATGGTAACTACAAGGAGCTGTTAAAACAAGTATAATTTGCTTCTATTGATAATTATTTTTATTCTTTGTATAAAAGCCACAAATTTTTCTATAAGTGGTGGCTTTAAGCTGGGGTAAAATAAAATAATTAAAAAAAGACGTGTGGCACTCGGAGACTGCCGCGGTAAAGCTATTGCATAGCATTTTTTATCAACTTATGCAATTATAGTTATTTATTTATTGATGTAGTTGTTTTTTTTCTTTGATGTTAATTCAAGTTGTGTAACTTGCGTGTGCGTGGTGATCTATAAAAAAACATTTTTTTTCTTTTAGTGAATAAATTACTCATTTATAGGGTTTTCCTACGCTATATAGGATAAAATTTTAAATAAGAATGGTATAATTTCTTAATTTAAATTCCTATTTTAGTCCTATTTAAATGAGAAAATATCAGTGCTATGTAATATCATAAAAAGGTTAATAATATTAACAGCTAAAACTTTTTTAACCTTAAATCTCAGGAATAAAGTTCAATTACGATTGTTAAATTCTTGTACTCAGGGTCTTTTGTAACACCATAACAGAAAGTCATTGAAATGAAAATCCTTGTTGAAAAAAATGCATTTGTACATTTGTACATGTAAAACATTTATTTTAAGCTAAACCTTAAGCTTAAGACAAAAAAGTTCATAACACATATTATCAACTTGGCGCTTACGCTATTGTTAAATGATAGGTACACAATACTGGTGTTAGGTTATTTTCGTTACGGAATTTCTGGTATTCGGTCGGATATTCGGTCTCCACTCTCAAGGCCCGCGATAGAAACCATGCAATAGCTTAACATGCTTACATTATGTTCACGTAATTTATTATTCAGGAAAATTATAACTGTAAATAATAAAGACCATTATAGCTATTCTTGAAATGAGACATATATTAATGTAATAATAATAATTCTAATTCTCAGCTACTTCTATTACACCATCTGTGCTCTCAAAGAGGTCAATATCAGCTGTATTTATCACTAGTCCATCAGTGTAATAGTTTAAACTGTGTTGAATGCTTCTATATTCATTTTCACATTTGATTGTATGATCGCAAACCTTTTTCCACCCTTCAGCGCCGATGTTTGATGTCGGCTGTCAGTGGTTTATTCTTGTTTAGTTTCATCTACGAATTCATATAGTTATTTACATATTTTCTCCGTTTTGTTGAAAGAAAATATGACCTAATAGCAAGAGCAATGTCCTACATTATAAGGGGCTGTAAATCCCATTCTTTCCAGAAAGAAAATTCAGTTCAAAACGTAACCTACCATCGGTAAGTGATCCAACACGGTATTTTTTTACGTTGTTCTTCAATAAACTATTTTTGATTTTTAAATGGTGTACAAATTATAAAGAGAAAATCATCCTATGACCAAATTATAGGACTGCTATGTGCAATATTTATTATGATATTTGAGTATTTTAAAGTATTCTATATTTTTTGCTACAATGTTGTAAAAAGCACAGTTATCGATAATTTAATCCAGTATTATTCTAATGAATTCTGCAACATCTATGTGCTATATATATGAAAGATATGGATCGACACGATTGCACAGAAAAATTGGGAATAGAACCATTTTAGTCCGCAATATTTTAATAACTAATATTTAATAGTTTAGAAAAATAAGGCTGTAGTTTTATTGTAATTTATTTGTCGTTTCTTTTATAAGACGTTCTCAAAGTGGCGAATAAAAAATAAAAAATATGTGTTAACCTGACCCATTTTTTTTTTAATTTACTTTCAATAAATGTTTTTGATTTTGTTTTTCTAGTTTATTTGTCGTATTGATTATTTTTAAATGCTACCTTAGTTATTTTCTAGAACGGAATATAGCTGAACGTTATCGCACACGGCAAAATCCTCTAGGTGATAGTACTTTTTGATGTATCTCGTTCTAGCAAGTGATGGAAAACACTTAAACAGCCTTTTAAAAACAGTAGGTACTACCATAGAGATAAGGATCACAATCGATATCGCGGATAAGTTTACACAATGTTACATCACTAGCACATATGAAGCTCCTTCTATGCTTTAATTATTATTTTGAGAAATAGGTAGTGTGGTAGATAATGCTCCACGAAGTAGAAATCAGCCGATTGTCTCTTACAAAAGGACGATGTGTAATATTTATTGCCGGCTACTGTATTACAACGTCTCATTTTAAGAATGGATATAATGGTTTTTATTATGTGCAGTTATAATTTTCCTAAATAATAAAATGTTTAAATAATAAAAACCATGTTTATTAAATTATATTACTCCTCCCCAATTAAAATAACCTCTTATAGAAAAAAAATGTTTTTATACATAAAATAAATATAATTAGAAAAGAAGAAAATTATACGTGTTTTAACAGCTCCTAATAGATACAGGAATGATTGTATTTCTTGCGACAGTGATAACGCTCTATGAAGCCGAAATTAGCCGATTGTCTCTTTCCAGAGGTCGATGTGCAATATTTATTGCCGGGTACTATACTTATGTGTTTCTTCTATGAGAATATTATACGTCAGAAACAGTCGATTCACTTCTTACGTTTTAACTAATTAATATTTATGAAAATTATGACGTTTTTCTGTTACGCGCCATCTTAAAGAAATTCGTAAGTAACTTATTGTTTTATTGTCATGATATAAATATTAACAAACGAGATAATATGATATGTAGGTAGAAAGTAAGTTAAAGAGAAGTTATTGTTTTGTAAAAATAATATTTATTTGGTTTCGTTACAGTGCCCTTATTTCATAAACCAAATAAAAATATTGAGACATTCAACTTGTGGACAACTTCTATTGGAGATTTTGTTTTTTCATTAGATTCTTAAACAGTTAGACAATATGTGTTTCGACTATTGTAGAAAATATTTTAATAAATAAAAGTGGAAAACGATGCTATTTTTTAATACACCCTAGAAAATGATCAAGTTCTAACGTGCATAGCCGCCGCTGCGTCACCCCGCCACCCCGCGCCCCGATGCACGTGGCCTTGGCACATATTTTGACAAGTTGCGTGGCCTCTCTTTGCTCAAGTTTAATGCACGTTTAGAGGCAATAAATAAATTTTGTATGGAAAAAACTAAATTTTTAAAACTATTAATTTGACAAAGTCGTAGAACAAATGTTGTTAGGATTGATGTAGAGGGGTTGCCTGCAAAAGGTGCTCAACTAATTACAAATAACCCTGTATAAGTATAATCATTGTAATTACCGGTTAAATACTTCATATAAAAGCCACAAACTTTATTTACGAAACAATGTGTTCTCCAATTTAAAAGCAAATAATAGTGAGAAACAATATAATGAACTCGTGACAATGTATAAATGTGTTGAAATGTATAAATCACGTAAAGAATTATTAAGGTTTTATTTATTCCAACGGTATAATAGAGCGCATATTTCATTTAAATAGTCTCTTAAAGTATCGACTTTACAATCGAGAATTTGAATTTTTACCTCCGAGATTTTATACTTTTGTGGTTTGATTTATGATTTTTGTGTTAAATTTTTTTGGGGTTTTATTATTTTTATTTATTTCCAAAATAAAAAAGAATAATAATAAAACTTGGGCTCTAATAATGACATGTGCATATAAGCTACTGGGATAAAGTTTAATCCATCTTCATTTGATATGTTTATAAATAATACAAACCTAATGGCATTTCAACGTAAGGCGACTACTTGTGTCTGTTTATTTTATGGAAGGTACATTTTCAGAAGGGCTATTTAAGGTAATTCAGTTATTTTTACCAACTTTGTAGGTCTTACCTTTTATTATTACTTTAGTAATAAACGAGACTAATCTTACTAATGACTATCTATCTTTGTAAATTTTTATTTGACATTTCTTGTAATAATTACGTTAAAGATTATTGCTTAGAGTTCATAGGCAATTATATGTCAAACAAATACGTTGAACATATAAAGAAAAATATAAAAATTTAAGTCACATTCCACTAATAATAGTGGTCGCGTTGGGAACCAAATATAGTTTGTGGCATTTTCCTTTAATGTTTGCATATTGTTTGTTTGTTCAGCGAACTAACTCTAGGTCTAAGAGTGAATAATTTGTTTACTCTCTGCTGAGAAAATATTTTTATTGCGTATATTATTCGCGCACGTTGCTATTCTGGAAATAATATTTCTGAAGAAAGAAGAAACAGAAAAATCTAAAACCTCATTTAAATAACATATGATTATAAAAATAGTTAACAAAGCAAAAGTTACATATATACAGTTAATAAAAGTTTATAAAAATCAAATCACTATCTATAATTGTTGTATAATTTTTATTATTTGTAATGTAATGTAAACAATTTGTATACATAAAACAATAAAACTATCTGTGTGTCTGTATAGTTTATAGTATATAGTAGTAGACAGCAATTTTATAGATACAAATGTCGTAAGCAAGCGGAAATTGTCTTGGCCGTATCCCGTGCAGGTAATATTTATAGTTTTCCAGCAATAGTTTTGAGGGTTAATTTTTCTTTAAATACGTACAATTTTGACTTGGAATGTATGTAGTATATATACGTGCAGATTCAAAATTGTACATGTATTTTTAGGTAAAAAAATAGATTGCCAAGTATTCCGTAGTCGGATGTAATAGTCGATAGCTTTTCAAATGATCTCAAAAAGGTAGACAACCAAGTAATAAGTAAAATAAGTAACAGTTAAATCCTCACGCGCTGGCATCAGTGTTAAACACAAAATTTTTGTTTAATTTAGTAGCATAATAAAAGGGAGGGAGCTCAGCTCAACTTCTGCAGGGCAAAGTGGCGGATCTCGCTAAATATAAATTTGTAAATAAGAATAAGACATTAATGTTTTTTAAAGATTTTTTTAAACTACATTGGTGCCGACAACTGTGATGTTCGCTATCTGGCCTAAATAGATGCAATTGTCGACATATTGCATGACCTGCCCATCTACCTCGACCCTGCGTTTTCGGTTTTGTGCTCTTTGGCACGACTTTGGTTTTTAGCCCAATTCATTTGAAGTCCAACCTCATGACCAGCTGCGCTTAATTCCCTTTGCATTTCCTGGATATCTTCTGCTGTGGTGGCAAAAAGGATAATATCCTCTGCAAAACTCAAATTGTTCAGACGTTTGTCACCGACATCGATGCCCTTTGTCGTCCACGTATTTGGAAGCTTTTTAAACATTTTTTGGAGCACTGTTGTAAAGAGGATTGTGGAGAGGGGATCGCCCTGCTTGGCTCCTTTCTCTACTTTATATAAATATAGAATGAAAAATAAACCGATACGGCCAGGGATTCGAATCTGCGACTACTGGGAAACCGTCCCGTGCGGACCGTACGGGACGGTTTCCCAGTAGTCGCATCGGTTTATTTTTCATTCTATATTTATATAAATTTAAAAAAGTTTAATATGTTTAAAAATATTTTCAAATATATGATAAAAAGAAGACAAATTTTGACATCTGCTGGATCCATCTATCCGTTTTCTCTTTTTTTCGAAAATTTTGCAAAAAAAAAAAGACTCTCAAACTTTAGTTCAGAAATATAATGAATAGTAATTAATAACAGAATTACTTTATATTAATTTAATGCAACTTTTTATGAATCGTTTAAAATTTAAAAAAAAAATAATACATTTAAAAAAAACATTTAAATCCAATTAAAAAATATAGATTAATGTCCAAAAAAAAATGTTACTCATTATAATTTTGTACACTAATAAAACGAGCTAAAAATGTATTGTTTTCGTTTATGAAATAGGTTTCTTCGAGGTTATAGCTTCATCATGTGACGGTTATATAATTTTAAAATTCGACATTACTAAGTTCTTTAAACCAACAATTAACTTATTCAACTAATCCTATGTAAGTACTTAACTTCAGTTTAAAGTGTAAAGGACAGTTTAAACGATATGCAACCTTCCGAGACTTGTAGCAGTTTCTACTGAAGATTATATATAGGTACTTTTTTAATAATTTTGTGAACTTGTAACTTTTCTTCTTTCCATAACTCTTGTAGTTTTAAAGCCTACAGGACCTAGTGTCAACAAGATACTTCCAACTTTTTTTATTAGTTGAAATCAAAATGCTTAGTGGAAAACTGATATTCCTATGAGGGGATATTACATGGCTTTCGAGTGGGACAGATCTCACACTTTTATATTTAGCTTATATATCTTAAGCTTGCACTTAAGCCAATGAATAGTCTACTACAATGCAGCTTATAAACAGAATACGCAAGGGAATCTGTTACTCCACGAGCATTGTACAAAATACTGTCGTTATTTTTTTATTAATTGAAATATATCTTATTATTATCTTCTTTATTAAAAGTTTCCTCCGCTATGTACTTCTTTTCTATGAATGTTTTAAAATTTGTTTAACTTAACTGCCCTCTTGTATAAAAAATAGTATTTTTGGGTGTCGTTTTATTTTAAGTTGTTTGATTTACTATTTAAGGATAGTCATTCGTGTTGAATTTATCATTGTCATCATCTATTTTATTTTAGGTTTATTATGTTAAGGAGACTTATCTTGTATTTTATTATTCTTTTTTTATTTTTAAGTATAGTTTTTTTTTTTTTTATAGTTTTACGTTTGATTTTTTTGTAGTTATAGTTAGGTATTTTTTATTCTTAATTTTTTTCTATTAAAAACGAAAAAAATATTTATCAAAATACTCTTAATACAGAAGGCTCCTTTTAATTATACTTCGTAGAATTGACACTCCGTATGAACTCAAAACGTTGATGTAAGTTTATTAAGCGCTTTGTTAGAGACGGTAATCGAATACCGGACTAGCTAACTACAAGAAGAATGGCGGTTTCAATTGAACGCGATTTATTCAATCCCACGTTCCTTTCTTATTTGTCAAGTTTTGTATTTCGTATTGAGAATGCAAACATTTTTCATTGCTACATATAAAAGGGCAGGAAATGCTTTCGTTATAAAGGCGGACGAAATTTTCTCTCCATCTTACATTTTGTACAAATCTTTGAATCGTTCTTCACGCTTTTCAATTATTTTTAGGGTTATGTGTGGTTCTAAAAGCTCAACAAAATATTGTTTGAAATTATTTATAAAAATTTACAGCCATAATAAACTTTATTTTAATTTTTAATACGCTGGCAATTTTTTTTACCTGCAATCTTTGTAATCATACTTTTTTACCCGTCATGAGATTTTTCTAAATTGATATCCAATCTATAACAAAATGTTAGCAATAATGTAATTAATATTTAAAAATGCTATCATAAGTAACAAAGAAACTAAAACCAACTACATTCACTTAAAATACTACCATATTTATCCAACAAGAACAAAGAATCTCATCACTCCAATAACGGGCTAATGTTCATATTCACTCAACCCTGAATACGGGTTTAATTTGCGGTCGCTAATAAATAAAATGCATTTTGTGAATGTGATAAATGCAGATTTAACAATCTACAACTTTTTAAAAAAGCTATGAAAGGACTACTCATAATTAGCGGTAGTTTATTTAGTGCTCGTCAAACGATTAGTTATCATTTGTTATATTTATCGTTTACCTTAAAATATCTCAGAATGAAGGACCTGTAGAAGAAGCTCTAACTTTAGTAAAAAATAAAACAAATACGATATAATAAAATTTTAATATTATTTATTTGATACACTATTGAGCTGTTTTTATTCTACTTAGAAGGTGCATCGTCATGATTAAATTATCTATAAATATTACTCATTTACTAAAAAAAAATATTACTTATCTAATAACAAATTTTTCTAATGAAAAATAAGATAAAACATAATATAAAATAAGATTAATTTTACGAAGGAATAGCTTTAGATATCAAATGGTAGAGTTTTCCTAATGTCGGTAGGTAATGCATTTTTTTTTGAGATTTTGAATAATTAGGAGAACAATGATCATATAGAAGGGAAAAAATAAATTTTGTGTGTTATGAAAACACAAAATCTCAATTCAATATTAATGTATCAAATGGCCGTCTTTCTTTGATTTCGCCTCAACAAAATAACACAAAAATATTCAAGAAGATGGCGTTACTAGTACTGGTTAACTATATTACCAAAAAAATCGAAAGATATAAAAAGCCTTATTGACATATATATTCATTATTTGAAAAAAATTTTTTTCAGAAAAGCAATTTATACTACTATCTTTGTCATTTTGTTTGTGGCTTAAATTAATTAATATAAAGTACATAATTCTATATACATATATCTATATATCATATCTATATACAAGTCTTACCATTGTAACTACCGGTACCGGTACGAAACAAAATGTTCTCCAATTTCAAAGTAAAAAAGTTGTGAGAAACAATATAAAGCATTCGTTAAAATGTGTTGAAATGTATAAATCACGTAAAAGATTATATTCCGTTTTATTTATTCCAACGGTATAATAGAGCCCATATTTCATTTTAATAGTCTCTTAAAGTATCGACTCAATCGAGAATTTGAATTTTAAACTCCGAGATTTCAATCTTCTGTGGTTTGGTTTGTGACTTCTGGTGCAAAAAGGTTTTCATTGCTAAAATAACAGAGTAATATTATGATTTCTATTCTCATAATGACATGTATATATACTGAGATAAAGTTGAATCCGTCTTCGTTTGATATAGTTTATAAACAAAATCAAGCTAAAGTTTTTTTCGATGTAAGACTGGGCGTTCTATTTATACAGAAGGTACATTTTTTAAAAGGGTCATTTAAACCAGTTTTGTAGGTACGTAGGTACTAAAATATTTAGGGCTTTAATCATAAGAGACTTATAATAATTAATGTTTTATTTATATTCTCTGCTATTGATTACGTTAAATATTAGTTCTTGGAGCCGATAATCAATTACTCTATGTGAAATAAATACGTTCAAGATATTAATGAAAAAAATGAAAACTGAAATATTTATTCCAGTAATAATAGTAATAATCTTTTATGTGTGCACATTGTTTGTTTGTTTTGCAAACTTAGTCGAGGCCTAAGAATAAATAATTTGTTTACTGTCTGCTGGGAATTTTTATTATGTGCCTTATTTGCACACGTATCTTTTCTGGAATAAGAAAGTAAAACAAAAGAAATTAAAACCACAGTTGAATAACAAATGATTATAAAAATAAATAATTAAATTTAAATTATTATTCTTAAGATAATTCCATTTAGGACTAATGAATGTTATAATGCGTTTAAATAAAGAATGGTAAAACAATGTTATATAAAGATATTTTATAAAGATATTTTAATACTAAATATTATTTATATTGATTGCTCTCCTCTCACCAGAATTCCATGTAATATAAATCATCTGTATACCTAATACAAAAAACTACGTGCGTACATAAAAATAGTTTATTGCAGGAAATGAAAGTTAGCAGACAACTATTTGATAGAAACAAACATCGTTACAAAGCGGAACTTGTCTTGGCCGTTTCCCGTGCAGGTAATATTTATAGTTTTCCGGCAATTGTTTTGAGGGTCAATCTCTGTTACTGTAACTTCTTTGTCTTCGTATATTTTGGACTTACTATGTATGTACTTACTATGCATGTAACTAACTGTTTCACGGCTGAGTACAGGTCTCAAGATAAAATATATTTCATTATTTTTACGCGATTAGATGATAAGCAAACAACACTTGTGATAAATAGTGTTGTCCCACCCATGGACATTAAATAGATAAAAATAAGTATATGGTGATCTTATAAAAATAGGAAGCAAATGGGGACACCATTAATGTCACCACGGTCCAAAATGTTATTATAGCTAGATTCTGGAATACCTTTTCTATATTGTATCCTGGTTTTGGTTTATTACAACTATCTGCACGGTCGTGAACAAATGACTATCACGGAAAGAAACTATCAACTAATACCATTATCTTCAATATCAACAAAATAACTCCAAATACAAAAGATTTCTATAGAACAAGACTTTTTAACGTTCAATTTGGCATTATTTATTTTACAAAATACTTTCACAGATTCTTGAGAGGTATTAAAATATCTAAATTTAAGAACACTTTCTATAAATCTCTATCTGTGGCATCAAATTATAACGATTTTGAAATTAATGTAGTAAAAGTGATTTGAAAATATCGGTACTTGTAACATCATGCAATCAATATGTAAATAATAGTGTTTTATACCTTATAAAGAATGTGTCTAACATATCATATAAATAACACAAAATATTAATTCATACATTAGCTGTAATGTCTTAAATAATCGTTCCTCTTCGTCTTCATCATAAATAACTCAATAAATATCTACGAGATGGCGGTAGTAGCACTGATTTCGTACTTTATATTGTAAACTAAGAAAATCTAAAAATTAAATGTAATATACTTTAGTGAAAGAATACTTTAAAAATATAAAACCTCAAATAGGAAACCTTTATTTAATTAAATGTCATAAACAGCATTAAGAGTACGTACCTACCAATTTTTGATTGATATTTGAGACCACTTAAGAAAACAGAATACACATACATTGAATATAATATACATCAGAATACAACCTACAATATAAGCAAAAAAATGGTTTTTCGCCCTGCTTGTTATCATCACTTTATCTGAAAAAAATATTTTTGAAAAATCTTTGAATATTTGAAGAGAATTTCATCTCAGCAAAATTTTTATGCTTCACAATTTATTAAGATGATAATAATATTAACTATTCTAACCTTATATTCAGTTTGTTTTTGTAAGTATTTTCAATACAATATTTTTTAGGCAAATGAGTACACTAATTCTATACTTACAACAAAGATTGTCAAGACTAATCATTTTCGTAAAATTCCTTGAAATAAACGTAACGCAATATTTTCCGAAATGTTTCTTTGATCCAGTTAATACTAGTTTATTTGGGACTTATTAAGAAAACTAACAATAATTTTATTATAATCATCTTAAAAAGTTATTTGATATTGAAATAAATATTAAATACTTTTGCTTGCTTTTATACAAAAACTTTCATTGCTACTAACGTTTGACTAACGAATACAAAGCGCTATGTTTTCGAGTGGCACTCTTGTCTAGAATGAGAGCCCTTTGATGTTTTTTGTAGAAATAAGTACTAAAGAATGTAATAGTTTTTTATATGTAGTTAAAGATATCAGAACTAAAGTTAGAACCACACATTATTCTGTACATTAAAAATTGATCGAACTTATGTCTTCAACACAAATAAGTTACCAAAATACGTTACATTATATCGTGTATGTAACTCTTGCAATTAATACAATAGATATTGTTGATAAATTGTACATATAATTAACAAGTTCCTAACATAGTCTGAACACCATGTTGTGTGTAGTTGTAGAACTGTTCTATACCTGTCTCTATCACCGGGTACATATGTTGCGGTCAATTAATTAAAAGCTCATTTATTGGAATACAGTTTCAGTTCATTTAATTTAATTGTACATAATAAGCCCGTGGAGGTAATTAATTAATTTCGATATCGTATTATAAAATTAAAAAAAAATATTTATCGATAATGTCTCATTGCTTTACTAACAATCATAATATTATATATAAATTCTTCATAATTTAATACAAAAACGATCATGAATTGAGATCCAATCTTACTGTAAAACTGTAAAATATGTTTTAAATAACAAAACTCAATGCAGAGTTAGAAGTTTTGCCATAATTGAAAAAATTAAATTGTTTTTAAAATAAACAGCACCGTCTAAATTTGTCAGAATATTTTTTTTTTCCTTTGATAAATTAAATAAATAAAAAAATCAGACATTTTATTTACTTAACAAACCGTATTTTGTCATTTTCAAGCCTTAAAATTTTTAATACAGAAACTAAAATACCTACTTACATAAATATTATTACAAGGATTTTTGTATATTGAATAAAACTTTTATTACTATCTTTGAGTTAGTTTATACCAGTGTGAAAGTACAACAACGTTTTAAAATATTTCTTTAATAACTAGCGGCATCTCTATAAAAGAACGTGTCAACGCGAGCGAATAATGACAATAAAACTCACTGGAGGCCGTTCTGGTACTGGTTTGAATCCCTTATCTCGTTGTTGTTTTGCCTGAATTTTGAGTTGTTTACTGACCTTAGTGTTTTCTAGAACTTGTTAGTACTTCTGTTTTGCTATTTCATATAACTTTGACTTTGACTTGGCGATGGCGTATACACGAGTACCATATATTTACGTCCTAACTAGGGTTGCCAACTTTTTTTGAAGTATCTTTGCTAAAATCAAACCATTTTGTCATGTAATTTAAGCTCCTATCAATAAAAAGTGAAAAATTACTGATAACTTTGTTAAATATTTTGGGTGATGACAGATTCAAATTAACATCGGACTGACTGAATGAAATGTTAGATATATTTCGTTCAGTAATAATAAATCGTTTCCATCATCTGTTCTAACTTATATGTTGAATAGTTAAAGTACTAGTTAAGTACCCATAAATCCCATAATGAGTGTTTTGTTCGAAAAGGTTCTAGTAAAGGTTGGATACCGTATTTGAGATACGGTAGTTCAATTGGTAGAGCGACGGGACGGTTTCCCAGAGGTCGCGGGTTCGAATCGTTGCCTGTATCGGTTTATTTTTCATTTTATATTTATATAAATTTAAAAAAAGCTTAACATGGCTATACAAATTAAAAGACTTTTTCAAACTCCTATATTATGATTTTTTTTATTGATTAAGAAGTATAATAATAATAATCTGTTTTTTTTTTAACAATATCTATACAATAATCTTTGATATAAGTATATTTTATACGTATACAACCAAACTAGTTCCACTCTTGGAGCATCCTATACTTATCAATAAACCTGAAACATTCGACTAATACAAAAAGATAGAGTTTCTAAAATTAGTTTCATACCTCTTCTGTGTAATATTATGACATAGAAGGAAAAGCAATTAAGTTTAGTTTAATTTATAAAAATGTTTAATACGGATGACTCGAAAATGAGAAATTAAATAATTAATAATGAACTTATAAAATTCCAAACTTCAAATTCCATTCCAATTTAATTTATGTCAGAAATAATTGGGAATGTTTTTTTTATTATTTAAAATTTCTTATAAAAAACACTGTTTACGTTTTATAATTTCTTTTTGACAATAATTATTTATAAGATAAGCTTGCCATCTTAGTCACCAAAATAATCTTAAAGCACCAAACAATTTCTATATAAAAACATATAACAATTTATGGCGAAGAAGATATAAATTTGTTACCTCTATTTTAATAATACTTTTATTTTAATTAGCCTGTCATACAATTTGCTCGTTTTATTTTAAAATAAATATTATAGTAATCTCTATTTTGAATAATGTTGAAAAAGTACACTCGTATGTACAAAATATTTATATTAAAATTCTATCACAAGAAACAAGCTGTGAAAAAATAAAACCCACAATTTAATTTATAATATTTGAAAAAAAAAATTCAAACATATTATTTTATAAATTACATAGGAAACATACTTAATATATAGGAGAAAATTAACTGTTAAATGTTTAAAAAATCGTTTATTATTATCTATTGAATTTAAACAATTAAATGTTTTTATTCTTAAAATTTTCTTAAGCTCTAATTTTTAGAAAATTATTGAAGTAATTGATTTTAAGACACAATTTACTTTATTGTGTAGAAAAAAAAATCGTAAAATAAAAAAATGTACCGGAGATAGTACATACAGGCTTTCTTATCGCTAAATAAAGATTTAATCGAGATAACCTTTGTGAATTGTAGAATGTCCCTCGATTTCCTTTATAAAAGTTACATTATTTTTACAATCAAATAATTCAACATAATGTAAACAGCTCATTCAACACAAATTTGGTTAAATATATACGAGGCAAATTCTGGGGGCTACGCCCCCGGGAGTTGCTCGGCGACTGTGACCGATAAGAAATTTTGTGACCTTTAACACGTTTCTTGACCCTGTACACAAATAAAACACTTAAGTAAAATACGTAATTTTTATCAAATTGGAATTCCCTACGAATGTTTGCTAAAGGCCCTTACTCATTCGGAGTTTTAAATTGATTAATTAAAAGATCAAGAAAGGGTCTAGATTCACAAAATATGTCTTAAGTTTGTGTCCGTGAGCTACAAATGTGAATGGTAACACACTTATATACCTCGAACGTTATGTTCATCCATTTTACTTATATCAAAGGTACAGATTTTAATTATTTAAAGTATAGTAAGGATTATAAAAAAATAGAATAAATAACTTTTAATATAAAACACTATTATGCAATACTACCAAACATCCGTTAAGTAAATATCAATTATTTTGGAGGTGGCATATAAGTTTTCAAAATGTCTTTTAAGTTTCCAGATAGGTTCTACAGCTTAAAGTTATTAAGATCGATATTGGATATGTACCTACTTGAATTAAATGAAAGTTTTTATATATAACCTTTTTTAGAAGTCGTGAAAACCTTTCTTAAAATTTACCGCTTGAATAAATGAAACGCTTAGTTTAAATTCAAACATGTACGGCTCGTTCAATTTATGTATAAAATACAACCAAGCTAGTCGCACTGAATCGACCACGATAACAGTAAGTGATATTTTATGTTTTTTTATGTTCTCTAAATCTTTTAACAAACATATTATTATGGATTAAAGGTATTGTCAAAAAAGCCAACTATTTATTATAATATTTAAGAATTAACACTTTCTTAGCACCAAAGAAATTACTTTGGTGTTCGTTGACAGATTCCACTAAGGTTACAATATCCGTTTTATATTTTATGGAATTTATTTGTCAGAACTGTAGCAAACAATGAAAGCGTACTATGTAGTATTCGATTAAATAACATAAATGTACTATTGCATTAGAAAGTTCTTACAAACCCAATCCTACTTTTTACCTGATTTACGAGTTTAAAATCCTAAGCCTTGCTATAGTGCCGATAAACGGTTAAAAATGAAAGATGCACTATTTCAATTTAATAGGTTTAAGAATAATCTAAAACCATATTTATAGCAGCTCACTTCATCGCTTCCATCTATTTAGTTTGCTGTTCTTTTTACACTATAGACGTTTTGTTTTTGTATTCCAACTTACCCTAGAAAGTTACAAGTATTTTCAATAATAACATCTTTTGTTTTGATTAGAGAAAACGTTATGGGGAAATAAATATTTGTATTATTATAGGCGTAAATTGTATTTATCTAATCTTAGATCGTTTGTATTCCATTAAGATGTCTTTAAGTAGATCTTAAAAATTGGGAACAACTGTTATTTTTCTACCTTAAATAAAAGTTTTTATTGACAAAGTATTAACATCTCATTTAAATTTATCCCAGTTTAGCCTAAAAAATTATGCTTTACTATAATAGTATTCCAGAAAGTAGCGAACTCGAACAACGGATATTGGCATGGGTAAAGTAAAAATGTTTTTGTTACGATTTTATCTCAACAGTGATCGAATCGCAATAATAACAATATTGTAATTCAATTGCGCAGAAATTTTTTCAATTGCTTTTTAAAGCAAATATCGACTTAGATTTTTCTTTGAAATTTCTTACTCCTTTTTGTAAAATGTTTTAGACCAAGTTTACTGAAAGTTAATTGGTATCGAAATTGTTTTTCTTTAAAAGAAAACATAAGTTATTCGTATAAATGTGTGTACGCTGATATATAACTTATTGTAATATTCATAAAAATCGTTTTGACATCATAAGGTTAGCGGTTTCGTGGTTTTCCACTTTTATCTCAATTGCTGAATCAAAAATCCCACACTTCTGAACTTGGTTGTTAGAGCCAAGTAATTCTAACTATTATTAATTATTATTCTTTAAATTTTAATCTTAAGACTTGTTAGAGGAAACAAATGGACCCTAAAAGAATTACGCGTAATAATGTCTATTAAAAAATAATAGAAATTTTTTAGATTTAGACCTAAGATGTCGATTGGAGCTGAAAAACAAAATATTCTTATCAACAGCATCAATACATATTGATGTATTTTGTATTGTATTTTGATAACAGAAAATAAATAACAATGTAAAAGTTATTTCCAGTTAACTTGACGTACAAAAAATAAATATTTAGTATCATACATTAAAAAAAAAAAACTAAGACTTAACTCTCTATAACATTTGTTACACCATGGTCTGGGAATAGAGTTAAGTAGTATTATATTTTTATATAACTCCATCTCATCTATCATCTGATTCCACTGGGGTTCAAGGACGGAGCGCAAAAAGACAACCTATTTATAAATCGCATTACCTATCTTAATATAGCGTTACAATATCGTAAGCAATACAGAACAATAACAACAATATATCAGGTATTGTTCAACTCCGAACCCTTTTTATGAAATAAAAATATACAATCTACTGTAAGAATATTTTAATTTCCCCAAGGGTAGAGATTCTTGAAAGCTTAATAGATTTTTGTGAAGTCTCAATGCATCAAAGGTATCTACATATTAATTTGATTTATATGAATTGAATATTGGTATTGAAATTTCAAAGATATGAATGCGCATATAATACTCACGCCAGTAAACTTTCGATGTGGTGGAAGACGTTTCTGTCTTTTCTTATGTCATTTATAAGCAAGTTTTTTCCATTATTATTTTTCTTTCTATAGAATTTCCTTATTGGTTACAGTATGATATACAGGAAAGTGTGTTGGCTTTTGATATTTCATTGCCTGCTGAGGTAATTTTTAATTGTTAGGAGTAAGCTCAGACAGACAGACAAACGTCTACATCTCAGATTTTTTTGGTAAGTAGTAAGTCTAATGTGATATTCTATAACAATTATCCCCTAAAAATTTTTCAGTCATGGGTAAATTGCTCATGTTTTTTGCCGTGCACAGGACAAATCCAAGTGCTGTCAAAATGGTTTATATGGATTAAATTAAAAAATGCTATTGCTTTCGCACATATGCCTTTTGTGATTTATGTAATAATTTGTTATTTAAGACGAATAGTTTATATTTTTTATCTAATTTTACCTTCCATAAAATAAACAAATACCAATCGGTTATTATTTTGTTACAATTTTTTCTCTTCTTCCAAAAACCTGTAAACGTTTAATGATGTTGCCCTTGCCCATGATAACTTTTTTTCTTACACCCTCTGTAAGAGTTAAGATGATCACATCATCATCAATCTACGTAGCATCTAGAAAAAAAAAATTAATTGTGCATAATAAATATCTTTATAACTTCTGAGTACATAGGAGTTGATTACAATTATATTTATATCAATTAATGTCTTTTACATATTAATATAAAATATATTAATTTAGTTTCATTCACGGCTGCATAAAATAACAGTAACATACAAAGACGAAAAATATGAAGTGAGGTAGTAAATATCAATATTTATTCATATCTAAATATTTTATTAATGTTTCTAATATATTAGGTATGAATTTTTAATTACAATAAAGGAAAAAATGTTCATACCACAGCAGGTGTCGTTCTGGCGACAACTCTTTATCAGTATTGAATATTCATAATATTTTAATGTAGTAAAAGAAAGACGACTCCTTAAGAATTTAATTGAATTTTATAAAAACACTTACTTAAAAAGAAATTTTCTAATCGACTTCATCTATTTTAATGAATACTTTTTGAACATCGTTATTATAATCAAAATACAGAAAATACTTACCAGTATATACAGTATATATGTATACCTAACTTTAAGTTTAGTCTATTTTAAATAAAGTAAGATAATGAAAAAAAAATAAGTAGATAATGAGGAAAAATTTATCTAACCCGCGATCTCTGGGGAAACGTTCCGTCGCTCTATTATTTGAGCTAACGTATCGCTACCCTTATTACCGGTCTATGAATTTATCTTTCTATATATAATCGTGTTTATTGGGACTTTGGTGATATTTATTATCCTTCCTAAAAAGTGAATTCCATATAATCTTAGCAAACCATTATATGAGTCGGTTCGTCAGAAAAACTAATATCCAAAACCCTGATAAAATCGTATAATAATTAGTAAACTCTTAGTAATAGTTGGAAAACTAAAAAAAATGCCTCATAGTTAAATAAAAAATCGGTGTAGTGGTCTTAATTTTAGAATAATTATTCTTTATTAATTATCGTCATAAATGTAGAGGAAGAGATTATTCTTTTTATCTAGCATATTATTGTGTATAGAAAATTTTACATGGATGTGAAACTCATTTCAAAGTTACTTGTTAACTTAGGAAACTTAGGTAATCTATGTAATGACTAGAATTATAGAAATATAAATATTGTAATATAAAAAATATTGAAAAATTCTTGTAATAACAAAATGTATATTTGGAGACATGCAAAATGTGATCAAAAATTGGCCTACGAAATTTTAATAACCACACAACTACGACGTTTTAATACCACAGTTGGCTTTTGTAAAAAAAATAAATATAAGTCCACTTTATTAATAACTGATGTTTTAAAATTAAATGGGAAGCAAACTGTGCGTTTTCAGATTTATATTTCAGTAGGCTTTGGATAAAAGGTCAATAATAAAAACTAAATCTTTTAATCATATTTATAAATCAATTAATGTTATGTAGTTATATTTTAAAAATACTTATATCAATACAAAATATATGAAATGAAATGTATTTTTGTATAAGTTTTTGAAAATTAAGTGTAGGTGATACAGTTATATAGCCAGATAGTATATGAAAAACCTGCTAGGTAATATACATAAAACAACAAACCGATTTTATTTAAACAAGCAGATTATAAATTCTTGACATTAATTTATCATATTGTTGGCAATAGTGGAATGGTTTTGATGTTTTATATCTAAAGAGTATTTTTTTTAGTAAAAATTTAGTTCATTTTATTTTCTGATGTTAAAAATCTTCCTCAGAATTTACCTTTTGCATACAACGGAACGTTTAGTTTAAAATGCAAATTTAGAGCGTCTAACACGACGGACGGCTCAGTCGATTTACGTAGAAATACAACCAAGTTGGATAGTCGCTGGAAATTGAGTATGGTAATGGAAGGTGGAGCTAACCTCCTGCGGTCGGTTAATTCTATTCACGAACGTGGCTACAATGCCCCGAATGGACTCTACAAATAGTAAATTATGCAGATCTGTATAAAAGAACGTAGACCTTTTCGCTCTGCAATCTGTGATGTTTCATTTACATACAACCCTGTCTTTTTGTTCCTTTTTGTCATTTTAAGTACGAGTAATGTAAACTATTTACACCCTTTTTAAAAAACCATCAACATTTTTATACTTTTTTACTTTTTTAGTTTCTAATGTTCTATCTTTTATACAATTTCATAAAATTTATATAAATTTAAGTAATCCTAACACGGCTATACATGTTTATAAATATTTTCAAACATTATTTTTATAAAAATTTAAATATTCAAAATAATTTAAAATGTTATCGAATTTTTTATCACAAAGTCGACCAGCTTCATAATTCAAAACAGTTTTACACTAAAATATCTGAACGTTTAAAATCCGAGGCTTCGGTTTTTAACTCATAAGCTATCGAGAGATAGTTAAAATGAAATATGGGCTCATCTAAAACGTTAGAATATAAACTATACCAGAAAAATGTACACTCGAAAACCTCTAGCTCACATCACTATATTGGTTGCACGCTTTGCATAGTTTTTACATTCACAAATCGAATTGTGCTTTTGTGATAGAACGATAATTATGAAAATGAAGAATTTTTAATGATATATTCTTTGAAATAAAAATGTTTTTAATTCTACCAACCACATTTTACTTATAGCTTCGTTCATTTATGCAAAGTTTACATTAATTGTTTTATATTTTAACATTTTGAATCCTCTTTGTACTAGAATAGATAATGAATCAAGTAAAATACGAGTAACCGTCGGTAAAAACACGTCTGATCTAATTATTTCGATTCCAATTCCATTCCTTGTTTCATATCGATTTGTTGTTCATTGTTTGTACTTTTTGATTGGATCGCATGTACGAGTACGAATATTTACTACCCTAGTAAGCGAGTATTAATCGATTGCCATTTGGAAGTTGTTTTGCTCTATAGATATCGTGTGTTTTGCTCGAAAGTATATAACGGTAGTAAAAATAGTTTCATTGATACTTCTTTTATATTAAAGTTATAATAATGTTTTCAAGTGTTTGTTTAAAAATTTAAGTGTCCCAGATAAATAATTCAAAAAAACATTTGAGACTGTTTTAGGAAATTAAAATATATATAATGTGTACCGAGGGAGATAGAAATATTTACGTATCACCTATTTGTTTGTCTGCTAAAATATTTACAAACGATGGACATTGATGTTGTTTTGACTATTATTTAGAGAACCTCTTCCAGAACATTTATATAATTTTTGTTTTATCATAATTAGTATAATATAATAATTACTAACACCGTGTTACTAAATTAATATATCGATTGATATTTATGGTATTTTTTAACTAAATAACTTAACTATATTTTAGAAAAATATGTCTATTTCAACACAAAAAGTACTTGGCGCTTCTTTAAAAGTTAAAACAATCCATAATAAGTAGCTGTAGTAATTAAAAATTTGTTAATAATTAGAACGCAATGTAATTAAAAAAACATATCTTTTTATTATTATATTCTTTATTCTCAACCGGTAATTAAAATTAAAGATCTGAAAAATATGTACTTTTTATGCAAATTAAGGGTTCGAAGAAAGAACAATTCGAAGGTAAAAATTAATTTAATTTCCCTTACAATTTTAGCTTCTTTGTCTCCAAATTAATTGATCCAAGGAGTCATAGCAAATGTATTGTAATCCAATAAGCGGGAACCCTTCAGTTGATTTCTGGGCAATTAAGTATTGAAGGAACAATTTCAATTGATATCGGATGATTTTCCTCAAATCTATTTAGGAAATGTTATCTGTATTAGACAGAATGATTCAAATGTATAAAACTATATTCTGCGGCGTAGGAATTTTGGTAAAAGATTCTTCTATTATTTTCGCCCATTTACAACAAAATCAATAAAAAATGCCAAAAACAAATAGCTTGTCTTACTACAATTGCAAGAAATGCGATCGTTTTTTTCGCCAAAACAAAGGTTTTGATGAAACAAAAAATACTTAACCTAGATAAAAATTCAATACATTACATTTATAAACACAGTCACATGCACACACACTCACACACGTAATCACTCAGACTCATAAATACACACACATACACTTACACATATACACACACACACATACAAAAATATGCTATTTTTATTTAAGCCTGAAAATTAATTACTGAATTATATTCTAAAACACTGTAAATAAATTTGTACAAAATTATAATGTAACAACCATGCAGAGGAATGGGACTGTTACTCCTTAATGCAGATTATTTTATAGCCTAGCTAGGAGAACAGAACTTCACCCATATGTAGTAGAACTTGAACCTTACATTTATAATAAATGAATAAAATTATTTATTTCTTTTAACTTGAATTATTTTTTTTTTCGTTATTTATAGTTTAATTATTGGAAGAAAAGCATATTTATGATTATAAGTATATGTATACCATTGGTGGTATGGTGTGCATGTGTGTAGAAGATAGTCAGATTTCGAAAAATTAAAGCTTATTTTGAGGCCTGCAGAGCGCTGAAAGTTAATTATGACACACTTCTAGATATAAGTGCATTCAGGGCATTAAGTGATCATAATATATACACTATACAAAAACTATTAACTGTCTAACACTGGTGCTAGTTTCAATGCTTCTTTTTACATGTTTGATACTATCAGTGTATTTTTTTTTTATATTAAATAGTTCTAAATAATCTGAAGAAGCAAAAAACTAACTAATACTTATACATATAAACCATGATTATAGAGACATGTAAGTTCACACAAACATCGGAAATATTCAAACTTAAATTTATTATACGGACACGTCACTAGTATTATAAAATGGTAATGAGACAAAAAATTACAAACGAAAAATAATAGTTTTTACAAAACGCAAAATTTGATTTGGTAAATTTTCATGTAGTCTTACCTCATAATCTAAAGTAACATTTATGGTATTTTTGGGACTTCAAAAATTATGATTTCTTTCACAAGAAAACACAAAAATTGGTTTAGGTTATAATAACAAAACTAAATGTATGGACTTGTAAATTAATTAAATGATGATAGATGTTTTAAAACAGGAGAGAGCTAGCAGAGGGTGTTGTTGGCAACAGCTAGTATTGATTGATAAGATTATTTTTATGTAATGTGTCTTATTAACCAGTCTACAATCTTTACTGAGAGATAATATTCAATATCATCCGTGTTGGCTGACGTAGCCTTCCCTTGATGATATTAGGGTCTCATTATCACAGATATAAAAGATGGAAACTCATAAAAATACAAGTTATCAGTACTCTTATTCGGTAATAACCACATTTCTTGCTAAAAATAAGGAAGATTAGTAATATGAGACAAGATCATCATCTTAGCCGTCAAACCGTTCTTATAAACAACTTAGTTACAAGATTTTTGTTAATATTATAAGAATATCTTATAAGATATAAAAGTAAAAATATATATAGTGTAAGCAAACCCAGTTGTATATTTAAGACGTCAAGTCTGCCTTAACCGCAAATCGTGGACAACTTTATCCTGAACTATTTAAAGGTTAACAAAACCTTGTACCCTACACTTTCACGTAAACAGTTCTATTTGCTATTTCGTTACATTACTCAGAAATACAAGTTTATCGTTTTTATATCTACTATTTCCTTTGATGATGATTTAAATAAATATTGTGACTCAGTATAAATTTATACCACCAAAGTAATTTGGTTTGTTACAAGAAAGTTGGAACTTAAGTAATATTTTATGTCAGTACCTCAAAGTCATTGTTATGTAAATCTAAAGCACATTTCCCTAGACATACACATTATAAAATCTACCAATCCGCAAAGCCATCGGCATTATTTCAATAAAAGAAAGCTGGAAGATTCTGGTCTTGTTTTACCGAAAGGCGACCGCCTTTGTCCCACTGACATTTCAAATCCCGGAACGACTAAAATAAAGAACAAATTGCAATGAGAAAATCCAACGTCCAAAAAATTTAAGGGCGTATTGTAATTTGACCTTTAAAATAAGAGCAGTAAGTGTTGTGTGAGGTTTATGGAAATCATTGTTGAGAGTTTGTGGTCGCAAAATATTCCTAATGCTAAGAGTAATAAAAGCTTCAGGTACATTCGGATTTTACGGAAAATTTGAATATTAGCGGAGAAATTCGCAAGGTTGTCGGGGGTAATCCGACAGCGGAGTGAGTCTCGGTCCCCACGGCCCGAACACAGGCTTTAGCGAGAATGGAATTAAAAAAAACATACTGCCAGAATTTTTTAACCGATTGTTATTGTTTATTTTTTTGGGTTAAATGTATTTGAAAATTGCTCCGTTTTTTCTACAAAACCATTCGTGTACATGATATTTAAATTAACTGCTAAAAGGAACAGTTAATTTATGTGAATAATAATTATTTTAGATGTATGTGTGTATTTATTTAACAATGAAAATGTAAATAATAATAATACGAACGGAAGTGATAGTTGATAAATGGTTCCATAAATAACACTCTCACAGTGACATGATAACAAATAGTATCATCTATCACGACATTTTTACCCTCAAATCAATAACTACGTTATTCAATATAACAAATATAAAATACAAACATGCATACCGCAGATTCATCTGTTCAATTAATAAGAATTAAGACACTGTCATCTGTCTAGGGATTATGCCTATGGCGCCGGGAGGCTTAGTGCTGTATTAAATTTGTCCTCTGTAGGTATTCTTTTTGAAAAAGTATTATAAAAATGCAGGATTTGACAATTCAGGTCGTCAGTAAAAGATTATAATTAAAAATTCGTTTGCACAGTTCTCCCGGTGAAATTTAAATTTATAACTTACTAGCTGTTGCCCGGGGCTCCGCCTGCTTATAGGTCGCTCTTCGCGTAATCTGTGGAAACGACAATTATCCAGACCTGTAATAGACTTATAATTCTATAGTATCTCGTATACTCTCGTTACTCATCTTTAATCGCCCCCTATCAGTTTTTTGGAAAAAAATATTGAATGTACAGACACTCGATTTTTACTGTCTTATTATATGTATAGATTTGAGATTTATAGAAATTATACAATAATTCAATAGTTGAATTTATGTTTTTATTTCTATTAGGTAGTAGCACATTGCTTTGAAATAAATCGTTTATAATATATAGTACATATTATTCACTAACATAAAAAAATAGTTGTAATTTGAACTGTTTAACTTTTGTGATTCTAAATTAAAAAAATATAATAAAAATCTTTGTTTTTTATATTTTTCGTCTCTTCCCCTTTAATGTAAATAATCTTATAATAGTCTAGTTCTTAAAGAAGTTACAACATGTTTATGTATCATTTAGTTTTGTTGACTTTCTCTGTAATTAATAAGTTTATATTTAATGAGGTATGATGACAAAACGGTATAATTATTTTATATTCCGGTAAATATCAAAAACTTAAAATTTTAAAAATAAGTATAATTTAATAATTATGCAAATGCTAGTCAAATTAATAATCTATTTAATTTGAATGTCATTTTAATAAAAAATAATTTAAATTAATATAATAATCATTCTGACCGCAATAACGCCTTCCAAATAGTGTTCGTGAAATGTTATTATAATTGAAAATTGTAAAATCTTCCGAAGTGAAACATTTCAACTAAATAGCTCATAAACATTATCATTAATAGAATGATGGTGATAATACTTAATCAACTCTAATCAAGATCTCTAGTTCAGGATAAAACGAACTGCTGTTTGCCGCTTTCAAAACGTCAAATGAGCAATTTTCGGGCTATTTCAAATGCATAAAACTTTATGTGCCACCGCAAAACCCCTGACCAATACAACTTGATCTTCGGTTGGAAGTTACTTCTTCGAAAGACATATCGGGGTCGAATAAAATAGGGCAAGGTAAAAGATCAAGTTAGACTGGCTTAAAGAATCGGTGTTACTGTTAATTTTCAAGAATAGCCGAAACCTTTCCTCTTAACGAGCGGAGGTCATTAAAGAGTGTTTAACAGCCTCAGGAAATGCTTTGACCCACGAGTAGCTTACGGAAAGCTATCAGCAATTAGTGGCTGGAGTTTGCTAATTTCATTACTGAAAATAATAGGTTATATTTTGGAATCATGTTATATAAGTAAAAAATAATAATTTATTATATTAATAAGTACTAACAATCAATAATTTAAGATTGGATCTTTGATAATAATTTTTCATGACCAAACTATTTTGGTATCAAGAAAACACATCTACGTTAGAAGTGTATATCGACATTGTGTGTTACAACTAACCTATCTAAGCCAAGTATTTCCCCAAATAGCCGAGACCCATTTTCAATATGGTAGGTAATATTTCCACTATCGCTTTTATGTTTTTCTTCACACAATCTCGGCCACTCGATCACGCTCGGATCGACGATGCGTCCGATAAACGTAGACTTCAATTTCCTGGCTCCGTACAGAGTAGAGAAATCTTGTAAACAGAGTGACTTTTACGTAGATAAGTTTACTGTATATTGAATAACATTAACAATAAATAATAAAAGTCCCTACATTGAACTGACAACTGAACCTTCTTATTGATTTCGACATCAAATAATTTTTGTAGTATTGTATCTGTAATGTTTGATTTTTTTGCTTTCAATTACATTTATTTGATATTATAACTTAAATAAAAGCAAGTAAAACATTAGCTTAATTAAAATTATATATTCTGTGTATACTTAGCCTTTGTCTGTACAGAGCCCGAGGCGAGGCGTCCCAACATCTCCCAGTGTCCGGACTAAGATTATAACTTTTTTATTACCATTGAGGGATGTACGGACGGAAAACCAAGCCATTGCACGTTCTATTAGCTTTGCTTAAATAAATTTCAAATAACGTAAGTTAAACCGCAGAATGAATGCATAGAATGTATATAGAAATTAGAAAATAATGGAAATATCTTCCTATAAATAAAATAAAGTAAATTTAGTAAATAATAATAATAATTATTATTTTTTGCTTAAGATTTGATTCTGAGGGCAAAATAAAAGTCAATATATGAACGCAATGTCAATATATAATATATATATATATATATGAACGCAATGCTTTTAAACTATTCAATTAATAAATAATTAAATGAAATAATTTGTTATCACTCATACAAAAGCAATGTTGTAATTATTGGCTTCTAATCCTTTAGTCTAGATCAAAAGAAAATTAAACATATTCACAAAAGTATAACATTGTAAATAAATCTACAATCCATGAAGGAATTAATGTTCCAAACTCTATTTGAACGCAAACCCGAACAATTCCTCGAACGAATCCGCAACCAATCTCCGAAGAAAAATAAATTACGGATGGCATTAGAAACTTCCAATATCCAGCCAGTGCTTCCAATTTTCCGTATAAAAATACTCGATAATTCCATGTCAATAATGTAATATTTCTTTGAAAGTAGCTTGTGTGAATTATGGTTTGTACAAATTTTAAGTGGCATTTTATGTGATTTTAAATTGCTCGTATTTTGAGTGTGTTTTTAATTTAGACTTAGTATCCTAAGAAGGATATTCATCTTCACTTTGAAATGCTTCTATATAATAAGTAGGTTTAAACGTACTGACATTAAATTGACTCCACTTGGCTAAGCCCCAACGAAGTTAGTCTTCAGCCACTTAAACTTTTGACTTGAGATTTGATACTAAGTGCAAAATAAAAGTCAATAGGATTTCAATGAGGTTTCTGCCATGCTAAAGTATGCAATTGACGTAGGATGTTGGACATGGTTCAAGTTTTCTCCCGAATAATGTTAAAATATCAAAGTTTTTCAAAGTCTAAATGGTCTTTATATTAGTATTCAGTGTTGGGGGAAATGAATAATTTCGCTTTTAGATTTAAAATTAATATTTTAGATTTTTAAGTTTAGATTCCTATATAGAACTAGTACTACTTATATGGTCTAGTTTTCATTTAGTACCACGCTTTACTCAAAATCTAATATGTTATCTTTTTGTAGCTATGGCTACAACTCAATAACTAAATAATTAACTTATGAAAAAGTGAAAATTAATATGTAAAAAAAAATGACCGAAGAATTTTTTGCCATATGCTTTAATTGTCTTTAGAACCGTATAACTACTGTCTGGCGTAACATAAGTGCCAACAAAGGCCTATTTTTAATAAAGACCTTTTATTTGACTTCTGCATTTTTAATTCGGTATTTATTTTTTGAGCATGATTAATACCGTATATAAGCAAATATATATTTGCTTCTTAGATTTATATAAAGACTCAAAAAAAAGGTAGGTACCTAAACTTCAGAAGAATGTGTTTAAATCTATTTTTCAAATGAGCTATATACAAGAGAAAATATTGAATAATTTTTTTATTTATTTCTCAAATATATGAATTTATAGTAACTTCACGTAGTTCGTATTTTTTTTACACGTACTCCTACTCTAAGTTAGTATTTATATTATTTAATTTTTAGATAAACTTATTATATTAATTGTTAATTTTTTTAAACTTAAACTAAGATTGGAATTTTAATATACTATAGTTTTCATTACATTGCTTTTATGTTATGATGCAGTATTCAAGTATATTACAAACCTCACATTCAATACAGAACAAATATAAGAGAGCATCTGTATAAGATCTACATAGATATATGTCCCGTTGGAATGGAAAACAATATGACATTCGGTGACCTGGAAAACCAGCTGAGATGAACTATGAATCAATACTGCTCTTGTGACACGTTTGAGAGAACACAGTTATGATAAATGTCGAGTATGAATTTAAAAATTATTCAAAACGATATTTATTACTTTAAACTTCTTTTACAAATATAAGTACTGTGAATTTATTTTAGTTAACTGACAAAAAGAATTGGGAATAAATATCACAAAACTTAACTTTTTTTGAAACTTAACTGAAATATGGGTTCATAGTTTTTCTGAATTCAATTAAAATTTTGTATAGAGTTCACCTATTTTTTAAATGATATATTTAAGCCCTTGGTTAAAAAGTAACAAATATGTATTTTGATCATTTTTGTAAGTTCGACTTAAAACCTTAAAATATTCTTAAGAAACAAAGTCGGTAAAACTAAAAATACATTTTAAATTTATAGGAAACTTGTTGTTAATATTACAAATATTCTTTAGATGAATCCAGGATAGACAACAGGAGTATGTATGACCTAAATAAATTACTCCATTACAAGTGAGACATGCTATAGCTATAGGTTTGTACGTATTTAGGCGGAGTTACCACAAACGACTAGACCTAGCCTTTCGCAGCTGTGACCGGCTCGGCAACTAACTAGCTTGAAGGATGAGTTAGGGAAAATTGAACTTAATACTACTTGAAATAAGGCAGATTTGGTGCGATATTTGCAGTGGTAATCTTAACCATAATGCTTCGGGTCGGTCGTGTTACTACAGTAAGGGACTATTTAGTGAAACATCACAAAGGATATTGTGTTCAAATAAATCTATATGTATAATGGAACAAGCAGGTCAAGGAAGTTAAATAAAGAGTATAAATTTAGTATACAATAATTAATATTAATAACATTTAAAAAAAATCATTTAAGAAATATTGGATAAATAGTAAACGTTACGAGGAACATGAAATATACAATTGTTAAATATTTATATATTAATATACAATTGTTAAACAAAATAGATCACCAAAATTGTTGTTAGTTTCCTAGACATAAATTTAGGATTGACTGAGCCGTTTGTTTAGGATACTGTCGAGCTTATTTACTTTATTATATTAATTAGGCTTACCTCATAACATTAATTTATAATCTTTATTGAAAACCATACAATAAATTATACTATTAAACTTATTAAAAATCTTTATATTTGTAAATGATAAAATTATATACAATGTCAATTAATTAAATTGTAATAGAAAGGTCACAACTTCTCGAAACTTATAAACATCTGTCTTGTAACATTTAGTTAAACAATAAGAAGAAGAATTCTTAAATCTTTAAAAGTTCTAAAAGTTTAAAAGCGTTTAGTAAGGCAGGTCACTATAGCGACGTTTTGCAGTCCGTCTGAGAATTTATTGGGCAACTTTCACAATAAATTTGCGCCCCGAGGGTGTGACGCATCAAACGCCTTGCCTTTGAATTGGGGTTTTAATTGTCTTCAGTTAGGTCAGAAGTTACACAAAGAAGTTTCGTATTTGTCATTTCCGTCTTTCGCAGAAGTCAATTAGGTGGGATATAATTATACTTGTATTTAAAAGTGTCTTTGTTCAAAATGATTATATTTACAATTTTTTTTTAAATAAATATAAATGAATTTTAAACATGAACAGGGCTCCAACTACCTCTGAGAAACAATGGTAAGTGTAGGGTTGGACTCCAGTGGTTACATCACTTTAAACGTATGTAAACAAACATAAACATGACTTACATATTTATGTTACTTATTTGTAATCAGCTAAGAGAAAATCCATTTTTGAACTTTATCATTACAAGAAAAATATGTTTAACAAAAATTAAGATAAATTTAATTTTTCGATTTTGTTGTTGTAAAATATAAAAAATATACGAAATGACATATTTACAAGTAAATAATCAAAACGAAAACACTACGTGTCATAATGAGATTCGGACCCGCATTTTCACATCTGTTGGCGACATTTCAATGATATTGCGAGACTGATATGAAAACAGCGCTGATTGAATTGTGATTGAGGCTGAACAATTGGAGATAGCTCTTTACAATAATACCGCTGGAATTTTCCATTACGCTCCTTTCAAATTGCTCGCACGCCGTCAATTTTATATAATGGCTTGAATATGGAATACAATACGTTTATTGTTTAATTTTTACATTGTTCCGGGATAAAATCATGTAGTTAAATTAATGAACATAATAACATTTGCCTAAATTAATGGTAAATGTGAAATATATTTATTTTTTCGCTTTCATTTTGTTTGTATTTACAGGATGTAAATAAAGAAAATAAAACTTCACAAATTTCTTAAGTTTTCGAAGTGAAAATCGTTGGTACATTTAAACTCTTGCTATGCCTGTGCTTTTAGTAAAATAATACTCGAGCATTTTACGCTAAATTTATTTGAAAAATTCAATGCATGAAAATGCAATATTCAGTGGCTGCAATTGTACCTAGGTTTGAATTATTAACTACCCTCCGGGTTATATAGATAAATATGAGTTATATAGATAAAAGTTTTTATTTTCTATTACTATTTCCCTTACTTATGGTATGTGTGATATACTTTACAGATTATTTTGAATAGAAATATGTAACTATAATGTATGTTGTTTTAGATCCTGTTATAATATTTTTCCCTATAAACTTTCCTAATAAGTATTATATAGAACGTAATATAAATGATAAAAAAAAAACTACAGAATAAGCTAGATGTATCATTTTTAATTTTAACATAATATAACATTATAAATATGTTAATACAAATTTAGACCTGAAAGCGTATTTGTAAACACAAATATAGCGATAAAATAACCTCATTTAATTTGTGTTCATGAAAATCCCAAAAGGGCTAATAACTATGCCGCAGATAAGTACAATAGCACCAGTTTGAAAAGATTGGTATACACACATGAGTACGATTTTACAATTATTTTATTTTATATAATGACTATTGTTGCTACAAAACCAATAAATGTCAAAGTAATAATTCTGCATTTTTTTTATTTTTATGACTTTATAACATTATATATAATGCTAACATGATACAAATGTTTGTATGTTAATGAAAAGAAAATTATCAAAAAAGTCGTGTAATAATAAGACAAGCAATTAAAACGGTTTCTAAATACTTATTGTGTAACAACCTTTATATTATACTCAGTATAAAGGGGTGAATCACAAAGTAAATTGTCAAGTTGCTTTGTAACAAGGAAATTATCTGATGATGTCTCGAAACCATTAAAACGGAAATTAATTCCAGTTAACAATATCTTCATTATTGTCGCCAAATTGCTTACAAACGGGATGTAGGAATCTTCGAAATTATTTGTTATTCGATCACGACAACAGGATTAGAGAGAAGAAAATACATCATTGAATAAAGTTATTCTGAGATAATAATTATCTCGACAGCTATAAAATTGTACACACAAAAGCAGTTATTACAATTACTTACATTTGGAACGAATAATGATTATAGGATTAGAGTGAGATTAGAGGATTAGAGTGAGTGAGGATTAGAGTGAGATAAGAGATTATGTGCATTTTCTAAGCCTGAGAATGTAAATTAAATGTTCGGAATCAAAAGTGTGTTTTATCATGGACCTAACATGGAAAATATTAACAAAGACTACTCTCTATTTAGAATGTTATGACATAAGTATGTTAACTATCATAAAAAAGGTATTTAAATAATCATTATTCCCACAGGTGGTATATTCACTCTATTTTAGGGATATAAAGGAAGTGGTTATTTATATGATATCTTCATATGATTGTGACAGTTAAGTAACTATAAAACTAATTCTAAGATACTCGAGGTATCTTTGTACAAAATATTTTAATCAAATAAAGTAGGATTGGAAGAGCTTAACTAGCAGGCTACCAATTAAGGTGGTTTAATAATTAGCAGCAACCGGTCGCCGGGAACATTCGAACCATAGGATAGATTAAGATTGGTCTATGAAATAAGGTAGCTTAAAAGTTATATGGAAGAATAAAGCAGTGTTTACATCCATATGTACAAATAAGAAAAACAAAACGTGCTTCTCAAAAATTCTTACTCTCTACGATATTCAGTTGGGTAGACTTTTACTCAAAAATTCTCTTTTTTCTTTCAAAATATTCATTATTTTATGTTTGTATTCAATAAAATCATAATAAATTAATAAGTATTTAATACCACAGAACTAGTCTTAATTTAAATTATAAAACTTTGTCATTAATGTTCGGACTACCTAGATCGTCTCGTGCCTACTAAGAATTTACATTTTATTACGCTATAAAAAAAGAAAAATTTTGTATATTAAACCACTAATCATTCAGTTTTGAGGTCAAAAAGGCCCTAAATTTTTCTCAATCACTGACATTATCATAAATACGCAGTCCTTAAGCGTTGCTTAATATCTCAATTGTCCAACTTTTACACAAAATGTATAATTTTAGCAAGACATTAAACCCAAAGGAATTTGCATTATTAAACTTTTCAGTCATAAAGTTGACTTTAAATAAAATTATTCTAACCAACATAAAGAAATTAAAAGAAAAACTATTTTAGATATTTGTAGACTTTTTCTAGTTTCAAAATTCTACGAACATTACAATTTCTTTTTATAAATATTTATTATGTTATAAATATTTACCTCAAAATTATTATATTATATTTTATAACATAAAAATAAATATTTTTATTATGACAGGTAAACTTACTACATAACAATTTGGATGTCAACGCAAAACAATTTGTATTGTAAAATGTCTTCATCACGATTCTGAAGTACTGGGTTCAAATCCAGAAGAACACCGTAGGTCATAATTGTATACCATACAAAAATATATGATTACCCGGACCCACATCCCCAAAAATCATGCTGTGCTTATCCTTTTTAGGGAAATTGGCATGTACTATGAAAATGATAGATTATAAAAGGCAATTATGTTTTTTTTGTTATGTTATGTTCATGTATTTTCTTTTGCTTCTTACCTTAATAAAAGTTACTTGAGCTATTCTAAAAACTCAACATCTACTATAAATAAAAGTAAATAAAAATAACCTGAAGCTACAGAAACATGAATGGAAGGAGGTCAGCCCTTTAAGTGAATTTACTGAGGCCTTCACTGATAAATACAGGCCGAGTGAATTATAAAGAAGGCTTTAAAAGTATCTTCCGGATCTCTCAAGGGATTTTAAGGCTTAATTATAAAAGCGTAGAATGTAAATTGAACTGATATACTTTTGGGAAAAATTACCAGAACTAAAAGATAAAGTTCCTTTTAAAATCGCTTTATGTTTAAGACTTTCTTGTACTTTTTGTCCATTACTTAACGTTTGTTGAGCTTAATGTGATCTTTACAGGATAGTCATTGGATATCACTTAAATTAGTTAAGCAATTGTCATCTATGATTGGGTATTTGAAAAAAAAAATAATAACCAGAAGCAACTATAAAAATAAAAATAAATAAAGGGTGGATGTCACATATTAAGGAAGTAGTTGAGAATGATAATAAAATTTAATACAAAATAATAACAGCGAGTTATTCAAGGCTTTTATTTCTTATACATTAAACATTATTCTCCATAGAATATAACAGAGCGTATCGACCTGCTTACTTTAAATTTCAAATGGCGGGTGGTATTATCCCTGAGCTACCGGTCATTTTGTATGGTAATGGAACGTCTGGCGATTATGGTGGATACAGACCTGCGGAATAATTTATTTTATTATAATTAATTGTTTATTAATATATGTCTTTAAATGACCTATGGTAAAAAATAATTTGATTAATATTGATTATTTATTAGTATTTCTTATTTCCATTTGTTCCATATAAGACAAACATAATATTTGATTATTTTAAATCTTATACGTATATATTTTGACTTATAGATGAAAACATATGTGAGAAGTATAAAAATAAGAAGGAACATTTTAATGACCCAAAAAGGAGTCTATTTATGGATAAAGTAGGTTATAGAAAATACACATTTAGATATTCTGATACAAAACATAACGATAGGTATTTATAAAGCAAATAAACTTTAGATATCACAGTTATAAGAGAACATAATATTATTTTCGGCATTTAATATATATAAAACCTCTTACCATCACACCCTAGAGTAATTCTATAAATAGTTTTACTGTGTTTACTTTCAACGCTCCGCCAAATAACTCCCCTAGAACCCAAATCTGTTTAATAATTATGCAAGTACCATTTTCTGTACTCTTAATAATTGTATAATAATAAAAAGATAGAAATATATAAAACCTACTTTTTTATCAGATAGTTTTTCGATTTTGAACAACTTTAAATCATGTGAACTACAAAATCTAATATTGAACTCTAAAAATCTATGGTATCTATACAGTATACATGGTTTACAAAAATCATGCAGCATTTTGCACATTTTACTGCATTATTTACTTCGATTTCACGGTGCTTACGAGTATAATAATAAAGATTATACCAAAACGAATTGTAATAAGAATACGTATGAAGAGAAAAAAAAACAATTTGAGTATCAAACAAATAAGATCAAGAAACCGTAATTCAAAAAATGTATTTTATGTTAACCTTGTTATATGTTAAACTTATAAACAAAAAATATATATATTATTCTTCGGAGTGTGTTTCAATCCTTATAAAATGCATCGGATTGTAGCGCAGACCGATTTTCTCGGTAATGGTATTGTCTCGGGTAATACGAAACTATAGAATCGATTCCTTTAGAACTTTATAAAATCACGTAGAACATCTGTATTGGGTTGCTTTGCTCAGTTTCCGGAACTATTTGATGTGGAATTGTTATTTTGATATGAATTGCGCTTTGACACTGAGATATAGAACTCTTATATATGTACTTATATAGCCATAAGGCGTTATAAACATCATTTCCACTGAACTACATTTATTTTATATTTCTTTCGCAGAATAATAAAAAAGTTAATAATGAAACCCCAAAAAAGATATTTCAAGGTTTCAACCCGTGATTAGTTCGGTAACCGGTAGATATTTACACACGAACACACACACAAGTAATACATATAATGTTTTTTTTTAAATATATAAAATCAGTTTTCTGAAGCAAGATAAATGTTGTTTTTCCACAGAGACGGAAATAATGGAACTCAGAATTTTTAAGGTTTTACATAATCTATTTAATTTTAGCAAAACATCTATGAGATTATACATAAATAATAGACGAGATTTGTAGAATGTAATAAAACGTAATTTAATTACTCAAAACTTTATTAAACATGCAAAAATCATGTTTTGCGTTACAAAACATTTACATATGCTACCGAAAAATCTTCAACAATTTTAATTAATAGTCTTAACTAATAATTAATAGTTTGTCTGACTAACATAGCATCCAGACAACTGAATATTTCATTACCCACACGTCTTGGGCTTTTAGCAAATTACTTCGCCTTGCTAAACTATTAACTTCACAAGTCAGAATATTTGCATGTAACATAGGTAGGTAAGTGCAGCATGCATTATAAAACAATACCAATTTTTGTAAACCGAAATATGTAGTAACTTTATCTAATAAGTCGGCAGTTGAGTGAATCAAAAAATTGTTAGCAGCACTTAAAGTTAAGCCCATTTTTACTGAAATGAGTAATGTAACCACTACGGTTTTTCAGTTTCTCTTTTAATTTTCAATAGAAAATGTTTTACTTCATAAATATAACCTTATTATAAACTAGTGCAGTTGAATTTCCTTTGATTCATAATTGGCTAATATGATAAGGTAAATTGGAGTTTGGAACAGGTATTCGAATTTCAAAATGTTCAAATTGGCTGCCAGTAGTGTAAGGCATCAGTGCTGCGGACGCCTTCGCGGTGGCAGGAACTCAGGAAGCAATGCGGTTACTTCGCACGCGAATTCTTGTGACCATGATTTTGAAGGAATATGGAAATTATATTATTAATGCTGCTTTAGGGTAAAATTTGTTATTTATTAACGTCTAACTATGATACTGAAACACATGCAATGCATGCAACTATTTCTTTTTTATATGAAATTAAAATCTTGATGTCGATTTTAAACATATTACTATGGTGTAAAATTTTCTAGTAATATTAAATGTATAATGTATTTTTTTTTATTAGTAGAAATTCTATATTTATATAAATTTAAATAAGCTTAACATGGCTATACAAGATATTTTCATACTTTAGTAGAAAGTCTATGAAAACATGGTTCCCATGCACCAGGTACTACAGTTTGATTCAATTAACGCCAGGTAGTGTTACAGACTAATTAGAAGTACCCGCAACCAATGTTTCAAAGTAAAATTACTCGCTTCTGCACGGGTTTTATGATGCCTCTTCGCGTTTAAAACTCACACCTTACCTCGATAGAACAATATATTTCTACGCTCTTGAAATTAACAATCAGCTATTATATTTTATTCAGAGCGATATTTTAATGTAGTTTAATAGAAAAACACAAAATATTATTAAACCTAAATGGGTTTTAACACAATTTAAAAGTCTCAACAGTGATTAAGCACTAAGCACACTTCTTTTGGCAAGTTGGATGTGCCATTAATTCTAAAACCAAGTCAAAGACCCTAAGTCAAGTCGTAGCTAACTCGAACTTAGCGCTATAAATAACCACTCACCGGTCTGCCCGTGAATGGGACGCACATTGTTCTGTCAGTTCAAACAAAGCGTCACGCTGTGATTAACTGACGCGACTTTACCGACTATACATGGCAATGACGTTATAAAGCGTTATAATGGAAAAAGAAAAAAAAAGATTGCTTTTAATTCTATAACTTTCATACTATTTTATAAAGGTATAAATATATACAATTATTACTTGTGTGTGATATGGTTTATTCATAATTAGAATATTAATCTATTTTTCTTAATAAGTAACATACAATTTTACTATAAAGAATACTTTTATTGTATTTATATTTGAAAAAATAAAAAATATGTGTTTATATTAAGAAGGGGTTAACGAAAGCAGACGTTGGTCGTTACTTTCATGTATAGACATGCGTAAACAAAAGTCCATGCAGGGGCACTGCTATGAATAAAAATGAAGCTAAGATAACCTCTTTTGGTCGATCGTAAAAGGGTTTTACTACCCCAATCAAATCAGCCCCTACTTACTATAATACTAAACTTCATATTGTAGTATAAATTTTAGCAATTAATAATTTACTTTAAATGTTAATGAATGGAATGCTGAACATTGACCTCTAGTTAGACAAAGCTTGACGCCGCTGAGCCAACGTTAAGTTATGTTAAGTTATACTTAGTCAAGCTAAATTCATAATTAGGTTCGAGGTTAAGGTCTATAAAATTATATAATATGCTCATTGAATTAATTAGTTATAAAGATTTTTTTTTTATATTAATAAAATTAATGAGTGTCAAGTATTCCATTAATACTAATTAATTAATAAGAAACTACCTTCAAAAATTATCAAGGTTTTGAAGCAAGGAATTAAATGGGTAAAATGTCGTACAATTTATAGCGGACTACGCAATAAATCGTCTCGCAGGTGGTTTATCACTCGCTGGCTTCAGCCTTATTTGCCTGATGATGGGTATTAATACCCTAATTATCTTCGTATTTAAACAATCCAGAAAATGAGTTGTTTTAGAGATAATGACTTGGAAAGTTATGATGCGTGATAATGATCATTTTGGATGTTGGAGGATAAAGTTTGGATTATGCATTTGATTTATAGAGAGGTAAATAATAAGATAATATTTTATTACTTAAAAATGAAATTGATATAAGATTTAGTAAAATAAAGAATAACAATTTTAGGAAAAATTTGGAAATTTTATGTAACTACTTTTCAATAAACTCTGTGTCTCAATTCAAACAAGCTCTTCTATGGAAAACTATGGGAAAACTACTACAAACTATGGGAAAGTAACTAACAGCAATAAAATATAAAAATAATAAAATATGAAAAAATAAAAATATAAAAAATAAAAAAATGAATAGTGTACAGGAAAATATCGACATTTATTTTGCTTTGTCATTATAAATTATTCTGGAAAAGACATTATATTTGACATATTGATTAAAATTTAAAATTTCTCAATTGTACAATTATACATTATAGTTTAAATAAATAATTCAAAATTATTTAGTCCTGCATACATTTTGTATGAACAAGAGATCAGTTAATTAATCTTATGACTTTGTATTAGCATTGCAATATTGTGATACTATTGGAATAGCGATAACAATACAATAATGACTCTTCCAGTAATTTATTTACAGGTACGTTCATGTATTACAGAATTTGGTTTTTGGATTCGGTCCAACCGCCCGGAGTTACGGATGAAATTTAATACGCCGCTGAATATTTATTTATGATAATACTTAATGATTTATACGAGCTTTCTTTAGCTAATGATTTTTCTTCGTATCCTTGAGAATATGATGCATTGCTGTATTGTTTGAAATAATGGTAATGTGAAAACGTAGACTCGATGGCAGCTCGGATATTAAAATTAAAATTATTCATGTTCATTATACGAGGAATATCTCTTACTTGATGTTATAATTTCCAATTATATCTCGACTGCTTACTAGATATAATATTTCTAACTTAGAAACTAAAATAATAAAAAACTTTGTTGAAGTTAAATATTACCACTTTGTTTTTATGCTTAAAACTTTGAGTTTGTTATTCGTTAAGTTTAGAAATGGTAACTTTAAGGATTGAAGTTTTAACTTTTTTTTTATGTTACGTTACTAAAACAAATACTAAATAATTAACAAGCTATAATATACATTTATGCAATGTACCATTTTTTATTTGATATATTTATATCCGTAGGTTTTGCTTATCTTCTTAGGATTACGTATCTAATGAGTAAAAACGGAACCCTATTACTAAAACTTTGCTGTCTTTCTTTCCGCCTGTCTATCTCCAGCATAGATATATCTTATGAACCATGATAGCTAGACAGTGGACCTTTAAGCAGATGATGTATTTTAGTTGCTGATATAACAACAAATAATAAAAACAAAATAAAAAAATATATTTAAGGAATTCTTTTTTTTTTCATTTTTAATAACAGCAAGAAGTAAGCGCTGGAAATATTCACAGAATATTTAGTTATCTGTTTACTTTAAAACTAAATAATTAAAATAAATTAAAATAAATATTTAAGGCCTTAACCAATTATACAACTAACGTGATTTATTTAATGATAAGGAAAACCCTTCGTGCGCGAGTCCGACTCACATTTGCCCAGTGTTTTAATTGTAAATTGTATTTGCCCAATGGATATTATGACATTTAGTTTGATTTTATTTAACCATTATTTCAATAAATCTTAATAAACTAATGTAAAATGTACAAAACAAAAACTGTCAGTGTTTGAGAAAATAACCAAGCGACGTTAAATAATAAAAGAAGTAAAGAAAAGCAAAACAATATTTTTTTTTATAATCTGTTTGAAATTACTTTCACGATATTTTTACGAGCAACAAATGATTTTTTAGCGCAATAAATTACGTTCAAATTCATAAATTCTATACAGTACGATGATTGTAGAGTTAGGGGAAGTTCGTAAAAGGGCTGTAATGGGTGGACCTTCGGTAGCGACGGGGTCGGAATTATTAATTTCACTTCATTCGGAACGATTTTACGACTAAGAGCCTAAAGGTTGTAGTTCATAGACAGTAAAACTCCGTTATGCTGCTGTAAAATAGGACATTTCTTACAAAAAAGAAATATTTCTTAGTATTTTCCTCAATGTCTTTTTTAAGATGAAATTGTACCCCTATTTGGATGTTTTTGTAAATTATATGCTAATAAAGAAATTCTGTTAACTAATTGAATACTTACTTTACCTTAGAAAGAGATATATTTTTATTTATTTACACATTTACTTACTAAAAAGTTGACTAAAGGTAAATAGTCATAAGTTTTAATTAGAGCCGGAACCAAAAATTGTTTAAAATATAATTATTTTATATTAAATTCAGTTTATAAGATAAGCATAATGCAGTCCAATGATTTACCTTACCGCTAAAAGCCTGGGCGTTGTAGAAGCGATCATTTACAAAATAGCAATGTATAAGCTTAAGTCCGTTTTGAGTAGGGTGCCCATTGTATTCTAAAAATATTACATTAGTTGTAAGTGTATATAAAGGAAATTTCGGAACGTCTATATTTGGAACAAAGTATACATTATAACAATTTTCATAAATTATTAAATTAACTTTTTCTCCCTCTAAGTAAAAATAACACATTGTGTAAAATCCAAAGTAAATGGTCACTCTATTCGCCAGTGACATTGGCACAACGCCAAGCGATAATGTTTATCACTATTGTGTCTCGGGAGAAATTCTGAGATATTCGAGTACCTGCACTTGGGCTATATATCTACGGAACCACCTGACCCGCCTTCTTAACGCTTTATTTGCTCTTCCAATTGCTTACTTTAAACGGGTTGGGTTAAGGATATTAAGAGTTTCAATGTAGTTGTAAAGATTTCCTTTAACTTTATTTATAGTTTTCTTTGGTTCTTAGTTGTTATATGCTATTTCAAACTTAAGATACGAAACTGATACGGACAAGTAAATAATAATGACCAAGTGTATGGTACTTTAACACAATTTTAATTTTTGTCATTTTGTGTACAAAATATTGAAACCACCAAATACGAAATCCATAAAGATATTGTCAAAACGACTTTGATATTCCATTTTCGCAAACTAAATCTTCACTGACATTTTCAATCCCATTTCTATGCATTAGCTTATTACAGTGGTCTTGCACATCTGCGGTTTCGATAACTTGGTTTTACGAAACGCTGACTACGCTCGCCGGACATCTGAAGGAGCAAGATGTCCAAATTTTGTTAAACATTAATATTAAAATATTCAGACATAAAGTTTATATATTATATAGACATGAAAATAGATATATTTGAAATTGTCTAACTATTTTAGCAACATTAAAGATGTTTATAATTGTTAAAATATATGTTTATAATTGTTAAAATATATTGGACATCCGACGGATAGGTTATAGCTTCGAGTCCTATTCAAAAAAATTTACTTTATAAGTTATCATTTTTTTTCTTACTAAAACAATTATAATAACAGTAAACTATTTTGTTTTTTCAAATGACCAAAACAAGATTCTATTAAAACGAAATGATAGCCACTGAGAATATCTATAATTCTTTTTCCCCAATTTATGGACAACATAAATAGCCTCCAAAAGAATACTCAAGTCCCGTTCATCGTAAAAAACAATTTGGCTGAACTTAGATGCTATGAGCCTTACTCCATAGAACCCTTATCGAGACAGTCTCGGCCCACTGACTTACGCTATTAATCTCCTGTATAAAGAACCATCGGATACTATGAGGTAAATAAATATACTGGACATTCGGTGTAATGACGCGCGAAGACCATCTCCATTGTTGCCGAGACACACACATCTCTAGTAATTGTTTGTTATAGAAGAAAATATATTGAACATTTGGATAATAGGAATATGAATTATATGAACTCCTAGCTTTTGTGATAAAGTACCTCTAAATCAATTATTTGAATTTTGTTGTACAATTCTAAATTGTTATTATATAGATAATTTCTGTTATTACTGAAGTCAAATTAGAGAATTCGTAATTAAGTCGCAATAGTAGTGATATATAATAAAATATTTTTTTTTATTAAGAAGCAACGTTGATTCTTACTAAACTTAAACCAACGTTCATATAATATTCATATCTATTACAAAAGTTATACAAATATACATGTGCAAAAAAAATGTTAGTGGCCCGGATTTGGGTCCCGGCAATAAAAGTTTATTGTAGCGTATGCTCCGATCATAAAAAGCTTTAGAACCGAATACCTTTTACGAAAACTAGAACGCGTGAAACATATCACGTTCGTTATTTAGCGCAGTGCTAAGTGACACACTGCCGATTTTATGCGCGGTTCGATTGCTTCAGAGGGTTGGATATATTTTCATTGTAAGAGGTATTGTAAAGTAAGTATAATATTGAATTATTACGGCTGTAAACAGATTCCGATAAGGTTTGCAAGAGAAAAAATATTGTTGAAGTTAATAAAACATAATTATAAGTAGTGTAACAAATAGATATTGAGAAACTCTTATGTAGACTGGATGAACTAGGCCAATTAAAGTTCAAAACGTGGAAGTTTTTTTCTATCGCAAATTTATTGATTCTGCAGCATTATATAATGTGGCCCATAGCTAAAATTTGAACTTGTCTACTAGTTAAAATTTGTTTAGTTTCAAATTAACAAATTAATTAAACTTTGACAACTAGATTTTTTAGACACGAAATCATGATTAATATAAGATATACTTTACATAATAATCCAATAATACATAGTTGTTAGTTTTTATCGGACTTTGACAATAACCGACCGCATCCACTTTCATTTTACTTCATTTTCACTGTTCTTGGAGTCTTTTCTTAATTTTCGAATATTACGTTCCTAATAATATATAATATATTATTTGGTAGTCTTTAAGACACTCATGTCCAAGTATTTGGTAATTCGACAAATGTGACTGTGTAAGTCTCAATTAGTTTTACAAAGTAGTTACAGAAAGTTAATATTTAGTAGTGGCTGCCAAGTTCTTAATAAATTTTAGCACAATTTGTTGTTTATACGAGGTTAAGCCAGAACACTTTTTTTCTATTCAGAATTATGTGTGATCCTTCAATTCTTTCTTAAACGTATGTATAATTACAAAGCGTATGTGTAATTATTATTATCTGTAGCCTATAATTGCAATCACATGGTCTTGCAATTTCCTCAAGGTTATTTATCCTTAAACTTAGATCTTTATTACAGCAATTTTTGAAGAGGAATAAAAACCAACCGGCGCATGAGACGACCTCGACTGAACGATGCCCCGCCCCCACATCACGCCGGAACTTTTTAATTACGTCATAATTCGTTCCCATCCTATAAATTCTTACTGGCATCTAAATATCTTATGTTAATCGAGTTCTTGCTCAAAGGCATTCTAAGCCCTCAGTAGACTTTACGGGTAAAAAGCACTTTTTTTTAGTTTTAAAGACTTGCCGTCCAGTTTAAGCTTCCTAATTACATACTATACATTTTTTAATGAAAATCGCAAAAATTTAAATGTTTTAAGTTAGTAGTTAATAGGTACAATATTTACATTGAAATTGTTATGCTAATCTTTTAAGCTTTCTCATATATATGTATAAAAATATTGGCGCAATAATGTTGTAAGTTACAGGTACCTCCTTTATCCCAAAGACATATCAAAAGCATAATTGATGTTTCAATAAACATGTTTTGTAATACAGAATCAAAAATAAACCGATTTGGTCAGGGATTCAAACCCGGGACATCTGTGAACCCGTTACGTCGTTCTACCAATTAAGATATCATATCGCTACAAATCTCGATGAATTAACTCATCCCCTGTCCGTCCGCCATTACCATCTCGATAAAGACGATGATATATAAATATATAAAGAATGATAGATCATATATAGAATGCTTAATTCACCAAGACGGGTAGCGATACGGTAGCTCAATTGATAGGACGACGGGACGGTATCCCAGAGGTTGCGGGTTCGAATCCTTACCCAAATCGGTGTATTTTGCGTTCTATTTTAATAAAAAACTATAAAAATAATTAAGTTTGCGATTTTATTCATAATATTATCGAGAACTTAGTAAAATGTTTCAGAAGTCATATATATTTTGTAAACATATATAGTAGTATTTTTTATACATATTAGTTATTTTGAAAGTTGTTTTACATGATTGTACATAAAATGAAACACTGAAGTCCAATTATGAACCAGCATGCAACTTTTTGCTAGCACGATAAAAAGCTGACGCCGACACAATTTTAATTTAAACTTCGTCACACGATAGTAATATTTCGATGCTAATACGTTTTTGAGACGAGTTCGGAATTCACATTTAAAATACATGAAACCAAGTAGCAGATGTGTTCGCGAGTTGAAATATGAGTTTTTACCCACAGATATATATCAAATTCCTTGTCATCTGACCCACGGTTAGTTCATTGCTTAGCGAAAAAATCATCTCTGTATCTGTCAATATCAGAGATAAAATTCGTTTGTTTGCCAATATTTGTTCTTGTGGCTTAAATTACATTCCATTATATTGTATTACAATATTGTGATTATAATATAAAAAAGTATTTTCAAAATAGTAATGCTGATCCTGATTTTGAAATATCTTCAAGTTCTTTGGCAAATTATAGACGGGTAAATAAGTCAACGTACATCGTCTCAATTCAGTGTAATAAAATGATTTTATCTGGTATTATGGTTTTTTAATATTTATTTATATATTTGTATCTAAGTCTAGTAGTTGGTTTTAATAATAGATCTAAAAATATAACTTTAAAGTTTAATTAGTTTTTGCGGTCTACTCTGGAAATCGTAATAGTAGCCAAAATACAAAACCAGCTAAGTTTTGGTACACGCACTCATTGGTCAGGCCACAAACGGGGATCCGGATAAACTCAATTCGAGTGTCAAGTTACCTCCCGTGATAAATAAATTTGCGAAACAACTTTCTCTATAAGGTACATTTCAAGTAGGATAGACAGTATGGTGCAAATATATATATATATATATATATATATATATATATATATATATATATATATATATATATATATATAGAATACATACTTATTGCCTTCGAAGAATATCATTTATACATAATAATGAAAACGTGAAACATTTAATACAGATTTCTTAGAACTTGAAAAATATGAAAACTAACATCTGTTATGATGTTATTTTCATTAGATAATTATTTTAATTTGGAGTAATAATAAATAAATATTATAAATCTTAATTTTCATATCAGATTGTTCTTGATACTTTAGTAAGAATTTTATTATCATTGTGTATCTCAGAGATGCAGTTACACAATCTCCTATTGTGTTATGTAATTACTAATAAACAAAGTAACTTTTTGTGCATAAAATAAATGTATTGTAGTTGCTTTTTGTTCCTGCTTTAGCTTATACTTGGATTAAACACAACACAGGATTACCAACACAACAGAGCCCCTTACTTTTACTACTTACGTACACGCAGACAAAGTGATCGTTGAATTTAATTCGCTTTTACGTGTGAAAGATAAAGGAAATATGGTTACATTCGTTCCTCTGGAACAAATCGTTAAAAGAAAATACTAAAATGAAAATATTCCAAAGTATAAATTTTAGTAGAAGACAAGAGGTAGGTTATTATTATATGGAGGATATTATTTTAATGAATTGTAACAACCATAAAATGAAACATTAAAAATTTTACGTTTAATATTTTTGTACACATCATACTTTTACATTTTATTTAAATATACAGCTTTTTCGATAATAAGAGGAATGAAAATAATATTAAATCAATGGCAAATGTCAGAAATTGTCAAAAACAAGTTTATCTTTGTTTAAGTTATTTACATTTTAAATACATTCAGTCTAAGGAAGGAAGATTGCCAGAAGCGCAGGTTGCACAATATCGTTCTTCTTAGTTAACTTTTATGAAGTTAGTGAGGTAGTGAGGTCTCCATTCTAATTTTAGTAAGTAATGTTACTATTTCTTACCAGTTATATTATATATAAGCTCCACATAACATAACTTGAGTCAAAAGTGTCGTGCATATTTTGTAATTAAAATAAAAGTTAAATTTTCATATAAAAATGGTAAATAAATTTAACACAACTTTAAATATCATTTCTTTACATTTGAATTACAATTCAACTATAACAAACAAACAGAGTTTACAATTCAATTAAAAAATATATATTTCCTTGTGATTTATTATAAAGTAATAATGTGGTTCAGATTATTGAAACACAAAAAAGGAACCTCTTTTATGTACAAAATATTGGAGAAAGGTCATTGCGGTTTAATAAGGAATAATATAAACGCGACCAATATTTGTCAGCGCTATGTGTCTTTTAAATATGTACCTAGATCATGGTTCTATAAGACGGTAATTGAAAAATTTTTAATGGAAAATGTTATGTTATGAGTAATAATTATTTGGATATTGAAATATTGTTTTTAAAGTTAGTAGTATCAAAATTACTTGGAATCTAATTTATCTCTACTTAATTGAATACTTACTAACCACTTCATTATTTAAGTAGAAAAATTGTTTTAAAACTTTTGGATGGAATTAAAAAAAAATGATTAATTTTATCAGGGTTTACTTAATTTAAATCGCTCTATCTTGCCCAAGGATAGAGTTGAGAGAAACTTGGTTTAGATCATCATAAATAGAATATTGGAACTAATCAAAATGTATACATATAACAAACCTGTGTATAATCAACTTTCTAAGAATAAGTTCACTTTAAACGAAGCAATGCTTGCCGTTGTGGGAGGGGTTAATCAGATTTTTCCCTGAAGGCAATTTCCTACATCCCCAAGAATGTTACCTAAGTAAATATATTTTTAAGTAGGAAACTTATTGGAGTACAGAAAATCATGTCGATATAAGGCAAATTAACTTCATATGCAACAGTCCGTCAATTAGATTATAAGAAATCATTTGAAAATTATATGTATTTTACAAAGATGCCATAAGAAAAAAAAAACATATATTTTTGAAAATAACAAAGTCAATTCAAGAGACAGTTATAAATGAATAAATTATTATATTCGTGCCTATTTATAATTGTCTCCCTTAACCTTCGTTGAGGATTTTTTTCGGTTTCTTATCTGTCTTTAATCTCTTTCGCACTCCGCCTAAAAACAACCGATTTATTTTTCTTTTCTTGTTTATTTTTTTTTAAAATAAAAATAGATTCACGTTTAAGCTGAACAAGAAACAGAGGTTTATGTTTAATATTTGTCTATTTTAATAGTAGAAAAAAAATATATAAATGTAAACATTTTCCTAGTTATATATATATATATCATTAGTTCTTTTATATAACGTAACCCTCATGAAGTTGTTTTATATTCAGGAACACGTCTCTCGGCCCAATATTCCACTCACGAAATAAATCTTTCTTTTATTTATCATTTCCGCGACTCACCTACTGCTTTCTTTAGTTTCCCATCGATTTAACTTCCGCGATGTTTGCACAACCTTTCATTTTTATTTGCACTCTCGGCGTTGTGATGTTTGTGAGATTTAATAGAAGTTTGAAAAAATCTTTTGCATAGTATAAAGTTTCTGCAAGAAAACCTTTTTGGAATACAAATGATTTTCATAGATTTTATCTAAATTTTATATATCCACTTAAATTTAATATTAAAGAAATCATATACTAAACGTTTTTAACATTTAATGTAAATTGAAACCGAATTAAAATGGAATATAGGAGCAGATTTACTATAATTGAATATAATGAAAGGAATTATTTTTGCGGTTTTATATAATGAAAGGAACTATTTTTATGCACCTCTTAACAAACTAACTGATCATATAAGATTGTAGAACGAGTAGTTTTATTGAATATTTATTAAGATAGAATTTTGGCTTCTTGATCAATAACTTATTTTTATAGTTAAACTTTTAAGAACTTACAAACTATATTTTTCCTTAAACTTAAAACTATACATTAATTAAATGTTTCTGGAAATAATTTAATTAAAATCATAATTTGAAATATAACATTTTTCAGTCTTTATCGCGATTTTACCTTGACCTGTTATTAAACAAATCTAAAACATCACATCAAGTAAAGTCATTTTAAGTGAAATTAAATTATCTAAAAAAAAATGTTGCTTATCTGACTCACTGTAAATATACATAAATATGTTCAAATGTTTGTGTTTTCAATAATCGAATCCGATGTATCCAATTTGAACTAACTGCAAAACCAGAAATCCAAATACTCATAACATGAATGCTCTCCTATCAGAAAATATCTCAAATTTGTAAATTATTGGAGTAAATAGCTTAATTCTGAATATCTGTCAATAAATTGCAATGAAATACATCGTAAAACTGTATTTATCTCCCGCATACTTCCCTTGTGAAATGATAAAATGGTCGCCATATTTGTCCAATTTAGGTCACAGTCGTGCAGCGCGTGACATAGTTATGAGCCGAAATTAACAAATTTCCAATTGCACTTATTTAACTGAGCATAACATGGAAATAAATGAAAATACTTGCTAATATGAAAAAAAATATATAATTTTGAACAATAAAAGAGTCGTAATAATGCTGTTCTTTATATATACGAATTTAATAATAATAATAATAGCTGTAGCAAGTTTTGATCGATATTGTGGCTGGTTTTTTATTGAAAACTGTATAATGATTATAGCGTTTTTTTTTCATTGTACATGTAAGTTAAAGTTATAAAATATACTCCGTCTTTTGGTATGTTCGAATAATTTTGAGGTGATCAAGTTCTATTTTTTATTATAATTAAATTAAAGCTATTTATTCCAACATTACCTCAATATAAAAATAATATGTACATTTATTCCGTTTCGAATATCTATGAGGACATTCCTGTAACATAAAAAAAACTAACAATATTTACTCATATTTTTAACACCCGACTAAAAAGAGGGGTGTTATAAGTTTGACCTGTCGATCTTTATATCTGTGTATCTGTGTGTCTGTCTGTGGCAATGTAGCGGTCAAACGCGTGGACGGATTTGAATGCGGTTTTTTTAATCGAAAGCTATGTTCGTCGAGATGATTCTTAGCTATGTTTGGTCGAAATAGGAACAGTCGTCTCCAAGATATTGACATTTTATTGGTGCGGGGTGAAAGGTTCTTATGCAATAATAGCAGTTTCCAGCGGCTTCACCCGTGCTATATTGAAAAAAAAAGCCTGTAATAAGGCTTTAGGCCAAAAGGTTTACAAATAGCATTTAAGATCGACGCTAATCTTGTGAAAGCTGAGAAGGACAAACTATCAAAATACTTGGACTTAGCTCACGAGATTATCGACATGTGGGATGTTGACTCAACAATAATTGTCTCGATGGTAGTTTCCGTAAATGGTCTTATAGCGAAGAGTTTCGATCATCATCTTAAGAGGCTCTCACTAAACAACTGGATCAAGGGTCGGATGCAAAGGTTCTTTTGCTGTAGCCCTAACCACCGACGAACTGGTCGTAAGGCCCACGTCAGCGGAATACTATTTTTTATATTTATATTTATAATGTTGTTTTTTTATGTTATATATATAAATTTAAATAATAAGATTAAATTGAAATAAATAATAATAATAATTATTATTATAGCCTTTATTAACAATCTAACATAAATATTGTATACAAAGTTATAAATTATGACACCGGTAATGATTGTTTTGTCTTAGCACGACTACACAGTATGCACGAGTTAAATACTTTGCATTTTACCTTCATTGGTATTCATTATTTGCAATAAACTTTTGGATTACGATAAAACACTGTATTGATTTTAATGGAATAAATGTTGCTTTATTTTATTTTAGTAGCAGATCTACTAAATCTGGGTTTGATATAAAAAGTCTAGAATTAATTCATTACTTTATTCAATAGAAAATATCGTTATTGATTAAAGAATAAAGTTTTATGAACAGCGTAAATAACGTTTGTGCAAGCTAGCTATCAATATAGCTGTGAGGATAAACATTTTTCAAGCTAATAAACTCTTCACTTCCTGGACACAATGTTTTAGCTCGATTAAGTCTAAAAATATACGTTCAAACCGACGAGTCTGATGGTTTTTATTAAGTAGATAGTTGTATTTTAGACTACAAACATTTATTGGTCAGTAAGAGTTTTAATAATATAAAAAAATCAAAAAACTTTTTATATGTATAATTGATAAATATTTTAATTTCCAAACAAACTTTCGTAAGTCCATTGACAAAACTATTATTATTATTATTTTTGGAAAACATATCCGAAACTGACATGAGGACTATTAATAACTCTGAAGTTATTCATTATAAAGTTATAATAAAGTGTTGTATGATAATCTTAAAGCAAGAATTATAAAATTATAATACAAATATGTAATAATCTTCAAACAAGTTACAATGAATCTTGAGAAATTTGCTGGCTTCGTAATGAATCTAGCGCGGTTGGCAAACACCGTAATTAGTTCTTGAGAATTCATTTTCTCCTACGATATATTACGATTATTTGAGATCACACTTATTAAGAAAGTAATATAATTAGAATATTATTTGTATTCAATACTTGTTCAAATATCCATGTATAGAAATTTCCACGGCTATACCTGGTACAAAAATATAGACAAAAGGTATACACATCGAGGTATAATAAATAATATCAAATATTTCCTATGAAAAAAACACATATGTCAAATTTTTATGATGACTGATCAAACAGTATTGGGGTATAAACAGTTCTGTAATTCTAAATTGAAGAGCATATTGTTAAAATACAACAAATGTAAATTGTAAATGTAAAATAAGCTTAAAAAGCTAGGTTTTTATAAAATCGAATTGCTAGTTAGATAATTTAATAATAATAAGTTTAAAAGAAAAGGCTCGTTCCTTAATTTGCTCTTTGAAGTTCTTTCTATTTTAAGTGAAAGTCTTCTTATAAACTACTTTTAATGTCTTTCGAACAAAAATATTTTATTAGAAAAAAAATCCTTTTGGAAATGTTTGCTTAATATTAAATTATAAAAATGTATTTATTTTTAAAGTATTGTAAAGTAGTGTATATTTGTAAAGTATGTATAAAGTAGTGTATATATGTAAAGTATGTATTTATTTTTACCGCCTCGTTGGTCGAGTGGTTACCGCAGACGCCTAACGTATACCGACCCAATGGGGCTCGAGTTCGATTTCCGACAGGGACCGGCATATATGTGATGAAAATAGATGTCGGTATTTTTGGGTTTGGTCGTTTATTAAATATATTGTCAGTATTTATAACGTATATTTCTATGTATTTGTATCTTTGTTTAGCACCCTTAACACAAGCAATTAATTTTCTTACTTAGGCGTTAGATCAATGTGTGTAATTTGTCCTGTATTATTATTTTTATTATTAATATGTAAACATTTTTTTAGTCTCTATATTTTACAAGCACGGGTAAACCAAGGATACTTTGTTTTATTTGTAAATTCATCTTAAAAAAGGGCGAAAATACACTCCCAAGTCGTTAATTTATACAGAACACTTCTTATAATCAAAATGACTTTCTGATCCATATATAAAAGACAAAATTTATAAAGATAAAATAAGTTTTTTTGAACTAAAACTCTTTTTAAAGTTACAAAACTACCTACAATAGTTTTCAAATAGTCCTCTATATAACTGTTTATCTATTTATTTATTTCAAAAGTACAACGACAAATCTACTGGACGTACTCAGGAAAATTAGTTTCATGTTTGTAGGTTATTGCCCCGTTTAATATAAATTATTTTTTAACTTTGGAAAATTCATCTTTTTTCTGATATACACAAACAATTCGATTGGGTTATTTTTTTTATATACAAAACTAGGTTAATGCTTGACTATATTCCATCTGATGAACAGTGGATATATAGTCAGGTAAGCCTCGCCTCTCAATTAAGTCCAGAACCGAAAGATGGGACTTTGCGGCACCACCAAATACGTGACCACAGTATTCCACACACGATCTTTTCTGTGCTTTATATAATACAAGTAGCTGTCACGGCGTAAAGTACTGTCAGATCTTCGCAAGAACGGCAAGCTTTCCTGCAGCTGCTCTTTCTCTGGACTCAATGAACCGACCAAAGTTTAGGTTCGAGGAAATATCTAAGCCTAAAAACTGAAGTCACCGTATTCCAAGGATACATACTGGAAAGTAAGAGCCAAGGTGAAAGGGCTCCTTTTTGCGGTGAAGCTGTGAATGCGACTTCGTAGGCGTAGATTTTCGATTTTTATAAAAAGTACCCTTTGTAACTTACCAATGTATGTAAAAACTATAAACCTTCAAACTAGTAAGCAGCAATGGTACGACAGTAAGAAATTATTAACTTCTTTATTTGTTAACCGATTGTTAAAAAAAAAAACAAAATGTAAAATTAATCCCATAACAATATATTCCCGAAAACTGCCTCCAAATAGATTAATCCGTTTCTGAGATTAGCGTCCACAAACATACAGATATACAGACGAACATACAAAATGATAAAACATTGTTTTGGGTTGTATTGCTTACTTAAAAGTCCCCGGATATGAATTTTTGAATTTTTTTTTTAGTGTTGTGGGCACAACTAAAAGACAAACAGATAAATAGAAAAAGATGATGAAAATGCTTTAAAAATGCTGAAAATGGTTTTTTTTCATTATCACTTCACATCCTGGTATATTTTTTAAATATTTTCAATGTACAAAGACTACTCTTCTAAAGATTGATTACATGCATGGAATAAGATTTGTATAGCACCCATGACGTGATTGACATAAGATAACATTTCTGAGATTAGCGTGCATAAACATACAGACATACAGACTTACAAACCTACAGACATACAGACATGCAGACCTACAGACATACAGACAAATAGACCAACTGAAAACCATTGTTTTGGGTTCTCTTGCTCTTAAAGGCTTCCTATGATGTTTTTTTTTTAATATTTTCCATGTACAGAAATGGATTATTGACAATTTTATTATATGTATAGATATTTACTCAGACCGACGGATAAAGGCAAAGGCAACAGGGTCTTTCAATAAAAAGTTATCGGTAGAATGTTCTTTACATTATCCTAAGCTGTCAAGAGTTTTTAAATAATAATATTTATAGCTTAAAGACTTTAAACAAACAGACAATGCTCCCTGAGTAAAGTGCAGACTGTTATCAACATAAATGCGCTACTCGTATTATTTGAAGCACCTGAACTTGTCTTGCAGTGTATCTAATTTAAGGGGTAATGTTTGTTTTGTTAACAGCCTGCCTTCGTCCTAGCGCTTACAACAATAACGATAAATGCTAGCAGAGTAAAAAATACAAACGAAACTAGGAACAAAATCTTTTGCTAAAGGTAACAAATAATATATAAATACTATATCAAATTGCAATATATTACATTCCGTAATACCAAAAAATATAACACAATTTGTAATATTTATTTGTTTAATTAGTGCCAAAATTTTAAAAACATAATAGGCTTAATACTAACTTTATATAATAAACGATATATATCGTCCCAATAAGAAAATGGTTCATTTTTAAATAACTAATATAGTAATAATAGATAACTACTCGTATCTTAAATAATGACCTCTTGTAATTTTCATAAACAAAAACAGTAAGTTAAATCTTTGATAGCCAACAACAAGATTTATTATATTTTTATATTTATTTAGGTAAAAATGTAAGCAGTAAGCTAACATGTTCCCAAAGGATGTAATAAATTGCTTTGAGGGAGAAATCTTATTAAACCCATTGATTACATTACAGCGGCTTCTATTAATGTTAACTCGTTTTAAAAATATTATAAATAAGGTCGTTTTAAAAATAAGTTTTAATTATTCCCGAAATTGTTATTATAATTTAGGAAATTTCAGTTAATGATTGTAATACTATATGAAACAAAAGTATATAGATATATGAATAAATAAACAGAGACTAAGCTTAAATTGTTCATACAGAAATATTTATTCTCGTTTCCAGTACCTGGATTAAATAATTCAGAATCTTGCTGCACTTCCACTGTAGCCATCATATCAAATATAATTTGTACATATAAACATAGATTTTATTTTTCTACACTCTAACGTGTTATATTTTTTATGAACCGACATATAAGAAATGCTAGAAAGGTGTGTAGCAAGTACATGCTTTTAACCCCGCATGATAAATACTAAAAGAGAATTTCGAGTAAAAGCTAGTGAATATAACGTTATAAAGTTTCAGTTTATTTTGCGGTCAAGTGGTTAATTCCTATAATGGAACAGCCAATGAAATGAACCTTACTTTATGTAATTAATTTGATATTTATTTCACGTGTGTTATTTTTATATATTTTTTAAAACGAAAAATTAATTAATTAATTTTACAAATATTAAACTTAAAACATAATAAAATGTGAACGGATTTTTTGACAAAAAATATTTAGTTTACTTTAAATTCTTTTCACTATTACAAAATAAAGCGAGATTAGACTATCAATATTTTCGGTATTTTATTACTACAGTTATTAAAATCTCACCTAATTCTATGTTTAAAAATATATTTTATATGGTCTTGATAATTGTTATGTAACTAATACGTATGTACATAACAGTACTGAAGATTTCATCACAAGAACCAAGAATTAATAAAAACACTTAATATAATCAAATAGTTTCAATGTAGTTTCGACAATCATTTAAAACGCTAAACATTCTAATATACCTTTTTTATTGATAACACTACTATGTGTATAGTACTTTTAACTCTAAATACATATTTTATAAAACACAAAGTAGAAGATATTTTTACTTTACAAGTAAGACACTTCTAATGGTAATACTGAATTTATTACGATGATTTTAATCTTATTTATTTTCGATAAAGCGTTCTGTTATACAGATATTATGTAAAATACTGCAAGGGTATTGAAATTTCATTATGGGGACGCGGATTGGTTTTACATAATCTATTAGACGCTAGATTATGTGCTCCCGAGAAACCAGTTAATACGAGATTTCCGAGACCTATTAGCAAAAAGGACTGTTAATTGTCGCATATGTTAGACATTCCTATTTTATTACTATAACTAGCTTTTCCTGAGACTTCACACGCATTAAATTCGTAGTAAAACAAATCCCCTTTTCCTTTTTGTATTGTCTTCTATATGATGTATTTTAAGTGATACAATCATAATTACGACATAGACAGACATCGCTTACTGTCAAAAATATATTTAAAGTTTTTGATAAGAATATTCAATTAAAATTCAATTCAAAATATTTTTATTCAAGTAGGCATTTACACGTACTATTGGTCAATTGGTCAGTATAGTCAGTCTGTGAGCAAGCTACCACCAGCTCGGAATGCTGTTCTGCTGAGAAGAGCTGGCCAGAAATTCAACAGTTGCTCTTTTTAAATTAAATTAAATTAAATTAAATTAAATTAAATTAAATTAAATTAAATTAAATTAAATTAAATTAAATTAAATTAAATTAAATTAAATTAAATTAAATTAAATTAAATTAAATTAAATTAAATTAAATTAAATTAAATTAAATTAAATTAAATTAAATTAAATTAAATTAAATTAAATTAAATTAAATTAAATTAAATTAAATGAAATTAAATTAAATTAAATTAAATTAAATTAAATTAAATTAAATTAAATTAAATTAAATTTAATTAAATCAAATCAAATCAAATCAAATCAAATCAAATCAAATCAAATCAAATCAAATCAAATCAAATCAAATCAAATCAAATCAAATCAAATCAAATCAAATCAAATCAAATCAAATCAAATCAAATCAAATCAAATCAAATCAAATCAAATCAAATCAAATCAAATCAAATCAAATCAAATCAAATCAAATCAAATCAAATCAAATCAAATCAAATCAAATCAAATCAAATCAAATCAAATCAAATCAAATCAAATCAAATCAAATCAAATCAAATCAAATCAAATCAAATCAAATCAAATCAAATCAAATCAAATCAAATCAAATCAAATCAAATCAAATCAAATCAAATCAAATCAAATCAAATCAAATCAAATCAAATCAAATCAAATCAAATCAAATCAAATCAAATCAAATCAAATCAAATCAAATCAAATCAAATCAAATCAAATCAAATCAAATCAAATCAAATCAAATCAAATCAAATCAAATCAAATCAAATCAAATCAAATCAAATCAAATCAAATCAAATCAAATCAAATCAAATCAAATCAAATCAAATCAAATCAAATCAAATCAAATCAAATCAAATCAAATCAAATCAAATCAAATCAAATCAAATCAAATCCAATCCAATCCAATCCAATCCAATCCAATCCAATCCAATCCAATCCAATCCAATCCAATCCAATCCAATCCAATCCAATCCAATCCAATCCAATCCAATCCAATCCAATCCAATCCAATCCAATCCAATCCAATCCAATCCAATCCAATCCAATCCAATCCAATCCAATCCAATCCAATCCAATCCAATCCAATCCAATCCAATCCAATCCAATCCAATCCAATCCAATGCAATTCAATTCAATTCAATTCAATTCAATTCAATTCAATTAAATTAAATTAAATTAAATTAAATTAAATTTCAGTTATTTTCACAGTATTAAATTCTTACGGTATTTTACTATGGGGCAGCGCTGCCGAAATTAATTCTATATTTATTTTACAAAATGAGCTATACGGGCTCTTTGTAACTTAAAAGCTAGAGAATCCCCAAGAGATGTTTTTAAAATAATCGGTATTCTTACGGTCGCTTCTCAATGCATTCTTAATAACTTACTATATATACGCCAAAATTTTAATGTCTTTTCCAAAGGTCGATGTGCAATATTTATTGCCGGGTACTGTCTGTACAGTACATATTATAAAGCCAAGTCGCTTTCCGAGTCTGTTCCTATGTACAGACAGACTATGTAATGATATAATGTTATTTTAAGGATATTAGCATTGACAGAGTTAAACACAATCATTTTTTTCTCGTTTAAGATTTCTTTATTTTAATAATCTCGTAAATACCAACAATAGGATACTTTTTAAGATTGTGCTCCTGTCATCTGCACTATCCTGTAATTGTGATTTTGATGTTCATCTGTAAATATCTTTATGTTAAAAATAAGTTAATACTGTAGTGTTGATTACCGAAGTACAGTCGAACATTCTACAGAAATATTCTGAAAGCATCAGTTTCATCAGAATATAAACCCAAAAAAATGGACAAGAAAATGTCTATTGAAGGAAAGATTTATTTCGATAAAAGAAATGGTGGAAACATGTGTTCTCGAATATAAAACTGTTTTAAATGGGATATATCATTCAATTATTTTACTGGGAATTTTGTTTGATTTTAATTAAACACACACATTATACAGTTATAATATAAGTATTCTAATCTCAAGCATTGCTAGTCTGGTAATAAAACCTGTTACATGTACCAAAAACAAATGCATTTCTCGCATTATCTAAGACTCAGGTGAACAGTGTCGTGAAAATATCTTTTTATGTTGGTTGTGTTAAGAGTCCACCTCTCTCTTTGGCATTTTCAATTTCTAACTAAACAAAAATTTTCTAATTATTTGGCCTTGATCCATTAATATTTAGTTTTACATATTTCAAATTCCCTTGCGACTAATGGAAACGTATAGGGTATAAATTCAAATAGTTAAGTTAAAACTATCAAATCATAAACACTTATTAAATAAAAACTTTTATTAAATTATTGTTATTATTTACATTTATAAACGATTTTGAGTGTCTATTATATTATATTGTTGTGTTTTGGTTAATTTCCGAAGACCCATTTTATATAAAGCTGGAACTGGTCTTCTCTGTAATTAAAAAAAATGAAATATTACAATTACACATTTTTGGAGCTTTTTGCAAGTAACACAATTAACCAGAACATTGAATATCATTTTTCGATCTTATGAATTTAATCTAAATATTTATAAATAGAATGTCACGTTTCTTATACAAGTGATTATGTCCTAAATTTATTAACACATTATATAACTCTTTGGTTTTTTATTTTTATCTGTCCACCCCTAATATATTTAGTATCTTATACTAGAGGATTTATATAAAAGTAGCTACTTCTGCCAATTTAGTAACATAGTTGTAATTTTACAAACTGTCAACAAATGCTTTGAACTTTATACCTTAAGACGCTTATAAACATTCTCAAAGTTCTACTTTTTATAAACTATGACCTGCTCTTACAGTCCTTGTTATTAGAATATTATTGTTAATTAAAATTTAGCTAAAATTTAATATATGTATGGATAAAACTAATAACATATTCTGTTAATATCATGAATAATATATTTTTTTGGGTAAGAACATTATGAAGTCAAACAAAAAAATATATATTTTATTATTTAGTGGTCCTGGAGTCGTAATATCCTAAATAAAGATGTTTGAAGTCCTCGCGGAACAATGCTTTATCTCTGCATCATTTGTCATTTCAAAGTTGTAACAACACTTCTACCCGTTGTTATGTTCAGTAAATATAACGAATCTAGGTTAGGTTTTAAAAACTTTTATCGAAAAATCGTGTAATATAGTTTTTACTGTAACAGTACAGTGTTATAGATTATGAAAAAAAAATAAGATATTGAATGTAGCTTGTAGCGCCATGAACTCCCTTTTTTTTTTTTTTTTAACGTCATGAATCCTCATGGATACACACCTCCATCAAGGGGATGATGGAGGTATGTGAGACTCCTACTCACTAAACCTGATGGTTGCCGCCGCCGTCATAATGGGACACCACGGGATCGCTTTCGTACTCACCGCGATGCCCCGACGTGATCCACGGAGAGGGTACCCCGCAACGAGGAGCACGCATCCCTTTTTCGCAGGCTTGATAGATCATGGAGGGATCCGCCATGAACTCCCTACAGCAACTCACTGATCTCCCTTTCAGGGGGGCGGCAGAAAGGACGTATCATCTTTGAAAACTTCATACAGGTCTTCATCACTCGTTCTAATAAAATGCTTATACACGAAATGATCACCTTTTCCTAATTGCTATTTTCATTTATAGTCCCAATGGTTATTGGTTGTTTCCAACCAAATGGTAGCATCCAGCCAATTCTCATTGAAATTCAGTAAAATTAGAGGTGAAATTCAGTAAATATAAATAGAAGCAGAGAAGATTTACTCATTTTATTTTTTTGCTAGCAACAGTTTAATATGAAATTAAAACTCTATAGGTAAAAATCGAGTATTTTAATTATCGTATCGTCCTTCGTAAACATCCTTCATGGAACATATAAATGAACCTTTCGTCCCACTGAATTATATACTAAATTAATGTTCTCTTAACAGACTGCCAGCGCTGGTACTTATTTGAGTAAGGTTACCTTCTTGACATTTTGTTTCAACCTAAACTTAGTGCCATTGAGTTAAAAAACTGGCGAATTTCTTACAAAAGAAAAACTTTGCACTTGATAATTTCGAAACGCTATTTACTCACAACTATCCCAGTATTTTTCTTTTCCGGACTTGCGACCCAGGAGTAGGTTTAAGGGGCCCCTTTATTATGCGCAAAAACGCTCACCTTCACCCTCCACTCTCCTCTCCCTACCTAACCAAATTTGGAAAGAACCTACTAATGCCGCCTTTGAAATACGTTCTAAAAATGGATCGATGCTTGTTTTAGAAAGGCCAAGGTCTTTAAGTAGGCTATAGAGAGATTTTGCTGTTATTCCTCTCGCTCCCAGTTCTATCGTGTACAAACTAATTATAAATTTATTCCTGATCAGTTCGTTGGTCAGTTCGTAATACTTATTGATCTTGAATGTGTGATCCCTTGGGATGTTTGTTTCCCAAGGAACAGTAAGCTCCACAATTATTTCGCGCCTCATATGTTTCGAATACAGGAATAAGTCCGGTCTGGATGACGAAACACCAACATCCCCAGGGATTTTGTAATACTTTTCATACGTGTCCATCATGAGGATCCAATCAGGAGCCGCGCCTAATATTGAATAATGCTTCGCTTTTGATTTTTTGGAGGAGCCTTCTTTTACGAATTCTACAGATCGTTTGGCGGTTGTTATACCCTTCCGCGCTCTTGCTACTGAAAGACTAACCGATTCCCGTATAATTTCTAATACCTTGTCGTGGCGACGCGAGTATTGACCTTTATCTAGAAGTACCCTACAACCTACTAATAGGTGTTTCGCGGTTCCTATTACCTCCCCACAGATGTTGCAAGACTGTTCGGTGGCTTTGCCCCATCTTACTAAATTACTTTGATCTGGGAGAGTCATTTGGAATGCATTAAGATAGAATTTTTATAATGCTAGGGACCGATCATAAATTAAGGTGGCCACTTCAAAGCTAGTGGAATACAAAAATCTCCTATGGTCACCCATTCGTTTTGAATTTCTAGGCTCATCGCTTGGAGTCGATTATTATCGTTTTCGTCTTGTCCAATAAAATATTTTTTATGTCTAGGTCTTGAACTTTCCTACTTGATCCTAGCCCTACTTTATTCGTTTGAGCACCTATCATAATTTTTTTATGGAATTGAAGTCGTTACTCGAGCTTTGAGGCAACTTTGTCTTTTGGGAGAGAAGTTACAGTATGATCTTTAGATTTTCCGATGATATGTCTTTTGGTAACTCTTAGATCTTTGTAGAGCTCCGATGGTTTCTTTAATTATAATCCAAAATTTTTTCGGTCTCTAAATAAGGTTGAAGAGTCTGCTGAGTGCGCTAACCGGAGCCATAACTTCAATGTCTTTATGAGATACCTTTTTGAGATCATTTAAAAAGCTATCGACTATTACATCCAACGATGGAGTACGGCCTTGGTAATCGATTTTTTTACCTAAAAATTTAAACGGAGCTGCTTCCGTAACCGTACTAACGCACTGACCGCCTATTATAAGACCCGGATCGTAAGAGGTATATTTGGTATTCCGTCTACCCAGACCCAGACTAAAACATTTACTTGGTTTTGTCCTCAATCCGCCCGTCCACGTACAGAAATCCTCAACGACATTTAAACGTACCTGAATTTGTTTCGGATTACCTGTCAGTATCGCGAGATCATCTGCGAAAGCTAGTATGGATTCTGGTATTTGTTGTTGAACTTAAACCGATAACCCCACTTTTTTCATTTCTAATTAATTTGTCTATTAAAATATTAATAACTATGTTAAAAATAATAGGAGAAATACAACAGCCCTGAAATAAACCAAAGTCATAATTAAGTGGTTTTATTCAAAAACTATTTACGTATTTGTGTTCAAAATTAGCTATAAAAATAACATTCCAATCCTGTTTTTCGGTCTGCTCTGGAAGTATCGATATCAGCAAATATACAAAAACAGCTAAGTTTTGGTACATGCACTCATTGGCCAGGCCACAACAGATCGCATCCGGGTAAACTCAATTCGAGTGTCACGTTACCTGCGAGGGTAAAAATAAAGTTGCGAGAGAACTTCTTCTGTAAGATAAATTTCAAGTAGGATCAGAGAGTATGGTAAAAATATATATAGAATACACATTTTTTACCTTCAAAGAATGTAATTTATAATGAAAACTTGACATATTTAATACACTTTTCTTATTTTTCTTAGTTACATTTTAATAAATAGTTTGAAATATAATCTACTAACTTGTGTAACCATGTAAAGCTTATATTCTCATTTTATATTTATTTTAATTAAGAATTATTACTATAATTAAAGATTTTTTAACTTAATTTTCATATCAACTTGTTCTTAATTCTTTAGTATGAATTTTATTTTCATTGTGTACTATACAGTTACCAATCTCTTGTTGTGTTAAGTAATTACTAATAAATAAAGTGACTTTTAGTGCATAAAATAATTGTATTGTAGTCGCTTTTGTTCTCGCTTCAGCTTATACTTGGTACAAACACGAACACAGGATTAACAACACAACAGACCGCATTCTTTTTACTACTTACGTACATGCAGACAAAGTGATCGTTGAATTTATTTCTTATGTGTAAAAGATAAAGGAAATATGGTTAAATTAGTTCGTTCTCAAGGAAGAAATTGGTAAAAGAAATTACTAAAATGAAATTTATTACTCGTTTTTTTAAATTATTTTTGTGCACATTATACTTTTATATTTTACTTTAATACACTGCTTTCTTGATAAGAAGCGTAATGAAAATATTATTAAATCAATAGCTAGTGGTAGACATTGTCAAAAACAAGTTTACCTTTGTTTAAGTTATTTACATTTTAAATACATTCAGTCTGGGGAAGAAAGATTGCCAGAAGCGCAGGTTGCACAATATCGTTCTTCATAGTTAACTTTTAAGAATTTAGAGAGGTCTCCGTTCTAATTTTAGTAAGTAATGTTACTATTTCTTACCAGTTATACTATATATAGGCTCCACATAATATTACTTGAGTTAAAAGTGTCGTGCATATTTTGTATTTAAAACAAAAATAAAATCTTCATTTAAGAAATGTAAATAATGTTAAAACAGCTTGAAATGTCATATAATGTAAACACATTTAAATCCAAAGCATTTACAATTCTATGATAGGAAATATTTTCTTGTAATTTATTATAAAGTAATAATGTGGTTCGGATTATTAAAATACAATAAAGTAACCTTCCGTATGTACAAAATATTGGAGGAAGGTCATTATGGTTTAATAAGAAACAATACAACCGCGACAAATATTTGTCAGCGCTATGTATCTGTTAAACATGTACCTAAAGCATGGTTCCATTAATAGGGTGATTTGAACATTTTTAATGGGAAAATTTATGTTATGAATAATAATTATTTAGATATTGAAATGTTAAGCAGTTTAAATTAACAAAACAGGTATATATCAGGAGTTTGTGACTTCCTCTTGCTTTTATAAAACAAATTTATTTATTTTTAGTGTGTGTGTATGTGTGTAAAAAGTGCTTTTTAAAAACATTATGTAATGAATTATTGAATTATGTTGAAGCTAAGACTTAAACAAGAACAATATATAATGCCAAAAAGATCGAAAAGGGTCAAGTCATTTAAAATCAGTTTAACTTAAACTAAATAAAAAATTACATAAACGTCTGCTGTAAACATAGGCTGCCGTTTTTTGAAACTAAATATTTTTAAAGTTAGTAGTATCAAAATTACTTGGAAACTATTTTACCTCTACTTACTTATTTACTTACTAAGCACTTTACTCTTTTAAGTAGAAAAAATGTTTTAAAACTTTTGGAACGGTATTGACTTAAAATCACTTTTGTTAAAAAATTTGATTAATTTCATCAGAGTTTACTTAATTTACATCGCTCTATCTTTCCCAAGGATTGAGTTAAGAGCAATCTGGTTTAGATCATCGTAAATAAAATATTGGAACTAATCAAAATGTAGATATAACCAACCTGTGTATAATCAACTTTCTAAGAATGAGTAAACTTTAATCGAAGCAATGCTTGCCGTTGTGGGAGGAGTTAATAAGATTTTTCCCTGAAGGCAATTTCCTACATCCTCAAGAATGTTACCTAAGTAAGTATATTTTGAAGTAGGAAACTTATTGGAGTACAGAAAATCATGTCGCAGATTCTTATAAGTAAAATTAACTTCGTATGCAATGCTCCGTCTAGTTTATAAGACAGAATTTAAAAGATAAGTCTTAGTTATATGAATTTGTCATAAGAAGATGAAAAGATAAAGCCCGGAATTTATTTGTGAAAAAAGATATAGTCATGCCAGATAATCGTAATAAATAATTAAATTATTAGATCCTGGTAAATTTACAATCGTCTGCCTTAACCTTCGTTGAGAATTTTCCCCGGTTTCTGATCTGCATCTAATCTCTTCCGCACGCTGCCTTAAAATAACCGACTTATTTTTCTTTCTTGTCTTTTTTTATTGTAGTCATTTCTATTTATTTATAAGTGAATTTATAAGTGTAAGCTGAACAATCAAGAATGTTTTATGTTTAATCTTTCCTCTTTTCATTGTACAAGAAACAAATAAAAAAATTGAACTTAGGTAAACATACGTTTCCGAATTTTTAGTATTATTTGTAGTCGAAAAAAGACGAACAAGTAAAATGTGGCTGATTATTAATAAAAAAAAAAGTTTATATATTATTTAAATATCAATATTTAAAGTTACTGATTATGTTTACATCAATCTTTCTTTTATTTATCAATGCCGCGACTCACCTACTGCTTTCTCTGGTTTCCCGTCGATTTAACTTCCGGGATGTTTGCGCAACCTTTCATTTTTATTTACGGTTTCGGCGTTGTAATGTTTGTGAAATTTAATTGAAGTTTGAGAAAATCTCTTACATAGTATATAGTGTCTGCAAGAAAACCTATTTGGAATACAATACTTCATATCAAATTTACCCATATTTTTTAATCCTCTACAATTTTGTATTAAAGGTATTATGTACCAAACGTTTATAACAATATAACATATTGAAACTGATTTACTATTAGTCATATAACATATTGAAACTGATTTAACTAATTAACTGATCATATAAGATTCTTGGATGAGTTGTTACATTTAATATTTATTTGGAAAGAAAAATAATTTTGTGATCAATAATTTAATTTAAAAGTTGAAGATTAAATACAAAAATTGAAGCTTTAAAAATTTATTGAACTTACAAGATAGGTTATTTATTACACTCAAAACTATATAATTACTAAACATTTCTTGATTTAGTTCACATAATATTTGTTTTTGTCTCTAATCACGATTTTACCATGATCTTATAATTTTAATAAAATTTTAAACTGCAACAAACGTGGTAAGTAATATTAGTTTAAGTAAGGAGATGAATTATCATAAAAATATTTCATACGAGCTAACTCACTGTGAATGTACAAAAAACTATTTAATAATATTACAAAAAATACTTCAATTGTCTTCTTAAATTAACTAATCCGATGTATCCGATCGAAAATAACTGCAAAACCAGAAACCAGAAATCCAAATACTCATAACATAAATGCTCTACTATCAGAAAATATATCAAATCTGTAAATTATTGGAATAAATAGCTTCATTTTCAATATCTGTCAATAAATTGCAATGAAATGCATCGTAAAAGTGTATTTATCTCCCGCATACTTCCGTTGTGAAATGATAAAATAGCCGCCATATTTGTTCAATTTAGGTCACAGTCGTGCAGCGCGTGACTTAGTTATGAGCCGAAATTAACAAATTTCCAATTGCACTTATTTAACTGAGCATAACATGAAAATTTATGAAAATCCTTGCTAATATAAATTAACATTTTTAATTTGAACAAATGATAGAATCTTCTCGATCTTCTCGACATTATTCTCGACATTACATATATATATATATATACATAATATGTATATGTATTCTACATCCTACTAATAAGTGTTTCGTGGCAATAGGAACCGCGAGACACTTATTATTACGGTGTAGGGTACTTCTAGATAAAGGTCACCACGATAAGGTATTAGAAATTATACGGGAAGCGGTTAGTCTCTCAGTAGCAAGACCGCGGAAGGGTATAACAACCACCAAAAGATTTGTAGAATTCCTAAAAGAAGGCTCCTCCTAAAAAATCAAAAGCGAAGCCTTATTCAATTTTAAGCGCAGCTCCTGATTGGACTCTATGATGGACACGTACGAAAAACATTACAAATTTTTTGAAGATGTTGGTGTTTCGTCATAAACGCTATGATTTCATTACACAAAGTAGGTATGAAGCCAAATGCAGTCTTAAAAACTCTCCATACATTCCGTATTAGTCAAATATTTGTGTACCGAGCTATTAATATGTACAACGAGACTTCCTCTGTTTGTGACAGAGAAAGATCTGGCCGTCCTCGTAGTGTTCAAACGAAAAAAGTGGTCAAAACGGTAAAGGAAAGAGTTCGAAAAAATCCTGCCCGAAAGCAAATAATTTTATCTCAGGACATGAAGATATCACCACCTAGAACCGTGTCGCGTATTTTAAGAGATACGCAAAGGGAGGTCATTGAAAAAATTCGTGTACGGATGAGAACATTTTTAAAGCTCTATCTAAGGAATCTCCCCAATTAGTCGATAGAGAGCAAGGTGGCATTATCCGACTTCATTGATGGTTTGGTGGGGTGTTAGCTATAAAGGAGTGTTTGAGCCTTGAGTTTGAGTTGAAAGATTTCTTGAAAAGGTAATTAAACCCCTTAATGACACCATGTTAAATAACCAAGTATGGTCCTTCCAGCAAGACTCGGCGCCAGGTCGTCGGTCGAAGCGAACGTCTTGTACTTCATCAGAGTCGAAGATTGGTCGTCGTTTAGTCCCGATCTTAATCCGCTAGATTACGATTTAAGTTTTAGAGAGTACAGCTTGCTCTAAACGCCATAAAACAATACATATAATTGGCAGTGAAGAATTTCCCCTTGGAAAGAGCGCGTACTTCTATTGATAACTTACCTCAAAGTTTTAGTACTGTATTGTAGCCAATGGACACCACTTCGAATAAGCTTTTTATATTTGTGTATTAAACGAACATACTGTAAAAGTATTAAATGTTATTTGCAATTAAAAAAAAATATTTTTTTCTTTGTTACAATATCTATGGCAAGATTAGGTATGTATCGGATAACGGAAAAATTGTACAATCTGTACTTATACTTTATATCGTTATTGTAAAGTATCTGTCAGACAATATTTAAGTATTTGTAACATTAATGTCTTTAAAATTTAGTATCTTAGTTTTAACATTTTCTTTTATCCTAAATAATCGAATCTACATCGGGAATTTAAAGCAAGCATTTATTTGTTGGCTCATTTATTCATTAGGGTCCAAGATCAAGATTGATGACAAAATAACAGGCAATAAACATTTAGATTTCGATTAAACACTGTATTTTTTTTAACGGAATAAATGTTACCTTATTTTAATTTTACGAATACCTTATTTTAATATGAAAAGTACCAGAAGCTAATTCTTTTACTAGAAAAATCTGGGATTGATCTGAAAGTTCGAGCTTATTCAAAATTCGTTGTGTTATACAGGAGAACATATCGTTATTGATTAAGAAATAAAGACTTATAGACAACGTAAATTATATTTGTGCAAGCTAGCTATCAATACAGCAGTGAGAATAAACATTTTCTAAGCTTATAAACTCTTTACTTCATGGATACAATGTTTTAGCTCCATTAAGTCTAAAAATAGACGTTGAAACCGACGAGTCTGATGGTTTTTATTAAGTAGATAATTTAGACTATAAATATTTGTTGATCATTAGGAGTTCTAACAATATTTGAATTTCGAGGAACTTCTTGTATGTTTAAATTATGAGTAATTACATTTCACGACATTCTTTCGTATAATTAAAAAAAATATAAATTTGAACTCAATACTTGTTCAAATATTGATGTAAAGAAATTTCCATGACGATTCCTGGTACAAAAGCATATACACAAAAAGTGTACACATTCGAGCCATCGAGATTTAGTAAAATGTATACCATACAAATATTCTTCATGAAAAAACACATATTATGCTTACGTTAATTTATACAGATCACTTGTTATAATAAAAATGGCTTTCTGATCTATATATTAAAGACAAACTTTATCAAGATAAAATAAATTATACTTATTGATTAAAGTCTTAACGAACAAGGTAACTTTTCGATTACAGTACAGAACAGTACAGAAGTATATTCATAACATAAAGGCGCTACTCGTATTATCTGAAGCACCTGAACTTGTATTGCAGTGTGTCTAATTTAACGGGTAATGTTTATTTTGTTAACAGCCTGCCTCCTTTCTAGTATTTACAATGGTAACGATAGATGCGAGCAGAGTAGAAGAATGAAAACGAAACGAGGAAAAAAACGCGGTTACAAATAATATATTGCATTGCAACAAAGTTGATATTATATATGTCGTAGATCACGATAATTTAACGATAATTAGTAACTCAATTGATATCATTGTAACAGTGGGGGGTGAACATCGTGACGTAACGAGTCACGTGACCGGAATCGTTTGGAGGGGCACCGGAGATATTTTAAATATTGGAGAGCATTGAGTCGAGGGGGAATTGATTAGTGAGAGCCTTACAGTTCGGACCCCCAGGCGGGATCGGTAGTTCACGCAACTCTGATAATTTGTATACCTACTAAGTTATTTGTGAGAATTGATTACCTACATTTAATACAAGAATTGTCATATTGTGTGTGTGGTTTAATTGCCTGAGACCTACGCCTCGGATCCTGTACCAGAATATTCCATCAAGAACGAGCAAGTCACTAATATGCATCTATCTCCGACATATATAATAAATACAAAATTATTAACATATTTTGGAATATTATATTTTTGTATAGTTTAAAAAGCGACTGACTGTGAAAAAGTTACAAATAAAAAGAGATGATGAAGTATCTACTTATACTTAAAAAAATATAAACCTACTAAGAATGGATTTAATTTTTAAAGAAAAAATATTCAGATAAGTATCAAAAGTAATAACCACTTGTTATATCTAACAAAAAAAAAATAAAAACATAAATCATCGAGAATGTATGCCAAGATTTCTTATATTTTTATATTTATTCAGGTAAAAATGTAAGCAGTAAGCTAACATGTTCCCGGAGGATGAAATAAATTGCTCTGAGGGAGGAATCTTATTAAACCCTTTGATTTGATTACATTACAGCGGCTTCGATTAAAGTTTACTCATTTTAAGAATATTATAAATGGGGTCCTTGTAGAAATAAGTTAAAATTTTTCCTAAAATTATAATTATAATATGGATTACTCTGTAAGTTATTATAATAATATATGAAAAAAATACTAAGCCCAAAAAAAAAAACTTTGGTATTATTTTTTCGTTTCTAGCATTTGAATTTAATAAAACAGACTCTTGCTGCACTACCACTGCAGAAATGATTTCGAATATTGTTTGTGTATATATATAATAAAATAAGTTAGCATATAGAAGACATATATATATATATATATATATATATATATATATATATATATATATATATATATATATATATATATAAAATAACAGACGAAGCCTTTTAGCATTCCATGTATTCACCGAGCGGGTGCCGAGCCCATCGCGTTGCAAGGTTATGAGTGCAAACAGTGCCTAGAACTTGCAACCCAGGAGTAGGTTTAAGGGACCCTTTTATTATGCGCAAAAAATCTCACCTTCACCCTCCACACTCCTTTCCCTAACCAGCCAAATTTGGAAAGAACCTACTAATGCCGCCTTTAAAATATGTTCTAGAAATGAACCGGTGCTTGTTCTAGAAAGGCCAAAGTCTTTAATTAGGTTATAGAGAGATTTTGCTATTATACCTCTCGCTCCCATCTCTACCGCGAACAAACTAACTATAAATTTTTTCCTGGACAGTTCGTTGGATAGTTCGTAAGTGTGATCCCTGGGGATGTTTGTTTCCCAGGGAACAGTAAGCACCACAAGTATCACGCGGCTCAGATGTTCAGAATACAGGAATAAGTCCGGTCTGGATGACGAAACACCCACATCCTCATGGACTTTGTAATGTTTTTCATACGTGTCCATTATGAGAGTTCAATCAGGAGCCACGCCTAAAATTGAATAAGGCTTCGCTTTTAATTTTTTGGAGGAGCCTTCTTTTACGAATTCTACAGATCGTTTGGTGGTTGTTATACCCTTCCGCGCTCTTGTTAGTGAAAGACTAACCGCTTCCCGTATAATTTCTAATAACTTGTCGTGGCGACGCGAGTATTGACCTTTATCTAGAACTACCTTACACCCTATTAATAATAAAAGATTTTGTCATTTCTAATTAATTTGTCTATTAAAATATTAGTAACTATATTAAATATAATAGGAGAAATACAACAACCCTGAAATAAACCAACGCTATATAATTAAGTGGTTTTGAATAGTTTTCATTAAAAATTATAGAGAATTTTAATTTTAATTTTGAATAGTATGATGCAATAATGTCGCGAACTACCGTGGGAGAGTTATACCATTAAAGAAATGCTAGAAAGGCGCGTAGAAAGTACATGTCTTTTAATCCCTCATGATAATTTAGAAATAAGTCGAATTTACGAATAAAAGCTAGTAAATATAACGTTATGAAGTTTGAGATTTTTTCGGTCATGTGGTTAATTCCTATAATGGGACATAAAATGATCCTTTCTTGTAATTAAACTATTGCGATACTTTAATTGTACGAGCTATACATATTAAATGGGGGTTATTTTTATTAATTAATATTTTTGTGAATCTAATAAACAGAAAGCTTATAAAATGTTATTTGTTTTTTATGCATACATTCAATTCTTTTAACAGATACAAAATTAAAGCGAAATTGGACCATCAATAAATTTCGTTACTTTACTACTACAGCTATTAAAATCTCACCTGATACAATGTTTAATTACACATTTAATAAGGTCTCGGTAACTGTAATTATATATATGTTTATTCGACTGAATAAAAATAAATACAGTTTTAATCAGAATAATCTATTTTTTTATTATTATTTTATTTTTCTACAAGGATTAATAAAAGACCTTTTTTACTTATAGAGTCAAATAATTTCAAAGAAGTGTTGACCATAATTTTAAGTGCTTACCTTTATTATTCACACTATTTACACTGCTGTGTTATAAATAACAAAGTACTATACTTTTAACTCTAAATCCATAAGTTCTAAACCACAGCGTTGAAGACTTTTTTACTTTACAAATAACACACTTACAAATGTTAATACTGATTTATTACGATGATTGTACGATCTGTGTATAGCTTTGCGTAAAACAAATATTATTTTAAATACTGCAAGGGTATTTAAATTTCATTTTGGCGACGCGGATTGGTTTAACATAATCCATTAGACACTAGATTATGTGTTCCCGAGATAATAGTTAGTCAGAGATTTCCAGGATTAATTAATTGTCGTATATTAACCATTTTATTATATATTTATAATCTTATAACTGAAACTTCTTATGTAATCAATTAGTTTTAGTGTAAGCTTTTTATACAAAACAATTAGTAAGTTATTGATTTATGATAATATTCGCATAATTTTAAAAGTTTTTTAATTTCGTTTTTATTTATTACTATTAAATAATGTTCTAAGGAATTTATGTTTGACGTACCTAATTTCATCGAAGAAGTAATATTGCATTCCAATTTATTGTCTTCTTTTTTCGTTTAAAATTTATTTATTTTGATATTGTCGTGAATAAAACTCGAAGGACACCGTTTAGACGGTTCATGAAAAAAATGAAAAAAAATAATTGCAACTTACTATATTAATTAGTAAGTATGATTTAGATGTAATAATTTGGTAATATATATAATTTTAAATATTGGCAAATACTGTAGTGTTGATTAACGAAGTACATTCGAACATTGTAAAGAAACATTCTGAAAGCACAAGTTCGTTCAGAAGATAACCACATAAAAATGAGCGAGAAAATGATTAATGAAGGAAAGATTTAATTCTATAATAGAAATGGTCGAGACATGTTGTCTCGAAGATCCACTTAAAAAAAGTTTAAAGTGGAACATATCACTCAATTATATTATTTGCAGGAAAATGTTGTTAAAATTGTGCTTGATTATAATTTAATGAATATACAATTTCAAAAGCTTCAAAGTATATACAGATATATAACTATATCCTAAACTTTTTAACATATTACCTATACATCACATTAGTTCTTATATATTATCCTTCACCTTTTAATATAGTATCTCATACCGAAGGATTTATATTAAAGTACCTGCTGCTGATACTTTAGTAACATAGTTGTAATCTTACGTGCAACCAATGAATAGCTGGAACTTCAAAACTTAAGATGCTCTGAAATATTCTCATAATTCTGAAGCTTTGAAAAATATGTCATAACAGTTTCTTATTTGTTTTCAAGCGTTTTACACCTTGAGGTGGACAAGAGCGACCTGTTCTAATCTATACAGGATGCTTCTTTTATATAGAAACGAGATAGCTCAGTTGTCAGAGAATTCGCACGAACTCCGCAACGACGCAGAATCAAGTATTATCTGAGTGTATACATTTTGTTATATAATCTTTAAATGGAATTCAGAAAAAGTTTTCATATCCACATTTGAAACAGTGTTATTTTATATATTTAATTATGAAGAAGCATGGAGCAAATATTTAAAAGTCAAGACTAATAAATTGAAACGTAGTGACATCTTAGCCCTTGCATTAAGTAAAGGCAGCCTCTAGTCACTCGTAGAGCTATTTGTCTCCACACCGCGTGTTACTCACTGTCGCAGCTCTATCGTTAATTCTTGAAATGTTTTGTTACTTCCACAAGCAACCTAGGATAATCAATCTGTAGATGAAACACATAGATGTATATGAGACAAATACGCTATTAGTTATCATAAATATATGAAGAAATCTTTTTGTATCTACAAAAGTTAATATAAGATTTATAAAATCTAAGTTTTTAAATATCTATAAATACGTATATTTTAGCAAGCTTTAAATAAGCTTCTAAAATTTAATTTAATTTTATATCTATTGAAAATTATGAAAATCAGTATCTATGCCAAAAACCAAGGAAAACCGGACAGTGTTAAAGTAAATCGACGAATGCTATAATATTTTTTATCTTGCAATGATTGATCATACTTACAAGTAATTTATATAGCAAGAACTAATATTAAAGGAAGCGATTAAAGTCCGAAAAAGAAAATTACTATAAGCGTTGTGAGTAAATATTGTTTCGAAATAAACAGGTGCAAAGGTTTTCTTTCGTAACAGATTTGCCAATTTTTTAATCTTGACACCACGAAGTTTAGGTTGAAACGAAATGTCAAGAAGGTAACCTTAATAAAATAAGTACCAGCGTTGATAGTCTGTTAAGAGAACATTCATTTAGTACATAATTTAGTGGAACAAAAGATTCATTCATATGTACAATGAAGGATGTTTAAGTTTCACGATACGATAATTTAATACATATTCAATATGAACTAAAATGATTGAATTTCATATTGTTTTTCTAGTTAGTGAGACTTATATGAGCTGGAATCCAACGATCTGTCATATTTCTACTGTTTATATATTATATACATATAAAACAGCCCTAGTAACTAAGAAATATTCGAAAGTGATACAGTAAGTTCAGACTGTACTCTGTAATTTTATTAGAACGAGTGATGAACACATCGGCATGACGGTTTCGCAGACGATCCTGCATCCATCCCACTGGCACTAACCTCATGACACGAGCGACAATGAACTGCTGTACACAGTCATGACGCTACATAGTACATTAAATATTTATTTTCTTTTCCCATAATGTAGTTAAAATTAAAAGTATATTAAAAAATTGTTAATAAAAAAATATAAAACTTAACGCAGTTTTGTCTTCTTGTTGTAACAATAGGTAGAAGTGTTATTATAAGTTTGAAATGACAAATGGTGCGAAGTTAAACCGTTGTCCCGTGAGGGCTAGGTGAGGAAAATATCTGTATTTCAGATGTCACGACTCCAGGGCCACTTAATTAAAGAATAAACTCTTTTTTTTACTTTTTTATGTTCTACTAAAAATGTAATAAAGCGCATGATTTTAACTACAGAATATATTGTTAGAATTATATTCTAACAACAACGACTAGTAGAGCAGGTCATATTTTTCAAAGCATCAGAATTCTGAGAATGTTTAAGAGCATCTTAAGTTTGGAAGTTTCAACTATTTGTTGGTTGTACTTAAGATAACAACTATGTTACTTAAGTGGCAGCAGTTGCTACATAAGTCCTTTGACATATGATACTATATTAAGAGATGGAAGGATTATATAAAAAAACCAATGTTATATTCAATATGTTAATAAATTAAGGTCATAATCATAAATCCATATCTATTTTCATAAACAATATTATATTAATACATTTAAATTAATATTCATAAAAGTATCCGAATTGGGAATTAATAATACATAAATCGGAACAAACTACATGTTCAGGTTAATTATATTATTTGAACTGGTAGCTTAAAAAAACAACTTATAATTTCTATATCTCAACTTTGTAAAAATATTTTAGTTAATGTTTTACACATGTAACCTTATTTATGGTTTCCAGAAGTATTTGTGACAATTAAACAAAATATATAAAACTTGTTTAAGCAAATGTTCCGAAAATATATTTAACTTTAGTTTATGTTTAACGAATGGAAAAATTGAGTATGTTAACGACACTCCACTGCACTCAATGTTTCTTTACAATATTCGAATGTATTTCGTTAATCAACAATACAGTATTGTCCCAAATTTAAAAGTACCTATAGATATTTATCAATTATTTTATGAAAATCTAAATAACAAATTAGTATTGTTCACTGTAGTATTAATCTGAAAAGACTAAAATATATTATATTTGGTTATTTTTACGATATAATTAAAATAAACAAATTAACAACAGTTTATATTTACGACATTACAAAAAATTAATAAAATAACAAAGACCATAAACTGAAATTCGATATTGTTTTATTTACTTTTTCGTATCACACAGTAAAATAACATAGAAGAACGTTATATTCTAGTAACAAAATAGAAACGCAATTAAGATACTTAAAAAAAATATTGTGCATGTATTATCATAAATCAATAGTTTGAATTAAAAAGCTTACTCTAAAATTCATTGATTATAAAAAGACATTCAGTCATAAATTTAAATATAAATAATTATATAATTATATAATATAATAAAATATATTAAATAAATTTATTGATAGGCCTCGGAAATCTCGCACTGACTGTTATCTCGGTAGTACATAATATAGTATCTAATGGATTATATTAAGCCGATCCGCAGCCCCATAATGAAATTTCAATACTCTTGTAGAATTTTACATATTATCCGTATATCGTAACGCTACATCAAAGATAAATAAGATTATAATCATCATAACAAACTCAGTATTAAGATTTGTAAGCGTGTTATTTGTAAAGTAAAAAAAAATACTATGTATTTTGCAACTTATGTATTTACAGTAAAAACAAAGAACTGTACATACAAACAGTAGTGATATAAATAAAAAAGGTGTATTATTTTAATATTTTTTTTTCGTTTAAACATATACATGTCGGAGATAGAAGCACATTAGTGACTTGCTCGTTCTTGATGGAATATTCTGGTACAGGATCCGAGGCGTAGGTCTCAGGCAATTAAACCACACACACAATATGACAATTCTTGTATTAAATGTAGGTAAACAATTCTCACAAATTACTTAGTAGGTATACAATTATCAGAGTTGCGTGAACTACCGATCCCGTTTGGGGTCCGAACTGTAAGGCTCTCACTAATCAATTCCTCCTCGACTCAATGCTCTCCAATATTTAAAATGTCTCCGGTGCCCCTCCAAACGATTCCGGTTACGTGACTCGTTACGTCACGATGTTCACACCCCACTGTTACTATGATATCAATTGAGTTACTAATTATCGTTAAATTATCGTGTTCTACGACATACATAATAGTTACTGTACTGTGTCTGGGGCAGATTTTACTATTACAGAATAGTAAAATAACGAAATTTTTTGATAGTTCGTTCTCGTTTTAAGTCTGTATCAGTGAAGAAAGTTGAATGTATACTATAAAAAAATCCGTTAACATTTTATAAGGTTTTAAGTTTATTATAAAAAATCTAAAATTAATAACATCTATGTAATAAATATCACTTGGACAGTTAATGAACACTGCTATAATTTAAGTACAAAAAGTTAGGATCATTTCATCGGCTTTTCCATTAAAGAAATTAACCAGTTGACCGCATAATAAACTTAAACTTAATAATGTTATATTCACTAGCTTTTATTTGCAAATCTATTTTAAAAATTGTCATTTGAGGTTAAAAGCATGTTCTTGCTACACGCCTTTCTATTGTTCGTATATGTGGGTTCATAAAACGTAAAATACGTTTCCATAAATAGAAATAAAATCTAGTGTGTATACATACATAAACAATAATTGAAATGATTGCTACAGTGATAGTGCAGCAAGAGTCTTATTTATTAAATACAAGTGCTCATTTATTATTATAATAACTTACAGAGTAAACTTAATTATAGTTATAATTTTGGGAAAAATTAAACTTATTTTTACAACGACCCCATTTATAATATTCTTAAAATGAGTAAACATTAATCGAAGTCGCTGTAATGTAATCAAAGGGTTTAATAAGATTCCTCCCTCAGAGCAATTTATTTCATCCTCCGGGAACATGTTAGCCTACTGCTTACATTTTTACCTGAATAAATATAAAAATATAAGAAATCTTGGCATACATTCTCGATGATTTATGTTTCTATTTTTATTTTTTAGATATGAGAAGAGGTAATTATTTTTGATACTTATCTAAACTTTTTTTTTTTAATTAAACCCATACTTAGTAGGTATATGATTTTTCAAGTATATAGAGATACTTTGTCATCTTTTTTTACTTTTTCACAACTTTTATACAGTCAGTCACTTTTTAAACTTTAAAAAAAATTTATATTCCAAAATATGTCAATAATTTTGTATTTATTAAACACTAGCATATCCAGCCCGCTTCACCGGGCTTAATTTAAAGATATCTTAACTCAAAATAAGAAATAAAAAATATATTAAATATAAGAATTGACTTATTTAGAATTAACCACCGCGATAATAATTATGATTCAACCTTAATTTCATTTGCTTCTACTCGTTTCTCAATACATGGATAGTATCATGACGTTATAACTGACCTTAAATAATTTGATGTAAAAAACAATATCAGTAGTAAAAAAACTGTCACTGACGGTTCAATAAAAAATGCTCCGATCGTCACCAAACTTTACAGGATTACCCGCTGGGGTCACTCTAAAGATGCTTTGAAAATTTGGTTAAATTCGGTCGAACCGTTTCGAAGTTTATCCGGAACATACATACATACCTTTTCTTTTATATGTATAGATAATATCGACTTGAAATTCGATGTAACATTTGTTAGTTCTCCTTAGCAAGAAATTCTGTTCCTAGTTTCATTTGTATTTTTTACTCTGCTAGCATTTATCGTTATCGTTGTAAACGCTAGGATGAAGGCAGGCTGTTAACAAAACAAACATTACCCGTTAAATTAGATACACTGCAAAACAAGTTCAGGTGTTTCAGATAATACGAGTAGCGCATTTATGTTGCCTGTACTTTACTCAGGAAGCTCTCTTTGTTTGTGAAAAGTCTTTTAGCAATAAGTATTATTAATTTTAGACTCGTGATAGCTTAGGTTAATGTAAAACATTTCATTTTATTAACTTTTATTGACACACCAAACTGTTTCATTGAAACTATACCCCAATCTAACTGTTGGTGTATTTCAGTGTAAAAATATTTTTTTTTTAAATAAATTTATCTTTTATATTAACCGGGGCAGACATGAAACCAAATTTTCTTAATACGTCCAGTAGTTTTGTCGTTGCAAATGCATATTTACCTAGTTATGTTTATAGTTATGGTTATTATAGACTATTTTCCAAATAATAAACTTATATATGCACGGGTAAATATATAATTAATATTCATCATGATCCCCAAAAGAATAATTACAAAAATATTTTCTCATTTTAACATAGTATAAATAAAAGACGCTTCCTGCAGTCTCTTAGTATGTATGCTTGTCATTAAAATTACCTAACTGATAAAGAAGCGGATTTTTATGTATAGAGAGATTCAAGTCCAAAGTTTATATGTATACGAAATATATATTTTAGAACAGAAAAGCCGGAATGGGATTGTATAGATTTGTGTATACAATGGGTACATGTAACATATTATAAGTCATAACATTTCCTTCATAGAAATAAATAATTACTCTTCTTTGATGTTCACCTGTTATTTCACTCTTGCCTTTGTCCTTTCTAGCGTTACGTACAATTAAATATATATATATATATATATATATATATATATATATATATATATATATATATTTCTATATTAGTCAATTTAATATTAAGCGAGACATTTCTAAAAACGTTCCTTTTCATGATAAAGTATCTTTATTGAAAATACATTAAAATAAGTTTTAAGATGACCCTTACCTAAAATAGAACTTCAAAGAGCAAATTAAGGAACGAGCCTTTTGTAAAAAAGAGTTATTATTACAATACTGTTTTTTTAAAAGGAAGGCTACGAAGGTTATTTTACGTACAACTTTTTAAAATACATCAATTACCAAGGGTTATTTAAGTACCAATAAGATTTAAGAAAACTTAACATTTAAGCTTATTTTATATTTAGAATATTGTAACAAAAAACTTATCACTTTTTTTAGAACTACAAAGCTGACGATCCATACTCTGATACTGTTTGATCAATCAACATGAAAGTTGGCATATGTATTTTTTCATGAAAAATATTTGTATGTTATTAATATTTCTATACCTGGATAGCACGGATATACATCGTTGTATTCTTTGTGCCATGAATTGTAATGGAAGTTTCTATATATGGATATTTAAAACAGTAATTTAAAAATAAATACTTACATACATCTTTTAAACTAAGTAATAATAACATACCTACAAATAACATATGAGATAATTACTTTCTTAATAAGAATGGAACTCAAATAATCATCGCATATGAATTCACAAGAACTTATTATGATGTTTGGCAACCGCGCTAGATTCATTACGAAACCGACAAATTTCTCAAGATTCATTGAAACTCGTTGGAAGATTATTACATATTTACATTGTAATCTGTGTCTTAATCTCATCATCCTTGCTTCAGGATTATCATACATTAATTCATTTGAACTTTATGATGAATAACGTCACATCGAGGAATAGTCCTTATGTCAGTATAGGATATGTTTTATAATAATAGTAATTTTTTGGTCCATGGATATGGATAAAAAGCTTGGAAATGAAATTTCCATAAATTTCGTTTCCAAGCTTATAACTTATTATTCCAAGTTATAACTTTGAATAATCAACAAATATTTGTAGTCTAAAAATATAATCATGTTCTTAATAAAAACCATCAGACTCGTCAGTTTGAACGTATATTTTTAGACTTAATCGAGCTAAAACATTGTGTCCATGAAGTGAAGAGTTTATTAGCTTGGAAAATGTTTATCCTCACAGCTGTATTGATAGCTAGCTTGCACAAACATAATTTACGCTGTCCATACACCTTTATTCCTTAATCAATAACTATATTTTCTCTTAAATAAAGTAACGAATTTATTTGACGCTAGACCTTCTAGATCAAACCCAGATTCAGATCTGCACGATTCAGAAGATGTTATCTCTGGTATTTTTTATGTTAAAATAAAATAAAGCAACATTTATTCTGTTAAATTTAATACAGTGTTTAATCTAAATGTTTATTGCATCTTGTTTAATACATCCAAATGTTTATTGCATGTTGTTTTGTCATCAATCTTGATCTCGGACCTCGATGAATAAATGACCCAACGAATTAATGCTCGCTTTAAATTCCCGATGTAGATTCCATCAGTTAGAATAAAGGAAAAAGTTTAAACTAAGATACTATATTTAAAACACATTTATATTACAAATATTCAAATCAAATCTGACAGATAATTTAAAAATTACGATAAATTTTAAATAAGACGTAAAGAAATTAGTAATTATATATATGTTTAATGATTATATTATTGGTGTGTTGTTTTAGATAGGAAAACTTAATATATCTACAATATTATTTTTATCAGTTGAAAAAATGTTGGAATAAATTGATGGTAATTAAATATGGAACTTGGTCATCACACATTAAATTAATTAAAAAATAATTGCTTTATTTTTTTACAAGAGTATTTTTATTACTTTAACTTATATTATAAAAAAATAATTATTATTATCAATATTAAATTTTTGATCAAAAAAAGTGACAGCAACGATCATTGTTAATGGCTACAACTATTTCATTTATATCTATATAATATTTGTATATACGGTTATTTGTAATTAGTTGACCACCTTTTGGAGGCTTCTCTGCACAAATCCCAATAACATTAATTGTTCTATGACTTTTTAAAAATCTCGATTAACAACACAATAAACACGAAACCGAAAAAATAAATTCTCTTTTTTACTTATTACTCTGTATTTTGTAAGTGTTTAAAAGGTCAACGCCCGGGCGCCATACCTACGCTCAGAGTTAATGTCAGTTCAGAGGCAACACATAAATTTTGTATGTGAAAACTCAAATTTTAATAACTAATTATTCTAAAAAGTCGTAGAACAAATGTTGTTAGGTGGTCAACTAATTAAAAATAAATATAATCACTTCACTTGTATTGACGTTACCAGACACGCTTAATGCAATATTTCGGAATTTTCTGATAAAAGGTAAGTAAGGTCACGATTACGGACAAAAAAATAAAACATTTAAAATTATAATATGAACTAATCCAGAAACATTTAGTTATTATCTATAATTAAAATTAAAGAAAAACTTAGTTTATAAGTTCTAAAGATTTTAAAAGCTTAGAATAGAATTTATCTATAAAATTAAATTATTGACGGAGAAAATAATATTTTATCATAATAAATATTAATTATAACTACTCGTTTAAGAATATTAAAATATTTAATGAGTTTAGTAGAATTTAAATATCATTAATTTCAATTTTTAGGTGCTCATAGAAAAATTCTTAGGTCTTCTGACAACCTTACTCTCCGTAAACCGTCTCACTCTTCTCGCTATTTTAAAAGATCTTTTACTGCTCAAGCAATTTTGCTTTGGAACAAATTACTATTAGTTTTCAGACAAGCGCAGTCTTTGGGTAAATTTAAGGGATTGGTCAAAGATCATTATCTTCGCCTTTCTTCTGCACAGTTTAGTTCTATCATTTAAATATAATTATCGCTTTTATATATTAAATTATTATATTTTATTGTACTAGCTCTTCCTTTTCTTGTGCTCCTTTTAAGTAATGTCATGAATAAAGAAAAAGAAAGAATCCTCTTTCTTTTTCTTTATTCATGACATTATTATATGTATTTAAATTCTATAAATACTTCTATATATTAATTTATTATGTATGTTTATGTATTATTATGCACCACTTTTCTCTTTATATTTCACCTTATTTCTACCAGTATAAGGTTGTCTGGAAGAGATCGCTACATAGCGATAAGACCGCCTTATTGTATACCCATAACGTTTTTTTATATATACTGTTTGTTATTTGTTTTTCTATTGTTTTTGTAATTTATGTGGTTGCAATGAAGTATATTATTATTATTAATTTTAACAAACTCTGGACGATAATTCCATTTACAAGAGAACATAATACTAGTAATAAATCATATTATATAAAGCTACGTTAAGAAAAGCTAAGCTAACTGGTAAATTTGTTTCCATATTTTCTTTTAACTTGTTTTCAATTTACATTTAAGGTTAAAAAAGATATTTTGTTGCATGTTTGTCTATATTTAACGTTTCTATTTATTACTATTAAAGAGAGTTACATTTTTGATAGGCTTACTAAATATCATAGATTACAAAACAGAACTTTAATCATTGACAGAGTCTACTTAAAGTGCATATTGCATTAATCACTTGGAAAAATACGTAGAAATACGAACTTAACGATATCTGTAGAATATCATCATTTTGTAATAACTTTTTTATATTAAACTAAAAATATTTTATTATAATAAAATATAATCCTTAAAATCTCAAGAACGGCACTATCGGCAAACAAACGAATTCGGTACTTTTTCGCTGAGCAGTGAACAATTCATAGGTCACATGGCAAGGAATTTAATATATAAGTATGGGTAGAAACTCATATTTCAACTCGCGAACACATCTGCTACTTGGTTTTATGTTTTTCGAATGTGAATTCCAAACTTGTCTAAAAAAATGTATTAACATCGTATGACGAAGTTTAAATTAAAATTGTGTTGGTGTCAGCTTTTTATCGTGCTAGCAAAAAATGCATGCTTTCTGCTGGTTCATAATTGAACTTCAGTGTTTCATTTTATATACATATTTAGTTAAAATAACTTTCAGAGTGCTAAAAAAGGTGTTATTACCGTAAAACAAACCTACCGTATTATATCGCCTTTGAGCAATAACTCAATTAACATAATATATTTAGCTGCCATTAAGAATTTATAGGATGGCAACGAAATATGACGTTATTAAAAAGTTGCGGCGTGATTCGGTGGTAGGTGGTAGGACATCATTCAGTCGAGGACGTCTCATGCGCCGGTTGCTTTTAATTCTTCTACAAAAATTGCTTTTCTTTATAAACCATATATAAATTTAATTAATAAAATATAATATTTAAAGTAATAAAACATTTACATATATCATGGAAAAAATGTACGATTGTCACGTTTTGGTATTAGACAATGGCAATTCAATATTTTTTATAACAATATTAAAAATTAAAAAAAAAACAATAAAAAGGTTGAAACTATGGTAAACACTAATCTTAATGAAAGAACTCAATCGGCCTTACAATACATATTGACTAATTTGTTAATAATTGAGACAAATATATATTGACAGGAGTCGATAGTATTTCTAAGCAACTGGTAAGTTCTATAAATTAGTAAGAAGTGTCAAATTTAGGAATTATTTTGTCCTTTTATTTATGAGCGGACGCTCTTTAGGTGTCAATAGTAATTGACGATGTAGTTTTTAAATACCTTATAAAGTTTTATAAGTTATTCAAATTATGTGAAATATGAAAATGTCTCAATTATTTTAAATTATTATAATTTTCGTAATTTAATTAAATTTCTAGAAGGTTTATAAAATAAAAAGTTAACTAACCTTAAGCCCTGCACTTACAGTTTTTCTGCTGAAATTAGATATGATTCGTCAAATCAAACATATAGTTATTGTTTTTATTTTTTTTTAATTTGCAATTTTGTTTGTGATTTAAACATCCGTCATATGTCGAAATAACTCAAATCACTGAATAGATCACTTAAAAATATATTTTTTTCTTTCAAAAATCAGAATAGTAAAGACGGACGGACGGTGGACAGGTTAATAAATTAAACGAAACGAACGGTAAACCGAGATATATAAAAAAAAGAGGTTACTAAATAATAATAACTTTATTCAATACAGTATCGTGGACATTTAAAAAAAAAAGATGCTTTGAAAATTAGATTACAAATAAAATATGCACATAAAATGAAACACTGAACTTCAATTATGACCCAGCTTCAATTATGAACTTCAATTATGACTGCAACTTTTGCAGTCACCATAAAAAGCTGATACCGACACAATTTTATTTTAAACTTCGTCACACGATAGTCATATTTCGATGTTAATACGTTTTTGAGACGCGTTCAGAATTCACATTCAAAAAACATGAAACCAAGTAGCTGTGTTTTCAAATTGATTTATAAGTTTCTACCCATAGTTATATATTAAGTTCCTCAGCATTTGAGCGGTTTGTTCAGTACTTAGCGAAAAAATCAAAATTCCTTTAATTTATCCAATTTTTTGTTCTTGATATTATTTTTGGGCATAGTATACTTTTGTTTCATGTAATAATATCATGACTACAGAGTAATCCTAATTATAATTTAAATCTCGGGAAAATTTTTAACTTATTTAATGGGGTCGCATTTACAATATTCTTTAAATGAGTAAACATTAATCGAAGCCGCAGTAATGTAATCAAAGGGTTTAATAAGATTCCTCCCTCAGAGCAATTTATTTCATCCTCGGGAACATGTTAGCTTACTGCTTACATTTTTACCTGAATAAATATAAAAATATAAGAAATGTTGTGATAGGTTCTCGATGATTTAACTTTTTTTTTTATTTATTAGAATAACAAGTGGTCATTATTTTTGATAGGTTTTTAAATATATATATATTTTTAATAAAACCTTTTCTTATTAGGTGTATTATTTGTGTAGTGTATAAGGACACTTTGTCATTTTATTTATTTATTACTTTTTCAGTCTGTCACTTTTTAAACTTCATATATAATATTCCAAAATATGGAAATAATTTTTATATTTATGAAATTTATTATATTGCACTTATACATGGACTTTGTTGTAATTCCATGTAATTTTTGTTACCTTTCTTTAGCAAAAGATTCCTCTCCCCGTTTCGTTTGTATTTTTACGCTGCTAACATTTATCGTTGTAAATACTAGAAGGGAGGCAGGCTGTTAACAAAACAAACGTTATCCGTTTAATTAGATACACTGCAAAACAAGTTCAGGTGCTTTAGATAATACGAGTAGCGCATTTATGTTTATAAATAGTCTGTACTTTACTCAAAAAGCACTTTTTGTTTGTTAAAAGTCTTTTAGCAATTAGTATTATTAATTTAAGACTGGTGATAGCTCAGGATAAAGAACATTCTATTGTTAACTTTTTAATAATCATTTCTCTGTTGCCTGCGTTTTTATCTGTTTGTCTGAGTGAATATGTACTGACTTTTATATTGACTTTTATATGAAATTAGTTGACATCACACGTAATTGTTGCATAGGAATTAAACCCCAATCCAAACGTTTGTGTATATAAAAAAGTATAATTTTCTGGAGTTAAAACTCTCCTTTATATTACCCGAGGCAATAACCTAGAAACATCAAACCAAATTTCCTGAATACGTGCAATAGTTTTATTATTGGCGTTGAAAAAAATAAACAAATAAACGAAGAACTATTTTTAAATTATTGTTGATAGTTTTGTTATTTACAGTACACGTAGCAATTACTAGCTGTTAAGAAAAGTATAAATTCTGTTTTAAATATATATTTACAAGGCTATGTTCACGTAAAATAATGGGAAACTAGGCGGGCAAAATTCCGATTAATTTACGTGAACATAGCCGGGTAAATATATTCGTATATTAATAATCCTCATGGCACCCCACCAAAAAAATCTCTCGTTAATGTTATAATAAACGTATTTTTTTATAGATAATAAAAAAATAATAATATAATAATTATCAATTTTAATACATTTGAAAACTGAAAATTGACGGTAGGTACGTTAATTTAGCCTGCGCCTATCTAAATAAAGCTTTGTACATAAAACCAAACCATACATAAGTAACAAATATTATTGAAGTAACTAATATTTAGAATAAATAGGAAAGATATTTTATATAATTAATACGGATTTTAATTAATTTTACTAATAATCTTTGTTACAATTCAAATTATTTAAAAAAAAACCATGAAATACCAATGATTGTAACCATGAATGTTTCCCAATGATTATTAATAAGCAATAATTGTCGAAGCTTTTATTAAAATTACCCTAAGTTTTGGTAATTATTCATTGTCCATAATAAAAAAAAAATACTCTTATTCTTTGTTTACAATTGGTAGTTTGGGTTTGACATTGATAATTTGTAGCTATGTAATAATTTTAAATAAGCATATATAATATTATTTGTTTACTTGATTATTGAGGTATTTATTGGAAATTACTTTTATATTAATTGGTTGTCTATATTAGTTGCATCTAAGACATGGGTACTTGTATTATCCTATTATTACTTTAGATCTTTATTTTGAACAGATTATAAAAATTTAGATAAGACCATTTTCAGACACAGCTTTTCTTTTAAACTTAACTATTTGTAGTAAAAGAATTTTTTTATATGTTTTTCAAAATTATTAAAACATGTTATTTATTCATACATGATAAGTATTAAAAGTAAATATTGTATTATTTTTTATTTTTTAACTTTGTGTGGTTTTTAAATATACATTAAAAAAGCAGCGTCGACCGGAAGAGAGTGACTAACTATGAAGAGGTGCCTCAAGTTTAAAACCTTTACCATGACTTTACAAAATGTAATACAGAGTTTTCTTTTAAAAAACTTATTTTATCTTCATGAAGTTTGTCTTTAAGCTTTTATATCGATCAGAACGTCAAGTTGATTGTAAGAAGTGGTCTATATAGTCAAAGTCAAAGTCAAGAAGATTTTTCGAAAATGGTTTCTTTCCTACTGAAATATTGTTTGAATGATATTAAAAGATGTTTTTTGAGAAGACGCTTGCTTGAGATAGAACTTCAAAAAGCATATTAGAAAACATGGCTCTTATATTAAAGAGCTATTATTACAATACCATATTTTTACAGGAAAGGCTAATAAGGTTATCTCAAAGTACGACTTTTTGAAAAAAATAAACTATCAAGGGTTATTTCAGTAACAATATAATTTAGGAAAACGTATCGTTTAAGCTTACTTTACATTTACAATTTACATTTAAAGTATTGCAACGGTATACTTTTCAGTTCTTTAGAACTATAAAACTGACGACTCTCATATTGTTTGATCAATCCATATGAGAGTTTTCATTTTTTTTAAAGGAAAACATTTGTATGTTATTCATTTTTTACAACTCCGTAGCACGGATGTATGGAATTCTTTGTACCATGAATCTTCATGGAAATTTATATATATATATCTAACAAATAATTAAAAATTTATTTCATAACAATATATTAAATTATATAATAATAATAATAATCTACGTATTAAGTAAATATCAGACAGTTAATTTCTTAATAATCGTAACAAAGGAATTTACAAAGAACTAATTAAGATGTTTGGGAACCGCGTAGATTCATTACGAAACCGACATATTTCTCAAGATTCATTGTAACTCGTTTGAAGAGTAATCTGTGTCTTAATTTTATAATTATTGCTTTAAAATTATAAAACATTCGTTTATTGTAACTTTATAATGAATAAGGTCACAGACATCTTTAATCCTCATGTCAATCTAGGATATGTTTTCTAATAATGGTAATATTTATTTCGGTCAATGGACATACAAAAAAAGTTTGGAAACGTATTTCCATAAATAATACACAATAAATTCTTTGAAATTTTGAAAATTGTTAGAACATTAACAAATATTTGTAGTTTAAAAATTGAACTATCTACTTAATAAGAACTATTAGACGTTTAAACGTCTTTTATTAGACCGAGCTAAAAAATTGTGTCCATGAAGTGAAGAGTTTATTAGTTTCAAAAATGTTTATCCTCACTGCAGTGTTGATAGCTAGCTTGTATAAACATAATTTACGCTGTCTATAGAACTTTATTTCTTAATCAAAAACTATATTTTATTTTATATAAAATAATGAATTAATATTACGCTAGACCTTTTAGATCAAACTCAGATTCAGATCTCCTAAAGGAGGTAATCACTGGTAATATTCATGTTAAAATAAAATAAAGTAACATTAATTCCGATAAGATCAATACAGTGTTTAATCGATATCAATGTTTATTGCCTGGTTCTTTGTCATTAATCTGGATCTCGGACTCCAATGAATAAATAAGCCACCAAATTATGATCGCTTTAAGTGCCCTATGTTGGTTCGATCAGTTATAATAAAAACAAAAAAAAATAAGATACTAAATTTAAAATACACTAATATTACGAACACTGAAATATTGCCTGACAGTTTTTTTTAAATTACTATATATAGTATATGTATAGTGTGACACTTTTGTTTTATTTTAAATGTTTATGTTATTGGTACATACCAATAATTTAAACATTGATTCAGTTTTAATATCTATAATGACATCATTATAAATATTAAAACTGAATATATCTATATAGTATTATTATTATAAATTGAGGATAAAGTAATTATTCAAAATAAATTAAATTAAAGCAATATAATCCAATGTTTACACTGCTTTAATTTAATTATAATTAAATATGTAATTTGGTCTTCACGAAATTACTCAAAAATAATTGCTTTATATTATAACAAGAGTTTTTTTATTACTTCAACTTACATTATGAAAAACAAAATAGTAGTAATTATTAAGTATTCAATAAAAAAATGAAAACATTGATCATTTTTAATTACTAGAACCATTTAATTTATATCTATATAATATGTCCATACTGCTTCGCCGAGATTTATTTAAAGATGTCTTAACTCAAAAGACTTAACTTATTTAGAATTAACCACCGTGATAATAATTATGATTGTACCTAAATTTCATTTTATTCTACTCGTTTCTCTAGCAATTGTCATGACGTTATAACTGACCTTAAATAGTTTAAAAAAAAAAAAAACAAAAACAATATCAGTAGTAAAACTGTTACTGACAGTTCAATAAAAAATGCTCCGATCGTCACCAAACTTTACAGGATTACCCGCTGGGGTCATTCTAAAGATCCTGTTTAAATTTGGTTAAAATCGTTCAAACCGTTTCGGAGTTTATCCGGAACATACATATTTACTCTACATACATACATTTTCTTTTATAGGTATAGATGGCTAAAGGCTAGCATCATTACAACTGGTAATAATGTCTAAAAGATCAATACTGGGTTGATGAAGAAAGAAAACTAGTTATACCAGATGATACTATTTATCTATAGATATATTTTCAGATAGAGCTTTTATGTTATGACTATTTAAATTTCTGTTTCTGGTTTCGCAGTTGGTTTGGATCGGATACATAGGATTAAATTATTTACAAAGCAATTAAAGTATTTTTTGAAATACCATTAAATATTTTTTATCAGATTAGATTATTTAGAAAGCAATTAAAGTATTTTTTTTTGCAATACCATTAAATATTTTATGTATATATTCACAGTGAGCCACTTACTCTGAAATATTCTATCCATAAGTCATCACTACACTTGAACTGACTTTACTTTATACATATGTGTACATATGTTTCACTAAGGTTTCACACAACTACTCAAGGTAAGATACTGATTTAAGACTGACAGAAATTACATTTAAAATTATAATATAAACTAAATCAATAAATATTTAGGTGTTATATATAGTTTTAAGTGTGAAGAAAAACATAGTTTGAAAGTTCCATATTTATTTATAGCTTAGAATAGAGTTTATCTATAAAATTAATTTATTAATCGAGAGACTGGTACTCTATCTTTACAAATATTAAATGTAAGTACTCGTTCAAAAATCTTATACTATTAGTTAATAAGTTTAGTAGCATTTAAATATAATTAATTTTAACAAACTCTGGACGACAATTTCATTTACAAGAGAACATAATACTAGTAATAAATACATTCTATATTGACTCGTAAATTGTTCCCATATTTCATTTAAGGTTGGTTTCAATTTACATTATAATGTTATAAACGTTTAGTTTGATACAAAATTTTATACAATATAAAAATATAATCAAAATTTTATATGAAGTATTTGTATTCCAAGAAGGTTGTCTTGCAGAAACTATATACTATGCAAGACATTTTCTCAAACTTCGATTAAATCTTACAAAGATTACAACGCCAAGAGTGCAAATAGAAATGAAAGGTTGCGCAAACATCGAGAAAACTAAATCGATGAGAAACTAGAGAAAGCAGTAGGTGAGTCGCGGAAATGATAAATAAAAGAAAGATTTATTTCGTGAGTGGAATATAGGGCCGAGAGACGTGTTCCTGAATATAAAACAACTTCATGAGGGTTACGTTATATAATAGAACTAATGATATATATATATAACCTTTCTATTTTTATTTATTACTATTAAAGTGAATATTAGGAGCTCTTTTTCTTAAAAGGTGGTTTTATCTTTAAGATATAATCGTTTAATTACTTTTTTATTTTTATACAGTATAAAAATTGTAAAATAATTAGGTTTTTTGCATATTGTTTTTAAACAAATATATACTAGGTACTAAATATATTCTTAAATTTGTTATTAGTCATATATTACTTAGTCATTTTTCTACAACAAAGATTACTAAAAATTTTAAAACATAAGTTTGTACCTAACTTGGAAAGTATATAAAGTATAAAGTAAGTGTTTAAAGTATATATGCATTTAATTTTTTTTGTACAATGAAAAGAGAAAAAGATTAAACATGTTTATGAGAGAAAGATTAAACAATGGTTTCATTGTTGCTTGTTCAGCTTACATTACTTTTATGTTTAGAATCTACAAAATAAATAGAAATGACGCTTACATAAAAAAAAATGTAGTCGGTTATTATAAGGCAAACTGTGGAAGAGATTAAATGCAGATAAAAAAATAAAAAAAATCAACAAAGGTTAAGGGAGGCAATTGTAAATCTGCCAGGATCTAATAATTAAATTATTTATTACGATTCTCTTGAAGTTACTATGTTTTAATTAAAAATATATCCAAAACTTTTATTTTATTATGACATATACATATAATTAGGATTTAGATTTTAAAATGTTCTATATAAACCAATGGACATAATATTGCACATGAAGTTCATTTTACTTAAAAGAATCTGCGATATGATTTCCTGTACTCCAGAAAGTTTCCTACTTAAAAATATACTCACTTAGGTAGCATCCGTAGGGATGTAGGAAATTGCCTTCAGAGAAAAATCTTATTAACTCCTCCCACAACGCTACCGTTGCTACGATTAAAGTTTACTCATTTTTAGAATGTAGATTATACACACGTTTGTTATATATATATATACATTTTGACTTGTTCCAATATCTTTTTTATGATGATCTAAACCAATTTTCCTTTTAGAATATTAGAGCCATATAAAGTAAATAACTCTGATGAAATAAATCAACTTTTTTAACAAAAGTGATTTTAAATCCATCCCGTTCTAAAAGTTTTAAAAAAGTTTTTATACTAAATAAAGGGAAATGGTTAGTAAGTAACTAGAGGTAAAATACTTCTCAAGAAATCTTGATACTACTCACTATAAAAATATTTAGTTTCAGAAAATGGCAGTCTACGAGATGTTTATGTCATATTTTTATTTTAGTTTTTATAATATTTTTTTCGAAACTTGTTTTATAAAATCATGAGAAAGTTACAATGTCATGATATATAACTATTGTTAATTTAAACCGTTCAACAACATTTTTATATCAAAATGATTATTACTTATAACATAATTTAAAAAAATCCAATTATCGTCTTTCAGAAGCATGATATAGGAATATATTTAACAGACAAACACAGCGCTTACAAATATTTGTCACCGTTTACATTATTTCTTATTAAACCGTAATGAGCTTCCTTCAGTATTTTATACATAAAGGAGGTTTCTGTTTTATATTACAAAATTTTAACCACAAAATTACTTCATAATAAATAAAAAAAAATATTGCTCAATATTAAATTGTAAATGCTTATGATTCAATTGTAAATAAATTAAATTAAAAGTCTATACTTATATTTCTTTATACTTTTAAAATTAAACTTTTATCTTATTTACCAAACATGCACTTTTGATGCAAGTGCTATTCTTTACAGTGTAACTGGTTTATTACAGTAAAATTACTTACTAAAACTACAATGGAGACCTTACTAACTTCATAAAAGTTATCTAGGAAGAACCATATGCAACATGCACTTCTGGCAATCTTTCTTTTTTTTATCGTTGGAAAAATGCGTTACATCATCCTAGCGGCCAGGAAGGTGATGGCCGAAGGGGGACTACCCGGCAGCATAGAAGACGCTGCCATTTTTAAGGCTACGCACTCCGCCAAAGTGTGCCAGGCTGCGCACTCCGCCAAAGTGTGACGAGCCGTGTCCACGGACTCGTCACAGTAATGGCAGTAGGGGGTCGCCTCTCTGCGTGCTATCTTGTGCAGGTACTCTCCTAAGCAGCCATGCCCCATGAGCACCTGCACAAGACGGAACGTTAGAGTCCCATGCCGCCGGCCGATCCAACGATCGAGGTGGGGGAAATGACATGACCGGCCGACGGGGACTCTAGGTCCCTACTCCACTGTCGGATCAGGGCTCGGTGAGCTAGAGTCTGGCAATCATCCTATCTTAAATCGCATATGTTTGAAATGTAAATATCTTAAACAAGGGTTAACTTGTTTTTTAGACAATTTCTGACAGTAGTCGTTGTTTTATTACAATTTATTAAATACGCTTCTAAGCGAAAAAACAATACTTAAATAAAATGTAAAAGTAAAATGGGTACAAAAATAGAAAATATGAAATATTTTATTAAGTAATAAATTAAAGTAAAAATACATACATTTCATTTAAATAATAAAATGAAATGTATATTTTACCAATCCTTTACCATTTCTTTCATAGAGAACGAATGAATGTAACAATATTTTTTTTTATCTTTCACACGTAAATGCAAATGAAATTCAACGATCACTTTGTCTGCGTGTACGAAAGTACTAAAAGTAAGACGCTCTGTTGTGTTGGTAATCCTGTGTTCTTGTTTGTTCCAAGTATAAGCTAAAGCGGGAACAAAAGCGAGTACAATACATTTATTTTATGCACAAAAAGTTAATTTGTTTATTTGTTATTACTTAACACAATGAGAGAATGTGTAACTGTATAATACATAATGATAATAAAATTCGTACTAAAGAATCAAGAACAATTTGATATAAAAGTTAAGATTTATAATCTTTATTTACTATTATTCCAAATGCAAATAAATATTAAATAAAAATGCAGGCTTAACATCGTTACACATGTTAGTTTTCGGTATTTTTCTTATTTTATAGTTCTAAGAAATCTGTATTAAATGTTTCAAGTTTTCATTATCATGTATAAATTACATTCTTTGAAGGTAATAAATTGTATTCTATATATTTGCACCATACTATCCGATCCTACTTGAAGTGTACATTTCACTGGAAGTTCTCTCGCAACTTTATTTATACCCGGCAGGTAACGTGACACTCGAATTGAGTTTATCCGGATGCGCTCTTGTAGCCTGGACAATCGTGTACCAAAACTTAGGTTGTTATGTATATTGACTGCTATTGAGACTTCCAGAGCAGACCCAAAAAATATTAAAATGTTAGTTTTATTCTTAGATCTATTATTATAACCACATATTATTTAGAACACTTATAAAAAATTAATAGACCCTATTACCAGATAATGATGATAATGATGTTCGATGTTTACCTATTTACTTAACTGGAAGCTGACAAAGTACTTGAAGATGGTTTTAAAATTATGATCAGCATTATCATTTTGAAATTACTTTTTATATTAAACTCTACATATTTTATAATAATTTAATGTAATGTGTTTTTCCTTAAAAAAACCCAGACCAGAAATATCGACAAACAAACGATTTCGGAGTTTTATTTTGATATTCACATAGATAGATGATTTTTTCGTTGTGAAGTAAACAATGCGTAGGACAAATTTAATATATAGCTATGGGTAGAAACTCATATTTCATTTTGCGCACACTTCTGCTACTTGCTTTTAAGATTTTTGAATGTGTTCTCGTGCTGCAAACTCGTTTGAAAAAAATGCATTAACATCGTATGACGAAGTTTAAATTAAAATTGTGTCGGTGTCCGTTTCTATTGTAGTAGTAGAAGTTGCATGCTTACTGCTGGTTCATAATTGGACTCTAGTGTTTTATTTTATATACCTATTTGTTAAATAAACTATTTTTTACTCGTAAAATCTACAGAGGGCTTTGAGCAATAACTCAATTAACATAAGATATTTAGCTCCTAGTAAAAATTTATAGGATGGCAACGAAATATGACGTAATTAAAAAGTTCCGGCGTGATGTGGGGGCGGGGCATCGTTCAGTCGAGGTCGTCTCATGCGCCGGTGGTTTTTGATTCCTCTTCAAAAATTGTTTTGATTTTATAAACCTTTAAGAAATTTACTTATACAATAATAAGAATTCAAAATAACTAAAAATGTACATATTTCACATAATGTAATAACGAGAAAAATAATCTATTTATAAAGCTAGATAAGGTACTCAAAGATCAAACATCTAAAATATATTAAACGAGTAATTAATACAATAAATTGGGTAATGAAGTCATAAATATTCACTGAAATTACTTTATTTGATCGTTCACCTATTATTAGCGTCATCGATAAGCATCAATTAATATGCAATATTTTTAAACATTTCTAAAATATAGTATATTTATATAAAATATAGTATAAATGGTAAATTTCGGTAGTTAAGACGAACTCCAAAATGTTTTGAGGAACAGTATTTTGTAGTGTAGTGTAAATTGCACTGCTCATTCATGTGATAGCGAAGTTAATATTTTTAAAGCTAATAAACTCTTCACTAGACACTTGGATGGAACGTTTTAGCGCAATTAAGTCCAAAAACTGAGCCTACAAGTTTCAGCATATTACAGTACTATTTTTTTTAAGTCTTATAATAATATGTTTTATAACATGTTATTTTGTGTCGAGTTGAACCTTAACTTAATAAAGATTTATTTATTACAATGTTTTGATTCAAAACTAGCACCAAAGTCATTTAATCAAATTACTTACTAATAATATCAATAAACAAATGACGTTTTGCAAAATATAGTTAAAAATCGTTAACTCTAATATAATTAAATGGTTTAAAAAATTTCTCCCTCTACAAAACTTAGATAATCCCCCGAGAGAATGTTATCTAACTGACTCCTTTTTTAAATATAAAACTTTTGAAAGTAAAACAAATCTTGTTATAGACTTATATCATTTGCTTCTCACTATGTTGTTGTTTGTAGATGTAATATCATTAATATTATTGTAGGTATAAATAAATAACTTAGGAAAATATTTTTATTTCTCAGAAGTAAACATAGATTAATAAAACTCGACATACAAATTATGAAATACAATGTGAATGAGTAATAATCTACAAACAAAATTCAACGCTTATTAAGAAATTTGTCGGTTTCTCAATGAATGTTGCTCGGTTCACAAGCCTCTTAATTAAATGCTAATTAGTAGCCTTGAATTTCATTTTACAATCGCACAATACAAATTATTTACTTGGTTTTACAGATGTGAGATATATATTTGGTTAATCAATATTTTACTACTAACTTTGTGGCAAATATTGTGAAAAAAAAAATATTTTATTATTTCCTACACTTAATGATAGGAGTGCGACAAAAAATAATCGCGATAAGATAAGATAAAAATAGGAGAAGCTGGCAGAAGTCTCCAAGAACGTTTTGGCAGCACCCAGAACTTAACTATCTCAAGCTTTCCAGAAGCTAGCAATTTTTGTCTGGCACCGGTTTTCTACATACTCGTATATCTACACCAATAGTAGTAGCTGACGTTTTTCGCCGATTTTTTGTATAAGTGAAGTACATTGCCGGTCGAATTCGCCCATTTGTGCTACTGACACCAATTTGTTACTGTTAGTGAGATTTTATTTTCTATTCTTTTAACCACCTATTAGCTTATTAATAAGAGGTTGTTCGTATTTTTTCTGATACAACATACACTGAAATAAGAATAGACTAGTATTTAATTAGATTTCTTTAATCATGCTTTTATTATTATGAGATCAAAAGACTTAAATTTAATGTTTTAAATTGTCACTAAAATACGTTTTGACTACAGCCATAGATTATATAAAAATATAGAAAAAGACATTTTTAAAGTTTAAAGAGACTTTCTTGTCATTTAACAACATAAATGAAAGCATATTTATATAAATTTTTCAAATTTATAGATATATACTTGATAATGAGATAGCTGTGAGGGACTTAAATATTATTTTATTTAATATATTTATACGAAACATATACATTTCTGAATAGGTAATATATCTTTATCAATTTACCATAAGTGTTTTATTATATAAACTCGCTTTTATTAGTTTCACGTGTATGTTTGCTTGTTTGTTTGGTTGTAACCGACTTTTTCGATTTCGATTTCGAACGATTTTGTCTCATTTCCCAAGGACCGATTTTGTTTAAACATTGTACACATATGAAAGATCGATAGTAAATTAATCATTCAATGAGATTATTTATTATCCTGATTTATTTTATAAAAAAAAAACATTCTCTGTATCAATACGTTTGATCAATAATTTGATGGGAAGCAAATACATATTACCAAATTACCATGACGTAACACTGAATTTTCTTCAAAGCGGAATACGGAAAGCGATTGGGTTTAAGCAAAACTGAGAGCTTTTCCTTAAACAAACAAACAAATAAACGAACTTAACATTTTAAATGTTACTAAATAAGTTTTGAATGTGTCCCGATATTGTCACATATCGTTAATATTATTTTCGTTATATTTTTCTTATTAAAGTATTCAAACTGTAGACTAGAAGAAATTTTGTAATAATAAAATATTAGTAATAAATTGATAAAGTATATTGTTCAATAATATATGTGTTTCAATTTTATAAATTAATTAAAAATATTATTGGAAGCTTTTGTTACAGAAATCTTATTATCAAGAAGTACATACTCATATGAAAAATTAAAAAAATTAAAAAAAGCGTAACTCATCTGTTACGCTTTCACGCTTAAACCGCGAAAGCGATTATGATATAGTTTGGAATAAACATATTTAAGATGTTGAAAAAGGACATACGTTACTTTTTACCGCAGAAGAAGATCTCATTCCCACGGAAAACAACGAAAATCAGAATAAAAACATCGCTGCGCTGCTTTGTTGAGATGCGCTGACCTCATAGTTTCACGTTCTAAAAAAAGTCTTTTTAGTAATTTAAAAATAAGTCCTCGAGGTGTCGAGGACTTATTTTTAAATTCTTTTCACACAAGATATATGGTGATATATCTTGTGTGAAAAGAAAGCCTAAATTCATCTTATGTAAAAAAAAATATTTATTTAGCAAATCAATCAATCAACCCTTAGGATATATAGTAACTATATTGTAGTATAGTACCGTATAGTAACTGTATAGTTTTAAAAAAATAGGTTACGCGGGCCACGTGCCTTAACGTTGGGTGCAAACTGAACTCCCTACTAATAATTGCGAATACCTAGACCCAGCTGTGTTAAGGCTTCAAACCAGACATATCTTAAAAGAAAAAACGGGTTCACAGAAGTAAAAAATAGTTAGTTCCTATTAATTCATTTTTTTTAATTGAAACAACCAATAAAAATGGCTTTTATCTCTTTACCATCAGAAACGAGCAGGTCATTTTCAAACAGGAGAGCTAAAAGCAGTTCACATATTATCCACAAAAGAACAAACACAGTCATACTTACTATGCAAGTAATTGATGTTAAATACTGTAACGGCTGCCTTAACTATAATGCGGATGAAGTCACGGATAAAACCTTTTTTAATATAAATATGCTTACGAATATGTTTTTACGGTGTAATGTAAGAAATTACTCTATGAAACGAAACCTCACGACACCCATGCTGCGACCCGAAAGACATTTATCACGCCCACTTTGATTCTAACATCGAACTTCAGAAGACCACTTACATTAGAATATCTTTTATATATTTTAATATTATCTTTTTATTATTTTTATTTTATACTATATCTTATATATTTTTATATTATTTACTGTTGTAGTAAAGTCATTTTTTATAATAATGTTAAATAAAAAATTTAAGCTTATTAATTTCATAATAGTATAATATGAATATGCAAATCGAAATTTATATAAATATAGAGCAAAAAATAAACCACCACATGCAGGGATTCGAATCCGCGACCTCTGGGAAAAAACCGTCCCGTCGCTCTATCAATTGAACTTCTGGTAGCTATGACTATGACTCAAATGGCTAATACAATGGGTATTGGGTAATTTTATCAATAAATAAAAAGAATATCTATGGAGTCGAGTCTATTGAAACAGCAAAGTATAATTTAAACATCATAAAGCTTTTTATCATTAAATATATACGAGGAATACGGGATCTACGCCCCCGGGAGTTCCTCGGCGACCGTCACCGATGATAAATTTTGTGACCGCTAACACCTTTCTTGACCCTGCACACAAATAAAACACTTAAGTAAAATACTTAATTTTTATCAATACGGAATTCTCTACGTGTGCATACTAAAATGCCTTTACTTATTCAGAGTTTTTAATTTATTATTTAAAAGGTCAAAAAAGAGTCTAGAGTCACAAAATATGTTTTAAGTTTGTAACCGTGAGCTACACATTCGAATGGTAACACATTTATGTACCTCTAACGTTATGTTCAGGCTTTTACTTGGGTCAAAGATACAGATCTTAAGTCATTATACTATAGTAAGGATTATCATTCTTTCAGTTTATGCATAGGCATAAATTAAAAGGACGAGAATCAATTGTGCATAATCGTTTTTAGATCTTAATTCTTCAATTTGTCCCACTCCTCTCAATAAGTTTAGGAAATACTGTGAGTAACGTTTTTGTTTTTGACAATTTTTTTCAGAAAGTTGTTTAGTAAAATATTAATTTACCAAAAATATATTTCACTTCCATATAATCAAGTAAATAATTTTATTTGTTTTGAAACCATAAAATGAATCTCAAAGCTGCTAATTATCATTTAATTAAGAACCTTCTTAACCGAGCAACATTCATTGAGAAACCGACAAATTTCTCTATAAGCGTCGTATCTTGTTTGTATATTATAACTCATTTACATTGGATTTTATTATTTGTAGTTCGAGATTCAGTAAACAATTCTTATTTCATGTAAAACAAAATATGTTAGTTAGTCAATAAAGTTATTTTTTGTTTGTAAAATAATATTAATGATATTACATCAAGAAACAACAAGAAAGATAGAAACAAATGATAGAAGTCTATAACTAGATTTGTTTTACTTTATTGAGTATTATACAAAAAAAGTTGTCAGTTACCTAACATGCTCTCTGGGGATTGACTAAATTATCTAGAGGGAGCAAAGTATTTTCTAAGACTTTCACAAGTTTTTGCTAAGACTTTAACACATTGAAATAAAAATTTTACGGATATAACTCGCGTATAATTAGTTAAATTTTAAATTTACATTTAAATTTAACCCGACATTTCGAATGCTTTGCAGCAATTGAAAAAAGAAGAATTGCAAAAAAATGATGGTTGGGGATTATGTTACATCTGGAACCCACTCTTGAGAAATAAAAAAATCCATGTCTGTGACTACACTGTAAGACCACAAGATACTGTTAGTGCGTTTCGTGTGAATCCTGAACTGTACGCCCGGAAACTTAGAAACCGTTGAAAGTAGATGACTGACTTACTGGCAGACACCTCCATTTCGTTTTACCGTGAACACGATTGCTGCAAAGCATTCAAAACGTGGGGTTAAATTTAAAATTTAATTAATTATGCGTGTTCAATCCGTAAAAAAAACCCCCGATACAAAAAACCTCTAAAAAGAGTAAAAATAATATTATTATGTACTTTTTGAAGTCGTTGCGTCGGGGGACCGTTGTACGTACGTTGATAGTGTATATATTACAAAGTTAATTATTGAGGACTTAGACTATACGATTCGGTATCGTAATTTCTTTATTTGCCTTGTTAACTTAACTTACTTGCATGTTAATTTCTTCCTTATTAAACGGTCCCCCGACGCAACGAATTCAATAAGTACATAATAATATTATTTTTACTCTTTTTAGAGGTTTTTTGTATCGGGGGTTTTTTAAATTTTCAATTTAATTTTTTTTTCTGCTTTTTAAAGTAATGTTACTAGTTTCTGAATTGTACTAAATGAACCTACAGACACACAAAATTTTCAATTGTTTAAGTCGGAAAGATTTGTTTGTTTGTTTGTTTGAGTTGAATAGGCTCCGAAACTACGGAACCGATTTTTTAAAAAATCTTTTAGCATTAGAATCCTATATTAAGATGTACAAAGGTTATATTTAATACGAGAAATATATATAATATTTAATAAAATAAGGATCCACGTGAAAGTTTCGACAATGTAATAAATTATAAATGTATTAAGTAACATGATTCAAGACTTTTTCATATAGGTAGGTAGGTTTCATATATACGAATATTAATAAATAGAAACATTTAGAGTTAAAATCACTAATAACACTATGATCATGGGATTTATATTATCACTAGCTGTTGCCCGTGATTCTTTATGACTACGATCATAAGCCATATAAATATATTACAGTCTCTGTGGACGCAGTCACGGGCAACAGCTATCCCTAATAAAGTACTTTAAATCAGTACGTAAGTGTAACAACCTTTTGGCCTTCATAACTAGGCTTTTTTCCTATATAGTGCGGGCGACGCCGCTGGGAACCGCTAATTATTGCATAAGAACCTCTCCCCCGCACGAATAAAACGTCAATATCTTAGAGATGACTATTTCTATTTCAATCAAACATGAATAAGAAATATCTCGACGAGCATTGATATCGATAAAAAAACCGCATTCAAATCCGTCCACGCGTTTCGACTCAAACAGCTAACTATTGCATAAGAACCTCTCCCCCGCAAGAATAAAACGTCAATATATTGAAAACGGCTATTTTAATTTCAATCAAACATAAATAAAAAACATCTCGACGTACATAGCTTTTGTTTAAAAAAAACTGCATTCAAATCCTTCCACGCGTTTAGTCGCAAACAGCTAATTATTGCATAAGAACCTCTACCCCGCACGAATAAAGAATAGCTTTCGATTAAACAAAACCGCATTCAAATCCGTCTACGCGTTTGGCCGCAAATAGCTAATTATTGCATAAGAACCTCTCCCCCGCACGAATAAAACGTCAATATCTTGAAAACGGCTATTTTTATTTCAATCAAACATAGATGAAAACCATCTCGACGAGCATAGCTTTCGATTAAAAAAAACCGTATTCAAATCCGTCCACGCGTTTGGCCGGAAATTTGCCACAGACAGATACACAGATACACATATACACAGTTACACAGATACACAGATACACAGATCGACAGGTCAAACTTATAACACCCCTCTTTTTAGTCGGGGGTTAAAAATAGTTTTATTTCAATAGATGGAGCAATCTCAGTAACCTCTTTTATTACATTAAAACAACTTTATTAACTATATTTTATTAACTATATTTTGCTTTTGCAAGGTCGGTATTTTATATTATTAGTAACCTACCATTAAATTAGTTTGGTGCTAGTTTTAAAACAAAACATTGTAAAATAAATATTTTAATGTTCTAACTCGAGACAAAATAATATATTATAAAACACATTATAAGATGTAAAAAAAAACTATTACTAGTAATGTAAATTGCTGGAACTTGTAAACACACTTTTTAGACTTAATTGAGCTGAAACGTTCTATTCAAGTTTCTAGTGAAGAGTTTATTAGCTTTAAAAATATTTACTTCGCTATCACATGAATAAGTAGTGCAATTTACACTTTGATAACTTTATTGGTCAAAAGCGAGTTCAGTGTACCGCTATTTTTAATAACAATAAGGAAAATACTGACAGTCTAAACATTTTAGTTTGAGTTCCTATTATTCACCGAAATTCACTATTTATTTTTTATTTTTATTTATTTCTGTTTATTATATTCAAATATTACAATTACATATTCATAAACACAAATCTTATCAAAAGATTGTCGCAATAAAACTATTCATAGAAAGTATTTAATATATTTATGCGAAATTTAGAAATGTTAATTATTTGTTGTACGTTCATTGATACTGATCAATGACGACAATAATTTAATACATGAACGAGGAATTGAAGTAATTTCAGTGAATATTAATGACTGCATTAGTCAATATAGTGTATCAATTATAGTTAATTTTAGCAAACTCAATATTATTTAAAAAGAGTACAGCTAAGTTAATTGAAACACTAATTACCTGATAGGTATATTTCATAAATTGAAACATTAATATAATTTTTTTGCACATTTTTAAAACTTTAATTAAATTAAGATTTTCTTTAAAATTAAATTCTTTTTAACACTGCAACTAGTATTAAGGTAAGGTAATAAAAAAATATATACAATATTTTCTTATTAAATATGTATATACTTTAGTATCACGTGAAAATTAAGGGTTCAGGTTACATTGAATATTCGTGTCATAAAAGGATGCTATTTAAAAATCTAGTTAGGAGTAAAGCTCACTTAGTTACTTGTAATATTTCCAAGAACTTAATCAAGTTCAAGATTCCAATGTCATACCTGTGCACAAGCAACACGTAAACAAATATTGTTATAAATATATAAGTTAAATATATTATAAATAGTAACTCTTTTATGTATTTATATATTAAATGCACTGGAAGTTCCAAACATGCATTAGCATTAATGTGGACTTGAAGATGTAAAAATCCCATACCAAGTGAAGTTGTGAGTTATTGGAAAAAATATGGATTATCACATTCTGGCATTTGATAATGGCATTGTTATAAAATATTGGAGCTGAAAACTGTCAAAACAAGTCCTCGGTTATTTTCAATCTATTGACCACCAACATATTGACCAATTTACTAACAATTAAGAAAATTATGTATAATTAATGTTTAAAAATATCTATAAACCCGATTCAAACCCGCGACTACTGGAAAACCGTCCCGTCGCTCTGCCAACTGAGCTACCGATACGGTATATATATTTTGTCTTTTTTATTCTTTGGCTGTATTTTTTCAGTAAAATTAACCGAAAAAAAGGGGGAGAACTGACGTCAAGTAAGTAAGTAATAGAATGGTCCCAAATAATAGCAAAAAAGATAGCAATATGTCAAAATCAACAATTTTGTGCATTTATAATTATTGGAATAAGGGCATAGGCTATGAATATGTATTTAAATTATAAAAATACTAAACAAAGTTTCATCCATTCAATGACGTATACGATTTTAATATTATTATTTTTTCTGTTCTAAATTATTCTTAGAACGTTTTTTAATAGTCTTTACTTTTTAACATTTATGGTTGAATGTTTAGTCAAAAAATATGTATTGGAAACTATTTATACTATTAAAACTGTAACTTTATCATTACAATATGCCTACAGATAAAATAAAAAAATATTGCCTTCGACTGCCTTACTGCTTGGCATATTTATTTCACCGTTTAGCACATTATGAAAGATAATGAAAATATTTTAGAGAGTTGTTTTATGTATGTACTTAATAATAAAAAGCAAGTACAATATCTCTTAAGGTTTGATGTATTTATAAAATTTATAAATATGTTGAAGATATTAGCGAAATACAATCATTTAAAAGTGCGAATACTGTATTAGCTGTTCACTAGAAGGAGTAAAAATGTATATTGGGACGTGTGTACAACGTGTGTCACGTTTAGACTGGGAAATGTAGGGTGTTATCAGTTCTTTATTATAGTGTCCTGCTATTAAATAAAATAATAGAATGTGATGACAGTGCCAAGCAACACTTTATTATATATATCTTAACTAATGATGAAATCAACTTACATTCAAAAAATATTATCAAAATTCATCTAGCAGATCTCGCTACACATATATAATTCAATATATGAGAATAATAAGTATCACAGCCATGGTTTTAAAGGTATATAAGATAAAAGATACTAACAGGATCCGGTAGCAGGAAAAATAAAGTGAGTAGCACAAAAGTGCTTTTATACTCATATTATAAATTTTCATAAGGATTAGTTGACCGATATCGAGGAAAACATACTGTTTCCTTGAGTGGTGAAATACTTAATAGGAGAAATCTTAACACTGATGTAAATGACTATACCAAGAATCTTAAAACAACAAAAACACCTAGAGCCTGATAACGCGTTGCCAAACATATGGAATTTTCACCTTTGTATATAACATTATATTTATATTTAAATATATATTTATATAACTCTAATTTCTGCATCTATTCAAAACAGAATATTTTAGTTGGAATATTATGTAAATACTTTTTATAACAATCTGTGTAACGATCGAGAAGTCATAGAAAATAAAATAATATTAAGCTAAAATGTTATTTAATTATAAATACTTTAATATAAAATGAAGAAATACTATTAAATTATTCGACCGTAAATGAATACTTGACCATAGCAAAAACTTGCAGTCTTTTGATAACTAGAAACATTACGCCGGTATTTCGAATCGACGAGTCGGAATAATTTAATGGAGTAACTCTCAGTCCGCTTGAACCCAATCGCTTTCCGTTTGCTTTAAAAATAATTCAGTGTTTCAACAATGCTTTTTGAAGGTAATTCGTTAACCTTTTTCGCTCCAAATTGATTAGACGTATTGATACAGAGAATGTTTTGTTCATAAAATTCGTTCGTTAAAGCCTCACAGAGTTATTCTGTAATTCAATTATTTTTAACCAAATATTCGAAATTGTTTTATATGTATTCGGTACTGTGTTATACGTTAGAAAACTGTTCGATATAAAAAAAATAATAAAAGAGAAATTTTTTATAACATTGTTTGTATTCGGTATTTATGGTTTTAAAAAAATGGTGAGTTTTAAAGGTTAAGGTTAGTGATAGAATAATAATCATATCGCACTAGTCTAATAATATTTTTTTACATCTTTTGCTAATAAATGTTTTTACAGTCCATTGGTGATAGTGTTATTAATAATGAATAAATAAATTAAGGTTCCGTAATTAATATAGCAGCAATGAAGCCAACTTTTAAATCAATCAAATTATCAATTATTAACCAGGTTTAATGTGTCGCCAGGCCGATCATGAAAATAATAAATAGATCTCCTATTTATCATATCTATCGCCGGATATTAATCATAAATATCAAGATTTAAACCTAAATGTAAGAAGGATAGTAGAAGAGTGTAATAGACGTAAGTATAGTGACTAGTCACTTCTACTGCTATTTGTCTTAACACCGCATCTTACTTACTGAAAAATCACTACCATTAACTTTGAAGAGCAATATGATGATCAACTTTTTGAAGGGGCTCTTAATTTTAATAATAATAACTTATTATAAATAAGTATTAAAAATATTGATTTTTTTTAATATTAGATTATATAATAATAATCTAATATAAAAAAATCTTTTTTTTTTAATAATATATATATATATATATATACCCGGATATAACCATGTAATTTAATTTTTAATTTAAATATATGTTAAATAATCGTCGTGGTTCACAAAAGAATTAAAACAAAAATATTGACTATAATTTAACTTTGTTTACTTAATAATTACAATAAATACATAACAGTTACATTTTTTAACTATTCCACCGCAGAAACTAAACCCAGTTTTTCATAAAAAACGATCTATTTCTAAATGGGTGCTATGTTACTTAGAATATTGTTTTATTATGTACAGCCGTCCGTTCAATATATATAAATATCAAATAAAAGTTTGGTAAAAACTTATACATCTGAAACTGGAAATATTCTCGAAGAAATATAGGGGTTTTCATAAAATATCGCTAAAATAAATCGATCTATACCTCAACGAGTAGAACGATTCATCTTTATCTCGCCAGCATCGATCATGCTCACCAGTGATCTAAATGCCCAAACTAATAAAAACTGTAAGCGTTGCGAAGTTTAACTAAGAAATAAATGTAACGTATTTTTTTTCCGTTACAAATTAAATATTAAACTCTAAAGTGAATAATCCTAATATTATTTATTTTATAAACTCAAAAGGTATTACAATTTTATAATATTAGTAAAAAACGATAAACATAAAATGTACAAAATTTGACCTTATCGCTAATAGGCGATCTCTTACAGATAATCCAAACATTAAGGACAATAAAGATGTACAGCTAATAGTTACCTATATTATATCATATCATTCATATGTATGTATCATTCATATATATATATAAACTTCATGTGTATGATCATATACAGTACTATAATATAAGTAATAATAGTTAATAATGAAGATCCAAAAGGAAGAGTTGGTTGGGTTGAAGGAGAAACGAATTTGTAAGAAAATAGTCAATATATTTAATATAATAGTTTAACATATATTTAAAAAAAAAATAAACTTTAAACCTCCAATAAAATAAAATAATGATACTCTATAATCAACATAATCAAAAGTTGAAAAGTAAAGCCTAAAGGTTAAGGTATTTTAAGATGACCGATAAAAAAGGTAGCCTAACTTAACTACGAGCAAGTACCGACGCTGGCACTCTGTTAAAAGACTATTCATCTTACACATAATTCAATGGAACAAAAGATTTATTCGTATACAGTTGTGAAAGCCTTTTTGACTCAACGATACGATAATTTGCCGACTGGGTTTTTACTTGCAGCGATTAGACAACATAATAAAACAATTATACTATCCTAAATAAAATACGAGTAATGATTATGTTATGAGTTATGATTTATTTTCATAAAATATGTTTTATAATTATTTATTTACATGCAATGTAGACAAATAAATTTTAAAACCACACGCTGTCGTGTCGCATCTTCTAAACGTAATAATAGGTAGAAGTAGGTAGGTACTAAAATTATTGCCAGTGGAAAGTGACAAATGGTGCAGAATTAAGACGTCGTGCTGCGAGGGCTAGGAAAAGAAAATTTCTTCAATTTTACTTCACGATCACTGAACTAAATATTAAACTGTCATTGGATTTTTTTTACTGTTAATATTCTACTAAGAACGAAATTAAATTCAATATCTTTAAAATATAATATTATTTTATGTTCAAAGTTAGAAAACAATTACATAGTCAAATACATACATTGTCAAAGTTGCACAAAAGTAAAATGAAAAATATGAATCAGGTTATATTTTTCTAATTATTTTTTTTTCTAATTAGTTAAGAAACTTTCAAGTTTCAAGTTTACTAAAAAAGACGATACGACAAGTAAATGTTTTTCTTACTCAAACGCTTATTTCAGTGCTCCAAGTACACAAAAATTTGAAGAACACAAAAAAATTGTTAAAATTAATAATTAAAAATGTTCTCGAATTAACAATGTAAGATCATGAAATGTTAAAACTGTTCGCTTTTTAATTTTTTGTACAAATGTGTCATTGATAGTACTAATTGTGTTTATATATTTAGTACTATCAATAGTTATACACACAATTAGTACTATCAATAGTTATATATAATATATATTTTATACAGAATAGTATAGTAGTACGTATATTACATGTAGTATGTATATTATCAATACCTACTATCAATAGGTACTATCAATATTTACTATCAATGTATATTATCAATACCTACTATCAATATGTATCATCAATACGTACTATCAATATGTACTATCCATACGTACTATCAATATAAACTATCAATACCTACTATCAATACGTATTATCAATACGTACTATCAATACGTACTATCCATACATACTATCAATACGTACTATCAATATAAACTATCAATATGGACTATCAATATTTACTATCAATAGTTACTATTAATACGTACTATCAATATGTACCATCAATATGTACATCAATATGTACTATCAATACGTACTATCAACATGTACTATCAATATGTACTATCAATATAAACTATCAGTACGTACTATCAATACGTATTATCAATACGTACTATCAATACGTATTATTAATACATACTATCAATACGTACTATCAATATAAACTATCAATACGGACTATCAATATTTACTATCAATATGTACCATTAATTTGTACATCAATATGTACTATCAATACGTTCTATCAATATTTACTATCAATATGTACTATCAATACGTACTATCAATACATACTATCAATACGTACTATCAATACGTACTATCAATACCTACTATCAATACGTACTATCAATATAAACTATCAATACGTACTATCAATACGTACTATCAATATTTACTATCAATATATACTATCAATTTATACTATCAATATATACTATCAATACGTACTATCAATATTTACTATCAATACGTACTATCAATATAAACTATCAATACGTACTATCAATATTTACTATCAATATATACTATCAATTTATACTATCAATATATACTATCAATACGTACTATCAATATTTATTATCAATGCGTACTATCAATATAAACTATCAATATAAACTATCAATACGTACTATCAATACCTACTATCAATATTTACCATCAATATATACTATCAATTTATACTATCAATATATACTATCAATACGTACTATCAATATTTCCTATCAATACGTACTATCAATATTAACTATCAATACGTACTATCAATATGTACTATCAATACGTACTATCCATACATACTATCAATACGTACTATCAATATAAACTATCAATATGGACTATCAATATTTACTATCAATAGTTACTATTAATACGTACTATCAATATGTACCATCAATATGTACATCAATATGTACTATCAATACGTACTATCAACATGTACTATCAATATGTACTATCAATATAAACTATCAGTACGTACTATCAATACGTATTATCAATACGTACTATCAATACGTATTATTAATACATACTATCAATACGTACTATCAATATAAACTATCAATACGGACTATCAATATTTACTATCAATATGTACCATTAATTTGTACATCAATATGTACTATCAATACGTTCTATCAATATTTACTATCAATATGTACTATCAATACGTACTATCAATACATACTATCAATACGTACTATCAATACGTACTATCAATACCTACTATCAATACGTACTATCAATATAAACTATCAATACGTACTATCAATACGTACTATCAATATTTACTATCAATATATACTATCAATTTATACTATCAATATATACTATCAATACGTACTATCAATATTTACTATCAATACGTACTATCAATATAAACTATCAATACGTACTATCAATATTTACTATCAATATATACTATCAATTTATACTATCAATATATACTATCAATACGTACTATCAATATTTATTATCAATGCGTACTATCAATATAAACTATCAATATAAACTATCAATACGTACTATCAATACCTACTATCAATATTTACCATCAATATATACTATCAATTTATACTATCAATATATACTATCAATACGTACTATCAATATTTACTATCAATACGTACTATCAATATTAACTATCAATACGTACTATCAATATGTACTATCAATACGTACTATCAATATTTACTATCAATATGTACTATCAATATTTACCATCAATACTTACTATCAATACGTAAATATATACTATCAAAACGTACTATCAAATGTGTACTATCAATATGAACTATCAATGCGTACTATCAATACGTAACTTATGTTCTTACCTGAAATATAAAAAAATAAAATAGTTTCAAAAAATGTCTTACCGCAATAGTAGGAAAATAATTGATTATTAACTTTATTTGTTAAATGATTGAAATAAAAAACAACACAAATTGTACAGTGAATCCCATATATTCCCGGAAACTACATCTAATTATTAAAAAAAAAACTAATAATAATTTAAAATAATAAATATTATTGTCATAGATTTAAGACTATCTACCCTACCTATAATTACCCTACCTATATATATTTATAAATTTGTAATGTACTCATTTGTTATCATCTTAAATGAAAATAATAATAATTAAATTTAAAATTAAATATATCAACTATACGATAATTTTGATCAACCGTTTTCAAAGACCTCTCCCTTCAAATCACAATCAAGTGAATTTTTACACCGGCTTTAACGTTTTCGTCTTCTTTGGTAAATAATAATTTCAATGTTTCAATCACCCTGTTGATCGAGTGTTGAAAACGCTTAACGTATAGCGGTATATTGTCGTGTACCCATAAAATCAAGGGTAGTAGAAAATCAGTCATAGAGGTCCCCATGTTCTTTAATAAATTGCATCTATGTCAAAAAACATAGCGGTCAACATCATTATTTTTTCATTTTTTATTTCAAAAAGAGGGGTATTATAAGTTTGACCGGTAGATCTGTGTATCTGTGTGTCTGTCTGTGGCAACATAGTAGCCAAACGCGTGAACGGATTTGAAGGCGGTTTTTTTAATCGAAAACTTGTTTCGACGGGATGGTTCTTAGAAATGTTTGTTCAAAATAGAAGCAGTCTTCTCCAAGATATGGAGCTTTTATTGGTGCTGACGAAAGGTTTTTATACAATATTGATAGTAAAAACCTAAACAAGTAAAATTAGTTTTTTCATAGATTCATTTAGTACAACATGGAAGAAGTAATATGATTTAAAAAAAGCAGAAAAATAATAATTAAATAACCCCCGATACTAAAAGATGTCTAAAAAGGATAATATTATTATGTACTTATTGAAGTCGTTGCGTCGGGGGATTTTTGTATGTTGTTGAAGAAAATTTTCGTAGCTAATGAATGAGCATTTTGACTATACGATAATATCAAAATATTGCTATTTCGTTTGCCTTGATAAATTTACTTGCATTTTGAATTCTTCCTTTACTTAGCGGTAGGGGGATTTAATTTTTTTTTTCATTTCTAATAATTTTACTTCTTAAGTAGTTTACTACAGTGTAATAGCTATATCAAAAACCTTTGCAACCACAGCAACGCGTGGCCGGGTCTGCTAATAAATATTGCTATATTTATATATAAATATATATATATATATATATATTTATATATAAATATAGCAATATTATTATCGTTATTTAAATAATATATATATATATTATTTAAATAACGATTTATTAACGTTCGACGTTACATTTTTGTATTTTTTTAAAACATTATTTAGATTGAAAATATCAGTATTTAAAAACTATGTTTTAATTATGAAATCATTATTATTTTTGAAATAACCTTTTATAAATTAATTGTAATGGCACTTAAAATTGGTTTACATTTGTTTAATCTGTTCTCTTTGGAAAGTTTATTGATATATGTCTTATATACTGATATATTGTGTTATTATACTACGTAAATACCTTGTATTCTAAGACAATAAGTCAATATCTATATTGACACTGCACATCGGATAATACGAGAAGTAAGAAAGAAGTTATTGCATGTATATTATTAGTAGTGGTTATTCATAAGATTATAACTACTCTGTATGTGATATTTACATTTATTTAATAACGTCGTAAATGTCATACTAGTAATATATTTCAGCAGTACATCCTATTTAAGTCTGATTTAGATTCAAAAATATACCCTTCCGCTAACAAAATAATTTTCTCCCCTATTTGATATTTTGCCAATTTTTCCGTTGTATTCTTCTCTTGCCGATTTTAAGGTAATGTTTGATTTTTTTTTCGAAATGCGAAATTTTAAATAAATAGAACATATTAATTTAGAAGATAAAGAAAAATGCAATTCTTAGTTCAGCTCAGAGTTACAAATCTGTTGAAAATTCGAACATTGCTCTTTAATGAGGTGATGCTCTTAATGTAACTATTGTAATTATTCTGTGGTTAATTTTTTTTATTTATTTATATCTTTTCCACTTAGAATCATAATCAGTGATCACTTGTGTACGTCAACATGGAAATGTCAGGAGGGCCTATTACGATACTAGATTTATCGTAATAAGCCCTTCTGAAAAAGCACTTTCCATCTTAATGTTAAAGCTATGAGGGTTCCAAACGCGTCCTGGTCTGAGAAGAACCACACAACAAACTCAGCCGGATATATTTTTTGTTATTGTGATCAACGAAAATTAAATAATAATAACAGAAAATATATATATATATATATATATATATATATATATATATATATATATAAATAATATATATATATAAAATAAATCTTCGGCCTGCCACACAACCAGTCACCGCAAGCAGCACCCGTTCGTCTTACGACATCAATAGAATGGGTAAGCCATGAATGTAAAAAAACATATACCGTGAAGCCTTCACTGAAAGATACGTGAATACAGCTATTATTGTAATTGGATAGTTTTAATCAGTTTAGTGCGTTTGAGTTTTGTCATTGTTGAATATTTATTACTTTTTAATATTTCGATGAGTATAAACTAGATAGATAATATAGATGGTGACCCTCTTATCCTTGGTTAACTGTTTGGTCTTTTTTAATCAATCTAAGTATATTTAATGAAGAAAGATATTGAAAGAAAGATATTGCTTATGAATATGAAATATCCAGCTTCTCACATCGCAAAACTATAAAAAAATATAAATGTTGTATTTTTATATTTTTTCGTAACATGTATAAATATTTCTTAAATAAAATAATTAAAATCTGTAATGACGACAATTTTATGCAAAATTTACAAGCTTCAAGTTATTAGACGTTATTAATCGGAGCCGCTGATAATAATTGAAGGGCTTAATAAGATTCCTCCCTGATAGCACTTTGTTTTATTTTCGGGAGCGAGGTAGATTGCTTTTTTTATTTTATCCGACTTCGCAATAAAAGAAGTAAAATGATTTTAACTCCCTATTTTTATAGAGTATATACGTGCGGTATGTGATACTCAAGTAACGAGTATGTTTTATCATTATTAAGTGTAATTGAAAAAAAAATGCTTATACGAAACATCAATTTACCATCAAAATATGACCATTAGACTAGAACCATTAGTAACTAGTTTTTCATATTTTGGTGTAGTTAAGCATATTATATAGTAAAACAAATTACTATAGATTCATAAAATATAGATATGTAAACTAAATATTTATTCGGCTATAATCATGTAACTTTTAACTCGCACCGCGAGTCCGCTATGCCACGAGCTCTTGAATAGGAACCCTGAATGGGTTTGAAACTAGTCGGGCAAATTTCGATTAAAAATTACATGATTATAGCCGAGTAAATATAAATTTAATAAATAGAAAGTTTAAATACAAAAAAAATATGTAAACTATTTATTTAAGGTAATGAAAAATTAAAATACGATATTTACTATTAAATAATAAAAGTAATTCTATCTTGTATTTTCTTATCTGATCCAATGTTTTGAATTGAAAGCGACTTTTTCCTAAAACAAAATATAATCTATCTGTATACCAATTTTTATCTCAATCCTCGCTATCGAGTTACGAACATCCAGACATTCCCATTTATATTATTTGTAGGACAACGGAATCACGCCAATCGTAAACAACTATGAAATCAAATCAAAAAGGTTGTTTCTATTTTCATCCTATCATTTGTTTGACCGATCACGTTTTTAGCAATAAAATAGGAAAAACATCGCATTTGGTACAATTCACACACATTCAAGACTTACAATTCACACATTCACAATTTACTGCTATAATATCCGATGAATTACGAGGCGATATGTTAAAGGTTATTTTGTTACCGTATTTATGTGGATGTAGTATTTGGTGTCATATTACACAATGACAAAGTTAATTTATATTGTGTTCTTTTTATATAAAATATCGAATACGTTAAAAAATCGTTTAATATAAATATGGAAATTCGTTTGCAGAGTGTAATAGGATGGAGAGGGCAGCTGTTTTTGCGTCGCGCGTCAGTAATCCGCCGTCAGCGCACATTCATCAACACGCATTAACACGTCAGGGACCCGATGGGCTAGGAACCACGCGTTATCAGTATTTATATTGAACATAAAATGGTTTTGGTTTATTCTGTATAAAAATACATAGAACTTAAAATATAGTTTTAAAACATCATCAATACATGCGTATGGTTAGATAGTTAGTATAGTTTAGCAGTACATACAATATATTAGTTCTAGTTATATTAATAGTCTTACATTTTGGCGTAATAGAGGTAAATATTATTATATGTAATAATAATAGACACACATTTGACACATAAGACATGTTACAAAACATGGCTAGTCATTTTATGTTTTAAATAAGTATAAAATGAACAATTCTTCACCACGACAATACAAAACAATTCTTCACAGGTCTTGAAACTGCGACCTTCCTGTCGCCTACGTACCTTGATGAATTTAGCACTCTTAGGTAAATATATCAACTTTAGGACTTATATTCTTGACAAACTTAAAAAAAATATTCATTCACACATACATACTTTTTATATTTTATTCACATGACATTGCTTTTATCTTTTCTAGATTATTCTAAGCAGAAATGTGAAAAAAGATACTTGACGATTTTTGAAAGTAGCCTTATCGAAGTCACATCCTAATATTATCCAAATATAATAGTTTGTTTTTTGTCAGCACTTTCTATAAAACTACTAAAAATTATATTCTGAATTTTGAAAAACTAAAATTAATAATAAAAAAAAAGTTTTACGTGACTTAAAAATTATTGAAATTTTTGATGTTGTAAGATATTTGTTATGGCTCCTCTCGAAACTCAGCATGGCTTTTATTAAACACCATCGTTACATGAAAGATTTTTACTGGAAGTTAGAAATAGGAATATTTTATAAAAAGTTTGATTGGATGGTTTTTTACATAAAATTAAAGCCAAATTGAATTTCATAGTAATAAATTTAAAATAAATGAGTAGTTTTGAGAGGTAAATTATTATTGTATGTGTAAGTCGTTTTAAAATATTTACGGGAATGATGACTCATCATGTCCTGTTTGTCATCGTCATCTTCGAATAAATATGCATTATTTTAAATTATTAAAAAAACATGAAATTTTGGAACTCACTGAGTATTTAGAGCTGTTAAATACTAAGATGAAAACTCTTAAATTCTGCTGTTCTTTGTTGCACTATAGAGGATAATGAAAAATTTACGAGGTAAAAGTCAGTGCGAGAATGTGAGGAACATGATTTCTACGTACTCAGATAATAAATATTATCTGACATTATCATAGACTCCACGTAAAGATACCAAATTGCAATAAAATAGACATTATTATAGAGTTACCAAACTAAATCCGTAAGAGAGACAGTTTCAAATATTTTTTTGGTTATATGTGATTTCATATTTTATTAATTTAAAAGTTAAAGGTTATTTTGGTAAAAAATATTAATAGGAATATATAATATCTCTTTTGATATAAAATAAATAAATATATTCAGTTGATTTATAATTTTCGACCATTATTTAATTATATGTCAAAATTATATAATAATTATTGATGATAAAAGAACTTTTAGATATTACTGTTATTATTTTTTAAAGTGTGAGAACTGTATTGGAACATATTATTTACCATTACATTACATTACATACATTTTCAGAATAATCCTAAATAGAATCTTTATCTTTATTATAATTTTTGCTAAATCCTTTAAGTTTTTAGTTTAAAAGTATTATTTTATCTTATGAAAAAAAAATCCTTATGATATTTATTATTGTGATATCCAATTCTTTTTTACTTTTAACGTAGGAGCTTCGCGATTTGACAACTTGAATAGATTGCTTTTTCCCTCCTTTTATTTAGGTTACTGCTTACCGCAAACAAATATCTTTTCATTTCATTTGAAATAAACTAATATATGAGGTCCATTAGAGTTAAGTATGTTTACTTGTAGTAATATAAATAACTATCACGTCAACCGTTGTTTCTGTAGTTAAAGAATTAGTCTTGTCGTGACCCTAAACATACAAAACAAATACAATCAGAAAAAGTTAGGACTTAAGGCAAATACAACTGCAACCAAGAGAGATAGTAATTTATTTCTAACTAATTTAATTCCTTGCACTTCCAATACTTGAAGAGCAATTTAAAGCTCCTCAAGCTGGCTTTCAGGGCTAATGCGTGCGTCGTGTATGTTCAAGTATTTGCTAGGTTCCATTGACCTGAATAGGGTCTTATTCTGGTTTGGATTTTGGATTGGTTGTTTGGAAACTTTAATTTACTGCAGACTGGTTCTTTGTAATTAATTAATGTTTTATCCACATTACACTTACATAAAAAATGTATTCCTTCAAGATCTTGAAAAACACTATTAAAATCATTTTCAAGCAAAAATATATTAAAGTATGAGAATTAATAAACATACAAATATGTATTGTATAATGGTTTAAAGTCATATTTTAGTATGTGCATATTCATGTAACCAATGATTGATTGATTTAATAAAAACCGTTTATTGTTACTTAACATAGCCATAAAATAAGTTGTAAAAAATAAGTGTTAAGTAAGTAAGTGAAATCAGGACGATTTTATATTACTTATACAAATCAATCTATCCAGAATACCGACGGCTGGAGTGGACAAACACAAGAGGCTCCATTTGCGAGGCTTTATACACAAGGCCACGTGCCAGCGTTGCCATGAGTTCCTGCAAACACCTAGCAATTAGGAACGTATAAACAACTACTTCAAATAAATAAGTATTTATCTAGAAGAAACCGTCGCTTATTATTGAAAAAGCTCTTATAAGCTTATTAATAGAAAAAAAATGTAGAAATGATGTAGCACAATTATTTAATTTGTTTAAAATAATATTACCTATCTTAGTAGGTAGGTAATATTTTTTATTACTGGTAGCTTATGATTTACATATTGTTAACATATTGAAACTTGTTATATGAAATCTAATGAAACTTGAACTAACTGAAATATATTATTTATTTATACATTTTATTCTATACCACATGAAAATTTATATTACAGTTACAAATAAAACATAAACAATCATAATTATATACACGGTATTCTTCTGATGCATTTAATAATGAAAATCATAATTAATATTTTTAGTTTTTGATCAAAAATATTCATATTATTATTAGTTAAAAGCCTCAGGTAAGTGATATGGTGATACATCACACTACACACCTGTGTCTCATCGATCATTGGTACGTGATGAAACACTTCCTGTTTTGTGTATTTAGTTTTTAGTATTCTTGGTATGATGAGTTACACAGGCTTGGAAAATGTTACCAAAATATAACAATAAAAATTCATTTCTTTCTTCCAAATTGAACAAAAGAATACAACCGAAGTTATAATTAATTTTTAAAAAGCTGATGCCAAATATTAAAACTTTTATCAAATATTAAAAAAATGTTTTAACAAAATGAAGCAAGTGGAGCGCGAGCTCTTACTTTTAACAATCGTCATCAAAAAACAAGAACAAGTGGCAAAGTTTGATAGAACAGTAAAAGTTAATGAAAGAAACATAATTAACCATGAAATAATGAACCCCTTTATTGCGACACGTAGACTTTGAAATAAGCCCGAATAAAACGATTAAATACAAAACTTAGATCAGCTCGCCTTTCTGCTAATTATGTGGCACAAGTCACAGGACACAGTAAAATAAATTATTTCTACCTTATATATGTCAAGTACATTTTTAATAATAACTAAAACTTGATGAAGTATCCATCATTTGAATCTAAAACATAAACATAATTTTATTTTGTAATAATATCATGTTTATGTTTTGTATATTATCCAAAATTGAAAGATAATGAACAACATAAAACTGTTTTATTCTCTTAACCTTATAGTACCTACATTAAAATATACCTTACCTTTCAAATGTAACTGAAATTATAGGTTGAACATATTCATAGCTATATCTTGCCACATCCTATAACTTAACACAAACATGAAGTCTTGCTTAAGACAATAACAGTATTTGGGAAACTCCATCCCATCAATTTTATTGTATAAGTTTGCAAGTTGCTTGAGATTCCGCCGCGTCAGAGCCGCTATGTTAATCAGAGAGTGCCGATATCTTATGGAACTAGACGTTGGGATAATTCCATTATGGGCCTATATTTTAATAATAAGTGGTTGAATGTTATCATTAATTTTGAGGATAACGGAATTGTATTCCCAATGTAGAATTATTTTCGATATAAAATATTCTAAAATATGACTTGTTGTGGAGGTTTTATATATTTTTGAATATAAATGTTTTCGAATAATTTATTTTAAGTAAACGTGTTAAAATATTTTGTTGAGAATATATTTACATAAAATTTGTTGGTTGCTAATTTTTACTTAATAATCCTTCAATTCGGAAATAAAATTAGAACCCTTTTGGTCATTTCGCTTTTCTAGACTATTTTTTTATCCAGATCCCAGGATTAAGAAATCAAGATAAGAGAGACGGAATAATCCGTGGTGATAGATCGCTGACCTCAATCTGTTTTTGTGATCCTCTTTAAAACATTCGCTGGCAGTCCGGAGTTGAAACCTCTGTCTTGGGTAATGGTGGATATAAATCATATAACACTGTCCAACTTCTTTATAAGCCTTAATAAAATGGTTGTTATTAATCGTAGTACTATTATTTATTAATATTTTACTAAAATGTAGTACCAATTATTATTACAACAATAAAAGTAAGAGCTATCTTCATAGTTAATGTTTATTAATAATGCCATTTATCAAATAGTTATTTCAATACTGCCATTTATCATATTTTTAGTTGAGTGACGATTAGTTGATTTATTCATTTATTAATTGAGCTATAAAAAAATCAATACTAAAAGTCCAATACAAAACACCCTTACAAATGTACGCCTGTGTTAACAGAGTTAACAATGTTGAGTGGTGATTAACGACAGCCCGGTCAAGCTATAGTCCTGGAAGTGTAAATGTTATGGATGTGCTTTATTGAATATCATATTGTGATTATAATGAAGTTTTATATTTATATATATATCATAAGTATATTGTAATTCATAAAGGAACTGTTTACGTAATATAGAAAGTTCTTTATTTTCATTTTTTTTCGAATGATAAAAATATTGCAATCTGTATGTATAGAATTGCCCGTAATTATGTTAAAATATTTTAAACAAACAATACTTACTGAATGTAATTTATACAGTTAAGTTTAGTCTTTTCTTCTTTTGTGTTACCTTATCTCTTTAAAAACAATACGTTAAGAAGCAAACAAAACTATTATTTTTAGGTAAAAAGAAATTCGTCAAAAAACGAAACGTTTATAATATTTTTAAAATATTTAGACTCTTCCTGAAATGTAAGTATCAATGTGCCCATCACCGGTCGTAAACCTACAGTTTACAAGCTCACTGTAAACTGCCTATGATTTACGAGCGCTCTGAGTGCACTATAAAAAATGTTTAGCGGCAATTAGTCTGATACGGCTCTATCATAACACCTTGTGACTTTTTAATATTGTCAGCAATTAAGTAGAGAATATTCCTTTTTTTTTTGTACCAACAAAATAAAAATATTTTTCCTAAAGATATAAACTCGTAATGAATGAAAATATGGACTACATTATAAAGTCTATAATATGATATGATAGGTTTTGTATTACGAATGTACATTCGTTAAACATTAATTAATAAGCAATTTCAATGCAAAATCTTAATAAATATACACTTTCCTTTGCTTTACAAAATATAATGCTAGGAAAATGGCAGTTAAAATTAATTAATTATCATCAAAGTAAAATTGTTATATTAATAATCTAAGTATGATATAAAAATGACATAAGCAAAAATACAGACAGTTTAAAAAAAAACATTTAAATTTTGAAAATATAAAGATATCTGTATGAATCCTTACGTAAAAGAAAACTTTTCATCATTACTATATGTTTTTGTTAAACGAATGCCGTGATCTTATTGATATTAAGTTTTAACATGAACTTCTATCAAGTAACGTGAATTGTCATGAGTTGCTTAAACGTTTTACCGTACCGTACCGGTTTTACCGTAGCCTACCGTACTTTATAGGTCCTGTCAATCTTTTTATTTATCTTCGTGACATATACCTACTCTATACATCAATCAAAAACAAAATATACTAATTTTGACACTTTTCCTTTAACTCGGAAAATTCAAAACGGCAACTCTCGAGTATTAATTAGTATTTTTTTTTATAATTTGCTGTTGTTTTCTCAATAAAGAAGAAAAGTAGGATATTATAACCTCTTAAGAAAATGACATCACGAAAATAAGTAAAACTTATGATACATTATCTTATCTTTCAATTATCAAACATTTGAAAACTTGTTTAAAAGAAAACTCTACTTACATTCTTTCATATCTGTAACGACATTCCGTAAAGTTTATGAATCATTATTGCCAAGTCGAACTTTTTTAATAGAAACGTCCCAAACATTTGTCAAACAAAGACCCAAATGAAATAGATAACACAAACTCCCAAAGTAATATAATCGTCAGAAGTGGATAATGCCGAAAAAATATCGTAACAAACAAAGCGTGATCGTCTTTACTGTATTTACTTTATCTCGACTTTGACCAACTTTTACTAGAACTTTACTAATTTAATTTTTTCGCCATTCCCTCCGGCATACATATTGCTCTGCATCAAGATTACAAATTTTTAGTCTCTCCTCAAATCAAATATATTCATTGCTGTTCCCGTACTATTATATTTTACTTGACGTTTACTTGGGGCTGGTATTGGATAAGGCACAACTCGATTTAGAAGCTTTCTTATTCAGAATTCAGCTGACATAGTGTAGCTGAATACGAGAGGATTTGGCCTAAAACTATTCTGTATTCGTTGTACAGCACTCACTATTTATGCGTTAGGCATTCAGAGCACGTAATAAATCCGAGTTATTTAATCTACTGCGAGTTATCTATGGTATAGCTATACCATCTTTATTATTGCTTATGAGGTTTTTATTGTGCCATTTCTTGTTGGAAGTAGATTCGGTCATATTTCTTCTTTATCTAATCCAGTTTTGTGTATAGACATTAGATTGGTGTGAATTTTCTGATTTTCTTATGTATAATATATAACCTATGTTATATTAAAAGCGGTCATTTGCATCTCCTTTATGACCGATGTATGATAAAAATGGTATTCCCTGAAATAAGAAGTCTTTATCATCAGAATATATCTTTTATAAATCCTAAGTGTAAACTCGAACGTGAGTTTATGGCTCTATTTATGTATTTCCATTCCCCCTACATTAATATTCAGTTTTTAATCTATCCTTGCGTCGAACCAGAGTGGTTTCAAATAAGGAATGCAATGCGAGTTTGTTTTGTTTTCTATTTTCCTTTCAAACTCACTATCACAGATACGGTCTGAGGATTTAAGATTGCTTTGGTTTTTTATCTCTTTTTATTTTGGTTAAGGTGAGGATTGTTTTATATTTGCAAAAACATATACTTGTAAATCACATATCACAATTATTTTTTAAATATAAAATATAAAAAATAAAGTGTAAAACGTAGTACTCTACTTACATAAATAACGTGTCTGTGATAACAAATGTTATGATCATATTTATAATATAACATCATAAAACTTATTTTAGCATGAAAAAAATTAAGAAGGTATCCTTACTTTCAAACACTTATTTTCTTATTTTTTAGATCAAACGACGATTTCCTTTCGAACGGAACAACAAAAGCGCTATTGACGATCCTTTACGATATGAATGAAAATAGGTCTCCCATATTGTATTATTCATATCATTGATTTCATGTCACATATATTCTGTTGAAAACGAATTGTTCAGATGCAAAAAATGTCGGTTGTTAAGCTTCTGAATTTATTTGTAACTTTATTATAACAAACTTTGATGTTAATTTCATTTACGCTTCTATGATTAGGTATTTTGATTACTATTTAATTTCGATAATTAATATCATTTTATTTTTACTCTTAAGTACTATAAAAATAATAACTTATATCAGTAAAAATAAAAATATTTTTCGGAGAAATAAGTAATAAAAACGCTGCCATGCATTATCACTATAATCCATCTCTTTTCTATATAGCTACGTGTAGTACACGTTAGAAAGAACCGGCTATAAGTTGATGAAGATTCCAGATTGGTTCCGATAATCCATCGACGAAGGCTAACGATATTTTCGAAGGCTTCACGTGAAAACTTTGACCCGAACTACACTACTTAGGTGAGGAAAAAATTTGATTAGCCGCTACGCTGGACGGAGTAGTTTGTTATCTTATAGCTTTGCATCAGGTTTAAGTGACAAGAGTTTTTATTAAAAATATATAAAATTATATCATATACTTAAAACGTGAATATCTCCTTAAAATGAAATATTATCTCCTTAGTCAGAAGTCAGAGTTTAAGGTTCAAATTGATAAAATTTAGTCGCTAAAGTACATAAGAAGAATAGTCATTAATAGAATAGAAAGAAAGAATTAGAATAGAATCTTTTATGATATGCAAAAGTGAAACTGTTTAAGTAATTATATTTTTTTTATTTTAATGTTAAAAATATTTCATATAAATAATCTTTGTGACTAAACAATGCTTATTTGCATTCAGATTATGACTTATAACAAACGGCGAGTTTCTGGAGGCCGCGTTACTGGGAAATACGAAACATTTTAGCAATGGAATTGATTTTCGTTCAAACATTTTGCAAATGCCAGTGTTATTTGTGATATTAGTTTGGATTAGGATTAAAATATTTGCTACGTGGTCTGAAAATTGTAATTCTAATATTTTGGAATTATCAACACAATATTTAGGATATCTATAGTAGGTAGTAAGCACCTTTTAATTTTTTTTTATATTATTTTACCCTTTCGATAAATATTTCGAAACCTTACACTGAAAACAGCTAAACCGTTTGTCATTATTTTTTTCTATTTGTCTATCGTGAAAAATAAAATATTTGTAATATAAGAAAGCATTTCGGTTCTTGATGATAATAAAAAAAATATATTGTAAAAACACTTTACATTGCACAAAAAAAGAGGAAAATTTACTGTACCTACCAAAAATCCAAACACATAAATAATCCTTTTTAAGAACATTTATCACAGTCATATATCAAAGCATTGATGTCAAAATATTATTATTTGAGCACGAGGGGTGCCACTTGTCAAAAGATCGGCTCTATAAACAAACTAGTTTTTTGTAGACTCTTACAATATTTGGAAATCCTTTGTGAATACTCCCTGAAGTTTCGTTAGGTGTTTTAGTTTTCGTTTTATATATTTATATATTCATCCTTGAGAAAACATGAAAGGATTTAATTTAAGGATTTGGATCCGAACTGACCTGTTTGGTTAAGCGCATTGTATTTTATTATATATTAGATGTTTCCAGATACTTTGTTTGCTTTCTTATTTCCCTTTTACTTCATACCGACTCAAAAAATAATCATCATAAAAAACATCAATTTTTTAACATTGTGTAACCTATATAATTATTTGCAATTATTCTTCAAGGATGCATAAGAGTGCTTAGGATAAGAGACTTATATACCTTATTTACCTGCATAAAAGAATTTGCACATTTTAATGACTTTCATTTCATTTTTTAAATCAGTCTCGTGGTGATTTTTATTATATAATAAAATGCTATATTTTATAAAAAATAATAAAATGAATACCAACAATTTATTGAATATTACAGTAATAGACATATCTATGGCTTTCTTTGAACCGTCAATAAATGAAGTTTCGCAACATAACAATAGCTGCGTTACAAGCGATGGTTCGAGTCTGACGTTTAATGTCTGTAGAACAATATACTTTGAAATAAGAAATATTGGAACGGTATTTTTATTTTTATAAAGCATGCTAACAAGTTAATAATATTGTACACTTTTCGTACATATTTAAAAGAAGTAAAAGAATGATCAGTTTAATCTAATTAAAATGCATTTTTTATTTTCTTATTTTTTTAAGAAACAATCACTTCTTCTTAGAATTGTTATCAATAAAATATTCTCATTAGATTCACGAATAATCTCTTATTTAAATAAAATCACGTCTATTCCGAGTATTTTAGAAAGTGAATTTCATTCAAATGTAAGTTTAAAAAGATTAATAAATTATTCAATGCATATTAAAAAACTTAAGTTTTCTACATTTTCCTGCACTGTAATCACTTCGAAGATATTTTCTACTTGCATTCTTGGTACGATAAAATTGCCTTATGTAATTACAATTATTTTAAATGTTCAAAATTAGAATTCAGCAAATCCTTGTACTTGTGCGAGCATCATAGAGCTTGTAGGTAAAAGGTTAGTTATTTTTGCCTTCATTTTCGTACTTTTAATATTTTATAACCGTAACTCAATAGTCAATACTATTGGAAATTATAATTTATTCATAAGTTTAAATAGTATCTATGAAGTTTCATCTCTATGAAGCAAATTTTTCGAACTGTGAAAATACAACCCTAAAATAAAAAAAATATTGTACTTATTTTAACGTCTTATGAATAAAATTGTATGATACTGGTTTTATATATTATTTTAGGCAAATGGTTTATGAAAAAAAAAATATTTGAGAAACTAATTAAAAACATTATTAAAATCTTATCGATACTGTGTATGAGATATCCCACTGTATGTAATTTTATCAAAATAGTTTGTGATCATTACATAGAAACCATTTTTTTAAAACCCAATTATTCTTTATTTGGGTTAATTTTTGTAATAGTCATTAGAAACATATTTAAGTATAAAACAAGAAGTTAACATAACCTTTTTTTATCAAGACTTAAATATTCCGCACAACAACATTTTGGCGATTCGTTCAAGATATTATCAGTTAAATAATAGCTTTTAGACACTGATAGCGTCAGAAATCCCTTTGTTGGAGAATGTTCAATTGAATGCGTGTTTCCCCTACGTGATACCTGTCAGGTGATCAACGGCGAGTTTATTCCTTATCGGTTTTGCGATTCAAACAATCTTCCAAATGTTCTTTGAATATAAAACATGGTAGCTCTTTTTGCTACCTCTATAAGATGTTTGTTAACGGAAAAAATAAAGTATCGCGTATTTAAATAAATGATTTTGGCTAAATCTGATTGGATTTCTGAATAATTTTATTTATTTACATTAATGACAACTTATTCACTATGTTTAATAATTATATACCTTGAAATCTATAAAAATAATTGCGATTTACACCTTCGGAATCGCTAGTGATTGGTGGAGCTCCTAGCTCTCTAATTTGTTATGGGTACAATTTAAGATGCAGGTATACATTATAATAATGATAATGTTTTTTATTTGCTTTTAAACACCTTTATATAAACAATAAATAAAGTGATTCCATTTATTACGTAAGGTGATATTTTGATTATCAATGTCTTTCTGCCTTTTTTACTTTATTGTATAGTAGGTTGATTAGTTATACAATTTACAAGTACTCTTTTTGTTTACCATCTTTATTTAGTTAAATAATTTTATAAGCTCTTTTATGTATTAACTGGCATTTAAATTTAATATTCTGTGTTTTATACATAATTATAAATCATTTAACTAATATCAATGTGCAAAATAATCGCAGTAAAATGAAGCTATTCAAGACTAATACGATACAACAGATCTCGACTATTACAGTGCCTTACTGGTCAAAATAAATAAGAATTGTCTTTGCTGTTAAATTAAAGAAAGGAATGGTGTCTTACAATACTAAACTCTATTTCAAACCATTAAAGAACAATGGCGTAGTAAAGAGATACTAACATTGGATTTGCAACGATAAGTTGGCCACTTGGACGTGGTGACAGTCGTCGGGAATAGCTTTGGAGCGTGTAAAAGTTGCGGTATTAATAGTACATGTTAGTACCGTCAGCAACAAACCGACAGGGAATATTGCGAATTACGAACAAAGAATGTTCTGGAATAGGAATGTCCGTCTGTAAATTGAGTTATGACAATAGAAATGAAATTGGAATTTCATATATAGTTCAAATCGTATTATTTAATCTACACTTAGTTATAAAAGATACAAAATCTTCTGATTTTTATATTTGATACATTCAATTTTAAAGTGTAACTATTGGATGAGAATTTGTATTTAGAATTAAGTAGACTAAAGCAGGCTTCGCGACAACACTGCCCATGAGTTTAGAGAATTACATGCTACCACAAAACCTACACAAATAATCTGGAAACTAATTTAAATATAGGAAGCTATGGAAAGCGCGACAATTTATTTGAATTTATAACCGTAATTCAAAACTATGTAAATATTAAAAGATACATTTGTATAAAAAAAAGATCTTTTGAGTTTGAAAACTGGTTCATATACTAAACATTTATATGGTTTCATATATTAAAATTACAGATTATACAGAGTAATCCAGTAATTGCTATTTATTTAAATTTGTATAAGTGTCGTCTGTTGAGTGGCGGCCTTAGCAAATATTATATACTTACATATTCATCCTTAATTCGTTTAGTACGCTCAGTTTAATGTGTGGTTAACATAGTTCTAAACTATTTACTAAACGTTTCCATTTACTTTATATAAGAAAGGAGATTTAATTTAATTATTTTTTTTTACTATTATCAAAAGAAAATGTTACGTTTTAGTAATTTAATTAATTAACTTACATAAAAAAATACTGAACTCTAACCGCATTTTTAAAAAAATATTGATTGGTAAGAGATAAAGGCAAAAATAGACTAACAGTAGTATAATTAACTTATTTAAAAAAATATAAAAAAATACTACTAAAACTAGTTTGCAAAATGCTTTTCATAACATAAGTAGCAAAAAGAAGTTAAAATTTCAAAAAATAAATAAGCTTAGTGCTTAGAAACTCAAAGATAAAAAAAAACATAAAAGCGAAGTTTAAAAACATTGGAGAGTGGAGGCAGTGAGTAATTTCATTAAAAGTGCCTCGTGGCGAGACCGGGTAATACTGCCCTGTAGCTGATAGTCACAGCATCGTAACTAAGTTAAAAGACCATTTTTAATTGAATTTTCAACATAAGTATGATGGATTATAAAATATTGAAAGACTTGTGTATATTTTTAAATACAAAAATAACTTTTATTTCAGAATGCGAAATTTAAAATCATTTGAAGTTTCTCAAAATACAGATACGTTGAGATGTAAAATATTACGTTATAGCATATAATTTGATAGTATTGATTTATCATTGCATTGCTTTCTTTATTCTAAATAATAATAAACAATAATGAATTAAATTATTTACAGATAGTCTCATGTGGTTGAAGTTTAGTATTGTTTTGTTAAGTACTACGACTAAGTACCATGACAATTTTATAAATTCTATGAATAAGCCGAAAGATATTATTTCTGATAGTAAATAGTTCACTTTGCTAATGGTTCCATACATCAAATAACAATTAACTGCCTCTTTGGTCCAGTGGTTAGCGCAGACGCCTAACATATAGCAAAGAGGCTCGTGTTCGATTCCCGACATGGACAGGCATGTATATCATAAGCATAAATATCTGTTTTTCTGGGTGTAGTTCCATGTATTTGTATCGTTGTCCCACAACCTTAATACAAGCAAATAATTCACTAACTTAGAGGTTTGATTAATTTCCGTATTTTTTTCTGTGATATTATTTCCTTCTAATACACTTCCTGTAAAAAATAATCCTGGTATCCCGGGAAGTTTCACAAACTTATAAATAACGGACAAGAAATCCACCTAGACTAACTACAATCTTGACCCGATCTTGACCGATCTCGATCGAAGTTCTTCGTTAATATAAAGACAAACATAAATAAAATAAAAAAAAATACAATTTAATGTTTATTAAAAATATATAGAACACGTTCAGCAATACTAACAAACACTTTGTTGGTCCTTACTGAGTAGCGAGGCTGTGAGGAATTTCATTAAAGCTGCTTCGTAACTAGACCTGTTATAAATGCTGGATTGTTATTGCGACCAAGTTCAGGCAGCTAATTAAATTATACTTCATTTTTATTATACATTTGTATGGTTAAATGGAAACGATTGAAAAACATTGAGAAAAGTTATTGAAAATAAATTGTTAAGGTCTGAATTTTCCTAAAATTCAATAATATATGCAGCTGTTCGTAGTTCAAAATTTAGCGTAGGTTTGAAATTATTTATATTAAACTGCAGTATTAAGATATTGGTCTTAGATTGTATAGCTTCTATTAATCTCATCTTAGCTGTGAGCATTTTGTCACAGGTATTCATAACAAACTAAAGTTATTACCAACTTAAAAAACGTTTCTAGTAAAGGTTTTATTAGAATCACACAGATGGTCCTAAATATGCAGACATGATCCCAGATACATAAGATTAGAGAACAAATAATTATACATTTTTTTTTAGTCAATTATATTAATTTATTAGTTTGATTCGTAAATAATAACGGTTTAGTAACTTCGGTTTCTTAAAATGCAGAAAGATATCGGAAAGTATGATTATTTTTGTTAAATTAATCTATATTAAACGTTATTTTAATGTACGTTTTGGCTTTCATATTTTTTATTATATATGTTACTAGCGACCCGCCTTGGCTTCGACCGGGTGCAATGTAGATAATAATATGGGACTATTATGATTGATTGATATTGAGTTTATACTACAGGATGTCTTTGTAAAATATAATATAAACTACCACCAGATAACTCAATCTTCCTTATCTTAGTTTAAAATATTAAATTAATAGTTTTAAATCTAAAATGAAAGTATATTATTAAATAAAACTTATTATAACAATCAATAATTTCTGGTTGGACGAAACGTGTGGAACTTGGGTTACAATGTATAAGTCAAACATTGTTAAATTTTATTTAAAAAGAGCAACTGTTGAGTTTCTGGCCAGCTCTTCGCAGCAGTTCAGTATTCCGAGTTGGAGCTAACTTACCCACGAACTGACTATACTGACCAATTTAATGTGATGCCTACTTAAATAAAAATATTTTGAATTTGAATTTATACAATATTTACGCTGTGCTGTGCTACGCTGTGAAGTAGTAGAATCAATGTTGTTAGGATTGTTGATAGACTGCCTGCAAAAGGTGACCCATGTATTTTAAATCAAACCTTCTTCATGAAACACTCTATCTATTAAAACCGCTTTAAAATCCGGTGTGTAGTTTAAAAGATCTAAGCGTACATAGGAACAGACAGCAAAAAGCGACTTCGCTTTATATCCTGTAAAGATTTTATACTTTTACATTATATTTAAGTTTATTTATTTTGAATATATATATTTTTAAAGAAGATGCTCTAGGAAAGTACTCATTATTTAGATGTCTTCATTACTATTAACAAAATATTTTTAATATGCAACTTAAAAATAAATATATTATTTGAACCTTTTGCTGTCAAAAACGTTTAATTAAAATATAACACGGTCATGATTCTAAAAGCAAATATTATAATTTAATATAACGTAAACTGAAACGTCACTTGTAATAATAATTGCAACGTTTTGAAATTGTTGAATATAAAATTATCACAGTTCTCTAAATAAGTAAAAGTAGCACATAACAAGTTTTTATAAAAAGTATAATGTAATGAATGAACGCGTTCAATTCAATTAAAAGATTCTCATCTTTATTCCCTTGTAATAAGATTTAAATTGTATATAAATGGATAAATGAAGCAATAAAATTCATATTTTAATTTGTCATATGAATTGAGCTTTATTTTTACAGCTTAATGAGGAACTTCATTTTGATTATATTTTTAAATGAAAATTAAATTTTATGTAATGAAAAGCTTCAGCAGTTAGAGCAGCTTCTTCCTACTTTATGAATGCAAATTTATTATGTTAGCTATTTGAGGTATTTTCTTTTAATTAATTTAAACCCCTCACAAGTATGTATTCTTTACAAACTAAACATTCGTGTTACATGTTTATAGTTATATACCCAATGGGTAAAAAGAGAACCCTATTACTAGAACTTCAATGTATGTCTGTCTATCACCACGCTTTATCACATGAACCAAAATTTATAAAAATCGATATTTAAGGGGGGCTTCCACACAACAATTAAACACGCATATAATTCACAGAAACATTCACAAAACTTGAAATATTCACAAAATAATCAGGTATTTATTCACTTTAAAAGTAAATAAATATATAAAATACAAAAATTATTTAAGAGTGATCCCATACAACGTATGTGATTTTTTGCTGATTTTTTATAAATAAAGGTCCCTTCATTCCGAGGGCGATTTCGATTCGCACGTGGCCTATTTTTGAAAAACTTGGGAATGTGTTATTCCTTAAATTTTATTGTTATTTAATGCATTACTATTTGAATTTTATAAAAATATGGAACGAAAAATTCATCACCACTAGTAGAATTAAAACCTGCAACCTTTGGGATATAGTCCCATAGTTTTGTGAGTTGAATAATATAATATTATGCATGTTAAAAGGATTTGCAGGAAGTATAAGAGAAAATATACACAGTTCTTAAATTGTATAAACCCTTTAAATCTGAACTGACCACAGTTACAAATGTGTTTACGTTCGAATTTCAATTAGGTCAGAAAACGAAATAGCTAGACGATTCATTGACATTAAGTTGAGACTAGTTGTCAGTAGTAAATTATTCAAATTGGTACATTTTCCGAGTTCAGTATCATAGATTATAAAATCTTATTTAGTAACGTGACAATTATGAAGTTAAGTTATCTAGAAATTCATTATTAACATGAAGCAATTTTATATTTATTTATAAAATTCATCTTATTTTTACTTAAAATCTATATATATAAAGAAGGATGTTTGTATATATGAAATCGATGAACTCAGAAACTATTGGACCAATGATTATGATAATTGGTATGTATATGTATTTTTCCACGGAGAAGGTTTATATGGTATGCCCATTGATGTAACTCGCCACCAGGCGGCGCTGTCAAATATAGACTTCCGCCCCGTTCAACCGATTGTCATAAAAGTTGGTATGACCATGTATGTTTCCTCGAAGAAATCGAATATGCTATGGCCATTGATGTAACTCGCCAACAGGTAAAGTAAGGGTTACCCCAGCGAAGCGGGCCGGGTTCGCTAGTTATTACATATAATTACTATATATAATTAAATAAATACACATTGTACAAAGTAAATAATGTACTTTATTATTATTAATGTAATAAAGTGAAAAAATAAACTAGGTTCAAGCCGTATAAGTATGTCCTCAAAGGCCCTTGATGAAGTCTCGAAGATTTTTAACGAAGCATGATCTGACAAAATCACAACAGCCCGGGTGAGGTTGTTTGTTTAAAGTAAAGTGAGTTTTAATGTAATAGAGCTTGGTTGGTTTTCGATTGGAGGTGGGTTGGTTTTGATGCTTTTCCCTGATGATCCCGAAGGGATTCACATCATTCTTAATGTCGGAACAAGCAATCAGAAGAATACCCATCTTGACTGGAAGGAATTTTCTGGGTTATCTCGGAGTGTTTAAAGTTTGAAGTAACATCCAGAGTAGACTGTTCAGTATTCAGTTCATTTCAGTTCAGTTCACGGTATTATTTCTTTATTATCTACTCATATAATATTTCAAAGATTTTGAAGAAAGTCTGAAGTTTGAAACCTCTGTAAATTGATATTAACAAAAAGTTAAGGCATCTTTCATAATATCGCAGTCTTTAAGCCGTAACCTTTTATGCGACAAAAAGAGCCATTTGCCAGTTTCTTGTCAACTAGGGCAGAAACGTATTAAAAAGTGGAACGACTGCTACTAGACGAAGATATAATATAATACACTCTTGTAATATTGTTTCAGTATTTTGAAGTTATTTATGTTTGAAATTGTCTATACACTTAATCGATACCGACAGGATTCAACTCTCCTAAGAATCCATCAGATTGATCTGCCAATTGAGCTACCATATTTTCCAATTTAGAAATATATATGTATATCGGAGAAAAAACCTTCGTAGCGAGCTTAAAAAGTATGACATGAGAAATCAGAATTGTTGCCGTCCTGTTATAGTTCTGATATTGGTGGTTCATTACTAAGTCTTCAAAAACAACTTCACAACTAATTATAGCTTCGTTTATTCAATGGCCACGTTACAACTTTTCAGAGAGATTCGACTACATGATCAATATTTTTTAAGCTTACAATATTACTTCATTATATTCCCCACTAAAGGTCGACCGCGACTTCGTTCGCGTGGTTTAGTATTGCCGCTGAGTTTCATACAAAATTGATATTTAAAACCCTTAAGGGTGGAACTTAAAAATCATTTCTTAGTACACCACTACGTAGAAGACAAATGTGTCCTCCAATTTTACTATCTCTACGACCTGCGGCTTAGACTGTATGCTATAACTAAGTCAGTCAGAACCTATTAGATTATATTAGATTTGCAGCATTTTTCATTGCTGCTTAACTTCTATTAGTCACAGCGAGATGACATATACTCTATATCCTTATTCAATAAACGGACTATTCAACACAAAAATAATTTGTCAATGTCGGGCCAGTAGTCCTAGAGATTAGTGCGTTCAAAGTTCAAACAAACTCTTCAGCTTTATAATATTAGTATAGATTTCACCTTCCGTCATAGCAATTACTCAATAGCATGAAGTTGTCTTAGCACTACAATGGCAGGAGTCAATGATGAATATTTAATCAATCAATGATTTGTAGTAAATATGACTATAATTATAAGTATAAATAAAACAATTACATTAGCAAAATACAATAGCATAATAAAAGTCAATATAATTACTTATTTTACTAAAAACATAATAAACTCTTTATCGGACGGTTGTGTCATCTATTTCTTTCTTTTTTCTTCTACCTTTACAATATAGAAAACATTTGCACATTGCCACAACCGAAAGTAAATTTTGAAATTCCAATTAATTGCTTTGTCAAGAAGATACCCACCTTCACCGTGATTCATTTAAAATACCCATAAAAGGTATGATATACTGATCTCAGAAGTACCTTATCATGAAAATCAAGGACAAACAAACATTTTACCCATAACCTTTAATTAATTTAATCTATAAAAACTTCATTTGATTAATTAAAGAATGCTTTTACAAACTCCAAACAAATTTCATCAAGGTTGTACGGAGTAATACTATTCCATAAATTAATACAAAATATATTAATTACACCAGTTATTAGAATGAGCATGATTCACCAAGGCTTTAGTAGCTTTTGATTATAATTGTTTAGGCTATAATTAAAAATACATATAATTGCAAAATAAACAAAGTATTTGTGTATTTAAATTTATGAAATGATAATAACGTGAAACACAGTGAAGAGCGGAAACGTATAATGTGACATGTTTGATAATAAAATTCGCCTTCCTAACTTGAACAACTTGTTACCCGAACTTGCAAACAAGAGTTTGCTATGCTGTCAACAAAAGGTTTTATTTTTTTATACTTCACATACACCTTTGTGATAAAGCTGTTTTATTTTGACATCTCGACTATATTAAATATTAATAAACTAGCCATACCTTATTAGGTATGTTTAGTTTAATAACATGGTTTTTTTTTTTTTTTTTTTTTTTTTTCGGAATACAGTTGAGTAAGGTTGCGTTGACTGTCAGTGCTCATTGCTGCTCGACTGCAATAGCTCGGACAGCTACTGAGCACTGACAATCGCGGTAATAACATGGTTGAAAAAGATACAAAATACTTTTCCATCAAAAAAAAAATATAGGTAACATTTAAGATTAAATAAAAGATAAGATATTAAGATATAGACATATTTCAAAATATAGTATTATATCATATAATTAATAATATATGAAAAGAAAGAAGGGTTAGAAATTATAAATAATACTACAGATAATGATTAGAATTATTGCGTAGTAAAACTGAAATTAATTTAATTTGACTGTAAGAAACACTTACATAAAAGACAATTATTCATAAGGGTTAAAACGGACTGTTCCATAAATTATAAAATTTATACGAGCTATACAAATCAGTGCTACACGCCGGTAGCCGCTCGGGTCATTAATATACATTTTGGGACAAATTTTAATAATGGCGTGAGATTCGATAATTAATTTCGTGGGAGCGTTCATAATTATTTCGCTCGCATTACGTTCGTTCAGTTTTGAATATCGTGTTTCCATAAATGATTACTCTACTCATTTGATAGTTTAATGCCACAATGTAATACAAATGCATAACATAATAAACAAAAATTATATCAAATCTTTTGACAGAAAGTTATTTACAAAATATTATTTTAATTGTCACATTCAAACTATTAAGTAGTTATCAAGAAAGCTATTGAATACAAATTTAAAACTAAATTCATGATAAAAACTAAATACTTGTAAATAAGTCATGCAAAGCTGTTTATCATAAAAATAATGTTCTGTGGATTATTCGTTCTACATACAATAGATAGAAATCAAATATATATTTATTAAATATATGAAATCAATTTAGCTTCAGTGACAGCTGTTCTCGTGACATTAGTCCTAAATAAACTTGACAGAGTTGAGCCATCGAGGGACTGCGATCGCAGATAGCGCTCAGAATTCGTTTGAAATTTGTCACTAATCTAACTTTAAATAGTGAAGACCTGACCCTCGTCACCGAAGGGTTACTCGTTTGTTTTCTTCAAGACTATATATTTTAGGAAGCGTTCTTACTTTTCTTTAAAACTACTTACTATGTTTAAATTAAAGAAAATTTAAAAATTTAAGAATTTAATTTAATGTTTATATTTTTGTATCCTTTTAAACTGCTTATTACTTGCGGGGAAAAAATATCGAACGTTATCTTTTACAGCCCAAAATTTTTGTGAAGACTTTAAAGTCTACCTTAGTACATATACTTTTTGCTTCGACAAGTGTTATTTTATACATAACGATAAAAGTAGACTCAATAATTTAAATTTATTAAATACTTGATGTTAAAATTGCAGGTACTGTTACTGCCTTCAAGTACAAAAAGAAAATGCGAAATTAAAATAATAATACCCAACTTGATAATTTTCAAAATTATTTTTTTTATAATTTAAGTAAATAAAATATATACATACATATACAATGAACACAATGAACAATCGTATAAAAATGTCAGATTCCAAATTCAAATGTAATATTTTTTTAATTTTAATTGTAGCAGTATTTATGGCTAGACTAAGTATATATTTATTTCATTTATTTATACTAATTAATAGAAAATTACAAAAAAGAAGTGTTTAATCTTGTTATCTGATTTTCCCTTAAATAAATATGCATCATATATTAATAGTATCAGCCCATATAATATTTATTTCTCTCTTTTGGGGAAGCCGCACTTTCCAATTATAATGGAAAGATTTTTGATGCTTTATTACTGAACTTATTATTACGCTAAATATATTTAAAAAATATATATTTTAAATGTTAATAAAAGTTACTAGCTACGTAACCTGAACATTAAAAATATATTTTTAAGTGTAAGGTGCACACATCATGTAGATTTATTTTTTTTCTAAACAATAGTAATAACAATATTAATAGTAATAAATAATAATAATCTTTGAATTATTGTCTGTTTATTTGTTCATTTTTTAGTTAGTGCATCATGTAAAAATGCTATATGAATTTTTATTTGTAACATAATTATAATTTTAAGATTATATGATTATTAATATAGAATCTTAAAATTGTAAGATAATAATAGCAAATTATAATTTTCATTGGCAGAAGCTAAAACTGGTTTGGGCTACAATTATAATGAAATCCATTACAGATCGGAATTGGTACAATCTTTATGTGAAGAAGGATAATTATTTTTGGTGCAGAGGGTCAACGAGGTCGATGAAATAATAAGCAGTAGCTAGTTTAAAATAAACATAATCTTAGTCAAATGTATATTGTAAGTGTAAATAAAATACAACAAATAATTATTTTATATACATACTGTATTTAAACATTTTATACAATGTTAAAGGCGAAACGTATCTTTTGACTTGTGTACCTGTATGTGCATATGTATTATGTATATATTTACTATGTATGAATTTAAGTATGTTTTATGCGCCACCGCAATAAATCTTTATCACAGTAGAAAGAAAGTACATTTTACTTTGTTTTTATTTTGCAAGTTAACGTACATTCCTTAAGTAAATCTACATGTAACCTCACTGTTTCTTCGATATAATCCTGTTTAAAAAAACCAAATCTAAGAAAACCAAACCATGCCGGTCTTATAATTATACCTGTTATAAATTAAATTCGCAATCTCTTGAGAATACTAGTCCATTGTTACAATCTGACGGTAAATTCATTAAGCTTTGTATGAATAATGACATGGAAATTAATAATTATCCAACTTATAATCACAGTGTCAACTAGCTTACAATTAAGGTAAATGTAAGCCAGTTGACACAGTGATACTGTGATGTTGACAACAACCAGAGATAAAATTGTATCTAGTAATCTATATCATTACAGCAAGTAACAAAGCAAAAAAAAATGTATTTAGTGTAACAATTTGTATTGCACACATGCTTGCTATACATGTTGATATTACCGGTTCTGTAAATATTCTTTGTAACTATTATAAAACTATTTAGTACAATATAAACTGTTTTCCTATGTAATTGTATATTCTATAAAACCGTATAAAACCGGACTTAATCAACGAAACAAACCGGAGTAATATTTACTAGAATCCAGATTGTTCTTGAATTTCATATTCTAGCAATTATTCTATTTAAAAATAAAATATAATAATTACATTTATGTAATAATAATTTTACCATTTTTATTTTAAATTATTATATGACATGTTATATTAAGAATCTCTTAGAAAGAAATATTTTTACGTAGACAAGAAAATTCTGGAAAGAATTAATATATACTAGTAGTTTTAAGGAATTTAAATAAGATTCGTTTAAGATGGTAGAAAAGGAATATTCACAAAACTATTCTTCCAAATCTTCAAATTATGAAAATGGTGATAACAGTATATTACTAGTTATTTTAAATTGAAATTAACTGTATCAAATAGGTAGTTTGGACCAACTTTAAAAAAGTGTTTTGAAGTTGATTCAACCTCGAATCATTTTAACAAATAAATAACATTGACAAATTAACATTATTTGCATTAACATTATTATTTGTGTATTATTATGATTGCAAATATTTAGGTGAAATAACCGTATTAAAACATTTATTGTAAAAATAAAAACGAAAACCAACAAATATTGTAGAAATTAAATATTTTTTATTTCATATCAAATATTTTCATTTATTTAATCAATTACGGACGCCCAGATATTTAGTGACCTTGACCAAATAACAGAGTTCCCGGTAAGGTTGATAATTACTATAATTTGTGACTCTAAATTAGAAAGCCCGGGCCGAGTTGGTAATATAACGCACGTGCACCTTACGACTGCCTAAAGTTGAACCGACTGCTGCATCTATAAATTAGTTTTAAGTGCCTCAGCATGGCATCCCTCAGGGACCATTTTTATGACCTCATGTCTATTTAATGTTCGGGAATGCCAATATTAGCTGGAATAGTGCCAATTTTGCTTTTCTTGGTTTTAACCTACTTAATTTTTTGAATAAATAAGTAGATCATATTAATTATAGCAGTTTTGAATTTTAAAAAGGGATACATTTTATATGATAATTTTAATTATCACCTATTCAACAACCACATTCTACAATCATTGTAGCTAATTATTTATTTATCTACATGATTAGGACAGAAAGGTGGCTTTTACTATTGTATTTATGTAAGTTTTTGTTTTTATAAGTATGAGTATCAAATAAATTATTCATATTTAGTTTTGCCTAGTATATAGAGCTTCAAAGATGTCTATTTTTAAATGTATTCCCTTAGTTAAAGCTACGAATAACGATCCAGCAAAGCATTTATTAAAGCCGGCTCACCGCGCTAGCCTATACCCAAAAACTCAAAGCTGCTAATAGTCGCTGTGTTACCTGTAAGCGAGTAGCCCTCTAGGAATATAGGTACAGGTCTCTAGTACCCGCTAGATAATAGGAATACGCTAACATTTTATGTGCCATGTTAATAATATTTTCTTAATTTAAATATTACTTTTGTTTTTTACTAATAAATTAGCAAGTGTTTTCGTCTCTCAACAAACTCAACAAAATCCATCCTGTAGTAACGCCATGATTTAAAGATCGACCAATTTATAACCAAATAAACAGACGAACAGATAAACGAGTAAAAATATGAACTTCTTTTTATCTGTGGATTCCTTATTTTTTATATCTTAAATATATATGAATATTAACAATTGTGTCCTAATAAAGCTATTATTACTTTACACTTCTTTATATGACATGAAATTGTATCATTCTTTTGTCATAAAGTCATAACAAAAATAACAGAAGCCAAAAACGATTGTTCCTTATAAGGATTCGTTATATGGAACAAAATATATATAAATCTTAAAAAGGTAATCAAAATATATATTATATTCAAGGGACGATTTTATTATAAATACCGCAAACAAAACAAATGTTTGTATTTTTCAAGACTTAGTCCATAAATGATTTTTGTTTCTGATGCTATTATCAATATAATATCGGATACGCCTAGTTTCTTTATTGTGTTCAATAATTTTAATAATTTGCATCATAATTTTAATAATTAGCAAATGATTTGTCACGTATAAGAACAGGGGATGAGACCTATTTTATACATAATTTCTAAGTACATATATAATATATTTTTCAGGATAAACAATTAAAAATAAAGCTATTATAAAATTGCTTTTAGAAATAAAGTGTTTATTAAACTTTCTATAATTAATAAAAAGCTATAGATTCTTTTGATTTTCTGTTTTTCAATTACAAACTTCAAACTTGGTCTGATAAATAAATAATTGATGTTGAAGCGGTTTCATGTTGGAAAATAAAGGATAACTTTGTAATTGGTAATTTCTGAATTCCTTTGAAGTTGTATAAAAGCTCTTTAAGTCCAAAAATTGTAACCGTTCTAATAAATTTAATAATTTAGTAAAGTGTTTATAATTATTATACCGTTTTGGAATGTTCTGCATTTTATTTTCCGTTACATTTTTTATTTTAAGCGTACTTTGTCTAATATCCATAAATAACTACATTGTCTAGAATATATTAAACTAAAATAGAAATAAATAGAATAAAATTCTATCGGATTCCTGGTGTTAATATGGTAAAGCTGCATTTAAAGTATTTAAAATAATAAGAATGAATAACAATTTACGAAGTCTAAATTTTTATTTATATATTTACTGTAGGTATAAAACGAGGAAGAAAAATAAATATAAATTAAAGTGAATTCAAATCATCATTGTATACAACCTTAGATTTTGACTTTCTTCCTGGGAGGCAAAGGCATTCAACCCTTAAGATACCAAGGGCCTTAAAACTGGATACCTAATTATGAATAATGTTCGTAAACGAAGGACGCCTGGAAATTATTTTACTATGATTAAAGTAGAAATAATTATGGAGATCCGAGATCATTAGAAATTATTCATAAGTGTTTAAACAGTGTGATAAAATATTCAAATTGTACGTAATATACAAAATATACAAGTAAAAGCCATATGCCGAAAAGCATGTAAAAATAATAATTATAACCTAAGCGTTGACCATTATTGAAGTATGTAAAGATATTAATTCTGCTTGAAAAATATAAATATTAACAATTCTTAGTTTTCACATGTGTTTCACATTGTCTAGATAAAAATATATTTTTAAATTAAATTTAACTTATTACGATAATTGATATAGATTCTAGAATGTATTCTTTTGCAGTGTTCACGACACCTTACGTCTCGTGAACACTGCAAACTGCAAACTGACTTAGGTCAGTTCCTCGAAAATAATGAAGACGAGATATGGAATAAAAGGCAACAACAAAAACTTTAACCACGCTAAGTTCGTCAGACTTGAGAGTTGTTATTACATAATTCTAAATACGTTATTATATCATATCAAAGCAAATCACAAATAGCGATTGAATTTACCAGATTACATGTCTATGTATGTATACGTAATGGGTTCATTTTATTGCAGACACAGACGTACTTGCAATAAAATCATTGCTATTATTATTATTGCTATATTTTATTTATAAAATCGTAGTACCTGAATTACACCATAAATACTAAACCAAATGGTTTTGTTTTGGTTTGGTATGTATTGTATAAATGAAGGTTTGGTGCAAAATTATATGTAACTTTTTCTGTTTATTGTACACTAGTAATTACTAGAGTTAAATACGAGATCATTTGATCAAGAATAGAAAAAATGTTGTTATGTAATCACTAGCTGTGCCTGTGACTTCGTACGCACAGATTCACATTTCAATAAAACGTACCCGTTCAAAGTTTCATCAAACTCCGGTGAGTAGTTTTTGTGTGTAGGAGTATTTCTAGTGTATTTTTATATATTTTTTAATTTTTAACCACAGATATTGTTTTAATAAGTAGGTAGACCAATAATTTATTTTTTATTGAAAAGTTTATTTGTATTCCCTGACAGGAGGACTATCAATATATACTATCAATATATACTATCATTATATACCATCAATATGTGTACTATAAATATGGTACATATTGATGGTACATATGTACCATCAATATGTACCATTAATATGTACCATCAATATGTAATATCTATATATATATTAAATAAAATATACATAAACACTATAAAGTCTAAAATTAAAATGTTATAGGGTGAAGAGTGCAATGGAAGTTAAATACGAAATGTTACTGACTGACTGACGCTCAGTTTCTATGTGTAACAGTTATTTATATTAGCCATATATTTTTGTCGTGTTGCCTACACAAATAAAAGAAAAACAGATAAACAGACAAAAATTTCAAAAATTATAGAAATGGATTCTGTTAGTTATCCCTTTACATCCTGGCTATATATTTTTTAATATTTTTAAAGTACCAATTCAAAATAAATAAACACTAAATGTTAAGTGAAGACTGTCACAATATATTTTTGAAAACCGCATACAAATTTGTTTAGCCGGTTCTGAGATTAGCGTGCACAAACATACAGACATACTGACATACATATATGCAGACATACAGACAATAAGACAAAAGGAAAAACCATTGTTTTGGGATCTCTTGCTCTTATAAAAGCCCCCCATTATGTTTTTTTTTTTGTTTACCATGTACAGAAATCGATCAGTGACAATTTTATTGAATATTTGCATGGCTCTTAAAGTATCCAACCGTATCCAAACATTCGAAACTATTTGGATTAAAAAATGGCCGCGAATTTCACGTGATCTTTTGACAACAGACAGAAAATTAAATCTTACAGATATTCTAATTAATTAATAAAATAATAAATACATTTATTAATAAAAATAATGATATTTAATGTATCCCTGTACTATTGATTTATTAAAATTAAAACAATCACTTTATTAAATTTATCCTTAAAGAAATTCAAAACTATTGTTATCGAGTCTACAGCAAGTACAAGATTCGTCTCTATTCCGCACCTGCTGCAGTGGCAGACGGACGTGACATCTTTGTCTCGCTTTGCAGTTTCAGTTTTTTAAAACTATAAAAACAAAATTAATTTTATTATGAGATGAAATATTCATATTATTGTTTAATATAAAAGCTTTAACATATAGGTCCTCGTATGTATGAATTAACTTCATCACCACAAGTTGTCATGGTACCGGACCTCCAAGAATCCTGAAATAGATACGTTAAGGGACTGCGATGGAAGATAATATCGTGTTATTGAAAATTCCTTCGAGATTATTTTTTACTAATCTTTATTGTTTTACTAAATATAGGGAGGCTAAGGGATTTCTTTAAAACTGTACTGTTATTGTATAGGTTAAAATTTTGATATAAAAATAAATGTTATGAATACAAGATACATATGTACTTCTTTATGTTTGTGTTATTCTCCATAAAGCGTAATTGTATATGTTTATATTAAAAAAACCTAAGGTAAAGTATATTATTTTAATCGTATTTAGATCTCAATGAAATCACTAACATTTATAATTATTACGACGTTGAAGTATCTCTATACATACATATATTGATAGTTCAAATAAAAATATAACCATTTTTCAAAACATGATACTGAACAATTCTTAAATTAAACATTTTATTCCAGTGCATTTCATAAATCTATGTTCGTAGTAACTGTAAAAGTTTTTAAAAGTTATATATAACTCGCAGCTGACGCAGTTTTTGTTCACTTCTGATTGTAAATCTAACTACGCTTCATTGCAGGGCTTTAGTACGCTTTGTAACAAATTTTAGACTGCTCTTTGTTTGTAAGTGTTGTCAACTGCCTGTGTTTAAATATGAAAAAAGTAATTATTATACGAAATAATTTAAAATAATTCGTTGTTTGTTATAGTTGTTGAGTGCCATGTACGTTTTTTGTATGTTTCGTACGTTTTTTTCTAGTAAATTGACTTTGTTTTCAGTTTCTCTTTGAAAAAAAATACTAATGGTGATCGAGGGGCCGAAATTCAATGGTATCTTTATTTTAATTTGAGTTATAGATTACGTTTAGACTAAATATTAGAAAAAATTGAAAAATTTGAAACACAGATATTTTATTTCTCGTAAATCTTAGAAATACTACAGCATAACTTACCTTTGACTAAGTTTTAATAGCGTTCTCTAAGATATAATTATAATTTGAAACAATCTTTGACCATAATGAAAACGTTTATTTCTATTGATACACACATTTTATGATAAGAAAAGGGTTTGTATAAATTAGTATTTCATATCAGTTTCAAAATGTAGGTTAAAACTTTTGTATTTTATATAATTGTTACTCATTTCGAATCTAAACATCTATCCAAATCGTATTACTTTGGTAAATTCACCTCTAATGCAGTTATTCAAGCCTCGTAATTAGGCAAGCAATTAACTGTTAACTCAGATCCTTCGAGAATGCAGGACCATTGTTTTAATCTGTCATCCACTTCATTGAGCTTCAGTGGAAGAAAATTGTGGCTGCATTTAATGTTCTGATTTTTCAAGTATAATATCTTGTTTTTATAAATTAAATCTCAGATTAATATAGTTTGAAAACTTATAACATACTTAAAGTGACAATTTATCTACAATAGTCAAATAAACGTTTATATCAAGAGTCAATATTATTGTAAAGTTGTTAGGTATTAAAATACTGTAGTACTTGGATAGCTAGCAACTTAAAGTACCTCGTCATTCTAAACCAAAGCAATAAAAGAGTATTATGTGGTTACAAATTGAATTGCAGAGGATATGTGTACGTTCGATGCATTAGATTATCGATGCCACAGATTATCAAAGCCCGTTTCTGAGTATTAGATTCTCACAAACATGTAATAAAGGTTTATCCCTTACAGCTAGATAACGGTATGAAATTCTATTTCTTTTTACACAAGATTTTACATAATTATTCAGTACTCATAATTCTAATAAGTTATTATTTTGTTTTAAAATAAATTGCAATAAAAACGTTAGAAGTAAAATATATAATTTATTAGTAGTGAAACAATTTTTCCATGATTTTTTACGCATTTTTATATTTATTTTATTATCTTCGTTTTCTTTTGTAAGTTAAACATACAGAAAAACATACATTACATCATTATATATTCAAATACTGATCTATTTTTTACTTACATCGACGTCAACAAATATAAAAACTTGAAATACCAGTTTTAATTCTTCATTCCACAATAAATAAGATGTAAGAATTGTAAAATAGTGAAAGAGAAAGGTTGCAAAGAAGAAATTTAAGTATTTAACATTAAAACGAGATCCGTTTGAGATGATACAAAGAGACATACGTAAAACGTTTTCACGGTTAAACGGTGGGTATTTTAAAATAATAAGAAACAGTCTCAGAAACGAGAATAGATATATTTTATTTGAGATATTTACAAATGGGTCGATCAGCTTGCCATAAAAGCACTTTACGTCATCAATGTGATAAATGATAAAATTGGATGAAAATTTTGCTGGTACACGTTCCATTTAAATAAGGTTGCTTCAATCAAATGATATTTCTGGTAAGCAATCATTTTTAGATATAATAAAAAAATAAATTAGATAGGACGAGAAACAAATTCAGAAGAGAGAATAAGATAAAAACAGAGAGTAATTAACAACTTAAATAAGCCTTGACCGAATCCTATTTTTAGGATGACAGTAATTTTCACTATAATGGTTAGATATTTCTATAAATCGAAATAGTTTCAATAGGGCACAAAATTGACGTTAAGTTTTAATGATTAACAATGGGATTAGGATTTAAATCATAACCAGTAATATGCTTTTGATAGTGTTTCTATTCGTATGTTTATCAGTGATTTTGGTTCTAAAAATGTCTTCAGTAGGACAAGTGTCATATTTTAAATTGTTTTGTTTTTATAAGACGTTAATGGGAAATTTTACAATAATCATATTTTTTATGTAAATTTGCAAAAATCAAGTTATAATAATCCTAGTTTAACAGAACTTACATGTTTGTTGAACATTTTTTATATTTTTATGAGCTATAAAATATTAAAGAATACAAATATAGTACAAATATAGATAAATATAAAAAAGTAAAATATTTTTACCCAATGTTTGATGTATAACTGTATTAAAATTGAATAAAAGTTTTTAAAGATACATTTCTGCAGATACCTACAAATAACGCGTTACTTACCATTGTTTCGAATGTCATTTTTATATAAAATAGTAATTAACAAGATTTTAATGTTTTAATTTTTATGACACTAAATAAAATAAATATTGAAATCTTGTTAGGTACAAAAACTCAAGTGCGAGAATACGATTTACGATTTATTTATTCACTGTTTACGTTGACACTACCAATATCAACCCACATTTGTCTGATGTTAAATATTCGCAAAGATTTAATTGTCGCCTAACGCACTAGAATAAAAACATATTATAATATTTGCATAGAGTTGTTTCAAACCCTCATAAACATTAAAACTTAAAATTACGGTCGAATTGTCGGTCGGTCACTGAACGATCATTTCATTTTGATGTATTTTATATAAAGCTTTAATGGCGATTCTCCATTACGGTAGCAATTGGTGAAATTTTTTATAAAACTTTACGCCGTTTGTCAACGGAACAGCGAACACTTGTTTACAAGTTCGAGTAACAAGCTATTCACGTTACGAGCGTTTTATTGTTAAACTTGTTAGATTATACACAATAGTACTTGCTCTGCACTCATAGTCAAGTATCAAAAATACTTCTTTGCTTTTATCATAAATTATATTTGGCAAAAAAATATATACGTATATATATATTTGCTAAAAATTATAACGTGTGAACGGAATGCATGTGGTACAAGTGCAATTGTTAAATATATTTAACTTATTTCACTCGAATATCAAAAATGTCGGAGATAATTTCAACGAACTTGTCCATTATGAATACCTACATCATAAGAAACTGTTATAATCTCAAGAATAACTGAAAAGAATAATAATTGGCTCGTATTTATATTATGCCTCTTGGTAATTATTATAATATTATGCATATATCGTTAAACTTCTAATGTGACTATAGAGTTTTTAATCCCCGACTAAAAAGAGGGGTGTTATAAATTTGACCTGTCAATCTGTGTGTCTGTGGTAATCTAGCGTCCAAACGCGTGGACGGATTTTGAATGCGGTTTTTTTTAATCGAAAGCTGTGTTTGTCGAGATATTTCTTAACTATGATTGGTCGAAATAGAAATGGTCGTCTCCAAGGAATTGACGATTTATTGGTGAAAGGTTCTTATGCAATAATTACCTGTCGGCAGTGGCTTCGCCCTCGCTCTGTAGGCAAAAAGCCTTGTTATGAAGCCTTGTTATGATTGTAGTCATAAAGAGTCACGGGCAACAACTAGTGATAATATAAATCCCTTCACCATAGTGTTATTAGTGGTTGTAAATAATTTAAACTCTAAATGGGTATATTTATTAATATTCGTATATACCGATTTGAAAAAAGGCATCAACCATGTTACTTAATACATTTATAATTAATTATATTGTCGAATTTTTCACGCGGATCCTTATTTTTTCTCGCATTAAATGTAACCTATGTTCATCAGAGGGATAATGTAGGATTCTAAAGGTTTGCGGATGTAAGCACAAGCGTTCCCGTGGCGCTCCACTATGACAGCGAGGTGTTGACCGTCTGGTTTAGTGAGTAAGAGTCTCACATAACCACTTCCATCTTCCCCTTGATGGAGGTGTTTAACCATGAGGATTCCAGACGTTAAAAAAAAAGAATTCTAAAGGTAAAATATTATAAATGCGTCCATTAGTTTTGGAGCCTATTCAATTCAAACAAACAAACAATCAAATCTTTCCTCCTTATAATATTAGTGATGATGATGGTTATAAAAAATAGACTATGCTCATCAGGGATAATGTAGAATTCTAATGCAAAAAGATTTTTTTAAATCGGTCCAGTAGTTTCAGAGCCTATTCAACACAAACAAAAAACAAATCTTTCCTCTTTATAATATTAGGATAGATTAATAGAAATACTTAAACAACTGAAAATTTGTGTTTCTGTAAGTTCATTTAGTACAATTAAGAAACCAGTAATATAACTTTAAAAAAACATAAACAAAATACATATACAAACGATACAAACAGACCTCTAAAAAGAATAAAAATAATATTATTATGTAATCATTGAAGTCGTTTCATCGGGGGACCGCTTAGTAAAGAAAGCAATTAAAACGCCAAAAAGTTACCAAGGTAAATAAAGAAACTACGATATTGAAATAAGGTATCAAACTTTCAAAATAGAAGTATTGGTTCTTTTGTTTTTCCTTTTCAAGGTTTCAACTTCAATGGTTTTGTTATTGTTGTGTATGAAGGTATGCTTAATTTACTTGTTTATTCTTGTTGGCAGAATAAGATTAGCTAAGTGAAGGTAGTTGGCGCCAAAACATATTTCAATGTCATGTTTGTGCTCCTAAGCTCAATATATGTGTTTTCCTTAAAACCGTATTTTATTTAGACTTAACAGTGGCGACGATTGATAAATTGGAACTATGAAAGGTAAATCAGTGAAATTTCAAGAGTTTTATGTGAAGAGTGATAATTGGGACAGTTACATTGACCGGCTTAATTATTGTTTCGAGGCTAATAGTGTAACCGATGACGCCATCAAAAGGGCGAATTTCTATACGATATGTGGTACTGAAGTGTTTGAAACTCTTCTCGCGTTAATAACGCCTAGAAAATCTAACGAGGTGACATTCAGTGAGATTGTCTCGATACTTACGAAACATTTTAGTCCGAAACCGAACGAGATTTCTGTGTCGTATAAATTTTACAATCGTGTTCAAAGGCAAGACGAGTCGGCATCAGACTATATCGCACAGTTGAGGAAAATTAGCAGTGGGTGTAATTTTTCTGACTTAAATCGTATGCTTCGCGATAGATTAGTGTGTGGCATGAAAGACAATAAGTTGCAGTTTGAGTTGCTCAAAAGAGATGGTTTACAATATAAGGACGTAGTGGAAGCTATGTTATCATCTGAGAGCGCGGGCAGGGACGCTTGTATGATGCAAGGTATCGTCTCGTCGCCGGCCGCCATTATGGCGCCACCGCCCGCGTCGGAACCCATGGAAGTTAATGCGGTCAAACCTAAAGCTAATATTCGCCTTTGTTATCGATGTGGTGAACGCCACGGCGGTAAATGCAGGTTTATTAACGCTGTATGTCACTATTGCAAGAAGAAGGGGCATATTGAGAAAATATGCTCGGCGAAGAAAAAAATATATTCTAGAAATGTAAACTATACTAATGATGATCATGAAGGTGACCCAATGCTGAATGGCATTTACAATGTGGAAAGTTCTCGGGTGCGTGTCCCTGCATTCGAGTTGAAGGTGTTGATAGAAGGTGTGCCAGTATTGATGGAGGTGGACTCGGGCGCCGCTTTCTCATTGTTGAACCAGAGCACGTGGGCGCGGTTGGGGGCGAGCGCACCGCTTCGACCGCTGCCCAACAGGCTATGCGCGTGGAATAACTCACAGGTGCTCGTGCTCGGTCAGGCGACCGTGCACGTTCAGTTTAAAGATATTAAATGTAACCTTAGTATTGTTGTAGCGAAGGGGTCAGGACCCAACTTAATTGGTCGTAATTGGTTTTCGGCTCTTAATATTACTGTAAATGTAAATTCCATTTCCGAAATTGATATGTCGGCGACAAATTTGATACTTGATAAACATAAAGAGGTCTTCAGGGACGGACTCGGTACCTACCGTGGGAAACCGGTTTCGATACCGTTAAAAAAGGACGCAGTACCTAAATTTTTAAAAGCTAGGCCAGTACCATACGCGATTAAAGATAGGGTCGTCAAAGAAATAGATCGGTTAGTAGGAGAGGGAGTACTACGTCCGACATCTTTTTCTGATTGGGCTACTCCAGTTGTTCCGATAATTAAGAAGAATGGTGATATCCGTTTGTGTGGAGATTACCGCAGCACGGTCAACCAGGCGACCGAGTCGGATACCTATCCGATGCCAACCGCGAGCGAGGTATTTGCTTCAATTTCAGGGGGACGATACTTCACGACGCTCGACCTCGATCGAGCATACACACAGGTTGTAGTAACTGTGGATACAGCACGACTTTTAACTCTAAACACATGTCAAGGTCTCTTCACGGTGCATAGATTGGCGTTCGGTGTAAAGGCGTGTCCAGGTATTTTCCAGCGACTTATGACGGCGCTCTTGGCGGGAGTAGAGGGCGTGGCTGTCTTGATTGATGACTTCATCGTTAGTGGACGCATTATGTCGGAAATGACTCAGCGTTTGAACATTGTGCTGGAGCGTATACAAAGAGCAGGGTTACGCCTCAATCGGAACAAATGCAAGTTCGCACGAGAGCGTGTTGAATTCTTAGGGTTCGTTATTGATGCTGAGGGTATACATCCAGCGCCGAGTAAGGTAGAGTCAATAGTACATGCTCCGGAACCTAAAAATGTACAGCAATTACAGTCCTTCTTAGGACTATACAACTTTTACGAGCGGTTCATACCTCATAAAGCTACGGTGCTCGAGCCTTTACATAGACTACTTGACAAGACCAAAGACTGGCAATGGACAAAACAGGAACAAACTAGTTTTGACACGGCTAAACGTTTGTTATCTTGTGACTTGACTTTAGTGCATTTTGATTTAGACAAGCCATTAGTATTAACTTGTGATAGCTCCGAATATGGCGTGGGTGCGGTATTGTCTCACGTGATGGAAGATGGCCAGGAACGCCCTGTGGCGATGGGTTCTAGAACACTGCATAAGCATGAGCGTCGATATTCTCAACTCGACAAAGAAGCCACAGCTATCATGTTCGGGTTAAGTAAGTTTCACAATTACTTGATGGGAAATATTTTTACCGTAGTAACCGACCACAAACCTTTGCTTGGTATATTTGACCCTAAGCGGCCTATACCTAATGTTTTATCACCCCGCCTGACAAGAATAGCACTAGCTCTTACTTCTCATAATTACGATATAGTATATAAGCCGGGTGAACAAATCGCCCATGCGGATGGTTTGAGTCGTTTACCACTCCAGGTCCCTAAAGAGTCAGAAGCCAAATTTTATGACATTTTACTCATGGCTGAGACTCCAGAAGATTTTCCAATAGACGTAGAACAAATTATTGTAGCTACTAAACGTGATAGGGTTTTGTCACGTGTCGTTAATTATATACTCAGTGGATGGCCAGATAGAATAACAGACGACCTTATTCGGCCGTACTGGTTACAGAGGAAGGAAATGTCTATACATGAAGAGTGTATTTTGTTAGGATGTCGCGTGGTGGTACCGCCATCATTGCGCGAGACAGTGTTGAGTGCCTTGCATAAGACTCACAGCGGAATCGTGCAAACTAAAGCCCTCGCAAGAAGTTATGTTTGGTGGCCTGAGCTCAACAGTGATATTGAGACGATGGTACAGAACTGTGAGATATGTTTACAACATAGACATATGCCTCCGAGGACTACATATGAGTGGATCACTCCAGCCAAACCATGGTCACGTATTAATATAGATTTCGCTGGACCTTTCAAGGGAACAAATTTTCTTATTATAGTAGATGCATATTCCAGATGGCCTGAGGTGTTTATGGTTAATAATATGACTTCAGCAATTGTTATACGCCATCTCAGGAATTTATTTGCCACCCATGGACTTTGTGAAACCATCGTATCTGATAATGGAACACCATTTGTTTCAAATGACATGGAACAATTTTTAGGTGCTAATAAAATCAGACATGTTAAAACAGCGCCTCACCATCCAGCTACTAACGGTTTAGCCGAAAGGATGGTACAAACGGTTAAGGATAAATTACGCAAGATGGAAAATTTATCTTGGGATGTTAAAATACCTAATATGCTACTGGGCCTGCGTACATACCCGTGCGCAGCGACGGGTAAAAGTCCTGCGGAGCTTTTAATGCACAGACGATTAAGAACTTTACTCGATGCAATACATCCGAATGATAGGCAGCGTAGGTTAAAAGAACAGCAAATTATCAGAAACAGTGAGAAGAAACATAGACAGACGGATGTAGGACAGCCTGTTATATATCGAAACTTTGGTAGCGGTGCAAAATGGTTACCAGGTAAGGTAGTTAGTAAAGTGGGTCCGTCCAGCTATCGAGTTGCAACTGAAGACGGTTCAGTTATTAGTAGGCATATTGATCAATTGGTCAAACGTAAGGTTGCAGCAGACATACAAGATGAGGAAGGTAGGGAGAGGTATGCAGTGAGAGAGGATGATAGAAATGACGAAGAAAGGTTAGATGAAAGTGAAGATTTGTGTGAACAGGACAGTCAGGAAATTATAGAGATACCGAGTCCGGACCAGTGGGCAGAAATGTTAGGTATACCAGTTGAACCTGAGTCAGGGTATTCAGGAGGTAAAGTTAAAAATAAATTGAATTTACATAATAAGTTACCGTATGGTCGACCTGATAATTGTAATTTCTTGGTATAGCAATACTTAAATTTATACAAAGTGTTCCTAAATAAGTAAACCTAATATGATGTTTTGTAAGTTTTGTTATTGTTGATTGTTTATCAGTTTTGTTGAAATAATTATCATACAAGTATGATAATTCCCCCAAGGGGGAATAACAGACGACCTTTCCCCCAAGGGGGAAAGGTATGTTGTGTATGAAGGTATGCTTAATTTACTTGTTTATTCTTGTTGGCAGAATAAGATTAGCTAAGTGAAGGTAGTTGGCGCCAAAACATATTTCAATGTCATGTTTGTGCTCCTAAGCTCAATATATGTGTTTTCCTTAAAACCGTATTTTATTTAGACTTAACAGTTATTATGTTTGAAAAATAAAAAGTTACTCTACTAATTATAAAAGTACTCATAATTACTAAATTTATAGAAGTAATCGAATGGCTGTATAATATTTCAAATTATAAATATCTGATCGTTGTCTTCTAATGTGTTGTAGGTCCAACTTTTATAATAGGTAGCAAACGAGAGAAGTATTCACCTGAGTGCTCACTAGTACTGATCTTTTGCTGCTGCAGTCAAGTGACTACATTTATTCTGGACCACCTAAAAGCTTATATCAAAATTGGCTATTACCATGACATGGTAATAATATTTGTATTAATTATACAAATAATATTCAACGTCTTGTTAAAAGTAGTGGGAAATTAGAAATATGAACATCAAACCGCCACAAAATAAAAATTCTACTGGCTGCAACTAAGTTAACTAAGAACTTTAACATATTTCGGTATCACTCGTGCAATAGTAAAAATAAAATATATTCCAATTTGCTTTTATTGCCCTCTTTTTTACAGTTGTATGGTGTATGATAAAAGTATTTTGATGATATAAAGAAAATATTGAGTGTGTCAGCTCGGACGCACGACTGGAGTTAAATTCATGAAAATAATATACATGTTTAAATATATGTCGGAGATAGAGGCATATTAGTGGCTTGCTCGTTTTTGATGGAGTCTTCTGGTACAGGATCCGAGGCATCAGGCAATCAAACCACACATACACAATATGATAATTCTTGTTATCAATTATCACAAATTACTTAGCAGGTATACAATTATCAGAGTTGCGTGAACCACCGGTCCCATTGGGAGGGTCCGAACTGTAAGGCTCTTACTAATCAATTCCCCTTCTACTCGATGCTCTCGAATATTTAAAATGTCTCAGGTGCCCCTCCAAAGGATTCCGATCACGTTACTCGTTACGTCACGGTGTTCACACCCCACTGTTACAATGATATCAATTGAGTTACTAATTATCGTTAAATTATCGTGATCTGCGATATATATATTTATTTATTTTATATAGATTTATCGTAACTAATCGGCGAGATATTATACGTCTAATATTTTGCAATTCTCAATTTTTCATGACCACAAATATATTTAAATTATAACGTACCTGACACCCACGTGTTTATCACATGTTACGGCAAAAGTATTGACACCCCTTTCTGCCATTGTTTATTCCAAAATACTTGTATTTCACTTTAGCAAAATATGTATAAATATATATATAGTATAAATTCACAATAACAATATTAATTATTGATATTTATAACAAAAATACAATGACAACCAAATTAGACAGTTGCCCATCAAAAACGTAACGAGGTCACTCGTTCAGTAGATTTTATATTTCACAGTTTCTCATAACGGGCGGCGCCTTATATCAAAATCTATTCTAAAGTTGTAAACTCCAAAAACCTGCAATATGCATATCATCTATGCGTTTGAATCTACATAGAAACTTCGGGAAACCAAAAAAAAAAAAAAAAAAAAAAAAAAAAAAAAAAAAAAAAAAAAAAAAAAAAAAAAAAAAAAAAAAAAAAAAAAAAGTGGGGCTATCGGTTTAAGTTCAACAACAAATACACAGAATCCATACTAGCTTTTGCAGATGATCTCGCGATACTGACACGTAATCCGAAACAATGTCAGGTACTTTTAAATGTAGTTGAGGATTTCTGTACGTGGACGGGCGGATTGAGGACAAAACCAAGTACATGTTTTAGTCTGTGTCTGGGTAGACGGAATACCAAATATACCTCTTACGATCCGGGTCTTATAATAGGCGGTCAGTGCGTTAGTACGGTTACGGAAGCAGCTCCGTTTAAATTTTTAGGTAAAAAAATCGATTACCAAGGCCGTACTCCATCGTTGGATGTAATAGTCGATAGCTTTTTAAACGATCTCAAAAAGGTAGACAACCAACCAATAAGTAACGTCAAAAAAGCTTGGATTTACGATAATTATTTAACATCACGTCTAAATTGGCCTTTCCTCGTGTATGATATAAATAAAACCCTTTTGTCAAAGTTAGATGCAAGCGTCATAAAGACATTGAAGTTATGGCTCGGGTTAGCGCACTCAGCGGACTCTTCAACCTTATTTAGAGACCGTAACAACTTTGGATTAAAATTAAAGAAACCATCGGAGCTCTACAAACATCTAAGAGTTACCAAAAGACATATCATCGGAAAATCTAAAGATGATACTGTAACTTCTCTCCCAAAAGACAAAGTTGCCTCAGAGCTCGAGTCACGACTTCAATTCCATAAAAAGTTTATGATAGGTGCTCAAACAAATAAAGTAGGGCTAGGATCAAGTAGGAAAGTTCAAGACATAGACATAAAATCTTTTATTCGACAAGACGAAAACGATAATTACCGACTCCACGCGATGAGTCTAGAAATTCAAAACGAATGGGTGACCATAAGAGATTTTTGTATTCCACTAGCTTTGAAGTGGCGCACCTTAATTTATGATTGGTCCCCAGCATTATTAAAATTCTATCTTAATGCATTCCAAATGACTCTCCCAGATCAAAGTAATTTAGTAAGATGGGGCAAAGCCACCGAAAAGTCTTGCAACATCTGTGGGGAGGCAATAGGAACCGCGAAACACCTATTAGTAGGGTGTAGGGTACTTCTAGATAAAGGTCAATACTCGCGTCGCCACGACAAGGTATTAGAAATTATACGGGAAGCGGTTAGTCTTTCAGTAGCAAGAGCGCGGAAGGGTATAACAACCACCGAACGATCTATAGAATTCGTAAAAGAAGGCTCCTCCAAAAAATCAAAAGCGAAGCCTTATTCAATATTAGGCGCGGCTCCTGATTGGATTCTCATGATGGACACGTATGAAAAGCATTACAAAATCCCTGGGGATGTTGGTGTTTCGTCATCCAGACCGGACTTATTCCTGTATTCGAAACATCTGAGGCGCGTGATACTTGTGGAGCTTACTGTTCCTTGGGAAACAAACATCCCAAGGGATCACACATTCAAGCTCAATAAGTATTACGAACTAACCAACGAACTGATCAGGAATAAATTTATAGTTAGTTTGTACGCGGTAGAAGTGGGAGCGAGAGGTATAACAGAAAAATCTCTCTATAGCCTACTTAAAGATCTTGGCCTTTCTAGAACAAGCATCGGTTCATTTCTAGAACGTACTTCAAAGGCGGCATTAGTAGGTTCTTTCCAAATTTGGTTAGGTAGGGAGAGGAGTGTGGAGGGTGAAGGTGAGCGTTTTTGCGCATAATAAAGGGGCCCCTTAAACCTACTCCTGGGTCGCAAGTCCCAGGCACTGCTTGCACTCCTCTCCTTGCAACGCGATGGGCCCGGCACCCGCACGGTGAATCCATGGATTGCTAAGAAGCTTCGTCTTATCGAGACAAATGGTAAATTCTTAAAGACAAGTCTCTACTTGGCAAAAATAAGATTCGTAAGAAATTTTAAGTCTCTAAACTTTAAAATTTTGCAGATATGTTGATCTCTCCCCCATGATCAGTCATTACATGGATGGAAATCTCTTTACTGAACTTTAATGATACTTTTTACAGTTTCTAGCTAGCACATGGCTTCTATTTTAAAATAAGATGCCACTATCGCATCTTAGCTAAATCAATATCAATGGAATTTCCACAAAACAAGAATTACCAAACGTAGTGCGTAAAAAAAACTATTTTACTTTCAGGTACATCCCGAATGAAGAAAAAATAATGACTTATATATGTAAAAAAAAGATGCTTTTGCATGAAAGTTTAAGATCCAGAATTATATAAACAAACAAACATTCAACAAATTAAATACAAAGCCGATCGTCTTCTCGGTCTGCTATATCCGTCTCTGATCCCGAGTATTATAAGTTTTAAGCGCTGGAAGCTCTTAAAGTCGATACTTGATATAGACGATTTAAACATCAATGTTACTTGTACGAATATTCCCATATTATTATTATTTTGCTGATGAAATAATAGATAAAATTTATAGATATAAGAAGTATATACAAGTCTTTAATAGATAACTAATAGGGCAGGGTTAGGATGGCTTTATATTTATTTTAAATTCAGTGAACAAAACGATTAAAAACAGACTCTCTCGTGGCAATTACGTAATCACGCTTTGTCACAGACATAACCACGTCCAAAACTTATTATTTCTATAGCCTATGTTTTGTTCTGTAACATAATCTATTATATTGTTAAATTTCCTTAAAATCTGTTCCGTAGTTTTAGCGTGATTGAGTAACAAACATCCAAGCGTTTGTTAGATATTATAAGATTCTATAATTAAAAACCACTGAATTAATATAGTATAAATTATTTAATCGAGCTACTTCATACTATTAATATGATAATATATTTCAATGCATTATTTGGATAAGTTTAAAGAAAAGAAAGATCTAAACAAATATATCATTTAATATAACAAAATGACTCCCGGTACATGAATATAATAAATACAGCAATATAGTTATTACTGTTTAATTATTTAGACACATTTACCAATAACTCAATACGGTGAAATACCCACCATAGTTATTACACATATAATAAACAATTTAAGTATAAGAATCACTTATCTTGCCAGTTCTCCAACACAGATTGTCTTTAATAGAGTCTTACAGCCTTATTTATAACATAATAACATCGACAGAAGCGCCAACGGCAGCTTCTGGAGATTAGTCATATTCACAACTTCAAACATCATTAAATATTTCTTAATAACAATATGATAGTACATAATCATTTTAAATGCCTAAGCATATTTATAATAATCTTATATCTCACACACATTTATGGCTTACCTAATAAGATATGTAAATACAACATATTTAATATCTTAAGACTACTTCCGATAGTTCGTCAAATCAATATCTTTTACTACTTTTATAACATAGCAGTAATCAATGATATATAGATCTTAATTCGTAAATCTAATTGTAACAACAGTATTTATTGTTAATGTTATTATGTAGGTAAATAAAAAATTACATATTTATATTACCTACAAACCAAATTACTATATAATAACAATCTTATATGTAGCAATACTACAATAATATAACACGGCCAGCCTGACATATACTTCGCTCTCGAAGTATACACACCTACTTATATACATATATTTTTATATATATAATATACATTATATACATTCCTTTTTTTTTCTTATATTTTGTCATTTTCCTTGACTCGTCAAACCCCTTTACATAAACGTATTTTTTTATGTTTTGTCACTCGTCACATACATTTTTTTTTTAATGTTTTGTCAGTTGCCTAGACGTGTCAAATCCCCTTCACCCGCTGCTAGTGAGCTAGATTTGCACCAAGCAAAAGACCGACCAGCGGAAACATTTTTTATTTTTTTTTTAAGGTTTTGTCAGTTGCCTAGACGTGTCAAATCCCTTCACCCGCTGCTAGTGAGCTAGATTTGCACCAAACAAAAGACCGACCAGCGGAAACCTAAGATCTTATAACCAAGACCTGCTCTAATGCCGAGTTACAAATCAACCAACTTTTATCCCATTAAATAAAAAAAAATAGAATATATATACAATATACTAGTAAACTATATATGTAATACAAAAAGTAAGATAGTATATATAAATATATAACAATTTAAAAATATATATAATAATAATAAATAAATATTTGTCTTGTTATAAAATTTTTTTTCATAACTTAAATTTTCCACAATATTTTTTTTTTTTATCCACCTACTCCAGTAACGAGGTTTTCCTTTTCGAAAACAAGATTCCTTTAATTGCCTAAACCTTTTATATCCTGTTCGGCCTACCTGACACAATATTACGCTATTTAACATAATTAACGTACATAGAAAACGTATCACTACTTTTGCAAATTACTTTTACATATATCCAAATATTTAAACTACTAAAGATGAAATTTTGGTTTTAATATCCGATATACTACCACAAACTAATTCAAAAAATTAGTATTCACTAAAACTTAATTTTGTACAACACAATCACTTTTTGTTTTCAAGCACACTCACAATAAGAGTCCACCGATTCGATGTATCGTATGTAGAACTGCTTTTTTTTTTTCGTTTCATAAGTTTTGCCACGACCTTATCCTTTCCGAATCCTTTTTGAGAGACTCGATCAACGCCATCTCAGCCCTCAGCCAGGCGTTACGCCTTTGTGATCGCCTATCCGGCATCGAAATAAGATCTCCCATTTGTGCTGATCCTCAGCCCCTCGTCATCCAAGAATCCTTATGGCCTTATTGATGGCCATGGAATTCCCTTCGGGCATAGATGGTGGAGGAGACGCACTGGAAGCTTCACCAGTTTTTTCATGATCCAGTTCAATCAGCTTCAGCTGAAACGGAAGTTAATAAATTTCACTGAGTAAGTCACGTATAATCCGATAAGAGTCACATACGTCTTATAGTAGTTCTAGTTGACCTGTTCACTTAAATTTAATAACAAACACAAGATAAATAAAATCGTTGAATTGGACATTCGTTATTGTTGATAGTGGCATTCTGCAAGACTATTCCTCTACAATAGTTTTGTTGGTTCAGCTTAACTTGACCTTTATTATCGATTCTCCTTCCGGTGCATCACAGGCTCGACACTGCACCAGCGAGAGCCATACTGGGTCCGCAAACTCAGCTGGCATGGCTGCGGTAATACAACCGCTTGGTCCCCATCGCCATGACGTCGAATGGTGTAGTTCGTACGTAGAATACAAACCGTGAATTAAACTTAATTCGTAAACTACTTCTCCATTAGAAATCACTCCGCTGTTTCCCAAACTACGCCTGGACATCGTAGAGGTGATGGTACTTCGCGTTATATAGCGATGGCGGCGTGATATTTCCTGTGAATTAGGTTTTCAACATATTAGTAAAGTTAAAATCACACAAAATGGAATACAACAAATTAACAAATAAAATAACAACAATGTGGGTATTTTTGATTTAATCTATAAAATATAGTTTCGGCAGTCAAACCGTCGATACCGAGGACCGGGATGATCCCACTTCTGATGTTAGATATTATAAGATTCTATAATTAAAAACCACTGAATTAATATAGTATAAATTATTTAATCGAGCTACTTCATACTATTAATATGATAATATATTTCAATGCATTATTTGGATAAGTTTAAAGAAAAGAAAGATCTAAACAAATATATCATTTAATATAACAAAATGACTCCCGGTACATGAATATAATAAATACAGCAATATAGTTATTACTGTTTAATTATTTAGACACATTTACCAATAACTCAATACGGTGAAATACCCACCATAGTTATTACACATATAATAAACAATTTAAGTATAAGAATCACTTATCTTGCCAGTTCTCCAACACAGATTGTCTTTAATAGAGTCTTACAGCCTTATTTATAACATAATAACATCGACAGAAGCGCCAACGGCAGCTTCTGGAGATTAGTCATATTCACAACTTCAAACATCATTAAATATTTCTTAATAACAATATGATAGTACATAATCATTTTAAATGCCTAAGCATATTTATAATAATCTTATATCTCACACACATTTATGGCTTACCTAATAAGATATGTAAATACAACATATTTAATATCTTAAGACTACTTCCGATAGTTCGTCAAATCAATATCTTTTACTACTTTTATAACATAGCAGTAATCAATGATATATAGATCTTAATTCGTAAATCTAATTGTAACAACAGTATTTATTGTTAATGTTATTATGTAGGTAAATAAATAATTACATATTTATATTACCTACAAACCAAATTACTATATAATAACAATCTTATATGTAGCAATACTACAATAATATAACACGTTCGCATTTAGTCTTCATAGCATATTATGTGATGAATTGTCTTCCCATGAGTGTGAATTTAAAAGAGTTTATTAATCACCGTCTATTACTCCTATTACTTTCTTCTGAATAGATTTATAATTAAATTTACTTAATTGTTATTAATTATAGTAACATAAACATTTAATATGACAGAATTATATAGTTTCCAATGTTCATGTTAATTTATGTTTTACTTTCTATAACAGGTTCTTAGCTATGATTGGTCAAAATAGAAATAGTCGTATCTAAGATATTGACGTTTTATTGGTCAAAGGTTCTTATGCAATTATTAGCTGTACCCAGCTGCTTCGCCCGCACCTTATTTTGTAGGCCAAGAGGTTTTTACACTTATTTACTCAGGTAAAGTACTTTGTTGGGATAGCTAGGGAATAGGATAGATAGGGAAAAATATATTTATATGGCTTATGATCGTAGTCATAAAGAGTCACGGGCAACAGCTAGTGATAGTATAAATCCCTTCGTCATAATGTTATTAGTAATTGTAAGTCATTTTAACTCTAAATTATTATAATTATTAATATTCTTCTTAATACCTTTGAAGCTTATTAAATTGTTGAAATTTTCACGTGGATCCTTATTTTTTCTCGTTATAAATATAGCCTATGTCCATCAGAGGGATAATGTAGGATTATTAAGGTTAAATATTTTATTAAATCGGTTCAGATCCTATTCAATTGAAAAAAACAAACAATCAAATCTTTCCTCTTTGTAATATTAGTGATGATGATGATGATTAATAAATGTAGCCTACGTTTTTTTTATCGTTATTTTGTTTGTTTTCATTTTTTATTATTCATATTATAAATTTCAATTGTAGGTGACTTCTGCAAGTAAAATCTGTGGCATTTACTTTAATGTGTATTTTTAAGATTTTCTGGAGAGCTATCCTAAAAATGCATGTTAAGTTTGTCTATAATTGGGATATACTTTGTAACTTATATTTACATAACAAATGGTAAAATAAATGCTTTCCATAGTATATCACTAATCACGACGGTCACAACCGGAGGATCCAAAATAATACAAACTCTTGACTTAATATTTTATAAGTACAACTAATAAATTACAAAGCTACGTGTTATAGCTGAAAGTTGGAGACAAGACTGATTTAAAGAAATGAAATTATAATTAAAAGAATTACAGAATTATAATTAATATATATAAGTGGGACAAACAAAGGTTTCAGATATTTTAGGGTTCCGCTCCTGGATTCCTATACAGAATGCTTGATATATTGCACCATCTTCTAATCAGCGATTCCACGATTCATGGAAATATAATAAATGTCTATTTAGCGATCCCACGATCTATGGGAATATAACACACGTTGGTTTCCTATTAAATAAATAAGTAAATACATAAAATCAATAAATTAAGAAACCAGTAATATAACTTTAAAAAGCAGAAAAAAAATTAAAATATTTAAAAAACCCCCGATACAAAAAGACCCCTAAAAAGAATGAAAATAATATTATTATGTATTTATTGAAGTCATTGCGACGGGGGACTGTTTAATAAAGGAAGAAATTAAAATGCTACTAAGTTACCTAGGTTAATAAATAAATTACGATATCGAATCATATAGTCCAAGTCCTCAATGCTTAACTTCGTAAAATAGACACCATCGTCAACGTACGTACAATGTTCCCCCGACGCAACGAATTCAATAAGTACATAATAATTAATAATATTATTTTTATTCTTTTTAGATCTTTTCGTATCGAGGGTTTTGAAATTTTTAACGTTACTTAGTAATAATTATGATATTCAACGCATTCAAAACCCCCAAGGGAAAAAAACACATCGCAGTACTTGAACGAGTTGCTAGCTAGCAAAAAAATTATGTTCAATGAGGTGTTTAATTTACTGATTATCCATTTAAAAAATACAAAGAATATTTTTGTACTGATAATTATCTAGGTTTTTATTTAATACATTTATATATTGCTAATGAAAAAAGACATTTTTTTAAATCAGGGAATAACAAGTCACGTATCCAGATTTTCTAAAAAGTACTAATTCTTAGTAAGCAACCGTCTTTATATATTATTATATTCAGGCATGATTAGGATATGAAAATAAGATAAAAATATGGTTGCCTGTAAAGTCGGTTTTACGGGCGAACATTTAAGTGACGACGTCTTTTTCTCGGTAGAATATTTATTGATATGAATGTTATTAAATTGCACAATATTTTAATAATTTCAGTGATTTTGTTGAGGATAGGACGATGAAGACGTTGTCACGTAAAATCATTTTATATATTATTTATTTTATATTATATTATTGATGTTATTATTTTTTACAAAATTTATTTACAGACTTTTTCGATACATCAATTAGTTGCGGAGATATCGATCATTGAAGTTATTGTTTGCTACCAGTATTTTATATATTTATTTTTTTCAGTTATAAAAAAATACTATTTCCAATTGTGTCTACCAAGTATGGTCACATGTACTGGCCTACATATTAAATAATAATAAGTACAGATAATGTTATGTGACGTCACTTCTGATTTTATATATTTTAATATTTTTAATTTTAAAGAATTAATTTGAAAATCAAAACACTTATTCAGATCGAAGGTTCAAATTTTTGCTAAATAAATTTGAAATTAATTAAAATTTGTAATTGTAAATAATGAAGTTGAAAATTAAAACATTTACTTAAATTAGATGTTAAAATTCTTGCTTAACACATTTTAAATCAAGTTTTCTTATATCTGCCACTTTTTCTTAATATTTGTAATTTTAAAGAATCAATTTGAAAATCAAAACATTGCTCGGCATAAATAATAACTCGAATCTTGATATTTCTACTTCTGTTTTTCGTGAGAAAGAAAATAAAACGTCCTTGCAACATATTGGTAATATTTTCCCCCGAGACGAAGTTATTTTATTATTCTTTGATATCATTGTTTTGGGAGGAACAAATGTATTTTCACTTTCACTAACTACTCTCAGATGAGTCAGCGTTTTCCACGTTATCATACAATTCAGAACACGATTCTTATAAATGTATTCTTATTCGTGTATGCTACTTGAATAAAGCTCCTATTATTATTATTATTATTATTAAATAGGTATTGTCGTATATTTAAACCAATTTTGTTTAGATAATATATCAAATAAAAAGCACCCTATGTCTAACCCTGGATTATTAACTATATGTTTACCAAAATTCATTACAATCGCTTAACAGGTTTAGATTTTTCATACCTTTTTTTAGCCTCCTTTAGGTAAAGGTATAAAAAAAGGGTAGCCCATGTTAAATCCTGGGTTGCTAACTTTATTTAAACCAAAATTGTCAATTTTTATTATATTTACATTACAATCGGTTAGAGGGTTTAGATTTTTGATACTAATCATTTCGTCTAGTATTTCTGCCCTTTGGGATTAGTTTTGAAAAAATGAGTAGCCCATGTTTAATCCCAGGTTACTAACTTTATTTCTGCCAAAATTTAAAATTTATTATGTTTACATTACAATCGGTTAAAGGGTTTAGATTTTTGTTACCGATTTTCTAATACTTCTGCCTTAGAGGTTAGTTTTTGAAAAAAAAATGTTTGACCTTGCGTCGTCAATTGTTCGGTTCGGTGAAAAAAATAGCTTGAATTTGACCCTAAGTCCTCAACTACTTTTATTCCAAATTTCATCTAATTCGGGCCAGTGGTTAAGCCGTAAAAGTAAATAGACAGAAAGACAAACTTTCGCATTTATAATATTAGTATGGATTTACCCAGTATTGTCGTGTATATATGAAATTTAGAACTAAAGTTTTACATTTAAAGAAAATATGACAATGTCGCTAAGTTTCTATCCCCAAATCTTCTCAGGTTTCTGGTATTTTTTTTCCAAATTTGTGGTAGCAAAATGGTTGTCGTTTTTCAAAACTGGTGGTGGTAGGTAGTTTGACAATGAAAAAATAGTTTGTATCAAACCAATTTTTATTTTTTTTTATAAAATATCAAATAATAACTATAATTACTAAGACGATATATTCGTTCAATATTTATTGTAAAACAACAATACAAAAAAAAAACCTTATTGGGATGGTATAATTTTAGTCATTTTTAATTTCACTTTGTTAGCGTAGATGTGTATATATGTGTATGTGTATATGTACGTATATGTGTATGTATGTATGTATGTATGTATATGTGTATGTTTTTTTTTTTTTTTATAAATCTGTCCATGTAGATAAATATAAATATATATATAAGTATGTATGTATATTATATTAGTAATTTGTATGTATCAATTGATACTTAGTATACTTTATTTCTAGAGCAGAATATGAGTCTTATATACTCTAAATTACTGTTACATGTATTAGTTTGTATTGTGTACGAGTAAGTAAGTAGTTTTATGGATAAATCCCTTCATCATAGTGTTATTAGTGATTGTAAGTCATTTTAACCTTAAATGTTTATATTTATTAATATTCGTATATATGAAACCTACCCATAATGAAAAGTCTTGAATCATGTTACTTAATACATTTATAATTTATTACATTGTCGAAACTTTCACGCAGATCCTTAATTTATTAGATATAAAATATATACATTTCTCGTCTTAAAAATATAACCTTTGAACATCATTGATATTTTTTTATATGATCTAGGGCAATGCTTGACTACACTCCACCTGATGGTAAGTGGAATGTAGTCTCAGGTGGTAAGGCGCATTACCCTAGCAACCTATTCACTCTTTGCTTGAAGACACCCGGGTACATTGTATTCGGCCGGAAATACCAAGCAAGCAAGCTATTCCAGTCCTTCGCTGTACGAAGTAAAATAGATGATGTAGGGTTCTTGTGCTAAAAGATTTTTTAAATCGGTCCTGTGGTTTCGAAGCCCATTCAATTCAAACCAAAAAACAAATCTTTTCTCTTTATAAATAATAGAAAATAAATAGAAATGCTTAAACGATTGAAAATTTTGTGTGTCTGTAGGTTTATTTAGTACCATTCAGAAACCAGTAACATAACTTTAAAAAGCAGACCAAAAAATTAAATTAAAAATTAAAAAAACTCCCGATACAAAAAGTAATTACACGATAACTAATTCAGTCGTCTATGAATTGAATGACTGACTGCATACATTTTGCGTAATAAGAGGAACATTATCACTGCGGCCCAAAATCCGCTCGTTAATATTTAATAACTCCACTATATTTTGTCAATTATGCTACACGGAAATTTGGGAATAATTAAATTTAATGTTACAGTTATTTGCTTAAATATAATACAACTCGTCTCTTTACACCGACATCTGCGACAGGTATTGTGTATGACGTCTGCCAGTTTCCAGCTAAATAACGTTATTATTATAATACGTTAAACTACTAAATACTAAAATTAGATATTACTATAATACGTATAATTTATATTTTGATATAAGTGTATTAAGTTTAATATTCTAGAAATATAGAATCATCGTGCAAATAAAAAAATATAAAGTTCATACGGCTCTTAAAACCCTTTCAAATAAAGCGCAAGTAGCGTGCAATTAAGATGACAAAAACGCACGCTTGAAATATGCTAAAGTATAAAAGATTCTATTTAAAAAGCAACCTTAGCGCTAATCAACAAGGTGCATACTGACATGAGAAATGTTAAACATTATCATTGTATCTAGTCAGTGAGTGATCGTGGACATTTGGAGGATGGGCAGGAATAGTTGCGGGTAACTAGCTTATTTGTTTGGAATTTAGTGTTTTGATCCACTTCTATGTCGTGTTTTAGATAGCAAAAACCCTTGTTTATTGCATTCTGCGTGATTGACGGGAACTGATTTAGTTTCTACCATTTATTTTAATGTTATAGGAGTACAAATGAGCATAAATATCACATGACATGACAAATGACCACCCCCATGTCTTGTAACACCAGAAGAATTACAAGAGCATTGCCAACCGCTAACTGTACATTACTTTTGTCCTATGTTTATTTTTTTCCTATTATATATTTCGGTAATATAAAAAGATCCAACTTTTTAAATCTTAGAACATTTAATATGTTCTCACGCAAGTCTTTGTAGAATAATAGATTGGATTTAGTGTAGTATTACTTCAAAATACTCCGAGTCGCACTTGGCTGATTTTTTCGTTTTATGTAATTTATCGTAAATATATGAAAATGTTTGAAAAATATATATGTTATGGTTACAATTTTTTTGTTTATTGCCATATTAATGCCAGTTCAGAGACAAAAAATAAATTTTGTGTAGTAAAATTTAAATTTTAAAAACTGTTAATTTTAAAAAGTCATAGAACAAATGTTGTTGGGATTGGTATAAAGAGGCTGCCTGCAAGAGGTGGTCAACTAATTACAAATAAACCTGTATAGAAATGTTCTTTTCTAAGAATCGTAGATTTGAATACTGACGACGACGACGAATTTGAAGTAGGTTATTATAGCTATGTTTATGTGCATAGGTAAATGACAAAAATCAAGTTTCAGTTATTGTAAGATAATAATTAAAGCATTCATTTTCATCTAGAAAATAAATTGTATTATATTAGCAGTGAAGAAGCAAGAATATCAAAGAGTTCAAAGGATGTTGACTTTCTCATTAAAATCAACAAAAATATATATATTTATTTTGTCATGTATGTGCGGATCACATTATTTTATCCCACATCTTATTCCTGTGAAAATTGTTAGGGTCGCGTCTGACGTCAATGTATATAGAAGTTTTTGAAGTTTCCTAACATCACTATGATCGATTGAATTTTTGTGGGTCCGATTCTATACTATAAATAAATTAGGTCAAGTTACAAAAAAACTTCAGCTCTTAATTACCATGACCCAAAATTGGTTCAGGAGGTACGTGAAGGGGTAGGAACACAATAAGGGATGGTGTTGAAAATTTAAAAAATAAATTGCATTCAATATACCTATTACCGACTTTTTCAGGACTTGACTACTATATTTACACTACACACATATATTTTATTATTTTTCTGCATCATATTCGATAGGTTCTGGATGAGGGATGAAGTTAATTATTAATGATAACTGTGTTTGTTCGTTTATTTATTTTTCCTTCACGTAGAGACAAAAGCGACTTATATTGTATTGTAGTATTTGGAAGGTTTTTCACATTTTGCCAATATTTTATGATACCGTTGACCCCATGCTAAATTTAAACTTCCCACTTTTCCACAAAAGGAAATGGTCTTAAAATTAATTGCGTTACAATACTTTTTAAACATCTAATGACTACTACTTGTTCTACTCTTGCTACACATAATTTCAAGTCACCTTAAGTTATTAAATAAAATTGACACAATAGAAATTGTGCAAACTATAACAGGAGACTCGCAAACCCTCAGCAGACATGTACCAACAGAAAACAGGAATCTTAGTATTGTAACGCAGAATATCCGAAGTTTATACAGTAACAATTTTAATGACTTTCTTATAACCCTTTTTGATTTCATTAGTAATAAAATGCCCTTTCGCTTCCCCACAGATAAACTGTACCAAGAAACCGGTATCTTGAGTGTCCGCCAACTATACGTATAATAAGTAATAATATAAGTTTTATGAAATTTTATGGCTGTAGCTATAAAATTCCATGAAACGGCTTACGTAAACTTAGTACCAAACACTCGGTCTAGGAGGAAACCCAATTTTCGTAAACCCAAAACTATCCTTAACTTTGGTTAAAGATGTGTTTATTACATGGGTCCCTACATATATTCAAAATTAAATTATTCATTGAATATTATTCAACTAACTAGACCAAAAGTTAAAAATCATATAAAAAAATGGACTATAATAACACAGAAAACTTCATTAGAATATTATAAACAAATTTACTTTCTGACATACACTAGCAAAAATATTATTACCTTATAAACGTACACAGCACATCCATATGATACATACACGCGCACACACACACACACATGCACACGCATACACACACCCTCACACACACACCTATTATTAATACACACCAATATTTAATTTGAATTAAACTTAATTAGACAATGTTACCTATCTTACCTGTATGACCTTACCAACTCGTACATACTTGCACCTGTACTTACGCTTTTATGTATTTTTAGACGAAAGAGACTAGTCTCCACGACACAGGGAATCCTAGTGTGGAGGCTGTGGTTGAGTGACCTTTGTATTTGTATTTCTTTTTGAACAATAAACATTTATTATTATTATTATAGTTATTTTAATATAATTTCTAAAAACATTAAGAATTATATCGCTAGAGGTTTTTTTTATTTTAACTACTTCATTGTGTAATGATTTGTATTTATTGACGTTTTCATAATTTAAAAAAATATTTTATTATAAGAATTATTCACATTATTTTTCATAAAAAGTTAACTACTTTGACTTTTTGACAATTAATAAAATACCATTTTATTTTGAACTTTCAGGGCGGATTATTATATTTACTCACTTTCAATCGAGCTTGAAAGCCAAATATTTGTATGTTATAAAAGTTACTTTATATTTTTACTCTTAGTTAATGTAGTCAGCGTAGTATCTATTTTTCTAATATTTTCTAAGCTATGCTATTTTTATCCGAAAATAGTTCATCTTCAATAAATATCTCCATCTTATTATATATATTCATTTGCTAGGGATAGGGATAACATAAACGATATTTTAAACGTTACTTATATATTCGTATACAACGATGTTTTGTATAAAAATTGAAAGCATAAAATATATCAATATAAATTACAATTTATAGAAATTTTATGCATTATCAAATGTAAACCTAAATAGAAACATCAAATGAATCGAACGCAAAACCAGTCAATCGAATTACTGAGCACAGTCTGCTATAATCGGACCTCGACTTAGAGTTGCAAAAGTTTAAAGCGCTGTAAAACCCACTTTAGTTTCTTCAACAACCATTAATACAGCAAAGCACTGGAACTAATAATGTTATGTTGTACTTTATAATATTTTCCGCATTTTCTGCAAATCAAACTTGATTATTAGTCTTACTTAGACTATTATAATAAGAATGATAATAGCAACTTTTTAATAGGTTTGACCGAAACGATTCATAAATTTGTTGTTTGCTCTAAAATTATAGCAAATGAGTGATTTTGATATTATTCTTTCTAAAACACCGCTTCGAATTTAGGAAGTCCCTATATATATGTATGTGTGTAGCCACTACTTACAAGCTGTTATGTGGGGTTTAACCTAAGAGTATCAACATTATATATAACCCAGAAGATTAGGCAAAACATACCCTATTTAGTCCGCTACTCAGCCATGAACTGCCCACGGAGGTAAATATTTATACGTATTCCGACACATTGAAGCTTTTGTTCTGTTAATTTTCTATGTGTGAAGTTATAATGTAAGAAGTTTGGCATAATGTGTTACTGTGAAACCAATATTTCTGTTCTAACAATTACGAGACAAACAATATATAAGAGAAAAATTGTTGACGTTTAATCATTTTGTGGATTGAATGGCTTCAGTTTGCGTAAGCTCCAATCAAGAAAATGAAAAAATAAAAATAAACTTATGCTACGAAAGCAAAAAATATCAATAATAAGGTATAAAATCATTTTTATTTCCAATTAAATTTAAAGAAAAAGAGTTCTTATTCTATTTTAACGATATATTTAAGAAAAAAAATATTATTCCTAATTTTTAACCCCCGAAACAAAAAGGGGTGTCATAAGTCTAAAGTGTGTATTTGTGTGTCTCTGTGTCTCTGTTTCATCGTAGCAGCCGAACGAGTGGATGGATTTCAATGCAGATTTTTACTCTACCTATAAATTAATTAAAAATAATATTTAAAATATAGCACAAATTTCTTAAAATACAGCCAGTTTTACCTAGTTAAGGACATCGGTTTGGATGAAGTTTTCGGGAATATATTGTCATGGTCTTCAATTAACATTTGTGCTTTTTTATTTAAATCGGTTAACAAATAAAGTTAATCGTCTCACATTTTCGTACCATTGCTATTTATTAATTACTATTAAGTAAGATATTAATTTAAAATGTATCTTATTTAACATATTTTGATTGATAGTACATATTGATAGAACATGTTGATAATATAAATTGATAGTATATATTTATAGTATATATTGATGGTAGATATTTATAGTATAAATTGATAGTACATATTTATATTATATATTGATAGTGATCTTTAAGCTATTTCAATGACAAGATATTAGCCAAGGTTACCAGTCCCTCTTAAAATTTACTATTAGATTTACTTTTTAAAGATAGCTTAGGTACATGAAACCTCTACTAGTGGACCAAATACAGGGCCGGAACCACATCACATATACGAGCGGAACTGGAGATGTTATATCGAATTAGTTAAACTGCTATAAGACATAGATATTTATGTGAACCTAGCAAAAGAAACGAGTGTTTAATGGATTATGAACTATCAAATTTTTGGAGAAAAATGATTACAACAAAAATTGCAACAACACAAAACTATACATTATTTTATATACGAAAAGAGATCACAGATATAACTAATGAAAATAAATGTATTTTATAAAAACAATTATGACTCGCAAAACGGAGCACAAAAAAAAAATGATATTATGAAGTCGGAACATTAAGTGGTACATGAGTGACTAAAGCTGACCTACCTAAAACTAAAATTCAACAAAATATTTTATAAAATGTGTCAGATAATAAAATTTAAATTACGAGTATCCATATCGAAGTCGATGACAAAAGTCTCACTCTGGGGAGAGTCCGCGTAGTTTCTATTAAAAGTTGAATTAATGCTTCGACTTTTGTTACTCCTATAAAACCTCTGGGGCTTTGCGTTTTATGAAGGTTACTTGGACCGATTGCTATTAAAAATATGCTTATTACAACTTTTATTTTAAAACATTTTCATTGCAAATCAAATTATCTGATTAATTGTTGAACTAAAGCGACTTAAAATGAATGTTAAAAATTCAAAGCTCTTTAATAAATAAACTGGGTTGAAACTGCAAAGGATAAGCATGAATTATTACAATAAAGTCGACTCTATCGGATATATTTTTTTAGGTTTTTCTGTTTCATGGTATATTAGAGAGTTTAATATTTAAAATATATTATTTATAATATATATAAAAATATATTTTTTATAAATAATATATTTTAACAGAATATATGGCAAAATATTAGAATAAAGGTTGATTTTTTCATGCCTACGTGAAGAAAGTATAGACAAACAAATAAACAGTTTGTTATTTCTAATTTTCATCCAAAAACCCTTTGAAAGTCAAGGAAATAGAAAAAGAAAAACATCTGTCAAACAAAGTTTATTTCAAAGGTTTATTAGTCTAACTGGACCCAGTAACATATTGCTTAAATGTATCTAAAATACCTAAATAGTGAATAATATGACTTAATATTATTAAACATTTTTTTTAAAAGAGATTATTACCGCTGCCCACGATCTATAGTTGTATCGGAGGATACACAAGAGCGTTGCCGGCCTTTGAGGACGGGGTAGGCGTGCTTTATGCAGAAACCCATATTGTATCGATCTGATAGTGTTACCGAACGACGCACTGGGTCTCGGATTGAATCAATGTTGGAAGCGCTAAAATGAAAGAAACGGATACTAGAGCCATTCTGACTAGAGAGAAGAACAGTTCTCCATGTGGGGCCGGATCTGCGCTTTATAAAGCACAAGTCTTTGGTTTGGCAAGAAGAACTGCCTCGATCTATTGTTCACTCCCAGATTCGTCGAGGCCAACTTGATCTTGATCTCCAGGTGATAATCCACTTGATAATCGAGAAACTGACAATCGGTTGATATTTCCTGTCGTGTCGTCGAGGTATTCGTCGACTTATAGTATTTGTATAATTCAAAATAATTAATATAATTTTATATAGATGGATATATAATTTGAAATTTGATTTTTCTAGTTTTGTGATTCTTGCCAAAGAACTCGATACCAAACAGAAACAAACGAAAATCATTATATACGTATAGTCCAGTTTGACCAGATAAAAAAATGAACATTTAATTTTTTTTTTAGTTTTATACAATCTGCTCCTATTTAAATTTAGCAAAAACACAAGTCTTACAATATCAACTTCCAAAGTAGGTACTACCTTAATTCTGTCTCTTACAACCTAATTCCGTTACAAATCCGGTAAGACACATATATAGAAATTAAACTAAAGTAAAACGTTGTTGTTGTTGTTGTTATGTTGTTAAACTCTTTATTGTACACAATAACACAATGTAACGTTTTCCTATATATGATAAAACAAAAACTTGAGAGTTATCATCATACATTTAATATATTTAATTTACTTATATTATAGCTTATATTAATCTAGTATAATTCCCATTAATATTAAACTAGAATCGTTAATGTACGTTACTAATAGTTTTTAATTATGTAATAAATATTTTCATTTTAACCATTTATAAGTAACTAGCTATTTCCCGCGACTTCGTGCCCGTTACACTTTTATAAAGTTTCGATTCAACCTAGATATAAAATTATCCTCATATTTTAAATATATATTAGCGGCTTGCTCGTTCTTGATGGAGTTTCTGAAACAGGATAGGAGGCGTAGGTCTGAGGCAATTAAATCACACAAACACAGTGTGACAATTCTTGTAGTAATTCCTGTGTTACCTACATAATCAGTTATCACGAATTACGTACTTTAATATGTCTTGATGCCCCTCCAAACGATTCCGATCATGTGAATCTTTACGTCACGGCTTCACTCCTCACTGTTACAATGAGGTTAACTATGTTATTGCTTACTAGTCAGAGAGTTGCCATAGTCATTCCTGTGGTGTTCTAAAAGATTGTGAGCGCAGGTGACCATTTTTACTAATGTAATTTATATTCTCATTTGTCCTGCATTTACCAGACTTTAATCAACGAAGGCTTATGCTATCTTAAACACAAAATAAAACTAAATCGCAACACCGAATTCCAAATAAATACGCTAGTTACCCGCATCTATTCCTGCCAGTCTTCCAAATGTCAAGATCACTCACTGACTGGATCCAATTTTAATGTTTAACGTTTGTCATGTCAGTATGCCCCTTGTTGCTTAGCACTAAGGTTGATTTTTAAATTGATTATTTTATACTTTAGTAAAGTAACAATACCTTCGAAGCGTCCGTTTTCGTCATCTAAATTATACGCAACTTACGTTTTATTTGAAAAGGCTTTAAGGGCTATGTGATTTAATTGTTTTATTACTACTTAAAAAAAAGAAACCAGAAAGTCGACTATCGTGAAATAGCAAAGACTTGTGTGTCTGTAAATTGTGATAAGCCCATAGTTTTAGGTCGTACATGCTCTTTGCCATGTCTATCAAATAAATATTGATACTACGAGTAAAAGTTAGCACTGCCTGGCTTTTTGCGAACTTTAGTTTGACTTGACTTGACCAAAACTTTGTCGAATTCCTTCAGAAGAGTAAATATGCAGAAAACTTAAACATTTTCAATAACACAGGAACAGGGATCACAAAATAAAGTGTGGTTATTAAATTTATAAAAAATGCGATATTTACCAAGAATGTAAAACAGATGATTTGTGGTGTTGCTATACTAGCTGCGGGATGTGATCTTATTTTCAATGTTCTAGATTTGTTTTTGCAAACGGATATTGCTATGATTAATTGCCTGATTTTGATATTCCTATTACCTATGTGCTTAAGACTCGTGTTTCTAAGATTGATGTGTCTATGATTAAAGCTTATTTTTTTAAGATATTAGAATATTTCATACTCATTTGTTGTAGACTTAGTACAAGTTGGGGGTCTTACATATATTTTTAAAATTATGTATAATTTGATTTCACTTATACGCTATATTCAAATTTATATAGACGAAGCTTCTTAGCAATCCATGGATTCACCGTGCGGGTGCCGGGCCCATCGCGTTGCAAGGAGAGGAGTGCAAGCAGTGCCTGGGACTTGCGACCCAGGAGTAGGTTTAAGGGGCCCCTTTATTATGCGCAGAAACGCTCACCTTCACCCTCCACACTCCTCTCCCTACCTAACCAAATTTGGAAAGAACCTACTAATGCCGCCTTTGAAGTACGTTCTAGAAATGAACCGATGCTTGTTCTAGAAAGGCCAAGATCTTTAAGTAGGCTATAGAGAGATTTTGCTGTTATACCTCTCGCTCCCACTTCTACCGCGTACAAACTAACTATAAATTTATTCCTGATCAGTTCGTTGGTTAGTTCGTAGTACTTATTGAGCTTGAATGTGTGATCCCTTGGAATGTTTGTTTCCCAAGGAACAGTAAGCTCCACAAGTATCACGCGCCTCAGATGTTTCGAATACAGGAATAAGTCCGGTCTGGATGACGAAACACCAACATCCCCAGGGATTTTGTAATGCTTTTCATACGTGTCCATCATGAGAATCCAATCAGGAGCCGCGCCTAATATTGAATAAGGCTTTGCTTTTGATTTTTTGGAGGAGCCTTCTTTTACGAATTCTATAGATCGTTTGGTGGTTGTTATACCCTTCCGCGCTCTTGCTACTGAAAGACTAACCGCTTCCCGTATGATTTCTAATACCTTGTCGTGGCGACGCGAGTATTGACCTTTATCTAGAAGTACCCTACACCCTACTAATAGGTGTTTCGCGGTTCCTATTGCCTCCCCACAGATGTTGCAAGACGTTTCGGTGGCTTTGCCCCATCTTACTAAATTACTTTGATCTGGGAGAGTCATTTGGAATGCATTAAGATAGAATTTTAATAATGCTGGGGACCAATCATAAATTAAGGTGCGCCACTTCAAAGCTAGTGGAATACAAAAATCTCCTATGGTCACCCATTCGTTTTGAATTTCTAGGCTCATCGCGTGGAGTCGGTAATTATCGTTTTCGTCTTGTCGAATAAAAGATTTTGTTATGTCTATGTCTTGAACTTTCCTACTTGATCCTAGCCCTACTATATTTGTTTGAGCACCTATCATAAACTTTTTATGGAATTGAAGTCGTGACTCGAGCTCTGAGGCAACTTTGTCTTTTGGGAGAGAAGTTACAGTATCATCTTTAGATTTTCCGATGATATGTCTTTTGGTAACTCTTAGATGTTTGTAGAGCTCCGATGGTTTCTTTAATTTTAATCCAAAGTTGTTACGGTCTCTAAATAAGGTTGAAGAGTCCGCTGAGTGCGCTAACCCGAGCCATAACTTCAATGTCTTTATGACGCTTGCATCTAACTTTGACAAAAGGGTTTTATTTATATCATACACGAGGAAAGGCCAATTCAGACGTGATGTTAAATAATTATCGTAAATCCAAGCTTTTTTGAAGTTACTTATTGGTTGGTTGTCTACCTTTTTGAGATCGTTTAAAAAGCTATCGACTATTACATCCAACGATGGAGTACGGCCTTGGTAATCGATTTTTTTACCCAAAAATTTAAACGGAGCTGCTTCCGTAACCGTACTAACGCACTGACCGCCTATTATAAGACCCGGATCGTAAGAGGTATATTTGGTATTCCGTCTACCCAGACACAGACTAAAACATTTACTTGGTTTTGTCCTCAATCCGCCGGTCCACGTACAGAAATCCTCAACTACATTTAAAAGTACCTGACATTGTTTCGGATTACGTGTCAGTATCGCGAGATCATCTGCAAAAGCTAGTATGGATTCTGTGTATTTGTTGTTGAACTTAAACCGGTAGCCCTACTTTTTTTCATTTCTAATTAATTTGTCAATTAAAATATTAATAACTATATTAAATATAATAGGAGAAATACAACAGCCCTGAAATAAACCAACGTTATAATTAAGTGGTTTTGAATGGTTTTCATTAAAAATTATAGAGAATTTTAATTTTGAATAATATGATGCAATAATGTCGCGAACTACCGTAGGAAAGTTATACCATTTAAGCGCGAACATCATTAGTTCATGTCGTACCGACCCAAAGGCGTTTTCTAAGTCTATCAAACAAACCGTAATTTGTCTCTCGCTAGTTCTAGCATCTTTAAGGCTTTCCGATATTAACGTATTATGTTCCAGGCATCCAGAAATTCCGGGCAAAAACCCTTTCTGGTGATTAGGCCTGAAATATCTATTGTTAATCATGAATTGCTTCATTTTAGTTTGTAAAAAAGAGAAAAATATTTTGGAAATTGTATTTGTTAGGGCTATCGGTCTAGTATCCTTGGGATTATTGACATTGTCGTTTTTCGGAATGAGGACAAAAAGGGCTTTTCCGAACGATACCGGTATTTGCTTTCTTGACCAGATTTTACCGAATATATTTAAAAGATGTTTATTTAGCGACGGACATTTTTTGTAAACTATATAAGGGATACCATCCGGACCTGGTGCTGACTTAGATGGTTTCATTTTAATTATTTTATTGATTTCCTCCAAAGTTGGTGGGTTGGCTTGAAAATCTTCAGTAGGAGTCTCAGGTTTGTGTTCGTTTGGATCCCCATATAGTCTTTTGTTTTCTGGCACTTCGTATGTGCTTTTATAATGGTCGAAAATTTGCTCGTTGGTCAAGAGAAGCTTACCTTTTTGATCTTTGAAAATGTTTTTTGAGTATTTAAAAGGATTTTTATCAAAGTCTACTTCATGTTTTGCCCGATCAAAGCTATCACGATTTTTCGTTATTTGATTTGTTATACCTTGGATAAGTTTAAGAATTGATCGCAATGCCCTAGACAGTTGGTGACTAAGTTGATTATCGCCTAAGGCTTTGGCTATACGAAGTTTCTTTATAAGATCTCTTTTTTTCCTCCTCATTTTCAATTTAAAACCGTTTTCTTTATTTTTGTGAGCATAACGATTCGTAGGTGGATAGTGCTCATTAAAGTAGTCGTAAATAGTATTTTGGAAAGTCTCTACTTGCGCATCGAGTACCTGATTTGAGCCCGGGTGCTCTAACAGGGCCGCTATATTTTGGTCATGTACTTTCCAGGTCGATTGTTTAGTATTTGGAATGCTAAGACGCGTCCGGATGGTCATGGACTCCTGGTAGTTTTCATTCAATGGCTCACCATGAGATATATGAGGGTAAACTCTATCCGCAGTGAAAACTGAAGATCTTACCGACGGTTGCCGCACTTCAGCACCATTGTGTGTTTTAAGATGTTTAATAACCAGGCTCGTCTTTTGTAATTTTTCCCGCACGTAGGGCATTTCAGTTCCGTTATCGCGCCGTTTTCGCCGTAATTGTCAACCGGTGGACAGTTCTTCCGCCCCCCCTCTCGGACTGTCCTAGGGGTATTTTTCTTATTTGGACTTTTAGCGTTTATCGACGTTCCCGGGCTTGGCTTGCTAGGCCATCGCCCTCGGCTGTCTTTCCAGCAGTCTGCTGTCTTCCCAGCTGCCAGCTGTCTTTCCAGCGTCAGCTGTCTTTCCAGCGTCATCCCGTCTCTCCGGGCTGTCAATTTAGATTGTCACAGGTTTACACTGTAGTTATATTCATAATTATAATAAAAACCAGTGTTCATTATTCATGTTCATGGTGATATTATTATTATTATTATAATTATATATTTCTAATGAAATAAACTAGTGAAACGGGATTACATAAATCTAATCATATGTCATTTAATACAATTTGATGGTCAAACAAAACGAAATAACAAACAAACTTAAAAATGTATAACAATTTCCAAATAACCTCGCAAAAATCAACCAAATAAAGAATAAAAAACATACCTATGTATAGTTTAACGAAACTTGTAATTGGCTCTAAGTAACTACATACCTACTCACTACCTAATGTAAACGTTAGCTGTAAGTTTTTCCTAAATTGTAAAATATTAAAACAATATCAGTCCACCCAAAAAGGTACTACATAGAATGAAAATTTTATTTGTAGTTCATCAACAAGCTTGCTTATTGTATTTTTACCCTCTAACACTACTCGTTTTTGTCCACACAGTCAACCATCTTTATTGAATCTCTTTCCTGAACGAGTTTCGGCTTATTATTAGTTGAAAGTTAAAATTATTTAATTTTTAAATAAATATAGAAAGAAAGCCCTTAAATATAATAATTTAATAGTAAACGCAATATAAAAAAAATGCCTGTTTATAAATTTGTCTCTTAAAGACGAAAATTGAGCTAGGAAAACTTCCTTTTCATATAATAATAATAATATCACAGGACAAATTACTCAAATTGATCTAACCCCTAAGTAAGCAAATTATTTGTTAATTATTGTGTTAAGGGTGTTAGACAAAAATACGAATATATAGAAATACACTTATAAATTCTGAGAATATATTTAATAAACGACCAAACCCAGAAATGCGGACATCTATGCTCATCACATACATGCCTGTCCCTGTTGGGGATCGAACCCGAGCCCCATTGCGTCGGTATACGTTAGGCGTCTGCGCTAATCACCCGACCAATGCAACGGGGCGGTTAATATTTCAATACTTTCATACTTCTTTTTCACTTTTCCGCTGAAATTGTACTAAGTGTTTTGCAAGATAAAGCAAATGCACGATAAGCTAATCGGATTTGCATCTGATTCGCTGTCATGTTTAAGTTTTTATTTAATATTATCATTATTTTGTTTTGAACAATTTTTTTTTCTTCACCCATTTAAAATAAGTGACCTGCATTTTAAGAAAATTTATTATAATTTCAATAATATTGGCTAATATTTTTTACTATTCTTTATATAGCGATAGGGAATAGATACCTATTCCCTTAACTGTGTAAAGGTCCACAGTTTAACGAAGTTGTTTGACAATCTATTTGTCACTGTGTCACTTAAATGGACAGTCCCACACATATAAAGATCTGTGTAAGCACTTTTCTGAGTTGTTGTTGTTTGTAGGATACACACACAAACATAATAATAATAACATAAAATAATTAATGTAGCTCGTTAATAACATATTTAGACACGAATTATTTGTTAATGTTGTATTTTATATTTTAATTATAATCTAAGCCTAAGTTTAGTATTATTAGGCACATAAGCTGCTCTTACTTAAAAAGCGTGAAGTTTTTATTATTATAGTTTTAGTCCGGGGAGTTGAATATATACTATTTTATATAACAATATATGTGCGCATTTTAGTCACAGAAAATATGACAATATAATTCTAAGGAAATAAAAGATTGCATTTAAGAGATATATTATGTTATTAAACTTAGAACATTTAAAGTAATTCTTTTAGGGCCAAAACAAATTTGTATAGAATTTTTCTGCTATACTATTTATTTAAGTAGTATATACATTTATGTATAATGGAGTCTGAGACTATTACTATTATAATTATTCTGAGATACTATTCAATTATATAATCATTATTATCTTATACGAAACTCTATTGTAATTTTTTTTTATCAGATTGGAAAGCAAAAAACAAAAGAAATTGCCAAATGCTCTACAGATCATTAGAAATGAGGCGAGGAGCATGAGACTTAGGATCAGTCAGACGGTTTGGTTATCCTGTTATCCTATTTATCGTTCCATACTATATTTACGTATTCTATTTTTGAGATTAACAGGTAATGTTAAAATATTTTCTTTTAATTACAATATCTTCCAATAATGTACATATAAATCAGTTCATTAGTTTAGGAGACAACAAAGATAATAATATTGTTTTAAACTACCGTTTTTTTTAAGGCTTATTAATTTTATATAGTTATTAAACATATTTATATACACCTTACTTATTATTAGCTAGACAAAAACAGTGATAATAATTTATTGTTAATATTTATTTACATTTTTAGTTTTTATTTCTTATATGAAAACTATCAAAATACTAATTTATAAAAACAATCAAAATAAGTTTTGAGATTAACGTGGTTATTTTCACTAGAATTATGTACAGAAAGGGGATTATTGCCACGGTCATTTATCTTATTATTATTACCTCGATATTTGAAGATTTTGAGTCTACTCGTGACCATGGAGCGTGTAACCGCTTCGAAATATCGAGGTAATAATAATAAGATAAATGACCGTGGCAATAATCCCGTTTCTGTACATAATTCTAACAATAAAAATAACTAAATTATAGTATGTAAATATATCTTAGAACAAAACAAAGGAATAACCTTTTAGTGATGAGGGTGAAGTGTCTATTATTAAAAGTTATATCGACGACACATTTCAAACGAACTCTGAACAACTTCGGTTTACTTTCTGCTATCACAGTCCCTTGATGGATCAGCTTTGTCAGGTTTATTTAGGACCGACATCAGAAGTACAGGTGTTGATGAAATGAATATATAATTAAACTTTTGTAAAAGAAGAATTTCTAACTTAGCATAATAATATATTATTTGCCATATATCTGATCAAGCCTTACTCATAGTAAATAATTAATCATTTGTTATGTTGCTATAATATAATTCCATATTAAACTATTTTTCTAAAAGATGTACTGTAATCATCATTGTATTAAAATAACATTTATGTAATTTCTTTACAATGAATTAAGTAATTATAGCAGTAAAAAAATATTAAAATTTGGAGGAAAGTATATGCTGGTAATTTAACAATTAATTACAAGTTGCTTCTTAAATTTGATAAAATACATATGTGTTTTATGGACAGAAAAATTTTTAGAGTTGTTAATATTGATTTTTTTATACTTCATGGAAACTTGAATCAATTCATGACTGTTTTCATATATATATACGCTACTTAACATCAATTTCGTATTGTATGTATTTGTTTTCACTAAACCGTTATTAATTGGGACTTTACGCCTTTTGTAAGTAACGTAGCAAAAAAGCAGGCGTCACTTATGACATACTTCTTACATTATCCAGTAGTCTCGCTTTAGTAGTAAATCATTAACATTGGCAAAGTTCAAATTAAAAAAAGTTAAGACCACCAACCACCAACGCAATGACTGGACGCCGCATGATCGATCCGGGGCAAAGTACGAGACTAAGTAGAGTGCGTTCTTATTATTCTTCACCATGGCCGTAAAGATGATACCCTTTCGTTAAATCACGCCTGACATCTTGTATTTAGTGGCAATAAAACATAAATATATTTTCTAAATCGCAAGCAGTAATAAGGTAGTGGTATAAATCTCACAGAAATGACATTTTAAAATAATATTAATAAAATAACGGCTATAATGTCAACAAATAAGTAAATTTTAGGAAAAAATGCTGTTAATGCTTGAAATAAAACTATTTTTACAGATTTAACTCGGATATTGAATTAAATTTTAAATTTACATTTTAAATCTAACCCTATGTTTCAGCAATCGTGTTCACGGTAAGACGAGATGGAGGTGTCTGTCAGTAAGTCAGTGTATATTTTTGAAAAGTGGGTCCCAGGTGTCAGATAATCCACAACCATCTTCTCTATTAAAATTATGATGTTTTTTAATTTCAATAGCCTCACGAACCATTCTTGGAATGTAACGTTGTTCTTTAGCGAGTATTTTATATTTATCAAATCTTATATAATGATTGGGATTGTCTATGATCTGTTCACACACTGCTGACTTCGATGTACGCCTATGCTTGATATCCGATATGTGTTCCCTAACTCTTTTACCGATGCTCCTCTCTGTTTGACCTATGTATGATAAGCCACAATCGCAGTCAAGTTTATATTCCAGTACATTGTAAAAAAATATTACTTTTCAAGAATTGGCTCGCCTTCCTTTGAGGTTTATAAATGGTTCTTATAGAAACTTTTTTTAAGATTTTGCCGATCCTGTCAGTAACCCCTTTCATATATGATTTTAGGGCCGGTTGACCCTCAACTCTGGGTGGCTTGATGTGGTTTCTGGGACGCTGGCGAGGTACGGGCAGGTGGTTGTTAAACAAGGCATGCTTGACATGCTGCAGCTTGCCCTCTAGGTGTTCAGCGTCACAGATGTGTTGTTCTCTTTAAAACAAAGATTTGCCAACGGTAGCTTACGGTAGCCAGTTGGCTAGGGTGGTGGTGTGATTTACCATTGAGGTACCTATCTGTATGTATGGGTTTCCTATAAACAGTGTGTCCCAATGTGTTGTTAGGATTCTTGATAATAAGAAAATCAAGGAAAGTTAAAGTATTACTTGACTGCAATTCCATTGTAAATTGTATTTTTGTTGTTAATGGCGTTAAGGTGTTCTAGAAAAGCAGATGTTTGATTCATAGGTAGTATTGTGAACCTTCACATTGATCTACCTTCACATACGTACACCTTCATCTACGTACCATTTTAAGATCTTCGGTATAGCCAGTGTAGTGGACAGGGCCCTCGCCTCCATGTAGATATCGGCAACAACGGAGGAGTTGTTGCCGATATCTACATGGAGGCGAGGGCCCTGTCCACTACCGGGGAACCCATAGCCACTCCATTAACTTGTATATAGAATTTATTCTTACACATCAATTAGTCAGATATTAAGCAATGCTTCAGTAATTCTGTTTCTACAGGCATGTTGTTATCCTCCAGATTTCTCTTGAAAATTTCAATGCAGTCAATCACTGGAAGGCTGGTAAATAGTGACTGTACATCGAAACTATTGTTAGCATGAATAAATATATTCTACTTTATTATATTCTAGTTGTCTAATTAAAACTAATCATATATTCTGAATTGTAAAAAATATTAAAAATAATACCAAAATTCTATAAGTTCCATTGCTTTCTCGTTATAACGAACGTCAAACATACTAAAGTGGATTTTGAGGTGCTTCAAACTTTTGCTACTCGAAGATGCGTCTAAATAGTAGCGGACTGTATTGAGATATTTTTGAAGGATTTTATTTTTTATATTCTTAAAATAATTTTTTTTTTATTTTAATAAATATGTTTATTATTTTGATTACTATCCTGTTTGAATTTCTTTACAAAATATTGAACAGTTATGTGCAAATATACAAAGGGTTCTTCTTGAGAAAATACATATATTACTAGTATGAAGAGGGTAACTATTTTCAGCCGTGAATTTTTAAATAACCGTGACCGGAATTAGGTAAAATCTAGTATCATAAGACTTCAAGGTCAAAATTGAATGTCATGACAATAATCAAATCATTACTCGTAATTTTAATTACAGCTGAATTTACATTCAATAAAAAACGCAATGAATGATTTCAGTTAACTTTAGTACTTTTTTATATACTACCAAAGTTAATGCTTAACTAAATTCATCCTAATGTGAAGTGGAAATGTTGTCACATATGGTAAAGCGCATTAACTAAGAAACCTATTCACTCTTCTCTTCAAGACTCCCACATTATATTTGGCCGAAAATACCGACGCAGGCGAATTGTTCCAGTCCTTCGCTGTACGCACTAAAAAAGACGAAGCTTAGCGCTTCGTTCGGACAGGTGGAGTGTCCACAACGAAAGGATGGATATCTGCCGTGCGTCGGGACGTTCGATGATGGAATGGGGATGGGGGGAATTAAATCGTGTTATTTCTGTGCACACTCACCAAAGTGTATCCTATAGAATACTGAGAGGCTAGTAATTCTACGAATTCAATGTTGAAAACAAGCCTCTTTGTTCGCCTATCAATTGAGTCCAAAGCCGCAGGGTAAGTCTTTGCGGCACCAGCAAATACGTGACCACAGTACTCCACACACAACCGGATCTATGCTTTGTATAATACATGTAGCTGTCCAGGTATAAAGTACTGTCGGACCTTCCCAAGAACGGCAAGCTTTCCTGCTGCTGCTCTTGCTCTGGACTCAATGCACTGACCAAGTTGAGGTATGAGGAAATTTCTAAGCCTAACAACTGAAGCCGGTCACTGTATTCCAAGGATACATTCTGGAAAGTAGAAGCCAAGGTGAAAAGGATTCTTTTGCCGGTGAACAAACACGTCAGCGTTTTGTTGGCGTTGAATTTAACAAGATTGGCATTGCCCTATGAAGTTTGTCATTAGAACGTTCGTTGCACCATGCCTTCTCTTTCAGACTGTATGTACTAGCCTGAGTACTTGACAGAACTTTCAACAACGGTGTTGTTGTCTATATACATACATAGATACCAGGCTTCAGCAAAGCATTAATTTCCAGCAGAAAGAGTTGCAAAAAGAACTAACCCCTAAGCAGTATGGCATTTATTGTCAAGGAACACCCGTAAATAATTACTCAAAGAGATCTCTGGCTCAGAAAGTCCATTACCCAGCCGATCAGACCAGGATATACACCGTTCATTGAAATCTTGCTTATAAGGCTCGCATTCATGGCACGGCTGCCTTTTTTGGGCACGGGTTGCTCGTTGGCTTCCAGAATTTCGGCACTATTCCAGTCTTAAAAGACTATACGGACGTGTCAATACAGGAGACAACTTATCCTCGCAAGTTTTGAGCAGAATGGCTGGTATACCATCAGGACCACTGACATTATTCACATCTAAACCACACAATCCTTTCCTTATGTTATGTTTTGATTTTTTAAATAATATATGTATATATATATATATATATATATATATATATATATATATATATATATATATATATATATATTCTTCTTTTTTGTCTGTTTATGCTGTTAGCCCTGTTGGCTATTACAGCGTCACCGGGGGAGCGGTTGGGTCAGTAGACCCGCCCTTAAAATGGGGGGCGAGATAGAACCCCGGAAAGACGTGCCGAGGGCGTCTCAGATTGAGACATGGACCTTGGCTCGGGGCGTCGTTAGTCAGGAGGGAAGCTAAGGAAATTTGGACACTAGCTACCTCCGATGGCAGAACGCCGTAACAACGGAGTTCTTACTCAGTTGGGACCTCGTCTATACCGGTAAAGACGGTGTGTGTCTGTATGTTGTGTGGTGTCACTTATGCCTACGCGTACACATTATTACCTACTGTGATCGTGTCGTCGGGATCAACGAGTACCGACTTGGGTCTTCTTTTTCTGACTAAAGTAGTCTTACGTGGTCTATACTCTGCGGCGTCAGCAACTAGTGGGTTCGGGTGTCGCTCAGCACGTTCAAAGTACTTTTGGGAAAGCCCCTTGAAGTACTGAGCGATGGTCAGAAGCTCAAAGTCTCTACGGAGATCAATATTGCGTACGAACCACGGCGCCCCAGTTTCAATCCGTGTAAACCTGTTCTGAATCACCTGAAGGGGTTTCAGATTAGCGTGCTAATATGTAGGCCGAACGTAGTTCTGCTACAAATGGTCCTAATATGCTCAGTGAAAACTGACTTTCTATCTAACGTTACTCCTAGGCATTTTGCCTTGTCTTTTCAAGGTATCGGTTTATCAAAGAGTTTGATTCGCGGGAGGATCCTTGGGAGGCCCCGTTCGAAGAGCACAGAGACGCTCTTCTCAGGATTTACCTCAATCCGCCATTTCCGCAGCCAACTCTCAAAGGCGGCGACTGCGGATTGGAGACGTTGGTATACCTCCCAGTGATCCTTAGGGGACGTGTAAAGTGCGGTACCGTCCGCGTACATGGCAAGGTGCACTTTAGGTCACGGCCTAGGAATATCGCTAGCGTAGATGGAGTCGAGGATGGGCGAGAGTACTGAGCCCTGGGGGACACCCGCCCTGATGGAGCGGGGGGTTGACAAAACGCCTTCCACTCTGTAGCGAAAGGAGCGTTTCGACAGGTAGTCCCGTATGATAAGTAAGAGTCTGTCCGACACATTGAACTGGTATAGCTTGTACACCAGTCCATTGTGCCAAACCCCGTCGAACGACTTAGCTACATCGAGGAAGAGCGCTCCTGTCCTATGTTTCTTGGCCCTCACAGTGCCTCCTATCAGTATGTGCTCCGTGAGACGTTGCACCTGATGGGAACATGAATCTTTGGCTCTAAAGCCAAACTGCTGATTTGGGATGATTTTTAGTCTCTCGACTTCCGATATAAGTCTACAAAGAATGATTCTTTTTAAAAATAATATATCTGTTTGTCTAAAAGTTATCAATAGTGTTCAGTTTAAATGTATGACTATCAATATTCCTCAACATCAACAGTTAGTCAATAGTTATCAAACATTAATAGTTACCCAACAGTATCTTTATATTAAATAAAATAATATCATTTATATTAAATAAAATAATATCATTTGTGTGGTATTTATTTTATTACACTTACAATTTTTTTGTCAGCACTTCACTACCGTGACTCACGCACACTCAATTTTTAAAGGATTGCCTCCATAATTAATTAAAGTAGCTATTGCAATTGTTTTCTCAAGACTTACGAAAGGAGTCAATTTTGTTATTGAGGTTACAAAAAAAAATTATATATATATATAGAATTACCATTTATTGTACAAAAATAAAAAACCATACAAAATAAAAAAAATATTTAAAAGTCACAAACTACGTTATAATTCATAGTTAATACACTTTAGGCATAATTTGCCTATAAAAAAAATAGAAATTTAGTTTCATAACTTAACTGTTCAAATTTCTCCACCTGCGATTCCGCCATTGGTCGTAAACACCATCATTTCGAATAGACCATTTTGCGGGATTCGGAGCGTCATTCCAGTTAATATAAAAAACATCCCAGCCGACACGCTGACCGTACCAGTCCATAGTGCACCAGAATTGGGCGCCTGGATTCACTTCGAATGACCACTTGAGATCCTTTCCAGGCTGCACCCATACGCCATCACTTCCACCAACTTTAATATTTTTGTCGCCACACCACAAGTGAGCATGGTGCTTGCCTTCGTTATATACTTCCACTGACTGGCTGTAACCAGAACCAAAAACCAGCTGTGCTAGTACCAAACCAACAAATAGTATGTATCGCATTATGGTTTGTTCCGTTGTGAGCCAGTTACACTTCAAAACTTCTTTTTATAACGACCTATCATAATTGCTACTTCAGAAAAACCAGTATTTGTGATTCATAGATGTTATTTATTTTAAAGATTGAATTTGAATTAGGCATAAAATAATTAAATCCGCTCCGTTGGTATTTCTATGTATATGTATCGTTGTCTAAAACCCTTAATACAAGCAAATAATTTGCTTACTTAGGGGTTAAAATAATGTGTGTAATTTGTCCAGTATTATTATTATTATTAATATAATAAAAATGATTGTCTTGTAGTGGTCATTCGAGCAATCAATTATTATTGGTTAAATGATAGTCATTGTATTTTTTCGAAAGATACTTAGTTTTAAAATACCTACACAATAATGTTTTTAACTTCTTATATGTTAAATGAGGGTAAAATAGCTCATTTGATAATTAAAGTATCCTAGATAATTAAATGAAATTTAATTAAATAATACTCATAAAATAAATAACCTTTACAAACACTGTTACTTTTAATTTCATTATCTTGTTATTTATTCAAGTTTTTCCTGAGAATTAATATTTTTAAATAATATCAAAATATGCGTGTTAATACTCATATTTTCAAAAATAAAAAACCAAAAAAAAAACTGGATTTAATCAAAATAAGATTGATAAACGTTTTGAGAGAATACAGAAAGCAGAGTAAACTATATCTTTCCAATTTTAACAATTATAAATTCAAATTCAAAATTGTATTCTAAAAAACCTATTTTTAAAACATTGAAAAACAATTAATTACAGTACAAACTTAATCAGTCCCCGCCGTCAATCACGCAGAATCCAATCAACGGATATTTAAGCAACCTAAAATGCAAAACAAAACTCAATCCCATCACTGAATTCCCAACAAATGCGCTAGTTACCCGCAACTATTCCTGCCCATCTTCCAAATGTCGGCGATCACTCACTGCCCAGATTCTATGATAATGTCTTAACGTGATTTAAAGTTTGCCGGAGCATTGTGGACCATATTGCTGAGGGCTAAGGTTATTTTTTATATTGATTATCTTTAAAATAAGTATACTTAATATATTTCAAACGTTCGTTTTTGGCATCTAAATTGCACACCGCTTACGCTTTATTTAAAAGGGTTTTAAGCGGCGTATGAACTTTTTGTTTTAGGCCATGTACGGTGTTATACTATTTATTTTATATGACTACTGAGATTTAGATATTTAAATCAGAGAATATAACTTTTCATAGTAACAAGAAAAATTGCTCCATGACAAATTTCTGTATATATTGTACTCATCTATTCAGTTTTAAAGAATTTCGATAACAAAAAAAAAGTGTGCAAACAATATTCAACTTAAAAATAAATATGAATTAAAGAAACTGACCAACTTTAATCAAATCAATAAAATAAATTGTCAGATTCATTTCCACGCGAGTTTTATTTTTTTTATTTTAGTTATCGTAACACAACGAAACTAGTAAAAAAATAATTAATGCCAGGGTATTATTATTCTCGGTCACGTTTCATTCTTGATTACGGCCATCACTGTTAACTATCCATTTCTAATTAAATAAACTGGTGAAACAAGACTATATAAACCTCCACTTATCTAAAACATTAAATAATAATAAATATACTTTAATGACTGAAAAACGTAACTTTAAATAATATAAAACATTAAATGTCAATGTAATTTTATATTGAATACAATATTGGGTTATATACCACTTACAAATTAAAAAGTTTTTATTATTAAAACACCATGAGATAACTAGGTAGTTGCTGAATGATAAAAAAAGCTCGGCCATTTTAAAATACATAAACCAACGTAGCGGAGAACAAAGGCGGTGTTTCTGGTAAACTGGCTGTCTGCAGCGCTTCGCCGCCATTTTGACGAACAAATATAAAACAATGTACATGATAAAAATTGGAACATTTAGCCATACGTTTCATTGACATCAAATATACATGTAGGTAAATGAAATAGACAGACAGTCGAAAGCCTAGAAAACAAATTGTATTTTTTTTTATTTATTTATTTATTTATTTATTTATAAATATACAGTTTCAAATTCTATCTTATATGGGTGAAGTTCTGTACTCCTAGCTAGGTTATATAATAATCTGTATTTAGGAGTAACAGTCCTTTTCCCCTGCATAGTTGTTAAAATGTAATTTTGTACATATTTATCTACAGTGTTTTACAATATTAATAAATAACATAGTAACAATTTTAAGGTCCAACTGAAAAATACCATATTTTTACTGTGTGTGTGTGTGTGTGTGTGTGTGTGTGTGTGTGTGTGTGTGTGTGTGTGTTCGTGTGATTGTGTGTGTGTGTGTGCTTATGTGTGTAAATGAGTGGTGTGTGTTTTATTAATGTATTGTATTTTTATCTAGTCTAAGTAGTTTTCTATTTCATCAAAACCTTTGTTTTGGGGAAAAGAACGAACGCATTTCTTGCAATTGTAGTAAGACAAGCTATATATTTGGCATTTTTTATTGATTTTATTGTAAACGGATGGTCCAAGATAATAAAAGAATCTTTTACTAAAAATAGACCGTGTACGTGGAAGAGAACATATCACGTTCCTACGTCGCTTGTAACATATGGGGTGTTTTACATATGGGGTTTTATGGTGCTGTAAAAGGACAGTTTGAAGTATAAAGTTCTGACGAACATTAAGGATATTTAATTTATCGTACAACTGAACAGTAGGGAAAGTTATTGGCCGAAATGTAGCTACTTTGAGTACGCCTTTATGTGCTATCTCAAGCGGTTTTAGAATACTTTTGGCAACTCCGCCCCAAGATGTAATGCAATAAGTGACAACAGAAAGACATAGAGCAAAATAAACTCTTCTTACAATTAATTGGTTAGCAACACTTCTTAAAATTTTAAATAAGTACATTAATTTGCGAATTCTACATGTTAAAAGACCAATATGAGCCTTGAAATTTAAATTTTTATCTATCATAACACCCAAGTACCTCACCCCGTCCACCAACTCTATTGCAGGACAATCACAAGATGGTTTTATACCATTGCAGCTAACGTGAGCTTTAAGTGACAAAGTTGACCTCGGCTGAGATGCCGCAGAGATTGAATAAGCCAAAAAATTGGTTTTCGCGGTATTAAGAGTAAGCTTATGAGAACGAAGCCAATTTAAGGCTAAATTCAATCCAAGTTGTGCTTTAGTATTAAGTTCAGGCCATGAGTCGGCTACAAAAGTTAAGGCAGTGTCGTCAGCAAAAGACACAACCCTACAGTTTTGAATTCTGATATTACACAGATCATTAATAAAAATTAAAAACAGAGTAGGACCCAAAACGCTTCCCTGTGGAACGCCGAAGTATACAGGAAGTTCACCACTACTATATGCGTCAATCCTTACCATCTGAGACCGGGCCGTCAGATAGTTTCTAAATAATAGTAACGGTAGTCCCCTGATACCTACCTTTTCAAGTTTGAGAAGCAGAACTGGAATAGGTATAGTGTCAAATGCCTTTTTTAGATCTAAAAAGACACTTAGAACTTTCTTTTTTTGATTCAAATTCTGAACCACATGGTCAACTAAGTCCAGGACTGCATCGTTGGTAGATCTAGCTTTCCGAAACCCATACTGTTGCTCAGAAATCAAACCAAAATTCTCAAGATAGGTAGCCTTTTGTTTATTAAACGTTCGAGGGTCTTAGAGAGGGAACTGAGAACAGCAATAGGACGATAATTACTCGGAAGACCAGCATCACCTTCTTTAAAGACTGGGTGAATAATTGCTTTTTTAAGAGATGTAGGAAAAACAGCGGTTTCAAAACACAGATTAAATATGTGAGATAAAATAGGGGCTAAGATGGTTGAATACTTTTTTAGCATAGAGGATGGTATGCCATCCCAGCCAGTGGCTGCACTAGATCGCAAACAATTTATAATAGCAACAACCTCATCAGGATTAGTAGGGTGAAGGACGAAGGAAGATGTAGGAGTGGTATTACAATAGGTTTGAGGAATGGACAATGGTTGCAAATTTCGCTGGGAACTATTTATACTGTTTGCTAAGTTTTGACCGATATTGACAAAGTATGAGTTAACTTCATTGCAGGACTCAACTGGAGTAGATGATAGCGAAAGTAACTGTGTGGGGTAGTGCACGGATTTTGTTGTGTTTGTTACTCGTTTTATAGTATCCCAAAGTGCCTTTGGGTTATGACTTGCCTTATCAAGTTCTAGTATATCATAACGTCTTTTTACCTTTTTTAGAATTCTAGCACAAAAGTTTCTATATCTCTTATATGTCAATTGTAGTATAATATTATCAGGTGAATTCTTTACTTTTTTATGTAACGCATCTCTATTCTTTATACAACGCAGCAGACCGGGTGTAATCCAAGGTTTGATGATTTTATTTTTAGAAGGAATTGTTTTTATATTTGTATTGGCACTAATAGCTGTAGTCAGTAATTTTATAAGGCCATCCACGGACATGTTTGCGTCTTTTATAAGGAACAAGTTTGTAAAGTCCATTAGTAACATTGTCCTGTCAAGCCCTTCAGTATCTACTTTAGTAATAGTTGAAGTAATAATAGTCCGGGCAACTTTTTTATGAATACATACTAATGTGGGGCGGTATTGAGATGTAGACTTAAATTGTATTGTGGTAAAAATGTTTTTTATGCTTTTTCTTTTCTGAATATTATATCGAAATCTACGTTTTTACAGTTTGTTTAAAAAAACCTAATATTATTTATAAAATATTATTTTGAACCAGAAAATATATTGCTTATATAATGTGACTGGCTATTTAATTAACTTAAAAGTATTTACGATCTTTATTGCAATGTAAAATTTTCTTTACATATGTGAAAGAGTTTCTTAATAGTATCTAAAAAATATTGTCAACCCGAATATTGTTTTTGTTATAAATGGTAATAATAAATATTAAAACCAACAACATTTTAAAACTAATTTTCGCTTTAGCAAAAAAAACATTTATTCTTGAACCCGTCAGGGACGAGACACCAGTTGAAAAAAGTAAAGGATAAATATAAACTTTATTCTAGTATTGATTTTATGTATTGGTACAAAATATTTATATTTTGAAAAAGAATGCTAGCGGTTGAAATTAACGAATCACTATATTTAATATATACGTCTGTATATGTCTTAAAAAGTTATGTTATATAAAAATAATTAATGTCTAATAGTAAGACTATTAAACCGTGATTATTTTAATAGAAAATTAAGTGGTGATATCGAAAGTTACAGTGTTGGTGCCCATATTTTTTTTCCTTAGAAACCCCAAATGAATGTTACATATTCGACTTATTAGTTTACAACTATTAATCAAACCTATTTGGGAAACAGCCTTAGGTAACTCGTAATTAATATAAGAATTTATAATAAATAAATGTAGTAATTCTTAATTATTAAAATTTCACTTTTTTCTTCATGAGGCATACTCAGAAGTTCATAGAGAATGGAAAACTGTGTATAAGGAAAAATATCATGTTGGAGACAGATTAATCATGATGACTTCAGATTTGCAAATGGCAAACGAGTGACAAAATGCTTGTAACAGTTATGAATTTATACGTAAGGTAAAACTGACAAGCATTATCTTAGATTGTTTACTTCATTGAAATAAGACAATATTTTATTTTCATACGGCATTGATGCGTTAAATTATACAAAGTGGGTTTTACCGATGAAACATAATTGGCACAATGTTGTTATGTTATTGAATATAAACGAGCTGATATGAGGCCGCAGCGATAAAGCTTTTCCTGTTATTATACATTTTGTTTTTAATCATTCCATAAATAAATCTTTATTTGGTTTTTAATATTCAATCAATTTTTTTACATAAATTCTGCTATAACAAGTGCGATTTTATCATCTTTAGAATTTTCTAACATACCTAGAAGGCTAGCTTACCTACTCTGTATAATAATTCAAAGTTGAAATTAATGAAATGAAAGATGAAGAAGCTTCTTGAAGTGTATGACTTTAACAATCATATATATATATATATATATATATATATATATATATATATATATATATATATATATATATATTATATATATATATATATGTATATATATATATATGTATATATATATATATAAGTATTTATGTAATATAGAATTCGACCACAAAAGTTAAAAGTAAAAATTTTATTAAAAAATCAAGACATTTTAGTCTTATTATTTTTTAAGATTTGGGTTTAAGGAAAACATTATTTTAAACTATCAAGTGAATTAACTATGAAAATAGTTTAATTGCATGTAGTTTTTACAAAAAATCCAAATTGTCTACTTCCAAAAATAAAAAATAATAATAATTAGACAAAAGCAACTAGCACAAAACAAGCAAAAAACAATTCCAAACATTTTTAACACAATTACAAACTTTTATGGTTTGCAAGTACTGATCCTTCATGGGCTTGAGTATACGCATATATATATATATATATATATATATATATATATATATATATATATAATAAGGTTCCACAAGATATCTTAGATCTTCCTTTTCTTGGTTTCAAATATAAAATTAAAAGTATATTATTAAATAAATCTTACTATAACATTCAAGAGTTTTTGGTTGATCGAAATGTGTGGAACTTAGGTCATTGACTCATTTGCAGGGTTGATGTTATAATTTATAAGTCAAACATTGTTAAATTTTATTTAAAAAGAGCAACTGTTGAGTTTCTGGCCAGCTCTTCTCAGCAGAACAGCATTCCGAGCTGGTGGTAGCTTACTCACAGACTGACTATACTGACCAATTAAATATAATTGACGATTCAAAAGTGCGTGTAAATGCCAACTTGAATAAAGATATTTTGAATTTGAATTTGATACATGTACATACACATTATCACATGTACTAATACAAGTACCAAACGTCAAAATGAACATCAACGACGTCAGTTACGTAAACTTTCTTCTATAAAAAAAACTTTCTTCGTGTTGATAGAGAATCACTTAAAATAGTTTTAAAACAAACAATTTGCATTATATTATAATATTTAAAAGTTTTATAAAATCTTTGTAAACTAAAATAAAAGTGAGTCTGACTGAAGTAATATTATTTTAAAAAAGTTAATAAACAGAATGATGTAAGAAGTTAAAAGTGAAAAAACTACATTAATTTTACATTGGAAATCAGGGACAGTGCAGGGAGGATTATAAAATAAAATGGAAATTACTTATTTCATAATAGGCTTCAATTTACTTTTATACAAGTATAAAGTACATGCTATGTCATACAAAAATGTAAAAAAATCAAATCAGTCTCCTCAATGACTGATTAGTAAGCAGTAACATATTTCTGAGATAGGTTAAAAAACGATTAAGTTGGAACTTGAATAAATTGACACTTCTCAATGAAGATGTATGCTTCTGGTTAATACCTTTCTGTTCCCAGTTTGCAAAGGTGTAATGTCCCCCAGGAGCACTGTGACGCATTAGAGTCTTGAATCTAGTAAGCAAAAACCAACGTTGGTATCTTGCTTTAAAACTCAATTTCCGTTGAATTATTTTAATGAGCAAGGCTGTTGTGATTTCTTAAGATTATCTTTCGTTAAAAATATCGGAGTCTTCATAAAGTGTCTTTGAGAGGTTACTTTTAGGGTTTTGCACTAAGCGCTATGATTTAATTTATTTCGTTTTTTTTCTTTTTACCAGCGTAATATTTATATATTCAATTTCTAGAAATTATAATGTTTTTTAATATTTATATATAAATTAAGTTACTTATATATTAAGTTCATGTTATTTTAATAGTAGCGTTGCATCCTTAATTATGTTTTTTTAAATTTTTATCTCATTTATGTTCTTTGACAAATGTAAACAATTTGTTTATAATCGTTGTAAGTATAAAAAAACTTAACTATCCAAAGTCCGTCATGTTCAATATATTTTTATTTTATTTGGTATGGAGACAAGAACAAGTATCTACTATAAAAATAGGAGCTATATAAAAAAAGCAATGTAAGTTACATTGCTTTTTTTACTACACAAAACTCGTTACTATATTTTGCATATGACAAGGAAAATTAACAAAAATATACAACTCTGGAATAATATGATTTATATTATGAACAATCAAAAGACTTATTCATTATTGTGGTTATATTTTCAACTATCCTTAAGCAAAGAAAAACATAACATTTTTGATTATAAGGGCTACTATAAATATTCATATAAGCTGAAATATATACCAGGTATAAGTTTGTTAGAAAAACTTATTTTATTCGATTCAAAATACTTATTAAACTCAAACTACTTGTTATATACAATTAATATTTGTGAATACTTATGTCGCTATTAAAATTACGTTCGGTGAGTGAGCGAGATAGAACAGACGCTTGGTCGCTTTGATATTTTTCATTTCACTGTTTAACATTAATATTTATGTAACTGTATGAGCTCCCATATTAAATACTTGCAGAATCATGAGAAAGTTTCTACAGAGTAAGGAAACTATAAACAATTTTATAAAACATTTCGGAGATAATTATATATAAACTAACAAGAAAATAAGGCATTCTTGAATCTTAATTTATTTTTATAATTATTTTTTCTACTGGTTGATTCTAAACTTCAAGCATGCTAGGTCTTAATCCAAATTATGTCGATTCAAATTTCGTTCTCATCTTCATTCAACATTCCACTTGAACTTGATTCTTTTGAACTGTAAATTTTTGCAAGCTAAAGCGCTACATTTATCAAAATAAGAAAATTATGTAAAAAAACAATAGTTGTAAAGTAAAAGAAAAAAGGACATAAAAATTGTAGAGTATAACAGATTTTATTTTCAGGATATGTGGTGATGAAAAATACGCGCATAATATTCTTCTATTTTATAAATTTTAGTACTAAACTTCTCACCTCCATCTTTATGCTCATGACTTGCACATTTATATTATAACAACATCTGTCTTTATTTTTATTGTCATATTTCCCAACCCAGTAGCCGATATTTCCCAACCAAATGCGTAGACGGATTTGATTTTTGTTTTGTTAATCGAAAGCCTAGATTATTGAGATAGTTCTTAGCTATCTTTGGTTGAAATAAAAACAGACGTCTCCAAGATATTGAGGTTTCATTGGTGCGGAGGAAAGTTTCTTATGCAATATTGATATAATAATATTATTTTTAATCTTTTTAGAGGTCTTTTTGTACGGGGGTTTTTTATTTTTAATTAAATTTTTGTTTTATACATCCATAAAATAAATAAATAAAAGAAATACTTAGATAAGTACAGAAACAAATGTTATAAAACAACATTACACCCAAGCTTCCATGCTTTTTCTTCAACCCGTAAATATATAAATGTGAAAAGGTTAAGCTTAACTTTAACGGATTTCCCTTTATTTATTTTCAATTATATTCTTCTCCAAAAAAAATTAAAATTGTAAATTTTAAGGCTGTACGACATTAAAAGAGTAACTATTTCGTAAATATATTTCAAACATTGAGTTTTCTACTGGTTTCATAAGCTGCATAAGTTTGTAAAATATGTTACATAACTCACAGCTGACGTAGTTTTTTGTCAACTTCCAACTGTAAGTCTAACTACACGATATTGCACGGCTTTAGCGTACTTTATAACAAATTGCAGGATGTTCTCTGTTTCGTTTGTGACTGACATTCTCTACATTTTGTTTAAATTAAACAATAAAATAAAATTAAGTTACAAAACATTCATATCTGTACTTGTTTGTAGATACCACTTTAAATAAAATGTTAGGAGTAAAACATTGCTATTACGAGTATGATTATTTTTTTATTGATTTTAGTGTCTATGTTTATATTACAGTGAAAACTTAGTCTTCAGCTTGCTTTGTAACTAATTACTTTTCAGGACAACTAGGTTTAATGCCCATTATTAATTTAAGAAACAACGTGAAAATCGATCTACGTTTATATTATTATTTAAAAATATTGTATAGTAGTTAATTAGATAGTATGAAATCGAATTTTCTTAACCTTAAAATAGATTATTTCTTTTAAGATAAACGTTGAAAATACTACCTATCTACTTAATCATAATCATAATGACATAATAATAATACCAGTGTTAACAGTGGAAAAGATAAAATCATCAGGGTCAGGGTTGCAGTTGGTTTAGGGCGTGATAAATAACCAACAAAGGGAAATCAGAATTATATATTTAAATTTACAGAAGTTAAAAAAACAACTTTCAATTTATTTTTCAATATTTTGCTACATCGGCGATAATCTAGTAAATAAAAACACCTCAATGAAGATGGATCTTCCCCTAATGGCTTGTTCAGATGCTTGCGAAGATGTAATATCTCTCAGGATCATCTAAAAGCACGAGAACAAAGTGCGATGCAATTAAAAATCACCCAAGTTGTCTTAGTTTAAAGTTTACTTTCCTGTAAATATTTTAAATAATTGAGTCTGTTATGATTTCTTGAAATTATCTTGAGTTAAAAACGCCCAAGTCTTCATTAAGAATATTTGATTACACTTTTACGGCTGAAAATTGACGTTTCGATATTACTATTTTCGTTATTTGTAACAGATTTTTATTTTGTGTAGTACAATAGAGTATCAAATAAAATAATTATCAAATACTCCAAAATTTTAAGAGCAAAGCAATGATTGATTTATTTTATAGTAATTCGAAATATTTAACAGAACACAAAGTATACAATTGTCCAAAAATAAATCTATTTTGTTCACAGTAAAATTATGATACTCTACGTAATTCGTATATTTCCAAAGGACTTCATAAATATCGTACTAAGCTTGTTAATCCATATGTTCGTGTAATCTGATAACCGTAACAAAAACATAATAATTTTAGTGGACGAATTTCTTATATTGTGTATAAAAAAAAATATATATATATATATCTGTAATATATTTGAAGTAGATATGTGTAAACCTCAATCGATACTATAGCATTTTATAGTACGTTAACATTTACATGACATTTTTATGAATAAAAGTTTACCTTATAGAATATTATATCAGATTTGCATTACAACTTCTACAAACTGTCATGATATTTACATGATTTTAAAGTACAACACCGCATAGTAGTAATAGTAGCATATTATTCTTTACGTTAGAGCATGTAAGTAAAAATTATATATAGTTCCTCTTCCGCCCCTAGAACAGGAGCTGCAATGCTTTATGAAAATTTTCTATATATTTTTTGTTTTGTGCTAGTATTATAAATTCGTTTTGGATAAAACTTTATTAAATATTTGTTTCGTAACAATGAGAATAATTAAAATGTTATGTGTAAAATATTTTAGACGTATAACTATGAATGAAGATTATGAAGAAATTAAAACTAAAAAATATTAACTAAATATTATTATTATTAATAAAAATTTAAATGTCGATTTCATGAACAATTAACGAAATTAAAGAATTGCGTCTATTCATCACACAAAAACTAATTGACTGAATTTTATGTAATTTTATATTGTTATAGCATAATTAGTATTATTTACAATCATTAGCTATCAAAAGCTAGTTGTTTTTTTTATAATTTTTAATCAAACAGCCCCTAAATGTAAAATTCATTATAATCTTGTTTCTTAGGGATATAGTGAATTGTAAGTATCTATTACAATATGTTTTCTCTTCAATGTAAGTCTATTTGGCTGGAGACTGGAGTGTAAGTGTAATTTGTTGTTACATGTTTAATTTATTTAAAAAGAGTTTCTTGCTTGTTTTATTCCATAGAGCTGCGTGGAATACTCTTTGGACCTGTATAAAAAGACAATAAAAAACTAACTGTTGAACAAAACATGTCATCGATCCTGCATCCCAAAAGTAAAAATTACTTTCTTGTCGCATTAATATGCCCACGTTGCGATGCGATGCTGGGAGTCGGGCGGTTCACTATTTTAACTGTAAATGAATAGTTATCTCCTACACTATTAGAGAAAAAACTTGTTAAAATTATTTTATTTAATTTTTTTAAGTTAGCTACGGGCTTCATATTCATTACGCTTATAAATTTTTGTTCTGAGTGAGAATTTCTAGTACTTATATAGAGTTTGTATGGAATATCTCTGTTAGATGCATGTGCTGAATTTTTTAAATGAATTGTAGCGTTGAATGTAGTTCTAGTTTATTTTACACCTTCCTTCGTCATGAATAATGAAGTCACATGTAGTGTATGTGCCATAAATTACTTGAACAGTCTACCTCGTTTTATTTATTTATAACGCTTTGTATGGGCATCATATTTCTATGCAACTGAAATATTTTTTACATGCTGACTATAAACTAATTTGTAAACTCATTTTTAACGTTTAATTTTAAATAATCAAAGTTGGTAATTGGTTGTAGGCAACATATTATCGTAAAGAAACCTGAACCTTTTTAGTTTTACTATAATAACTCAATATTGGCATGAGAGATTCTCTAGTAAATAAAAGTCTTAAGATAGTCTCAGATATAACCGCACTAAAATTATTTATCTAATTCCATTTATTACTCTTTGGGAAACAAAAAAAAAACAATAAAAAATCTGTATGTTATTAATATGCAAATAAAGGATAATTATTAGTATAACAAATTCGGTAGTTTTCTAGTAGGTATTACATGCACAAGAAATTTTAGTCTTGGTACAAATAAAACTGAACAGTAATTTTGTTAAATAAAACTGTTAGTAATGAATAGATTAACTTCTTTGAAAATATCTATAAACAGCCATGTTAAGCTTATTTAAATTTATATAAATACTAGCAGACTCGGCCACGCGTTGCTGTGGTTGCTAAGGTTTTGGATATACCTATTACATTGTAGTAAACTATTTAAGAAGTCACGGTATTAGAAAAATAAAATTTAAATTTAAAAAACCCCCGACCGCTAAGTAAAGGAAAAAATTAAAAATGCAAGTAAATTTATCAAGGCCAAAAACGAAATAAAAATATTTTGATATAAAATAATATTGTGATTTAAAATTAAGATGTAAGTTATCCTATGTTTCAAGTTGGATCAAACTACACACGGTGTGCAAATTTGATTAAAATCGGTTAAGTAGTTTAGGAGTCCATCGCGGACAAACAACGTGACACGTAATTTATATATATTAAGATAGAATGAAAAATAAACCGATACGGGCACGGATTTGAACCCACGACTACTGGGAAACCGGCCCGTCTCTCTACCAACTGAGCTACCGTATCGCTGTCCGTCTCCGTAAACTAAGCATTCTATATATGATCGTCTTCATCGGGACGGTGGTGACATTTATTAGGTTTCTTTCGAAAGTCCTAACCAATGTTTCTAACTTTGCAGTATAAATAAACATTGAAAAGATGCCACTACCAAAATCAATGTTTGAAAATATCTATAAATGTGTATAGCCAAGTTTAGCTTATTTAAATTTATATAAATGTAGAATAAAAAATAAACTGATACGGGCAGGGATTTGAACTATGTTTTCATTTTATGTTTATTTTTTTAATTGATTGTTTGTTTGTTTGAATTGAATAGCCTCCGAAATAACTGAACCAATTTAATAAAATATTTTACCTTAAGAATCCTACATTATCCATCTGATGAACATAGGTACGAATGTAAATAAATATCAATATTTAGAGTTAAAATAATTTATAATCACTATTAATACTATGATGGAAGGATTTATATTATCACTAGCCGTTGCCCGTGACTCTTTATGACTACGATCGCAAGCCATATAAATATATTTTTTACTGTCTACGTGGATGCGTTCTACGGGCAACAGCTATTCCTGATAAAGTACTCTACCTAAGTAAATAAGTGTAAAACTCTTTTGGTCTACATAACAAGGCTTTTTTTCCTATATAGCGAGGGCGAAGCCGCTGAGAACAGCAAATTACTGCATAAAAACCTTACACCAATAAAACGTCAATATCTTGGAGATGACTGTTTTTATTTCAACCAATCATAGCTAAGAACTATCTCGACAAATACGGCTTTCGATTAAAAGAAAACCCCATTCAAATCCGTCTACGCGTTTGGCCGCTAGATTGCCACAGACAGACACACAGGTACACAAATACACATGATCGAAAAGTCAAACTTATAACACCTCTCTTTTTAGCGGGGGGGTTAAAAAAAGAAAGTTCTTCTAACTTAGTGACCTATAGGTATGATATTAAAATTTACCAAAGTATCTAAAGGACTAATATTTTATTCGTAAAATATTTATTATTTAGACCACATGTATTCTTCTTATATTGTTATTTTGTTTAAATATTAATTAAACAAAAAAAAACATTTTGATTGAACAGTGATTTTTAGACAATTAAGTATCACTATGGAATGAAGTGTTTATAATTTATTGATTTTTAGTGTAATTGATTTTTAACTTGAAAAATCGTTTTTCAATAAAAAGCTACTCACATTGAAAGGAAAGAACAATGCGTCGGCATTCTTAATTTGATAAAGGTTCCTATAAATTTAGTCCGAAAGAAGGAGTGATAGGAGGAAGGTGATATTTTCTTAAACAAATATAAAGTATGATAATAACATTGAAAGTAGTGTAAATTTTATTATATTTTTAAGGAGTCAATAGATTTAATAATTTAAAAACAAGTTAAAGACAACGAGAAGTATTACGAAATACAAATATGTTTAACGGATTAAACTCATGTGTAAATAAATTTACATTTTACACTTAAAAATTAAACCAACTTTTTGAATACTTATCAGTTATCGTGTTCCCGGAAAATCGGTCTCTAACTCGTGACAATCTAAGAAAGTAATCAGTATTTTATTGGGTATCTCTTACTATATTCCTGAACAACTAATTGGGTTATTACATAACTGGAATGGATTCAGGGTGAAAACAATAAACGTTTTACATGTACAGATATTACGCTAATCACTCATGAGCACACAATCATGCTCGACATATTCCATAAGCATTCACAGAAGCGGTTTTCAAATCCTTTGTCCTTCTTTGTCCCTTTGCAACTCATTCGTCTAGAAATTCCTGCGTGGCTTTTGAGTACGAATAATATATTTTTGAAATGGGTTTTATATAAACGGTCCAATTCTCATTGTCTGAATGCTATCCTAATTACGGTTTCCGTCTGTTCGGTGTTTTTATAGAACTGTTTGTTTGCCGATGTCGTTGCGTTAATTTTATAAACTTAATTTAAATTCCATAACTTCATATATTATATGAGTTAATATTCAACGTGAATATATAAAAAGTTTATTAATATTATTAATAAATCGACACGCCCTTATTATCTTTGTGACAACAAATAAAAAATATTAATTCAGACGTTTAAGTTGTAAAATACGTATGACCCAAAGTCTCACTAAAAGCACGAAGAATTATACTAATGTCCAGAATTTTCGTCCGTAATTGTCAACTTATTCCGCAAAATAATGTCAAACTTGGGCTATCAGAGGCATGCACGTGCAATAATTAGGGCCGGTTCGCAGTAACTGCTCAAGTTGAGTTTCATTCGTCAGGCTTGAGAACATTACGACTGTATTGGACTATTGCCAGACTCGGGAAAAGTTTGCTTATATGAGTCAGTGTACAACGTAGGAAGGGCTTTTTCAAAATATAAAATATAATAATTTCAAACAATAAAAAAATATTTTTTTATTCTATATTGACTATTAAATTCTTTTTAATATATATAAATACAGAATGAAAGATAAACCGATACGGGTAGGAATTCGAACCCGCGACCTCTGGGAAACCGTCCCGTCGCTCTACGAATTAAGCTACTGTATTTCTGTCCGTCTCGGTGAATTCAGCATTCTATATGTGACCGTCTTAATTGGGACGGGACGGATGGTTAACATGGCTATACGTGTTTAAAGATATTTTCATACTTTTAAATAATTAAAAACATTGCAAATTTATAACAATAGGAACCAAATTATGAAAATGTTAAACACTATTCAGCAGTGTACGTATACCGCAATGACGAAAGTAATTAGACGAAACTTATACGATTATAAGAAGACCGAGCCACCGCGGCTGCGACCACTCCATTTATTTATAGTTACGATATTAACAAACTTTTGGTATTGTCTATTAAGTTAATTCTATTGCTCAATAAATGTTATTTAGTGATTTTAAAAGTTATATATAGAAAATTCCTTAATTAAGCACAATTTTATAGTAAAACAAAATCCTTATTCAGGAATACCTATCGCAAAATATACTTTACTAGGGGTCGCCCGCGACTCCGTCCGCGCGGTTTTTAGTGTTTCCTCAGCGCACGCGAGGAAAGCTCTCAAAAAAGAAATCTTTTCCCGTTTTTGCAGCATTTTTCATTGCTGTTTGACTTCTATAAGTCACAGCGAGATGACATATACCCTATAGCCTTCTTCAATAAACGGACTATTCAACACAAAAAGTTTTTCAATTCGGGCCAGTAGTTCCAGAGATTATTGCGTTCAAACAAACAAACTCTTCAGCTTTATAATATTAGTATAGATTATATTATTGACCACTTTCATATAATCAAATTAACTAATCACTTTTTTCTGTATATAATCATCTTATCTTAAATAATTTCTATTAGTTATTTATATTATTGATTTGTGTTATTTTGTTATGCTTATTGACAGATGACAGATGTGAAGTTATTTGTTTTTAACCCGGCGTTCGCACAGTTGGGTCTATTTGACCCGGGCTATTTTCAAATGCGCGGATTTCTAATGTTTTTGGTGCCACACTGCCATAATTCTCAATAGCTGGAGCTAAGGGTCGTATCTTTCCACGATCGATATTTAGTCGTACTGCAATCGCAGCGCTTCTAAACATGACAAAGGGTAAATTTGACCCAACCATACACTTCGTGTAGTAATTTCGCGCCATTATAAAAAAGTATATTTATTTATTTTATTCGCATGACTTTTGAAATAACGGTTCTCGAAGAACGCGAACGACAGCGAATATTGAGTATCTTGGAGAAATCAGACTCCGATCATGAAAATTCAGAAACTGAAGATGTAGAAGTCCATTTGAGCATTGCAGCCAAACTAGTAATACCGACGAAAACGCATATGAAATGAATAGTGATAATGAGCCCCTGATTGAATTACAGAACAGAATCACAGTAGAATTTTGTCAGCACTTACGACAGCCAGGTACAATCTATTAATTTTATTGGAAAAGATACAATAAAGTGGCCTAGATGCCTTTAGGCCTAAACATTCGATTTAGGGTTGAAAATTTTATAATATATATAAAAATATGGCTTCAATAAATGCACATATATTTCTTAAGATAAATAATAACATTGTTACAAAGTGTTGCAAATTCTCAATTTACGCATTACTCTTGTTCGTGAGCATTTGCGCGACCGTAAAGGCATCCTGCAGTTGCTAAGACTAATGTGCCAAGCAATACGCGATTTTTTTAGGAAACCCTGTTAGGGACCCGTCTGCAAAGATACTGAAAGTCAGAAAAAGGTTGCAAAACTGTCCTGCCAAAAAACACTGAAAAAGTAATTGAACTTGACGGAACTGAAACAAATATATCTGCACTGAGTTTGCAATATTGTACTGTAGAGACTGCGCATATGTAAGCAATGATATGACTGATTCATAAAACTAATTTGTAATTTTATTTGTAGTCTTATTAAATGTGATTTACATGTATCCTAATTATTAACATTTTAGAATAAAAGTTTATATTTGGTTCAAGTTTTATGACTTTAAAACAAAGGTTGTTATTTTTGTTAATATTTTGCTCCACTATCATAAAAAAAATATTAAAAAGAAAGTTTTACTTCAAGTTCTTTTTACTCATACATGACCACTTAAACTATAGTCGTTTTATCCAATTACACCCATATATTAGTAAATGTCTTGTAATTATTGAAATTATGACGATTTTCTTCACGGGTCTCCTGGACCCAACCCTACTATCGTTGTAACAAATTTTAACTGTGCTGACGCCGGGTTAATTTTGGATAATGTTTATTTATAAGTCGATACATCGCAAGTTACATCAATGGGCATAGCATATTCGTTTTCTTCGAGGAAAAATACATGGTCATACCAATTTTTATGACAATCGGTTGAACGGGGCGGCAGTCGATATTTGACAGCGCCGCCTTGTGGCGAGTTACATCAATGGACATAGCATGTTCGTTTTCTTCGAGGAAACATACATGGTCATACCAACTTTTATGACAATCGGTTGAACGGGGCGGAAGTCTATATTTGACAGCGCCGCCTGGTGGCGAGTTACATCAATGGGCATACCATATAAACCTTCTCCGTGAAAAAATACAAATACATACCAATTTTCATAATCATCGGTCCAATAGTTTCTGAGTTCATCGATTTCATATATACAAACATCCTTCTTTATATATATACTTTATATTTATTTTTAAAAAGTATTAAAAACTTAGAGAAACTAAACTGAACTAGTTCAATACCTACACATTTCCCAATAAGCTCTAAAATTTTAATCTCATCAACAGTATAACACTAAAAAGGAAGAAACAAAAATATTTAGAAAAAAAAAACTTTAAAAATCGTGGAAGCAAGAACTGCAGTCACTGGATAAGTGGATGCATTGGGAAGTTAGAAATTGGAGGCCCAATCAGAAGTCATATTTACAAGTGGAAAACTTACCCATCGTTAAATGGTTTTAAATAAAAAAATACTTCAGAACTACTACAACAAACCAGATCAAACTGATTTAGTAGTTCATGAGAATTTTATTTGTTAGGTGAATTGCCTATTTACTCGTTATAACAATTCAAAATTGGAAGGAGGAAGGTATTGAATGTACTTAGATCCGAACTTTCGCCGCAACACTGTACGAACGAAACAAAAAATGTCAAAGCTATTCTGAACCTATTTCGAGTTCACACCATAGAATTGATATACAATCTCTATGATTCACACACGTCTTTCGAAATAAGAAAATCCATTTATATGGCCATGTCACAAGATGATCGTTTATAAGAACATGCTTTATAAACCAAAACAGACAATTTTAACCCGGCGTGAATGAGGTGAGTAATTGTTACACCAACTATGAGGTGGGTATGAGATACCCAAAACTTTAATGTTATTTTTTTTTTATTCAAACGTTTCATTTGCATTACATATAATAAAATAATCAAAACGCAATTTTAAACAAACAAGATTACAAAAAAGAAAAGAGGTTTAAGTACATACAGTTTTAATGATTATTAAAATAACTATGTTAATAAATATTGTATGAAAAAAATACAAGTTTCGGTGGTTAATTAAGTTTTTGCATAAAAATCTTGCAAAATTCTAGTTTCTTTGTAAAATCAACATAATAAGACTATTTTCTAACTATTCTAACTCAAAGAAGAACTGAACAATCTTATGAGATCATGTAACATATCGCTAAAGTTACACCTAAAAATCAGCACAATGTCCGCACACAAAATTCGCGTGTTCCATACATATTGGCTTTATACATTTAGAACAGCAATGTTTTATCTTTTTATTTCTTTTTTGAAGACAGCCATACCATATCTAACATATTTGCTAACCATTTTTGGGAACTGCTAGTAAAGGTCTCCACAGGTGATCGGCAATTCTCTTTCGTATTTCCCCTGGAAGACAATCTTAGTTTGAATGTTGCAAAAACTATATTTTATTAGGTTCAGACTTCAGGCCTAAATTACGAATATAATCACGGTGCATAACGCGTTTTTTGCCCCTTTAGTGTTTATAGTAGCCATATTAAGTATACCATATATCTCAGGTGTTTATTTCCCTGCGTATAGCTCCAGTTTGAGAAAGCTTTTCGCATATTAAGCTTAAAATTTGAGTCCACCTTTGGCCGGTTTGTTAGATATTTATACATGAAACGATAGTTACATTTCATGTTACATGTCATCAATAATAAAGTTCTCGGAAGGCACATAATGGTCAATAATATTGTCAACTAAATTATCTATAATATTCCTTATTGCAGCTAGATTGTCAACCTTCTTTCTCTCGTGTTTATTCCGGTGTTCATTTTTTTCATAATACATCTTGATAAATCTTAAAATAAATCACAAAATACTAAAAATAAGAATTAATTATAAACTTAGTGTCACTCAAAATATGTGACACCAACTACGAGGTGGGGTATGTCATACCCTGGCGAAGTTTGCAATCGTATATATCAATTCGCAATTGGTGAATAACTAAACTCGATGCCGAACCTCACTCAACACACCCTTACCTCCAGCTACTGCAACGCCGGGACTTGCATAGCAACAATAACATTAAACAATTTGCGTTTTAAAACTTCACGGGTATGAGATACCCCACCTCATTCACGCCGGGTTAATTTATTTATTTTTTATACAAAACTAGGTTAATGCTTGACTACATTCAACCTGATGGAGAGTGGACATGTAGTCATAGGTAGTAAGGTGCATTAACCTAGCAACCTATTCATTCTTCTCTAGAAGACACATCCATTATATTTGGCCGGAAATACCGACGCAGGCAAATTGTTCCAATCCTTCGCTGTACGCACTAAAAATACGAAGCTTAGCGCTTCGTTTGGACAGGTGGAGTGTCCACAAAGTAAGGATGGATATATGCCGTGCATCGGGACGTGCGCGCGTGGGAATTCTAGGCCTGTTGTTCTGTTCAAGACTTTTAGGAGGTTGGCGTCAAACAATATAGTTTCGCCAATAAGCCTCTTTGCTGACTTTTCAAGGCGATACAGACATGTCAGTACAGGAGACAACTCAGCTGCGTATGTCTTGAGCAGAATGGCTGGTATACCATCAAGGCCACTGGCATTATTCACGTCTAAACGACACAATGTTTTCCATACCTCCTTGTTCGTGATGCGAATATCAGGCATGGAAAATCCGCAATGAGGAAGATGTGTTGGAGAATCTTTGCCAGTATCTAGATGCAAATTCTCAGCAAACAGAGAAGCAAATACATTTGCTTTCTTTGTTGCTGTGTGTGCCAGAGATCCATTCGATTCAACAGAGCAGGCATTTAGGGTTGGTAAAAGTTTGACTCGATCGCTTTGGCAAGAGACCAGAAAGCTCGACTGCTAGTTGGTCTGACAGAGAGCTATTCTTAGAGAGTCGATCGAGATGAGCCTTCAACAATGCCTTTTTGTAGAACTTGGCAGCTTGGTTAAAGGCTCTCTTCTTTGTAATTACATCCGGAGTTTTGCGGCTTCGAGCATCAGCCTAAATGAAGTATGCCGAATGTTTTTGGTCTTCATCACGACAACATTCGGCATTTAACCATGTGCGAGCTTTGCACCGATGAGTACGTCATCAATAAAATGCTCCATTGCCTGCTGGACCACATCGGTGTTAGCATTCGTGCAACTCGACGGATCCAAAGAAAGTGCCGCATCTTATCCCAATCTGCTGACTTGCATTTTCATACTCGCCTAATACCATGTGGTTTGAGAGAGGTTCCCAAAGAGGAGGTGACCTCTACACGATACCTGTTCAGATCAGTAGTCAGCAGAAGGTCCAGGCAATTGGCTGTATGGTCTACTATATCTGGTACCCTCGTCGCTTGCCTATCCAACTGAAAGAGGTCCAAGGGCAACGCAAAGTTCCGAGCTTCACTTCCAGCATGGTCGGTTTTCTAGTACGGGAACAGCCGGTCCTGATGACAGGCAGAAGGACAAGCTATGCAGAAGGGTACTGATACAGAGACATATCGGTAGCCTCACCGAGATACTCTAATAATCGAGTTGTCTCCTGGTCACCGCTGTGTGAACGGTAGACTCAGTAATACAGGATTTTTTTCGTTTCCTGCGTCCACTAAAACCCACAGGGAAAAAAGGGTGACGGAGACGCAGACTCCGGCACGTGAAAGGAAGTTGAGCTCTAACGAGTAACCGGTATAATCTAAGTGCACTGCGCTGAAAGGACATTGTATCTGCGTCTCTCTTGAAAGAAGCAAGTGTTGCTGCTCTTTCTCAAGGTGGTGGTGACATGTAGGAGATTAGAGCGCGTGATATTAACAAGGTGCACTTTGAGTGAGGAGGAGTGCAACCGCTGTATAAACTTGTTCTTTTTGCTGTACTTTTTCATAAAAAAAAATATATAAAAGTTAATAAGATGGAAAATGGCAATTCGTTGAGGCGGTATGAAACGAACCCGGTGTCAAAATTGATGATGCCAGTCTGGAGACTGCGGGGACGCCTGAACCCCCCCATTAATCGCCATGGGGCTTCTTCATCCGGTCGCCAATCAGCACGATAGAGCCACCCTGGGATTTTACACAGCTGGTGGGGCACCCTTTCATGCCACCCATCACCATCCACCCATCCCGCTATCTTCCTCGACTAGACACCCGACAGAACAAATACCTACACGACCAAAAACCGGTTCGCCAAAGCAACGCAGCTGTTCTGATCCATTACCCATAATCGGCTTCATCGAGCACCGTCCCAGAACACGACTAGGCCGCTTTGCGGCACGGCTTTACCCGATGGGTGGCGGTGACCTCGCCAGCGACCCGATGTTATGGTTACCACTAAGAAAAAATATTTTCTATTTATCACAAAGTAATACATTTTTAGGGACAAAAAAATATTATGAATATTGATTTTTTTATATCTTTAAAAATATCCTATAATATATAATATTTCTTTCTTTTTTTATATAAAAACAATTTATTTCGGATGTATACCGTATGATAAGTATTAAAGTTATATTATCGTTCACGTTATATTAATGTTCACCAGCACCAAAAAGAACACAAAAAGATATATAAGTTAGTGCTTTTAATAATAAAAGGTTTTTTATTATTAAATTTTCTAAATTTATAAAATAAGCAAAGAAAAGAACAATCAAAAAGGATTAAACAAACATTCTACTTTTAAGGGGTGAGGAATATTTGTTGTTCTCTCAACTAAAATGTCATAAAGTAGATAAATGAGTCTGGGAGAGGAGAAAAGTAAGTGTGGAATCGTACTTTCTTTTAAACAACATTCTCTGAATTAGTGATCTCTAACCCTAAGTACACTGGGGTTCTAGCACCTATTCGTAGTCTGCAAATGGTTGAGGTTACTTGTTGGTTAGCTTTTCTATAAATGAAGAACCAAGGTTTTTCGAGTAATGTCTAATTGAATTCTAAGTCTAAGTCTTGTCTAAGTCTACCTTAAAAAAAATTTAATGGTCGATAATTTATAACGCAACAGAATACAATCAACAATTATTGATTGAATAGGATTAGTACTTCTATCAATAAAAAGTGTCCAACTATAACGGTGGACCAAGGCAGATAATGATATATTCAGTCTAGACCAGTAGTCGGGAACCAGTAGTCGGGAACCAGCTGGTTTTCAATTCTATAGGTTCAAATAATGTTTATTTTATAGAAAAAAGTCTTTGAATCGATTAAAGAGTAGTTTAAAAGTTAAAAATTTTGTGAGCTGTATTTGTTTATTCTACCGACAATATAACTTGCAAAATCTTAAAACTAATATCATACAATTTGGCGAAGTGTTAAACATAAAAATGAAAATGAAATTTTGTATTTGTACTTATTAAATCACATACAATTTGAATAACACATAAAATAATCAATACATATAATTAAATTGTCACTGATCCATTCCTGTACATGGAATTAAAAAAAAAAACATCATAGGGGGACTTTATACGAGCAAGAGAACCCAAAACAATGGTTTTTAAGTTTGTCTGTATGTCTGTATGTTTATGCACGCCAATCTCAAAAACGGCGTAACCAACCGTTTGAAAACCGTTTAACGGTTTTTCACTTAACATTAAGTGTTTATTTCATCTAAATCGGTTAAGAATTTAAAAAGTTATGACTATTTATGTCAATGAGGTAATTTATGTCTCTTAGGGATAACCCACAATAGCCAATTTTTATCCTTTACTTTTTTAGAGAAATAATAGGTTATTTACGAAGCGATTTTAAGAAATACAGCTTTAATCCTTATCTAATGAAGTAACTTAAATACATTTTACATTAAATATGGAACAATATAGCCATTTACAGCATGTAACTTACATAAATATTTTCAAAGATATTACAGATTTAAAATATAGGGTGAAAACCTGTGCGGCGGTACGGTCGGCCGGCGCACTCTGGTATGGAATTGTGCAAACCGTCTCAAAAATGGCTTTTGGGAAAGTTCAGTATTGATAAATTTGTTAATGCATATAGCTGAGATATAACTGAATGTTTATCATTTAAAATAGTTTTTTTTTTTAATAAAACTAGACCTGAAAGTTGATGGTGAAAATAACGTCGATTGTATAGCGCAGCATTAATCAAGTTTACATGGTAATATTTTGGTTATGTTCAATGAAAATCTTTAAGTTGTATGGTTAGAATGGTTATTAAGTACTCTGCTTAAGAAGTATTTAAATGGACGTTTGAGTAAAAACAAGAGAGGTATAAAAATAATTACAGTACCTAATATTGTATCCTTATTAAAAACTTTAAATAGATTTTTTGACAGTGACCGATGTCTGCCGATGTCGTAATTTTGATTGTATCACTTAAAATAAGTCATATAGAAGCCAATACCAAAAAAAGGGAAGTGGGAATTGTTTTACTAAAAATTTAAGGCGTGCGAAGCTGCGGGCAAAAGCTAGTTTAAAATAAAACTCATAATATTACATAAGATTTTATATTTTTTTCTTGTTATTTTTTTGTTAACCCTTCTAATTATTAAAAAACTGGTATTTTGTGTTTGTAAAGATGAAATTTCAATTAGTACCTACTCAATGAGGAAAAATGTATTTTGCTCTATATTGATACAGATTAATATTATTTTTGAAGGTTGATGAATTTTTTAAATTCTCTTCAAAAACCTATAACCGTTTTTATACAAATGTTGTCCTTTGTAAACAAAACGGGGTGAAGTATTGCAATGTAGTATCTTTAAATTTTATCTTTTTAACCTATGACCCAAAAACAGGGATGTTTTAAGTTTAGGATGTGTATCTGAGTGTCGATCTGTGGTATCGTAGCAGCCAAAGGAATGAACGTATTTGGTTGAGTTTATTTTTAATCGAAAGAATATTTAATCGAAATGGTACTGAGCTGTTTGATGATAATAAAAGATATTGAACACTTATTATAGAGCAATTTTTATAGTAAAAATTTAAACAAGGAAAAATCTGTGTGTTCTTAGGTTAATTTAATATAACATAGAAACTAGTATCATAACTCTATAAAGCAAAAAAAATGCTATGCCGATTAATTACTTCTAAACTGTTTTTATAAAATCCATTTATATATTTAAATTATTAAATCCAATTATATTTCCTACTACCATAAAATAGTAATAGAATAAAATAGCATTGTAATATACACTGCGGATTGTTAAATCATCAAAAGAATAATTAAAATAAATTAATTGTATCATAGTCAATGGTTTTCCGTTTTGTAAAATTAAATTTTAACTACTTGATGCATTACGTTTTGTAAAATATAAAACTAAAACTATAATAATATCCATTGGTATCAAATATTTAAAAAAGATTTTGACTTCACACACAACTTTAGCGTATAAAACCGGAGTATTAAGCAGTTTTTTTTCAAATTAGGATTTAATTGTCGAATATAACAAAAAAAAAACATTCATTCAAAAATTTATTATAGCTTTTCTTACTATGAAACACAAATACAATAAGAAAACATTTTCTTGCAATAACTTTGTTATACAAATAAAATATTTAATCAAATTTAACTGTTCAAGTTGCGCCATTTACGATTCCGCCATTGATCGTAAACACCATCATTCCTTATAGACCATTTTGTCGGATTAGGGGCGTCATTCCAGTTATATACAAATACATCCCAACCGACACGCTGACCATACCAGTCCATATTGCACCAATATTGGGCAGATTTACTTCTCTCAAATGACCAACTGATTTTATCCCCGGGCTTCACCCATACGCCATCATCTCCTCCAAGTTTAAAATTTGAATCGCCACACCACATGTGAGCATGATGTTTGCCCTCATTGTATACTTCCACTGACCAACTACAGCTGACATACAGCAACTGGGCTAGTACACAACCGACTAGTAATATGTATCGGATCATGTTTTCTTGCGATGTGAGCTAAAGTTTGAGCAGCGCCTCCTTTTATTGCATTTTAGTCTGTGGTAAAACCAGTATTTAAGATTACACAGGTTATTTTTAACTTGCTTATATACTGACGCATCCGTCCATATTAGTTTATGTTTATCACTACAACGGAAATCATTTTCATAATTATAAAATATCTTATAATTATCTGTTAGTAATATTTTTAACAAAATTATTTTGTAGCCAATAATGGATTCTTAATTTAATATATACAAAAAAAAATACTTACGTTTAAGTAAATTAAATGGAAATGTAACTTAATATTATAGGTACATATTTTAGTTCCATCATATTAATACAATATTTTATTATATTAAGTGTTTTGAATTCGACATGTTTTTCAATTAATATTATTGGTGATTATTGGTAAGGTATGGTTGTTATTATTTATTAGTAAATAATATAATTTGAATATTTCAATTTCATATAACACTAGCAAAACAATAATTGAACAAGAGTCTATTAGTATCAATTTCTACTAATGCATCCATTTAAAAGTAGACAGATATTTTTTATAACAATTTTACTTATATAATGCAAATAAATAATATTTTACCTTAGGTAATGCAAAATATTTTTGCCACATAAAAATGAATTTGAGAAACCAACAAGTTAGAAACCTTTAAGATGTATTTTTTTACAAATGTTCTTAGATCTTTAATGTACTCTGTTATATAATAAAACACATTTGAAATAAAACTGTTTTTACGGATTTAACTCGTGTATAATTAAATTTTAAATTAAAAGTTTAATTATACGCGAATTAAACCGGTAAATAATATTTCAATGTGTAATAAATATACCTACTCGTGTAAACATCCTATAAAAAAAGGAAACACGTTTTTAATTGATATTTATGAAATTGATGATGATCCCTTGTTTATTTATAACAATGTGCTATATTTTTTTATATGTAACAAAAATACGATTACTCATTACTTGTTTCTTAAAAAAAATACTTTTCACTTGGTAAGGTTTTTATTATTTACTAGCTGTTGCCCGCGGCTCCGCCTGCGTGTAGGTCGATTTTCGCGTAATCTGTGGAAACTACAATTATCCAGACCTATAATAGACTTATAGTTAATTCTATAGTATCCTATTCCCGTGGAAATTTTATATAAATAGGCATTACATTGCTAATTGCATTGTATTTTGAAAATGAAACATAGCCTATGTCATTCGGGAATAGTGTAGCTTGCCAAGGGTGAAAGAATTTTTGAAATCGGTCCAGTAGTTTCGGAGCCTATTCATTTCAAACATTAAAAAAAAATAATCAAACCTTTCCTCTTTATAATATTAGTATAGATATAGAAAATCAAATGCTGTTTAGAGCAATGTTGTTCATAATTGAATGTCTGTGACATTTAAATAATTTATTTAGATAAGGAATAATATCGTAATTATTAAAACACCTTCGAAAGTGTATATTATTTAAGAACTAATTTCATAACCATAGAAAACGTTATAGTGAGTCAACCTTAAAAGCTAGATATATCTTGTCGTGGACTTCTTTTTAAAACTTTTAAAGAGAAACAATTTCATAGAACATCAATTTTGCGTAACTTTCACCGTTTTCGCAGCGCACGCAGTTTTTTGTTTATCTTTTTACACCTTGCGTTAGAATATTCAAGTTTTAGTAATCATCCCAAATTTTTTGAAAATGAAACATAGCCTATGTCACTCGGGAATAGTGTAGCTTGTCAACGGTGAAAGAATTTTTGAAATCGGTCCAGTAGTTTCGGAGCCTATTCATTTCAAACATACAAAAAAATAAACAAACCTTTCCTCTTTATAATATTATATAGATATAGATATATTGGATAAGAACATTACAAGCACCAGAAAAAGTTTAACATTTTACAGACCTTTTGCTTTTATTTCGATCAAACATAGCTAAGAATGATATTGCCGGACGAGGCTGTCGATTAAAAAAACAGCAATCAAATCCGTCTACCTGTTTTAAGCTTATAACAGACTACTTTTTGGGTCGTGTGTAAAAAATAATGTTTTTATTTTTATACGGTAAGCCAATTTTAAAATAAATGTGATATCAAAACATATATATATATATATTAATTTTTAAAATTTATATTTATTACAAATACACAATACATATATACTATGTATCTAACTAAGATATCACATTAGATAAGTATGAGTATTAGTTTCAGAATTAATTCAAAAGGCATTTTGTAGTTTGAGTTTCTGGCGTAATAAATATAACATGAATAAAAAATCTTTTTTTTTAAACTATATTATTATAATAACATTGTGGTTATTCATTTGTGGCTTTATATTCCTACGCACGTACAATATACGTTTCGTTTTACCTACAGGCCCATTCCCAGGTTCCCTAATGTGGCCTTATAACGATAATAATGATGTTTAAATTCTGTAACAAATTTCGTTTGTTCAATTAAAAATAGTTTATTCATTCAATAACATGGGCTGACATTATTTTATCACTATTGCCCAAAAAAAAACGTTCGGTAATGATGCAGTTATTTGAAACTTTGAAAATAGTATTAATTCTATTGTGTGCAAGGTTACGATATTTTTCTAATCTCAAACGGTACAGATGCATCCCGGAAAAACTTATAATCCCCCTTTTCACTTAAGCGCAGTAGGATAAAATATCGAAATTTTTAAACTATTTATATACATGGTTTAAAAAATGTATGTTTTTATAATATAAATATAAACGTTCGTTTCTCATTATTAATTAATGTGTGATAAAGGGCCTCAAAGTTACTTTGGGTATTGTGGAGGACTTCTACCGCGAATAAGACAGGGCGCTAATATAGTAAGATTCCCGTGGAATTCCCTAGAGCTTAAGCAAATGCATAACAAACTTTCTCACTGGGCGAAACACGCAAATCATTCTCGACTCTCACACTCATCCCACTCTCAATTTAGCTCTCATCTAAAGCTCGTGAACGCTGGTTTTCCCCAAGGCTACGTGTTATCCTCAACACTATTACCAATAATAAATTACACTGCTCTTAACAACAAAACCCCGCATTTACATTTTTTTTCCCAAAAAACAAGGTTATGAAGAGTAAATTGTATCACACCGGTTTTAGGTACAAAAAACAGGTATTCCAAAATCTAATTTCATTTAATGTAATGGTGTTTTTTTTGTTTATATAATGTTTTTAGATGTTTTTGGTTAGTTTATTTTATTGTTTATTTTGTTTTTTTTTTGTTCGTATTTACAACGCTTGAATAAAAGTTTCTTTCTTTCTTTTCTTTCTTTCTTAATCCTTCCTCGTAATTAATTTTTATTATAGGTTAAAAATTCATCGATGTCTTATTACTTTTTCTTTTTTAGAATTTGATTGTGCTTAGAGGTAGTCAAAATCATATATTATTAACGAAATAATCTACAAAATTAAATTAAAATAAACAATATTTTACAAACTTGAACCAAACTTGAGAAGGATGAGAAAAAAATAACAACTACAACATGAATAGAAACAACATATATATGTATATGTAAAATGATATTAATTGGGTTGTATTTTCTTAGGTCATTTTTTGTCAGCACTACACTACCATGACTCACGAATACTCCATTTTTAAAAGCCTTGCTTCCATAATTAATTAAAGAAGCTATTGAAATTGTTTTTCCAAGAATTACAAAAGAGCCAATTTTAATCATGTAATTTTTTGGACAAGAAATGATACATTATAATGTACAACTTGTGTATGGGGTATAAAAATAAAGTATTAATTAGAGTAAAGTAGAAAAAAACAAAGTTAAAGTACAAAATCAATTTATTATTTTAATATTGAAGGTACTATAAAAAAACAGAAAGCAATATAAAAAATATAGAATGTCATTTATTATGCAAAATGTCATGTATTATACAAAAAAAAAACAGATGTATGTAATATATACGAATATAATTAAAAGTCACAAACTATGTAATAAATCATTATTAATACACAGCAAACTGAGGTAAATTAATGAAGAAAAATATAAAATTTGTTTCATAACTTAACTGTTCAAATTTCTCCACTTACGGTTTCGCCATTGGTCGTAAACACCATCATTTCTAATAGACCATTTTGTGGGATTCGGAGCGTCATTCCAGCCAAAATAAAAAACATCCCAGCCAACACGCTGACCGTACCAATCCATAGTACACCAGAATTGGGCGCCTACTCTCAAATCGAATGAAAATTTGAGATTATCCCCGGGCTTCACCCACACGCCGTCGTCTCCACCAACTTTAATATTTTTGTCCCCACACCATAAGTGAGCATGGTGCTTTCCTTCATTGTGTATTTCCACTTCCTGGTCACAGCAAACATACGCCAGCTGTGCTACTACCAAACCAAGAAATAGTATGTATCGGTTCATGGTTCGTTCGGATATGAATCCGTGTCGCTACAAAACTTCTTTTTATAATGATTTTTCATCACTGCAACTCTGGTAAAACCAGTATTTATGATTCATACAAGGTAATTATTTTAAATAATCTTCTAAGCTGAATTCACCACCGTGAATTGGTAATTAATATCGTAATAGTCATAATACAAAATAATTATAATAATAATTGTCTTTTTTTAGTAATTATTATTTTATGAAATGATTTCATTTTATTTCGAGAAAGATACTTAGTTTTGAAAATAAACACTAATGTTTTTAATTTTTGATATCTTGAATTTAGCGAAAAATTTATCAATGCTCATTGCAATGATCATTGCTGACTAGCAATTAGACTTATTTTTTTACTCACATATGAATATGAATATTAATAATATAATTTAATCAAAAATAGGTTGTGTCTACAAGAAGAACTGTATGGGGCAGACACATATGATGGTAATAGCTATAAACGGCTTATATATAATCTTATAAATCTGTGAGTTAGGATTACTTTCGAGTAACTCCCATAAACTACGAAATGTCACAGACTGAGTCATTTAAATGTCTTCAGACCTGATGATTATTTTTTATTAATTTTGTTTTACTAATGACGAATAAACATTAATAAAACATTTAATAAATTTTACTTATTCAATTATATACATGAAAAATATAAGTATGAAAACTGTTTAACTACCTAGTCATTTTACATTTTAAAATCGGCTTATATGTTAAATTTGGTACTTAATAAACAAAGACTCACCACAGTCATTAAGAATAAAACTGATGTAGCGTAGAACAAAAGAGCTTTTTCTGGTGAACCGGCTATTTGCAGAGCATCATTGCATGAATTGCGTTGACGAATAAATATAAAACAATGAACAACATAAAAATGGGCAACATTACTAGCAGTATGCCTTGTTAACACCAATTAATATGTAAATGAAATTCCCTAAATATACTTCTATTCACAATGCGTTTTTTCTTTTAAAAACTTAAAAGCAAAACTTATATTATCATTATATTTCTTGTATAATATAGCAAATTAGTCTAAGGTCTAAGGTCTATAGGTCTAAGTAATATTGTCTAGACGAAATATATTATTCCAGAATACCGTTAGACTAAGCAAAAAAGAATGTATAGTAAATTTCTTATATAACATTAAATTTAACTTATTTTCGTTTTTAGTTTATGTTACCAAAAAAATATTAGGTAAGTGCAATATTCAATATCGAAAGATAGTCGTACTTTACCATATCATAGTATATGACAAAAGTCCCTATTTAGAAAGGAATTGAGTAGTTTATATTTTAAGTTTAAATACCAAAAAAAATATTTAAATGTCTTGTAAATTAAAATATTTTTTCATTTAAAAAAAAATAATTTAAAAACAAACCATCAAAGCAACGTTTAAGCTAAAGTGTTTTAAAACAAACATTAAAAATCCATTGCTTTTTTAATAAACTGGGTCGAAACTGCAAAGGATAAGCATGAATTATTACAACAAAGTCGACTCTAACGGAAATCAATTTTTAGATTAAACCCTTCTGTGGAAAAGTGGCATATACAGAACTTTGGTTGGGGTTTTAAATATTATATATGGATCAAGGTAGACTAGATTTTTTGTTTTATTTTAATTTAAGGGCTTAATTGTAAGACTTCAAAATATAAGTTGCTGCTTCCTAGGGATTTTACTTTCGTAGATACTTTTAGGTGAAAAAAAGATAAAAAACAAAAACAAACACAAGTCACACAACACAAGTTAGCACCGGAAGTAAACAGGGTGATCTACCGATAGGTCAGGGTTTGCCTAACACTGTCATTAATTTATCTAGCACAGCTTTACATAACGCAACAGAGAGTGTATTGTCAAAGGGTTTCAATTTTGCTTTGACACTGCGAGAATCATATGAGATCCCAGATGAGAACGTTATCGGTAGTGTGGAGAAAGCTATGATTCGCAATAAGGTGCTATGCAATTCGCAGGAACGAGGATATCCTTGTGCTTCAGGCGGATAAAGGGAACTCAACCGTGGTTATGGATACTCACAATTATGATGGTAAGAAGAGGGAACTGGTGCGAAATGACCAAATGTAAAAATCAGTGCCGTACAACCAGGGTAACACGTCGAGTAAGAGCCATTGTCAGATATTACGAAAATCTCTTTCCGTAAGGTGTATTTGAGCGTTTGTACAGACCCAAGATCGCACAGGCGACTACTATCTACACAATAGTGTAGATTACGCCTGTGCGATTCACAACTATACTTATTTACAATATAAAGACACAAACAAACACAGTTAGATATTTTTAATTTTCCAATAGGAATAATAGGTGTGTAGTGTGAAAATAAGTGTAAAATTTTTAAAAGAGAAGATACTCGTAGCGTAGAGAATGCAAAATTTAATTAGAAGAGTATTAACATGCAGAATTCTATATATAAGTGTAATTCTGTTCGTATTATGTTGGTTGTATGGTATGAGAAGTCCTTATTAATATTCTATTTCCAAAAATGCTACAGCAATTGTGAATACTGCTGTAGCAATTTTTTTAACAACTAGTTTGGAAAAACATTAGAATATTTGACAAGCTTTTAATTTTTGAACTTTTAGAAAACAGAATTCTTTACAAGTAATAAAAAAAAGTTTGAATAATAATATTTAATATATAAACAGTATTGTATAGTTTAGTTTAGTTTTAGTTAAATTGACTAGTTTGATTGTTGTTGTGGCGAAGATTTTTAATTCTACTCTAAACGTTTTATATAGTTCTTTTTTATAATATCCATATCATGATTTAAGGTTATTATATCATGATTTAAGGTTATTATTACCTCAGGTCAATATTTATTTTTCTAAAAATATTTCCCATTTTTTAAGTTTTAGGTTTATTTATATAGAAACAAAACTTTATGAATATGTACACATTTTAAGTAATAGTTTAAGTCTAAACAGAAGCGGAGGGTGGAGGTACAAAGAAACTAGTGGCGATAGCTAGTAATTTATAAAAACAAAATGTTTTACTTTTAACCTTCTTTTAAAATTGTGATCTGTACAAAATATGAATGTTTTGTAAGTTAATTTTATATTATTGTTTATTTTAAACAAAATATATTTATGAAGAATGTCAGTCACAAACGAAACAGAGAACATCCTACAATTTCAATACAAGACATTCAATATCGTGTAGTTATAGATACAGTTGAAAGTTGACAAAAAACTACGTCAGCTGTGAGTTATGTAACATATTTTACAAACTTATACAGCTTATAGCCACGATTTATGAAGCCAGTGGAAAATTCAATGTTTGAAAATATATATTATTGAGGACGTAACTCCAATTCACCAATTCTATTCATTCTAATTTAAAAAAAAAATACAGAAATATTTGAGGTACTAATTAGATATATTGGTTTTTTACATTTATAACACTAAATTATACCTTATTGTGTAATAAGTAAAATAATTTTTCAAATTTTCTATAAGCTAAAAGGTATTGGCATAAACTGAGAAAAATATCATTGCAAACATTTTTAACTTTATTTCAAGCCTCATTCTAAATTTAAACACAAATTTACAAATTTTCAATTCTACAAAAAAATAAAATAACTTTTATTTTGGAATTACATAAACTACTTGCACTAATTGCACTTGTGTCATAAGTAATCCTGCAACGTCCCTAATTTCCAAAGTTAGACATATATTCTTATAACCTGTTTAATTTATTTATTATTTTAATATTACTTCAGCCAGACTCACTTTATTTAAGTTTTTAAGTTTTAACTATTCTATTATAATGTATATAGGAATGGTTTTTTTTACTGGATTTCATTCTTAACATTTTTTTTTTACAACAAAACATGTCGGTAAAAAATTGTATCTAAAGCTGAGGATACTATTATGGTCAATAATTATGTAAATTTCACAAGATGATATAAGACAAATTGTGGCAGTTATAAGGTATATTGAAAACAAAATCGTCATTTATAGAAGGATTGAAGAAAAATGCATAATAAGAGGATAAGTCCTTACAGTAGCTCCTTAATATTTATTTAATAACCGAACCGTTATGATCATGTTTCGTCGGTAAAACCCGCATTGTACCAATTAATGCATCAACGCCATATAAAAATAAAATATGTCTATGGGGTTAATATATACAATTAAGAAAAAAAATATCTAACCAGTAATAGAAAGTGGTGTTTTGATTATTATGAAATATTTATAATTATATCGGATAAATAAATTAATGACGTATTTACCTGAGGCTGTTTTCTTGACAGGTTGAATAAATAGTTTTAAACTAATACTCCAAATATGCACATCAATTTGCGGTTTATAAGGAAAGAAATTATAGGCACAGGTATTTCGTAGTTTCACTTTAAACTGACCTATTAAAATAAAAATAATAAGTTTTATTATTTGTATTTATTGCCTTGTAAGATATAAATAGTAAGAAATTTATTTCGACCGCTTATATGTTCCTTAAAAATATATAAATCTATAACAATACATTAAATCAAAACTTATTCTAGCCTTCCATTTGTGCTTTACTTTGTTTCAATCAGTGTTAGTGTCTCGTCATCTCTAACAGGGATAAGATTAAATCGTTTTCACTGCAAAAAAGAATATTAGTTTTAAAATTGAGTTGGTTTTGTAATCTATTCTAATCTTTTATAACAAAAAGAAATATTCAGGTTGGCATTTATTTTTCAAATACTATAAATAATTTTACTCTTTCGCATATGTAAACAAATATAAGATTCACCATTCGCCTGATGGCTCAGATGTTTTAATAAAGATATATAATTAATTAATATATTCATTTATAGTTTATTTGCAAAAACTTGTTTTTAGTACTAAAAAACAAACTATAAGAACGTTGATCTCGATAGAATAATTAGAGAAAATTTAGGCATAATAAACTTTTGTACTAACATACAATTCCAGTCAACACTTCTATACAATTCACTTACCAGGTGCTTTCGGATACTGTGTATTTCAATTTACCTACATGTAGATGGATGTCAACGAAACGTATAGCTAAAAAAGGCTGCTTTTATCATGTAGGTACATTGTTTTATATTTGTTCGTCAAAATGGCGGCGAAGCGCTGCAAACAGCCGGTTTACCAGAAACAAGGCATTTGTTTTCCGCTGCGTCAGTTTATTTATTTTAAAATGACCGCACTTTAGCTTATCGTGCAGAAACTATAACATATTTACCGAATTCTTATTGTATCACAATAAGGATATTAACCAGTCTATTTTTTTAAGTAGGAAAAAAAAATCATAAGCGAATATTAAATAACGCATGTTCTGTAGAAAATTCTAAAGTTTAACTTTAACTTTGTAAATTAATTAATAACTAGCTCATGCTTCTTTAAGTTTATTTATAAAATGGACGTCATTTAGGGCTGCTTGTAAATTGTACAAATAAATGCTTCCTGGTTTTATCGCCTCTTGATGATATCCAAGTCATTAATTGCATCAGTAAAAGAGTTAAATATCCAGTTGCATAAAATGAATTGAGGTAAATGTGTGCAAAGAAGTATTTTATCTCATTGTGTACCTTTTAATAATAAAAATATTCTAATATGTTTTTGAAAATATCTATAAACATGTAAAGCCATGTTAAGCTTATTAAAACCTGGGAAACCGTCCCGTAGTCTTTCCCAAAGGTGGCGGATTCGAATCTCTGCCCGTATCGGTATATTTTTCATTCTATATTTAAATACATATTTTAATATATAAGTTTGTAAATGATTTATTTTCACAACTCTTATATTGTATTAAATATCAAATTAAAGTATATATTATTATTTAATATTGTTACTAATTGAAGGTTTATTTAGTCTTGCTCCGCTAGTTTATTTAATTAGTTAACAGTGATGGCCATAATCAAGAGTAAAACGTAATCGAGAACAATAATATCCTTTTATTAATTTTATTTTAACAGCCTTTTTCGTGGTACGGTAACTGAGATATGTAAAATAAAAATTCTCGGAGAAATGCATCTCAGAATTCGTGTCCAGTTTATGAGTTTTTTCAATTATTATTTGTTTTAAAGTTGAAAAATTTTTGCACAAATTTATTTTTGTAAATAAACATAAAAAGAATACACAAATTTGTAATGTAGCACTTTTTCTTGTTACTATAAAACGCTGAATTTCTTGAATTTAATATAAATCTCAGAAGTTATATACAACAAATATTTAAAAATAAAACATGCACTAAAACCAAAATTTCGTACGACAGTTAAAATCCTGTTAAGTAAAGTGTAAGTGGCTTTCAACTTAGATGACAAACGCACGTTTCAAATATATGGTTACCCTACTAAATATATGAAATAATCAATTAAAAATTATCCTAATATCTAAACAATATATGGTCCATTATGATCTGGCAAATGTTATATCACGTTAAGACATTATTATAGCATCTAGGCAGTGAGTGATCGCCGACATTTAGAAGATGGGCAGGAATAGTGGCGGGTAACTAGCGCATTTGTTTGGTATTTTTTTCATTTTAAATTGCTTTAATAATCAAATAAGATTGGATTTTGCGTGATTGATGGCGTGAAGTGATTAAGTTTCGACTGTAATTAATTGTCGTTCCATGTTTTAAAAAATAATAATATCTTTTCAGTATTTTCTCGTACATTCGTTTCGGTTATATAAAAAGACTGAAACTTATCACTTAAACTGTACAATGTTAAGTTATTATCTTACATTGTACATTTTTACAATTATAAGAATTTAAAGTAATTGCGAAATTTAAATATTTCACGTAATTTAATACCATGAAATCCAGATTACGTCATTAAAACTAATTTAGTAATAAAACTATGACACAAAACGACAAATCTACCGCAGTAAAATAAAAGCTAGATAAGCTAAGCAAAGTAGGTACGCAAAGATCACTTCGACAATCACTATTCACAACTACAAAGCTGCCGCTCTCAAACGAGTATGACACAATCATCCATAAACCCAATACTGGTTTACTAATTTATAGAAATTAATGCCTACTGATTATTTGAAAATACCCTCGACTCGATAGAAATATACTCAAAATTTTAACACTCTTTTATTAGTTTCACTTGTATTGGATTGTTTGTTTGCATGTAAACGACTTTTCCAAATGCGATTTTATCTCATTTTCCACGGACCGATTCTGCTCAAACTTTATACACATATCAAGGACCGATAGTCAATTAATAATTCAATGAGATTATCTCTTTATCCTGATTAGGATCCCTAGGGTTAATAATTATCTTAGAGATCTTTTATGCATGAGAGTGAGAGAAAGATAAAATAAGTTATTTTAACTTTTTTTTTTCTAAACCAACTCTCCGATTCTTAGCATTCATATGGTATAGCTAATAGATACACTGTTAAAATTCTTTTCTTTCTAGTCGACCGATTCTACCGAGTCGTGTGTCAGCTGGGATGTATATACATATAAATAATTAAGTGTATGACGAAATAGTCTATTAGCAATGATGTTGTTAACGATAAAAGCAGGAACCGTAAATGTAAAAAAACAAAACATTGTCTGAAACAAAATGAATTAATGTTCAACTTCTGTAGAATAATTGCGAAATGCATATACTTAAAGTTAGTTTTTTATATGTACTTCATCTGGTGCATGCATGCATAAAATTTTTAATATTTTACCTATTTTTATGATCTACCTTACCCAAATGAACAATATTATAAGGCTTTACTTTATATAAAATGCTTTCTTGAGGAAGCAATATCAAGACTTCAATTCATTGTAGAGGAGCGAGGTATTTATACAATGGCATGTAAACGGATAATGAAGTTCTGAAACAAAAACAATATAATTTTTAAATATAATTGATTGTGGATTTTTTGTTTTGTCCTCAGTTTTGGACACAAGTCTCATAGATATGTTTTGTTGCAAAATTAAATAATATTAAGGATCAAATCACTTTAAAAAAGTTCAAAATATTTTTTTAATAGAATATCAAGTGAAGTGAATTATTGTACATAGAGAATAGGGCGAATAGGCGAGCCAAAGGCAGTCCCAGTATGATCAATGTCTAACAAATAATAAAAGAGGCAAGATGAGAGACCGATTATGTGGCTAATTAAAAATCAAGAGAGGCAGATAAGTAGCCTTATTCACTCTCTTTTTTTCTCTATGGACACATCTTAGACTTGTTTTTCTACTCTTTGTATAATAGACCTATAATAAAATTAGAAGAAGCATCTTAAAGTCATAACAGTAATAGTTAATTAAAACAAACTTACATTTTATGAATAACCTCCTAATAGTTTGAAGTACTTGCTTATAATATTTGAAACACTATAAAAGACTATTATTTTCGTAAGCCGGGAGACTTATTGTTGGGCTAAAGCATTTTTATATTGTAACCAGTTATATTTAACTTTAAAAAGAAAATTGCTGAGTAATATTTCCAAAGTGAACAAAGTCCTATTTATTCAATAAATTACTAATATATAAGGCATCAAATCAAGACTAATCGGAAAAAAAAATAATAGTATGGAAAATATACAGAGCACAAAAAAATAACACATTAGAAAAAGTTACACAAACATTTCGTATCGGAAAAGTTATTATCATATTGGATTTGATGACAAAAAGTTTTAAGTAAACATTAAAAAAAACCAAGAAATCTTGTGTTTTTAAGATTATAAATGGATTATAAATTAAAAATAAAAATATATACATTTTTCTACTCAAAATTTAGAAAAATATAGTAATAACAAATAAAAAACCACTACGCAAAATGCAATTCCTAAGATAAGTTTATTTTGATTGTTAGTAGGATTCTTATTTTACCTCTACATAAACAACACGAACGTGGCGTCAGTGGTGTAAAAATCTTTCAAAAAAAAATACTGGTTTTGATCGAGAAAATTTCAAAAGAGTTCTAAAAGAAATAATTTGTTTTATATTATACTAAGGTTTTATAGAATCCATAAAAAGTTAAGTAACCGTGAGTCAGGCTGAAGTAATATTTTAAAAATAAAGTTCATAAACAGAACGATATAAGAAATCACAGATAAAAAAAGCTACATTAGCCTTACTTAGGAAATTAGAGGCGGTGCAGGATTATTCATGACACAAATACAATTGTAGAGATAAATTTACTTTATTCAATCAAAAAAGTTATTTTTTTTATTGTTACGAATATACGTAATTGTATTTTACCTTGAATTACATTTGAAATAAAGTTAAAAATTTATAAAATAATGTTTTTCTTACTCTACGCAAATACTTATTTAGCCTATAGAAAACTAAATAAATAATTTTACTTTCTACATAATAAGGTATAATTAAGTTGAAGACAAGTTTAAATGCATCATAATACATGTTATACAATAATGTAAAAAAACAATATCAATTTAATTGTCAATAGTTGTTGACTGATATAGAACTTGAATGTATTGGCAATTTTCGATGATGATGGATGGTTTTGGTGAATATTTGTTCTGAGTTTGCAAAGGTGTAATATCCCCAGGAGGACTGAGACACATCAAAGTCAAGAGTCTTGTAAGAAACAAAAACCAACCTTGTTCTCTTCCGTTAAAACTATATTTTCGTTGAATTATTTTAATGAACAAGGCTGTAGCGATTTCTTGAGATTATCTTTCATTAAAAATCTCAGTCTTCATCAAGTGTCTTTGAGGGTTACTTTTAAGGTTTCACTAAGAGCTGGGATTAATTTTAAATTATTAAATTTATGTAGTATTTTTTTCATACCTGTGAAATGATTTTAGGTTATATAAGAATTATAATTATAACAATGTAGAAGAGATTACATATAGAATTATAATGTTTTTATTTTTAATATGTTCCTATTAAATTACTTAGATATTATGGTTATGTTATTTTAATAGCAGTATTGCCTGCATTGTCCTTAAATTTGTTGAATTAGTTTAGGCAATTTTAATTTATTTTTTTACATCACGTATGTATATGCATAATCGTACTAAGTCTAAAATAAATCTTCATTATCCATTATATGTCTCGTTTAAGGTATTTTTTAAAATTTAAATATGAAAACGTGAACAATTCCAATAAAAACCTATTTATATTCATACAAAAATATAATTTAACATTAAACTTGTAATTATGTGTATAATTTATTTATTTATTTATACACTTTATTGCATACCACATGAAAATACATATTACAGTTACAAATTAAATATAAACACAAAAAAAAGCACATGGGAAATACAAAGGGCGGTCTTATCGCCTAAAGGCGATTTCTTCCAGGCAACCATCTTGTTAGGAGTTTAATTCAGCTAGTGCATATAGATAGGTGGCAAAAAATTATAAACACCGTAATCATACAAACAAATAATTACACATTAATACATAAACATATTACACACATAATTTTATATAATATATATTAACTAATAAACTAAACAATACGAATAAAAATAAATAAATTGACAATACTTTTGTAGAATATGAATTGGACACATAAGTAAAAAAACATTATGATAACATTAAAAATAAGTCGTCTCAGCTTTCTTCTGTTAAATAAAGATTTTTAACGGATTTTTTAAATATTAACAAAGATTTTGATTTTCTTATAAAGAGAGGCAGCGCGTTCCATAATTTTTTTTGCATGGACTGTGAAGGAGTGTTCTAAAAATTTTGTATTATGAACTGGCATTCGTATTAGCAAGAATTGTGATGATCGTACATCTGCCGGAAGTCCAATGAACTTAAATCTCTCCTTTAGGTATGAGGGAGTTTTCGGGTGAAATAATACACAGTATAGAAGAGAAAGAGCGTGTAAATCCCGGCGGCGGCGAATTGGAAGCCACTTGAGTTTTTGACGAAATTGAGAAATGTGGTTATATTTTCTTAAACCAAATATGAACCGTATAGCAATGTTTTGGAGTCGCTCAAGTTTGTTAAGATGGTTTTCAGTTAAATTAAAATAGCTTGCATCTGCATAATCAAGAATAGATAGAAGAAGAGAGTGTGCTAACATAATTTTGGTAGGAATCGGAAGAAAAAAATGCAGTCGCCATAAAGATCTCATTGCTACAAAGATTTTCTTGCTAACTTCTTTAATGTGACTAGACCAAGACAACGTCTGGTCCAGGTGAATGCCGAGGTTTTTAACAGTAGTACAATAGGGTATAGACACATTATTATATAAAATTGCAGGAATGCTTCCCCAATTTACCCTTGCAATCATACCGGGACTGCCAATATTAATGACCTGGGATTTGGCAGGATTTATTTTAAGTCCATACTGCTTACTCCACACAGAGATAGCTGTCAGGTCACTGTTAATGGCAGATATGGAGGAGATAATATCTTCAACTTTAAAATGTCTATAGATTTGTAGATCGTCTGCATACATGTGATAGAGAGAAGATATATATTGAGTAATAGAATTAATGAAGATTGCAAATAATAACGGAGATAACACGCCACCTTGAGGTACCCCTGCCGAGACATTACACCAGGACGAGAAGGTGGTATCATTCCGAATGCGCTGTCGACGGCCAGTGAGATAACTCTGAAACCAGTCAATTACCGATGGAGATATGTTAATTGAACGTAGTAAGGCCAGTAAAATATCATAATCAATAGTATTAAAAGCATTACTAAAATCTAGAAGGGTCAAGATTGTATAATCTAAGGAAGAATAAAAAATATAGATTGCCTTGTGACTCACTCACTCACTGATATTGACTATATCAAGAGCAATCAGAATGATTGTTTGATGAATGGTTTTGTGTTCAAAAATCTTGAACAAAAAAAATATTATTAGACCAACTATTGAAATATATACCCATAAGTTTTTTAGAAATATGTTGAATAGATTCTACGTTCTAACGTGTTTATTTTTAACAAAGATTTAAATAAATTTCAGGATTAAAAAGTTTTATAAACTTATCTCACTCCCCATTTTTTCGTCTTTTCGTCTTAGACAATTAATTACTTGTCGCGGGTTGCGGCGGTTAATACACAATAAGTCACTGTTTCACAGTCGTAATAGCGATCACTTGGTAGACGCCGTGACGTCATAGATCACGTGGACGGACTCGTTGGCGTAGAGCTGCAGACTCCTACACGGGAGCTCGTCCGAACAACATCTCCAGCGCGATACTATCGGTCTACCCGTAGACACAAATAATACTAAATACCTGCAGAATCATTAGGAAGTTTTTACAGATTAAATAAAACGTAACCAATATAATTTTATATAAGCAGAATTATAAAATAATTAGAAAAATTTGAAACATTATAGATATAAAAGTTTAGAAGATGTAGAAGAATTATAGAACAGGAGAGGATTAGAAAAAAAATGGATTTTCTGAAAATTTATTTATTTCTGAATTTTATTAAATTTTATTATAGATGATTCTAATCTGCAAGTATGCTAGGATGCACTGCAAATGATTCCGATTCAAATTTTATTTCCAAACTTAATTTAACATTCCATAGACTTAATTATTTTGAACGATAAATTGTTGCAAGTCTCAAGGCTTGCAAGCTCCCTAGCTACAATGTATCAACATGAGAAAAAGATGTATAAAAAATAATAGTTGTACAGTACACGGAAATAAACATATAAATATTTGAAAAATATAACACATACATTGGTGACGAACTAAGTATAACTTTTTTGTTTTTAGGGATATGCTGTGATCGAAAAAAAAGGGCTACTTAATACTTATATTTTAATAACATAGCTATAATCATAAAAACAGATTATATAGAACAGAACAGAACAGAATCAGAATAACACAACATTAAACCCCAACTTTTAAGTTTTTATTGGGTATATATCAATGTACAAAGGTTAATCTTAATTTTAACGGATTTCTTTCTATTTCTTTTCAATTTGATTTTTTTTCAACAACAACCAAAAATTAAAACAAATTAGTTTAACCCTGGAAGTAAATAACTTTTTAAAAAATACGTTGTAATTACTACTTATATATTGATTCTTAATAAGACCAAAATAATAAGAGTTTAAGTACTTGAAAAGATACAGTAATTGATTGGAACGTATTTTTAAGGTAAAAAATAGCAAAGTAATCTAAATTTAAGAAATATTTCAGGACAACAACCTATAAGAGTGTCTGAACAAATCACCCAAAGTGTAGGGCAGCTCCTGTGAATGACGATGATAAATGGATTCTCAACGATGACTACGTCTCTTATTTATTATATGGTCTTACCTTTACATTGTTTATTACCAAGTATTATTAGTAGTGTTTATCTCGCTATGTGCCCGCGCTTTTGACGCGCTTTGTCTGCGTTTTTGTTATTTATTGAATATTTATGTTTAAAGTATGTATGTTTATATTATTATGTATAATAATAATCAAAATAAAATCCCCTCTGTGATAGAAAAGTATTTGGACGTCCACGTAGTAATCTTAGAAAAAGGGCGATCGAGGTAGTAAAGAAAGCAATTGAAAGGAATTTTGTGTCCATTGTCTTTATATCGGGAAATGATTATAGAATCTACAATCAAGTCGCGTATATTAAAATATGACTTTGGACTTGTCTAGAAAGAAACGGGTTATTATTAAACGAATAATTTAAAAATGAGAAAGATAGTAGAAAGCAAAATGTTTGACTCGAGAATTGTTTAGATTCACAATTTGGTCCACTGGAAAATGGTTTTTTCATTAATTTTTAATGTGTAAGTAGGTGGTGATTTTGGAATGTTTCACATTGGTTCCGACGGACTGAGTTACCATGGCAAAGTCAAATATGAAATAATATTATATTTTAATTATAGTCTGCCCTGACAGAAATAAGAAAAATATTTTAGTACTAGCGGCCCGATATGTGCTTCGCTACGTAAAAAGTGAAATTTTAAAGAAAATATATTGGAAGAAATTAATTTATTCAAACAAAAAATCTTTATTTACATATACGGTACCGATTAGTCGAATTATGATAAATGTACATGTAATGTTGTTAGACATTGTGATAACTTTTTAATTAAAAATTCTTCGACAATCAAACCTGCTGATTTAACGAAAACAAAACTATGCAATACTGCATACCAACTACATATACTTGCTCTAGTTTATTACTTAATTAGCTTTTTCCCGCGACTTCCAACCCCCTAATTCGTAGTAAAACAATTCCCTTTTTTAGTATTGGCTTCTATATAACTTATTATATGTAACAATCTTAATGACAAAATCAATTTAAAGTTTTTATTAAGGATTCAATATTAGATACACCTCTTTTGTTTTTACTTAAACGTCCATTTAAATATTTTAACAGAGTACTTAATAACCATTCTAACCATATATTACACTTATAGATTTTCATTGAACATAATCAAAATATGAACATGACTTGAGGAGTTCTGAGCTACACAATCGACTTTATTTTTGACCATCAACTTGCAGGTCTGCTTTTATTAAAATAAAAAATCTATTTTTAATGCTAAATAATATGTATTAAACATTCAGTTAGCAATATTCATTAACAAAATTTTCAATACTGAACATTCACAAAAGCTATTTTAGTGCGTCGGCCGATTATACTCCCGCAAACGCGATGATCCTATTTTTTAAACCTGTAATATCTTCGAAAATATTTATTTAAATAACATGCTGTACAGAGTTATATTGTATAATATTAAATGTAAAATGTTTTTAAATTACTCAATTTAAAAGGATTAAAGCTGTATTGCTTAAAATCGCTTTGTAAATAAGCTATTATTTCTCGTAAAAAGGAAAGGATAAAAATTGGCTATTGTGGGTTATCCTAAAGACATAAACCTATACCATTGCGGACTTTTCTTGTACAACTTTTTGAGGTATATAATACTTAGTACATTATTTTCCCCTATCTCGTAGAGTTCAGCCAGCGTTTGCAATGTAAGCACAAAACAATATGTTTGTGACTTGAACAGAACCACTGATAATTTCAAGATTCCCATTAGAAATCTTGAAATTATCAGTGGTTCTCTAATGTGTCCAGATATGCATGTTATTATACATATAAACCTTCATCTTGCATCACTCTATCTATTAGAAAAAAACTGCATCAAAATCCGTTGTGTAGTTTTAAAGATCTAAGCATACATACAGACATAGGGACAGACGTGGAAAGCGACTTTGTTTTATACTATGTAATGACAACTTTTTGCAGCAGATTTTCAGCTTTATATTTGTTCTACTCTATTAATACTAAAAAAAAACATCGGTTAAGGTCCCGGTTGGTTTATAGCGAGACCACGAAACGAACGAAGTAAAATGGGAAGTGGAATAGTAAATGTAAATAAATAAAAAAAAATAAGTTTCAATTTAATCTTTAATATTTTTCTACGGCTGAAATAAGTCAGTAAATTAAGACACCTCAATGAAGATGGATCTTCCCCCAATGGCTTCTTCAGACGCTTGCGAAGGTGTAATATCTCGGAATCATAGAGAAGCACCAGAACAATGACGATGCAATAAAAAACCAGTCATGTTTTTTTTAGGTTAAAGTTCATTTTCCCGTAAAGATTTTGTATAAGTGAGTCTGTTGTCATTTCTTGAGATTATCTTAAGTTAAAATCGCCCGAGTCTTCATTAAGAATCTTAGATCACACTTTTACGGCTGAAAATGGCGTTTTGGTATTATTGTTTCTTTTGTTTGTTTTTTCTTGTTTATTGGAGTACCAAATAAGTTAATAATCAAAAACTCAAAAAAAAAAAACAAATAGAAGGTTTAATTGATTTGAGTTGATTCTAAATTGTTCTGGTTCAACAAACATACATTTATTTTGTTGACGGTAGTATTATGATATACTATTTAACTCCTATCTTTCCGGAGGATTTTATACAAATCATTGTAAGCTTTCTAATCCCTAGGCATGTTCGTGGAGTTGGATAATGTTACAAAAATTATAATCGTTATTAATAATATTTGCTTCAAAAATTTAATATTTTTAGTGAACGATTTTCTTATATTTTGCGAAGAAGAACATATTTTCATCTGTAATATCTTTTATGTATGGGTAACGATAACTTTTGAACTTTAATCGGTGCTATGAACAGTATATGGACACCATTTTTATTAAAGTATTAGTTTACTTAAAATAATAATATATCAGGTTTGAAATACAAAACTTACAAATCATCATGTAATTTGCATGATTTTATCGCAATATAGTATGTCTAATATCGTAATAGTCTGTTAAAATTTACCATACCTTATAAAATATATCAATTAAAAGTAAACATAAAGAGTGTAAAAATAGTAATATTTGTAGTTAAACTTTCGTGTTACATAATGCAATACAGACCACGCGCTAACTTATAGAGCATATAAGTAAAAATTATATAATAATAGTTCCTCTGCCGCTTCTAGAACAGGAGTTATGCTGAGCTGCAATGCTTTATAAAACTCATTTATGTATTTTTGTTTTGTGCTTGTATTATAAATTCGCTTTGAAAAAACTATTTTAAATGAATGTTTCGTTTCAAAGGAAACTATTAAAATGTTATGATGTATAAACTATTTCATACTAACCTCACATCATAACGTATACCTATGAGTGAAGTTTATGAATAAATTAAAACTAAAAAATACAAACACATTATAAAAATGTAAATGTTCTATTCAGGAGCAACTAACGATATTAAAAATCTGACAATAATCTCTATGCTTCACACAAAAACTACGTGACGGATTTTTATGTAATTTGTAATGTATTGTTCTAGCTTAGTTAGTACTAGTTACAACAACTAAAACGCAAAATAAAAATATGTATGTAGATACTGATGAATTTGATGGCAAAAGCTATTTGTTTTTTATAATTTTGAAAAATATTAATGTTAACATCATTAGTTTTGCTTCTTAATGATATTGCTAATTGTATCTACTATAATATTTTTTCTCTTCAATATAAGTCTGTTGGTTGGATACAAGATTGTAATTTCTTGTTTCATGTTAAATTTTCTAAAAAAAGTTTCTTGCTTTCTTTATTCCACGGATTTCTATGGAATACCCTTTGGACCCGTCAAATCTTTTATAAGAGCAATATATTACTAAGTAAATCAAAAACCTTTAATTAAGTTATTTATAAATTTGTTGTTACTTTCAAAGGCCAACAAAAACAAATGATATAAAAGACAAAAATAACTAACTGAATCACTGCTATCGCCCTACATAAAACATGAGACAGATAGCATCCTAAAAGATAAAATAACTTTCTCGTCGCATTAATATGCGCACGTTCCTGCTGACTCATAATCTACTTTCCGAACCAGAAGTTCTAACAAGTAAATGCAGTGGATTGTTATGATGTTCCGGAGTTGAGTCCACCGGGATACTGGACGTCCGGCGGCTCAGTGCTATTTTCTGCAAATGTTATCCCCACTACGTCATTAGAGAAAAATGTGAATAGGTTATTTATTCATATTTCTTGTAAGTTAATTAATTGTCTCTGTGCTTCATATTTATAACTCATTTAAAAATAGCTTCTGAGTGTAACTCCTATTTCTTAAATAGTTGTGATGACATCTCTTTTAGATGCAGGTGCTGAATAGGTGAAAAAATAGGGAAACATTATGGGGCCATATGTATGTATTGAAATTGTTCTTATTGATTAGGCTTAGGGAAAATGTTGAACATTTTACCTTTTTATCTTACACACTGACTATAAACTAATCTGTTAATCCTTTTTTAAAGTTTTATTTAAAATAATCAAATTATGTTAATGTAGCTTCGAGATCAAATGTATTTTTATTAAGATATTCCTTCTGTAACTTCTATATTATTTCTGTATAAAAAAAAACAAATCAAATATTTTGCAGACGCTTAAAATAAACATTTCATTACAGTAATATTTAGACATTTGCTGTGAAATAAGGTGTTCTTAATAAATTAATTCATAGGCTAATTAATTTTGAACTTGAACAGTCGTTTCGCAAGAAAAAGCTACGGCCATTTGAAGAAAAGGACAATGCCTCGGAATTTTAAATTTGATTAACATTCCTGATAATCGAGTTCGAACGGAGGAGTCGTGACAGTTTGTAGTGAAGTATAAAAGTGTGAAAATAATATTATCGGTAGCGTTAATTTAATTATATATTTTTAGATGTCAATGGATCTAAGAATAAAAATAGAAGTTGAAGACAACAAAGACTATTTTATTTATTGTCCTTCTCAATCTTTTATCTCTCTCGTTTATTATAGTTCTGAACACCGAATTGGGTTGTTAATTGTTTGGAATATTAATATTATTATTATTAATATTTAACCTCTTTATTTGCCATAAATTTAAAAGTATGCATTGTTACAATAAATATTAATAATAATGATATATAAAATTATTTTTCTTAATTCTAGGTGAAAGTAATGCTATTGTCAGTTTTTAGTTTTTTAATTCTTATTTATTAGTTTTTATGTTATACGCAGTACTTGGTATAGGCCCCTTCCAAATTCTTCCAATTTTCCCTATCTTTTGGCATTTTTATCCAGTTTTTTCCCACCAAGTGAAATTATGTCGTATACCCATCATTTTTGTGGTCTGCCCACTTTCTTTTTCCTTGTGGACCATTCCATTCCGTGCTCTTGATAGTCCATTGCTTGTCTATGCATCGCGCTATATGGGCGGCTCCCCTCTATTTTAACTTTAGTGTAGTCAGTTTAGTTTTTTCTTGTCTTGGCTTCTTGTCTTTTGTGTTTTCCTTAGGTATAACATGATTCTTTCCATTGTTCGCTGAGTAGTCAATTTTTTGTTACATATACAACACTGTCAAATGCTTTAGTGTAATTTGTGAACCCCATATACAAGTTTTTATTGAATTCCAAGTATTTCTTTATGATTTTTCCAAGCGTATGGATGTTGTCGATAGTCGGAAATCCGGGACGGAAACCTCCTTACTCTCTGTCCATTATTGGGCTAATTTTACTATGTATAATAGATGTAAATAACTTATACACTTACTAGTTGGCTACAAATAATTGGAATAGCTTTGCGATATTTTAATAAAAACCATTTTACATTTAAAAACATTATGCTAATCACTTTTGGGCACACAATCATGCTCGACATATTCCATAAGCGGTTTTCAAATCCTTTGTCCTCCTTTGTCCCTTTGCAACTCATTCGTCTAGAAATTCCTGCGTGGCTTTTCGAGTAGGAATAATATATTTTTGAAATGGGTTTTATATAAACGGTCCGATTCTCATTGTTTGAACGCTTTCCTAATTGCGGTTTGCATCTGGTCGGTGTTTTTATAGAACAGTTTGTGTGCCGATGATATTGCGTTTATTTTAAATACTTAATTTGAATTTTGTATATATCAGTATATATTCGACTTCAGTATATGGTGTGCTTATTAATTTTTTAGTCAGAGAACCTAATACTAATCATTTTACCCTTATTATATTCATTCAGAGCATGTAAGTGATATCAATTAAAAATAAAATTAAAAGTTTAAAAAAACCCCCGATACAAAGAAGATCTCTAAAAAGAATAAAAATAATATTATTATGTACTTATTGAAGTCATTGCGTCGGGGGACCGTTGTACGTACGTTGCTAATGTATATATTACGAAGTTAATCATTATAGACTTAGACTATACGATACGATATCGTAATTTCTTTATTTGCCTTGTTAACTAACTTGCATTTTAATTTCTTCCTTTATTAAACGGTCCCCCGACGGAACGAATTCAATAAGTACATAATAATATTATTTTTATTCTTTTTAGAGGTCTTTTTGTATCGGAGGTTTTTTAAATTCTTATTTATTTATTTTTTCTGCTTTTAAAAGTTATGTTACTGGTTTCTGAATTGTACTAAATGAATCTACGCACGCATGTTTAAGTATTTCTATTAATCTATCCTAATATTATAAAGAGGATAGGTTTTTTCGTTTGTTTGAATTGAATAGGCTCCGAAACCACGGGACCGATTTAAAAAAAAAATTAGCATTAGAATCCTACATTATGTTGTACAAAGGTTATATTTAATACGAGAAATATATATATTATAGTTAATAAAATAAGGATCCACGTGAAAGCTTGGACAATGTAATAATTTATAAATGTATTAAGTAACATGATTCAAGACTTTTTTATATGGGTAGGTAGATAGGTAGGTTTCATATAATATACGAATATAAATAAATATAAACATTTATTCTTAATGACTACGATAAGCCATATAAATATATTTTTACAGTCTACGTGGACGCAGTCACGAGCAACAGTTATCCCTAATAGAGAACTTTGCCTGAGTAAATAAATAAGTGTAAAAACCTTTTGGCCTTTATAAAAAGGCTTTTTTTCCTATATAGCGCTGGCGAAGCAGCTGGGAACAGCTAATTATTGCATAAGAACCTCACCCCCGCACGAATAAAACATCAATATCTTGGAGACGACTATTTCTATTAAAATTAAACATAAATAAGAACATCTCGACGAGCATCGATTAAAAAAAACCGTATTCAAATCCGTCCACGCGTTTGACCGCAAACACCTAATTATTGCATAAGAACCTCTCCCCCGCCCGATGAACTGACACATTTAAGATATAAAATATTTTAAAAATTATCTATTAAAATAATACTAGTGTCGGGAAGAATAATACGAAGAATAATACTAGTGTTAGGATTTATTCGCCGCAATTGTCAACTTAGTCCGCAAAACAATGACCAACTTGGGCTATCAGAGGCATGCACGTGCAATAATTAGGGCCGGTTCGCTATAACTGCTCAAGTTGAGTTTCATTCGTTAGGCTTGAGAACATTACGACTGTATTGGACTATTGCCAGACTCGGGAAAGTTGGCTTATATGAGACAGTGTACAATGTAGGAAGGGCTTTTTCAAAATGTAAAATATAATAATTTCAAACAATAAAAAAAATATTTTTTTATTCTTTATTGACTATTAAATACTTTTAAATATATATAAATATAGAATGAAAAATAAAGTCGCTCTACCAGTTGAGCTACCGTATCGCTGTCCGTCTCCGAGAATGAAGCATTCTATATGTGACCGTCTTAATCGGGACGGGACGGACGGTTAACATGGCTATACATGTTTAAAGATATTTTCATACTTTTAAATAATTAAAAACATTGCAAATTTATAACAAAAGGAACCAAATTATGAAAATGTTAAACACTATTCAGCAGTGTACGTATACCGCAATGACGAAAGTAATTAGACGAAACTTATACAATTATAAGAAGGCCGAGGCACCGCGGCTGCGACCACTCCATTTATTTATAGTTACGATATTAACAAACTTTTGGTATTGTCTATTTAGTTAATTCTATTGCTCAATAAATGTTATTTAGTAATTTTAAAAGTTACATATATATATAAAGTTCCTTAATTAAGCACAATTTTATAATAAAAAAAATCCTTATTCAGGAATACCTATCGCAAAATATACTTTATATTTAATTTAAAAAGTATTATAGACTTAGAAAAACTAAACTGAACTAGTTTAATACCATATTTCCCAATAAGCTCTAAAATTTTAAACTCATCAACAGTATGACACTAATTTATTTAAACATCTATTAAATGTAGAAAAAACTGAACTGAACGAGTTTAGAAACCATATTTTCCCATAACCAAACCGAACATAAAAGTTTAACCTCATCAACAATGACATTAAAAAGCAAACAACTAAAATATTCACAAAAAAAAATCGTGAAAGCAAGAACTGCAGTCGCTGGATAAGTGGATGCATTGGGGAGTTAGAAATTGGAGGACCAATCAGAAGTAAGCTTACCTACAAGTGCAAAACTTACTCACTGAATGGTTTTAAATAAATAAATACTTCAAAACTACTACAACAAACCAGATCAAACTGTTTTAAAAGTTCACGAGTATTTTATTTGTTTGGTATATTTTCTATTTAATTATTATAACAATTCATAATTGGAACCAGTTTTTCATCCCATTAGAAATACTAGGTATATTTTTTTGGAATAGTGTATTGTATCAAATGGTCAGTATAAAACTATTTTTATACTGTTATAAGGATAAACCCATTTAAAAATCTTTAGAGATTTGTAATATTTTAAAAATTACTATATTTTAAATATTGTATTTGGTTTTGTTCTTAATAAATATAATAAAGAGTATGTTATTAGTGATACGTCACATAATATTTTACAAAATTTTATGGTCGAGTGGTTAGCGCTGACGCCTAACGTATAGCGGCTCAACGGGGCTCAGGTTCAATATCCGACAGGGACAGGCAGGTAGGTGTGTGATGAGCATAGATGTTTGTAATTCTGGATTTGGTCGTTTATTAAATATATTCTCTGTATTTATAACGTGTATTTCTATCCCTTAACCCAAGCAAATAATTTGCTTACTTATGGGTTACATCAATGTGTGTAATTTGTCCTGACATTATTTCTATTATTTATTAAACGTAACCAAATAACTAACAATTTGGGAAAAAAACATATTTTTTGATAAAATTGATAAGAATATTAAAGACTAACTTTGTTTAGAAATATAAAAGTGATTGCGACTTCTTCTTTTGAAACCGCAATACAAAGAAATATTGTTAATATCGATTTATATTCCAGTGACATAGTTCGAGCAAAATAATTCTTATAATAAAAACCATGTACCTATGTATTCTGATTATAAACAAGCACTTTTACTTGCATTGCCTTTTGCAATATTAACCTTCCTAAAATAACAACTTTAACTATTTTATGATAACTTAAATATTTATTTTTAATAATTTAATGCTTAAGCTATAGATTTTAATCTCTTTAGCTATAGATTCTTAATACTTAAGCTAATAATCATATGGGAATTGGTGTTCTGTTAAATGTTCAAAATAAAACATTGTGTTATTTATAATGATGTACAAAATTAGATCAGTGTTTCAATTATCACTCAAACATAATGTTATATCATTTCTCGAATATCATATAAATATAAATATAAATAAGCATATTTTTAATGGTAATAGGTCCTAGTAAAAACCTTCATCAAACCCAAAGCCCCAGAGATTTGATAGGAGGCACAAAAGTCGAGGCATTAATTCAACTTTTAATAGAAACTACGCGGAGTCTCCCAGGAGAAGGACCTTTGTCATTGACTCCGATATGGATAGTCATTATATGAATTTTATTCTCGGTCACAAATTTTAAGTCTCAAATATTTTATATACAGAGACAAATTCTATAGTTTATTGTGTTTTATAATTGTTAACATAATCATAGTATAGCTATTTTATTTAAATGATCTTGTAGCATCAAAAAATATCGTATGAGTTAAAATAGTTTACTTTATAGATATGGAACTATTATCTCTTTTGCCGTTAGTTAAATTATAGCGCAGGAGGATTCAATTAAGAATTATTAAACAGGATTAGTACTTCTATCATTAGTACTTCTATCATTAAAAAAACTTAAGACTAGTATCAAACTACTCGGTTAATATATATTATATATATATATATATATATATATATATATATATATATATATATATATATATATATATATAAACTACAAATGATTGACGACCTAACAACCTGAAATCTTTAAGATGTAATTCTTTACAAATGTATTAAGATCTTTAATTAGCTCTTATATAAAAAAATATATAATAATAATTGATTTGTGTGAAACTGATGATGGTTTTATTTTTATATAAATATTTGAAATATGCGATTGCTCACATTAAAGGTTTCATATAAAAAAAATGCGACTTTATTTTGATTGGATATTATATTACTAAAATATAAACAAATAATAAGATCACATTTGACATGAATTAGTATTAATTCAAAAATATCGACAAAATTGTATTTATCGAAACGGAGTATAAACATTTATATAGCGAATACAGTTATTTAATACAAAAAAGGTTCTACGATTTTAATTGAGTTGCTGTTTGTTATTATATTTTTAATTATAATCACAATGTGGTGTCTTATGTGTGGAGGAATATTTCTACACACGTAATAACGACATTCCTTTTTAATCACAGGCCCATTTCCAGGCTTCCTATAAAGGTGTTTATGATTTTATAATGATGTTTGGAATTCTATAACAAAGTACTTCTTTCTTCTATTATATTAAAAATAGTCTATTAATTCAATAAAAACGGAAGAATATATTTTTATCAAAAATAAGTTCAGTATGTGTTCAATTTTTAAAATTTTTGACACAATTAATACTTTTGTATGCATACATACGGGTTTTTTAATCTTTAAATGGAATATGGAAAATAAATAAAATAGAATCTGGAAACAGATGGATCCCGGTCAAATTATAACCACCTTTTCGATTTAACGTCGTCGGTTAATATACCAAAATTAATTAAATAAAATTATTTATACACATGTTTCAAAAATATTTGTTGTTTGAAAATATCTATATAAATGTATAACCATGTTAAACTTATTTTTAATTTATATAAATAAAGAATGAAAGATAACCGATACGGGTAGGGATTCGAACCCGCGACCTCTGGAATTGTATTTGTTTTTATATTTTATATATAAAAAGTTATCCACATTTTTTCTCAAAAT